>CM055126.1:0-2400000 GCA_029206835.1 Rana muscosa | reverse complement strand
CAGCCAACAGGCTGCATGAAAAAAAAGATTACAATACATGTCCAACAAGGACCAGCAACGTACTGGTATGTTGCTGGACTTTGAATGTTTATACCAGAATGATGCCTGCAGGTTTAGGTATCATCTTGGTATCATTCTTTTCAGCCAGCGGCCGGCTTTCATGTAAATTCTAGCAGATAATTAGCTTCTAGACTGCTTTTACAAGCAGTGGGAGGGAATGCCCCCCCCGGATATAAACAGTGCCATTGGGAAATTGGGAAAGCATTTTATCACACCAATCTTGGTGTGGTCAGATGCTTTGAGGTCAGAGGAAAGATCTAGGGTCTAACCCCCCATTTTTTTTCAAAAAAAGAGTACCTGTCACCACTTATTGCTATCATAGGGGATATTTACATTCCCTGAGATAACAATAAAAATGATAAAAAAAAAATATGGAAGGAACAGTTTAAAAATAAAATAAAAAAGCAAAATAAATCATAAAAAAAAAAGCACCGCTGTCCCCCCCTGCTCTTGCGCAAAGGCGAACGCAAGCGTCAGTCTAGCGTCATATGTAAACAGCAATTGCATCATGCATGTGAGGTATCACCGCGAAGGTCAGATCGAGGGCAGTAATTTTAGCAGTAGACCTCCTCTGTAAATCTAACGTGGTAACCTGTAAAGGCTTTTAAATGCTTTTAAAAATGAATGTAGTTTCTCGCCGCTGCGCGTTTGTGCGCAATTTTAAAGCATGTCATGTTTGGTATCCATGTACTCAGCCTAAGATCATCTTTTTTATTTCATCAAACATTTGGGCAATATAGTGTTTTTTAGTGCATTAAAAATAAAAAAAGTGTGTTTTTCCCCCAAAAAATGCGTTTGAAAAATCGCTGCGCAAATACTGTGTGAAAAAAAAAAATGCAACACCCACTATTTTAATCTGCATACTTCAAGCTATTTGCTGAGAGGCATGTTGAGCCCATTGAATGTATTTTTTTTTGGCCCAAGTGATTGAATAATGACAAAAAGAAAAAAAAAATGTACAAAAAGTTGTCACTAAATTATATATTGCTTAAACATGCCATGGTTATATGTGGAATTGCACCCCAAAATACATTCTGTTGCTTCTCCTGAGTACGGGGATACCACATGTGTGAGACATTTTGCAAGCCTAGCCGCGTACAGGACCCCGAAAACCAAGCACCGCCTTCAGGATTTCTATGGGTGTAAATTTTTGATTTCACTCCTCACTGCCTATCACAGTTTCGGAGGCCATGGAATGCCCAGATGGCACAAAACCCCCCCAAATGACCCCATTTTGGAAAGTAGACACCCCAAGCTATTTGCTGAGAGGTATGTTGAGTATTTTACAGATCTCGCTTTTTGTCACAAAGTTTTAAAAATTGAAAAAAGAAAAAAAAAATATGTCTTTCTTCATTTTCAAAAACAAATGAGAGCTGTAAAATACTCACCATGCCTCTCAGCAAATAGCTTGGGGTGTCTACTTTCCAAAATGGGGTCATTTGTGGGGGTTTTGGGCTATCTTGGCATTTTATAGACATGTGCATTCGTTTTCGTCCGAATGCATTTTCGTCCGAATTTCAGCTATTTTCGTTATCGTTTTAACAAACGAAAACGAAAGCACAGAATCCGAAAACCGAAAGATCTGACATAAACAAATGCTTTATTTTCGTTTTCGTTGCTACAACAGTTCGATATAGATAGGAGATTCGACGTGACGCTGACAATAACAATCTGTGTCTATCGAACCTGTGGTCGAATGTGCCTAACCTTAACTCTATTAGTCCAAGATTATTCTACATAGAGAGAAAAGATTCGACATTATAGAGAGAAAAGATTCGACATAGGAGAGAAAGATTCGACATAGGAGAGAAAAGATTCGACATAGGAGAGAAAAGATTCGACATAGGAGAGAAAAGATTCGACATAGGAGAGAAAAGATTCGACATAGGAGAGAAAAGATTCGACATAGGAGAGAAAATATTCGACATAGGAGAGAAAAGATTCGACATAGGAAAGAAAAGATTTGTTATTATAGAGAGAAAAGATTTGACATAGAAAGAAAAGATCACTGCTGGAATTGGGTGGGGGAAGTAAAATAAAAATAAAGTTGATGATGAATGTTATTGGCTGATTGTAACCAAAGAGGAGGAGCAGTAAAATAGCTAGAATGACGAAGATTCGACAAAGCATCGAAAGTTAGAAGATTCGACGGTGCAGCAAAGCTGTACGATGCTGCAATCGTACATTTCCGGTCAAATGCATCCGCCCATAGGCTATAGAAGAATTCTAATGTTGGTTGACTAGTAATAGTAATGAATAAATATAATTATTACTAGTCATACAACATTAGAATTCTTCTATAGCTTGTAGGCGGAACATTCGACCGGAAATGTATGATTGCAGCGTCGTACAGTTTCACTGCTCCGTCGAATCTTCTTTGAACATTCGACAGACACCATAAGCCTTCAATGACAGATTCGACCTTAATTAATTCAGATTTTCGGACGAATGCAATTTCTACCGAAAAACGAAATAAATAAAAACGAATTTCGGGAGTAACTAAATAAATTTATTTTTCGGACGAAAACGAAATTCCGAAACGAAATATTTCAGTGTGCACATGTCTAGCATTTTATGGCCTTCAAAACTGTGATAGGTAGTGAGGAGTGAAATCAAAAATTTGTGCCCTTAGAAATCCTGAAGGCGGTGCTTGGTTTTTGGGGTCCCGTACGCGGCTAGGCTCCCAAAAAGTCCCACACATGTGGTATCTCCGTACTCAGGAGAAGCAGCAGAATGTATTTTGGGTGTAGTTTCACATATGCCCATGGCATGTGTGAGCAATATATCATTTAGTGACAACTTTGTGCAAAAAAACCAAAGTTTGTCATATTCCCGCAACTTGTGGCAAAATATAAAATATTCCATGGACTGAACATTCCTCTCAGTAAATAGCTTGGGGTGTCTACTTTCCAAAATGGGGTCATTTTGGGGGGTTTTGTGCTATTTTGGCATTTTATGGCTTTCGAAACTGTGATAGGTAGTGAGGAGTGAAATCAAAAATTTACGCCCTTAGAAATCCTGAAGGCGGTGCTTGGTTTTTGGGGCCCCGTACCCGGCTAGGCTCCCAAAAAGTCCCACACATGTGGTATCCCCGTACTCAGGAGAAGCAGCAGAATGTATTTTGGGGTGCAATTCCACATATTACCATGGCATGTGTGAGCAATATATCATTTAGTGACAACATTTTGTACATTTTTTCTTTTTTTTTTCTTTTTGTCATTGTTCAATCATTTGGGACAAAAAAATAAAAATATTCAATGGGCTCAACATGGCTCTCAGCAAATAGCTTGGGGTGTCTACTTTCCAAAATGGGGTCATTTGGGGGGGATCTTGTGCCATCTTGGCATTTTATGGCCTTCAAAACTGTGATAGGTAGTGATAGGTAGTGAGGAGTGAAATCAAAAATGTATACCCTTAGAAAGCCTGAAGGCGGTGCTTGGTTTTTGGGGTCCCGTACGCGACTAGGTTCCCAAAAAGTCCCACACATGTGGTATCCCCGTACTCAGGAGAAGCAGCAGAATGTATTTTGGGGTGTAATTTCACATATAACCATGGCATGTGTGAGCAATTAATCATTTAGTGACAACTTTTTGTAATTTTTTATTTTTTTTTGTCATTATTCAATCACTTGGGACAAAAAAAAAATGTTCAATGGGCTCAACATGCCTCTCAGCAATTTCCTTGGGGTGTCTACTTTCCAAAATGGGGTCATTTGGGGGGGTTCTGTACTGCCCTGCCATTTTAGCACCTCAAGAAATTAGATAGGCAGCCATAGATTAAAAGCTGTGTAAATTCCAGAAAATGTACCCTAGTTTGTAGACGCTATAACTTTTGCGCAAACCAATAAATATACGCTTATTGACATTTTTTTTACTAAAGACATGTGGCTGAATACATTTTGGCCTAAATGTATGACTACAATTGAGTTTATTTGATTTTTCTTATAACAAAAAGTAGAAAATATCATTTTTTTTCAAAATTTTCCGCCTTTTTCCGTTTATATCGCAAAAAATAAAAATCGCAGAGGCAATCAAATACCATTAAAAGAAAGCTCTATTTGTGGGAGGAAAAGGACGCAAATTTCGTTTGGGTACAACATTGCATGTCCGCACAATTTACAGTTAAAGCAGCGCAGTGCAAAATTCTGAAATCACCTCTGGTCCTCTAGCTACCAAATGGTCCGGGGCTTAAGTGGTTAATGATGCATAAAGTGAAAAAAAAAAGTCAAATATTCCTTTAAATATCGTACCTGGGGGGTGTCTAAAGTATGCCTGTGAAGTGCCACGTGTTTCCCGTGTTTAGAACTGTCCCTGCACAAAATTACATTTCTAAAGGAAAAAAAGACATTTAAAACTGCTTGCGGCTTTAATGTAATGTCTGGTCCTGGTAATATGGATGAAAATCTTTAAGAAAAATGGCATAGCTTCACCTCACTTTCCGTCCTAATGACAAATGTTTTTTGAAAATTTGGGGTTTTTATTGAAACAAGAATTGGTGATAAAGCATCAGTGGAGAGGAGACACTTTTTTTCCCATATTAACTCTTACAGGAGAGAATTTGCCTTCCTAGGGGTAGATTTCCTCTCACTTCCTGTTGTATCCTTCCGTTTGCAAGGAGGAGTCCTTTGTAAGTTGGATGTTTGAAAGTAGGGGCTTGCCGTATATACTCAGCTGAAATTTGCCCCTTACATGTTGGTGTTGCCACAACACTGTGAGCCCTCACAGTTACTCTTGGTGGGCGCATGAATGGGCCCTGCTGTGAATTATTAGATCAAGAATTGTAATTGCATGCCCCTGTTGAACAGGGGCTGAAAAATTGGGCCTTAGGCACTAGTGCCACAACACTGCAACCCCTCACAGATACTGTACTTGGAGCACAGCAATGAGCCCTGTTGCAAAGTATTGCATCAAAAATTGTAATTACACGCTCCTGTTAAACAGGGGCTGAAAAATTGGGCCTTTGGTGGTGGTGGTGGTGATGGTGTTGGCACAAGACTGTAAGGCCTCACAGTTAGTCTTGGTGGGCGCAGGAATGGGCCCTGCTGTGAATTATTAGATCAAGAATTGTAATTACATGCCCCTGTTAAACAGGGGCAGAAAAATTGAGCCTTAGGCACTGGTGCCACAACACTGCAACCCCTCACAGATACTGTACTTGGAGCACAGCAATGAGCCCTGTTGCAAAGTATTGCATCAAAAATTTTAATTACATGCCCCTGTTAAACATGGGCTGAAAAATTGGGCCTTAGCCACTGGTGCTGGTGCCACGACACTGCAACCACTCCCAGATACTCTAGTTGGAGTGCAGGAATGAGCCCTGCTGCAAAGCATTGCATAAAAAATTGTAATAACACACCCCTGTTAAACAGGGGCTGAAAAATTGGGCCTTAGCCACTGGTGGCGGCACCCAGAAACAAAAATGTTCTTCCAAGCTGTCATCGTCAATCGGATCATTGAGGAGGAGGAGGATAGTCAGTCAACATAACAGGACAGTCTCTCAGCATCAGCATCAGTCTTGAAGGGATGTGACATTTGAAAATAAATTAGTCTGTTATATCAGCTTCAGGTGTTTGGTAGCTGGTGGTGATCCAAGACTGGTTCATCTTTATGAAGGTCAGTCGATCAACAGAGTCGGTGGACAGGCGCACCCTGTGATCCGTGACAAATCCTCCAGCAGCACTGAATGTGCGTTCTGAAAGAACGCTGGATGCAGGACAGGCCAGTAGCTCAATTGCATACTGTGCAAGCTCTGGCCAGTGATCCATCCTCAAGACCCAGTAAGCCAGAGGATTTTCGGTGGGGAAGGTGTCCAAGTCTGACCTTGCCCCTAGGTATTCCTGCACCATGTATATCAGACGCTGGCGATGGTTGCTGGAACCGATCATACTTTGGGGCTGCGGACTAAAGAATTGTCTGAATGCTTCGGTCAGACGGCCACCTTCCCCACCGCTCCTTCTTTGACTGACCGAAGCCTCAGCAACTCGTTGTCCAGGACCAGGAGTTTGTAACCTCCCAGTCTCTGGGAACGCGTTGCACAGACCTTTCTGCAAGGCCTCCCGGAGTTGTCTCATCCTCTGCTCCCTCTGCGACGGTAAGATAAGGTCCGCAACCTTAGCCTTGTACCGTGGATCAAGGAGAGTGGCCAGCCAGTAATGGTCCCTCTCCTTGATCCGAAGAATACGAGGATCCTTCCGCAGACTTTGCAGGATCAGGGAGGCCATGCAGCGTAGGTTAGCTGAGGCATTCGGTCCGGAGTCCTCTGGGTCACTAAGGAAGACATGATCCGCAGCCACCTCCTCCCAGCCACGTACAAGTCCACTGGTTTCTTGGGACTGTAAATCATCCCTAAAAGACTGCTGCTGATGATGCTGAGTGCCAGGCTCCACCTCCATGCTGACACAATCCTCCTCCTCCTCCTCCTCTTCTTCCTGTGCGATGGGTGGGACCGAAGGAACACTGTCTGGGTAAAGGGGGCCTTGAGAGGCAAGGAAGTCCTCCTCTTCCTGCCTCTGTTCTGCCTCAAGTGCCCTGTCCATTATTCCACGCAGTGTATGTTCCAACAGGTGGACAAGAAGTACATGGTCACTGATGCATGCACTGTCACTGCTCACCATCCTCGTGGCCTCCTCAAATGGTGCCAGGACAGTGCATGCATCCCTGATCATGCCCCACTGGCGTGGTGAAAAAAACCCGAGCTCCCCTGACCCTGTCCTGGTGCCGTAGTCGCACAGGTACTCATTGATGGCCCTCTGCTGCGTGTGCAGCCGCTGCAGCATGGCCAACGTTGAGTTCCACCTGGTGGGCATGTCACATATAAGGCAGTTCTTGGGCAGGTTCAACTCCTTTTGCAGCTCAGCCAGGCGAGCACTGGCATTATAAGATCTGCGGAAATGCACACAGACTTTCCTGGCCTGCCTCAGGACATCCTGTAAGCCCAGGTACCTGCCCAAGAACCGCTGCACCACCAGGTTAAGGACGTGAGCCACACAGGGCACATGGGTCAGTTGTCCCTGTCGGAGAGCGGAGAGGAGGTTGGTGCCATTGTCGCAAACTACCATTCCTGGCTTAAGCTGGCGTGGCGTCAACCACCTCTCGGCCTGCCCCTGCAGAGCAGACAGAACCTCTGCCCCAGTGTGGCTCCTGTCCCCCAAACACACCAGCGCAAGCACGGCATGGCATCTTTTTGCCTGCGTACTTGCGTAGCCCCTTGAACGCCTACGGAGCACCGCTGGTTCCGAGGACAAAGCACAGGAAGAGGCCACGGAGGAAGAAGAGGAGGAGGGGGTGGAGGACAGAGGTGTGTCACAACCAGTAGTAGCATTTTGGAGGCGTGGCGGTGGAACAACCTCCAACACTACTGCACCTTGTCCTGCATCCTTCCCAGCTGCCAAAAGAGTGACCCAATGGGCCGTGAAAGAAAGGTAACGTCCCTGTCCATGCCTGCTGGACCATGAGTCAGCGGTAATATGCACCTTACCGCTGACCGCCCTGTCCAGCGAGGCCAAGACATTGCCTTCCACATGCCGGTAGAGAGCCGGAATCGCCTTCCGTGAGAAAAAGTGGCGTTTGGGAACCTGCCACTGAGGAACTGCACATTGCACAAACTCACGGAAGGGGGCCGAGTCTACCAACTGAAAAGGCAGCAGTTGAAGCACTAGCAATTTAGCCAAGCTAGTATTCAACCACTGGGCATGTGGATGGCTGGGAGTGAACTTCTTTCGACGGTCCAGCAGCTGGGGCAGGGAAATTTGCCTGCTAGAATCGGACGTTGGTGTACTGCTAGCAGAGTGCCCGCAAGTACTTGGCTGTGACACACCTAATTCTACACCTTCATTCCTCTCAGAGCAGGTTTCAGAGAGGACTGAAGGTATAGTGGGGTTGGAGATCCCAGCTGATGCGGTGCAAGAAGAGGTCAGCTTTGTTCTTTGGTGTGGGTCTTTAAGGTAGGCTTGCCAACGAGCTGCATGGCAGGTCAACATATGTCTGGTCAAGCATGTGGTGCCCAAGCGGGTGATGTTTTGGCCACGCGATATACGCTTGAGACATATGTTGCAAACAGCAGCTGTGTGATCTGATGCACTCGACTCAAAAAAGGCCCACACCAAAGAACTTTTTGAATAACGGGCAGAGGCAGCGCCCTGCACAGGCGGAGCTCTGCGGTGTGATTCCGACGGTGTGCTGCCCTTACACTGCCCCCCGAGGGCATCGTGCCTCGTTGGAGATGTGCCTCCTCCTCATCCTCCTCCTCCTCCTCCTCTTCCTCTCTCCTATTAGGCACCCACGTGGAGTCAGTGACCTCATCATCCCCTCCCTCCTCATCACTGGAGCCAATCTGGCAGTATGCTGCAGCTGCTGGAACATGACTGCCAGATTGGTGTCCTTCTTGAGCATCCCCTCTCTCTGCTCTCACGCTACTGCCTTCCTCTAGCTGGGTATCATCATCAGACCCTTCGAAACACTGGGCATCCTCCTGGAGCATGTACCCAACACTGTGCTCAAACAGTTTGGGGGACTCCTCAGGAGGACATGGTTGGTCTAGGGAAGGAGTGACTGATGATGACATTGATACCAGAGAAGAGGACGCTTTGGCAGCTGCTTTGCCAGTACCCTGAGCCTGGGTGAGAGAGGATGAGGAGGACGAGGAGGGCTTGGTCATCCACTCTACCAAGTCTTCGGCATGATGTGGCTCAACACGTCCAGCTGCCGAAAAGAAGGACAAGCTTGTCCCATGGCCACGTGCTGATGGCGATGCACCGCATCCACGACCAGCACTGTTGTCTCTAGACACAGAGCCTGCTTGCCCTCTTTTTTTGGCTCCTGACTGTCTGCCTCTCCTTGTTTGCCTTCCAGACATTCTAATGGCCTGCAGGAAAATGGGAAAAGCAGCAATACAGGCTAAGTTAAGGTGTAATATGGTCAGGAGGCACACTCCGCCCGCTGTAAGTGCCGCAAAATCCTGTTGGTGTAACACACCAGGAAAAAGCAGCAATACAGGCTAAGTTAGGGTGTAATATGGTCAGGAGGCACACTCCGCCCGCTGTAAGTGGCGCAAAATCCTGTTGGTGTAACACACTAGGAAAAAGCAGCAATACAGGCTAAGTTAAGGTGTAATATGGTCAGGAGGCTTTGCAACAATGACACTGTCCCCTGCCTATCCTTCTCTCTCCCTGCACACAAGGTTTATCAAAGTATATGACACTGACACTCTCCCTGCCTATCCTTCTCTCTCCCTACACACAAGGTTTAGCAAAGAATAGATTTGACAAGATTTGACACTGTCCCTGCCTATCCTTCACTTTCCCTGCTCCGGAACACACTACACAAGGCCGCCGCTCTGGCGGCCTTTTATAGTGTGGGGAGTGTACTAAACCCCCTCAGCTATAATTGGCCACAGGCATCCTGCCTGTGGCCAATCATTGCTCTCCTCGCTGCCGGCGCGCTGTGATTGGCCAAGCATGCAGGGTCACAGTGCATGCTTGGCCAATCACAGCGCCGGGATTACACTGCGATGGCGCAGTGTATTGTGGGCCGTTCGCGTCACTCGAAATTGGCGCAAACGGCCCAAATCGTTCGTTGTTCGCCGAACGCGTGAACAGCCGATGTTCGAGTCGAACCTATGTTCGACTCGAACACCGAGCTCATCCCTATACACCAGTGATGATCCATAGTACATCAGTGATGATCAATAGTACATCAGTGATGGTCCACAGTACATCAGGGATGGTCCACAGTACATCAGGGATGGTCCACAGTACATCAGGGATGGTCCACAGTACATCAGGGATGGTCCATAGTACACCTGTGATGGCCCATAGTACACCTGTGATGGCCCATAGTACACCTGTGATGATCCATAGTACATCAGTGATGATCCATAGTACATCAGTGATGATCCTCAGTACATCAGGGATGGTCCATAGTACATCAGGGATGGTCCATAGTTCATCAGGGATGGTCCATAGTACACCAGGGATGGTCCATAGTACACCAGTGATGATCCATAGTACACCAGTGATGGTCCATAGTACACCAGTGATGGTCCATAGTACATCAGTGATGATCTATAGTACATCAGTGATGATCCACAGTACATCAGTGATGATCCACGGTACATCAGTGATGATCCACGGTACATCAGTGATGATCCACAGTATATCAGTGATGATCCACAGTACACCAGTGATGGCCCTCAGTACATCAGTGATGATCCACAGTACAAGTGATGATCCTCAGTACATCAGTGATGATCCTCAGTACATCAGTGATGGCCCATAGTACATCAGTGATGATCCATAGTACATCAATGATGATCCACAGTACATCAGTGATGATCCACAGTACATCCTGTTGTTTAGATGCAGGAAAATAAGATGGCTGACTTAACTTAACCTGTGCTGCTAAAGTTATGTTATCGATGCATTACAAGATTCTATATAGCAAAAAAAACGTTTTACATTACATATAATATAGTTTCATTTCCCAAATATAGCTGTCAGGCGAAAACAAAATAGTTGTCATATACCATTACTATAACTGACTTGCAGGCAACAATATGACCTATAAGGCTTAAATAATGTAACACATGTCAGGGTAGCATTAATTTTTAAGCTGATATCATCTAAATATGAACGTTGCTTTAAACAGTCTGTTTCCCCAATTCGGAAAGATATCTGTGAGTAGCACAACCTAATTCTACAGGATAGCAGAAAGACAATTTACATTAATGCGAGAGATTATAAAATATAGCCATACTTCTGGATAAAATTCAGACAGTATTGTTCAAGACAATTGCAATACCCTAATTAAGACAAAACGCGAAATAGAGCACAATGTCAGCATTGCCGTGATTTGGTTTGTATTCCTTTTTTGTAGATTGTTACATACCGTTAAACAAGCAAAAATTGGGGAAACAGACTGTGCAAAATCAACGTTCACATTTAGATGATATCAGCTTAAAAATTAGTGCTATCCTGACATGTGTTACATTTACATTATTTAAGCCTTACAGGTCATATTGTTGCCTGTAAGTCAGCTATAGTAATGGTATATGACAACTGTTTTGTTTTCGCCTGACAGCTATATTTGGGAAATGAAACTATATTATATGTATTGTAAAACGTTTTTTTGCTATAGACAATCTTGTAATGCATCGATAACTTAACCTGTGCTGCTAAAGTTATGTTAAGTCAGCCATCTTATTTTCCTGCATCTAAACAACAGGCTTATTTTAGTAAGCCTTTCAATGTTTAAATTTTTTTGTTTTTTTAACGGTATGTAACAATCTACAAAAAACCAATACAAACCAAATCACGGCAATGCTGACATTGTGCTCTATTTCGCGTTTTGTCTTAATTAGGGTATTGCAAGTGTCTTGAACAATACTGTTTGAATTTTATCCAGAAGTATGGCTATGTTTTATAATCTCTCGCAGGTTAAGTCAGCCATCTTATTTTCCTGCATCTAAACATCTAATGTAAGCCTTTCACTGTTTAAAGTTTATTGCTTGTTTAAACGGTATGTAACGATCTACAACAAACGAATACAAATCATCATCATCACCATTCATCCTCCAGGTCAAGACGCGACATTCCGTCTAGGACCCATCATCACAGGGGACGTTCACATCCCCCCTCTAAGTATAGGAGATGTTCCCATTCCTCCTCAAGTCACCGCTACAACACTGCCACAACACTGTAAGCCCTCACAGTTACTCTTGGTGGGCGCTGGAACGCCCTGCTGTGAACTATTATATCAGGAATTGTAATTACATGCCATTGTTGAACAGTGGTAGGAAAAATTGGGCCTTTGGTGGTGGTGCTGGTGCTACAACACTGTAAGCCCTCACAGTTACTCTTGGTGGGCGCATGAATGAGCCCTGCTGTGAATTATTAGATCAAGAATTGTAATTGCATGCCCCTGTTGAACAGGGGCAGAAAAATTGGGCCTTAGGCACTGGTGCTGGTGCCACAACACTGCAACCCCTCACAGATACTGTACTTGGAGCACAGCAATGAGCCCTGTTGCAAAGTATTGCATGAAAAACTGTAATTACACGCCCCTGTTAAACAGGGGCTGAAAAATTGGGCCTTAGCCACTGGTGGCGGCACCCAGAAACAAAAATGTTCTTCCAAGCTATCATCAGGTTTATTGAGGAGGAAGAGGATAGTCAGTCAACATAACAGGACAGTCACTCAGCATCAGCATAGGCAGTCTTGAAGGGATGTGACATTTCAAAATAAATTATTCTGTTACATCAGCTTCAGGTGCCTGGTAGCTGGTGGTGATCCAAGACTGATTCATCTTTATGAAGGTCAGTCGATCAACCGAGTCGGTGGACAGGCGCAACCTGTGATCGGTGACAAAGCCTCCAGCAGCACTGAATGTGCGTTCCGAAAGAACGCTGGATGCAGGACAGGCCAGTAGCTCAATTGCATACTGTGCAAGCTCTGGCCAGTGATCCATCCTCAAGACCCAGTAAGCCAGAGGATTTTCAGTGGGAAAGTCTGACCTTGCCCCTAGGTATTCCTGCACCATGTATATCAGACGCTGGCGATGGTTGCTGGAACCAATCATACCTTGGGGCTGCGGACTAAAAAATTGTCTGAACGCATCGGTCAGACGGCCACCTTCTCCACCGCTCCTTCTGCTACTGACCAAAGCCTCAGCAACTCGTTGTCCAGGACCAGGAGTTAGTATCCTCCCAGTCTCTGGGAACGCGTTGCACAGACCTTTCTGCAAGGCCTCCCGGAGATGTTTCATCCTCTGCTCCCTCTGCGACGGCAAGATAAAGTCCGCAACCTTACCCTTGTACCGTGGATCCTTGATCCAAAGAATAGGAGGATCCTTCCGCAGACTTTGCAGGATCAGGGAGGCCATGCAGCGTAGGTTAGCTGAGGCATTCAGTCCGGAGTCCTCTGGGTTACTAAGGACGGCATGATCCGCAGCCACCTCCTCCCAGCCACGTACAAGTCCACGGGTTTCTTGGGACTGTAAATCATCCCTAAAAGACTGCTGCTGTTGATGCTGAGTGCCAGGCTCCACCTCCATGCTGACACAATCCTCCTCCTCCTCCTCCTCCTCCTCGTCCTCTTCCTGTGTGATGGGTGGGACAGAAGTAACACTGTCTGGGTAAAGGGGGCCTTGAGAGGCAAGGAAGTCCTCCTCTTCCTGCCTCTGTTCTGCCACAAGTGCCCTGTCCATTATTCCACGCAGAGTATGCTCCAACAGGTGGACAAGAGGTACAGTGTCACTGATGCATGCACTGTCACTGCTCACCATCCTCGTGGCCTCCTCAAATGGTGCCAGGACAGTGCATGCATCCCTGATCATGCCCCACTGGCATGGTGAAAAAAAACCGAGCTCCCCTGACCCTTGTCCTGGTGCCGTAGTCGCACAGGTACTCATTGATGGCCCTCTGCTGCGTGTGCAGCCGCTGCAGCATGGCCAACGTTGAGTTCCACCTGGTGGGCATGTCACATATAAGGCGGTTCTTGGGCAGGTTCGACTACTTTTGCAGCTCAGCCAGCCGAGCACTGGCATTATATGATCTGCGGAAATGCACACAGACTTTACCATCGAAAGAAGTTCACATGCCCAGCGGTTGAATGCTAGCTTGGCTAAATTCAACTGCTGCCTTTTCAGTTGGTAGACGTGCCCCCCCTTCCGCGAGTTTATGCAATGTGCGGTTCCTCAGTGGCAGGTTCCCAAACGCCACTTTTTCTCACAGAAGGCGATTCCGGCTCTCTACCGGCATGTGGAAGGCAATGTCCATGCCTCGCTGGACAGGGCGATCAGAGGTGAGGTGCATATTACCGCTGACTTATGGTCCAGCAGGCATGGACAGGGATGTTACCTTTCTTTCATGGCCCATTGGGTCACTCTTTTGGCAGCTGGGAAGGATGCAGGACAAGGTGCAGTAGTGTTGGAGGTTGTTCCGCCGCCCCGCCTCCAAAATGTTAGTACTGGTTGTGACACACCTCTCTCCTCCACCCCTCCTCTTCTTCCTCCATGGCCTCTTCCTGTGCTTTGTCCTTGGAACCAGCGGTGCTCCGTAGGCGTTCAAGGGGCTACACAAGTACGCAGGCAAAAAGATGCCATGCCGTGCTTGTGCTGGTGTGTTTGGGGGACAGGAGCCACACTGGGGCAGAGGTTCTGTCAGCTCTGCAGGGGCAGGCCGAGAGGTGGTTGATGCCACGCCAGCTTAAGCCAGGAATGGTGGTTTGCGACCATGGCACCAACCTCCTCTCTGCCCTCCGGCAGGGACAACTGACCCATGTGCCCTGTGTGGCTCATGTCCTTAACCTGGTGGTGCAGCGGTTCTTGGGCAGGTACCCGGGCTTACAGGATGTCTGAGACAGGCCAGGAAAGTCTGTATTTCCGCAGATCTTATAATGCCAGTGCTCGGCTGGCTGAGCTGCAAAAGTAGTCGAACCTGCCCAAGAACCACCTTATATGTGACATGCCCACCAGGTGGAACTCAACGTTGGCCATGCTGCAGCGGCTGCACACGCAGAAGAGGGCCATCAATGAGTACCTGTGCGACTACGGCACCAGGACAGGGTCAGGGGAGCTCCGTTTTTTTTCACCATGCCAGTGGGGCATGATCAGGGATGCATGCACTGTCCTGGCACCATTTGAGGAGGCCACGAGGATGGTGAGCAGTGACAGTGCATGCATCAGTGACACTGTACCTCTTGTCCACCTGTTGGAGCATACACTGCGTGGAATAATGGACAGGGCACTTGAGGCAGAACAGAGGCAGTGATGGCCCATAGTACATCAGTGATGATCTATAGTACATCAGTGATTATCCACAGTACATCAGGGATGATCCACAGTACATCAGTGATGATCCATAGTACATCAGTGATGATCCATAGTACATCAGTGATGATCCATAGTACATCAGTGATGGTCCACAGTACATCAGTGATGGTCCACAGTACATCAGTGATGGTCCACAGTACATCAGGGATGGTCCTCAGTACATCAGTGATGATCCACAGTACATCAGTGATTGCCCATAGTACATCAGTGATGATCCATAGTACATCAGTGATGGTCCACAGTACATCAGTGATGATCCATAGTACATCAGTGATGATCCACAGTACAAGTGATGATCCATAGTACATCAGTGATGATCTATAGTACATCAGTGATGGCCCATAGTACATCAGTGATGATCTATAGTACATCAGTGATGATCCACAGTACATCAGTGATGGTCCATAGTACATCAGTGATGGTCCACAGTACATCAGTGATGGTCCACAGTACATCAGGGATGGTCCTCAGTACATCAGTGATGATCCACAGTACATCAGTGATTGCCCAAAGTACATCAGTGATGATCCATAGTACATCAGTGATGGTCCACAGTACATCAGTGATGATCCATAGTACATCAGTGATGATCCACAGTACAAGTGATTATCCATAGTACATCAGTGATGATCTATAGTACATCAGTGATGATCCACAGTACATCAGTGATGGTCCACAGTACATCAGTGATGGTCCACAGTACATCAGGGATGGTCCTCAGTACATCAGGGATGATCCACAGTACATCAGTGATTGCCCAAAGTACATCAGTGATAATCTATAGTACATCAGTGATAATCTATAGTACATCAGTGATGATCCATAGTACATCAGTGATGATCCACAGTACAAGTGATGATTCATAGTACATCAGTGATGATCTATAGTACATCAGTGATGGCCCATAGTACATCAGTGATGATCTATAGTACATCAGTGATGATCCACAGTACACCAGTGATGATCCATAGTACATCAGTGATGGTCCATAGTACATCAGTAATCCACAGTACAACAGTGATGATCCACATTACATCAGGGATGGTCCACAGTACATCAGGGATGGTCCACAGTACATCAGTGATGATCCACAGTACATCAGTGATGATCCATAGTACATCAGTCATGATCCATAGTACATCAGTGATGATCCACAGTACACCAGGGATGGTCCACAGTACATCAGTGATGGTCCATAGTACACCAGTGATGGCCTATAGTACATCAGTGATGATCCACAGTACATCAGTGATGATCCATAGTACCAGGGGCGTACCTAGAGCATTTGGCACCCGGGGCGGATCCTATATCTGGCACCCCCCACGGTAAAATGTAAAAACACCCCACTGTGCCCCCTGCATCCTTCAAAATCTTTGTCACTACTGTGTACCCGCTCTTCACAACTGCACCTCTGGACCCCTTTACATTACACAGCACCCTGCATCACTGGCCCCCTTTACATTATACAGCACCCTGCATCACTGGCCCCCTTTACATTATACAGCACACTGCATCACTGGACCCCTTTACATTACACAGCACCCTGCATCACTGGCCCCCTTTACATTATACAGCACCCTGCATCACTGGCCCCCTTTACATTATACAGCACCCTGCATCACTGGACCCCTTTACATTACACAGCACCCTGCATCACTGGACCCCCTTACATTACACAACAGCCTGCATCACTGCTGAACCCCCTTACATTACACAGCACCCTGCACCTCTGGACCCCCTTACATTACACAGCACCCTGCATCACTGGACCCCTTTACATTACACAGCACCATGCATCACTGGAATCCTTTACATTACACAGCACCTTGCACCTAAGGACCTCTTTACATTACACAGCCCTTGTACCTCTGGAGCCCTTTACATTACAGTACATCAGTGATGATCCATAGTACACCAGTGATGATCTATAGTACATCAGTGATGATCCACAGTACATCAGTGATGATCCACAGTACATCAGGGATGATCCACAATACATCAGTGATGATCCACAGTACATCAGGGATGGTCCTCAGTACTTCAGTGATGATATCCACAGTACATCAGTGATGATCCACAGTACATCAGTGATGATCCACAGTACATCAGGGATGGTCCACAGTACATCAGTGATGGCCCATAGTACACCAGTGATGGCCCATAGTACATCAGTGAAGATCTATAGTACATCAGTGATGATCCTTAGTACATCAGTGATGATCCATAGTACATCAGTGATGATCCATAGTACACCAGTTATGATCCTCAGTACATCAGTGATGATCCACAGTACATCAGGGATGGTCCACAGAACATCAGGGATGGTCCACAGTACATCAGTGATGATCCACAGTACACCAGTGATGGCCCATAGTACATCAGTGATGATCCTCAGTACATCAGTGATGATCCTCAGTACATCAGTGCTGATCCACGGTACATCAGTGATGATCCTCAGTACATCAGTGATGATCCTCAGTACATCAGTGCTGATCCACGGTACATCAGTGATGATCCATAGTACACCAGTGATGATCCATAGTACATTAGTGATGGCTCATAGTACATCAGTGATGATCCATAGTACATCAGTGATGATCCATAGTACATCAGTGATGATCCATAGTACACCAGTGATGATCCATAGTACACCAGTGATGGCCTATAGTACACCAGTGATGGCCAATAGTACACTAGTGATGATCTATAGTACATCAGTGATGATCCACAGTACATCAGTGATGATCCACAGTACATCAGGGATGATCCACAGTACATCAGGGATGATCCACAATACATCAGTGATGATCCACAGTACATCAGTGATGATCCACAGTACATCAGTGATGGCCCATAGTACACCATTGATGGCCCATAGTACACCAGTGATGATCCATAGTACACCAGTGATGATCCATAGTACACCAGTGATGGCCCATAGTACACCAGGGATGGCCCACAGTACATCAGGGATGGCCCACAGTACATCAGTGATGGCCCATAGTACATCAGGGATGGTCCATAGTACATCAGTGATGATCCATAGTACACCAGTGATGATCCATAGTACACCAGTGATGGCCCATAGTACATCAGTGATGAACTATAGTACATCAGTGATGATCCACAGTACACCAGTGATGATCCACAGTACATCAGGGATGGTCCATAGTACACCAGTGATGATCCATAGTACACCAGTGATGATCCATAGTACACCAGTGATGGTCCATAGTACATCAGTGATGGTCTATAGTACATCAGTGATGATCCACAGTACATCAGTGATGATCCACAGTACATCAGTGATGGTCCACAGTACATCAGTGATGGTCCACAGTACATCAGTGATGATCCACAATACATCAGTGATGATCCACAGTACATCAGTGAAGGTCCACAGTACATCAGTGATAATCCACAGTACATCAGTGATAATCCACAGTACATCAGTGATGGCCCATAATACATCAGTGATGGCTCATAGTACATCAGTGATGATCCACAGTACATCAGGGATGGTCCACAGTACATCAGTGATGATCCATAGTACACCAGTGATGATCCATAGTACATCAGTGATGGCACATAGTACATCAGTGATGATCCACAGTACATCAGTGATGATCCACAGTACATCAGTGATGGCCCATAGTACACCAGTGATGGCCCATAGTACATCAGTGAAGATCTATAGTACATCAGTGATGATCCATAGTACATCAGTGATGATCCATAGTACATCAGTGATGATCCATAGTACACCAGTTATGATCCTCAGTACATCAGTGATGATCCACAGTACATCAGGGATGGTCCACAGTACATCAGTGATGATCCATAGTACACCAGTGATGGCCCATAGTACACCAGGGATGGCCCATAGTACACCATTGATGGCCCATAGTACACCAGTGATGATCCATAGTACACCAGTGATGATCCATAGTACACCAGTGATGGCCCATAGTACACCAGTGATGGCCCATAGTACACCAGTGATGATCCACCGTACATCAGTGATGATCCACAGTACATCAGGGATGGTCCATAGTACATCAGTGATGATCTATAGTACATCAGTGATGATCCTCAGTACATCAGTGATGATCCATAGTACACCCGTGATGGCCCATAGTACATCAGTGATGATCCATAGTACACCAGGGATGGTCCATAGTACATCACGGATGGTCCATAGGACATCAGGGATGGTCCATAGTACATCAGTGATGATCCATAGTACACCAGTGATGGCCCATTGTACACCAGTGATGGCCCATAGTACACCAGTGATGGCCCATAGTACATCAGTGATGATCTATAGTACACCAGTGATGATCCACAGTACAACAGTGATGATCCACAGTACATCAGGGATGGTCCATAGTACAGTACATCAGGGATGGTCCATAGTACATCAGTGATGATCCACAGTACACCAGTGATGGCCCATAGTACATCAGTGATGATCCACAGTACATCAGTGATGATCCACAGTACATCAGTGATGATCCACAGTACATCAGTGATGATCCACAGTACATCAGTGATGATCCATAGTACATCAGTGATGATCCACAGTAAATCAGTGATGATCCACAGTACATCAGTGATGATCCACAGTACATCAGTGATGATCCTCGGTACATCATTGATGATCCACAGTACATCAGTGATGGTCCATAGTACATCAGTGATGGTCCATAGTACATCAGTGATGGTCCATAGTACATCAGTGATGATCCACAGTACATCAGGGATGGTCCACAGTACAAGTGATGATCCATAGTACATCAGTGATGATCCATAGTACATCAGTGATGATCCTCAGTACATCAGTGATGATCCACAGTACATCAGTGATGATCCTCAGTACATTAGTGATGATCCACAGTACATCAGGGAGGATCCACAGTACATCAGGGATGGTCCACAGTACAAGTGATGATCCTCAGTACATCAGTGATGATCTATAGTACATCAGTGATGATCCACAGTACAGCAGTGATGATCCATAGTACATCAGTGATGGTCCATAGTACATCAGTAATGATCCACAGTAAATCAGTGATGATCCACAGTGCATCAGTGATGATCAACAGTACAACAGTGATGATCCTCAGTACAAGTGATGATCCATAGTACATCAGTGATGATCCTCAGTACATCAGTGATAATCCACATTACATCAGTGATGATCCACAGTACATCAGTGATGATCCACAGTACATCAGTGATGATCCACAGTACATCAGTGATGATCCACAGTACATCAGTGATGATCCACAGTACAAGTGATGATCCATAGTACATTAGTGATGATCCTCAGTACATCAGTGATAATCCACAGTACATCAGTGATGATCCACAGTACATCAGGGATGGTCCACAGTACATCAGTGATGGCCCATAGTACATCAGTGATGATCAATAGTACATCAGTGATGATCCATAGTACATCAATGATAATCCACAGTACATCAGTGATGGCCCATAATACACCAGTGATGGCCCATAGTACATCAGTGATGGTCCACAGTACATCAGTGATGGTCCACAGTACATCAGTGATGGTCCACAGTACATCAGGGATGGTCCTCAGTACATCAGTGATCATCCACAGTACATCAGTGATGATCCACAGTACATCAGTGATGGTCCACAGTACATCAGAGATGGTCCGCAGTACATCAGTGATCATCCACAGTACATCAGTGATGATCCACAGTACATCAGTGATGATCCACAGTACATCAGGGATGGTCCACAGTACATCAGTGATGATCCATGGTACACCAGTAATGGCCCAAATTCCATCAGTGATGATGTATACTACATCAGTGATGATTCATAGTACATCAGTGTTGATCCATAGTACACCAGTGATGGCCCATTGTACACCAGTGATGATCCATAGTACACCAGTGATGATCCATAGCACACCAGTGATGGCCCATAGTACACCACTGATGGCCCATAGTACATCAGTGATGATCTATAGTACATCAGTGATGGCCCAAAGTACATCAGTGATGATCTATAGTACATCAGTGATGATTCATAGTACATCAGTGTTGATCCATAGTACACCAGTGATGGCCCATAGTACACCAGTGATGATCCATAGTACACCAGTGATGATCCATAGTACACCAGTGATGGCCCATAGTACACCACTGATGGCCCATAGTACATCAGTGATGATCTATAGTACATCAGTGATGATCCACAGTACATCAGTGATGATCCACAGTACACCAGTGATGATCCATAGTACACCAGTGATGATCCATAGTACACCAGTGATGATCCATAGTACACCAGTGATGGTCCATAGTACACCAGTGATGGTCCATAGTACACCAGTGATGATCTATAGTACATCAGTGATGATCCACAGTACATCAATGATGATCTATAGTACATCAGTGATGATCCACAGTACATCAGTGATGATCCATAGTACATCAGTGATGATCCATAGTACATCAGTGATGATCCATAGTACATCAGTGATGATCCACAGTACATCAGTGATGATCCACAGTACATCAGTGATGATCCACAGTACACCAGTGATGATCCACAGTACATCAGTGATGGTCCACAGTACATCAGTGATGGTCCACAGTACATCAGGGATTGTCCTCAGTACATCAGTGATGATCCACAGTACATCAGGGATGGTCCACAGTACATCAGTGATGGCCCAAAGTACATCAGTGATGATCTATAGTACATCAGTGATGATTCATAGTACACCAGTGATGATCCACAGTACATCAGTGATGGTCCACAGTACATCAGTGATGGTCCACAGTACATCAGGGATTGTCCTCAGTACATCAGTGATGATCCACAGTACATCAGGGATGGCCCATAGTACATCAGTGATGATCTATAGTACATCAGTGATGATCCACAGTACATCAGTGATGATCCACAGTACATCAGTGATGATACACAGTACATCAGGGATGGTCCATAGTACACCAGTGATGATCCATAGTACACCAGTGATGATCCATAGTACACCACTGATGATCCATAGTACACCAGTGATGGTCCATAATACACCAGTGATGGTCCATAGTACACCAGTGATGGTCCATAGTACATCAGTGATGATCCACAGTACATCAGTGATGGTCCATAGAACATCAGTGATGATCCACAGTACATCAGTGATGGTCCACAGTACATCAGTGATGGTCCACAGTACATCAGTGATGGTCCACAGTACATCAGTGATGGTCCACAATACATCAGGGATGGTCCTCAGTACACCAGTGATGGTCCACAATACATCAGGGATGGTCCTCAGTACACCAGTGATGGCCCATAGTACATCAGTGATGATCTATAGTACATCAGTGATGATCCACAGTACATCAGTGATGATCCACAGTACATCAGTGATGATCCTCATTACATCAGTGATGATCCACAGTACATCAGTGATGATCCACAGTACATCAGGGATGATCCACAGTACATCAGGGATGATCCACAGTACATCAGTGATGGTCCACAGTACATCAGTGATGGTCCACAGTACATCAGGGATTGTCCTCAGTACATCAGTGATGATCCACAATACATCAGGGATGGCCCATAGTACATCAGTGATGATCTATAGTACATCAGTGATGATCCACAGTACATCAGTGATGATACACAGTACATCAGTGATGATACACAGTACATCAGTGATGATACACAGTACATCAGGGATGGTCCATAGTACATCAGGGATTGTCCTCAGTACATCAGTGATGATCCACAGTACATCAGGGATGGCCCATAGTACATCAGTGATGATCTATAGTACATCAGTGATGATCCACAGTACATCAGTGATGATCCACAGTACATCAGTGATGATACACAGTACATCAGGGATGGTCCATAGTACACCAGTGATGATCCATAGTACACCAGTGATGATCCATAGTACACCAGTGATGATCCATAGTACACCAGTGATGACCCATAGTACACCAGTGATGGTCCATAATACACCAGTGATGGTCCATAGTACACAAGTGATGGTCCATAGTACATCAGTGATGATCCACAGTACATCAGTGATGGTCCATAGAACATCAGTGATGATCCACAGTACATCAGTGATGATCCACAGTACATCAGTGATGATCCACAGTACATCAGTGATGGTCCACAGTACATCAGTGATGGTCCACAGTACATCAGTGATGGTCCACAGTACATCAGTGATGGTCCACAATACATCAGTGATGGTCCTCAGTACACCAGTGATGGCCCATAGTACATCAGTGATGATCTATAGTACATCAGTGATGATCCACAGTACATCAGTGATGATCCACAGTACATCAGTGATGATACACAGTACATCAGGGATGGTCCATAGTACACCAGTGATGATCCATAGTACACCAGTGATGATCCATAGTACACCACTGATAATCCATAGTACACCAGTGATGGTCCATAATACACCAGTGATGGTCCATAGTACACCAGTGATGGTCCATAGTACATCAGTGATGATCCACAGTACATCACTGATGGTCCATAGAACATCAGTGATGATCCACAGTACATCAGGGATGGTCCACAGTACAAGTGATGATCCATAGTACATCAGTGATGATCCATAGTACATCAGTGATGATCCTCAGTACATCAGTGATGATCCACAGTACATCAGTGATGATCCACAGTACATCAGTGATGATCCTCAGTACATTAGTGATGATCCACAGTACATCAGGGAGGATCCACAGTACATCAGGGATGGTCCACAGTACAAGTGATGATCCTCAGTACATCAGTGATGATCTATAGTACATCAGTGATGATCCACAGTACAGCAGTGATGATCCATAGTACATCAGTGATGGTCCATAGTACATCAGTAATGATCCACAGTAAATCAGTGATGATCCACAGTGCATCAGTGATGATCAACAGTACAACAGTGATGATCCTCAGTACAAGTGATGATCCATAGTACATCAGTGATGATCCTCAGTACATCAGTGATAATCCACATTACATCAGTGATGATCCACAGTACATCAGTGATGATCCACAGTACATCAGTGATGATCCATAGTACATCAGTGATGATCCACAGTACATCAGTGATGATCCACAGTACAAGTGATGATCCATAGTACATTAGTGATGATCCTCAGTACATCAGTGATAATCCACAGTACATCAGTGATGATCCACAGTACATCAGGGATGGTCCACAGTACATCAGTGATGGCCCATAGTACATCAGTGATGATCAATAGTACATCAGTGATGATCCATAGTACATCAGTGATAATCCACAGTACATCAGTGATGGCCCATAATACACCAGTGATGGCCCATAGTACATCAGTGATGGTCCACAGTACATCATTGATGGTCCACAGTACATCAGTGATGGTCCACAGTACATCAGGGATGGTCCTCAGTACATCAGTGATCATCCACAGTACATCAGTGATGATCCACAGTACATCAGTGATGGTCCACAGTACATCAGGGATGGTCCTCAGTACATCAGTGATGATCCACAGTACATCAGTGATGATCCACAGTACATCAGTGATGATCCACAGTACATCAGGGATGGTCCACAGTACATCAGTGATGATCCATGGTACACCAGTAATGGCCCAAATTCCATCAGTGATGATTCATAGTACATCAGTGTTGATCCATAGTACACCAGTGATGGCCCATTGTACACCAGTGATGATCCATAGTACACCAGTGATGATCCATAGTACACCAGTGATGGCCCACAGTACACCACTGATGGCCCATAGTACATCAGTGATGATCTATAGTACATCAGTGATGGCCCAAAGTACATCAGTGATGATCTATAGTACATCAGTGATGATTCATAGTACATCAGTGTTGATCCATAGTACACCAGTGATGGCCCATAGTACACCAGTGATGATCCATAGTACACCAGTGATGATCCATAGTACACCAGTGATGGCCCATAGTACACCACTGATGGCCCATAGTACATCAGTGATGATCTATAGTACATCAGTGATGATCCACAGTACATCAGTGATGATCCACAGTACACCAGTGATGATCCATAGTACACCAGTGATGATCCATAGTACAGCAGTGATGATCCATAGTACACCAGTGATGGTCCATAGTACACCAGTGATGGTCCATAGTACACCAGTGATGATCTATAGTACATCAGTGATGATCCACAGTACATCAATGATGATCTATAGTACATCAGTGATGATCCACAGTACATCAGTGATGATCCATAGTACATCAGTGATGATCCATAGTACATCAGTGATGATCCACAGTACATCAGTGATGATCCACAGTACATCAGTGATGATCCACAGTACACCAGTGATGATCCACAGTACATCAGTGATGGTCCACAGTACATCAGTGATGGTCCACAGTACATCAGGGATTGTCCTCAGTACATCAGTGATGATCCACAGTACATCAGGGATGGTCCACAGTACATCAGTGATGGCCCAAAGTACATCAGTGATGATCTATAGTACATCAGTGATGATTCATAGTACACCAGTGATGATCCACAGTACATCAGTGATGGTCCACAGTACATCAGTGATGGTCCACAGTACATCAGGGATTGTCCTCAGTACATCAGTGATGATCCACAGTACATCAGGGATGGCCCATAGTACATCAGTGATGATCTATAGTACATCAGTGATGATCTATAGTACATCAGTGATGATCCACAGTACATCAGTGATGATCCACAGTACATCAGTGATGATACACAGTACATCAGGGATGGTCCATAGTACACCAGTGATGATCCATAGTACACCAGTGATGATCCATAGTACACCACTGATGATCCATAGTACACCAGTGATGGTCCATAATACACCAGTGATGGTCCATAGTACACCAGTGATGGTCCATAGTACATCAGTGATGATCCACAGTACATCAGTGATGGTCCATAGAACATCAGTGATGATCCACAGTACATCAGTGATGATCCACAGTACATCAGTGATGGTCCACAGTACATCAGTGATGGTCCACAGTACATCAGTGATGGTCCACAGTACATCAGTGATGGTCCACAGTACATCAGTGATGGTCCACAATACATCAGGGATGGTCCTCAGTACACCAGTGATGGCCCATAGTACATCAGTGATGATCTATAGTACATCAGTGATGATCCACAGTACATCAGTGATGATCCACAGTACATCAGTAATGATCCTCATTACATCAGTGATGATCCACAGTACATCAGTGATGATCCACAGTACATCAGTGATGATCCACAGTACATCAGTGATGATCCACAGTACATCAGGGATGATCCACAGTACATCAGTGATGGTCCACAGTACATCAGTGATGGTCCACAGTACATCAGGGATTGTCCTCAGTACATCAGTGATGATCCACAATACATCAGGGATGGCCCATAGTACATCAGTGATGATCTATAGTACATCAGTGATGATCTATAGTACATCAGTGATGATCCACAGTACATCAGTGATGATACACAGTACATCAGTGATGATACACAGTACATCAGGGATGGTCCATAGTACACCAGTGATGATCCATAGTACACCAGTGATGATCCATAGTACACCAGTAATGACCCATAGTACACCAGTGATGGTCCATAATACACCAGTGATGGTCCATAGTACACCAGTGATGGTCCATAGTACATCAGTGATGATCCACAGTACATCAGTGATGGTCCATAGAACATCAGTGATGATCCACAGTACATCAGTGATGATCCACAGTACATCAGTGATGGTCCACAGTACATCAGTGATGGTCCACAGCACATCAGTGATGGTCCACAGCACATCAGTGATGGTCCACAATACATCAGGGATGGTCCTCAGTACACCAGTGATGGCCCATAGTACATCACTGATGATCTATAGTACATCAGTGATGATCCACAGTACATCAGTGATCATCCACAGTACATCAGTGATGATCCACAGTACATCAGGGATGGCCCATAGTACATCAGTGATGATCTATAGTACATCAGTGATGATCTATAGTACATCAGTGATGATCCACAGTACATCAGTGATGATCCACAGTACATCAGTGATGATACACAGTACATCAGGGATGGTCCATAGTACACCAGTGATGATCCATAGTACACCAGTGATGATCCATAGTACACCACTGATGATCCATAGTACACCAGTGATGGTCCATAATACACCAGTGATGGTCCATAGTACACCAGTGATGGTCCATAGTACATCAGTGATGGTCCATAGAACATCAGTGATGGTCCATAGAACATCAGTGATGATCCACAGTACATCAGTGATGATCCACAGTACATCAGTGATGGTCCACAGTACATCAGTGATGGTCCACAGTACATCAGTGATGGTCCACAGTACATCAGTGATGGTCAACAATACATCAGGGATGGTCCTCAGTACACCAGTGATGGCCCATAGTACATCAGTGATGATCTATAGTACATCAGTGATGATCCACAGTACATCAGTGATGATCCTCATTACATCAGTGATGATCCACAGTACATCAGTGATGATCCACAGTACATCAGTGATGATCCACAGTACATCAGGGATGATCCACAGTACATCAGTGATGGTCCACAGTACATCAGTGATGGTCCACAGTACATCAGGGATTGTCCTCAGTACATCAGTGATGATCCACAATACATCAGGGATGGCCCATAGTACATCAGTGATGATCTATAGTACATCAGTGATGATCTATAGTACATCAGTGATGATCCACAGTACATCAGTGATGATACACAGTACATCAGTGATGATACACAGTACATCAGGGATGGTCCATAGTACTAAAGATAATAAAGCTGCGCAAATAGTGAAAAATGGTATATGAGCACCACCTTAAAACATAAGTGAAAGATATATATTGAATGAAAAAATAATGATGATTAAATAAATTAATATAATTGGACTGGATCTTATTTGCCAATGTGACAAATAGAACTGAAGAAAGTCCCAACTGTCAATCAGACACCCACATCACATTCAGCAAAAGTCTTGTGTAGTGAAAGAATTGATGTTGAATAGTAACTGTGTGAATAGTACAGTCCAGATAACATCAGTGATGATCCACAGTACATCAGTGATGATCCACAGTACACCAGTGATGATCCACAGTACATCAGTGATGGTCCACAGTACATCAGTGATGGTCCACAGTACATCAGGGATTGTCCTCAGTACATCAGTGATGATCCACAGTACATCAGGGATGGTCCACAGTACATCAGTGATGGCCCAAAGTACATCAGTGATGATCTATAGTACATCAGTGATGATTCATAGTACACCAGTGATGATCCACAGTACATCAGTGATGGTCCACAGTACATCAGTGATGGTCCACAGTACATCAGGGATTGTCCTCAGTACATCAGTGATGATCCACAGTACATCAGGGATGGCCCATAGTACATCAGTGATGATCTATAGTACATCAGTGATGATCTATAGTACATCAGTGATGATCCACAGTACATCAGTGATGATACACAGTACATCAGTGATGATACACAGTACATCAGGGATGGTCCATAGTACACCAGTGATGATCCATAGTACACCAGTGATGATCCATAGTACACCACTGATGATCCATAGTACACCAGTGATGGTCCATAATACACCAGTGATGGTCCATAGTACACCAGTGATGGTCCATAGTACATCAGTGATGATCCACAGTACATCAGTGATGGTCCATAGAACATCAGTGATGATCCACAGTACATCAGTGATGATCCACAGTACATCAGTGATGGTCCACAGTACATCAGTGATGGTCCACAGTACATCAGTGATGGTCCACAGTACATCAGTGATGGTCCACAGTACATCAGTGATGGTCCACAATACATCAGGGATGGTCCTCAGTACACCAGTGATGGCCCATAGTACATCAGTGATGATCTATAGTACATCAGTGATGATCCACAGTACATCAGTGATGATCCACAGTACATCAGTAATGATCCTCATTACATCAGTGATGATCCACAGTACATCAGTGATGATCCACAGTACATCAGTGATGATCCACAGTACATCAGTGATGATCCACAGTACATCAGGGATGATCCACAGTACATCAGTGATGGTCCACAGTACATCAGTGATGGTCCACAGTACATCAGGGATTGTCCTCAGTACATCAGTGATGATCCACAATACATCAGGGATGGCCCATAGTACATCAGTGATGATCTATAGTACATCAGTGATGATCTATAGTACATCAGTGATGATCCACAGTACATCAGTGATGATACACAGTACATCAGTGATGATACACAGTACATCAGGGATGGTCCATAGTACACCAGTGATGATCCATAGTACACCAGTGATGATCCATAGTACACCAGTAATGACCCATAGTACACCAGTGATGGTCCATAATACACCAGTGATGGTCCATAGTACACCAGTGATGGTCCATAGTACATCAGTGATGATCCACAGTACATCAGTGATGGTCCATAGAACATCAGTGATGATCCACAGTACATCAGTGATGATCCACAGTACATCAGTGATGGTCCACAGTACATCAGTGATGGTCCACAGCACATCAGTGATGGTCCACAGCACATCAGTGATGGTCCACAATACATCAGGGATGGTCCTCAGTACACCAGTGATGGCCCATAGTACATCACTGATGATCTATAGTACATCAGTGATGATCCACAGTACATCAGTGATCATCCACAGTACATCAGTGATGATCCACAGTACATCAGGGATGGCCCATAGTACATCAGTGATGATCTATAGTACATCAGTGATGATCTATAGTACATCAGTGATGATCCACAGTACATCAGTGATGATCCACAGTACATCAGTGATGATACACAGTACATCAGGGATGGTCCATAGTACACCAGTGATGATCCATAGTACACCAGTGATGATCCATAGTACACCACTGATGATCCATAGTACACCAGTGATGGTCCATAATACACCAGTGATGGTCCATAGTACACCAGTGATGGTCCATAGTACATCAGTGATGGTCCATAGAACATCAGTGATGGTCCATAGAACCATCAGTGATGGTCCATAGAGGGTCAAAAAGATGTATCCCATTATAAAAGTCTAGATGTATCTATTCAAAGATATTCACATTTCATTGTATCATAGAAACAAGAAACTAATAGTTTCCGTTCATATGTTAAGTATAATGGTTAAATTATGTAGCTAGTAAACAGACACCACTAAATGATCAGATCTGGTTCACAGATCTCTATAACAAAAACAGAGAAAATATGAAACCATAAACTCATGTCCTATGCATTATCTATAAATGCGTTCACATCTATGTCGATGTTAAGGCCATAATTGTTTTATCGGTTTCACGCTATGGTGGCTTTCTTTCCATTTGCATATTTACTTTGCGATATGTGGAGAGGAGTGGCGTGAAATTCGGGAGTTAAACTGATACTATCTAGAGACCCTGGCTGGGGAATAGCCATCTGCTTGTATCGATCTCTGTGGAGATCACCATTTCTGGTAAGCGGCAGTGTGAACTGATGGTGGTGGAATCTACATCTATCCAGTGTTTGGCACTTTTCATTGGGTGTTGTGTGTTTGAAGTCACCAATTAGCCTAACGAGAAGATCCATATCTACACTTCGTTGCAGTTTTGGCTATCTGGACTGTACTATTCACACAGTTACTATTCAACATCAATTCTTTCACTACACAAGACTTTTGCTGAATGTGATGTGGGTGTCTGATTGACAGTTGGGACTTTCTTCAGTTCTATTTGTCACATTGGCAAATAAGATCCAGTCCAATTATATTAATTTATTTAATCATCATTATTTTTTCATTCAATATATATCTTTCACTTATGTTTTAAGGTGGTGCTCATATACCATTTTTCACTATTTGCGCAGCTTTATTATCTTTATTATATTTTTTTGTGTGTGTCTCACATAGAAGTTGCAGCAACAATTTATGGAGAGATAGATTCACTAATTCAGTGTTTTATGTCTCACCCAATGGACAGCGCAGTATAATTTACACAGTTTATGGTCCATAGTACACCAGTGATGATCCATAGTACACCAGTGATGATCCATAGTACACCAGTGATGATCCATAGTACACCAGTGATGGTCCACAATACACCAGTGATGGTCCATAGTACACCAGTGATGGTCCATAGTACATCAGTGATGATCCACAGTACATCAGTGATGGTCCATAGAACATCAGTGATGATCCACAGTACATCAGTGATGGTCCACAGTACATCAGTGATGGTCCACAGTACATCAGTGATGGTCCACAGTACATCAGTGATGGTCCACAATACATCAGGGATGGTCCTCAGTACACCAGTGATGGCCCATAGTACATCAGTGATGATCTATAGTACATCAGTGATGATCTATAGTACATCAGTGATGATCCACAGTACATCAGTGATCATCCACAGTACATCAGTGATGATCCTCATTACATCAGTGATGATCCATAGTACATCAGTGATGATCCACAGTACATCAGTGATGATCCACAGTACAAGTGATGATCCATAGTACATTAGTGATGAACCTCAGTACATCAGTGATAATCCACAGTACATCAGTGATGATCCACAGTACATCAGGGATGGTCCATAGTACATCAGTGATGGTCCATAGTACACCAGTGATGATCCATAGTACACCAGTGATGATCCATAGTACACCAGTGATGGTCCATAGTACATCAGTGATAATCCACAGTACATCAGTGATGGCCCATAATACACCAGTGATGGCCCATAGTACATCAGTGATGATCCATAGTACATCAGTGATGATCCTCAGTACATCAGTGATGATCCACAGTACATCAGTGATGATCCACAGTACATCAGGGATGATCCACAGTACATCAGTGATGGTCCATAGTACATCAGTGATGGTCCATAGTACACCAGTGATGATCCATAGTACACCAGTGATGATCCATAGTACACCAGTGATGGCCCATAGTACACCACTGATGGCCCATAGTACATCAGTGATGATCAATAGTACATCAGTGATGATCCACAGTACATCAGTGATGATCCACAGTACATCAGTGATGATCCATAGTACATCAGTGATGATCCACAGTACATCAGTGATGATCCACAGTACATCAGGGATGGTCCATAGTACACCAGTGAGGATCCACAGTACATCAGTGATGGTCCATAGTACATCAGGGATGGTCCATAGTACACCAGTGATGGCCCATAGTACATCAGTGATGATCCATAGTACATAAGGGATGGTCCATAGTACATCAGGGATGGTCCATAGTACATCAGTGATGATCCATAATACACAAGTGATGATCCATAGTACACCAGTGATGGCCCATAGTACATCAGTGATGATCTATAGTACATCAGTGATGATCCACAGTACATCAGTGATGATCCACAGTACATCAGTGATGATCCACAATACATCAGGGATGGTCCATAGTACACCAGTGAGGATTCATAGTACATCAGTGATGATCCACAGTACTTCAGGGATGGTCCACAGTACATCAGTGATGATCCACAGTACATCAGGGATGGTCCATAGTACATCAGTGATGATCCACAGTACATCAGTGATGATCTATAGTACATCAGTGATGATCCATAGTACATCAGTGATGATCCACAGTACATCAGTGATAATCCACAGTACATCAGTGATAATCCACAGTACATCAGTGATGATCCACAGTACATCAGGGATGGTCTTTAGTACATCAGTGATGATCAACAGTACATCAGTGATGGTCCACAGTACATCAGGGATGATCCACAGTACATCAGGGATGGTCCACGGTACATCAGGGATGGTCCATAGTACATCAGGGATGGTCCATAGTACATCAGTGATGATCCATAGTACACCAGTGATGGCCCATAGTACACCAGTGGTGGTCCATAGTACATCAGTGATGATCCACAGTACATCAGTGATGATCCACAGTACATCAGTGATGGCCCATAGTACACCAGTGATGATCCATAGTACATCAGTGATGATCTATAGTACATCAGTGATGATCCACAGTACATCAATGATGATCCACAGTACATCAGTGATGATCCACAGTACATCAGGGTTGGTCCACAGTACATCAGTGATGATCCACAGTACATCAGTGATGATCCACAGTACATCAGTGATGATCCACAGTACATCAGTGATGATCTATAGTACATCAGTGATGATCCACAGTACATCAGTGATGATCCACAGTACACCAGTGATGATCCACAGTACATCAGTGATGGTCCACAGTACATCAGTGATGGTCCACAGTACATCAGTGATTGTCATCAGTACATCAGTGATGATCCACAGTACATCAGGGATGGTCCACAGTACATCTGTGATGGCCCAAAGTACATCAGTGATGATCTATAGTACATCAGTGATGATTCATAGTACACCAGTGATGATCCACAGTACATCAGTGATGGTCCACAGTACATCAGTGATGGTCCACAGTACATCAGGGATTGTCCTCAGTACATCAGTGATGATCCACAGTACATCAGGGATGGCCCATAGTACATCAGTGATGATCTATAGTACATCAGTGATGATCTATAGTACATCAGTAATGATCCACAGTACATCAGTGATGATCCACAGTACATCAGTGATGATACACAGTACATCAGGGATGGTCCATAGTACACCAGTGATGATCCATAGTACACCAGTGATGATCCATAGTACACCAGTGATGGTCCATAGTACACCAGTGATGGTCCATAGTACACCAGTGATAATCCATAGTACACCAGTGATGATCCATAGTACACCAGTGATGGTCCATAATACACCAGTGATGGTCCATAGTACACCAGTGATGGTCCATAGTACATCAGTGATGATCAACAGTACATCAGTGATGGTCCATAGAACATCAGTGATGATCCACAGTACATCAGTGATGATCCACAGTACATCAGTGATGGTCCACAGTACATCAGTGATGGTCCACAGTACATCAGTGATGGTCCACAATACATCAGGGATGGTCCTCAGTACACCAGTGATGGCCCATAGTACATCAGTGATGATCTATAGTACATCAGTGATGATCCACAGTACATCAGTGATGATCCACAGTACATCAGTGATGATCCTCATTACATCAGTGATGATCCACAGTACATCAGTGATGATCCACAGTACATCAGTGATGATCCACAGTACATCAGTGATGATCCACAGTACATCAGGGATGATCCACAGTACATCAGTGATGGTCCACAGTACATCAGGGATTGTCCTCAGTACATCAGTGATGATCCACAATACATCAGGGATGGCCCATAGTACATCAGTGATGATCTATAGTACTTCAGTGATGATCTATAGTACATCAGTGATGATCCACAGTACATCAGTGATGATACACAGTACATCAGTGATGATACACAGTACATCAGGGATGGTCCATAGTACACCAGTGATGATCCATAGTACACCAGTGATGATCCATAGTACACCAGTGATGGTCCATAATACACCAGTGATGGTCCATAGTACACCAGTGATGGTCCATAGTACATCAGTGATGATCCACAGTACATCAGTGATGGTCCATAGAACATCAGTGATGATCCACAGTACATCAGTGATGATCCACAGTACATCAGTGATGATCCACAGTACATCAGTGATGGTCCACAGTACATCAGTGATGGTCCACAGTACATCAGTGATGGTCCACAATACATCAGGGATGGTCCTCAGTACACCAGTGATGGCCCATAGTACATCAGTGATGATCTATAGTACATCAGTGATGATCCACAGTACATCAGTGATGATCCACAGTACATCAATGATGATCCCCATTACATCAGTGATGATCCACAGTACATCAGTGATGATCCACAGTACATCAGTGATGATCCACAGTACATCAGTGATGATCCACAGTACATCAGGGATGATCCACAGTACAACAGTGATGGTCCACAGTACATCAGTGATGGTCCATAGTACACCAGTAATGATCCAAAGTACATCAGTGATGATCCACAGTACATCAGTGATGATCTATAGTACATCAGTGATGATCTATAGTACATCAGTGATGATCCACAGTACATCAGTGATGATCCACAGTACATCAGTGATGATCCACAGTACATCAGTGATGATCCTCAGTACATCAGTGATGATCCACAGTACATCAGGGATGGTCCACAGTACATCAGGGATGATCCACAGTAAATCAGTGATGGTCCACAGTACATCAGTGATGGTCCATAGTACACCAGTGATGATCCACAGTACATCAGGGATGATCCATAGTACATCAGTGATGATCCATAGTACATCAGTGATGATCCATAGTACATCAGTGATGATCCTCAGTACACCAGTGATGATCCACAGTACATCAGTGATGATCCACAGTACATCAGTGATGATCCACAGTACAAGTGATGATCCATAGTACATCAGTGATGATCCTCAGTACATCAGTGATGATCCACAATACATCAGTGATGATCCACAGTACATCAGTGATGATCCACAGTACATCAGGGATGATCCACGGTACATCAGTGATGATCCACAGTACATCAGGGATGGTCCACAGTACAACAGGGATGGTCCACAGTACATCAGGGATGATCCATAGTACATCAGTGATGATCCATAGTACATCAGTGATGATCCATAGTACATCAGTGATGATCCTCAGTACATCAGTGATGATCTATAGTACATCAGGGATGATCCACAGTACATCAGTGATGGTCCACAGTACATCAGTGATGGTCCATAGTACACCAGTGATGATTCACAGTACATCAGTGATGATCCACAGTACAATTGATGATCCATAGTACATCAGTGATGATCCTCAGTACATCAGTGATGATCCACAATACATCAGTGATGATCCACAGTACATCAGTGATGATCCACAGTACATCAGGGATGATCCACGGTACATCAGTGATGATCCACAGTACATCAGGGATGGTCCACAGTACAACAGGGATGGTCCACAGAACATCAGGGATGATCCATACTACATCAGTAATGATCCATAGTACATCAGTGATGATCCACAGTACATCAGTGATGATCCACAGTACATCAGGGATGGTCCACAGTACAAGTGATGATCCATAGTACATCAGTGATGATCCTCAGTACATCAGTGATGATCCTCAGTACATCAGTGATGATCTATAGTACATCAGTGATGATCCACAGTACAGCAGTGATGATCCATAGTACATCAGTGATGGTCCATAGTACATCAGTAATGATCCACAGTAAATCAGTGATGATCCACAGTACATCAGTGATGATCCACAGTACAACAGGGATGGTCCACAGTACAAGTGATGATCCATAGTACATCAGTGATGATCCATAGTACATCAGTGATGATCCTCAGTACATCAGTGATGATCCTCAGTACATCAGTGATGATCTATAGTACATCAGTGATGATCCACAGTACATCAGTGATGATCCACAGTACATCAGTGATAATCCACAGTACATCAGTGATAATCCACAGTACATCAGTGATGGTCCACAGTACATCAGGGATGGTCCACAGTACATCAGTGATGGTCCATGGTACATCAGGGATGGTCCATAGTACATCAGGGATGGTCCATAGTACATCAGTGATGGTCCATAGTACACCAGTGATGGCCCATAGTACACCAGTGATGGTCCATAGTACATCAGTGATGATCCACAGTACATCAGTGATGATCCACAGTACATCAGTGATGGCCCATAGTCACCAGTGATGATCCATAATACATCAGTGATGATCTATAGTACATCAGTGATGATCCACAGTACATCAGTGATGATCCACAGTACATCAGGGTTGGTCCACAGTACATCAGTGATGATCCACAGTACATCAGTGATGGCCCATAGTACACCAGTGATGATCCATAGTACATCAGTGATGATCTATAGTACATCAGTGATGATCCACAGTACATCAGTGATGATCCACAGTACATCAGTGATGATCCACAGTACATCAGGGTTGGTCCACAGTACATCAGTGATGATCCACAGTACATCAGTGATGGCCCATAGTACACCAGTGATGATCCATAGTACATCAGTTATGATCTATAGTACATCAGTGATGATCCACAGTACATCAGTGATGATCCACAATACATCAGGGATGGTCCACAGTACATCAGGGATGATCCATAGTACATCAGTGATGATCCATAGTACATCAGTGATGATCCATAGTACATCAGTGATGATCCTCAGTACACCAGTGATGATCCACAGTACATCAGTGATGATCCACAGTATAAGTGATGATCCATAGTACATCAGTGATGATCCTCAGTACATCAGTGATGATCCACAATACATCAGTGATGATCCACAGTACATCAGTGATGATCCACAGTACATCAGGGATGATCCACGGTACATGAGTGATGATCCACAGTACATCAGGGATGGTCCACAGTACAACAGGGATGGTCCACAGTACATCAGGGATGATCCATAGTACATCAGTGATGATCCATAGTACATCAGTGATGATCCATAGTACATCAGTGATGATCCTCAGTACATCAGTGATGATCCTCAGTACATCAGTGATGATCTATAGTACATCAGTGATGATCCACAGTACAGCAGTGATGATCCATAGTACATCAGTGATGGTCCATAGTACATCAGTAATGATCCACAGTAAATCAGTGATGATCCACAGTACATCAGTGATGATCCACAGTACAACAGGGATGGTCCACAGTAGAAGTGATGATCCATAGTACATCAGGGATGATCCACAGTACATCAGTGATGGTCCACAGTACATCAGTGATGGTCCATAGTACATCAGTGATGATCCACAGTACATCAGTGATGATCCATAGTACATCAGTGATGATCCTCAGTACATCAGTGATGATCCACAATACATCAGTGATGATCCACAGTACATCAGTGATGATCCACAGTACATCAGGGATGATCCACGGTACATCAGTGATGATCCACAGTACATCAGGGATGGTCCACAGTACAACAGGGATGGTCCACAGTACATCAGGGATGATCCATAGTACATCAGTGATGATCCATAGTACATCAGTGATGATCCATAGTACATCAGTGATGATCCACAGTACATCAGTGATGATCCACAGTACATCAGGGATGGTCCACAGTACAAGTGATGATCCATAGTACATCAGTGATGATCCTCAGTACATCAGTGATGATCCTCAGTACATCAGTTATGATCTATAGTACATCAGTGATGATCCACAGTACAGCAGTGATGATCCATAGTACATTAGAGATGTCCATAGTACATCAGTAATGATCCACAGTAAATCAGTGATGATCCACAGTACATCAGTGATGATCCACAGTACAACAGGGATGGTCCACAGTACAAGTGATGATCCATAGTACATCAGTGATGATCCATAGTACATCAGGGATGATCCTCAGTACATCAGTGATGATCCTCAGTACATCGGTGATGATCTATAGTACATCAGTGATGATCCACAGTACATCAGTGATGATCCACAGTACATCAGTGATAATCCACAGTACATCAGTGATAATCCACAGTACATCAGTGATGGTCCACAGTACATCAGGGATGGTCCACAGTACATCAGTGATGGTCCACGGTACATCAGGGATGGTCCATAGTACATCAGGGATGGTCCATAGTACATCAGTGATGATCCATAGTACACCAGTGATGGCCCATAGTACACCAGTGATGGTCCATAGTACATCAGTGATGATCCACAGTACATCAGTGATGATCCACAGTACATCAATGATGGCCCATAGTACACCAGTGATGATCCATAGTACATCAGTGATGATCTATAGTACATCAGTGATGATCCACAGTACATCAGTGATGATCCACAATACATCAGTGATGATCCACAGTACATCAGGGTTGGTCCACAGTACATCAGTGATGATCCACAGTACATCAGTGATGGCCCATAGTACACCAGTGATGATCCATAGTACATCAGTGATGATCTATAGTACATCAGTGATGATCCACAGTACATCAGTGATGATCCACAGTACATCAGTGATGATCCACAGTACATCAGGGTTGGTCCACAGTACATCAGTGATGATCCACAGTACACCAGTGATGATCCACAGTACATCAGTGATGATCTATAGTACATCAGTGATGATCCACAGTACATCAGTGATGATCCACAGTACATCAGTGATGATCCACAGTACATCAGGGATGGTTCACAGTACATCAGTGATGATCCACAGTACATCAGGGATGGTCCATAGTACATCAGTGATGATCCACAGTACATCAGTGATGATCCATAGTACATCAGTGATGATCCATAGTACATCAGTGATGATCCACAGTACATCAGTGATAATCCACAGTACATCAGTGATAATCCACAGTACATCAGTGATGATCCACAGTACATCAGGGATGGTCTATAGTACATCAGTGATGATCCACAGTACATCAGTGATGGTCCACAGTACATCAGGGATGATCCACAGTACATCAGTGATGGTCCACGGTACATCAGGGATGGTCCATAGTACATTAGGGATGGTCCATAGTACATCAGTGATGATCCATAGTACACCAGTGATGGCCCATAGTACACCAGTGATGGTCCATAGTACATCAGTGATGATCCACAGTACATCAGTGATGATCCACAGTACATCAGTGATGGCCCATAGTACACCAGTGATGATCCATAGTACATCAGTGATGATCTATAGTACATCAGTGATGATCCACAGTACATCAGTGATGATCCACAGTACATCAGGGTTGGTCCACAGTACATCAGTGATGATCCACAGTACATCAGTGATGATCCACAGTACATTAGTGATGATCCACAGTACATCAGTGATGATCTATAGTACATCAGTGATGATCCACAGTACATCAGTGATGATCCACAGTACATCAGGGATGATCCACAGTACATCAGTGATGATCCACAGTACATCAGTGCTGATCCACAGTACATCAGGGGTGATCCACGGTACATCAGTGATGGTCCACGGTACATCAGGGATGGTCCATAGTACATCAGTGATGATCCATAGTACATCAGGGATGGTCCATAGTACATCAGTGATGATCCATAGTACACCAGTGATGGCCCATAGTACACCAGTGATGGTCCATAGTACACCAGGGATGGTCCATAGTACACCAGTGATGATCCATAGTACACCAGTGATGATCCATAGTACACCAGTGATGGTCCATAGTACACCAGTGATGGTCCATAGTACACCATTGATGGTCCATGGTACACCAGTGATGGTCCATAGTACATCAGTGATGATCCACAGTACATCAGTGATGGTCCATAGTCCATCAGGGAGGGTCCATAGTACACCAGTGATGGCCCATAGTACATCAGTGATGATCCATAGTACATCAGGGATGGTCCATAGTACATCAGGGATGGTCCATAGTGCATCAGTGATGATCCATAATACACACGTGATGATCCATAGTACACCAGTGATGGCCCATAGTACATCAGTGATGATCTATAGTACATCAGTGATGATCCACAGTACATCAGTGATGATCCACAGTACATCAGTGATGATCCACAATACATCAGGGATGGTCCATAGTACACCAGTGAGGATTCATAGTACATCAGTGATGATCCACAGTACATCAGGGATGGTCCACAGTACATCAGTGATGATCCACAGTACATCAGGGATTGGTCCATAGTACATCAGTGATGATCCACAGTACATCAGTGATGATCCATAGTACATCAGTGATGATCCATAGTACATCAGTGATGATCCACAGTACATCAGTGATAATCCACAGTACATCAGTGATAATCCACAATACATCAGTGATGATCCACAGTACATCAGGGATGGTCTATAGTACATCAGTGATGATCCACAGTACATCAGTGATGGTCCACAGTACATCAGGGATGATCCACAGTACATCAGTGATGGTCCACGGTACATCAGGGATGGTCCATAGTACATCAGGGATGGTCCATAGTACATCAGTGATGATCCATAGTACACCAGTGATGGCCCATAGTACACCAGTGATGGTCCATAGTACATCAGTGATGATCCACAGTACATCAGTGATGATCCACAGTACATCAGTGATGGCCCATAGTACACCAGTGATGATCCATAGTACATCAGTGATGATCTATAGTACATCAGTGATGATCCACAGTACATCAGTGATGATCCACAGTACATCAGGGTTGGTCCACAGTACATCAGTGATGATCCACAGTACATCAGTGATGGCCCATAGTACACCAGTGATGATCCATAGTACATCAGTGATGATCTATAGTACATCAGTGATGATCCACAGTACATCAGTGATGATCCACAGTACATCAGGGTTGGTCCACAGTACATCAGTGATGATCCACAGTACATCAGTGATGATCCACAGTACATCAGTGATGATCCACAGTACATCAGTGATGATCTATAGTACATCAGTGATGATCTATAGTACATCAGTGATGATCCACAGTACATCAGTGATGATCCACAGTACATCAGTGATGATCCACAGTACATCAGTTATGATCCACAGTACATCAGTGATGATCCACAGTACATCAGGGATGATCCACGGTACATCAGTGATGGTCCACGGTACATCAGGGATGGTCCATAGTACATCAGTGATGATCCATAGTACACCAGGGATGGTCCATAGTACATCAGTGATGATCCATAGTACACCAGTGATGGCCCATAGTACACCAGTGATGGTCCATAGTACACCAGTGATGGTCCATAGTACATCAGTGATGATCCACAGTACATCAGTGATGATCCATCGTACATCAGTGATGATCCACAGTACATCAGTGATGATCTATAGTACATCAGTGATGATCCACAGTACATCAGTGATGATCCACAGTACATCAGTGATGATCCACAGTACATCAGTGATGATACACAGTACATCAGGGATGGTCCATAGTACACCAGTGATGATCCATAGTACACCAGTGATGGTCCATAGTACACCAGTGATGGTCCACAATACATCAGGGATGGTCCTCAGTACACCAGTGATGGCCCATAGTACATCAGTGATGATCTATAGTACATCAGTGATGATCCACAGTACATCAGTGATGATCCACAGTACATCAGGGATGATCCACAGTACATCAGTGATGATCCACAGTACATCAGTGATGATCCACAGTACATCAGGGATGGTCCACAGTACATCAGGGATGGTCCACAGTACATCAGGGATGATCCATAGTACATCAGTGATGATCCACAGTACATCAGGGATGGTCCACAGTACAAGTGATGATCCATAGTACATCAGTGATGATCCATAGTACATCAGTGATGATCCTCAGTACATCAGTGATGATCCACAGTACATCAGTGATGATCCACAGTACATCAGTGATGATCCTCAGTACATCAGTGATGATCCACAGTACATCAGGGAGGATCCACAGTACATCAGGGATGGTCCACAGTACAAGTGATGATCCTCAGTACATCAGTGATGATCTATAGTACATCAGTGATGATCCACAGTACAGCAGTGATGATCCATAGTACATCAGTGATGGTCCATAGTACATCAGTAATGATCCACAGTAAATCAGTGATGATCCACAGTGCATCAGTGATGATCAACAGTACAACAGTGATGATCCTCAGTACAAGTGATGATCCATAGTACATCAGTGATGATCCTCAGTACATCAGTGATAATCCACATTACATCAGTGATGATCCACAGTACATCAGTGATGATCCACAGTACATCAGTGATGATCCATAGTACATCAGTGATGATCCACAGTACAAGTGATGATCCATAGTACATTAGTGATGGCCCATAGTACACCAGTGATGATCCATAGTACATCAGTGATGATCTATAGTACATCAGTGATGATCCACAGTACATCAGTGATGATCCACAGTACATCAGTGATGATCCACAGTACATCAGGGTTGGTCCACAGTACATCAGTGATGATCCACAGTACATCAGTGATGATCCACAGTACATCAGTGATGATCTATAGTACATCAGTGATGATCCACAGTACATCAGTGATGATCCACTGTACATCAGTGATGATCCACAGTACATCAGGGATGGTCCACAGTACATCAGGGATGGTCCATAGTACATCAGTGATGATCCACAGTACATCAGTGATGATCCATAGTACATCAGTGATGATCCATAGTACATCAGTGATGATCCACAGTACATCAGTGATAATCCACAGTACATCAGTGATAATCCACAGTACATCAGTGATGATCCACAGTACATCAGGGATGGTCTATAGTACATCAGTGATGATCCACAGTACATCAGTGATGGTCCACAGTACATCAGGGATGATCCACAGTACATCAGTGATGGTCCACGGTACATCAGGGATGGTCCATAGTACATCAGGGATGGTCCATAGTACATCAGTGATGATCCATAGTACACAAGTGATGGCCCATAGTACACCAGTGATGGTCCATAGTACATCAGTGATGATCCACAGTACATCAGTGATGATCCACAGTACATCAGTGATGGCCCATAGTACACCAGTGATGATCCATAGTACATCAGTGATGATCTATAGTACATCAGTGATGATCCACAGTTCATCAGTGATGATCCACAGTACATCAGTGATGATCCACAGTACATCAGGGTTGGTCCACAGTACATCAGTGATGATCCACAGTACATCAGTGATGGCCCATAGTACACCAGTGATGATCCATAGTACATCAGTGATGATCTATAGTACATCAGTGATGATCCACAGTACATCAGTGATGATCCACAGTACATCAGGGTTGGTCCACAGTACATCAGTGATGATCCACAGTACATCAGTGATGATCCACAGTACATCAGTGATGATCCACAGTACATCAGTGATGATCTATAGTACATCAGTGATGATCCACAGTACATCAGTGATGATCCACAGTACATCAGTGATGATCCACAGTACATCAGTGATGATCCACAGTACATCAGTGCTGATCCACAGTACATCAGGGATGATCCACGGTACATCAGTGATGGTCCACGGTCCATCAGGGATGGTCCACAGTACATCAGTGATGATCCATAGTACACCAGGGATGGTCCATAGTACATCAGTGATGATCCATAGTACACCAGTGATGGCCCATAGTACACCAGTGATGGTCCATAGTACACCAGGGATGGTCCATAGTACACCAGTGATGATCCATAGTACACCAGTGATGATCCATAGTACACCAGTGATGGTCCATAGTACACCAGTGATGGTCCATGGTACACCAGTGATGGTCCATAGTACATCAGTGATGATCCACAGTACATCAGTGATGGTCCATAGTACATCAGGGATGGTCCATAGTACACCAGTGATGGCCCATAGTACATCAGTGATGATCCATAGTACATCAGGGATGGTCCATAGTACATCAGGGATGGTCCATAGTACATCAGTGATGATCCATAATACACAAGTGATGATCCATAATACACCAGTGATGGCCCATAGTACATCAGTGATGATCTATAGTACATCAGTGATGATCCACAGTACATCAGTGATGATCCACAGTACATCAGTGATGATCCACAATACATCAGGGATGGTCCATAGTACACCAGTGAGGATTCATAGTACATCAGTGATGATCCACAGTACATCAGGGATGGTCCACAGTACATCAGTGATGATCCACAGTACATCAGGGATTGGTCCATAGTACATCAGTGATGATCCACAGTACATCAGTGATGATCCATAGTACATCAGTGATGATCCATAGTACATCAGTGATGATCCACAGTACATCAGTGATAATCCACAGTACATCAGTGATAATCCACAATACATCAGTGATGATCCACAGTACATCAGGGATGGTCTATAGTACATCAGTGATGATCCACAGTACATCAGTGATGGTCCACAGTACATCAGGGATGATCCACAGTACATCAGTGAGGGTCCACGGTACATCAGGGATGGTCCATAGTACATCAGGGATGGTCCATAGTACATCAGTGATGATCCATAGTACACCAGTGATGGCCCATAGTACACCAGTGATGGTCCATAGTACATCAGTGATGATCCACAGTACATCAGTGATGATCCACAGTACATCAGTGATGGCCCATAGTACACCAGTGATGATCCATAGTACATCAGTGATGATCTATAGTACATCAGTGATTATCCACAGTACATCAGTGATGATCCACAGTACATCAGTGATGATCCACAGTACATCAGGGTTGGTCCACAGTACATCAGGGTTGATCCACAGTACATCAGTGATGATCCACAGTACATCAGTGATGGCCCATAGTACACCAGTGATGATCCATAGTACATCAGTGATGATCTATAGTACATCAGTGATGATCCACAGTACATCAGTGATGATCCACAGTACATCAGGGTTGGTCCACAGTACATCAGTGATGATCCACAGTACATCAGTGATGATCCACAGTACATCAGTGATGATCCACAGTACATCAGTGATGATCTATAGTACATCAGTGATGATCCACAGTACATCAGTGATGATCCACAGTACATCAGTGATGATCCACAGTACATCAGTGATGATCCACAGTACATCAGTGATGATCCACAGTACATCAGGGATGATCCATGGTACATCAGTGATGGTCCACGGTACATCAGGGATGCTCCATAGTACATCAGTGATGATCCATAGTACACCAGGGATGGTCCATAGTACATCAGTGATGATCCATAGTACATCAGTGATGATCCACAGTACATCAGTGATGAGCCATAGTACATCAGTGATGATCCACAGTACATTAGTGATGATCTATAGTACATCAGTGATGATCCACAGTACATCAGTGATGATCCACAGTACATCAGTGATGATCCACGGTACATCAGTGATGATACACAGTACATCAGGGATGGTCCATAGTACACCAGTGATGATCCATAGTACACCAGTGATGATCCATAGTACACCAGTGATGGTCCATAGTACACCAGTGATGGTCCATAGTACACCAGTGATGGTCCACAATACATCAGGGATGGTCCTCAGTACACCAGTGATGGCCCATAGTACATCAGTGATGATCTATAGTACATCAGTGATGATCCACAGTACATCAGTGATGATCCACAGTACATCAGTGATGATCCACAGTACATCAGGGATGATCCACAGTACATCAGTGATGATCCACAGTACATCAGTGATGATCCACAGTACATCAGGGATGGTCCACAGTACATCAGGGATGGTCCACAGTACATCAGGGATGATCCATAGTACATCAGTGATGATCCATAGTACATCAGTGATGATCCACAGTACATCAGGGATGGTCCACAGTACAAGTGATGATCCATAGTACATCAGTGATGATCCATAGTACATCAGTGATGATCCTCAGTACATCAGTGATGATCCACAGTACATCAGTGATGATCCACAGTACATCAGTGATGATCCTCAGTACATCAGTGATGATCCACAGTACATCAGGGAGGATCCACAGTACATCAGGGATGGTCCACAGTACAAGTGATGATCCTCAGTACATCAGTGATAATCCACATTACATCAGTGATGATCCACAGTACATCAGTGATGATCCACAGTACATCAGTGATGATCCATAGTACATCAGTGATGATCCACAGTACAAGTGATGACCCATAGTACATTAGTGATGATCCTCAGTACATCAGTGATAATCCACAGTACATCAGTGATGATCCACAGTACATCAGGGATGGTCCACAGTACATCAGTGATGGCCCATAGTACATCAGTGATGATCCATAGTACATCAGTGATGATCCATAGTACATCAGTGATAATCCACAGTACATCAGTGATGGCCCATAATACACCAGTGATGGCCCATAGTACATCAGTGATGATCCATAGTACATCAGTGATGATCCTCAGTACATCAGTGATGATCCACAGTACATCAGTGATGATCCACAGTACATCATGGATGATCCATAGTACATCAGTGATGGTCCATAGTACATCAGTGATGGTCCATAGTACACCAGTGATGATCCATAGTACACCAGTGATGATCCATAGTACACCAGTGATGGCCCATAGTACACCACTGATGGCCCATAGTACATCAGTGATGATCAATAGTACATCAGTGATGATCCACAATACATCAGTGATGATCCACAGTACATCAGTGATGATCTATAGTACATCAGTGATGATCCATAGTACATCAGTGATGATCCACAGTACATCAGTGATGATCCACAGTACATCAGGGATGGTCCATAGTACACCAGTGATGGCCCATAGTACATCAGTGATGATCCATAGTACATCAGGGATGGTCCATAGTACATCAGGGATGGTCCATAGTACATCAGTGATGATCCATAATACACAAGTGATGATCCATAGTACACCAGTGATGGCCCATAGTACATCAGTGATGATCTATAGTACATCAGTGATGATCCACAGTACATCAGTGATGATCCACAGTACATCAGTGATGATCCACAATACATCAGGGATGGTCCATAGTACACCAGTGAGGATTCATAGTACATCAGTGATGATCCACAGTACATCAGGGATGGTCCACAGTACATCAGTGATGATCCACAGTGCATCAGGGATGGTCCATAGTACATCAGTGATGATCCACAGTACATCAGTGATGATCCATAGTACATCAGTGATGATCCATAGTACATCAGTGATGATCCACAGTACATCAGTGATAATCCACAGTACATCAGTGATAATCCACAGTACATCAGTGATGATCCACAGTACATCAGGGATGGTCTATAGTACATCAGTGATGATCCACAGTACATCAGTGATGGTCCATAGTACATCAGGGATGGTCCATAGTACACCAGTGATGGCCCATAGTACATCAGTGATGATCCATAGTACATCAGGGATGGTCCATAGTACATCAGGGATGGTCCATAGTACATCAGTGATGATCCATAATACACAAGTGATGATCCATAGTACACCAGTGATGGCCCATAGTACATCAGTGATGATCTATAGTACATCAGTGATGATCCACAGTACATCAGTGATGATCCACAGTACATCAGTGATGATCCACAATACATCAGGGATGGTCCATAGTACACCAGTGAGGATTCATAGTACATCAGTGATGATCCACAGTACATCAGGGATGGTCCACAGTACATCAGTGATGATCCACAGTACATCAGGGATTGGTCCATAGTACATCAGTGATGATCCACAGTACATCAGTGATGATCCATAGTACATCAGTGATGATCCATAGTACATCAGTGATGATCCACAGTACATCAGTGATAATCCACAGTACATCAGTGATAATCCACAATACATCAGTGATGATCCACAGTACATCAGGGATGGTCTATAGTACATCAGTGATGATCCACAGTACATCAGTGATGGTCCACAGTACATCAGGGATGATCCACAGTACATCAGTGAGGGTCCACGGTACATCAGGGATGGTCCATAGTACATCAGGGATGGTCCATAGTACATCAGTGATGATCCATAGTACACCAGTGATGGCCCATAGTACACCAGTGATGGTCCATAGTACATCAGTGATGATCCACAGTACATCAGTGATGATCCACAGTACATCAGTGATGGCCCATAGTACACCAGTGATGATCCATAGTACATCAGTGATGATCTATAGTACATCAGTGATGATCCACAGTACATCAGTGATGATCCACAGTACATCAGTGATGATCCACAGTACATCAGGGTTGGTCCACAGTACATCAGTGATGATCCACAGTACATCAGTGATGGCCCATAGTACACCAGTGATGATCCATAGTACATCAGTGATGATCTATAGTACATCAGTGATGATCCACAGTACATCAGTGATGATCCACAGTACATCAGGGTTGGTCCACAGTACATCAGTGATGATCCACAGTACATCAGTGATGATCCACAGTACATCAGTGATGATCCACAGTACATCAGTGATGATCTATAGTACATCAGTGATGATCCACAGTACATCAGTGATGATCCACAGTACATCAGTGATGATCCACAGTACATCAGTGATGATCCACAGTACATCAGTGATGATCCACAGTACATCAGGGATGATCCACGGTACATCAGTGATGGTCCACGGTACATCAGGGATGCTCCATAGTACATCAGTGATGATCCATAGTACACCAGGGATGGTCCATAGTACATCAGTGATGATCCATAGTACACCAGTGATGGTCCATAGTACATCAGTGATGATCCACAGTACATCAGTGATGATCCATAGTACATCAGTGATGATCCACAGTACATCAGTGATGATCTATAGTACATCAGTGATGATCCACAGTACATCAGTGATGATCCACAGTACATCAGTGATGATCCACGGTACATCAGTGATGATACACAGTACATCAGGGATGGTCCATAGTACACCAGTGATGATCCATAGTACACCAGTGATGATCCATAGTACACCAGTGATGGTCCATAGTACACCAGTGATGGTCCATAGTACACCAGTGATGGTCCACAATACATCAGGGATGGTCCTCAGTACACCAGTGATGGCCCATAGTACATCAGTGATGATCTATAGTACATCAGTGATGATCCACAGTACATCAGTGATGATCCACAGTACATCAGTGATGATCCACAGTACATCAGGGATGATCCACAGTACATCAGTGATGATCCACAGTACATCAGTGATGATCCACAGTACATCAGGGATGGTCCACAGTACATCAGGGATGGTCCACAGTACATCAGGGATGATCCATAGTACATCAGTGATGATCCACAGTACATCAGGGATGGTCCACAGTACAAGTGATGATCCATAGTACATCAGTGATGATCCATAGTACATCAGTGATGATCCTCAGTACATCAGTGATGATCCACAGTACATCAGTGATGATCCACAGTACATCAGTGATGATCCTCAGTACATCAGTGATGATCCACAGTACATCAGGGAGGATCCACAGTACATCAGGGATGGTCCACAGTACAAGTGATGATCCTCAGTACATCAGTGATGATCTATAGTACATCAGTGATGATCCACAGTACAGCAGTGATGATCCATAGTACATCAGTGATGGTCCATAGTACATCAGTAATGATCCACAGGAAATCAGTGATGATCCACAGTGCATCAGTGATGATCAACAGTACAACAGTGATGATCCTCAGTACAAGTGATGATCCATAGTACATCAGTGATGATCCTCAGTACATCAGTGATAATCCACATTACATCAGTGATGATCCACAGTACATCAGTGATGATCCACAGTACATCAGTGATGATCCATAGTACATCAGTGATGATCCACAGTACAAGTGATGACCCATAGTACATTAGTGATGATCCTCAGTACATCAGTGATAATCCACAGTACATCAGTGATGATCCACAGTACATCAGGGATGGTCCACAGTACATCAGTGATGGCCCATAGTACATCAGTGATGATCCATAGTACATCAGTGATGATCCATAGTACATCAGTGATAATCCACAGTACATCAGTGATGGCCCATAATACACCAGTGATGGCCCATAGTACATCAGTGATGATCCATAGTACATCAGTGATGATCCTCAGTACATCAGTGATGATCCACAGTACATCAGTGATGATCCACAGTACATCATGGATGATCCACAGTACATCAGTGATGGTCCATAGTACATCAGTGATGGTCCATAGTACACCAGTGATGATCCATAGTACACCAGTGATGATCCATAGTACACCAGTGATGGCCCATAGTACACCACTGATGGCCCATAGTACATCAGTGATGATCAATAGTACATCAGTGATGATCCACAATACATCAGTGATGATCCACAGTACATCAGTGATGATCTATAGTACATCAGTGATGATCCATAGTACATCAGTGATGATCCACAGTACATCAGTGATGATCCACAGTACATCAGGGATGGTCCATAGTACACCAGTGATGGCCCATAGTACATCAGTGATGATCCATAGTACATCAGGGATGGTCCATAGTACATCAGGGATGGTCCATAGTACATCAGTGATGATCCATAATACACAAGTGATGATCCATAGTACACCAGTGATGGCCCATAGTACATCAGTGATGATCTATAGTACATCAGTGATGATCCACAGTACATCAGTGATGATCCACAGTACATCAGTGATGATCCACAATACATCAGGGATGGTCCATAGTACACCAGTGAGGATTCATAGTACATCAGTGATGATCCACAGTACATCAGGGATGGTCCAAAGTACATCAGTGATGATCCACAGTGCATCAGGGATGGTCCATAGTACATCAGTGATGATCCACAGTACATCAGTGATGATCCATAGTACATCAGTGATGATCCATAGTACATCAGTGATGATCCACAGTACATCAGTGATAATCCACAGTACATCAGTGATAATCCACAGTACATCAGTGATGATCCACAGTACATCAGGGATGGTCTATAGTACATCAGTGATGATCCACAGTACATCAGTGATGGTCCACAGTACATCAGGGATGATCCACAGTACATCAGTGATGGTCCACGGTACATCAGGGATGGTCCATAGTACATCAGGGATGGTCCATAGTACATCAGTGATGATCCATAGTACACCAGTGATGGCCCATAGTACACCAGTGATGGTCCATAGTACATCAGTGATGATCCACAGTACATCAGTGATGATCCACAGTACATCAGTGATGGCCCATAGTACACCAGTGATGATCCATAGTACATCAGTGATGATCTATAGTACATCAGTGATGATCCACAGTACATCAGTGATGATCCACAGTACATCAGTGATGATCCACAGTACATCAGGGTTTGTCCACAGTACATCAGTGATGATCCACAGTACATCAGTGATGGCCCATAGTACACCAGTGATGATCCATAGTACATCAGTGATGATCTATAGTACATCAGTGATGATCCACAGTACATCAGTGATGATCCACAGTACATCAGTGATGATCCACAGTACATCAGGGTTGGTCCACAGTACATCAGTGATGATCCACAGTACATCAGTGATGATCCACAGTACATCAGTGATGATCCACAGTACATCAGTGATGATCTATAGTACATCAGTGATGATCCACAGTACATCAGTGATGATCCACAGTACATCAGTGATGATCCACAGTACATCAGTGATGATCCACAGTACATCAGTGATGATCCACAGTACATCAGGGATGATCCACGGTACATCAGTGATGGTCCACGGTACATCAGGGATGGTCCATAGTACATCAGTGATGATCCATAGTACACCAGGGATGGTCCATAGTACATCAGTGATGATCCATAGTACACCAGTGATGGCCCATAGTACACCAGTGATGGTCCATAGTACACCAGTGATGGTCCATAGTGCATCAGTGATGATCCACAGTACATCAGTGATGATCCATAGTACATCAGTGATGATCCACAGTACATCAGTGATGATCTATAGTACATCAGTGATGATCCACAGTACATCAGTGATGATCCACAGTACATCAGTGATGATCCACAGTACATCAGTGATGATCCACAGTACATCAGTGATGATACACAGTACATCAGGGATGGTCCATAGTACACCAGTGATGATCCATAGTACACCAGTGATGATCCATAGTACACCAGTGATGATCCATAGTACACCAGTGATGGTCCATAGTACACCAGTGATGGTCCATAGTACACCAGTGATGGTCCATGGTACACAAGTGATGGTCCATAGTACATCAGTGATGATCCACAGTACATCAGTGATGGTCCATAGAACATCAGTGATGATCCACAGTACATCAGTGATAAATCCACAGTACATCAGTGATGGTCCACAGTACATCAGTGATGGTCCAAAGTACATCAGTGATGGTCCACAATACATCAGGGATGGTCCTCAGTACACCAGTGATGGCCCATAGTACATCAGTGATGATCTATAGTACATCAGTGATGATCCACAGTACATCAGTGATGATCCACAGTACATCAGTGATGATCCACAGTACATCAGGGATGATCGACAGTACATCAGTGATGATCCACAGTACATCAGTGATGATCCACAGTACATCAGGGATGGTCCACAGTACATCAGGGATGGTCCACAGTACATCAGGGATGATCCATAGTACATCAGTGATGATCCATAGTACATCAGTGATGATCCACAGTACATCAGGGATGGTCCACAGTACAAGTGATGATTCATAGTACATCAGTGATGATCCATAGTACATCAGTGATGATCCTCAGTACATCAGTGATGATCCACAGTACATCAGTGATGATCCACAGTACATCAGTGATGATCCTCAGTACATTAGTGATGATCCACAGTACATCAGGGAGGATCCACAGTACATCAGTGATGATCTATAGTACATCAGTGATGATCCACAGTACAGCAGTGATGATCCATAGTACATCAGTGATGGTCCATAGTACATCAGTAATGATCCACAGTAAATCAGTGATGATCCACAGTGCATCAGTGATGATCAACAGTACAACAGTGATGATCCTCAGTACAAGTGATGATCCATAGTACATCAGTGATGATCCTCAGTACATCAGTGATAATCCACATTACATCAGTGATGATCCACAGTACATCAGTGATGATCCATAGTACATCAGTGATGATCCACAGTACATCAGTGATGATCCACAGTACAAGTGATTATCCATAGTACATTAGTGATGATCCTCAGTACATCAGTGATAATCCACAGTAGTGATGAGCCGAACACCCCCGGGTTCGGTTCGCACCAGAACCCGCGAACGGACCGAAAGTTCGTACGAACATTAGAACCCTATTAAATACAATGGATGCGAACGTTCGAATTCTAAAGTGCTAATTATAACAACTATTATGCATGTTATTGTCCTAAAAAGGGTTTGGGAACCCGGGTTCTGCACCAGGGGACATGTATCAATGCAAAAAGAAGTTTTAAAAACGGTCGTTTTTCGGGAGCAGTCATTTTAATGATGCATAAAGTGAAAAAAAAAAGTCAAATATTCCTTTAAATATCGTACCTGGGGGGTGTCTAAAGTATGCCTGTGAAGTGCCACGTGTTTCCCGTGTTTAGAACTGTCCCTGCACAAAATGACACTTCTAAAGGAAAAAAAAGCCATTTAAAACTGCTTGCGGCTTTAATGTAATGTCTGGTCCCGGTAATATGGATGAAAATCTTTAAGAAAAATGGCATAGCTACCCCATGACCCCCCCCCCCCCCCTACCCCAGCCCATTACCAGCCCCTTTGGGTCTTGTATGGATATTTAGGAGAACACCGCACACAAAATAAAAAAGGCCCTATATACTCTGAACAGCCGTATACAGGCGGTGCATACAAGACAGGGACTGTATGTTTGTTCTTATGTAGAATGTGTTTGTAATTTTGAACAGGTACATTGTTTAAGTGTAGCTCCAGCCCAAAAATCTATTTTTAAACTTTTTGGAAAACATAGGTAAGGGTTATCACCCCTGTAACATTTGTTTTGCTGTCTGTGCCCCTGTTCAGAACATTTCACCTCACTTTCCGTCCCAATGACAACTGTTTTTGAAATGTGGTGTTTTTCTTGAAACAAGGATTGGTGATAAAGCATCAGTACAGAGGAGACACCTTTCTCCCATATTAATTCTTACAGGAGAGAATTTTCCTTCCTAGGGGTAGATTTCCTCTCACTTCCTGTTGTCTTCTTGCATTTGCAAGTAGGAGTCGTTTGTAAGTTGGATGTTTGAAAGTAGGGACCTGCCGTATATAATCTGCAGAAATAGGCCCCTTAGTTGGTGTTGGCACAACACTGTAAGCACTCACAGTTACTCTTGGTTGGTGCTGGAACGCCCTGCTGTCAACTATTATATCAGGAATTGTAATTACATATAATTGTTGAACAGTGGTAGTAAAAATTGGGCCTTTGATGGTGGTGCTGGTGCCACAACACTGTAAGCCCTGACAGTTACTCTTGGTGGGTGCAGCAATGGGCCCTGCTGTGAATTATTAGATCAAGAATTGTAATTGCATGCCCCTGTTGAACAGGGGCTGAAAAATTGGGCCTTTCGTGGTGGTGGTGGTGGTGGTGGTGTTGCCACAACACTGTAAGCCCTCAGAGTTACTCTTGGTGGGTGCAGGAATGGGCCCTGCTGTGAATTATTAGATCAAGAATTGTAATTACATGCCCCTGTTGAACAGGGGCTGAAAAATTGGGCCTTAGGCACTGGTGGCACAACACTGCAACCCCTCACAGATACTGTACTTGGAGCACAGCAATGAGCCCTGTTGCAAAGTATTGCTTCAAAAATTGTAATGACACGCCCCTGTTAAACAGGGGCTGAAAAATTGGGCCTTAGGCACTGGTGGCACAACACTCCAACCCCTCACAGATACTGTACTTGGAGCACAGCAATGAGCCCTGTTGCAAAGTATTGCTTCAAAAATTGTAATTACACGCCCCTGTTAAACAGGGGCTGAAAAATTGGGCCTTAGCCACTGGTGGCGGCACCCATAAACAAAAATGATCTTCCAAGCTATCATCATCAATCGTATCATTGAGGACTCGGAGGAGGAGGATAGCCAGTCAACATAACAGCACAGGCACTCAGCATCAGCATCAGTCTTGAAGGGATGTGACATGTTAAAATCAATTAGTCTGTTATATCAGCATCAGGTGTGTGGTAGCTGGTGGTGATCCAAGACTGGTTCATCTTGATGAAAGTCAGTCGATCAACCGAGTCGGTGGACAGGCGCACCCTGTGATCCGTGACAAATCCTCCAGCAGCACTGAATGTGCGTTCCGAAAGAACGCTGGATGCAGGACAGGCCAGTAGCTCAATTGCATACTGTGCAAGCTCTGGCCAGTGATCCATCCTCAAGACCCAGTAAGCCAGAGGATTTTCGGTGGGGAAGGTGTCCAAGTCTGACCTTGCCCCTAGATATTCCTGCACCATGTTTATCAGACGCTGGCGATGGTTGCTGGAACCGATCATACTTTGGGGCTGCGGACTAAAGAATTGTCTGAACGCATCGGTCAGACGGCCACCTTCCCCACCGCTCCTTCTTTGACTGGCCGAAGCCTCAGCAACTCGTTGTCCAGGACCAGGAGTTTGTAACCTCCCAGTCTCTGGGAACGCGTTGCACAGACCTTTCTGCAAGGCCTCCCGGAGTTGTCTCATCCTCTGCTCCCTCTGCGACGGTAACATAAGGTCCGCAACCTTACCCTTGTACCGTGGATCAAGGAGAGTGGCCAGCCAGTAATGGTCCCTCTCCTTGATCCGAAGAATACGAGGATCCTTCCGCAGACTTTGCAGGATCAGGGAGGCCATGCAGCGTAGGTTTGCTGAGGCATTCGCTCCGGAGTCCTCTGGGTCACTAAGGACGACATGATCCGCAGTCACCTCCTCCCAGCCACATACAAGTCCACTGGTTTCTTGGGACTGTAAATCATCCCTAAAAGACTGCTGCTGATGATGCTGAGTGCCAGCCTCCACCTCCATGCTGACACAATCCTCCTCCTCCTCCTCCTCCTCCTCTTCCTGTGTGATGGGTGGGACAGAAGGAACACTGTCTGGGTAAAGGGGGCCTTGAGAGGCAAGGAAGTCCTCCTCTTCCTGCCTCTGTTCTGCCTCAAGTGCCCTGTCCATTATTCCACGCAGCGTGTGCTCCAACAGGTGGACAAGAGGTACAGTGTCACTGATGCATGCACTGTCACTGCTCACCATCCTCGTGGCCTCCTCAAATGGTGCCAGGACAGTGCATGCATCCCTGATCATGCCCCACTGGCGTGAAGAAAAAAAACCAAGCTCCCCTGACCCTGTCCTGGTGCCGTAGTTGCACAGGTACTCATTGATGGCCCTCTGCTGCGTGTGCAGCCGCTGCAGCATGGCCAACGTTGAGTTCCACCTGGTGGGCATGTCACATATAAGGCGGTTCTTGGGCAGGTTCAACTCCTTTTGCAGCTCAGCCAGGCGAGCACTGGCATTATAAGATCTGCGGAAATGCACACAGACTTTCCTGGCCTGCCTCAGGACATCCTGTAAGCCCGGGTACCTGCCCAAGAAACGCTGCACCACCAGGTTAAGGACGTGAGCCACACAGGGCACATGGGTCAGTTGTCCCTGTCGAAGGGCGGAGAGGAGGTTGGTGCCATTGTCGCAAACCACCATTCCTGGCTTAAGCTGGCGTGGCGTCAACCACCTCTCGGCCTGGCCCTGCAGAGCAGACAGGACCTCTGCCCCAGTGTGGCTTCTGTCCCCCAAACACACCAGCGCAAGCACGGCATGGCATCTTTTTGCCTGCGTACTTGCGTAGCCCCGTGAACGGCTACGGAGCACCGCTGGTTCATAGGACAAACCACAGGAAGAGGCCATGGAGGAAGAAGAAGAGGAGGGGGTGGAGGAGAGAGGTGTGTCACAACCAGTAGTAGCATTTTGGAGGCGTGGCGGTGGGACAACCTCCAACACTACTGCACCTTGTCCTGCATCCTTCCCAGCTGCCAAAAGAGTGACCCAATGGGCCGTGAAAGAAAGGTAACGTCCCTGTCCATGCCTGCTGGACCATGAGTCAGCGGTAATATGCACCTTACCGCTGACCGCCCTGTCCAGCGAGGCCAAGACATTGCCTTCCACATGCCGGTAGAGAGCCGGAATAGCCTTCCGTGAGAAAAAGTGGCGTTTGGGAACCTGCCACTGAGGAACCGCACATTGCACAAACTCACGGAAGGGGGCCGAGTCTACCAACTGAAAAGGCAGCAGTTGAAGCGCTAGCAATTTAGCCAAGCTAGCATTCAACCGCTGGGCATGTGGATGGCTGGGAGTGAACTTCTTTCGACGGTCCAGCAGCTGGGGCAGGGAAATTTGCCTGCTAGAATCGGACGTCGGTGTACTGCTAGCAGAGTGGCCGCAAGTACTTGGCTGTGACACACCTAATTCTACACCTTCATTCCTCTCAGTGCATGTTTCAGAGAGGACTGAAGTTATAGTGGGGTTGGAGATCCCAGCTGATGCGGTGCAAGGAGAGGTCCGCTTTGTTCTTTGGTGTGGGTCTTTGAGGTAGGCTTGCCAACGAGCTGCATGGCAGGTCAACATATGTCTGGTCAGGCATGTGGTACCCAAGCGGCTGATGTTTTGGCCACGCGATATACGCTTGAGACATATGTTGCAAACAGCAGCTGTGCGATCTGATGCACTAGCCTCAAAAAAGGCCCACACCAAGGAACTTTTTGAATGACGGGCAGAGGCAGCGCCCTGCACAGGCGGAGCTCTGCGGTGTGATTCCGTCGGTGTACTGCCCTTACGCTGGCCACCAAAGGGCATCCTGCCTCGTTGGAGATGTGCCTCCTCCTCATCCTCCTCCTCCTCCTCTCTCCTATTAGGCACCCATGTGGAGTCAGTGACCTCATCATCCCCTCCCTCCTCATCACTGGAGCCAATCTGGCAGTATGCTGCAGCTGCTGGAACATGACTGCCAGATTGGTGTCCTTCTTGAGCATCCCCTCTGTCTGCTCTCACCCTACTGCCTTCCTGTAGCTGGGTTTCATCATCAGACCCTTCGAAACGCTGGGCATCCTCCTGGAGCATGTACCCAACACTGTGCTCAAACAGTTCGGGGGACTCCTCAGGAGGAGGACATGGTGGGTCTAGGGAAGGAGTGACTGATGATGAGTCTGACATTGATACCAGGGAAGAGGACGCTTTGGCAGCTGCTTTGCCAGTACCCTGAGCCTGGGTGAGAGAGGATGAGGAGGAGGAGGAGGGCTTGGTCATCCACTCTACCAAGTCTTCGGCATGATGTGGCTCAACATGTCCAGCTGCCGAAAAGAAGGACAAGCGTGTCCCATGGCCATGTGCTGATGACAATGCACCGCGTCCACGACCAGCACTGTTGCCCCCAGACACAGAGCCTGCTTGCCCTCTTTTATTGACTCCTGACTGTCTGCCTCTCCTTGTTTGCCTTCCAGACATTCTAATAGATGGCCTGCAGGGAGATGGGAAAAAAGCAATAAGGGCTACCTTCAGGTGTCCTTCTCTGTCCCTTTACTTAAGGATTTCTAAATATGGTTCAGGATGATTGCTTTTGCACAGAATAGCACAACGACAATTTCCCTGACTGTCCAAAAAACAAGGATTTCAAAGATGGTTGATGAGGAATGCTTTAGCACACTATAGCACAAGGAGAATTCCCCTCACTTTCCTTCTTTGTCCCTAGAAACAAGGACTTGCACAGTGAAAGAAACTGACACTCTCCCTACCTAGAGTTTTCTGTCCCTAGAAAAAATGTTTTTTTTAAGCACACTATAGCACAAGGAGAATTCACTCACTGTCCTTCCCAGTCCCTAGAAACAAGGACTTGCACAGTGAAAGAAACTGACACTCTCCCTACCTAGAGTTTTCTGTCCCTAGAAAAAATGTTTTTTTTTAAGCACACTATAGCACAAGGAGAATTCACTCACTGTCCTTCCCAGTCCCTAGAAACAAAGGACTTGCACAGTGAAAGAAACTGACACTCTCCCTACCTAGAGTTTTCTGTCCCTAGAAAAAATGTTTTTTTTAAGCACACTATAGCACAAGGAGAATTCACTCACTGTCCTTCCCAGTCCCTAGAAACAAGGACTTGCACAGTGAAAGAAACTGACACTCTCCCTACCTAGAGTTTTCTGTCCCTAGAAAAAATGTTTTTTTTAAGCACACTATAGCACAAGGAGAATTCACTCACTGTCCTTCCCAGTCCCTAGAAACAAGGACTTGCACAGTGAAAGAAACTGACACTCTCCCTACCTAGAGTTTTCTGTCCCTAGAAAAAATGTTTTTTTTAAGCACACTATAGCACAAGGAGAATTCACTCACTGTCCTTCCCAGTCCCTAGAAACAAGGACTTGCACAGTGAAAGAAACTGACACTCTCCCTACCTAGAGTTTTCTGTCCCTAGAAAAAATGTTTTTTTTAAGCACACTATAGCACAAGGAGAATTCACTCACTGTCCTTCCCAGTCCCTAGAAACAAGGACTTGCACAGTGAAAGAAACTGACACTCTCCCTACCTAGAGTTTTCTGTCCCTAGAAAAAATGTTTTTTTTAAGCACACTATAGCACAAGGAGAATTCACTCACTGTCCTTCCCAGTCCCTAGAAACAAGGACTTGCACAGTGAAAGAAACTGACACTCTCCCTACCTAGAGTTTTCTGTCCCTAGAAAAAATGTTTTTTTTAAGCACACTATAGCACAAGGAGAATTCACTCACTGTCCTTCCCAGTCCCTAGAAACAAGGACTTGCACAGTGAAAGAAACTGACACTCTCCCTACCTAGAGTTTTCTGTCCCTAGAAAAAATGTTTTTTTTAAGCACACTATAGCACAAGGAGAATTCACTCACTGTCCTTCCCAGTCCCTAGAAACAAGGACTTGCACAGTGAAAGAAACTGACACTCTCCCTACCTAGAGTTTTCTGTCCCTAGAAAAAATGTTTTTTTTAAGCACACTATAGCACAAGGAGAATTCACTCACTGTCCTTCCCAGTCCCTAGAAACAAGGACTTGCACAGTGAAAGAAACTGACACTCTCCCTACCTAGAGTTTTCTGTCCCTAGAAAAAATGTTTTTTTTAAGCACACTATAGCACAAGGAGAATTCACTCACTGTCCTTCCCAGTCCCTAGAAACAAGGACTTGCACAGTGAAAGAAACTGACACTCTCCCTACCTAGAGTTTTCTGTCCCTAGAAAAAATGTTTTTTTTAAGCACACTATAGCACAAGGAGAATTCACTCACTGTCCTTCCCAGTCCCTAGAAACAAGGACTTGCACAGTGAAAGAAACTGACACTCTCCCTACCTAGAGTTTTCTGTCCCTAGAAAAAATGTTTTTTTTAAGCACACTATAGCACAAGGAGAATTCACTCACTGTCCTTCCCAGTCCCTAGAAACAAGGACTTGCACAGTGAAAGAAACTGACACTCTCCCTACCTAGAGTTTTCTGTCCCTAGAAAAAATGTTTTTTTTAAGCACACTATAGCACAAGCACAAAACACACTGACACTCTCCCTACCTATCCTTCTCTTTCCCTAAACTAAAGGAATCCAGGTTAAGCAAGAAAGAAATAAAAGTCACTGTCCCTGCCTATGCTGCTCTTTCCCTGCTCCGGAACACACTACACTAGGCCGCCGTGCTGGCGGCCTTTTATAGTGTGGGGCGTGTACTAAACACCCTCAGCAATAATTGGCCACAGGCATCCTGCCTGTGGCCAATCATTGCTCTCCTCGCTGCCGGCGCTGTGATTGGCCAAGCATGCGGGGTCACAGTGCATGCTTGGCCAATCACAGCGCCTGGATGACACTGCGATGGCGTAGTGCATTGTGGGCCGTTCGCGTCACTCGAATTTGGCGCGAACGGCCCAAATCGTTCGATCTTCGTCGAACGATCGAACAGCCGATGTTCGAGTCGAACGTATGTTCGACTCGAACACGAAGCTCATCCCTAATCCACAGTACATCAGTGATGGCCCATAGTACATCAGTGATGATCCATAGTACATCAGTGATGATCCATAGTACATCAGTGATAATCCACAGTACATCAGTGATGGCCCATAATACACCAGTGATGGCCCATAGTACATCAGTGATGGTCCACAGTACATCAGTGATGGTCCACAGTACATCAGTGATGGTCCACAGTACATCAGGGATGGTCCTCAGTACACCAGTGATCATCCACAGTACATCAGTGATGATCCACAGTACATCAGTGATGATCCACAGTACATCAGGGATGGTCCACAGTACATCAGTGATGATCCATGGTACACCAGTAATGGCCCAAATTACATCAGTGATGATGTATAGTACATCAGTGATGATTTATAGTACATCAGTGTTGATCCATAGTACACCAGTGATGGCCCATTGTACACCAGTGATGATCCATAGTACACCAGTGATGATCCATAGTACACCAGTGATGGCCCATAGTACACCACTGATGGCCCATAGTACATCAGTGATGATCTATAGTACATCAGTGATGGCCCAAAGTACATCAGTGATGATCTATAGTACATCAGTGATGATTCATAGTACATCAGTGTTGATCCATAGTACACCAGTGATGGCCCATAGTACACCAGTGATGATCCATAGTACACCAGTGATGATCCATAGTACACCAGTGATGGCCCATAGTACACCACTGATGGCCCATAGTACATCAGTGATGATCTATAGTATATCAGTGATGATCCACAGTACATCAGTGATGATCCACAGTACACCAGTGATGATCCATAGTACACCAGTGATGATCCATAGTACACCAGTGATGATCCATAGTACACCAGTGATGGTCCATAGTACACCAGTGATGATCTATAGTACATCAGTGATGATCCACAGTACATCAATGATGATCTATAGTACATCAGTGATGATCCACAGTACATCAGTGATGATCCATAGTACATCAGTGATGATCCACAGTACATCAGTGATGATCCACAGTACACCAGTGATGATCCACAGTACATCAGTGATGGTCCACAGTACATCAGTGATGGTCCACAGTACATCAGGGATTGTCCTCAGTACATCAGTGATGATCCACAGTACATCAGGGATGGTCCACAGTACATCAGTGATGGCCCAAAGTACATCAGTGATGATCTATAGTACATCAGTGATGATTCATAGTACACCAGTGATGATCCACAGTACATCAGTGATGGTCCAGAGTACATCAGTGATGGTCCACAGTACATCAGGGATTGTCCTCAGTACATCAGTGATGATCCACAGTACATCAGGGATGGCCCATAGTACATCAGTGATGATCTATAGTACATCAGTGATGATCTATAGTACATCAGTGATGATCCACAGTACATCAGTGATGATCCACAGTACATCAGTGATGATACACAGTACATCAGGGATGGTCCATAGTACACCAGTGATGATCCATAGTACACCAGTGATGATCCATAGTACACCAGTGATGATCCATAGTACACCAGTGATGGTCCATAATACACCTGTGATGGTCCATAGTACACCAGTGATGGTCCATAGTACATCAGTGATGATCCACAGTACATCAGTGATGGTCCATAGAACATCAGTGATGATCCACAGTACATCAGTGATGATCCACAGTACATCAGTGATGGTCCACAGTACATCAGTGATGGTCCACAGTACATCAGTGATGGTCCACAGTACATCAGTGATGGTCCACAATACATCAGGGATGGCCCTCAGTACACCAGTGATGGCCCATAGTACATCAGTGATGATCTATAGTACATCAGTGATGATCCACAGTACATCAGTGATGATCCACAGTACATCAGTGATGATCCTCATTACATCAGTGATAATCCACAGTACATAAGTGATGATCCACAGTACATCAGTGATGATCCACAGTACATCAGTGATGATCCACAGTACATCAGGGATGATCCACAGTACATCAGTGATGGTCCACAGTACATCAGTGATGGTCCACAGTACATCAGGGATTGTCCTCAGTACATCAGTGATGATCCACAGTACATCAGGGATGGCCCATAGTACATCAGTGATGATCTATAGTACATCAGTGATGATCTATAGTACATCAGTGATGATCTATAGTACATCAGTGATGATCCACAGTACATCAGTGATGATACACAGTACATCAGGGATGGTCCACAGTACATCAGTGATGGCCCATAGTACATCAGTGATGATCCATAGTACATCAGTGATGATCCATAGTACATCAGTGATAATCCACAGTACATCAGTGATGGCCCATAATACACCAGTGATGGCCCATAGTACATCAGTGATGATCCATAGTACATCAGTGATGATCCACAGTACATCGGTGATGATCCACAGTACATCAGGGATGATCCACAGTACATCAGTGATGGCCCATAATACACCAGTGATGGCCCATAGTACATCAGTGATGATCCTCAGTACATCAGTGATGATCCACAGTACATCGGTGATGATCCACAGTACATCAGGGATGATCCACAGTACATCAGTGATGGTCCATAGTACATCAGTGATGGTCCATAGTACACCAGTGATGATCCATAGTACACCAGTGATGATCCATAGTACACCAGTGATGGCCCATAGTACACCACTGATGGCCCATAGTACATCAGTGATGATCAATAGTACATCAGTGATGATCCACAGTACATCAGTGATGATCCACAGTACATCAGGGATGATCCACAGTACATCAGTGATGGTCCACAGTACATCAGTGATGGTCCACAGTACATCAGGGATTGTCCTCAGTACATCAGTGATGATCCACAGTACATCAGGGATGGCCCATAGTACATCAGTGATGATCTATAGTACATCAGTGATGATCTATAGTACATCAGTGATGATCCACAATACATCAGTGATGATACACAGTACATCAGGGATGGTCCACAGTACATCAGTGATGGCCCATAGTACATCAGTGATGATCCATAGTACATCAGTGATGATCCATAGTACATCAGTGATAATCCACAGTACATCAGTGATGGCCCATAATACACCAGTGATGGCCCATAGTACATCAGTGATGATCCATAGTACATCAGTGATGATCCACAGTACATCGGTGATGATCCACAGTACATCAGGGATGATCCACAGTACATCAGTGATGGCCCATAATACACCAGTGATGGCCCATAGTACATCAGTGATGATCCTCAGTACATCAGTGATGATTCACAGTACATCGGTGATGATCCACAGTACATCAGGGATGATCCACAGTACATCAGTGATGGTCCATAGTACATCAGTGATGGTCCATAGTACACCAGTGATGATCCATAGTACACCAGTGATGATCCATAGTACACCAGTGATGGCCCATAGTACACCACTGATGGCCCATAGTACATCAGTGATGATCAATAGTACATCAGTGATGATCCACAGTACATCAGTGATGATCCACAGTACATCAGTGATGATCTATAGTACATCAGTGATGATCCATAGTACATCAGTGATGATCCACAGTACATCAGTGATGATCCACAGTACATCAGGGATGGTCCATAGTACACCAGTGAGGATCCACAGTACATCAGTGATGGTCCATAGTACATCAGGGATGGTCCATAGTACACCAGTGATGGCCCATAGTACATCAGTGATGATCCATAGTACATCAGGGATGGTCCATAGTACATCAGGGATGGTCCATAGTACATCAGTGATGATCCATAATACACAAGTGATGATCCATAGTACACCAGTGATGGCCCATAGTACATCAGTGATGATCCATAGTACATCAGTGATGATCCATAGTACATCAGTGATAATCCACAGTACATCAGTGATGGCCCATAATACACCAGTGATGGCCCATAGTACATCAGTGATGATCCATAGTACATCAGTGATGATCCACAGTACATCGGTGATGATCCACAGTACATCAGGGATGATCCACAGTACATCAGTGATGGCCCATAATACACCAGTGATGGCCCATAGTACATCAGTGATGATCCTCAGTACATCAGTGATGATCCACAGTACATCGGTGATGATCCACAGTACATCAGGGATGATCCACAGTACATCAGTGATGGTCCATAGTACATCAGTGATGGTCCATAGTACACCAGTGATGATCCATAGTACACCAGTGATGATCCATAGTACACCAGTGATGGCCCATAGTACACCACTGATGGCCCATAGTACATCAGTGATGATCAATAGTACATCAGTGATGATCCACAGTACATCAGTGATGATCCACAGTACATCAGGGATGATCCACAGTACATCAGTGATGGTCCACAGTACATCAGTGATGGTCCACAGTACATCAGGGATTGTCCTCAGTACATCAGTGATGATCCACAGTACATCAGGGATGGCCCATAGTACATCAGTGATGATCTATAGTACATCAGTGATGATCTATAGTACATCAGTGATGATCCACAGTACATCAGTGATGATACACAGTACATCAGGGATGGTCCACAGTACATCAGTGATGGCCCATAGTACATCAGTGATGATCCATAGTACATCAGTGATGATCCATAGTACATCAGTGATAATCCACAGTACATCAGTGATGGCCCATAATACACCAGTGATGGCCCATAGTACATCAGTGATGATCCATAGTACATCAGTGATGATCCACAGTACATCGGTGATGATCCACAGTACATCAGGGATGATCCACAGTACATCAGTGATGGCCCATAATACACCAGTGATGGCCCATAGTACATCAGTGATGATCCTCAGTACATCAGTGATGATCCACAGTACATCGGTGATGATCCACAGTACATCAGGGATGATCCACAGTACATCAGTGATGGTCCATAGTACATCAGTGATGGTCCATAGTACACCAGTGATGATCCATAGTACACCAGTGATGATCCATAGTACACCAGTGATGGCCCATAGTACACCACTGATGGCCCATAGTACATCAGTGATGATCAATAGTACATCAGTGATGATCCACAGTACATCAGTGATGATCCACAGTACATCAGTGATGATCTATAGTACATCAGTGATGATCCATAGTACATCAGTGATGATCCACAGTACATCAGTGATGATCCACAGTACATCAGGGATGGTCCATAGTACACCAGTGAGGATCCACAGTACATCAGTGATGGTCCATAGTACATCAGGGATGGTCCATAGTACACCAGTGATGGCCCATAGTACATCAGTGATGATCCATAGTACATCAGGGATGGTCCATAGTACATCAGGGATGGTCCATAGTACATCAGTGATGATCCATAATACACAAGTGATGATCCATAGTACACCAGTGATGGCCCATAGTACATCAGTGATGATCTATAGTACATCAGTGATGATCCACAGTACATCAGTGATGATCCACAGTACATCAGTGATGATCCACAATACATCAGGGATGGTCCATAGTACACCAGTGATGATCCATAGTACATCAGTGATGATCCATAGTACATCAGTGATGATCCACAGTACATCAGTGATAATCCACAGTACATCAGTGATAATCCACAGTACATCAGTGATGATCCACAGTACATCAGGGATGGTCTATAGTACATCAGTGATGATCCACAGTACATCAGTGATGGTCCACAGTACATCAGGGATGATCCACAGTACATCAGTGATGGTCCACGGTACATCAGGGATGGTCCATAGTACATCAGGGATGGTCCATAGTACATCAGTGATGATCCATAGTACACCAGTGATGGCCCATAGTACACCAGTGATGGTCCATAGTACATCAGTGATGATCCACAGTACATCAGTGATGATCCACAGTACATCAGTGATGGCCCATAGTACACCAGTGTAGGGATGGGCCCGGTGCTCGATTCAAACCCATGTTCGAATCGAGCACCGGGCGTTCGCTCGCTCGTCGAGCCCAGAACTATTTGGGCCGTTCGCATCACATTCGTGTGATGCGAGCGGCCCCGCAATGCATTGCGGCCGGCGCGGCCGGCGCAGTGCATTGCTGGCTGATGATTGGCCAAGCATGCACTGTGACCCCGCATGCTTGGCCAATCACAGCGCCCGAAACTCGGAGAGCAATAATTGGCTACAGGCAGGACGCCTGTAGCCAATTACAGCTCAGGGGCTTTAGTACATGCCCCACCATTTAAAAGGCCGCCACGCCATCGGCCCCGGTCACATGAGTTCCGGCTTTAGGAGAGATCAGTCTGCTGATTCTGTCTTTGCTTGATACTGAAAGATTTGCTCTTCTTTGCTAAACCATTGGCTATTTCTTTGCTAAACCATTGCTACCTAAGTCATTGATCGTTCATTGCTGCTGATTGCACAGTTAGCGTGTTATTAGCTGCTGCTGGGGATTAGTCTGGTGCGTGCTTACTGTTAGTACAGTATTGCAGTAGTACCAACCGCAGTGCTGTTAGCACAGCATTGCACCCCAACAGCACCCATAGGACTTCTAGTGTGTTAGTGGCAGCAAACAGAGCTCCTATATTTTCTTCTCAGCAGCACCCATAGGACTTCTAGTGTGTTAGTGGCAGCAAACAGAGCTCCTATATTTTCTTCTCAGCAGCACCCATAGGACTTCTAGTGTGTTAGTGGCATCACACAGAGCTCCTATATTTTCTTCTCAGCGGCACCCATAGGACTTCTAGTGTGTTAGTGGCAGCAAACAGAGCTCCTATATTTTCTTCTCAGCAGCACCCATAGGACTTCTAGTGTGTTAGTGGCAGCAAACAGAGCTCCTATATTTTCTTCTCAGCAGCACCCATAGGACTTCTAGTGTGTTAGTGGCATCACACAGAGTTCCTATATTTTCTTCTCAGCAGCACCCATAGGACTTCTAGTGTGTTAGTGGCAGCAAACAGAGCTCCTATATTTTCTTCTCAGCAGCACCCATAGGACTTCTAATGTGTTAGTGGCATCACACAGAGTTCCTATATTTTCATCTCAGAAGCACCCATAGGACTTCTAGTGTGTTAGTGGCATCACACAGAGCTCCTATATTTTCTTCTCAGAAGCACCCATAGGACTTCTAGTGTGTTAGTGGCAGCAAACAGAGCTCCTATATTTTCTTCTTAGCAGCACCCATAGGACTTCTAATGTGTTAGTGGCATCACACAGAGTTCCTATATTTTCATCTCAGAAGCACCCATAGGACTTCTAGTGTGTTAGTGGCATCACACAGAGCTCCTATATTTTCTTCTCAGAAGCACCCATAGGACTTCTAGTGTGTTAGTGGCAGCAAACAGAGCTCCTATATTTTCTTCTCAGCAGCACCCATAGGACTTCTAGTGTGTTAGTGGCATTACACAGAGTTCCTATATTTTCATCTCAGAAGCACCCATAGGACTTCTAGTGTGTTAGTGGCATCACACAGAGCTCCTATATTTTCTTCTCAGCAGCACCCATAGGACTTCTAGTGTGTTAGTGGCATCACACAGAGCTCCTATATTTTCATCTCAGAAGCACCCATAGGACTTCTAGTGTGTTAGTGGCATCACACAGAGCTCCTATATTTTCTTCTCAGCAGCACCCATAGGACTTCTAGTGTGTTAGTGGCAGCAAACAGAGCTCCTATATTTTCTTCTTAGCAGCACCCATAGGACTTCTAGTGTGTTAGTGGCAGCAAACAGAGCTCCTATATTTTCTTCTCAGCAGCACCCATAGGACTTCTAGTGTGTTAGTGGCATCACACAGAGCTCCTATATTTTCTTCTCAGCAGCACCCATAGGACTTCTAGTGTGTTAGTGGCAGCAAACAGAGCTCCTATATTTTCTTCTCAGCAGCACCCATAGGACTTCTAGTGTGTTAGTGGCATCACACAGAGCTCCTATATTTTCATCTCAGAAGCACCCATAGGACTTCTAGTGTGTTAGTGGCATCACACAGAGCTCCTATATTTTCTTCTCAGCAGCACCCATAGGACTTCTAGTGTGTTAGTGGCAGCAAACAGAGCTCCTATATTTTCTTCTCAGAAGCACCCATAGGACTTCTAGTGTGTTAGTGGCAGCAAACAGAGCTCCTATATTTTCTTCTCAGCAGCACCCATAGGACTTCTAGTGTGTTAGTGGCAGCAAACAGAGCTCCTATATTTTCTTCTCAGCAGCACCCATAGGACTTCTAGTGTGTTAGTGGCATCACACAGAGCTCCTATATTTTCTTCTCAGCAGCACCCATAGGACTTCTAGTGTGTTAGTGGCAGCAAACAGAGCTCCTATATTTTCTTCTCAGCAGCACCCATAGGACTTCTAGTGTGTTAGTGGCATCACACAGAGCTCCTATATTTTCATCTCAGAAGCACCCATAGGACTTCTAGTGTGTTAGTGGCATCACACAGAGCTCCTATATTTTCTTCTCAGCAGCACCCATAGGACTTCTAGTGTGTTAGTGGCAGCAAACAGAGCTCCTATATTTTCTTCTCAGCAGCACCCATAGGACTTCTAGTGTGTTAGTGGCATCACACAGAGCTCCTATATTTTCTTCTCAGCAGCACCCATCGGACTTCTAGTGTGTTAGTGGCAGCAAACAGAGCTCCTATATTTTCTTCTCAGCAGCACCCATAGGACTTCTAGTGTGTTAGTGGCATCACACAGAGCTCCTATATTTTCATCTCAGAAGCACCCATAGGACTTCTAGTGTGTTAGTGGCATCACACAGAGCTCCTATATTTTCTTCTCAGCAGCACCCATAGGACTTCTAGTGTGTTAGTGGCAGCAAACAGAGCTCCTATATTTTCTTCTCAGCAGCACCCATAGGACTTCTAATGTGTTAGTGGCATCACACAGAGTTCCTATATTTTCATCTCAGAAGCACCCATAGGACTTCTATTGTGTTAGTGGCATCACACAGAGCTCCTATATTTTCTTCTCAGAAGCACCCATAGGACTTCTAGTGTGTTAGTGGCATCAAACAGAGCTCCTATATTTTCTTCTTAGCAGCACCCATAGGACTTCTAATGTGTTAGTGGCATCACACAGAGTTCCTATATTTTCATCTCAGAAGCACCCATAGGACTTCTAGTGTGTTAGTGGCATCACACAGAGCTCCTATATTTTCTTCTCAGAAGCACCCATAGGACTTCTAGTGTGTTAGTGGCAGCAAACAGAGCTCCTATATTTTCTTCTCAGCAGCACCCATAGGACTTCTAGTGTGTTAGTGGCATCACACAGAGTTCCTATATTTATATCTCAGAAGCACCCATAGGACTTCTAGTGTGTTAGTGGCATCACACAGAGCTCCTATATTTTCTTCTCAGCAGCACCCATAGGACTTCTAGTGTGTTAGTGGCATCACACAGAGCTCCTATATTTTCATCTCAGAAGCACCCATAGGACTTCTAGTGTGTTAGTGGCATCACACAGAGCTCCTATATTTTCTTCTCAGCAGCACCCATAGGACTTCTAGTGTGTTAGTGGCAGCAAACAGAGCTCCTATATTTTCTTCTCAGCAGCACCCATAGGACTTCTAGTGTGTTAGTGGCATCACACAGAGCTCCTATATTTTCTTCTCAGCAGCACCCATAGGACTTCTAGTGTGTTAGTGGCAGCAAACAGAGCTCCTATATTTTCTTCTCAGCAGCACCCATAGGACTTCTAGTGTGTTAGTGGCATCACACAGAGCTCCTATATTTTCATCTCAGAAGCACCCATAGGACTTCTAGTGTGTTAGTGGCAGCAAACAGAGCTCCTATATTTTCTTCTCAGCAGCACCCATAGGACTTCTAGTGTGTTAGTGGCATCACACAGAGCTCCTATATTTTCATCTCAGAAGCACCCATAGGACTTCTAGTGTGTTAGTGGCATCACACAGAGCTCCTATATTTTCTTCTCAGCAGCACCCATAGGACTTCTAGTGTGTTAGTGGCAGCAAACAGAGCTCCTATATTTTCTTCTCAGCAGCACCCATAGGACTTCTAGTGTGTTAGTGGCATCACACAGAGCTCCTATATTTTCATCTCAGAAGCACCCATAGGACTTCTAGTGTGTTAGTGGCAGCAAACAGAGCTCCTATATTTTCTTCTCAGCAGCACCCATAGGACTTCTAGTGTGTTAGTGGCATCACACAGAGTTCCTATATTTTCATCTCAGAAGCACCCATAGGACTTCTAGTGTGTTAGTGGCATCACACAGAGCTCCTATATTTTCTTCTCAGCAGCACCCATAGGACTTCTAGTGTGTTAGTGGCATCACACAGAGCTCCTATATTTTCATCTCAGAAGCACCCATAGGACTTCTAGTGTGTTAGTGGCATCACACAGAGCTCCTATATTTTCTTCTCAGAAGCACCCATAGGACTTCTAGTGTGTTAGTGGCAGCAAACAGAGCTCCTATATTTTCTTCTCAGCAGCACCCATAGGACTTCTAGTGTGTTAGTGGCATCACACAGAGCTCCTATATTTTCTTCTCAGCAGCACCCATAGGACTTCTAGTGTGTTAGTGGCAGCAAACAGAGCTCCTATATTTTCTTCTCAGCAGCACCCATAGGACTTCTAGTGTGTTAGTGGCATCACACAGAGCTCCTATATTTTCATCTCAGAAGCACCCATAGGACTTCTAGTGTGTTAGTGGCAGCAAACAGAGCTCCTATATTTTCTTCTCAGCAGCACCCATAGGACTTCTAGTGTGTTAGTGGCATCACACAGAGTTCCTATATTTTCATCTCAGAAGCACCCATAGGACTTCTAGTGTGTTAGTGGCATCACACAGAGCTCCTATATTTTCTTCTCAGCAGCACCCATAGGACTTCTAGTGTGTTAGTGGCAGCAAACAGAGCTCCTATATTTTCTTCTCAGCAGCACCCATAGGACTTCTAGTGTGTTAGTGGCATCACACAGAGCTCCTATATTTTCATCTCAGAAGCACCCATAGGACTTCTAGTGTGTTAGTGGCAGCAAACAGAGCTCCTATATTTTCTTCTCAGCAGCACCCATAGGACTTCTAGTGTGTTAGTGGCATCACACAGAGTTCCTATATTTTCATCTCAGAAGCACCCATAGGACTTCTAGTGTGTTAGTGGCATCACACAGAGCTCCTATATTTTCTTCTCAGCAGCACCCATAGGACTTCTAGTGTGTTAGTGGCAGCAAACAGAGCTCCTATATTTTCTTCTCAGCAGCACCCATAGGACTTCTAGTGTGTTAGTGGCATCACACAGAGCTCCTATATTTTCATCTCAGAAGCACCCATAGGACTTCTAGTGTGTTAGTGGCAGCAAACAGAGCTCCTATATTTTCTTCTCAGCAGCACCCATAGGACTTCTAGTGTGTTAGTGGCATCACACAGAGTTCCTATATTTTCATCTCAGAAGCACCCATAGGACTTCTAGTGTGTTAGTGGCATCACACAGAGCTCCTATATTTTCTTCTCAGCAGCACCCATAGGACTTCTAGTGTGTTAGTGGCAGCAAACAGAGCTCCTATATTTTCTTCTCAGCAGCACCCATAGGACTTCTAGTGTGTTAGTGGCATCACACAGAGCTCCTATATTTTCTTCTCAGCAGCACCCATAGGACTTCTAGTGTGTTAGTGGCATCACACAGAGCTCCTATATTTTCATCTCAGAAGCACCCATAGGACTTCTAGTGTGTTAGTGGCAGCAAACAGAGCTCCTATATTTTCTTCTCAGCAGCACCCATAGGACTTCTAGTGTGTTAGTGGCATCACACAGAGTTCCTATATTTTCATCTCAGAAGCACCCATAGGACTTCTAGTGTGTTAGTGGCATCACACAGAGCTCCTATATTTTCTTCTCAGCAGCACCCATAGGACTTCTAGTGTGTTAGTGGCATCACACAGAGCTCCTATATTTTCTTCTCAGCAGCACCCATAGGACTTCTAGTGTGTTAGTGGCATCACACAGAGCTCCTATATTTTCATCTCAGAAGCACCAATAGGACTTCTAGTGTGTTAGTGGCAGCAAACAGAGCTCCTATATTTTCTTGTCAGCAGCACACATAGTACCTATAGTGTGTTAGTGTCAGCACCCATAGGACCTACAGTGTGTTGTGAGCACACATAGGAGTTCTATTTTTTATACTATATACACTACCGACTACAATGGCTGGAAGACCGCCAAGGAGAGGCAGAGCGTGCCGAGGCAAGAACACAGGGCAGGCAGGCTCTGTTTCTAGAGACAACAGTGCTGGCCGTGGACGTGGTCGTGCATCGTCATCAGCACGTGGCCATGGGACACGCTTGTCTTTGTTTTCGGCAGCTGGACATGTGGAGCCGCATCATGCCGAAGGCTTGGTAGAATGGATGACCAAGCCCTCCTCATCCTCCTCATCCTCTCTCACCCAGGCTCAGGGTACTGGCAGAGCAGCTGCCAACGCGTACTCAATGGCATCATCAGCCACCCCTTCCCTAGACCCACCATGTCCTCCTGAGGAGTCCCCCGAACTGTTTGAGCACAGTGTTGGGTACATGCTCCAGGAGGATGCCCAACGATTCGAAGGCTCGGATGATGATACCCAGCTTGAGGAAGTCAGTAGTGTGCGCGCAGAGAGAGGGGATGCTGAAGGACAGCAATCTGGCAGTAGTGTTCCACCAGCTGCAGCTTACTGCCAGGTTTGCTCTAGTGGTGAAGAGGGAGGGGATGATGAGGTCACTGACTCCACGTGGGTGCCTGAAGGGAGAGAGGAGGAGGAGGAGGAGGATGCAGCGTCACATGTCCAACGAGGCAGGATGCCCCCTGGAGGCCAGCTAGAGGCCAGCACAGCAACTGTACCACACCGCAGAGCTCCGCCTGTGCAGGGCGCTGCCTCTGCACGTTATCACAAAAGTTCTTTGGTGTGGGCCTTTTTTGAGACGAGTGCATCAGATCGCACCACTGCTATTTGCAATATTTGTCTCAAGCGTATCTCGCGTGGCCAAAACATCAGCCGCTTGGGCACCACAAGCATGAGCAGACATATGTCGACCTGCCATGCAGCTCGTTGGCAAGCACACATAAAAGACCCACACCAAAGAACAAAGCGGACCTCTCCTTGCTCCTCATCAGCTGGGATCTCCATCCCCACTATATCTTCAGTCCTCTCTGAAAGCTGCTCTGAGAGGACTGAAGGTGTAGAATTAGGTGTGTCACAACCAAGTACTTGCAGTACACCGACGTCCGATTGTAGCAGGCAAATTTCCCTGCCCCAGCTGCTGGACCGTCGAAAGAAGTATACTCCCAGCCATCCACATGCCCAGCGGTTGAATGCTAGCTTGGCTAAATTGCTAGCACTTCAACTGCTGCCTTTTCAGTTGATAGACTCGGCCCCCTTCCGTGAGTTTGTTCAATGTGCGGTTCCTCAGTGGCAGGTTCCCAAACGCCACTTTTTCTCACGGAAGGCGATTCCGTCTCTCTACTGGCACGTGGAAGGCAATGTCCATGCCTCGCTGGACAGGGCGGTCAGCGGTAAGGTGCATATTACCGCTGACTCATGGTCCAGCAGGCATGGACAGGGACGTTATCTTTCTTTCACGGCCCATTGGGTCACTCTATTGGCAGCTGGGAGGGATGCAGGACAAGGTGCAGTAGTGTTGGAGGTTGTTCCGCCACCACGCCTCCAAAATGCTACTACTGGTTGTGACACACCTCTCTCCTCCACCCCCTCCTCTTCTTCTTCCTCCATGTCCTCTTCGAGTGCTCTGTCCTCGGAACCAGCGGTGCTCCGTAGGCGTACAAGGGGCTACGCGAGTACGCAGGCAAAAAGATGCCATGCCGTGCTTGCGCTGGTGTGTTTGGGGGACAGGAGCCACACTGGGCCAGAGGTTCTGGCAGCTCTGCAGGGGCAGGCCGAGAGGTGGTTGACGCCACGCCAGCTTAAGCCAGGAATGGTCGTTTCTGATAATGGCACCAACCTCCTCTCCGCCCTGCGACAGGGGCAGCTCACCCATGTGCCCTGTATGGCTCACGTCCTCAACCTGGTGGTGCAGCGGTTCTTGGGCAGGTTCCCAGGCTTACAGGATGTCCTGAGGCAGGCCAGGAAAGTCTGTGTGCATTTCCGCCGATCTTATAATGCCAGTGCTCGGCTGACTGAGCTGCAAAAGGAGCTGAACCTGCCCAAGAACCGCCTAATATGTGACATGCCCACCAGGTGGAACTCAACGTTGGCCATGCTGCAGCGACTGCACACGCAGCAGAGGGCCATCAATGAGTACCTTTGCGACTACGGCACCAGGACAGGGTCAGGGGAGCTTGGCTTTTTTTCCCCACGCCAGTGGAGCATGATCAGGGATGCATGCACTGTCCTCTCACCATTTGAGGAGGCCACGAGGATGGTGAGCAGTGACAGTGCATGCATCAGTGACACTGTACCTCTTGTCCACCTGTTGGAGCATACGCTGCGTGGGATAATGGACAGGGCACTTGAGGCAGAACAGAGGCAGGAAGAGGAGGACTTCCTTGTCTCTCAAGGCCCCCTTTATCCAGACAATGTTCCTTCTGTCCCACCCATCACACAGGAAGAGGAGGAGGAGGAGGAGGAGGAGGATTGTGTGAGCATGGAGGTGGAGCCTGGCACTCAGCATCAGCAGCAGCAGTCTTTTAGGGATGATGTACAGTCCCAACAAACCAGTGGACTTGTACGTGGCTGGGAGGAGGTGGCTGGCGATCATGTCATCCTCAGTGACCCAGAAGACTCCGGACCGAATGCCTCAGCTAACCTACGCTGCATAGCCTCCCTGATCCTGCAAAGCCTGCGGAAGGATCCTCGTGTTCTTCGGATCAAGGAGAGTGACCATTACTGGCTGGCCACTCTCCTTGATCCACGGTACAAGGGTAAGGTTGCGGACCTTATCTTGCCGTCGCAGAGGGAGCAGAGGATGAGACATCTCAGGGAGGCCTTGCAGAAAGGTCTGTGCAACGCGTTCCCAGAAACTGGGAGGTTACAAACTCCTGGTCCTGGACGACGAGTTGCTGAGGCTTCGGTCAGTAGCAGAAGGAGCGGTGGGGAAGGTGGACGTCTGACCGATGCGTTCAGACAATTTTTTAGTCCGCAGCCCCAAGGTATGATCGGTTCCAGCAACCATCGCCAGCGTCTGATATACATGGTGCAGGAATACCTAGGGGCAAGGTCAGACTTGGACACCTTTCCCACCGAAAATCCTCTGGCTTACTGGGTCCTGAGGATGGATCACTGGCCAGAGCTTGCACAGTATGCAATTGAGCTACTGGCCTGTCCTGCATCCAGCGTTCTTTCCGAACGCACATTCAGTGCTGCTGGAGGATTTGTCAACGATCATAGGGTGCGCCTGTCCACCGACTCGGTTGATCGACTGACCTTCATAAAAATGAATCAGTCTTGGATCACCACCAGCTACCAGACACCTGAAGCGGATATAACGGAATAATTTATAATGTCACATCCCTTCAAGACTGCCTATGCTGATTCTGAGTGACTGTCCTGTTATGTTCACTGACTATCCTCTTCCTCAATGATCCATGCCACCACACCAGTGCCTAAGGCACAATTTTTCAGCCCCTGTATAACAGGGGCGTGTAATTACAATTTTTTAAAAAGATGCTTCGCAACAGATGTGACTGCTGTGCTCAGAGTACAGTATCTGTGAGGGGTTGCAGTGTTGTGGCACCAGCACCAGTGCCTAAGGCACAATTTTTCAGCCCCTGTTGGGGCGTGTAATTACAATTTTTAGGCAATGCTTTGCAACAGGTCTCATTGCTGTGCTCAGAGTACAGTATCTGTGAGGGGTTGCAGTGTTGTGGCACCAGCACCAGTGCCTAAGGCACAATTTTTCAGCCCCTGTATAACAGGGGCGTGTAATTACAATTTTTTAAAAAGATGCTTCGCAACAGGTGTGACTGCTGTGCTCCAAGTACAGTATCTGTGAGGGGTTGCAGTGTTGTGGCACCAGCACCAATGCCTAAGGCACAATTTTTCAGCCCCTGTTTAACAGGGGCGTGTAATTACAAATCTTGATCTAATAGTTCACAGCAGGGCCCATTCCTGCGCCCACCAAGAGTAACTATGAGGGCCTACAGTCTTGTGGCAACACCGTCCACCACCACCACCACCACCAAAGGCCCAATTTTTCTGCCCTGTTCAACAGGTGCATGCAATTACAAATCTTGATCTAATAACTCACAGCAGGGCCCATTCCTGCACCCACCAAGAGTAACTGTGAGGGCTTACAGTCTTGTGGCAACACCGTCCACCACCACCACCACCACCACCAAAGGCCCAATTTTTCTGCCCGGTTCAACAGGTGCATGCAAGTACAAATCTTGATCTATTAACTCACAGCAGGGCCCATTCCTGTGCCCACCAGTCTTGTGGCTACACCAACATCTAATAGGGCAAATTTCTGCAGAGTATATACGGCAGGCCCCTACTTTCAAACATCCAACTTACAAACGACTCCTACTTGCAAACGGCAAGAGAAAACAGGAAGTGAGAGGAAATCTACCCCTAGGAAGGAAAATTCTATCCTGTTAGATTTAATTTGGGAAAAAGGTATCTCCTCTCTACTGATGCTTTATCACCAATCCTTGTTTCAATTAAAACCCCACTTTTCCAAAAACATTTGTCATTGGGACGGAAAGTGAGGTGACATGTTCTGAACAGATGTGCAAAGACAGCAAATGTTACAGGGGTGATAACCCCTCCCTATGTTCTCCAAAAAGCTTAAAAATTGATTTTTTTGGGATGTAGCTACACTTCATAATGTACCTGTTCAGATTCTACTTAAGAACAAACCTACAGTCCATGTCTTGTTTGCACCACCTATATACTGCTGTTCAGAGTATATAGGGTTGTAGGTATAGGGTTTTATTTTGGGTGCGGGGTCCCCCTTAGTATCCATACAAGACCCAAAGGGGCTGGGGTGGGGGGGGGGTGATGGGGTAGCCATGCCATTTTTCTCAAGGATTTTCAGCCATATGGCGGCCAGGACAAGACATGACATTAAAGCCGCAAGTGGTTTTAAATGGCTTCTTTTTTTCCTTTACAAATGTCATTTTGTGCAAGGACAGTTCTAAACACGGGAAACACATGCCACTTCACAGGCATACTTTAGACACCCCCCAGGTACCATATTTAAAGGAAAATTTCACTTTTTTTTTTTTCACTTTATGCATCATTAAAATGACTGCTCCCGAAAAAACTTTAGTTTTTAAAATTTCTTTTTGCATTGATATATGTCCCCTGGGGCAGGACCCGGGTCCCCAAACCTGTTTTATGACATTAACATGCATATTGGCCGTTGTAATTAGCAATTTTGATTTCGAACGTTCGCGTCCATTATAACGAATAGGGTTCGAAAATTCGCGCAAACTTTCGGTCCGTTCGAAGGTTCTGGTGCGAACCGAACCCGGGGGTGTTCGGCTCATCCCTACACCAGTGATGATCCATAGTACATCAGTGATGATCTATAGTACATCAGTGATGATCCACAGTACATCAGTGATGATCCACAGTACATCAGTGATGATCCACAGTACATTAGGGTTGGTCCACAGTACATCAGTGATGATCCACAGTACATCAGTGATGGCCCATAGTACACCAGTGATGATCCATAGTACATCAGTGATGATCTATAGTACATCAGTGATGATCCACAGTACATCAGTGATGATCCACAGTACATCAGTGATGATCCACAGTACATCAGGGTTGGTCCACAGTACATCAGTGATGATCCACAGTACATCAGTGATGATCTATAGTACATCAGTGATGATCCACAGTACATCAGTGATGATCCACAGTACATCAGTGATGATCCACAGTACATCAGTGATGATCCACAGTACATCAGGGATGATCCACGGTACATCAGTGATGGTCCACGGTACATCAGGGATGGTCCATAGTACATCAGTGATGATCCATAGTACACCAGGGATGGTCCATAGTACATCAGTGATGATCCATAGTACACCAGTGATGGCCCATAGTACACCAGTGATGGTCCATAGTACACCAGTGATGGTCCATAGTGCATCAGTGATGATCCACAGTACATCAGTGATGATCCATAGTACATCAGTGATGATCCACAGTACATCAGTGATGATCTATAGTACACCAGTGATGATCCACAGTACATCAGTGATGATCCACAGTACATCAGTGATGATCCACAGTACATCAGTGATGATCCACAGTACATCAGTGATGATACACAGTACATCAGGGATGGTCCATAGTACACCAGTGATGATCCATAGTACACCAGTGATGATCCATAGTACACCAGTGATGATTCATAGTACACCAGTGATGGTCCATAGTACACCAGTGATGGTCCATGGTACACCAGTGATGGTCCATAGTACATCAGTGATGATCCACAGTACATCAGTGATGGTCCATAGAACATCAGTGATGATCCACAGTACATCAGTGATAAATCCACAGTACATCAGTGATGGTCCACAGTACATCAGTGATGGTCCAAAGTACATCAGTGATGGTCCACAATACATCAGGGATGGTCCTCAGTACACCAGTGATGGCCCATAGTACATCAGTGATGATCTATAGTACATCAGTGATGATCCACAGTACATCAGTGATGATCCACAGTACATCAGTGATGATCCACAGTACATCAGGGATGATCCACAGTACATCAGTGATGATCCACAGTACATCAGTGATGATCCACAGTACATCAGGGATGGTCCACAGTACATCAGGGATGGTCCACAGTACATCAGGGATGATCCATAGTACATCAGTGATGATCCATAGTACATCAGTGATGATCCACAGTACATCAGGGATGGTCCACAGTACAAGTGATGATCCATAGTACATCAGTGATGATCCATAGTACATCAGTGATGATCCTCAGTACATCAGTGATGATCCACAGTACATCAGTGATGATCCACAGTACATCAGTGATGATCCTCAGTACATTAGTGATGATCCACAGTACATCAGGGAGGATCCACAGTACATCAGGGATGGTCCACAGTACAAGTGATGATCCTCAGTACATCAGTGATGATCTATAGTACATCAGTGATGATCCACAGTACAGCAGTGATGATCCATAGTACATCAGTGATGGTCCATAGTACATCAGTAATGATCCACAGTAAATCAGTGATGATCCACAGTGCATCAGTGATGATCAACAGTACAACAGTGATGATCCTCAGTACAAGTGATGATCCATAGTACATCAGTGATGATCCTCAGTACATCAGTGATAATCCACATTACATCAGTGATGATCCACAGTACATCAGTGATGATCCACAGTACATCAGTGATGATCCATAGTACATCAGTGATGATCCACAGTACATCAGTGATGATCCACAGTACAAGTGATGATCCATAGTACATTAGTGATGATCCTCAGTACATCAGTGATAATCCACAGTACATCAGTGATGATCCACAGTACATCAGGGATGGTCCACAGTACATCAGTGATGGCCCATAGTACATCAGTGATGATCCATAGTACATCAGTGATGATCCATAGTACATCAGTGATAATCCACAGTACATCAGTGATGGCCCATAATACAACAGTGATGGCACATAGTACATCAGTGATGGTCCACAGTACATCAGTGATGGTCCACAGTACATCAGTGATGGTCCACAGTACATCAGGGATGGTCCTCAGTACATCAGTGATCATCCACAGTACATCAGAGATGATCCGCAGTACATCAGTGATGATCCACAGTACATCAGGGATGGTCCACAGTACATCAGTGATGATCCATGGTACACCAGTAATGGCCCAAATTACATCAGTGATGATGTATAGTACATCAGTGATGATTCATAGTACATCAGTGTTGATCCATAGTACACCAGTGATGGCCCATTGTACACCAGTGATGATCCATAGTACACCAGTGATGATCCATAGTACACCAGTGATGGCCCATAGTACACCACTGATGGCCCATAGTACATCAGTGATGATCTATAGTACATCAGTGATGGCCCAAAGTACATCAGTGATGATCTATAGTACATCAGTGATGATTCATAGTACATCAGTGTTGATCCATAGTACACCAGTGATGGCCCATAGTACACCAGTGATGATCCATAGTACACCAGTGATGATCCATAGTACACCAGTGATGGCCCATAGTACACCACTGATGGCCCATAGTACATCAGTGATGATCTATAGTACATCAGTGATGATCCACAGTACATCAGTGATGATCCACAGTACACCAGTGATGATCCATAGTACACCAGTGATGATCCATAGTACACCAGTGATGATCCATAGTACACCAGTGATGGTCCATAGTACACCAGTGATGGTCCATAGTACACCAGTGATGATCTATAGTACATCAGTGATGATCCACAGTACATCAATGATGATCTATAGTACATCAGTGATGATCCACAGTACATCAGTGATGATCCATAGTACATCAGTGATGATCCATAGTACATCAGTGATGATCCACAGTACATCAGTGATGATCCACAGTACATCAGTGATGATCCACAGTACACCAGTGATGATCCACAGTACATCAGTGATGGTCCACAGTACATCAGTGATGGTCCACAGTACATCAGGGATTGTCCTCAGTACATCAGTGATGATCCACAGTACATCAGGGATGGTCCACAGTACATCAGTGATGGCCCAAAGTACATCAGTGATGATCTATAGTACATCAGTGATGATTCATAGTACACCAGTGATGATCCACAGTACATCAGTGATGGTCCACAGTACATCAGTGATGGTCCACAGTACATCAGGGATTGTCCTCAGTACATCAGTGATGATCCACAGTACATCAGGGATGGCCCATAGTACATCAGTGATGATCTATAGTACATCAGTGATGATCTATAGTACATCAGTGATGATCCACAGTACATCAGTGATGATCCACAGTACATCAGTGATGATACACAGTACATCAGGGATGGTCCATAGTACACCAGTGATGATCCATAGTACACCAGTGATGATCCATAGTACACCAGTGATGATCCATAGTACACCAGTGATGGTCCATAATACACCAGTGATGGTCCATAGTACATCAGTGATGATCCACAGTACATCAGTGATGGTCCATAGAACATCAGTGATGATCCACAGTACATCAGTGATGATCCACAGTACATCAGTGATGGTCCACAGTACATCAGTGATGGTCCACAGTACATCAGTGATGGTCCACAGTACATCAGTGATGGTCCACAATACATCAGGGATGGTCCTCAGTACACCAGTGATGGCCCATAGTACATCAGTGATGATCTATAGTACATCAGTGATGATCCACAGTACATCAGTGATGATCCACAGTACATCAGTGATGATCCTCATTACATCAGTAATGATCTACAGTACATCAGTGATGATCCACAGTACATCAGTGATGATCCACAGTACATCAGTGATGATCCACAGTACATCAGGGATGATCCACAGTACATCAGTGATGGTCCACAGTACATCAGTGATGGTCCACAGTACATCAGGGATTGTCCTCAGTACATCAGTGATGATCCACAGTACATCAGGGATGGCCCATAGTACATCAGTGATGATCTATAGTACATCAGTGATGATCCACAGTACATCAGTGATGATACACAGTACATCAGTGATGATACACAGTACATCAGGGATGGTCCATAGTACACCAGTGATGATCCATAGTACACCAGTGATGATCCATAGTACACCAGTGATGATCCATAGTACACCAGTGATGGTCCATAATACACCAGTGATGGTCCATAGTACACCAGTGATGGTCCATAGTACATCAGTGATGATCCACAGTACATCAGTGATGGTCCATAGAACATCAGTGATGATCCACAGTACATCAGTGATGATCCACTTTACATCAGTGATGATCCACAGTACATCAGTGATGGTCCACAGTACATCAGTGATGGTCCACAGTACATCAGTGATGGTCCACAGTACATCAGTGATGGTCCACAATACATCAGGGATGGTCCTCAGTACACCAGTGATGGCCCATAGGACATCAGCGATGATCTATAGTACATCAGTGATGATCCACAGTACATCAGTGATGATCCACAGTACATCAGTGATGATCCTCATTACATCAGTGATGATCCACAGTACATCAGTGATGATCCACAGTACATCAGTGATGATCCACAGTACATCAGTGATGATCCACAGTACATCAGGGATGATCCACAGTACAACAGTGATGGTCCACAGTACATCAGTGATGGTCCATAGTACACCAGTAATGATCCAAAGTACATCAGTGATGATCCACAGTACATCAGTGATGATCTATAGTACATCAGTGATGATCTATAGTACATCAGTGATGATCCACAGTACATCAGTAATGATCCACAGTACATCAGTGATGATCCACAGTACATCAGTGATGATCCTCAGTACATCAGTGATGATCCACAGTACATCAGGGATGGTCCACAGTACATCAGGGATGATCCACAGTACATCAGTGATGGTCCACAGTACATCAGTGATGGTCCATAGTACACCAGTGATGATCCACAGTACATCAGGGATGATCCATAGTACATCAGTGATGATCCATAGTACATCAGTGATGATCCATAGTACATCAGTGATGATCCTCAGTACACCAGTGATGATCCACAGTACATCAGTGATGATCCACAGTACATCAGTGATGATCCACAGTACAAGTGATGATCCATAGTACATCAGTGATGATCCTCAGTACATCAGTGATGATCCACAATACATCAGTGATGATCCACAGTACATCAGTGATGATCCACAGTACATCAGGGATGATCCACGGTACATCAGTGATGATCCACGGTACATCAGGGATGGTCCACAGTACAACAGGGATGGTCCACAGTACATCAGGGATGATCCATAGTACATCAGTGATGATTCATAGTACATCAGTGATGATCCATAGTACATCAGTGATGATCCATAGTACATCAGTGATGATCCTCAGTACATCAGTGATGATCCTCAGTACATCAGTGATGATCTATAGTACATCAGTGATGATCCACAGTACAGCAGTGATGATCCATAGTACATCAGTGATGGTCCATAGTACATCAGTAATGATCCACAGTGAAGCAGTGATGATCCACAGTACATCAGTGATGATCCACAGTACAACAGGGATGGTCCACAGTACAAGTGATGATCCATAGTACATCAGGGATGATCTATAGTACATCAGTGATGATCCACAGTACAGCAGTGATGATCCATAGTACATCAGTGATGGTCCATAGTACATCAGTAATGATCCACAGTAAATCAGTGATGATCCACAGTAAATCAGTGATGATCCACAGTACATCAGTGATGATCCACAGTACAACAGGGATGGTCCATAGTACATCAGTGATGATCCATAGTACATCAGTGATGATCCTCAGTACATCAGTGATGATCCACAGTACATCAGTGATAATCCACAGTACATCAGTGATAATCCACAGTACATCAGTGATGGTCCACAGTACATCAGGGATGGTCCACAGTACATCAGTGATGGTCCACGGTACATCAGGGATGGTCCATAGTACATCAGGGATGGTCCATAGCACATCAGTGATGGTCCATAGTACACCAGTGATGGCCCATAGTACACCAGTGATGGTCCATAGTACATCAGTGATGATCCACAGTACATCAGTGATGATCCACAGTACATCAGTGATGGCCCATAGTACACCAGTGATGATCCATAGTACATCAGTGATGATCCATAGTACATCAGTGATGATCCTCAGTACACCAGTGATGATCCACAGTACATCAGTGATGATCCACAGTACATCAGTGATGATCCACAGTACAAGTGATGATCCATAGTACATCAGTGATGATCCTCAGTACATCAGTGATGATCCACAATACATCAGTGATGATCCACAGTACATCAGTGATGATCCACAGTACATCAGGGATGATCCACGGTACATCAGTGATGATCCACAGTACATCAGGGATGGTCCACAGTACAACAGGGATGGTCCACAGTACATCAGGGATGATCCATAGTACATCAGTGATGATCCATAGTACATCAGTGATGATCCATAGTACATCAGTGATGATCCTCAGTACATCAGTGATGATCTATAGTACATCAGTGATGATCCTCAGTACATCAGTGATGATCTATAGTACATCAGTGATGATCCACAGTACAGCAGTGATGATCCATAATACATCAGTGATGGTCCATAGTACATCAGTAATGATCCACAGTAAATCAGTGATGATCCACAGTACATCAGTGATGATCCACAGTACAACAGGGATGGTCCACAGTACAAATGATGATCCATAGTACATCAGGGATGATCCACAGTACATCAGTGATGGTCCACAGTACATCAGTGATGGTCCATAGTACACCAGTGATGATCCACAGTACATCAGTAATGATCCACAGTACAAGTGATGATCCATAGTACATCAGTGATGATCCTCAGTACATCATTGATGATCCACAATACATCAGTGATGATCCACAGAACATCAGTGATGATCCACAGTACATCAGGGATGATCCACGGTACATCAGTGATGATCCACAGTACATCAGGGATGGTCCACAGTACAACAGGGATGGTCCACAGTACATCAGGGATGATCCATAGTACATCAGTGATGATCCATAGTACATCAGTGATGATCCATAGTACATCAGTGATGATCCACAGTACATCAGTGATGATCCACAGTACATCAGGGATGGTCCACAGTACAAGTGATGATCCATAGTACATCAGTGATGATCCTCAGTACATCAGTGATGATCCTCAGTACATCAGTGATGATCTATAGTACATCAGTGATGATCCACAGTACAGCAGTGATGATCCATAGTACATCAGTGATGGTCCATAGTACATCAGTAATGATCCACAGTAAATCAGTGATGATCCACAGTACATCAGTGATGATCCACAGTACAACAGGGATGGTCCACAGTACAAGTGATGATCCATAGTACATCAGTGATGATCCTCAGTACATCAGTGCAATACATCAGTGATGATCAACAGTACATCAGTGATGATCCACAGTACATCAGGGATGATCCACGGTACATCAGTGATGATCCACAGTACATCAGGGATGGTCCACAGTACAACAGGGATGGTCCACAGTACATCAGGGATGATCCATAGTACATCAGTGATGATCCATAGTACATCAGTGATGATCCTCGGTACATCAGTGATGATCCTCAGTACATCAGTGATGATCTATAGTACATCAGTGATGATCCACAGTACAGCAGTGATGATCCATAGTACATCAGTGATGGTCCATAGTACATCAGTAATGATCCACAGTAAATCAGTGATGATCCACAGTACATCAGTGATGATCCACAGTACAACAGGGATGGTCCACAGTACAAGTGATGATCCATAGTACATCAGGGATGATCCACAGTACATCAGTGATGGTCCACAGTACATCAGTGATGGTCCATAGTACACCAGTGATGATCCACAGTACATCAGTAATGATCCACAGTACAAGTGATGATCCATAGTACATCAGGGATGATCCTCAGTACATCAGTGATGATCCACAATACATCAGTGATGATCCACAGTACATCAGTGATGATCCACAGTACATCAGGGATGATCCACGGTACATCAGTGATGATCCACAGTACATCAGGGATGGTCCACAGTACAACAGGGATGGTCCACAGTACAACAGGGATGATCCATAGTACATCAGTGATGATCCATAGTACATCAGTGATGATCCACAGTACATCAGGGATGGTCCACAGTACAAGTGATGATCCATAGTACATCAGTGATGATCCTCAGTACATCAGTGATGATCCTCAGTAAATCAGTGATGATCTATAGTACATCAGTGATGATCCACAGTACAGCAGTGATGATCCATAGTACATCAGTGATGGTCCATAGTACATCAGTAATGATCCACAGTAAATCAGTGATGATCCACAGTACATCAGTGATGATCCACAGTACAACAGGGATGGTCCACAGTACAAGTGATGATCCATAGTACATCAGTGATGATCCATAGTACATCAGTGATGATCCTCAGTACATCAGTGATGATCCTCAGTACATCAGTGATGATCTATAGTATATCAGTGATGATCCACAGTACATCAGTGATGATCCACAGTACATCAGTGATAATCCACAGTACATCAGGGATGATCCACGGTACATCAGTGATGATCCACAGTACATCAGGGATGGTCCACAGTACAACAGGGATGGTCCACAGTACATCAGGGATAATCCATAGTACATCAGTGATGATCCATAGTACATCAGTGATGATCCTCAGTACATCAGTGATGATCCTCAGTACATCAGTGATGATCTATAGTACATCAGTGATGATCCACAGTACAGCAGTGATGATCCATAGTACATCAGTGATGGTCCATAGTACATCAGTAATGATCCACAGTAAATCAGTGATGATCCACAGTACATCAGTGATGATCCACAGTACAACAGGGATGGTCCACAGTACAAGTGATGATCCATAGTACATCAGGGATGATCCACAGTACATCAGTGATGGTCCACAGTACATCAGTGATGGTCCATAGTACACCAGTGATGATCCACAGTACATCAGTGATGATCCACAGTACAAGTGATGATCCATAGTACATCAGTGATGATCCTCAGTACATCAGTGATGATCCACAATACATCAGTGATGATCCACAGTACATCAGTGATGATCCACAGTACATCAGGGATGATCCACGGTACATCAGTGATGATCCACAGTACATCAGGGATGGTCCACAGTACAACAGGGATGGTCCACAGTACATCAGGGATGATCCATAGTACATCAGTGATGATCCATAGTACATCAGTGATGATCCATAGTTCATCAGTGATGATCCACAGTACATCAGTGATGATCCACAGTACATCAGGGATGGTCCACAGTACAAGTGATGATCCATAGTACATCAGTGATGATCCTCAGTAAATCAGTGATGATCCTCAGTACATCAGTGATGATCTATAGTACATCAGTGATGATCCACAGTACAGCAGTGATGATCCATAGTACATCAGTGATGGTCCATAGTACATCAGTAATGATCCACAGTAAATCAGTGATGATCCACAGTACATCAGTGATGATGCACAGTACAACAGGGATGGTCCACAGTACAAGTGATGATCCATAGTACATCAGTGATGATCCATAGTACATCAGTGATGATCCTAAGTACATCAGTGATGATCCTCAGTACATCGGTGATGATCTATAGTACATCAGTGATGATCCACAGTACATCAGTGATGATCCACAGTACATCAGTGATAATCCACAGTACATCAGTGATGGTCCACAGTACATCAGGGATGGTCCACAGTACATCAGTGATGGTCCACGGTACATCAGGGATGGTCCATAGTACATCAGGGATGGTCCATAGTACATCAGTGATGATCCATAGTACACCAGTGATGGCCCATAGTACACCAGTGATGGTCCATAGTACATCAGTGATGATCCACAGTACATCAGTAGGGATGAGCTTCGAGTTCGAGTCGAACTCATGTTCGACTCGAACATTGCCTGTTCGCCCGTTCGCCGAACAGCGAACAAATTGGGGTGTTCGCGGCAAATTCGAAAAATCTATGGGAGAAATCTAAAGTGCTAATTATAAAGGCTTATATGCAAGTTATTGTCCTAAAAAGTGTTTGGGGACCCGGGTCCTGCCCCAGGGGACATGTATCAATGCAAAAAGAAGTTTTAAAAACGGCCGTTTTTTCGGGAGCAGTGATTTTAATAATGCTTAAAATGAAAAAATAAAAGTGAAATATTCCTTTAAATTTCGTACCTGGGGGGTGTGTATGATATGCATGTAAAGTGGCGCATGTTTCCCGTGCTTAGAACTGTCCCTGCAAAAAGTGTCATTTTTGAAAGAAAAAAATGCATTTAAAACTGACTCGCGGCTATTAATGAATTGTCGGCTCCCGGCAATACATACAAAAGTCATTGATAAAAAAAAAAAAAAAAGCGTGGGGGTTCCCCAGAATTCAATTACCAGGCCCTTCAGGTCTGGAATGGATATTAAGGGGAACCCCGCCGCAAATAAAAAAAAAATTGACGTGGGGTTCCCCCAAATATCCATTCCAGGCCCTTCAGATCTGGCATGGATTTTAAGGGGAACTCCACCCCAAATTAAAAAAAAAATGGCGTGGAGTCCCCCTAAAAATCCATACCAGACCCCTTATCCGAGCATGCAACCTGGCCGGCCGCAGGGGAAAAGGGGGGACGAGAGAGCGGCCCCCCCTCCCTCCTGAACCGTACCAAGCCACATGCCCTCAACATGGGGAGGATGTCCCCATGTTGATGGGGACAAGGGCCTCATCCCCACAACCCTTGCCCGGTGGTTGTGGGGGTCTGCGGGCGGGGGGCTTATCGGAATCTGGAAGACCCCTTTAACAAAGAGGACCCCCAGATCCCGGCCCCCCCCTATGTGAATTGGTAAGTGGTACATTGTACCCCTACCATTTCACGAAGAAAGCGTAAAAAAATGTTTAAAAAAACACACAAACACCTTGAAAAAGTCCTTTATTTAAAAAAAAAAAAAAAACATTCCAGCGGTGAAATCCAGTGTCCCGCGGCGATCCCGATGTCCAGCGCTGTCCGTCATTGGTTGTGCCTGAGCGGACCTGATGGGAACTCCCTCTCAGTATTTTAAATGTATAGACCCGCCCCTTCTAAAGTTCCCCATCAGGTCCGCTCAGCGGACCAGATGCGGAACATGAGAAGGGGCGGGTCTATACATGTATTACCAAAGTGAGAGCAGTTCCCCATCAGGTCCGCCTCCTCGGTATGTCAGACCCGCCTACGTCATTGGCTTGAGCGGGGAACTTCCTTCACTATGTAAATTTAAATTACACAGTGAAGGAAGTTCCCCGCTCAAGCCAATGACGTAGGCGGGTCTGACATACCGAGGGGGCGGACCTGATGGGGAACTGCTCTCACTTTGGTAATACATGTATAGACCCGCCCCTTCTCATGTTCCGCATCTCGTCCGCTGAGCGGACCTGATGGGGAACTTTAGAAGGGGCGGGTCTATACATTTAAAATACTGAGAGGGAGTTCCCCATCAGGTCCGCTCAGGCACAACCAATGAAGGACAGCGCTGGACATCGGGATCGCCGCGGGACACTGGATTTCACCGCTGGAATGTTTATTTATTTATTTTTTTAAATAAAGGACTTTTTCAAGGTGTTTGTGTGTTTTTTTAAACATTTTTTTTACGCTTTCTTCGTGAAATGGTAGGGGTACAATGTACCCGTTACCAATTCACATAGGGGGGGGGGCGGGATCTGGGGGTCCCCTTTGTTAAAGGGGTCTTCCAGATTCCGATAAGCCCCCCGCCCGCAGACCCCCACAACCACCGGGCAAGGGTTGTGGGGATGAGGCCCTTGTCCCCATCAACATGGGGACATCCTCCCCATGTTGAGGGCATGTGGCTTGGTACGGTTCAGGAGGGAGGGGGGCCGCTCTCTCGTCCCCCCCTTTTCCCCTGCGGCCGGCCAGGTTGCGTGCTCGGATAAGGGGTCTGGTATGGATTTTTAGGGGGACTCCACGCCATTTTTTTTTTAAACTTGGGGTGGAGTTCCCCTTAAAATCCATGCCAGATCTGAAGGGCCTGGAATGGATATTTGGGGGAACCCCACGTCAATTTTTTTTTATTTGCGGCGGGGTTCCCCTTAATATCCATTCCAGACCTGAAGGGCCTGGTAATTGAATTCTGGGGAACCCCCACGCTTTTTTTTTTTTTTTTTCTCAATGACTTTTGTATGTATTGCCGGGAGCCGACAATTCATTAATAGCCGCGAGTCAGTTTTAAATGCATTTTTTTTCTTTCAAAAATGAATTTTTTTGCAGGGACAGTTCTAAGCACGGGAAACATGCGCCACTTTACATGCATATCATACACACCCCCCAGGTACGAAATTTAAAGGAATATTTCACTTTTATTTTTTCATTTTAAGCATTATTAAAATCACTGCTCCCGAAAAAACGGCCGTTTTTAAAACTTCTTTTTGCATTGATACATGTCCCCTGGGGCAGGACCCAGGTCCCCAAACACTTTTTAGGACAATAACTTGCATATTAGCCTTTATAATTACCACTTTAGATTTCGAACGTTCGAGTCCATTGTATTTAATAGGGTTCTAAAGTTTACACGAACATTTTGTCTGTTCGCAGGTTCTGGTGCGAACCGAACAGGGGGGTGTTCGGCTCATCCCTGTACATCAGTGATGATCCACAGTACATCAGTGATGGCCCATAGTACACCAGTGATGATCCATAGTACATCAGTGATGATCTATAGTACATCAGTGATGATCCACAGTACATCAGTGATGATCCACAATACATCAGTGATGATCCACAGTACATCAGGGTTGGTCCACAGTACATCAGTGATGATCCACAGTACATCAGTGATGGCCCATAGTACACCAGTGATGATCCATAGTACATCAGTGATGATCTATAGTACATCAGTGATGATCCACAGTACATCAGTGATGATCCACAGTACATCAGTGATGATCCACAGTACATCAGGGTTGGTCCACAGTACATCAGTGATGATCCACAGTACATCAGTGATGATCCACAGTACATCAGTGATGATCTATAGTACATCAGTGATGATCCACAGTACATCAGTGATGATCCACAGTACATCAGTGATGATCCACAGTACATCAGGGATGGTCCACAGTACATCAGTGATGATCCACAGTACATCAGGGATGATCCACAGTACATCAGTGATGATCCATAGTACATCAGTGATGATCCATAGTACATCAGTGATGATCCACAGTACATCAGTGATAATCCACAGTACATCAGTGATAATCCACAGTAGATCAGTGATGATCCACAGTACATCAGGGATGGTCTATAGTACATCAGTGATGATCCACAGTACATCAGTGATGGTCCACAGTACATCAGGGATGATCCACAGTACATCAGTGATGGTCCATGGTACATCAGGGATGGTCCATAGTACATCAGGGATGGTCCACAGTACATCAGTGATGATAAATAGTACACCAGTGATGGCCCATAGTACACCAGTGATGGTCCATAGTACATCAGTGATGATCCACAGTACATCAGTGATGATCCACAGTACATCAGTGATGGCCCATAGTACACCAGTGATGATCCATAGTACATCAGTGATGATCTATAGTACATCAGTGATGATCCACAGTACATCAGTGATGATCCACAGTACATCAGTGATGATCCACAGTACATCAGGGTTGGTCCACAGTACATCAGTGATGATCCACAGTACATCAGTGATGGCCCATAGTACACCAGTGATGATCTATAGTACATCAGTGATGATCTATAGTACATCAGTGATGATCCACAGTACATCAGTGATGATCCACAGTACATCAGGGTTGGTCCACAGTACATCAGTGATGATCCACAGTACATCAGTGATGATCCACAGTACATCAGTGATGATCCACAGTACATCAGTGATGATCTATAGTACATCAGTGATGATCCACAGTACATCAGTGATGATCCACAGTACATCAGAGATGATCCACAGTACATCAGTGATGATCCACAGTACATCAGGGATGATCCACGGTACATCAGTGATGGTCCACGGTACATCAGGGATGGTCCATAGTACATCAGTGATGATCCATAGTACACCAGGGATGGTCCATAGTACATCAGTGATGATCCATAGTACACCAGTGATGGCCCATAGTACACCAGTGATGGTCCATAGTACACCAGTGATGGTCCATAGTACATCAGTGATGATCCACAGTACATCAGTGATGATCCATAGTACATCAGTGATGATCCACAGTACATCAGTGATGATCTATAGTACATCAGTGATGATCCACAGTACATCAGTGATGATCCACAGTACATCAGTGATGATCCACAGTACATCAGTGATGATACACAGTACATCAGGGATGGACAATAGTACACCAGTGATGATCCATAGTACACCAGTGATGATCCATAGTACACCAGTGATGGTCCATAGTACACCAGTGATGGTCCATAGTACACCAGTGATGGTCCATGGTACACCAGTGATGGTCCATAGTACATCAGTGATGATCCACAGTACATCAGTGATGGTCCATAGAACATCAGTGATGATCCACAGTACATCAGTGATAAATCCACAGTACATCAGTGATGGTCCACAGTACATCAGTGATGTTCCAAAGTACATCAGTGATGGTCCACAATACATCAGGGATGGTCCTCAGTACACCAGTGATGGCCCATAGTACATCAGTGATGATCTATAGTACATCAGGGATGATCCACAGTACATCAGTGATGATCCACAGTACATCAGTGATGATCCACAGTACATCAGTGATGATCCACAGTACATCAGGGATGACCCACAGTACATCAGTGATGATCCACAGTACATCAGGGATGGTCCACAGTACATCAGGGATGGTCCACAGTACATCAGGGATGATCCATAGTACATCAGTGATGATCCATAGTACATCAGTGATGATCCTCAGTACATCAGTGATGATCCTCAGTACATCAGTGATGATCTATAGTACATCAGTGATGATCCACAGTACAGCAGTGATGATCCATAGTACATCAGTGATGGTCCATAGTACATCAGTAATGATCCACAGTAAATCAGTGATGATCCACAGTACATCAGTGATGATCCACAGTACAAGTGATGATCCATAGTACATCAGGGATGATCCACAGTACATCAGTGATGGTCCATAGTACACCAGTGATGATCCACAGTACATCAGTGATGATCCACAGTACAAGTGATGATCCATAGTACATCAGTGATGATCCTCAGTACATCAGTGATGATCCACAATACATCAGTGATGATCCACAGTACATCAGTGATGATCCACAGTACATCAGGGATGATCCACGGTACATCAGTGATGATCCACAGTACATCAGGGATGGTCCACAGTACAACAGGGATGGTCCACAGTAAATCAGGGATGATCCATAGTACATCAGTGATGATCCATAGTACATCAGTGATGATCCATAGTACATCAGTGATGATCTACAGTACATCAGTGATGATCCACAGTACATCAGGGATGGTCCACAGTACAAGTGATGATCCATAGTACATCAGTGATGATCCTCAGTACATCAGTGATGATCCTCAGTACATCAGTGATGATCTATAGTACATCAGTGATGATCCACAGTACAGCAGTGATGATCCATAGTACATCAGTGATGGTCCATAGTACATCAGTAATGATCCACAGTAAATCAGTGATGATCCACAGTACATCAGTGATGATACACAGTACAACAGGGATGGTCCACAGTACAAGTGATGATCCATAGTACATCAGTGATGATCCATAGTACATCAGTGATGATCCTCAGTACATCAGTGATGATCCTCAGTACATCAGTGATGATCTATAGTACATCAGTGATGATCCACAGTACATCAGTGATGATCCACAGTACATCAGTGATAATCCATAGTACATCAGTGATAATCCACAGTACATCAGTGATGGTCCACAGTACATCAGGGATGGTCCACAGTACATCAGTGATGGTCCACGGTACATCAGGGATGGTCCATAGTACATCAGGGATGGTCCATAGTACATCAGTGATGATCCATAGTACACCAGTGATGGCCCATAGTACACCAGTGATGGTCCATAGTACATCAGTGATTATCCACAGTACATCAGTGATGATGAACAGTACATCAGTGATGGCCCATAGTACACCAGTGATGATCCATAGTACATCAGTGATGATCTATAGTACATCAGTGATGATCCATAGTACATCAGTGATGATCCACAATACATCAGTGATGATCCACAGTACATCAGGGTTGGTCCACAGTACATCAGTGATGATCCACAGTACATCAGTGATGGCCCATAGTACACCAGTGATGATCCATAGTACATCAGTGATGATCTATAGTACATCAGTGATGATCCACAGTACATCAGTGATGATCCACAGTACATCAGTGATGATCCACAGTACATCAGGGTTGGTCCACAGTACATCAGTGATGATCCACAGTACATCAGTGATGATCCACAGTACATCAGTGATGATCTATAGTACATCAGTGATGATCCACAGTACATCAGTGATGATCCACAGTACATCAGTGATGATCCACAGTACATCAGTGATGATCCACAGTACATCAGGGATGGTCCACAGTACATCAGTGATGATCCACAGTACATCAGGGATGGTCCATAGTACATCAGTGATGATCCACAGTACATCAGTGATGATCCATAGTACATCAGTGATGATCCACAGTACATCAGTGATAATCCACAGTACATCAGTGATGATCCACAGTACATCAGGGATGGTCTATAGTACATCAGTGATGATCCACAGTACATCAGTGATGGTCCACAGTACATCAGGGATGATCCACAGTACACCAGTGATGGTCCACGGTACATCAGGGATGGTCCATAGCACATCAGGGATGGTCCATAGTACATCAGTGATGATCCATAGTACACCAGTGATGGCCCATAGTACACCAGTGATGGTCCATAGTACATCAGTGATGATCCACAGTACATCAGTGATGATCCACAGTACATCAGTGATGGCCCATAGTGCACCAGTGATGATCCATAGTACATCAGTGATGATCTATAGTACATCAGTGATGATCCACAGTACATCAGTGATGATCCACAGTACATCAGTGATGATCCACAGTACATCAGGGTTGGTCCACAGTACATCAGTGATGATCCACAGTACATCAGTGATGGCCCATAGTACACCAGTGATGATCCATAGTACATCAGTGATGATCTATAGTACATCAGTGATGATCCACAGTACATCAGTGATGATCCACAGTACATCAGGGTTGGTCCACAGTACATCAGTGATGATCCACAGTACATCAGTGATGATCCACAGTACATCAGTGATGATCCACAGTACATCAGTGATGATCCACAGTACATCAGTGATGATCCACAGTACATCAGGGATGATCCACGGTACATCAGTGATGGTCCACGGTACATCAGGGATGGTCCACAGTACATCAGTGATGATCCATAGTACACCAGGGATGGTCCATAGTACATCAGTGATGATCCATAGTACACCAGTGATGGCCCATAGTACACCAGTGATGGTCCATAGTACACCAGTGATGGTCCATAGTACATCAGTGATGATCCACAGTACATCAGTGATGATCCACAGTACATCAGTGATGATCTATAGTACATCAGTGATGATCCACAGTACATCAGTGATGATCCACAGTACATCAGTGATGATCCACAGTACATCAGTGATGATGCACAGTACGTCAGGGATGGTCCATAGTACACCAGTGATGATCCATAGTACACCAGTGATGATCCATAGTACACCAGTGATGGTCCATAGTACACCAGTGATGGTCCATAGTACACCAGTGATGGTCCATGGTACACCAGTGATGGTCCATAGTACATCAGTGATGATCCACAGTACATCAGTGATGGTCCGAAGAACATCAGTGATGATCCACAGTACATCAGTGATAAATCCACAGTACATCAGTGATGGTCCACAGTCCATCAGTGATGGTCCAAAGTACATCAGTGATGGTCCACAATACATCAGGGATGGTCTTCAGTACACCAGTGATGGCCCATAGTACATCAGTGATGATCTATAGTACATCAGGGATGATCCACAGTACATCAGTGATGATCCACAGTACATCAGTGATGATCCACAGTACATCAGTGATGATCCACAGTACATCAGGGATGATCCACAGTACATCAGTGATGATCCACAGTACATCAGTGATGATCCACAGTACATCAGGGATGGTCCACAGTACATCAGGGATGGTCCACAGTACATCAGGGATGATCCATAGTACATCAGTGATGATCCACAGTACATCAGTGATGATCCACAGTACATCAGGGATGGTCCACAGTACAAGTGATGATCCATAGTACATCAGTGATGATCCATAGTACATCAGTGATGATCCTCAGTACATCAGTGATGATCCACAGTACATCAGTGATGATCCACAGTACATCAGTGATGATCCACAGTACATCAGTGATGATCCTCAGTACATCAGTGATGATCCACAGTACATCAGGGATGGTCCACAGTACAATTGATGATCCTCAGTACATCAGTGATGATCTATAGTACATCAGTGATGATCCACAGTACAGCAGTGATGATCCATAGTACATCAGTGATGGTCCATAGTACATCAGTAATGATCCACAGTAAATCAGTGATGATCCACAGTGCATCAGTGATGATCAACAGTACAACAGTGATGATCCTCAGTACAAGTGATGATCCATAGTACATCAGTGATGATCCTTAGTACATCAGTGATAATCCACATTACATCAGTGATGATCCACAGTACATCAGGGATGATCCACAGTACATCAGTGATGATCCATAGTACATCAGTGATGATCCACAGTACATCAGTGATGATCCACAGTACAAGTGATGATCCATAGTACATTAGTGATGATCCTCAGTACATCAGTAATAATCCACAGTACATCAGTGATGATCCACAGTACATCAGGGATGGTCCACAGTACATCAGTGATGGCCCATAGTACATCAGTGATGATCCATAGTACATCAGTGATGATCCATAGTACATCAGTGATAATCCACAGTACATCAGTGATTGCCCATAATACACCAGTGATGGCCCATAGTATATCAGTGATGGTCCACAGTACATCAGTGATGGTCCACAGTACATCAGTGATGGTCCACAGTACATCAGGGATGGTCCTCAGTACATCAGTGATCATCCACAGTACATCAGTGATGATCCACAGTACATCAGGGATGATCCACAGTACATCAGGGATGGTCCACAGTACATCAGTGATGATCCATGGTACACCAGTGATGGCCCAAATTACATCAGTGATGATCTATAGTACATCAGTGATGATTCATAGTACATCAGTGTTGATCCATAGTACACCAGTGATGGCCCATTGTACACCAGTGATGATCCATAGTACACCAGTGATGATCCATAGTACGCCATTGATGGCCCATAGTACACCACTGATGGCCCATAGTACATCAGTGATGATCTATAGTACATCAGTGATGGCCCAAATTACATCAGTGATGATCTATAGTACATCAGTGATGATTCATAGTACATCAGTGTTGATCCATAGTACACCAGTGATGGCCCATAGTACACCAGTGATGATCCATTGTACACCAGTGATGATCCATAGTACACCAGTGATGGCCCATAGTACACCACTGATGGCCCATAGTACATCAGTGATGATCTATAGTACATCAGTGATGATCCACAGTACATCAGTGATGATCCACAGTACACCAGTGATGATCCATAGTACACCAGTGATGATCCATAGTACACCAGTGATGATCCATAGTACACCAGTGATGGTCCATAGTACACCAGTGATGATCTATAGTACATCAGTGATGATCCACAGTACATCAATGATGATCTATAGTACATCAGTGATGATCCACAGTACATCAGTGATGATCCATAGTACATCAGTGATGATCCACAGTACATCAGTGATGATCCACAGTACATCAGTGATGATCCACAGTACATCAGTGATGATCCACAGTACACCAGTGATGATCCACAGTACATCAGTGATGGTCCACAGTACATCAGTGATGGTCCACAGTACATCAGGGATTGTCCTCAGTACATCAGTGATGATCCACAGTACATCAGGGATGGTCCACAGTACATCAGTGATGGCCCAAAGTACATCAATGATGATCTATAGTACATCAGTGATGATTCATAGTACACCAGTGATGATCCACAGTACATCAGTGATGGTCCACAGTACATCAGGGATTGTCCTCAGTACATCAGTGATGATCCACAGTACATCAGGGATGGCCCATAATACATCAGTGATGATCTATAGTACATCAGTGATGATCCACAGTACATCAGTGATGATCCACAGTACATCAGGGATGGCCCATAGTACATCAGTGATGATCTATAGTACATCAGTGATGATCCACAGTACATCAGTGATGATACACAGTACATCAGTGATGATACACAGTACATCAGGGATGGTCCATAGTACACCATTGATGATCCATAGTACACCAGTGATGATCCATAGTACACCAGTGATGGTCCATAATACACCAGTGATGGTCCATAGTACACCAGTGATGGTCCATAGTACATCAGTGATGATCCACAGTACATCAGTGATGGTCCATAGAACATCAGTGATGATCCACAGTACATCAGTGATGATCCACAGTACATCAGTGATGGTCCACAGTACATCAGTGATGGTCCACAGTACATCAGTGATGGTCCACAATACATCAGGGATGGTCCTCAGTACACAAGTGATGGCCCATAGTACATCAGTGATGATCTATGGTACATCAGTGATGATACACAGTACATCAGTGATGATCCACAGTACATCAGTGATGATCCTCATTACATCAGTGATGATCCACAGTACATCAGTGATGATCCACAGTACATCAGTGATAATCCACAGTACATCAGTGATGATCCACAGTACATCAGTGATGATCCACAGTACATCAGGGATGATCCACAGTACATCAGTGATGGTCCACAGTACATCAGTGATGGTCCATAGTACACCAGTAATGATCCAAAGTACATCAGTGATGATCCACATTACATCAGTAAAGATCCATAGTACATCAGTGATGATCCATAGTACATCAGTGATGATCCTCAGTACACCAGTGATGATCCACTTTACATCAGTGATGATCCACAGTACATCAGTGATGATCCACAGTACAAGTGATGATCCATAGTACATCAGTGATGATCCTCAGTACATCAGTGATGATCCACAATACATCAGTGATGATCCACAGTACATCAGTGATGATCCACAGTACATCAGGGATGATCCACGGTACATCAGTGATGATCCACAGTACATCAGGGATGGTCCACAGTACAACAGGGATGGTCCACAGTACATCAGGGATGATCCATAGTACATCAGTGATGATCCATAGTACATCAGTGATGATCCATAGTACATCAGTGATGATCCATAGTACATCAGTGATGATCCTCAGTACATCAGTGATGATCTATAGTACATCAGTGATGATCCACAGTACAGCAGTGATGATCCATAGTACATCAGTGATGGTCCATAGTACATCAGTAATGATCCACAGTAAATCAGTGATGATCCACAGTACATCAGTGATGATCCACAGTACAACAGGGATGGTCCACAGTACAAGTGATGATCCATAGTACATCAGGGATGATCCACAGTACATCAGTGATGGTCCACAGTACATCAGTGATGGTCCATAGTACACCAGTGATGATCCACAGTACATCAGTGATGATCCACAGTACAAGTGATGATCCATAGTACATCAGTGATGATCCTCAGTACATCAGTGATGATCCACAATACATCAGTGATGATCCACAGTACATCAGTGATGATCCACAGTACATCAGGGATGATCCACGGTACATCAGTGATGATCCACGGTACATCAGGGATGGTCCACAGTACAACAGGGATGGTCCACAGTACATCAGGGATGATCCATAGTACATCAGTGATGATCCATAGTACATAAGTGATGATCCATAGTACATCAGTGATGATCCACAGTACATCAGTGATGATCCACAGTACATCAGGGATGGTCCACAGTACAAGTGATGATCCATAGTACATCAGTGATGATCCATAGTACATCAGTGATGATCCTCAGTACATCAGTGATGATCCTCAGTACATCAGTGATGATCTATAGTACATCAGTGATGATCCACAGTACAGCAGTGATGATCCATAGTACATCAGTGATGGTCCATAGTACATCAGTAATGATCCACAGTAAATCAGTGATGATCCACAGTACATCAGTGATGATCCACAGTACAACAGGGATGGTCCACAGTACAAGTGATGATCCATAGTACATCAGTGATGATCCTCAGTACATCAGTGATGATCCTCAGTACATCAGTGATGATCCACAGTACATCAGTGATGATCCACAGTACATCAGTGATAATCCACAGTACATCAGTGATAATCCACAGTACATCAGTGATAATCCACAGTACATCAGGGATGATCCACAGTACATCAGTGATGGTCCATGGTACATCAGGTATGGTCCATAGTACATCAGGGATGGTCCATAGTACATCAGTGATGATCCATAGTACACCAGTGATGGCCCATAGTACACCAGTGATGGTCCATAGTACATCAGTGATGATCCACAGTACATCAGTGATGATCCACAGTACATCAGTGATGGCCCATAGTACACCAGTGATGATCCATAGTACATCAGTGATGATCTATAGTACATCAGTGATGATCCACAGTACATCAGTGATGATCCACAATACATCAGGGTTGGTCCACAGTACATCAGTGATGGCCCATAGTACACCAGTGATGATCCATAGTACATCAGTGATGATCTATAGTACATCAGTGATGATCCACAGTACATCAGTGATGATCCACAGTACATCAGTGATGATCCACAGTACATCAGGGTTGGTCCACAGTACATCAGTGATGATCCACAGTACATCAGTGATGATCCACAGTACATCAGTGATGATCTATAGTACATCAGTGATGATCCACAGTACATCAGTGATGATCCACAGTACATCAGTGATGATCCACAGTACATCAGGGATGATCCACGGTACATCAGTGATGGTCCACAGTACATCAGTGATGATCCATAGTACACCAGTGATGGCCCATAGTACACCAGTGATGGTCCATAGTACACCAGTGATGGTCAATAGTACATCAGTGATGATCCACAGTACATCAGTGATGATCCATAGTACATCAGTGATGATCCATAGTACATCAGTGATGATCCTCAGTACATCAGTGATGATCTATAGTACATCAGTGATGATCCACAGTACATCAGTGACAGTGATGGTCCATAGTACACCAGTGATGATCCATAGTACACCAGGGATGATCCATAGTACACCAGTGATGATCCATAGTACACCAGTGATGGTCCATAGTACACCAGTGATGGTCCATGGTACACCAGTGATGGTCCATAGTACATCAGTGATGATCCACAGTACATCAGTGATGGTCCATAGAACATTAGTGATGATCCACAGTACATCAGTGATAAATCCACAGTACATCAGTGATGGTCCACAGTACATCAGTGATGGTTCAAAGTACATCAGTGATGGTCCACAATACATCAGGGATGGTCCTCAGTACACCAGTGATGGCCCATAGTACATCAGTGATGATCTATAGTACATCAGTGATGATCTATAGTACATCAGTGATGATCCACAGTACATCAGTGATGATCCACAGTACATCAGTGATGATCCACAGTACATCAGTGATGATCCACGGTACATCAGGGATGGTCCACAGTACATCAGGGATGATCCATAGTACATCAGTGATGATCCATAGTACATCAGTGATGATCCACAGTACATCAGGGATGGTCCACAGTACAAGTGATGATCCACAGTACATCAGTGATGATCCATAGTACATCAGTGATGATCCTCAGTACATCAGTGATGATCCACAGTACATCAGGGATGATCCACAGTACATCAGGGATGGTCCACAGTACAAGTGATGATCCTCAGTACATCAGTGATGATCTATAGTACATCAGTGATGATCCACAGTACATCAGTGATGATCCATAGTACATCAGTGATGGTCCATAGTACATCAGTAATGATCCACAGTAAATCAGTGATGATCCACAGTGCATCAGTGATGATCCACAGTACAACAGTGATGATCCTCAGTACAAGTGATGATCCATAGTACATCAGTGATGATCCTCAGTACATCAGTGATGATCCTCAGTACATCAGTGATAATCCACAGTACATCAGTGATGATCCACAGTACAAGTGATGATCCACAGTACATCAGTGATGATCCACAGTACATCAGCGATAATCCACAGTACATCAGTGATGGCATATAATACACCAGTGATGGCCCATAGTACATCAGTGATGGTCCACAGTACATCAGTGATGGTCCACAGTACATCAGTGATGGTCCACAGTACATCAGGGATGGTCCTCAGTACATCAGTGATGATCCACAGTACATCAGTGATGATCCATAGTACACCAGTGATGGTCCATAGTACACCAGTGATGATCCATAGTACATCAGTGATGATCCATAGTACATCAGTGATGATCCTCAGTACATCAGTGATGATCTATAGTACATCAGTGATGATCCACAGTACATCAGTGATGATCCACAGTACATCAGTGATAATCCACAGTACATCAGTGATAATCCACAGTACATCAGTGATAATCCACAGTACATCAGTGATGGTCCACAGTACATCAGGGATGATCCACAGTACATCAGTGATGGTCCATGGTACATCAGGTATGGTCCATAGTACATCAGGGATGGTCCATGGTCCATAGTACATCAGGGATGGTCCATAGTACATCAGTGATGATCCATAGTACACCAGTGATGGCCCATAGTACACCAGTGATGGTCCATAGTACATCAGTGATGATCCACAGTACATCAGTGATGATCCACAGTACATCAGTGATGGCCCATAGTACACCAGTGATGATCCATAGTACATCAGTGATGATCCATAGTACATCAGTGATGATCCACAGTACATCAGTGATGATCCACAATACATCAGTGATGATCCACAGTACATCAGGGTTGGTCCACAGTACATCAGTGATGATCCACAGTACATCAGTGATGGCCCATAGTACACCAGTGATGATCCATAGTACATCAGTGATGATCTATAGTACATCAGTGATGATCCACAGTACATCAGTGATGATCCACAGTACATCAGGGTTGGTCCACAGTACATCAGTGATGATCCACAGTACATCAGTGATGATCCACAGTACATCAGTGATGATCTATAGTACATCAGTGATGATCCACAGTACATCAGTGATGATCCACAGTACATCAGTGATGATCCACAGTACATCAGGGATGATCCACGGTACATCAGTGATGGTCCACGGTACATCAGGGATGGTCCACAGTACATCAGTGATGATCCATAGTACACCAGTGATGGTCCATAGTACACCAGTGATGGTCAATAGTACATCAGTGATGATCCACAGTACATCAGTGATGATCCATAGTACATCAGTGATGATCCATAGTACATCAGTGATGATCCTCAGTACATCAGTGATGATCTATAGTACATCAGTGATGATCCACAGTACATCAGTGATGATCCACAGTACATCAGTGATGATACACAGTACATCAGGGATGGTCCATAGTACACCAGTGATGATCCATAGTACACCAGGGATGATCCATAGTACACCAGTGATGATCCATAGTACACCAGTGATGGTCCATAGTACACCAGTGATGGTCCATGGTACACCAGTGATGGTCCATGGTACACCAGTGATGGTCCATAGTACATCAGTGATGATCCACAGTACATCAGTGATGGTCCATAGAACATCAGTGATGATCCACAGTACATCAGTGATAAATCCACAGTACATCAGTGATGGTCCACAGTACATCAGTGATGGTTCAAAGTACATCAGTGATGGTCCACAATACATCAGGGATGGGCCTCAGTACACCAGTGATGGCCCATAGTACATCAGTGATGATCTATAGTACATCAGTGATGATCTATAGTACATCAGTGATGATCCACAGTACATCAGTGATGATCCACAGTACATCAGTGATGATCCACAGTACATCAGTGATGATCCACAGTACATCAGGGATGGTCCACAGTACATCAGGGATGGTCCACAGTACATCAGGGATGATCCATAGTACATCAGTGATGATCCATAGTACATCAGTGATGATCCACAGTACATCAGGGATGGTCCACAGTACAAGTGATGATCCACAGTACATCAGTGATGATCCATAGTACATCAGTGATGATCCTCAGTACATCAGTGATGATCCTCAGTACATCAGTGATGATCCACAGTACATCAGGGATGATCCACAGTACATCAGGGATGGTCCACAGTACAAGTGATGATCCTCAGTACATCAGTGATGATCTATAGTACATCAGTGATGATCCACAGTACAACAGTGATGATCCTCAGTACAAGTGATGATCCATAGTACATCAGTGATGATCCTCAGTACATCAGTGATGATCCTCAGTACATCAGTGATAATCCACAGTACATCAGTGATGATCCACAGTACAAGTGATGATCTACAGTACATCAGTGATGATCCACAGTACATCAGGGATGGTCCACAGTACATCAGTGATGGCCCATAGTACATCAGTGATGATCTATAGTACATCAGTGATGATCCATAGTACATCAGCGATAATCCACAGTACATCAGTGATGGCATATAATACACCAGTGATGGCCCATAGTACATCAGTGATGGTCCACAGTACATCAGTGATGGTCCACAGTACATCAGTGATGGTCCACAGTACATCAGGGATGGTCCTCAGTACATCAGTGATGATCCACAGTACATCAGTGATGATCCACAGTACATCAGTGATGATCCACAGTACATCAGTGATGATCCATAGTACACCAGTGATGGTCCATAGTACACCAGTGATGGTCCATAGTACACCAGTGATGATCTATAGTACATCAGTGATGATCCACAGTACATCAATGATGATCTATAGTACATCAGTGATGATCCACAGTACATCAGTGATGATCCATAGTACATCAGTGATGATCCATAGTACATCAGTGATGATCCACAGTACATCAGTGATGATCCACAGTACATCAGTCATGATCCACAGTACATCAGTGATGATCCACAGTACACCAGTGATGATCCACAGTACATCAGTGATGGTCCACAGTACATCAGTGATGGTCCACAGTACATCAGGGATTGTCCTCAGTACATCAGTGATGATCCACAGTACATCAGGGATGGTCCACAGTACATCAGTGATGGCCCAAAGTACATCAGGGATGGTCCACAGTACAAGTGATGATCCATAGTACATCAGTGATGATCCTCAGTACATCAGTGATGATCCTCAGTACATCAGTGATGATCTATAGTACATCAGTGATGATCCACAGTACATCAATGATGATCTATAGTACATCAGTGATGATCCACAGTACATCAGTGATGATCCATAGTACATCAGTGATGATCCATAGTACATCAGTGATGATCCACAGTACATCAGTGATGATCCACAGTACATCAGTGATGGTCCACAGTACATCAGTGATGGTCCACAGTACATCAGGGATGGTCCTCAGTACATCAGTGATGATCCACAGTACATCAGTGATGATCCACAGTACATCAGTGATGATCCTCAGTACATCAGTGATGATCCACAGTACATCAGGGATGGTCCACAGTACAAGTGATGATCCTCAGTACATCAGTGATGATCTATAGTACATCAGTGATGATCCACAGTACAGCAGTGATGATCCATAGTACATCAGTGATGGTCCATAGTACATCAGTAATGATCCACAGTAAATCAGTGATGATCCACAGTGCATCAGTGATGATCAACAGTACAACAGTGATGATCCTCAGTACAAGTGATGATCCATAGTACATCAGTGATGATCCTCAGTACATCAGTGATAATCCACATTACATCAGTGATGATCCACAGTACATCAGTGATGATCCACAGTACATCAGTGATGATCCATAGTACATCAGTGATGATCCACAGTACATCAGTGATGATCCACAGTACAAGTGATGATCCATAGTACATTAGTGATGATCCTCAGTACATCAGTAATAATCCACAGTACATCAGTGATGGCCCATAATACACCAGTGATGGCCCATAGTATATCAGTGATGGTCCACAGTACATCAGTGATGGTCCACAGTACATCAGTGATGGTCCACAGTACATCAGGGATGGTCCTCAGTACATCAGTGATCATCCACAGTACATCAGTGATGATCCACAGTACATCAGTGATGATCCACAGTACATCAGGGATGGTCCACAGTACATCAGTGATGATCCATGGTACACCAGTGATGGCCCAAATTACATCAGTGATGATCTATAGTACATCAGTGATGATTCATAGTACATCAGTGTTGATCCATAGTACACCAGTGATGGCCCATTGTACACCAGTGATGATCCATAGTACACCATTGATGGCCCATAGTACACCACTGATGGCCCATAGTACATCAGTGATGATCTATAGTACATCAGTGATGGCCCAAATTACATCAGTGATGATCTATAGTACATCAGTGATGATTCATAGTACATCAGTGTTGATCCATAGTACACCAGTGATGGCCCATAGTACACCAGTGATGATCCATAGTACACCAGTGATGATCCATAGTACACCAGTGATGGCCCATAGTACACCACTGATGGCCCATAGTACATCAGTGATGATCTATAGTACATCAGTGATGATCCACAGTACATCAGTGATGATCCACAGTACACCAGTGATGATCCATAGTACACCAGTGATGATCCATAGTACACCAGTGATGATCCATAGTACACCAGTGATGGTCCATAGTACACCAGTGATGATCTATAGTACATCAGTGATGATCCACAGTACATCAATGATGATCTATAGTATATCAGTGATGATCCACAGTACATCAGTGATGATCCATAGTACATCAGTGATGATCCACAGTACATCAGTGATGATCCACAGTACATCAGTGATGATCCACAGTACACCAGTGATGATCCACAGTACATCAGTGATGGTCCACAGTACATCAGTGATGGTCCACAGTACATCAGGGATTGTCCTCAGTACATCAGTGATGATCCACAGTACATCAGGGATGGTCCTCAGTACACCAGTGATGGCCCATAGTACATCAGTGATGATCTATAGTACATCAGTGATGATACACAGTACATCAGTGATGATCCACAGTACATCAGTGATGATCCTCATTACATCAGTGATGATCCACAGTACATCAGTGATGATCCACAGTACATCAGTGATAATCCACAGTACATCAGTGATGATCCACAGTACATCAGTGATGATCCACAGTACATCAGGGATGATCCACAGTACATCAGTGATGGTCCACAGTACATCAGTGATGGTCCATAGTACACCAGTAATGATCCAAAGTACATCAGTGATGATCCACATTACATCAGTAAAGATCCATAGTACATCAGTGATGATCCATAGTACATCAGTGATGATCCTCAGTACACCAGTGATGATCCACAGTACATCAGTGATGATCCACAGTACATCAGTGATGATCCACAGTACAAGTGATGAGCCATAGTACATCAGTGATGATCCTCAGTACATCAGTGATGATCCACAATACATCAGTGATGATCCACAGTACATCAGTGATGATCCACAGTACATCAGGGATGATCCACGGTACATCAGTGATGATCCACAGTACATCAGGGATGGTCCACAGTACAACAGGGATGGTCCACAGTACATCAGGGATGATCCATAGTACATCAGTGATGATCCATAGTACATCAGTGATGATCCATAGTACATCAGTGATGATCCTCAGTACATCAGTGATGATCTATAGTACATCAGTGATGATCCACAGTACAGCAGTGATGATCCATAGTACATCAGTGATGGTCCATAGTACATCAGTAATGATCCACAGTAAATCAGTGATGATCCACAGTACATCAGTGATGATCCACAGTACAACAGGGATGGTCCACAGTACAAGTGATGATCCATAGTACATCAGTGATGATCCACAGTACATCAGTGATGATCCACAGTACATCAGTGATGATACACAGTACATCAGGGATGGTCCATAGTACACCAGTGATGATCCATAGTACACCAGGGATGATCCATAGTACACCAGTGATGATCCATAGTACACCAGTGATGGTCCATAGTACACCAGTGATGGTCCATGGTACACCAGTGATGGTCCATGGTACACCAGTGATGGTCCATAGTACATCAGTGATGATCCACAGTACATCAGTGATGGTCCATAGAACATCAGTGATGATCCACAGTACATCAGTGATAAATCCACAGTACATCAGTGATGGTCCACAGTACATCAGTGATGGTTCAAAGTACATCAGTGATGGTCCACAATACATCAGGGATGGTCCTCAGTACACCAGTGATGGCCCATAGTACATCAGTGATGATCTATAGTACATCAGTGATGATCTATAGTACATCAGTGATGATCCACAGTACATCAGTGATGATCCACAGTACATCAGTGATGATCCACAGTACATCAGTGATGATCCACAGTACATCAGGGATGGTCCACAGTACATCAGGGATGGTCCACAGTACATCAGGGATGATCCATAGTACATCAGTGATGATCCATAGTACATCAGTGATGATCCACAGTACATCAGGGATGGCCAAAGTACAAGTGATGATCCACAGTACATCAGTGATGATCCATAGTACATCAGTGATGATCCTCAGTACATCAGTGATGATCCTCAGTACATCAGTGATGATCCACAGTACATCAGTGATGATCCACAGAACATCAGGGATGATCCACAGTACATCAGGGATGGTCCACAGTACAAGTGATGATCCTCAGTACATCAGTGATGATCTATAGTACATCAGTGATGATCCACAGTACATCAGTGATGATCCATAGTACATCAGTGATGGTCCATAGTACATCAGTAATGATCCACAGTAAATCAGTGATGATCCACAGTGCATCAGTGATGATCCACAGTACAACAGTGATGATCCTCAGTACAAGTGATGATCCATAGTACATCAGTGATGATCCTCAGTACATCAGTGATGATCCTCAGTACATCAGTGATAATCCACAGTACATCAGTGATGATCCACAGTACAAGTGATGATCCACAGTACATCAGTGATGATCCACAGTACATCAGGGATGGTCCACAGTACATCCGTGATGGCCCATAGTACATCAGTGATGATCTATAGTACATCAGTGATGATCCATAGTACATCAGCGATAATCCACAGTACATCAGTGATGGCATATAATACACCAGTGATGGCCCATAGTACATCAGTGATGGTCCACAGTACATCAGTGATGGTCCACAGTACATCAGTGATGGTCCACAGTACATCAGGGATGGTCCTCAGTACATCAGTGATGATCCACAGTACATCAGTGATGATCCACAGTACATCAGTGATGATCCACAGTACATCAGTGATGATCCATAGTACACCAGTGATGGTCCATAGTACACCAGTGATGGTCCATAGTACACCAGTGATGATCTATAGTACATCAGTGATGATCCACAGTACATCAATGATGATCTATAGTACATCAGTGATGATCCACAGTACATCAGTGATGATCCATAGTACATCAGTGATGATCCATAGTACATCAGTGATGATCCACAGTACATCAGTGATGATCCACAGTACATCAGTCATGATCCACAGTACATCAGTGATGATCCACAGTACACCAGTGATGATCCACAGTACATCAGTGATGGTCCACAGTACATCAGTGATGGTCCACAGTACATCAGGGATTGTCCTCAGTACATCAGTGATGATCCACAGTACATCAGGGATGGTCCACAGTACATCAGTGATGGCCCAAAGTACATCAGGGATGGTCCACAGTACAAGTGATGATCCATAGTACATCAGTGATGATCCTCAGTACATCAGTGATGATCCTCAGTACATCAGTGATGATCTATAGTACATCAGTGATGATCCACAGTACATCAATGATGATCTATAGTACATCAGTGATGATCCACAGTACATCAGTGATGATCCATAGTACATCAGTGATGATCCATAGTACATCAGTGATGATCCACAGTACATCAGTGATGATCCACAGTACATCAGTGATGGTCCACAGTACATCAGTGATGGTTCACAGTACATCAGGGATGGTCCTCAGTACATCAGTGATGATCCACAGTACATCAGTGATGATCCACAGTACATCAGTGATGATCCTCAGTACATCAGTGATGATCCACAGTACATCAGGGATGGTCCACAGTACAAGTGATGATCCTCAGTACATCAGTGATGATCTATAGTACATCAGTGATGATCCACAGTACAGCAGTGATGATCCATAGTACATCAGTGATGGTCCATAGTACATCAGTAATGATCCACATTAAATCAGTGATGATCCACAGTGCATCAGTGATGATCAACAGTACAACAGTGATGATCCTCAGTACAAGTGATGATCCATAGTACATCAGTGATGATCCTCATTACATCAGTGATAATCCACATTACATCAGTGATGATCCACAGTACATCAGTGATGATCCACAGTACATCAGTGATGATCCATAGTACATCAGTGATGATCCACAGTACATCAGTGATGATCCACAGTACAAGTGATGATCCATAGTACATTAGTGATGATCCTCAGTACATCAGTAATAATCCACAGTACATCAGTGATGATCCACAGTACATCAGGGATGGTCCACAGTACATCAGTGATGGCCCATAGTACATCAGTGATGATCCATAGTACATCAGTGATGATCCATAGTACATCAGTGATAATCCACAGTACATCAGTGATGGCCCATAATACACCAGTGATGGCCCATAGTATATCAGTGTTGGTCCACAGTACATCAGTGATGGTCCACAGTACATCAGTGATGGTCCACAGTACATCATGGATGGTCCTCAGTACATCAGTGATCATCCACAGTACATCAGTGATGATCCACAGTACATCAGTGATGATCCACAGTACATCAGGGATGGTCCACAGTACATCAGTGATGATCCATGGTACACCAGTGATGGCCCAAATTACATCAGTGATGATCTATAGTACATCAGTGATGATTCATAGTACATCAGTGTTGATCCATAGTACACCAGTGATGGCCCATTGTACACCAGTGATGATCCATAGTACACCAGTGATGATCCATAGTACACCATTGATGGCCCATAGTACACCACTGATGGCCCATAGTACATCAGTGATGATCTATAGTACATCAGTGATGGCCCAAATTACATCAGTGATGATCTATAGTACATCAGTGATGATTCATAGTACATCAGTGTTGATCCATAGTACACCAGTGATGGCCCATAGTACACCAGTGATGATCCATAGTACACCAGTGATGATCCATAGTACACCAGTGATGGCCCATAGTACACCACTGATGGCCCATAGTACATCAGTGATGATCTATAGTACATCAGTGATGATCCACAGTACATCAGTGATGATCCACAGTACACCAGTGATGATCCATAGTACATCAGTGATGATCCATAGTACACCAGTGATGATCCATAGTACACCAGTGATGGTCCATAGTACACCAGTGATGATCTATAGTACATCAGTGATGATCCACAGTACATCAATGATGATCTATAGTACATCAGTGATGATCCACAGTACATCAATGATGATCCATAGTACATCAGTGATGATCCACAGTACATCAGTGATGATCCACAGTACATCAGTGATGATCCACAGTACACCAGTGATGATCCACAGTACATCAGTGATGGTCCACAGTACATCAGTGATGGTCCACAGTACATCAGGGATTGTCCTCAGTACATCAGTGATGATCCACAGTACATCAGGGATGGTCCACAGAACATCAGTGATGATCCACAGTACATCAGTGATGATCCACAGAACATCAGTGATGATCCACAGTACATCAGTGATGATCCTCATTACATCAGTGATGATCCACAGTACATCAGTGATGATCCACAGTACATCAGTGATGATCCACAGTACATCAGTGATGATCCACAGTACATCAGTGATAATCCACAGTACATCAGTGATGATCCACAGTACATCAGTGATGATCCACAGTACATCAGGGATGATCCACAGTACATCAGTGATGGTCCACAGTACATCAGTGATGGTCCATAGTACACCAGTAATGATCCAAAGTACATCAGTGATGATCCACATTACATCAGTAAAGATCCATAGTACATCAGTGATGATCCATAGTACATCAGTGATGATCCTCAGTACACCAGTGATGATCCACAGTACATCAGTGATGATCCACAGTACATCAGTGATGATCCACAGTACAAGTGATGATCCATAGTACATCAGTGATGATCCTCAGTACATCAGTGATGATCCACAATACATCAGTGATGATCCACAGTACATCAGTGATGATCCACAGTACATCAGGGATGATCCACGGTACATCAGTGATGATCCACAGTACATCAGGGATGGTCCACAGTACAACAGGGATGGTCCACAGTACATCAGGGATGATCCATAGTACATCAGTGATGATCCATAGTACATCAGTGATGATCCATAGTACATCAGTGATGATCCTCAGTACATCAGTGATGATCTATAGTACATCAGTGATGATCCACAGTACAGCAGTGATGATCCATAGTACATCAGTGATGGTCCATAGTACATCAGTAATGATCCACAGTAAATCAGTGATGATCCACAGTACATCAGTGATGATCCACAGTACAACAGGGATGGTCCACAGTACAAGTGATGATCCATAGTACATCAGGGATGATCCACAGTACATCAGTGATGGTCCACAGTACATCAGTGATGGTCCATAGTACACCAGTGATGATCCACAGTACATCAGTGATGATCCACAGTACAAGTGATGATCCATAGTACATCAGTGATGATCCTCAGTACATCAGTGATGATCCACAATACATCAGTGATGATCCACAGTACATCAGTGATGATCCACAGTACATCAGGGATAATCCACGGTACATCAGTGATGATCCACAGTACATCAGGGATGGTCCACAGTACAACAGGGATGGTCCACAGTACATCAGGGATGATCCATAGTACATCAGTGATGATCCATAGTACATCAGTGATGATCCATAGTACATCAGTGATGATCCACAGTACATCAGTGATGATCCACAGTACATCAGGGATGGTCCACAGTACAAGTGATGATCCATAGTCCATCATTGATGATCCATAGTACATCAGTGATGATCCTCAGTACATCAGTGATGATCCTCAGTACATCAGTGATGATCTATAGTACATCAGTGATGATCCACAGTACAGCAGTGATGATCCATAGTACATCAGTGATGGTCCATAGTACATCAGTAATGATCCACAGTAAATCAGTGATGATCCACAGTACATCAGTGATGATCCACAGTACAACAGGGATGGTCCACAGTACAAGTGATGATCCATAGTACATCAGTGATGATCCATAGTACATCAGTGATGATCCTCAGTACATCAGTGATGATCTATAGTACATCAGTGATGATCCACAGTACATCAATGATGATCCACAGTACATCAGTGATAATCCACAGTACATCAGTGATAATCCACAGTACATCAGTGATAATCCACAGTACATCAGTGATGGTCCACAGTACATCAGGGATGATCCACAGTACATCAGTGATGGTCCATGGTACATCAGGTATGGTTCATAGTACATCAGGGATGGTCCATAGTACATCAGTGATGATCCATAGTACACCAGTGATGGCCCATAGTACACCAGTGATGGTCCATAGTACATCAGTGATGATCCACAGTACATCAGTGATGATCCACAGTACATCAGTGATGGCCCATAGTACACCAGTGATGATCCATAGTACATCAGTGATGATCTATAGTACATCAGTGATGATCCACAGTACATCAGTGATGATCCACAATACATCAGTGATGATCCACAGTACATCAGGGTTGGTCCACAGTACATCAGTGATGATCCACAGTACATCAGTGATGGCCCATAGTACACCAGTGATGATCCATAGTACATCAGTGATGATCTATAGTACATCAGTGATGATCCACAGTACATCAGTGATGATCCACAGTACATCAGTGATGATCCACAGTACATCAGGGTTGGTCCACAGTACATTAGTGATGATCCACAGTACATCAGTGATGATCCACAGTACATCAGTGATGATCTATAGTACATCAGTGATGATCCACAGTACATCAGTGATGATCCACAGTACATCAGTGATGATCCACAGTACATCAGTGATGATCCACAGTACATCAGGGATGATCCACGGTACATCAGTGATGGTCCACGGTACATCAGGGATGGTCCACAGTACATCAGTGATGATCCATAGTACACCAGTGATGGCCCATAGTACACCAGTGATGGTCCTAGTACAACAGTGATGGTCCATAGTACATCAGTGATGATCCACAGTACATCAGTGATGATCCATAGTACATCAGTGATGATCCATAGTACATCAGTGATGATCCTCAGTACATCAGTGATCATCTATAGTACATCAGTGATGATCCACAGTACATCAGTGATGATCCACAGTACATCAGTGATGATACACAGTACATCAGGGATGGTCCATAGTACACCAGTGATGATCCATAGTACACCAGGGATGATCCATAGTACACCAGTGATGATCCATAGTACACCAGTGATGGTCCATAGTACACCAGTGATGGTCCATGGTACACCAGTGATGGTCCATGGTACACCAGTGATGGTCCATAGTACATCAGTGATGATCCACAGTACATCAGTGATGGTCCATAGAACATCAGTGATGATCCACAGTACATCAGTGATAAATCCACAGTACATCAGTGATGGTCCACAGTACATCAGTGATGGTTCAAAGTACATCAGTGATGGTCCACAATACATCAGGGATGGTCCTTAGTACACCAGTGATGGCCCATAGTACATCAGTGATGATCTATAGTACATCAGTGATGATCCACAGTACATCAGTGATGATCCACAGTACATCAGTGATGATCCACAGTACATCAGTGATGATCCACAGTACATCAGGGATGGTCCACAGTACATCAGGGATGGTCCACAGTACATCAGGGATGATCCATAGTACATCAATGATGATCTATAGTACATCAGTGATGATTCATAGTACACCAGTGATGATCCACAGTACATCAGTGATGGTCCACAGTACATCAGGGATTGTCCTCAGTACATCAGTGATGATCCACAGTACATCAGGGATGGCCCATAATACATCAGTGATGATCTATAGTACATCAGTGATGATCTATAGTACATCAGTGATGATCCACAGTACATCAGTGATGATACACAGTACATCAGTGATGATACACAGTACATCAGGGATGGTCCATAGTACACCATTGATGATCCATAGTACACCAGTGATGATCCATAGTACACCAGTGATGGTCCATAATACACCAGTGATGGTCCATAGTACACCAGTGATGGTCCATAGTACATCAGTGATGATCCACAGTACATCAGTGATGGTCCATAGAACATCAGTGATGATCCACAGTACATCAGTGATGATCCACAGTACATCAGTGATGGTCCACAGTACATCAGTGATGGTCCACAGTACATCAGTGATGGTCCACAATACATCAGGGATGGTCCTCAGTACACAAGTGATGGCCCATAGTACATCAGTGATGATCTATGGTACATCAGTGATGATACACAGTACATCAGTGATGATCCACAGTACATCAGTGATGATCCTCATTACATCAGTGATGATCCACAGTACATCAGTGATGATCCACAGTACATCAGTGATAATCCACAGTACATCAGTGATGATCCACAGTACATCAGTGATGATCCACAGTACATCAGGGATGATCCACAGTACATCAGTGATGGTCCACAGTACATCAGTGATGGTCCATAGTACACCAGTAATGATCCAAAGTACATCAGTGATGATCCACATTACATCAGTAAAGATCCATAGTACATCAGTGATGATCCATAGTACATCAGTGATGATCCTCAGTACACCAGTGATGATCCACTTTACATCAGTGATGATCCACAGTACATCAGTGATGATCCACAGTACAAGTGATGATCCATAGTACATCAGTGATGATCCTCAGTACATCAGTGATGATCCACAATACATCAGTGATGATCCACAGTACATCAGTGATGATCCACAGTACATCAGGGATGATCCACGGTACATCAGTGATGATCCACAGTACATCAGGGATGGTCCACAGTACAACAGGGATGGTCCACAGTACATCAGGAATGATCCATAGTACATCAGTGATGATCCATAGTACATCAGTGTTGATCCATAGTACATCAGTGATGATCCATAGTACATCAGTGATGATCCTCAGTACATCAGTGATGATCTATAGTACATCAGTGATGATCCACAGTACAGCAGTGATGATCCATAGTACATCAGTGATGGTCCATAGTACATCAGTAATGATCCACAGTAAATCAGTGATGATCCACAGTACATCAGTGATGATCCACAGTACAACAGGGATGGTCCACAGTACAAGTGATGATCCATAGTACATCAGGGATGATCCACAGTACATCAGTGATGGTCCACAGTACATCAGTGATGGTCCATAGTACACCAGTGATGATCCACAGTACATCAGTGATGATCCACAGTACAAGTGATGATCCATAGTACATCAGTGATGATCCTCAGTACATCAGTGATGATCCACAATACATCAGTGATGATCCACAGTACATCAGTGATGATCCACAGTACATCAGGGATGATCCACGGTACATCAGTGATGATCCACAGTACATCAGGGATGGTCCACAGTACAACAGGGATGGTCCACAGTACATCAGGGATGATCCATAGTACATCAGTGATGATCCATAGTACATAAGTGATGATCCATAGTACATCAGTGATGATCCACAGTACATCAGTGATGATCCACAGCACATCAGGGATGGTCCACAGTACAAGTGATGATCCATAGTACATCAGTGATGATCCATAGTACATCAGTGATGATCCTCAGTACATCAGTGATGATCCTCAGTACATCAGTGATGATCTATAGTACATCAGTGATGATCCACAGTACAGCAGTGATGATCCATAGTACATCAGTGATGGTCCATAGTACATCAGTAATGATCCACAGTAAATCAGTGATGATCCACAGTACATCAGTGATGATCCACAGTACAACAGGGATGGTCCACAGTACAAGTGATGATCCATAGTACATCAGTGATGATCCATAGTACATCAGTGATGATCCTCAGTACATCAGTGATGATCTATAGTACATCAGTGATGATCCACAGTACATCAGTGATAATCCACAGTACATCAGTGATAATCCACAGTACATCAGTGATAATCCACAGTACATCAGTGATGGTCCACAGTACATCAGGGATGATCCACAGTACATCAGTGATGGTCCATGGTACATCAGGTATGGTCCATAGTACATCAGGGATGGTCCATAGTACATCAGTGATGATCCATAGTACACCAGTGATGGCCCATAGTACACCAGTGATGGTCCATAGTACATCAGTGATGATCCACAGTACATCAGTGATGATCCACAGTACATCAGTGATGGCCCATAGTACACCAGTGATGATCCATAGTACATCAGTGATGATCTATAGTACATCAGTGATGATCCACAGTACATCAGTGATGATCCACAATACATCAGTGATGATCCACAGTACATCAGGGTTGGTCCACAGTACATCAGTGATGGCCCATAGTACACCAGTGATGATCCATAGTACATCAGTGATGATCTATAGTACATCAGTGATGATCCACAGTACATCAGTGATGATCCACAGTACATCAGTGATGATCCACAGTACATCAGGGTTGGTCCACAGTACATCAGTGATGATCCACAGTACATCAGTGATGATCCACAGTACATCAGTGATGATCTATAGTACATCAGTGATGATCCACAGTACATCAGTGATGATCCACAGTACATCAGTGATGATCCACAGTACATCAGGGATGATCCACGGTACATCAGTGATGGTCCACAGTACATCAGTGATGATCCATAGTACACCAGTGATGGCCCATAGTACACCAGTGATGGTCCATAGTACACCAGTGATGGTCAATAGTACATCAGTGATGATCCACAGTACATCAGTGATGATCCATAGTACATCAGTGATGATCCATAGTACATCAGTGATGATCCTCAGTACATCAGTGATGATCTATAGTACATCAGTGATGATCCACAGTACATCAGTGACAGTGATGGTCCATAGTACACCAGTGATGATCCATAGTACACCAGGGATGATCCATAGTACACCAGTGATGATCCATAGTACACCAGTGATGATCCATAGTACACCAGTGATGGTCCATAGTACACCAGTGATGGTCCATGGTACACCAGTGATGGTCCATAGTACATCAGTGATGATCCACAGTACATCAGTGATGGTCCATAGAACATTAGTGATGATCCACAGTACATCAGTGATAAATCCACAGTACATCAGTGATGGTCCACAGTACATCAGTGATGGTTCAAAGTACATCAGTGATGGTCCACAATACATCAGGGATGGTCCTCAGTACACCAGTGATGGCCCATAGTACATCAGTGATGATCTATAGTACATCAGTGATGATCTATAGTACATCAGTGATGATCCACAGTACATCAGTGATGATCCACAGTACATCAGTGATGATCCACAGTACATCAGTGATGATCCACGGTACATCAGGGATGGTCCACGGTACATCAGGGATGATCCATAGTACATCAGTGATGATCCATAGTACATCAGTGATGATCCACAGTACATCAGGGATGGTCCACAGTACAAGTGATGATCCACAGTACATCAGTGATGATCCATAGTACATCAGTGATGATCCTCAGTACATCAGTGATGATCCTCAGTACATCAGTGATGATCCACAGTACATCAGGGATGATCCACAGTACATCAGGGATGGTCCACAGTACAAGTGATGATCCTCAGTACATCAGTGATGATCTATAGTACATCAGTGATGATCCACAGTACATCAGTGATGATCCATAGTACATCAGTGATGGTCCATAGTACATCAGTAATGATCCACAGTAAATCAGTGATGATCCACTGTGCATCAGTGATGATCCACAGTACAACAGTGATGATCCTCAGTACAAGTGATGATCCATAGTACATCAGTGATGATCCTCAGTACATCAGTGATGATCCTCAGTACATCAGTGATAATCCACAGTACATCAGTGATGATCCACAGTACAAGTGATGATCCACAGTACATCAGTGATGATCCACAGTACATCAGCGATAATCCACAGTACATCAGTGATGGCATATAATACACCAGTGATGGCCCATAGTACATCAGTGATGGTCCACAGTACATCAGTGATGGTCCACAGTACATCAGTGATGGTCCACAGTACATCAGGGATGGTCCTCAGTACATCAGTGATGATCCACAGTACATCAGTGATGATCCATAGTACACCAGTGATGGTCCATAGTACACCAGTGATGATCCATAGTACATCAGTGATGATCCATAGTACATCAGTGATGATCCTCAGTACATCAGTGATGATCTATAGTACATCAGTGATGATCCACAGTACATCAGTGATGATCCACAGTACATCAGTGATAATCCACAGTACATCAGTGATAATCCACAGTACATCAGTGATAATCCACAGTACATCAGTGATGGTCCACAGTACATCAGGGATGATCCACAGTACATCAGTGATGGTCCATGGTACATCAGGTATGGTCCATAGTACATCAGGGATGGTCCATAGTACATCAGTGATGATCCATAGTACACCAGTGATGGCCCATAGTACACCAGTGATGGTCCATAGTACATCAGTGATGATCCACAGTACATCAGTGATGATCCACAGTACATCAGTGATGGCCCATAGTACACCAGTGATGATCCATAGTACATCAGTGATGATCTATAGTACATCAGTGATGATCCACAGTACATCAGTGATGATCCACAATACATCAGTGATGATCCACAGTACATCAGGGTTGGTCCACAGTACATCAGTGATGATCCACAGTACATCAGTGATGGCCCATAGTACACCAGTGATGATCCATAGTACATCAGTGATGATCTATAGTACATCAGTGATGATCCACAGTACATCAGTGATGATCCACAGTACATCAGGGTTGGTCCACAGTACATCAGTGATGATTCACAGTACATCAGTGATGATCCACAGTACATCAGTGATGATCTATAGTACATCAGTGATGATCCACAGTACATCAGTGATGATCCACAGTACATCAGTGATGATCCACAGTACATCAGGGATGATCCACGGTACATCAGTGATGGTCCACGGTACATCAGGGATGGTCCACAGTACATCAGTGATGATCCATAGTACACCAGTGATGGTCCATAGTACACCAGTGATGGTCAATAGTACATCAGTGATGATCCACAGTACATCAGTGATGATCCATAGTACATCAGTGATGATCCATAGTACATCAGTGATGATCCTCAGTACATCAGTGATGATCTATAGTACATCAGTGATGATCCACAGTACATCAGTGATGATCCACAGTACATCAGTGATGATACACAGTACATCAGGGATGGTCCATAGTACACCAGTGATGATCCATAGTACACCAGGGATGATCCATAGTACACCAGTGATGATCCATAGTACACCAGTGATGGTCCATAGTACACCAGTGATGGTCCATGGTACACCAGTGATGGTCCATGGTACACCAGTGATGGTCCATAGTACATCAGTGATGATCCACAGTACATCAGTGATGGTCCATAGAACATCAGTGATGATCCACAGTACATCAGTGATAAATCCACAGTACATCAGTGATGGTCCACAGTACATCAGTGATGGTTCAAAGTACATCAGTGATGGTCCACAATACATCAGGGATGGGCCTCAGTACACCAGTGATGGCCCATAGTACATCAGTGATGATCTATAGTACATCAGTGATGATCTATAGTACATCAGTGATGATCCACAGTACATCAGTGATGATCCACAGTACATCAGTGATGATCCACAGTACATCAGTGATGATCCACAGTACATCAGGGATGGTCCACAGTACATCAGGGATGGTCCACAGTACATCAGGGATGATCCATAGTACATCAGTGATGATCCATAGTACATCAGTGATGATCCACAGTACATCAGGGATGGTCCACAGTACAAGTGATGATCCACAGTACATCAGTGATGATCCATAGTACATCAGTGATGATCCTCAGTACATCAGTGATGATCCTCAGTACATCAGTGATGATCCACAGTACATCAGGGATGATCCACAGTACATCAGGGATGGTCCACAGTACAAGTGATGATCCTCAGTACATCAGTGATGATCTATAGTACATCAGTGATGATCCACAGTACAACAGTGATGATCCTCAGTACAAGTGATGATCCATAGTACATCAGTGATGATCCTCAGTACATCAGTGATGATCCTCAGTACATCAGTGATAATCCACAGTACATCAGTGATGATCCACAGTACAAGTGATGATCTACAGTACATCAGTGATGATCCACAGTACATCAGGGATGGTCCACAGTACATCAGTGATGGCCCATAGTACATCAGTGATGATCTATAGTACATCAGTGATGATCCATAGTACATCAGCGATAATCCACAGTACATCAGTGATGGCATATAATACACCAGTGATGGCCCATAGTACATCAGTGATGGTCCACAGTACATCAGTGATGGTCCACAGTACATCAGTGATGGTCCACAGTACATCAGGGATGGTCCTCAGTACATCAGTGATGATCCACAGTACATCAGTGATGATCCACAGTACATCAGTGATGATCCACAGTACATCAGTGATGATCCATAGTACACCAGTGATGGTCCATAGTACACCAGTGATGGTCCATAGTACACCAGTGATGATCTATAGTACATCAGTGATGATCCACAGTACATCAATGATGATCTATAGTACATCAGTGATGATCCACAGTACATCAGTGATGATCCATAGTACATCAGTGATGATCCATAGTACATCAGTGATGATCCACAGTACATCAGTGATGATCCACAGTACATCAGTCATGATCCACAGTACATCAGTGATGATCCACAGTACACCAGTGATGATCCACAGTACATCAGTGATGGTCCACAGTACATCAGTGATGGTCCACAGTACATCAGGGATTGTCCTCAGTACATCAGTGATGATCCACAGTACATCAGGGATGGTCCACAGTACATCAGTGATGGCCCAAAGTACATCAGGGATGGTCCACAGTACAAGTGATGATCCATAGTACATCAGTGATGATCCTCAGTACATCAGTGATGATCCTCAGTACATCAGTGATGATCTATTGTACATCAGTGATGATCCACAGTACATCAATGATGATCTATAGTACATCAGTGATGATCCACAGTACATCAGTGATGATCCATAGTACATCAGTGATGATCCATAGTACATCAGTGATGATCCACAGTACATCAGTGATGATCCACAGTACATCAGTGATGGTCCACAGTACATCAGTGATGGTCCACAGTACATCAGGGATGGTCCTCAGTACATCAGTGATGATCCACAGTACATCAGTGATGATCCACAGTACATCAGTGATGATCCTCAGTACATCAGTGATGATCCACAGTACATCAGGGATGGTCCACAGTACAAGTGATGATCCTCAGTACATCAGTGATGATCTATAGTACATCAGTGATGATCCACAGTACAGCAGTGATGATCCATAGTACATCAGTGATGGTCCATAGTACATCAGTAATGATCCACAGTAAATCAGTGATGATCCACAGTGCATCAGTGATGATCAACAGTACAACAGTGATGATCCTCAGTACAAGTGATGATCCATAGTACATCAGTGATGATCCTCAGTACATCAGTGATAATCCACATTACATCAGTGATGATCCACAGTACATCAGTGATGATCCACAGTACATCAGTGATGATCCATAGTACATCAGTGATGATCCACAGTACATCAGTGATGATCCACAGTACAAGTGATGATCCATAGTACATTAGTGATGATCCTCAGTACATCAGTAATAATCCACAGTACATCAGTGATGGCCCATAATACACCAGTGATGGCCCATAGTATATCAGTGATGGTCCACAGTACATCAGTGATGGTCCACAGTACATCAGTGATGGTCCACAGTACATCAGGGATGGTCCTCAGTACATCAGTGATCATCCACAGTACATCAGTGATGATCCACAGTACATCAGTGATGATCCACAGTACATCAGGGATGGTCCACAGTACATCAGTGATGATCCATGGTACACCAGTGATGGCCCAAATTACATCAGTGATGATCTATAGTACATCAGTGATGATTCATAGTACATCAGTGTTGATCCATAGTACACCAGTGATGGCCCATTGTACACCAGTGATGATCCATAGTACACCATTGATGGCCCATAGTACACCACTGATGGCCCATAGTACATCAGTGATGATCTATAGTACATCAGTGATGGCCCAAATTACATCAGTGATGATCTATAGTACATCAGTGATGATTCATAGTACATCAGTGTTGATCCATAGTACACCAGTGATGGCCCATAGTACACCAGTGATGATCCATAGTACACCAGTGATGATCCATAGTACACCAGTGATGGCCCATAGTACACCACTGATGGCCCATAGTACATCAGTGATGATCTATAGTACATCAGTGATGATCCACAGTACATCAGTGATGATCCACAGTACACCAGTGATGATCCATAGTACACCAGTGATGATCCATAGTACACCAGTGATGATCCATAGTACACCAGTGATGGTCCATAGTACACCAGTGATGATCTATAGTACATCAGTGATGATCCACAGTACATCAATGATGATCTATAGTATATCAGTGATGATCCACAGTACATCAGTGATGATCCATAGTACATCAGTGATGATCCACAGTACATCAGTGATGATCCACAGTACATCAGTGATGATCCACAGTACACCAGTGATGATCCACAGTACATCAGTGATGGTCCACAGTACATCAGTGATGGTCCACAGTACATCAGGGATTGTCCTCAGTACATCAGTGATGATCCACAGTACATCAGGGATGGTCCTCAGTACACCAGTGATGGCCCATAGTACATCAGTGATGATCTATAGTACATCAGTGATGATACACAGTACATCAGTGATGATCCACAGTACATCAGTGATGATCCTCATTACATCAGTGATGATCCACAGTACATCAGTGATGATCCACAGTACATCAGTGATAATCCACAGTACATCAGTGATGATCCACAGTACATCAGTGATGATCCACAGTACATCAGGGATGATCCACAGTACATCAGTGATGGTCCACAGTACATCAGTGATGGTCCATAGTACACCAGTAATGATCCAAAGTACATCAGTGATGATCCACATTACATCAGTAAAGATCCATAGTACATCAGTGATGATCCATAGTACATCAGTGATGATCCTCAGTACACCAGTGATGATCCACAGTACATCAGTGATGATCCACAGTACATCAGTGATGATCCACAGTACAAGTGATGAGCCATAGTACATCAGTGATGATCCTCAGTACATCAGTGATGATCCACAATACATCAGTGATGATCCACAGTACATCAGTGATGATCCACAGTACATCAGGGATGATCCACGGTACATCAGTGATGATCCACAGTACATCAGGGATGGTCCACAGTACAACAGGGATGGTCCACAGTACATCAGGGATGATCCATAGTACATCAGTGATGATCCATAGTACATCAGTGATGATCCATAGTACATCAGTGATGATCCTCAGTACATCAGTGATGATCTATAGTACATCAGTGATGATCCACAGTACAGCAGTGATGATCCATAGTACATCAGTGATGGTCCATAGTACATCAGTAATGATCCACAGTAAATCAGTGATGATCCACAGTACATCAGTGATGATCCACAGTACAACAGGGATGGTCCACAGTACAAGTGATGATCCATAGTACATCAGTGATGATCCACAGTACATCAGTGATGATCCACAGTACATCAGTGATGATACACAGTACATCAGGGATGGTCCATAGTACACCAGTGATGATCCATAGTACACCAGGGATGATCCATAGTACACCAGTGATGATCCATAGTACACCAGTGATGGTCCATAGTACACCAGTGATGGTCCATGGTACACCAGTGATGGTCCATGGTACACCAGTGATGGTCCATAGTACATCAGTGATGATCCACAGTACATCAGTGATGGTCCATAGAACATCAGTGATGATCCACAGTACATCAGTGATAAATCCACAGTACATCAGTGATGGTCCACAGTACATCAGTGATGGTTCAAAGGACATCAGTGATGGTCCACAATACATCAGGGATGGTCCTCAGTACACCAGTGATGGCCCATAGTACATCAGTGATGATCTATAGTACATCAGTGATGATCTATAGTACATCAGTGATGATCCACAGTACATCAGTGATGATCCACAGTACATCAGTGATGATCCACAGTACATCAGTGATGATCCACAGTACATCAGGGATGGTCCACAGTACATCAGGGATGGTCCACAGTACATCAGGGATGATCCATAGTACATCAGTGATGATCCATAGTACATCAGTGATGATCCACAGTACATCAGGGATGGCCAAAGTACAAGTGATGATCCACAGTACATCAGTGATGATCCATAGTACATCAGTGATGATCCTCAGTACATCAGTGATGATCCTCAGTACATCAGTGATGATCCACAGTACATCAGTGATGATCCACAGTACATCAGGGATGATCCACAGTACATCAGGGATGGTCCACAGTACAAGTGATGATCCTCAGTACATCAGTGATGATCTATAGTACATCAGTGATGATCCACAGTACATCAGTGATGATCCATAGTACATCAGTGATGGTCCATAGTACATCAGTAATGATCCACAGTAAATCAGTGATGATTCACAGTGCATCAGTGATGATCCACAGTACAACAGTGATGATCCTCAGTACAAGTGATGATCCATAGTACATCAGTGATGATCCTCAGTACATCAGTGATGATCCTCAGTACATCAGTGATAATCCACAGTACATCAGTGATGATCCACAGTACAAGTGATGATCCACAGTACATCAGTGATGATCCACAGTACATCAGGGATGGTCCACAGTACATCAGTGATGGCCCATAGTACATCAGTGATGATCTATAGTACATCAGTGATGATCCATAGTACATCAGCGATAATCCACAGTACATCAGTGATGGCATATAATACACCAGTGATGGCCCATAGTACATCAGTGATGGTCCACAGTACATCAGTGATGGTCCACAGTACATCAGTGATGGTCCACAGTACATCAGGGATGGTCCTCAGTACATCAGTGATGATCCACAGTACATCAGTGATGATCCACAGTACATCAGTGATGATCCACAGTACATCAGTGATGATCCATAGTACACCAGTGATGGTCCATAGTACACCAGTGATGGTCCATAGTACACCAGTGATGATCTATAGTACATCAGTGATGATCCACAGTACATCAATGATGATCTATAGTACATCAGTGATGATCCACAGTACATCAGTGATGATCCATAGTACATCAGTGATGATCCATAGTACATCAGTGATGATCCACAGTACATCAGTGATGATCCACAGTACATCAGTCATGATCCACAGTACATCAGTGATGATCCACAGTACACCAGTGATGATCCACAGTACATCAGTGATGGTCCACAGTACATCAGTGATGGTCCACAGTACATCAGGGATTGTCCTCAGTACATCAGTGATGATCCACAGTACATCAGGGATGGTCCACAGTACATCAGTGATGGCCCAAAGTACATCAGGGATGGTCCACAGTACAAGTGATGATCCATAGTACATCAGTGATGATCCTCAGTACATCAGTGATGATCCTCAGTACATCAGTGATGATCTATAGTACATCAGTGATGATCCACAGTACATCAATGATGATCTATAGTACATCAGTGATGATCCACAGTACATCAGTGATGATCCATAGTACATCAGTGATGATCCATAGTACATCAGTGATGATCCACAGTACATCAGTGATGATCCACAGTACATCAGTGATGGTCCACAGTACATCAGTGATGGTTCACAGTACATCAGGGATGGTCCTCAGTACATCAGTGATGATCCACAGTACATCAGTGATGATCCACAGTACATCAGTGATGATCCTCAGTACATCAGTGATGATCCACAGTACATCAGGGATGGTCCACAGTACAAGTGATGATCCTCAGTACATCAGTGATGATCTATAGTACATCAGTGATGATCCACAGTACAGCAGTGATGATCCATAGTACATCAGTGATGGTCCATAGTACATCAGTAATGATCCACATTAAATCAGTGATGATCCACAGTGCATCAGTGATGATCAACAGTACAACAGTGATGATCCTCAGTACAAGTGATGATCCATAGTACATCAGTGATGATCCTCATTACATCAGTGATAATCCACATTACATCAGTGATGATCCACAGTACATCAGTGATGATCCACAGTACATCAGTGATGATCCATAGTACATCAGTGATGATCCACAGTACATCAGTGATGATCCACAGTACAAGTGATGATCCATAGTACATTAGTGATGATCCTCAGTACATCAGTAATAATCCACAGTACATCAGTGATGATCCACAGTACATCAGGGATGGTCCACAGTACATCAGTGATGGCCCATAGTACATCAGTGATGATCCATAGTACATCAGTGATGATCCATAGTACATCAGTGATAATCCACAGTACATCAGTGATGGCCCATAATACACCAGTGATGGCCCATAGTATATCAGTGTTGGTCCACAGTACATCAGTGATGGTCCACAGTACATCAGTGATGGTCCACAGTACATCATGGATGGTCCTCAGTACATCAGTGATCATCCACAGTACATCAGTGATGATCCACAGTACATCAGTGATGATCCACAGTACATCAGGGATGGTCCACAGTACATCAGTGATGATCCATGGTACACCAGTGATGGCCCAAATTACATCAGTGATGATCTATAGTACATCAGTGATGATTCATAGTACATCAGTGTTGATCCATAGTACACCAGTGATGGCCCATTGTACACCAGTGATGATCCATAGTACACCAGTGATGATCCATAGTACACCATTGATGGCCCATAGTACACCACTGATGGCCCATAGTACATCAGTGATGATCTATAGTACATCAGTGATGGCCCAAATTACATCAGTGATGATCTATAGTACATCAGTGATGATTCATAGTACATCAGTGTTGATCCATAGTACACCAGTGATGGCCCATAGTACACCAGTGATGATCCATAGTACACCAGTGATGATCCATAGTACACCAGTGATGGCCCATAGTACACCACTGATGGCCCATAGTACATCAGTGATGATCTATAGTACATCAGTGATGATCCACAGTACATCAGTGATGATCCACAGTACACCAGTGATGATCCATAGTACATCAGTGATGATCCATAGTACACCAGTGATGATCCATAGTACACCAGTGATGGTCCATAGTACACCAGTGATGATCTATAGTACATCAGTGATGATCCACAGTACATCAATGATGATCTATAGTACATCAGTGATGATCCACAGTACATCAGTGATGATCCATAGTACATCAGTGATGATCCACAGTACATCAGTGATGATCCACAGTACATCAGTGATGATCCACAGTACATCAGTGATGATCCACAGTACACCAGTGATGATCCACAGTACATCAGTGATGGTCCACAGTACATCAGTGATGGTCCACAGTACATCAGGGATTGTCCTCAGTACATCAGTGATGATCCACAGTACATCAGGGATGGTCCATAGAACATCAGTGATGATCCACAGTACATCAGTGATGATCCATAGAACATCAGTGATAATCCACAGTACATCAGTGATGATCCTCATTACATCAGTGATGATCCACAGTACATCAGTGATGATCCACAGTACATCAGTGATGATCCACAGTACATCAGTGATAATCCACAGTACATCAGTGATGATCCACAGTACATCAGTGATGATCCACAGTACATCAGGGATGATCCACAGTACATCAGTGATGGTCCATAGTACACCAGTAATGATCCAAAGTACATCAGTGATGATCCACATTACATCAGTAAAGATCCATAGTACATCAGTGATGATCCATAGTACATCAGTGATGATCCTCAGTACACCAGTGATGATCCACAGTACATCAGTGATGATCCACAGTACATCAGTGATGATCCACAGTACAAGTGATGATCCATAGTACATCAGTGATGATCCTCAGTACATCAGTGATGATCCACAATACATCAGTGATGATCCACAGTACATCAGTGATGATCCACAGTACATCAGGGATGATCCACGGTACATCAGTGATGATCCACAGTACATCAGGGATTGTCCACAGTACAACAGGGATGGTCCACAGTACATCAGGGATGATCCATAGTACATCAGTGATGATCCATAGTACATCAGTGATGATCCATAGTACATCAGTGATGATCCTCAGTACATCAGTGATGATCTATAGTACATCAGTGATGATCCACAGTACAGCAGTGATGATCCATAGTACATCAGTGATGGTCCATAGTACATCAGTAATGATCCACAGTAAATCAGTGATGATCCACAGTACATCAGTGATGATCCACAGTACAACAGGGATGGTCCACAGTACAAGTGATGATCCATAGTACATCAGGGATGATCCACAGTACATCAGTGATGGTCCACAGTACATCAGTGATGGTCCATAGTACACCAGTGATGATCCACAGTACATCAGTGATGATCCACAGTACAAGTGATGATCCATAGTACATCAGTGATGATCCTCAGTACATCAGTGATGATCCACAATACATCAGTGATGATCCACAGTACATCAGTGATGATCCACAGTACATCAGGGATAATCCACGGTACATCAGTGATGATCCACAGTACATCAGGGATGGTCCACAGTACAACAGGGATGGTCCACAGTACATCAGGGATGATCCATAGTACATCAGTGATGATCCATAGTACATCAGTGATGATCCATAGTACATCAGTGATGATCCACAGTACATCAGTGATGATCCACAGTACATCAGGGATGGTCCACAGTACAAGTGATGATCCATAGTCCATCAGTGATGATCCATAGTACATCAGTGATGATCCTCAGTACATCAGTGATGATCCTCAGTACATCAGTGATGATCTATAGTACATCAGTGATGATCCACAGTACAGCAGTGATGATCCATAGTACATCAGTGATGGTCCATAGTACATCAGTAATGATCCACAGTAAATCAGTGATGATCCACAGTACATCAGTGATGATCCACAGTACAACAGGGATGGTCCACAGTACAAGTGATGATCCATAGTACATCAGTGATGATCCATAGTACATCAGTGATGATCCTCAGTACATCAGTGATGATCTATAGTACATCAGTGATGATCCATAGTACATCAGTGATGATCCTCAGTACACCAGTGATGATCCACAGTACATCAGTGATGATCCACAGTACATCAGTGATGATCCACAGTACAAGTGATGATCCATAGTACATCAGTGATGATCCTCAGTACATCAGTGATGATCCACAATACATCAGTGATGATCCACAGTACATCAGTGATGATCCACAGTACATCAGGGATGATCCACGGTACATCAGTGATGATCCACAGTACATCAGGGATGGTCCACAGTACAACAGGGATGGTCCACAGTACATCAGGGATGATCCATAGTACATCAGTGATGATCCATAGTACATCAGTGATGATCCATAGTACATCAGTGATGATCCTCAGTACATCAGTGATGATCTATAGTACATCAGTGATGATCCACAGTACAGCAGTGATGATCCATAGTACATCAGTGATGGTCCATAGTACATCAGTAATGATCCACAGTAAATCAGTGATGATCCACAGTACATCAGTGATGATCCACAGTACAACAGGGATGGTCCACAGTACAAGTGATGATCCATAGTACATCAGGGATGATCCACAGTACATCAGTGATGGTCCACAGTACATCAGTGATGGTCCATAGTACACCAGTGATGATCCACAGTACATCAGTGATTATCCACAGTACAAGTGATGATCCATAGTACATCAGTGATGATCCTCAGTACATCAGTGATGATCCACAATACATCAGTGATGATCCACAGTACATCAGTGATGATCCACAGTACATCAGGGATAATCCACGGTACATCAGTGATGATCCACAGTACATCAGGGATGGTCCACAGTACACAGGGATGGTCCACAGTACATCAGGGATGATCCATAGTACATCAGTGATGATCCATAGTACATCAGTGATGATCCATAGTACATCAGTGATGATCCACAGTACATCAGTGATGATCCACAGTACATCAGGGATGGTCCACAGTACAAGTGATGATCCATAGTCCATCAGTGATGATCCATAGTACATCAGTGATGATCCTCAGTACATCAGTGATGATCCTCAGTACATCAGTGATGATCTATAGTACATCAGTGATGATCCACAGTACAGCAGTGATGATCCATAGTACATCAGTGATGGTCCATAGTACATCAGTAATGATCCACAGTAAATCAGTGATGATCCACAGTACATCAGTGATGATCCACAGTACAACAGGGATGGTCCACAGTACAAGTGATGATCCATAGTACATCAGTGATGATCCATAGTACATCAGTGATGATCCTCAGTACATCAGTGATGATCTATAGTACATCAGTGATGATCCACAGTACATCAATGATGATCCACAGTACATCAGTGATAATCCACAGTACATCAGTGATAATCCACAGTACATCAGTGATAATCCACAGTACATCAGTGATGGTCCACAGTACATCAGGGATGATCCACAGTACATCAGTGATGGTCCATGGTACATCAGGTATGGTCCATAGTACATCAGGGATGGTCCATAGTACATCAGTGATGATCCATAGTACACCAGTGATGGCCCATAGTACACCAGTGATGGTCCATAGTACATCAGTGATGATCCACAGTACATCAGTGATGATCCACAGTACATCAGTGATGGCCCATAGTACACCAGTGATGATCCATAGTACATCAGTGATGATCTATAGTACATCAGTGATGATCCACAGTACATCAGTGATGATCCACAATACATCAGTGATGATCCACAGTACATCAGGGTTGGTCCACAGTACATCAGTGATGATCCACAGTACATCAGTGATGGCCCATAGTACACCAGTGATGATCCATAGTACATCAGTGATGATCTATAGTACATCAGTGATGATCCACAGTACATCAGTGATGATCCACAGTACATCAGTGATGATCCACAGTACATCAGGGTTGGTCCACAGTACATTAGTGATGATCCACAGTACATCAGTGATGATCCACAGTACATCAGTGATGATCTATAGTACATCAGTGATGATCCACAGTACATCAGTGATGATCCACAGTACATCAGTGATGATCCACAGTACATCAGTGATGATCCACAGTACATCAGGGATGATCCACGGTACATCAGTGATGGTCCACGGTACATCAGGGATGGTCCACAGTACATCAGTGATGATCCATAGTACACCAGTGATGGCCCATAGTACACCAGTGATGGTCCTAGTACAACAGTGATGGTCCATAGTACATCAGTGATGATCCACAGTACATCAGTGATGATCCATAGTACATCAGTGATGATCCATAGTACATCAGTGATGATCCTCAGTACATCAGTGATCATCTATAGTACATCAGTGATGATCCACAGTACATCAGTGATGATCCACAGTACATCAATGATGATACACAGTACATCAGGGATGGTCCATAGTACACCAGTGATGATCCATAGTACACCAGGGATGATCCATAGTACACCAGTGATGATCCATAGTACACCAGTGATGGTCCATAGTACACCAGTGATGGTCCATGGTACACCAGTGATGGTCCATGGTACACCAGTGATGGTCCATAGTACATCAGTGATGATCCACAGTACATCAGTGATGGTCCATAGAACATCAGTGATGATCCACAGTACATCAGTGATAAATCCACAGTACATCAGTGATGGTCCACAGTACATCAGTGATGGTTCAAAGTACATCAGTGATGGTCCACAATACATCAGGGATGGTCCTCAGTACACCAGTGATGGCCCATAGTACATCAGTGATGATCTATAGTACATCAGTGATGATCTATAGTACATCAGTGATGATCCACAGTACATCAGTGATGATCCACAGTACATCAGTGATGATCCACAGTACATCAGTGATGATCCACAGTACATCAGGGATGGTCCACAGTACATCAGGGATGGTCCACAGTACATCAGGGATGATCCATAGTACATCAGTGATGATCCATAGTACACCAGTGATGGTCCATAGTACACCAGTGATGGTCCATGGTACACCAGTGATGGTCCATGGTACACCAGTGATGGTCCATAGTACATCAGTGATGATCCACAGTACATCAGTGATGGTCCATAGAACATCAGTGATGATCCACAGTACATCAGTGATAAATCCACAGTACATCAGTGATGGTCCACAGTACATCAGTGATGGTTCAAAGTACATCAGTGATGGTCCACAATACATCAGGGATGGTCCTCAGTACACCAGTGATGGCCCATAGTACATCAGTGATGATCTATAGTACATCAGTGATGATCTATAGTACATCAGTGATGATCCACAGTACATCAGTGATGATCCACAGTACATCAGTGATGATCCACAGTACATCAGTGATGATCCACAGTACATCAGGGATGGTCCACAGTACATCAGGGATGGTCCACAGTACATCAGGGATGATCCATAGTACATCAGTGATGATCCATAGTACATCAGTGATGATCCACAGTACATCAGGGATGGTCCACAGTACAAGTGATGATCCACAGTACATCAGTGATGATCCATAGTACATCAGTGATGATCCTCAGTACATCAGTGATGATCCTCAGTACATCAGTGATGATCCACAGTACATCAGGGATGATCCACAGTACATCAGGGATGGTCCACAGTACAAGTGATGATCCTCAGTACATCAATGATGATCTATAGTACATCAGTGATGATCCACAGTACATCAGTGATGATCCATAGTACATCAGTGATGGTCCATAGTACATCAGTAATGATCCACAGTAAATCAGTGATGATCCACAGTGCATCAGTGATGATCCACAGTACAACAGTGATGATCCTCAGTACAAGTGATGATCCATAGTACATCAGTGATGATCCTCAGTACATCAGTGATGATCCTCAGTACATCAGTGATAATCCACAGTACATCAGTGATGATCCACAGTACAAGTGATGATCCACAGTACATCAGTGATGATCCACAGTACATCAGGGATGGTCCACAGTACATCAGTGATGGCCCATAGTACATCAGTGATGATCTATAGTACATCAGTGATGATCCATAGTACATCAGCGATAATCCACAGTACATCAGTGATGGCATATAATACACCAGTGATGGCCCATAGTACATCAGTGATGGTCCACAGTACATCAGTGATGGTCCACAGTACATCAGTGATGGTCCACAGTACATCAGGGATGGTCCTCAGTACATCAGTGATGATCCACAGTACATCAGTGATGATCCACAGTACATCAGTGATGATCCACAGTACATCAGTGATGATCCACAGTACATCAGTGATGATCCATAGTACACCAGTGATGGTCCATAGTACACCAGTGATGGTCCATAGTACACCAGTGATGATCTATAGTACATCAGTGATGATCCACAGTACATCAATGATGATCTATAGTACATCAGTGATGATCCACAGTACATCAGTGATGATCCATAGTACATCAGTGATGATCCACAGTACATCAGTGATGATCCACAGTACATCAGTGATGATCCACAGTACACCAGTGATGATCCACAGTACATCAGTGATGGTCCACAGTACATCAGTGATGGTCCACAGTACATCAGGGATTGTCCTCAGTACATCAGTGATGATCCACAGTACATCAGGGATGGTTCACAGTACATCAGTGATGGCCCAAAGTACATCAGTGATGATCTATAGTACATCAGTGATGATTCATAGTACACCAGTGATGATCCACAGTACATCAGTGATGGTCCACAGTACATCAGTGATGGTCCACAGTACATCAGGGATTGTCCTCAGTACATCAGTGATGATCCACAGTACATCAGGGATGGCCCATAGTACATTAGTGATGATCTATAGTACATCAGTGATGATCTATAGTACATCAGTGATGATCCACAGTACATCAGTGATGATCCACAGTACATCAGTGATGATACACAGTACATCAGTGATGATACACAGTACATCAGGGATGGTCCATAGTACACCATTGATGATCCATAGTACACCAGTGATGATCCATAGTACACCAGTGATGGTCCATAATACACCAGTGATGGTCCATAGTACACCAGTGATGGTCCATAGTACATCAGTGATGATCCACAGTACATCAGTGATGGTCCATAGAACATCAGTGATGATCCACAGTACATCAGTGATGGTCCACAGTACATCAGTGATGGTCCACAATACATCAGGGATGGTCCTCAATACAACAGTGATGGCCCATAGTACATCAGTGATGATCTATAGTACATCAGTGATGATCCACCGTACATCAGTGATGATCCACAGTACATCAGTGATGATCCTCATTACATCAGTGATGATCCACAGTACATCAGTGATGATCCACAGTACATCAGTGATGATCCACAGTACATCAGTGATGATCCACAGTACATCAGTGATGATCCACAGTACATCAGGGATGATCCACTGTAAATCAGTGATGGTCCACAGTACATCAGTGATGGTCCATAGTACACCAGTAATGATCCAAAGTACATCAGTGATGATCCACAGTACATCAGTGATGATCTATAGTACATCAGTGATCATCCACAGTACATCAGTGATGATCCACAGTACATCAGTGATGATCCTCAGTACATCAGTGATGATCCACAGTACATCAGGGATGGTCCACAGTACATCAGGGATGATCCACAGTACATCAGTGATGGTCCACAGTACATCAGTGATGGTCCATAGTACACCAGTGATGATCCACAGTACATCAGTGATGATCCTCAGTACATCAGTGATGATCCACAATACATCAGTTATGATCCACAGTACATCAGTGATGATCCACAGTACATCAGGGATGATCCACGGTACATCAGTGATGATCCACAGTACATCAGGGATGGTCCACAGTACAACAGGGATGGTCCACAATACATCAGGGATGATCCATAGTACATCAGTAAAGATCCATAGTACATCAGTGATGATCCTCAGTACACCAGTGATGATCCACAGTACATCAGTGATGATCCACAGTACATCAGTGATGATCCACAGTACAAGTGATGATCCATAGTACATCAGTGATGATCCTCAGTACATCAGGGATGGTCCACAGTACAACAGGGATGGTCCACAGTACATCAGGGATGATCCACAGTACATCAGGGATGGTCCACAGTACATCAGGGATGATCCATAGTACATCAGTGATGATCCATAGTACATCAGTGATGATCCATAGTACATCAGTGATGATCCTCAGTACATCAGTGATGATCTATAGTACATCAGTGATGATCCACAGTACAGCAGTGATGATCCATAGTACATCAGTGATGGTCCATAGTACATCAGTAATGATCCACAGTAAATCAGTGATGATCCACAGTACATCAGTGATGATCCACAGTACAACAGGGATGGTCCACAGTACAAGTGATGATCCATAGTACATCAGGGATGATCCACAGTACATCAGTGATGGTCCACAGTACATCAGTGATGGTCCATAGTACACCAGTGATGATCCACAGTACATCAGTGATGATCCACAGTACAAGTGATGATCCATAGTACATCAGTGATGATCCTCAGTACATCAGTGATGATCCACAATACATCAGTGATGATCCACAGTACATCAGTGATGATCTACAGTACATCAGGGATGATCCACGGTACATCAGTGATGATCCACAGTACATCAGGGATGGTCCACAGTACAACAGGGATGGTCCACAGTACATCAGGGATGATCCATAGTACATCAGTGATGATCCATAGTACATCAGTGATGATCCATAGTACATCAGTGATGATCCACAGTACATCAGTGATGATCCACAGTACATCAGGGATGGTCCACAGTACAAGTGATGATCCATAGTACATCAGTGATGATCCATAGTACATCAGTGATGATCCTCAGTACATCAGTGATGATCCTCAGTACATCAGTGATGATCTATAGTACATCAGTGATGATCCACAGTACAGCAGTGATGATCCATAGTACATCAGTGATGCTCCATAGTACATCAGTAATGATCCACAGTAAATCAGTGATGATCCACAGTACATCAGTGATGATCCACAGTACAACAGGGATGGTCCACAGTACAAGTGATGATCCATAATACATCAGTGATGATCCATAGTACATCAGTGATGATCCTCAGTACATCAGTGATGATCTATAGTACATCAGTGATGATCCACAGTACATCAGTGATGATCCACAGTACATCAGTGATAATCCACAGTACATCAGTGATAATCCACAGTACATCAGTGATAATCCACAGTACATCAGTGATGGTCCACAGTACATCAGGGATGATCCACAGTACATCAGTGATGGTCCATGGTACATCAGGTATGGTCCATAGTACATCAGGGATGGTCCATAGTACATCAGTGATGATCCATAGTACACCAGTGATGGCCCATAGTACACCAGTGATGGTCCATAGTACATCAGTGATGATCCACAGTACATCAGTGATGATCCACAGTACATCAGTGATGGCCCATAGTACACCAGTGATGATCCATAGTACATCAGTGATGATCTATAGTACATCAGTGATGATCCACAGTACGTCAGTGATGATTCACAATACATCAGTGATGATCCACAGTACATCAGGGTTGGTCCACAGTACATCAGGGTTGGTCCACAGTACATCAGTGATGATCCACAGTACATCAGTGATGGCCCATAGTACACCAGTGATGATCCATAGTACATCAGTGATGATCTATAGTACATCAGTGATGATCCACAGTACATCAGTGATGATCCACAGTACATCAGTGATGATCCACAGTACATCAGGGTTGGTCCACAGTACATCAGTGATGATCCACAGTACATCAGTGATGATCCACAGTACATCAGTGATGATCTATAGTACATCAGTGATGATCCACAGTACATCAGTGATGATCCACAGTACATCAGTGATGATCCACAGTACATCAGTGATGATCCACAGTACATCAGGGATGATCCACGGTACATCAGTGATGGTCCACGGTACATCAGGGATGGTCCACAGTACATCAGTGATGATCCATAGTACACCAGTGATGGCCCATAGTACACCAGTGATGGTCCATAGTACACCAGTGATGGTCCATAGTACATCAGTGATGATCCACAGTACATCAGTGATGATCCATAGTACATCAGTGATGATCCATAGTACATCAGTGATGATCCTCAGTACATCAGTGATGATTTATAGTACATCAGTGATGATCCACAGTACATCAGTGATGATCCACAGTACATCAGTGATAATACACAGTACATCAGGGATGGTCCATAGTACACCAGTGATGATCCATAGTACACCAGGGATGATCCATAGTACACCAGTGATGACCCATAGTACACCAGTGATGGTCCATAGTACACCAGTGATGGTCCATGGTACACCAGTGATGGTCCATGGTACACCAGTGATGGTCCATAGTACATCAGTGATGATCCACAGTACATCAGTGATGGTCCATAGAACATCAGTGATGATCCACAGTACATCAGTGATAAATCCACAGTACATCAGTGACGGTCCACAGTACATCAGTGATGGTTCAAAGTACATCAGTGATGGTCCACAATACATCAGGGATGGTCCTCAGTACACCAGTGATGGCCCATAGTACATCAGTGATGATCTATAGTACATCAGTGATGATCCACAGTACATCAGTGATGATCCACAGTACATCAGTGATGATCCACAGTACATCAGGGATGGTCCACAGTACATCAGGGATGGTCCACAGTACATCAGGGATGATCCATAGTACATCAGTGATGATCCATAGTACATCAGGGATGGTCCACAGTACAAGTGATGATCCATAGTACATCAGTGATGATCTATAGTACATCAGTGATGATCCTCAGTACATCAGTGATGATCCACAGTACATCAGGGATGGTCCACAGTACAAGTGATGATCCTCAGTACATCAGTGATGATCAATAGTACATCAGTGATGATCCACAGTACATCAGTGATGATCCATAGTACATCAGTGATGGTCCATAGTACATCAGTAATGATCCACAGTAAATCAGTGATGATCCACAGTGCATCAGTGATGATCCACAGTACAACAGTGATGATCCTCAGTACAAGTGATGATCCATAGTACATCAGTGATGATCCTCAGTACATCAGTGATGATCCTCAGTACATCAGTGATAATCCACAGTACATCAGTGATGATCCACAGTACAAGTGATGATCCACAGTACATCAGTGATGATCCACAGTACATCAGGGATGGTCCACAGTACATCAGTGATGGCCCATAGTACATCAGTGATGATCCATAGTACATCAGTGATGATCCATAGTACATCAGCGATAATCAACAGTACATCAGTGATAGCATATAATACACCAGTGATGGCCCATAGTACATCAGTGATGGTCCACAGTACATCAGTGATGGTCCACAGTACATCAGTGATGGTCCACAGTACATCAGGGATGGTCCTCAGTACATCAGTGATGATCCACAGTACATCAGTGATGATCCACAGTACATCAGTGATGATCCACAGTACATCAGTGATGATCCACAGTACATCAGGGATGGTCCACAGTACATCAGTGATGATCCATGGTACACCAGTGATGGCCCAAAGTACATCAGTGATGATCTATAGTACATCAGTGATGATTCATAGTACATCAGTGTTGATCCATAGTACACCAGTGATGGCCCATAGTACACCTGTGATGATCCATAGTACACCAGTGATGATCCATAGTACACCAGTGATGGCCCATAGTACACCACTGATGGCCCATAGTACATCAGTGATGAACTATAGTACATCAGTGATGATCCACAGTACACCAGTGATGATCCACAGTACACCAGTGATGATCCATAGTACATCAGTGATGATCCATAGTACACCAGTGATGATCCATAGTACACCAGTGATGGTCCATAGTACACCAGTGATGATCTATAGTACATCAGTGATGATCCACAGTACATCAATGATGATCTATAGTACATCAGTGATGATCCACAGTACATCAGTGATGATCCATAGTACATCAGTGATGATCCATAGTACATCAGTGATGATCCACAGTACATCAGTGATGATCCACAGTACATCAGTGATAATCCACATTACATCAGTGATGATCCACAGTACACCAGTGATGATCCACAGTACACCAGTGATGATCCATAGTACACCAGTGATGATCCATTGTACACCAGTGATGATCCATAGTACACCAGTGATGATCCATAGTACACCAGTGATGGTCCATAGTACACCAGTGATGATCTATAGTACATCAGTGATGATCCACAGTACATCAATGATGATCTATAGTACATCAGTGATGATCCACAGTACATCAGTGATGATCCATAGTACATCAGTGATGATCCACAGTACATCAGTGATAATCCACAGTACATCAGTGATGATCCACAGTACACCAGTGATGATCCACAGTACATCAGTGATGGTCCACAGTACATCAGTGATGGTCCACAGTACATCAGGGATTGTCCTCAGTACATCAGTGATGATCCACAGTACATCAGGGATGGTCCACAGTACATCAGTGATGGCCCAAAGTACATCAGTGATGATCTATAGTACATCAGTGATGATTCATAGTACATCAGTGTTGATCCAAAGTACACCAGTGATGATCCATAGTACACCAGTGATGATCCATAGTACAAAAGTGATGGCCCATAGTACACCACTGATGGCCCATATTACATCAGTGATGATCTATAGTACATCAGTGATGATCTATAGTACATCAGTGATGATCCACAGTACATCAGTGATAATCCACAGTACATCAGTGATGATACACAGTACATCAGTGATGATACACAGTACATCAGGGATGGTCCATAGTACACCAGTGATGATCCATAGTACACCAGTGATGATCCATAGTACACCAGTGATGGTCCATAGTACACCAGTGATGGTCCATAGTACACCAGTGATGGTCCATAGTACATCAGTGATGGTCCATAGTACACCAGTGATGGTCCATAGTACATCAGTGATGGTCCATAGTACATCAGTGATGATCCACAGTACATCAGTGATGGTCCATAGAACATCAGTGATGATCCACAGTACATCAGTGATGGTCCACAGTAGATCAGTGATGGTCCACAATACATCAGGGATGGTCCTCAGTACACCAGTGATGGCCCATAGTACATCAGTGATGATCTATAGTACATCAGTGATGATCCACAGTACATCAGTGATGATCCACAGTACATCAGTGATGATCCACAGTACATCAGTGATGATCCACAGTACATCAGTGATGATCCACAGTACATCAGAGATGATCAACAGTACATCAGTGATGGTCCACAGTACATCAGTGATGGTCCATAGTACACCAGTAATGATCCAAAGTACATCAGTGATGATCCACAGTACATCAGTGATGATCTATAGTACATCAGTGATGATCCACAGTACATCAGTGATGATCCTCAGTACATCAGTGATGATCCTCAGTACATCAGTGATGATCCACAGTACATCAGTGATGATCCACAGCAGTACATCAGGGATGGTCCACAGTACATCAGGGATGATCCACAGTACATCAGTGATGGTCCACAGTACATCAGTGATGGTCCACAGTACACCAGTGATGATCCACAGTACATCAGTGATGATCCACAGTACATCAGCGATGATCCACAGTACAAGTGATGATCCATGGTACATCAGTGATGATCCACAGTACATCAGTGATGATCCACAATACATCAGTGATGATCCACAGTACATCAGTGATGATCCACTGTACATCAGTGATGATCCTCAGTACATCAGTGATGATCCACAGTACATCAGTGATGATCCACAGTACATCAGGGATGGTCCACAGTACATCAGGGATGGTCCACAGTACATCAGGGATGGTCCACAGTACATCAGTGATGATCCATAGTACATCAGTGATGATCCATAGTACATCAGTGATGATCCATAGTACATCAGTGATGATCCACAGTACATCAGTGATGATTCACAGTACACCAGGGATGGTCCACAGTACAAGTGATGATCCATAGTACATCAGTGATGATCCATAGTACATCAGTGATGATCCTCAGTACATCAGTGATGATCCTCAGTACATCAGTGATGATCTATAGTACATCAGTGATGATACACAGTACAGCAGTGATGATCCATAGTACATCAGTGATGGTCCATAGTACATCAGTGATAATCCACAGTACATCAGTGATGATCCACAGTACATCAGTGATGATCCTCAGTACAAGTGATGATCCATAGTACATTAGTGATGATCCTCAGTACATCAGTGATGATCCTCAGTACAAGTGATGATCCATAGTACATCAGTGATGATCCTCAGTACATCAGTGATGATCCTCAGTACATCCGTGATGATCTATAGTACATCAGTGATGATCCACAGTACAGCAGTGATGATCCATAGTACATCAGTGATGGTCCATAGTACATCAGTGATAATCCACAGTACATCAGTGATGATCCACAGTACATCAGTGATGATCCACAGTACAAGTGATGATCCATAGTACATTAGTGATGATCCTCAGTACATCAGTGATAATCCACAGTACATCAGTGATGATCCACAGTACATCAGGGATGGTCCACAGTACATCAGTGATGGCCCATAGTACATCAGTGATGATCCATAGTACATCAGTGATGATCCATAGTACATCAGTGATAAGCCACAGTACATCAGTGATGGCCCATAATACACCAGTGATGGCCCATAGTACATCAGTGATGATCCACAGTGCATCAGTGATGATCCACAGTGCATCAGTGATGATCCACAGTACATCAGTGATGGTCCACAGTACATCAGTGATGGTCCACAGTACATCAGGGATGGTCCTCAGTACATCAGTGATGATCCACAGTACATCAGTGATGATCCACAGTACATCAGTGATGATCCACAGTACATCAGGGATGGTCCACAGTACATCAGTGATGATCCATAGTACACCAGTGATGGCCCAAAGTACATCAGTGATGATTCATAGTACATCAGTGTTGATCCATAGTACACCAGTGATGGCCCATAGTACACCAGTGATGATCCATAGTACACCAGTGATGATCCATAGTACACCAGTGATGGCCCATAGTACACCAGTGATGATCCATAGTACACCAGTGATGATCCATAGTACACCAGTGATGGCCCATAGTACACCACTGATGGCCCATAGTACATCAGTGATGATCTATAGTTTATAGTACATCAGTGATGATCCACAGTACATCAGTGATGATCCACAGTACATCAGTGATGATCCACAGTACATCAGTGATGATCCACAGTACATCGGGGATGGTCCACAGTACACCGGTGATGATCCATAGTACACCGGTGATGGCCCATAGTACACCAGTGATGGTCCACAGTACATCAGTGATGATCCACAGTACATCAGTGATGATCCACAGTACATCAGTGATGATCCATAGTACATCAGTGATGATCCACAGTACACCAGTGATGGCCCATAGTACATCAGTGATGATCTATAGTACATCAGTGATGATCCACAGTACACCAGTGATGATCCATAGTACACCAGTGATGATCCATAGTACACCAGTGATGATCCATAGTACACCAGTGATGGTCCATAGTACACGAGTGATGGTCCACAGTACATCAGTGATGATCTATAGTACATCAGTGATGATCCACAGTACATCAATGATGATCTATAGAACATCAGTGATGGTCCACAGTTCAGCAGTGATGGTCCACAGTACATCAGGGATGGTCCACAGTACATCAGTGATGATCCATAGTACACCCGTGATGATCCATAGTACATCAGTGATGATCCACAGTACATCAGTGATGATCCACAGTACATTAGTGATGATCTATAGAACATCAGTGATGATCCACAGTACATCAGTGATGGTCCACAGTACATCAGTGATGGTCCACAGTACATCAGGGATTGTCCTCAGTACATCAGTGATGATCCACAGTACATCAGGGATGGTCCACAGTACATCAGTGATGGCCCAAAGTACATCAGTGATGATCTATAGTACATCAGTGATGATTCATAGTACATCAGTGTTGATCCATAGTACACCAGTGATGGCCCATAGTACACCAGTGATGATACATAGTACACCAGTGATGATCCATAGTACACCAGTGATGGCCCATAGTACACCACTGATGGCCCATTATACATAAGTGATGATCTATAGTACATCAGTGATGATCCACAGTACATCAGTGATGATCCACAGTACATCGGGGATGGTCCACAGTACATCAGTGATAGTCCATAGTACACCAGTGATGATCCATAGTACACCGGTGATGGCCCACAGTACACCAGTGATGGTCCACAGTACATCAGTGATGATCCACAGTACATCAGTGATGATCCACAGTACATCAGTGATGATCCATAGTACATCAGTGATGATCCACAGTACACCAGTGATGACCCATAGTACATCAGTGATGATCTATAGTACATCAGTGATGATCCACAGTACACCAGTGATGATCCATAGTACACCAGTGATGATCCATAGTACACCAGTGATGATCCATAGTACACCAGTGATGGTCCATAGTACACGAGTGATGGTCCATAGTACATCAGTGATGATCTATAGTACATCAGTGATGATCCACAGTACATCAATGATGATCTATAGAACATCAGTGATGGTCCACAGTACATCAGGGATGGTCCACAGTACATCAGGGATGGTCCACAGTACATCAGTGATGATCCATAGTACACCAGTGATGATCCATAGTACATCAGTGATGATCCATAGTACATCAGTGATGATCCACAGTACATCAGTGATGATCCACAGTACATCAGTGATGATCCACAGTACATCAGTTATGAGCCACAGTACATCAGTGATGATCCACAGTACATCAGTGATGATCGACAGTACATCAGGGATGGTCCACAGTACACCAGTGATGGTCTATAGTACACCAGTGATGGTCCATAGTACACCAGTGATGATCTATAGTACATCAGTGATGATCCACAGTACATCAGTGATGATCTATAGTACATCAGTGATGATCCACAGTACATCAGTGATGATCCACAGTATATCAGTGATGATCCACAGTACATCAGGGATGGTCCACAGTACATCAGTGATGATCCACAGTACATCAGGGATGGTCCACAGTACATCAGGGATGATCCATAGTACATTAGTGATGGCCCATAGTACATCAGTGATGATCCATAGTACACCAGGGATGATCCACAGTACATCAGTGATGATCCACAGTACATCAGTGATGGCCCATAGTACATCAGTGATGATCTATAGTACATCAGTGATGATCCACAGTACATCAGTAATGATCCACAGTACATCAGTGATGATCCACAGTACATCAGTGATGATCCACAGTACACCAGGGATGGTCCATAGTACACCAGTGATGGTCCATAGTACACCAGTGATGATCCATAGTACACCAGGGAATATCCATAGTACACCAGTGATGGTCCATAGTACACGAGTGATGGTCCATAGTACATCAGTGATGATCTATAGTACATCAGTGATGATCCACAGTACATCAATGATGATCTATAGAACATCAGTGATGATCCACAGTACATCAGTGATGGTCCACAGTACATCAGTGATGGTCCACAGTACATCAGTGATGATCCACAGTACATCAGTGATGATCCACAGTACACCAGGGATGGTCCATAGTACACCAGTGATGGTCCATAGTACACCAGTGATGATCCATAGTACACCAGTGATGATCCATAGTACACGAGTGATGGTCCATAGTACACGAGTGATGGTCCATAGTACATCAGTGATGATCTATAGTACATCAGTGATGATCCACAGTACATCAATGATGATCTATAGAACATCAGTGATGATCCACAGTACATCAGTGATGGTCCACAGTACATCAGTGATGGTCCACAGTACATCAGGGATGGTCCACAGAACTTCAGTGATGATCAACAGTACATCAGTGATGATCCACAGTACATCAGTGATGATCCACAGTACATCAGTGATGATCCACAGTAGGGATGAGCTTCGAGTTCGAGTCAAACTCATGTTCGACTCGAACGTTGCCTGTTCGCCCGTTCGCCGAACAGCGAACAAATTGGGGTGTTCGCGGCAAATTCGAAAAATCTATGGGAGAAATGTAAAGTGCTAATTATAAAGGCTTATATGCAAGTTATTGTCCTAAAAAGTGTTTGGGGACCGGGGTCCTGCCCCAGGGGACATGTATCAATGCAAAAAGAAGTTTTAAAAACGTCCGTTTTTTCGGGAGCAGTGATTTTAATAATGCTTAAAATGAAAAAATAAAAGTGAAATATTCCTTTAAATTTCGTACCTGGGGGGTGTGTATGATATGCATGTAAAGTGGCGCATGTTTCCCGTGCTTAGAACTGTCCCTGCAAAAAATGTCATTTTTGAAAGAAAAAAATGCATTTAAAACTGACTCGCGGCTATTAATGAATTGTCGGCTCCCGGCAATACATACAAAAGTCATTGATAAAAAATAAAAAAAAAGCGTGGGGGTTCCCCCAGAATTCAATTACCAGGCCCTTCAGGTCTGGAATGGATATTAAGGGGAACCCCGCCGCAAATTAAAAAAAAATTGACGTGGGGTTCCCCTAAATATCCATTCCAGGCCCTTCAGATCTGGCATGGATTTTAAGGGGAACTCCACCCCAAATTTAAAAAAAAATGGCGTGGAGTCCCCCTAAAAATCCATACCAGACCCCTTATCCGAGCACGCAACCTGGCCGGCCGCAGGGGAAAAGGGGGGATGAGAGAGCGGCCCCCCCACCCTCCTGAACCGTACCAGGCCACATGCCCTCAACATGGGGAGGATGTCCCCATGTTGATGGGGACAAGGGCCTCATCCCCACAACCCTTGCCCAGTGGTTGTGGGGGTCTGCGGGCGGGGGGCTTATCGGAATCTGGAAGACCCCTTTAACAAAGGGGACCCCCAGATCCCAGCCCCCCCCTATGTGAATTGGTAAGGGGTACATTGTACCCCTACCATTTCACGAAGAAAGCGTAAAAAAATGTTTAAAAAAACACACAAACACCTTGAAAAAGTCCTTTATTTAAAAAAAAAAAAAAAAACATTCCAGCGGTGAAATCCAGTGTCCCGCGGCGATCCCGATGTCCAGCGCTGTCCTTCATTGGTTGTGCCTGAGCGGACCTGATGGGGAACTCCCTCTCAGTATTTTAAATGTATAGACCCGCCCCTTCTAAAGTTCCCCATCAGGTCCGCCACCTCGGTATGTCGGACCCGCCTACGTCATTGGCTTGAGCGGGGAACTTCCTTCACTGTGTAATTTAAATTTACATAGTGAAGGAAGTTCCCCGCTCAAGCCAATGACGTAGGCGGGTCCGACATACCGAGGGGGCGGACCTGATGGGGAACTGCTCTCACTTTGGTAATACATGTATAGACCCGCCCCTTCTCATGTTCCGCATCTGGTCCGCTGAGCGGACCTGATGGGGAACTTCAGAAGGGGCGGGTCTATACATTTAAAATACTGAGAGGGAGTTCCCCATCAGGTCCGCTCAGGCACAACCAATGAAGGACAGCGCTGGACATCGGGATCGCCGCGGGACACTGGATTTCACCGCTGGAATGTTTTTGTTTTTTTTTAAATAAAGGACTTTTTCAAGGTGTTTGTGTGTTTTTTTAAACATTTTTTTACGCTTTCTTTGTGAAATGGTAGGGGTACAATGTACCCCTTACCAATTCACATGGGGGGGCCGGGATCTGGGGGTCCCCTTTGTTAAAGGGGTCTTCCAGATTCCGATAAGCCCCCCGCCCGCAGACCCCCACAACCACCGGGCAAGGGTTGTGGGGATGAGGCCCTTGTCCCCATCAACATGGGGACATCCTCCCCATGTTGAGGGCATGTGGCTTGGTACGGTTCAGGAGGGAGGGGGGCCGCTCTCTCGTCCCCCCCTTTTCCCCTGCGGCCGGCCAGGTTGCGTGCTCGGATAAGGGGTCTGGTATGGATTTTTAGGGGGACTCCACGCCATTTTTTTTTAAATTTTGGGTGGAGTTCCCCTTAAAATCCATGCCAGATCTGAAGGGCCTGGAATGGATATTTGGGGGAACCCCACGTCAATTTTTTTTTAAATTTGCGGCGGGGTTCCCCTTAATATCCATTCCAGACCTGAAGGGCCTGGTAAATGAATTCTGGGGAACCCCCACGCTTTTTTTTTTTTTTTTTATCAATGACTTTTGTATGTATTGCCGGGAGCCGACAATTCATTAATAGCCGCGAGTCAGTTTTAAATGCATTTTTTTCTTTCAAAAATGACATTTTTTGCAGGGACAGTTCTAAGCACGGGAAACATGCGCCACTTCACATGCATATCATACACACCCCCCAGGTACGAAATTTAAAGGAATATTTCACTTTTATTTTTTCATTTTAAGCATTATTAAAATCACTGCTCCCGAAAAAACGGCCGTTTTTAAAACTTCTGTTTGCATTGATACATGTCCCCTGGGGCAGGACCCGGGTCCCCAAACACTTTTTAGGACAATAACTTGCATATTAGCCTTTATAATTAACACTTTAGATTTTGAACGTTCGAGCCCATTGTATTTAATAGGGTTCTAAAGTTTACACAAACATTTTGTCTGTTCGTAGGTTCTGGTGCGAACCGAACAGGGGGGTGTTCGGCTCATCCCTGATCCACAGTACATCAGTGATGGTCCACAGTACATCAGTGATGGTCCACAGTACATCAGTGATGATACACAGTACATCAGAGATGATCAACAGTACATCAGTGATGGTCCACAGTACATCAGTGATGGTCCATAGTACACCAGTAATGATCCAAAGTACATCAGTGATGATCCACAGTACATCAGTGATGATCTATAGTACATCAGTGATGATCCACAGTACATCAGTGATGATCCTCAGTACATCAGTGATGATCCTCAGTACATCAGTGATGATCCACAGTACATCAGTGATGATCCACAGCAGTACATCAGGGATGGTCCACAGTACATCAGGGATGATCCACAGTACATCAGTGATGGTCCACAGTACATCAGTGATGGTCCACAGTACACCAGTGATGATCCACAGTACATCAGTGATGATCCACAGTACATCAGTGATGATCCACAGTACAAGTGATGATCCATGGTACATCAGTGATGATCCACAGTACATCAGTGATGATCCACAATACATCAGTGATGATCCACAGTACATCAGTGATGATCCACTGTACATCAGTGATGATCCTCAGTACATCAGTGATGATCCACAGTACATCAGTGATGATCCACAGTACATCAGGGATGGTCCACAGTACATCAGGGATGGTCCACAGTACATCAGGGATGGTCCACAGTACATCAGTGATGATCCATAGTACATCAGTGATGATCCATAGTACATCAGTGATGATCCATAGTACATCAGTGATGATCCACAGTACATCAGTGATGATTCACAGTACACCAGGGATGGTCCACAGTACAAGTGATGATCCATAGTACATCAGTGATGATCCATAGTACATCAGTGATGATCCTCAGTACATCAGTGATGATCCTCAGTACATCAGTGATGATCTATAGTACATCAGTGATGATACACAGTACAGCAGTGATGATCCATAGTACATCAGTGATGGTCCATAGTACATCAGTGATAATCCACAGTACATCAGTGATGATCCACAGTACATCAGTGATGATCCTCAGTACAAGTGATGATCCATAGTACATTAGTGATGATCCTCAGTACATCAGTGATGATCCTCAGTACAAGTGATGATCCATAGTACATCAGTGATGATCCTCAGTACATCAGTGATGATCCTCAGTACATCCGTGATGATCTATAGTACATCAGTGATGATCCACAGTACAGCAGTGATGATCCATAGTACATCAGTGATGGTCCATAGTACATCAGTGATAATCCACAGTACATCAGTGATGATCCACAGTACATCAGTGATGATCCACAGTACAAGTGATGATCCATAGTACATTAGTGATGATCCTCAGTACATCAGTGATAATCCACAGTACATCAGTGATGATCCACAGTACATCAGGGATGGTCCACAGTACATCAGTGATGGCCCATAGTACATCAGTGATGATCCATAGTACATCAGTGATGATCCATAGTACATCAGTGATAAGCCACAGTACATCAGTGATGGCCCATAATACACCAGTGATGGCCCATAGTACATCAGTGATGATCCACAGTGCATCAGTGATGATCCACAGTGCATCAGTGATGATCCACAGTACATCAGTGATGGTCCACAGTACATCAGTGATGGTCCACAGTACATCAGGGATGGTCCTCAGTACATCAGTGATGATCCACAGTACATCAGTGATGATCCACAGTACATCAGTGATGATCCACAGTACATCAGGGATGGTCCACAGTACATCAGTGATGATCCATAGTACACCAGTGATGGCCCAAAGTACATCAGTGATGATTCATAGTACATCAGTGTTGATCCATAGTACACCAGTGATGGCCCATAGTACACCAGTGATGATCCATAGTACACCAGTGATGATCCATAGTACACCAGTGATGGCCCATAGTACACCAGTGATGATCCATAGTACACCAGTGATGATCCATAGTACACCAGTGATGGCCCATAGTACACCACTGATGGCCCATAGTACATCAGTGATGATCTATAGTTTATAGTACATCAGTGATGATCCACAGTACATCAGTGATGATCCACAGTACATCAGTGATGATCCACAGTACATCAGTGATGATCCACAGTACATCGGGGATGGTCCACAGTACACCGGTGATGATCCATAGTACACCGGTGATGGCCCATAGTACACCAGTGATGGTCCACAGTACATCAGTGATGATCCACAGTACATCAGTGATGATCCACAGTACATCAGTGATGATCCATAGTACATCAGTGATGATCCACAGTACACCAGTGATGGCCCATAGTACATCAGTGATGATCTATAGTACATCAGTGATGATCCACAGTACACCAGTGATGATCCATAGTACACCAGTGATGATCCATAGTACACCAGTGATGATCCATAGTACACCAGTGATGGTCCATAGTACACGAGTGATGGTCCACAGTACATCAGTGATGATCTATAGTACATCAGTGATGATCCACAGTACATCAATGATGATCTATAGAACATCAGTGATGGTCCACAGTTCAGCAGTGATGGTCCACAGTACATCAGGGATGGTCCACAGTACATCAGTGATGATCCATAGTACACCCGTGATGATCCATAGTACATCAGTGATGATCCACAGTACATCAGTGATGATCCACAGTACATTAGTGATGATCTATAGAACATCAGTGATGATCCACAGTACATCAGTGATGGTCCACAGTACATCAGTGATGGTCCACAGTACATCAGGGATTGTCCTCAGTACATCAGTGATGATCCACAGTACATCAGGGATGGTCCACAGTACATCAGTGATGGCCCAAAGTACATCAGTGATGATCTATAGTACATCAGTGATGATTCATAGTACATCAGTGTTGATCCATAGTACACCAGTGATGGCCCATAGTACACCAGTGATGATACATAGTACACCAGTGATGATCCATAGTACACCAGTGATGGCCCATAGTACACCACTGATGGCCCATTATACATAAGTGATGATCTATAGTACATCAGTGATGATCCACAGTACATCAGTGATGATCCACAGTACATCGGGGATGGTCCACAGTACATCAGTGATAGTCCATAGTACACCAGTGATGATCCATAGTACACCGGTGATGGCCCACAGTACACCAGTGATGGTCCACAGTACATCAGTGATGATCCACAGTACATCAGTGATGATCCACAGTACATCAGTGATGATCCATAGTACATCAGTGATGATCCACAGTACACCAGTGATGACCCATAGTACATCAGTGATGATCTATAGTACATCAGTGATGATCCACAGTACACCAGTGATGATCCATAGTACACCAGTGATGATCCATAGTACACCAGTGATGATCCATAGTACACCAGTGATGATCCATAGTACACCAGTGATGGTCCATAGTACACGAGTGATGGTCCATAGTACATCAGTGATGATCTATAGTACATCAGTGATGATCCACAGTACATCAATGATGATCTATAGAACATCAGTGATGGTCCACAGTACATCAGGGATGGTCCACAGTACATCAGGGATGGTCCACAGTACATCAGTGATGATCCATAGTACACCAGTGATGATCCATAGTACATCAGTGATGATCCATAGTACATCAGTGATGATCCACAGTACATCAGTGATGATCCACAGTACATCAGTGATGATCCACAGTACATCAGTTATGAGCCACAGTACATCAGTGATGATCCACAGTACATCAGTGATGATCGACAGTACATCAGGGATGGTCCACAGTACACCAGTGATGGTCTATAGTACACCAGTGATGGTCCATAGTACACCAGTGATGATCTATAGTACATCAGTGATGATCCACAGTACATCAGTGATGATCTATAGTACATCAGTGATGATCCACAGTACATCAGTGATGATCCACAGTATATCAGTGATGATCCACAGTACATCAGGGATGGTCCACAGTACATCAGTGATGATCCACAGTACATCAGGGATGGTCCACAGTACATCAGGGATGATCCATAGTACATTAGTGATGGCCCATAGTACATCAGTGATGATCCATAGTACACCAGGGATGATCCACAGTACATCAGTGATGATCCACAGTACATCAGTGATGGCCCATAGTACATCAGTGATGATCTATAGTACATCAGTGATGATCCACAGTACATCAGTAATGATCCACAGTACATCAGTGATGATCCACAGTACATCAGTGATGATCCACAGTACACCAGGGATGGTCCATAGTACACCAGTGATGGTCCATAGTACACCAGTGATGATCCATAGTACACCAGGGAATATCCATAGTACACCAGTGATGGTCCATAGTACACGAGTGATGGTCCATAGTACATCAGTGATGATCTATAGTACATCAGTGATGATCCACAGTACATCAATGATGATCTATAGAACATCAGTGATGATCCACAGTACATCAGTGATGGTCCACAGTACATCAGTGATGGTCCACAGTACATCAGTGATGATCCACAGTACATCAGTGATGATCCACAGTACACCAGGGATGGTCCATAGTACACCAGTGATGGTCCATAGTACACCAGTGATGATCCATAGTACACCAGTGATGATCCATAGTACACGAGTGATGGTCCATAGTACACGAGTGATGGTCCATAGTACATCAGTGATGATCTATAGTACATCAGTGATGATCCACAGTACATCAATGATGATCTATAGAACATCAGTGATGATCCACAGTACATCAGTGATGGTCCACAGTACATCAGTGATGGTCCACAGTACATCAGGGATGGTCCACAGAACTTCAGTGATGATCAACAGTACATCAGTGATGATCCACAGTACATCAGTGATGATCCACAGTACATCAGTGATGATCCACAGTAGGGATGAGCTTCGAGTTCGAGTCAAACTCATGTTCGACTCGAACGTTGCCTGTTCGCCCGTTCGCCGAACAGCGAACAAATTGGGGTGTTCGCGGCAAATTCGAAAAATCTATGGGAGAAATGTAAAGTGCTAATTATAAAGGCTTATATGCAAGTTATTGTCCTAAAAAGTGTTTGGGGACCGGGGTCCTGCCCCAGGGGACATGTATCAATGCAAAAAGAAGTTTTAAAAACGTCCGTTTTTTCGGGAGCAGTGATTTTAATAATGCTTAAAATGAAAAAATAAAAGTGAAATATTCCTTTAAATTTCGTACCTGGGGGGTGTGTATGATATGCATGTAAAGTGGCGCATGTTTCCCGTGCTTAGAACTGTCCCTGCAAAAAATGTCATTTTTGAAAGAAAAAAATGCATTTAAAACTGACTCGCGGCTATTAATGAATTGTCGGCTCCCGGCAATACATACAAAAGTCATTGATAAAAAATAAAAAAAAAGCGTGGGGGTTCCCCCAGAATTCAATTACCAGGCCCTTCAGGTCTGGAATGGATATTAAGGGGAACCCCGCCGCAAATTAAAAAAAAATTGACGTGGGGTTCCCCTAAATATCCATTCCAGGCCCTTCAGATCTGGCATGGATTTTAAGGGGAACTCCACCCCAAATTTAAAAAAAAATGGCGTGGAGTCCCCCTAAAAATCCATACCAGACCCCTTATCCGAGCACGCAACCTGGCCGGCCGCAGGGGAAAAGGGGGGATGAGAGAGCGGCCCCCCCACCCTCCTGAACCGTACCAGGCCACATGCCCTCAACATGGGGAGGATGTCCCCATGTTGATGGGGACAAGGGCCTCATCCCCACAACCCTTGCCCAGTGGTTGTGGGGGTCTGCGGGCGGGGGGCTTATCGGAATCTGGAAGACCCCTTTAACAAAGGGGACCCCCAGATCCCAGCCCCCCCCTATGTGAATTGGTAAGGGGTACATTGTACCCCTACCATTTCACGAAGAAAGCGTAAAAAAATGTTTAAAAAAACACACAAACACCTTGAAAAAGTCCTTTATTTAAAAAAAAAAAAAAAAAACATTCCAGCGGTGAAATCCAGTGTCCCGCGGCGATCCCGATGTCCAGCGCTGTCCTTCATTGGTTGTGCCTGAGCGGACCTGATGGGGAACTCCCTCTCAGTATTTTAAATGTATAGACCCGCCCCTTCTAAAGTTCCCCATCAGGTCCGCCACCTCGGTATGTCGGACCCGCCTACGTCATTGGCTTGAGCGGGGAACTTCCTTCACTGTGTAATTTAAATTTACATAGTGAAGGAAGTTCCCCGCTCAAGCCAATGACGTAGGCGGGTCCGACATACCGAGGGGGCGGACCTGATGGGGAACTGCTCTCACTTTGGTAATACATGTATAGACCCGCCCCTTCTCATGTTCCGCATCTGGTCCGCTGAGCGGACCTGATGGGGAACTTCAGAAGGGGCGGGTCTATACATTTAAAATACTGAGAGGGAGTTCCCCATCAGGTCCGCTCAGGCACAACCAATGAAGGACAGCGCTGGACATCGGGATCGCCGCGGGACACTGGATTTCACCGCTGGAATGTTTTTTTTTTTTTTTAAATAAAGGACTTTTTCAAGGTGTTTGTGTGTTTTTTTAAACATTTTTTTACGCTTTCTTTGTGAAATGGTAGGGGTACAATGTACCCCTTACCAATTCACATGGGGGGGCCGGGATCTGGGGGTCCCCTTTGTTAAAGGGGTCTTCCAGATTCCGATAAGCCCCCCGCCCGCAGACCCCCACAACCACCGGGCAAGGGTTGTGGGGATGAGGCCCTTGTCCCCATCAACATGGGGACATCCTCCCCATGTTGAGGGCATGTGGCTTGGTACGGTTCAGGAGGGAGGGGGGCCGCTCTCTCGTCCCCCCCTTTTCCCCTGCGGCCGGCCAGGTTGCGTGCTCGGATAAGGGGTCTGGTATGGATTTTTAGGGGGACTCCACGCCATTTTTTTTAAAATTTGGGGTGGAGTTCCCCTTAAAATCCATGCCAGATCTGAAGGGCCTGGAATGGATATTTGGGGGAACCCCACGTCAATTTTTTTTTAAATTTGCGGCGGGGTTCCCCTTAATATCCATTCCAGACCTGAAGGGCCTGGTAAATGAATTCTGGGGAACCCCCACGCTTTTTTTTTTTTTTTTTATCAATGACTTTTGTATGTATTGCCGGGAGCCGACAATTCATTAATAGCCGCGAGTCAGTTTTAAATGCATTTTTTTCTTTCAAAAATGACATTTTTTGCAGGGACAGTTCTAAGCACGGGAAACATGCGCCACTTCACATGCATATCATACACACCCCCCAGGTACGAAATTTAAAGGAATATTTCACTTTTATTTTTTCATTTTAAGCATTATTAAAATCACTGCTCCCGAAAAAACGGCCGTTTTTAAAACTTCTGTTTGCATTGATACATGTCCCCTGGGGCAGGACCCGGGTCCCCAAACACTTTTTAGGACAATAACTTGCATATTAGCCTTTATAATTAACACTTTAGATTTCGAACGTTCGAGCCCATTGTATTTAATAGGGTTCTAAAGTTTACACAAACATTTTGTCTGTTCGTAGGTTCTGGTGCGAACCGAACAGGGGGGTGTTCGGCTCATCCCTGATCCACAGTACATCAGTGATGGTCCACAGTACATCAGTGATGGTCCACAGTACATCAGGGAAGGTCCATAGTACATCAGGGCTGGTCCATAGTACATCAGTGATGATCCATAGTACACCTGTGATGGCCCATAGTACACCTGTGATGGCCCATAGTACATCAGTGATGATCCACAGTACATCAGTGATGATCCACATTACATCAGTGATGATCCTCAGTACATCAGTGATGATCCTCAGTACATCAGTGATGATCCTCAGTACATCAGTGATGATCCACAATACATCAGTGATGATCCACAGTACATCAGGGATGGTTAACAGTACATCAGTGATGATCCATAGTACATCAGTGATGGTCCACAGTACATCAGTGATGATCCACAGTACATCAGTGATGATCCACAGTACATCATGGATGGTTAACAGTACATCAGTGATGATCCATAGTACATCAGTGATGGTCCACAGTACATCAGTGATGATCCATAGTACATCAGTGATGGCTCATAGTATATCCATGATGATCCATAGTACATCAGTGATGGCCCATAGTACATCAGTGATGATCCATAGTACACATGGGATGATCCACAGTACATCAGTGATGATCCACAGTACATCAGTGATGGCCCATAGTACATCAGTGATGATCTATAGTACATCAGTGATGATCCACAGTACATCAGTGATGATCCATAGTACATCAGTGATGATCCATAGTACACCAGTGATGGTCCATAGTACATCAGTGATGGTCCACAGTACAGCAGTGATGATCCATAGTACATCAGTGATGGCTCATAGTATATCCGTGATGATCCATAGTACATCAGTGATGATCCATAGTACATCAGTGATGATCCACAGTACATCAGTGATGATCTATAGTACATCAGTGATGATCCTCAGTACATCAGGGATGGTCCATAGTACATCAGGGATGGTCCATAGTACATCAGTGATGGCCCATAGTACATCAGTGATGATCCATAGTACACCAGGGATGATCCACAGTACATCAGTGATGATCCACAGTACATCAGTGATGGCCCATAGTACATCAGTGATGATCTATAGTACATCAGTGATGATCCACAGTATATCAGTGATGATCCATAGTACATCAGTGATGATCCATAGTACACCAGTGATGGTCCATAGTACACCAGTGATGGTCCATAGTACATCAGTGATGATCCACAGTACATCAGTGATGATCCACAGTACATCAGTGATGATCCACAGTACATCAGGGATGATCCACGGTACATCAGTGATGGTCCACGGTACATCAGGGATGGTCCACAGTACATCAGTGATGATCCATAGTACACCAGTGATGGCCCATAGTACACCAGTGATGGTCCATAGTACACCAGTGATAGTCCATAGTACATCAGTGATGATCCACAGTACATCAGTGATGATCCATAGTACATCAGTGATGATCCATAGTACATCAGTGATGATCCTCAGTACATCAGTGATGATCTATAGTACATCAGTGATGATCCACAGTACATCAGTGATGATCCACAGTACATCAGTGATGATACACAGTACATCAGGGATGGTCCATAGTACACCAGTGATGATCCATAGTACACCAGTGATGATCCATAGTACACCAGTGATGATCCATAGTACACCAGTGATGGTCCATAGTACACCAGTGATGGTCCATGGTACACCAGTGATGGTCCATGGTACACCAGTGATGGTCCATAGTACATCAGTGATGATCCACAGTACATCAGTGATGGTCCATAGAACATCAGTGATGATCCACAGTACATCAGTGATAAATCCACAGTACATCAGTGATGGTCCACAGTACATCAGTGATGGTTCAAAGTACATCAGTGATGATCCACAATACATCAGGGATGGTCCTCAGTACACCAGTGATGGCCCATAGTACATCAGTGATGATCTATAGTACATCAGTGATGATCCACAGTACATCAGTGATGATCCACAGTACATCAGTGATGATCCACAGTACATCAATGATGATCCACAGTACATCAGGGATGGTCCACAGTACATCAGGGATGGTCCACAGTACATCAGGTATGATCCATAGTACATCAGTGATGATCCATAGTACATCAGTGATGATCTACAGTACATCAGGGATGGTCCACAGTACAAGTGATGATCCATAGTACATCAGTGATGATCCATAGTACATCAGTGATGATCCTCAGTACATCAGTGATGATCCACAGTACATCAGGGATGATCCACAGTACATCAGGGATGGTCCACAGTACAAGTGATGATCCTCAGTACATCAGTGATGATCTATAGTACATCAGTGATGATCCACAGTACAGCAGTGATGATCCATAGTACATCAGTGATGGTCCATAGTACATCAGTGATGATCCACAGTACATCAGGGATGGTCCACAGTACAAGTGATGATCCTCAGTACATCAGTGATGATCTATACTACATCAGTGATGATCCACAGTAAATCAGTGATGATCCACAGTGCATCAGTGATGATCCACAGTACAACAGTGATGATCCTCAGTACAAGTGATGATCCATAGTACATCAGTGATGATCCTCAGTACATTAGTGATGATCCTCAGTACATCAGTGATAATCCACAGTACATCAGTGATAATCCACAGTACATCAGTGATGATCCACAGTACATCAGTGATGATCCACAGTACATCAGTGATGATCCACAGTACATCAGTGATGATCCACAGTACAAGTGATGATCCATAGTACATTAGTGATGATCTGCAGTACATCAGTGATAATCCACAGTACATCAGTGATGATCCACAGTACATCAGGGATGGTCCACAGTACATCAGTGATGGCCCATAGTACATCAGTGATGATCCATAGTACATCAGTGATGATCCATAGTACATCAGCGATAATCCACTGTACATCAGTGATGGCATATAATACACCAGTGATGGCCCATAGTACATCAGTGATGGTCCACAGTACATCAGTGATGGTCCACAGTACATCAGGGATGGTCCTCAGTACATCAGTGATGATCCACAGTACATCAGTGATGATCCACAGTACATCAGTGATGATCCACAGTACATCAGTGATGATCCACAGTACATCAGGGATGGTCCACAGTACATCAGTGATGATCCATGGTACACCAGTGATGGTCCAAAGTACATCAGTGATGATCTATAGTACATCAGTGATGATTCATAGTACATCAGTGTTGATCCATAGTACACCAGTGATGGCCCATAGTACACCTGTGATGATCCATAGTACACCAGTGATGATCCATAGTACACCAGTGATGGCCCATAGTACACCACTCATGGCCCATAGTACATCAGTGATGATCTATAGTACATCAGTGATGGCCCAAAGTACATCAGTGATGATCTATAGTACATCAGTGATGATTCATAGTACATCAGTGTTGATCCATAGTATACCAGTGATGGCCCATAGTACACCAGTGATGATCCATAGTACACCAGAGATGGCCCATAGTACACCACTGATGGCCCATAGCACATCAGTGATGATCTATAGTACATCAGTGATGATCCACAGTACACCAGTGATGATCCACAGTACACCAGTGATGATCCATAGTACACCAGTGATGATCCATAGTACACCAGTGATGATCCATAGTACACCAGTGATGATCCATAGTACACCAGTGATGGTCCATAGTACACCAGTGATGATCTATAGTACATCAGTGATGATCCACAGTACATCAATGATGATCTATAGTACATCAGTGATGATCCACAGTACATCAGTGATGATCCATAGTACATCAGTGATGATCCACAGTACATCAGTGATGATCCACAGTACATCAGTGATAATCCACAGTACATCAGTGATGATCCACAGTACACCAGTGATGATCCACAGTACACCAGTGATGATCCATAGTACACCAGTGATGATCCATAGTACACCAGTGATGGTCCATAGTACACGAGTGATGGTCCATAGTACATCAGTGATGATCTATAGTACATCAGTGATGATCCACAGTACATCAATGATGATCTATAGAACATCAGTGATGATCCACAGTACATCAGTGATGGTCCACAGTACATCAGTGATGGTCCACAGTACATCAGTGATGATCCACAGTACATCAGTGATGATCCACAGTACACCAGGGATGGTCCATAGTACACCAGTGATGGTCCATAGTACACCAGTGATGATCCATAGTACACCAGTGATGATCCATAGTACACGAGTGATGGTCCATAGTACACGAGTGATGGTCCATAGTACATCAGTGATGATCTATAGTACATCAGTGATGATCCACAGTAGTGATGAGCCGAACACCCCCGGGTTCGGTTCGCACCAGAACCCGCGAACGGACCGAAAGTTCGAACGAACATTAGAACCCTATTAAATACAATGGATGCGAACGTTCGAATTCTAAAGTGCTAATTATAACAACTATTATGCATGTTATTGTCCTAAAAAGGGTTTGGGAACCCGGGTTCTGCACCAGGGGACATGTATCAATGCAAAAAGAAGTTTTAAAAACCGTCGTTTTTCGGGAGCAGTCATTTTAATGATGCATAAAGTGAAAAAAAAAAAGTCAAATATTCCTTTAAATATCGTACCTGGGGGGTGTCTAAAGTATGCCTGTGAAGTGCCACGTGTTTCCCGTGTTTAGAACTGTCCCTGCACAAAATGACACTTCTAAAGGAAAAAAAAGCCATTTAAAACTGCTTGCGGCTTTAATGTAATGTCTGGTCCCGGTAATATGGATGAAATTCTTTAAGAAAAATGGCATAGCTACCCCATGACCCCCCCCTACCCCAGCCCATTACCAGCCCCTTTGGGTCTTGTATGGATATTAAGGGGAACCCCGCACATAAAATAAAAAAGGCCCTATATACTCTGAACAGCCCTATACAGGCGGTGCATACAAGACAGGGACTGTAGGTTTGTTCTTATGTAGAGTCTGTTTGTAATTTTGAACAGGTACATTGTTGAAGTGTAGCTCCAGACCAAAAATCTATTTTTAAACTTTTTGGAAAACATAGGTAAGGGTTATCACCCCTGTAACATTTGTTTTGCTGTCTGTGCCCCTGTTCAGAACATTTCACCTCACTTTCCGTCCCAATGACAACTGTTTTTGAAATGTGGTGTTTTTCTTGAAACAAGGATTGCTGATAAAGCATCAGTACAGAGGAGACACCTTTCTCCCATATTTATTCTTACAGGAGAGAATTTTCCTTCCTAGTGGTAGATTTCCTCTCACTTCCTGTTGTCTTCTTGCGTTTGCAAGTAGGAGTCGTTTGTAAGTTGGATGTTTGAAAGTAGGGACCTGCCGTATATACTCTGCAGAAATAGGCCCCTTAGTTGTTGGTGTTGGCACAACACTGTAAGCACTCACAGTTACTCTTGGTTGGTGCTGGAACGCCCTGCTGTCAACTATTATATCAGGAATTTTAATTACATATAATTGTTGAACAGTGGTAGTAAAAATTGGGCCTTTGATGGTGGTGCTGGTGCCACAACACTGTAAGCCCTGACAGTTACTCTTGGTGGGTGCAGCAATGGGCCCTGCTGTGAATTATTAGATCAAGAATTGTAATTACATGCCCCTGTTGAACAGGGGCTGAAAAATTGGGCCTTAGGCACTGGTGGCACAACACTGCAACCCCTCACAGATACTGTACTTGGAGCACAGCAATGAGCCCTGTTGCAAAGTATTGCTTCAAAAATTGTAATGACACGCCCCTGTTAAACAGGGGCTGAAAAATTGGGCCTTAGGCACTGGTGGCACAACACTGCAACTCCTCACAGATACTGTACTTGGAGCACACCAATGAGCCCTGTTGCAAAGTATTGCTTCAAAAATTGTAATGACACGCCCCTGTTAAACAGGGGCTGAAAAATTGGGCCTTAGGCACTGGTGGCACAACACTGCAACTCCTCACAGATACTGTACTTGGAGCACAGCAATGAGCCCTGTTGCAAAGTATTGCTTCAAAAATTGTAATTACACGCCCCTGTTAAACAGGGGCTGAAAAATTGGGCGTTAGGCACTGGTGGCGGCACCCATAAACAAAAATGATCTTACAAGCTATCATCATCAATCGTATCATTGAGGACTCGGAGGAGGAGGATAGCCAGTCAACATAACAGCACAGGCACTCAGCATCAGCATCAGTCTTGAAGGGATGTGACATGTTAAAATCAATTAGTCTGTTATATCAGCATCAGGTGTGTGGTAGCTGGTGGTGATCCAAGACTGGTTCATCTTGATGAAAGTCAGTCGATCAACCGAGTCGGTGGACAGGCGCACCCTGTGATCCGTGACAAATCCTCCAGCAGCACTGAATGTGCGTTCCGAAAGAACGCTGGATGCAGGACAGGCCAGTAGCTCAATTGCATACTGTGCAAGCTCTGGCCAGTGATCCATCCTCAAGACCCAGTAAGCCAGAGGATTTTCGGTGGGGAAGGTGTCCAAGTCTGACCTTGCCCCTAGATATTCCTGCACCATGTTTATCAGACGCTGGCGATGGTTGCTGGAACCGATCATACTTTGGGGCTGCGGACTAAAGAATTGTCTGAACGCATCGGTCAGACGGCCACCTTCCCCACCGCTCCTTCTTTGACTGGCCGAAGCCTCAGCAACTCGTTGTCCAGGACCAGGAGTTTGCAACCTCCCAGTCTCTGGGAACGCGTTGCACAGACCTTTCTGCAAGGCCTCCCGGAGTTGTCTCATCCTCTGCTCCCTCTGCGACGGTAACATAAGGTCCGCAACCTTACCCTTGTACCGTGGATCAAGGAGAGTGGCCAGCCAGTAATGGTCCCTCTCCTTGATCCGAAGAATACGAGGATCCTTCCGCAGACTTTGCAGGATCAGGGAGGCCATGCAGCGTAGGTTTGCTGAGGCATTCGCTCCGGAGTCCTCTGGGTCACTAAGGACGACATGATCCGCAGCCACCTCCTCCCAGCCACGTACAAGTCCACTGGTTTCTTGGGACTGTAAATCATCCCTAAAAGACTGCTGCTGATGATGCTGAGTGCCAGCCTCCACCTCCATGCTGACACAATCCTCCTCCTCCTCCTCCTCCTCCTCTTCCTGTGCGATGGGTGGGACAGAAGGAACACTGTCTGCGTAAAGGGGGCCTTGAGAGGCAAGGAAGTCCTCCTCTTCCTGCCTCTGTTCTGCCTCAAGTGCCCTGTCCATTATTCCACGCAGCGTGTGCTCCAACAGGTGGACAAGAGGTACAGTGTCACTGATGCATGCACTGTCACTGCTCACCATCCTCGTGGCCTCCTCAAATGGTGCCAGGACAGTGCATGCATCCCTGATCATGCCCCACTGGCGTGGAGAAAAAAAACCAAGCTCCCCTGACCCTGTCCTGGTGCCGTAGTCGCACAGGTACTCATTGATGGCCCTCTGCTGCGTGTGCAGCCGCTGCAGCATGGCCAACGTTGAGTTCCACCTGGTGGGCATGTCACATATAAGGCGGTTCTTGGGCAGGTTCAACTCCTTTTGCAGCTCAGCCAGGCGAGCACTGGCATTATAAGATCTGCGGAAATGCACACAGACTTTCCTGGCCTGCCTCAGGACATCCTGTAAGCCCGGGTACCTGCCCAAGAAGCGCTGCACCACCAGGTTAAGGACGTGAGCCACACAGGGCACATGGGTCAGTTGTCCCTGTCGGAGGGCGGAGAGGAGGTTGGTGCCATTGTCGCAAACCACCATTCCTGGCTTAAGCTGGCGTGGCGTCAACCACCTCTCGGCCTGGCCCTGCAGAGCAGACAGGACCTCTGCCCCAGTGTGGCTTCTGTCCCCCAAACACACCAGCGCAAGCACGGCATGGCATATTTTTGCCTGCGTACTTGCGTAGCCCCGTGAACGGCTACGGAGCACCGCTGGTTCATAGGACAAACCACAGGAAGAGGCCATGGAGGAAGAAGAAGAGGAGGGGGTGGAGGAGAGAGGTGTGTCACAACCAGTAGTAGCATTTTGGAGGCGTGGCGGTGGGACAACCTCCAACACTACTGCACCTTGTCCTGAATCCTTCCCAGCTGCCAAAAGAGTGACCCAATGGGCCGTGAAAGAAAGGTAACGTCCCTGTCCATGCCTGCTGGACCATGAGTCAGCGGTAATATGCACCTTACCGCTGACCGCCCTGTCCAGCGAGGCCAAGACATTGCCTTCCACATGCCGGTAGAGAGCCGGAATAGCCTTCCGTGAGAAAAAGTGGCGTTTGGGAACCTGCCACTGAGGAACTGCACATTGCACAAACTCACGGAAGGGGGCCGAGTCTACCAACTGAAAAGGCAGCAGTTGAAGCGCTAGCAATTTAGCCAAGCTAGCATTCAACCGCTGGGCATGTGGATGGCTGGGAGTGAACTTCTTTCGACGGTCCAGCAGCTGGGGCAGGGAAATTTGCCTGCTAGAATCGGACGTCGGTGTACTGCTAGCAGAGTGGGTGCAAGTACTTGGCTGTGACACACCTAATTCTACACCTTCATTCCTCTCAGTGCATGTTTCAGAGAGGACTGAAGTTATAGTGGGGTTGGAGATCCCAGCTGATGCGGTGCAAGGAGAGGTCCGCTTTGTTCTTTGGTGTGGGTCTTTGAGGTAGGCTTGCCAACGAGCTGCATGGCAGGTCAACATATGTCTGGTCAGGCATGTGGTACCCAAGCGGCTGATGTTTTGGCCACGCGATATACGCTTGAGACATATGTTGCAAACAGCAGCTGTGCGATCTGATGCACTAGCCTCAAAAAAGGCCCACACCAAAGAACTTTTTGAATGACGGGCAGAGGCAGCGCCCTGCACAGGCGGAGCTCTGCGGTGTGATTCCGTCGGTGTACTGCCCTTACGCTGGCCACCAAAGGGCATCCTGCCTCGTTGGAGATGTGCCTCCTCCTCATCCTCCTCCTCCTCCTCTCTCCTATTAGGCACCCACGTGGAGTCAGTGACCTCATCATCCCCTCCCTCCTCTTCACTGGAGCCAATCTGGCAGTATGCTGCAGCTGCTGGAACATGACTGCCAGATTGGTGTCCTTCTTGAGCATCCCCTCTGTCTGCTCTCACGCTACTGCCTTCCTCTAGCTGGGTTTCATCATCAGACCCTTCGAAACGCTGGGCATCCTCCTGGAGCATGTACCCAACACTGTGCTGAAACAGTTCGGGGGACTCCTCAGGAGGAGGACATGGTGGGTCTAGGGAAGGAGTGACTGATGATTTGTCTGACATTGATACCAGGGAAGACGACGCTTTGGCAGCTGCTTTTCCAGTACCCTGAGCCTGGGTGAGAGAGGATGAGGAGGAGGAGGAGGGCTTGGTCATCCACTCTACCAAGTCTTCGGCATGATGTGGCTCAACATGTCCAGCTGCCGAAAAGAAGGACAAGCGTGTCCCATGGCCATGTGCTGATGACAATGCACCGCGTCCACGACCAGCACTGTTGCCCCCAGACACAGAGCCTGCTTGCCCTCTTTTATTGCCTCCTGACTGTCTGCCTCTCCTTGTTTGCCTTCCAGACATTCTAATAGATGGCCTGCAGGGAGATGGGAAAAAAGCAATAAGGGCTACCTTCAGGTGTCCTTCTCTGTCCCTTGAAACAAGGACTTTCACAGTGAAAGAAACTGACACTCTCCCTACCTACAGTTTTCTGTCCCTAGAAAAAATGTTTTTTTTAATCACAATATAGCACAAGGACAATTCACTCACTGTCCTTACAGGTCCCTGGAAACAAGGACTTGCAGAGTGAAAGAAAAAAAACACTCTCCCTACCTACAGTTTTCTGTCCCTAGAAAAAATGTTTTTTTTAATCACAATATAGCACAAGGAGAATTCACTCACTGTCCTTCCAGGTCCCTGGAAACAAGGACTTGCAGAGTGAAAGAAAAAAAACACTCTCCCTACCTACAGTTTTCTGTCCCTAGAAAAAATGTTTTTTTTAATCACAATATAGCACAAGGACAATTCACTCACTGTCCTTCCAGGTCCCTGGAAACAAGGACTTGCAGAGTGAAATAAACTGACACTCTCCCTACCTACAGTTTTCTGTCCCTAGAATAAATGTTTTTTTTAAGCACAATATAGCACAAGGAGAATTCACTCACTGTCCTTCCAGGTCCCTGGAAACAAGGACTTGCAGAGTGAAAGAAAAAAAACACTCTCCCTACCTACAGTTTTCTGTCCCTAGAAAAAATGTTTTTTTTAATCACAATATAACACAAGGACAATTCACTCACTGTCCTTCCAGGTCCCTGGAAACAAGGACTTGCAGAGTGAAATAAACTGACACTCTCCCTACCTACAGTTTTCTGTCCCTAGAATAAATGTTTTTTTTAAGCACAATATAGCACAAGGACAATTCACTCACTGTCCTTACAGGTCCCTGGAAACAAGGACTTGCAGAGTGAAAGAAAAAAAACACTCTCCCTACCTACAGTTTTCTGTCCCTAGAAAAAATGTTTTTTTTAATCACAATATAGCACAAGGACAATTCACTCACTGTCCTTCCAGGTCCCTGGAAACAAGGACTTGCAGAGTGAAATAAACTGACACTCTCCCTACCTACAGTTTTCTGTCCCTAGAATAAATGTTTTTTTTAAGCACAATATAGCACAAGGACAATTCACTCACTGTCCTTACAGGTCCCTGGAAACAAGGACTTGCAGAGTGAAAGAAAAAAAACACTCTCCCTACCTACAGTTTTCTGTCCCTAGAAAAAATGTTTTTTTTAATCACAATATAGCACAAGGACAATTCACTCACTGTCCTTACAGGTCCCTGGAAACAAGGACTTGCAGAGTGAAAGAAAAAAAACACTCTCCCTACCTACAGTTTTCTGTCCCTAGAAAAAATGTTTTTTTTAAGCACAATATAGCATAAGGACAATTCACTCACTGTCCTTACAGGTCCCTGGAAACAAGGACTTGCAGAGTGAAAGAAAAAAAACACTCTCCCTACCTACAGTTTTCTGTCCCTAGAAAAAATGTTTTTTTTAATCACAATATAGCACAAGGACAATTCACTCACTGTCCTTCCAGGTCCCTGGAAACAAGGACTTGCAGAGTGAAATAAACTGACACTCTCCCTACCTACAGTTTTCTGTCCCTAGAATAAATGTTTTTTTTAATCACAATATAGCACAAGGACAATTCACTCACTGTCCTTCCAGGTCCCTGGAAACAAGGACTTGCAGAGTGAAATAAACTGACACTCTCCCTACCTACAGTTTTCTGTCCCTAGAATAAATGTTTTTTTTTAAGCACAATATAGCACAAGGACAATTCACTCACTGTCCTTACAGGTCCCTGGAAACAAGGACTTGCAGAGTGAAAGAAAAAAAACACTCTCCCTACCTACAGTTTTCTGTCCCTAGAAAAAATGTTTTTTTTAATCACAATATAGCACAAGGACAATTCACTCACTGTCCTTACAGGTCCCTGGAAACAAGGACTTGCAGAGTGAAAGAAACTGACACTGTCCCTACCTACAGTTTTCTGTCCCTAGAATAAATGTTTTTTTTAAGCACAATATAGCACAAGGAGAATTCACTCACTGTCCTTCCAGGTCCCTGGAAACAAGGACTTGCAGAGTGAAATAAACTGACACTCTCCCTACCTACAGTTTTCTGTCCCTAGAATAAATGTTTTTTTTAAGCACAATATAGCACAAGGAGAATTCACTCACTGTCCTTCCAGGTCCCTGGAAACAAGGACTTGCAGAGTGAAAGAAAAAAAACACTCTCCCTACCTACAGTTTTCTGTCCCTAGAAAAAATGTTTTTTTTAATCACAATATAACACAAGGACAATTCACTCACTGTCCTTCCAGGTCCCTGGAAACAAGGACTTGCAGAGTGAAATAAACTGACACTCTCCCTACCTACAGTTTTCTGTCCCTAGAATAAATGTTTTTTTTAAGCACAATATAGCACAAGGACAATTCACTCACTGTCCTTACAGGTCCCTGGAAACAAGGACTTGCAGAGTGAAAGAAAAAAAACACTCTCCCTACCTACAGTTTTCTGTCCCTAGAAAAAATGTTTTTTTTAATCACAATATAGCACAAGGACAATTCACTCACTGTCCTTCCAGGTCCCTGGAAACAAGGACTTGCAGAGTGAAATAAACTGACACTCTCCCTACCTACAGTTTTCTGTCCCTAGAATAAATGTTTTTTTTAAGCACAATATAGCACAAGGACAATTCACTCACTGTCCTTACAGGTCCCTGGAAACAAGGACTTGCAGAGTGAAAGAAAAAAAACACTCTCCCTACCTACAGTTTTCTGTCCCTAGAAAAAATGTTTTTTTTAATCACAATATAGCACAAGGACAATTCACTCACTGTCCTTACAGGTCCCTGGAAACAAGGACTTGCAGAGTGAAAGAAAAAAAACACTCTCCCTACCTACAGTTTTCTGTCCCTAGAAAAAATGTTTTTTTTAATCACAATATAGCACAAGGACAATTCACTCACTGTCCTTACAGGTCCCTGGAAACAAGGACTTGCAGAGTGAAATAAACTGACACTCTCCCTACCTACAGTTTTCTGTCCCTAGAATAAATGTTTTTTTTAAGCACAATATAGCACAAGGAGAATTCACTCACTGTCCTTCCAGGTCCCTGGAAACAAGGACTTGCAGAGTGAAAGAAAAAAAACACTCTCCCTACCTACAGTTTTCTGTCCCTAGAAAAAATGTTTTTTTTAATCACAATATAGTACAAGGACAATTCACTCACTGTCCTTCCAGGTCCCTGGAAACAAGGACTTGCAGAGTGAAATAAACTGACACTCTCCCTACCTACAGTTTTCTGTCCCTAGAATAAATGTTTTTTTTAAGCACAATATAGCATAAGGACAATTCACTCACTGTCCTTACAGGTCCCTGGAAACAAGGACTTGCAGAGTGAAAGAAAAAAAACACTCTCCCTACCTACAGTTTTCTGTCCCTAGAAAAAATGTTTTTTTTAATCACAATATAGCACAAGGACAATTCACTCACTGTCCTTCCAGGTCCCTGGAAACAAGGACTTGCAGAGTGAAATAAACTGACACTCTCCCTACCTACAGTTTTCTGTCCCTAGAATAAATGTTTTTTTTAAGCACAATATAGCACAAGGACAATTCACTCACTGTCCTTACAGGTCCCTGGAAACAAGGACTTGCAGAGTGAAAGAAAAAAAACACTCTCCCTACCTACAGTTTTCTGTCCCTAGAAAAAATGTTTTTTTTAATCACAATATAGCACAAGGACAATTCACTCACTGTCCTTACAGGTCCCTGGAAACAAGGACTTGCAGAGTGAAAGAAACTGACACTGTCCCTACCTACAGTTTTCTGTCCCTAGAATAAATGTTTTTTTTAAGCACAATATAGCACAAGGAGAATTCACTCACTGTCCTTCCAGGTCCCTGGAAACAAGGACTTGCAGAGTGAAATAAACTGACACTCTCCCTACCTACAGTTTTCTGTCCCTAGAATAAATGTTTTTTTTAAGCAAAATATAGCACAAGGACAATTCACTCACTGTCCTTACAGGTCCCTGGAAACAAGGACTTGCAGAGTGAAAGAAACTGACACTCTCCCTACCTACAGTTTTCTGTCCCTAGAATAAATGTTTTTTTAAGCACAATATAGCACAAGGACAATTCACTCACTGTCCTTCCAGGTCCCTGGAAACAAGGACTTGCAGAGTGAAAGAAACTGACACTGTCCCTACCTACAGTTTTCTGTCCCTAGAATAAATGTTTTTTTTAAGCACACTATAGCACAAGCACAAAACACACTGACACTCTCCCTACCTATCCTTCTGTTTCCCTAAACTAAAGGAATCCAGGTTAAGCAAGAAAGAAATAACAGTCACTGTCCCTGCCTATGCTGCTCTATCCCTGCTCCGGAACACACTACACTAGGCCGCCGTGCTGGCGGCCTTTTATAGTGTGGGGCGTGTACTAAACACCCTCAGCAATAATTGGCCACAGGCATCCTGCCTGTGGCCAATCATTGCTCTCCTCGCTGCCGGCGCTGTGATTGGCCAAGCATGCGGGGTCACAGTGCATGCTTGGCCAATCACAGCGCCTGGATGACACTGCGATGGCGTAGTGCATTGTGGGCCGTTCGCGTCACTCGAATTTGGCGCGAACGGCCCAAATCGTTCGATCTTCGTCGAACGATCGAACAGCCGATGTTCGAGTCGAACGTATGTTCGACTCGAACACGAAGCTCATCCCTAATCCACAGTACATCAATGATGATCTATAGAACATCAGTGATGATCCACAGTACATCAGTGATGGTCCACAGTACATCAGTGATGGTCCACAGTACATCAGGGATGGTCCACAGAACTTCAGTGATGATCAACAGTACATCAGTGATGATCCACAGTACATCAGTGATGATCCACAGTACATCAGTGATGATCCACAGTAGGGATGAGCTTCGAGTTCGAGTCGAACTCATGTTCGACTCGAACGTTGCCTGTTCGCCCGTTCGCCGAACAGCGAACAAATTGGGGTGTTCGCGGCAAATTCGAAAAATCTATGGGAGAAATGTAAAGTGCTAATTATAAAGGCTTATATGCAAGTTATTGTCCTAAAAAGTGTTTGGGGACCGGGGTCCTGCCCCAGGGGACATGTATCAATGCAAAAATACGTTTTAAAAACGTCCGTTTTTTCGGGAGCAGTGATTTTAATAATGCTTAAAATGAAAAAATAAAAGTGAAATATTCCTTTAAATTTCGTACCTGGGGGGTGTGTATGATATGCATGTAAAGTGGCGCATGTTTCCCGTGCTTAGAACTGTCCCTGCAAAAAATGTCATTTTTGAAAGAAAAAAATGCATTTAAAACTGACTCGCGGCTATTAATGAATTGTCGGCTCCCGGCAATACATACAAAAGTCATTGATAAAAAATAAAAAAAAAGCGTGGGGGTTCCCCCAGAATTCAATTACCAGGCCCTTCAGGTCTGGAATGGATATTAAGGGGAACCCCGCCGCAAATTTAAAAAAAAATTGACGTGGGGTTCCCCTAAATATCCATTCCAGGCCCTTCAGATCTGGCATGGATTTTAAGGGGAACTCCACCCCAAATTTAAAAAAAAAATGGCGTGGAGTCCCCCTAAAAATCCATACCAGACCCCTTATCCGAGCACGCAACCTGGCCGGCCGCAGGGGAAAAGGGGGGATGAGAGAGCGGCCCCCCCACCCTCCTGAACCGTACCAGGCCACATGCCCTCAACATGGGGAGGATGTCCCCATGTTGATGGGGACAAGGGCCTCATCCCCACAACCCTTGCCCGGTGGTTGTGGGGGTCTGCGGGCGGGGGGCTTATCGGAATCTGGAAGACCCCTTTAACAAAGGGGACCCCCAGATCCCAGCCCCCCCCTATGTGAATTGGTAAGGGGTACATTGTACCCCTACCATTTCACGAAGAAAGCGTAAAAAAATGTTTAAAAAAACACACAAACACCTTGAAAAAGTCCTTTATTAAAAAAAAAAAAACATTCCAGCGGTGAAATCCAGTGTCCCGCGGCGATCCCGATGTCCAGCGCTGTCCTTCATTGGTTGTGCCTGAGCGGACCTGATGGGGAACTCCCTCTCAGTATTTTAAATGTATAGACCCGCCCCTTCTAAAGTTCCCCATCAGGTCCGCCACCTCGGTATGTCGGACCCGCCTACGTCATTGGCTTGAGCGGGGAACTTCCTTCACTGTGTAATTTAAATTTACATAGTGAAGGAAGTTCCCCGCTCAAGCCAATGACGTAGGCGGGTCCGACATACCGAGGGGGCGGACCTGATGGGGAACTGCTCTCACTTTGGTAATACATGTATAGACCCGCCCCTTCTCATGTTCCGCATCTGGTCCGCTGAGCGGACCTGATGGGGAACTTCAGAAGGGGCGGGTCTATACATTTAAAATACTGAGAGGGAGTTCCCCATCAGGTCCGCTCAGGCACAACCAATGAAGGACAGCGCTGGACATCGGGATCGCCGCGGGACACTGGATTTCACCGCTGGAATGTTTTTTTTTTTTTTTTAAATAAAGGACTTTTTCAAGGTGTTTGTGTGTTTTTTTAAACATTTTTTTACGCTTTCTTTGTGAAATGGTAGGGGTATAATGTACCCCTTACCAATTCACATGGGGGGGCCGGGATCTGGGGGTCCCCTTTGTTAAAGGGGTCTTCCAGATTCCGATAAGCCCCCCGCCCGCAGACCCCCACAACCACCGGGCAAGGGTTGTGGGGATGAGGCCCTTGTCCCCATCAACATGGGGACATCCTCCCCATGTTGAGGGCATGTGGCTTGGTACGGTTCAGGAGGGAGGGGGGCCGCTCTCTCGTCCCCCCCTTTTCCCCTGCGGCCGGCCAGGTTGCGTGCTCGGATAAGGGGTCTGGTATGGATTTTTAGGGGGACTCCACGCCATTTTTTTTAAAATTTGGGGTGGAGTTCCCCTTAAAATCCATGCCAGATCTGAAGGGCCTGGAATGGATATTTGGGGGAACCCCACGTCAATTTTTTTTTAAATTTGCGGCGGGGTTCCCCTTAATATCCATTCCAGACCTGAAGGGCCTGGTAATTGAATTCTGGGGAACCCCCACGCTTTTTTTTTATTTTTTTATCAATGACTTTTGTATGTATTGCCGGGAGCCGACAATTCATTAATAGCCGCGAGTCAGTTTTAAATGCATTTTTTTCTTTCAAAAATGACATTTTTTGCAGGGACAGTTCTAAGCACGGGAAACATGCGCCACTTCACATGCATATCATACACACCCCCCAGGTACGAAATTTAAAGGAATATTTCACTTTTATTTTTTCATTTTAAGCATTATTAAAATCACTGCTCCCGAAAAAACGGCCGTTTTTAAAACTTCTGTTTGCATTGATACATGTCCCCTGGGGCAGGACCCGGGTCCCCAAACACTTTTTAGGACAATAACTTGCATATTAGCCTTTATAATTAACACTTTAGATTTCGAACGTTCGAGCCCATTGTATTTAATAGGGTTCTAAAGTTTACACAAACATTTTGTCTGTTCGTAGGTTCTGGTGCGAACCGAACAGGGGGGTGTTCGGCTCATCCCTGATCCACAGTACATCAGTGATGGTCCACAGTACATCAGTGATGGTCCACAGTACATCAGGGAAGGTCCATAGTACATCAGGGCTGGTCCATAGTACATCAGTGATGATCCATAGTACACCTGTGATGGCCCATAGTACACCTGTGATGGCCCATAGTACATCAGTGATGATCCACAGTACATCAGTGATGATCCACATTACATCAGTGATGATCCTCAGTACATCAGTGATGATCCTCAGTACATCAGTGATGATCCTCAGTACATCAGTGATGATCCTCAGTACATCAGTGATGATCCACAATACATCAGTGATGATCCACAGTACATCAGGGATGGTTAACAGTACATCAGTGATGATCCATAGTACATCAGTGATGGTCCACAGTACATCAGTGATGATCCACAGTACATCAGTGATGATCCACAGTACATCATGGATGGTTAACAGTACATCAGTGATGATCCATAGTACATCAGTGATGGTCCACAGTACATCAGTGATGATCCATAGTACATCAGTGATGGCTCATAGTATATCCATGATGATCCATAGTACATCAGTGATGATCCATAGTACACCAGGGATGATCCACAGTACATCAGTGATGATCCACAGTACATCAGTGATGGCCCATAGTACATCAGTGATGATCTATAGTACATCAGTGATGATCCACAGTACATCAGTGATGATCCATAGTACATCAGTGATGATCCATAGTACACCAGTGATGGTCCATAGTACATCAGTGATGGTCCACAGTACATCAGTGATGATCCATAGTACATCAGTGATGGCTCATAGTATATCCGTGATGATCCATAGTACATCAGTGATGATCCATAGTACATCAGTGATGATCCACAGTACATCAGTGATGATCTATAGTACATCAGTGATGATCCTCAGTACATCAGGGATGGTCCATAGTACATCAGGGATGGTCCATAGTACATCAGTGATGGCCCATAGTACATAAGTGATGATCCATAGTACACCAGGGATGATCCACAGTACATCAGTGATGATCCACAGTACATCAGTGATGGCCCATAGTACATCAGTGATGATCTATAGTACATCAGTGATGATCCACAGTACATCAGTGATGATCCATAGTACATCAGTGATGATCCATAGTACACCAGTGATGGTCCATAGTACACCAGTGATGGTCCATAGTACATCAGTGATGATCCACAGTACATCAGTGATGATCCACAGTACATCAGTGATGATCCACAGTACATCAGGGATGATCCACGGTACATCAGTGATGGTCCACGGTACATCAGGGATGGTCCACAGTACATCAGTGATGATCCATAGTACACCAGTGATGGCCCATAGTACACCAGTGATGGTCCATAGTACACCAGTGATAGTCCATAGTACATCAGTGATGATCCACAGTACATCAGTGATGATCCATAGTACATCAGTGATGATCCATAGTACATCAGTGATGATCCTAAGTACATCAGTGATGATCTATAGTACATCAGTGATGATCCACAGTACATCAGTGATGATCCACAGTACATCAGTGATGATACACAGTACATGAGGGATGGTCCATAGTACACCAGTGATGATCCATAGTACACCAGTGATGATCCATAGTACACCAGTGATGATCCATAGTACACCAGTGATGGTCCATGGTACACCAGTGATGGTCCATGGTACACCAGTGATGGTCCATAGTACATCAGTGATGATCCACAGTACATCAGTGATGGTCCATAGAACATCAGTGATGATCCACAGTACATCAGTGATAAATCCACAGTACATCAGTGATGGTCCACAGTACATCAGTGATGGTTCAAAGTACATCAGTGATGGTCCACAATACATCAGGGATGGTCCTCAGTACACCAGTGATGGCCCATAGTACATCAGTGATGATCTATAGTACATCAGTGATGATCCACAGTACATCAGTGATGATCCACAGTACATCAGTGATGATCCACAGTACATCAATGATGATCCACAGTACATCAGGGATGGTCCACAGTACATCAGGGATGGTCCACAGTACATCAGGGATGATCCATAGTACATCAGTGATGATCCATAGTACATCAGTGATGATCCATAGTACATCAGTGATGATCCTCAGTACATCAGTGATGATCCACAGTACATCAGGGATGATCCACAGTACATCAGGGATGGTCCACAGTACAAGTGATGATCCTCAGTACATCAGTGATGATCTATAGTACATCAGTGATGATCCACAGTACAGCAGTAATGATCCATAGTACATCAGTGATGGTCCATAGTACATCAGTGATGATCCACAGTACATCAGGGATGGTCCACAGTACAAGTGATGATCCTCAGTACATCAGTGATGATCTATACTACATCAGTGATGATCCACAGTAAATCAGTGATGATCCACAGTGCATCAGTGATGATCCACAGTACAACAGTGATGATCCTCAGAACAAGTGATGATCCATAGTACATCAGTGATGATCCTCAGTACATTAGTGATGATCCACAGTACATCAGTGATAATCCACAGTACATCAGTGATGATCCACAGTACATCAGTGATGATCCACAGTACATCAGTGATGATCCACAGTACAAGTGATGATCCATAGTACATTAGTGATGATCTGCAGTACATCAGTGATAATCCACAGTACATCAGTGATGATCCACAGTACATCAGGGATGGTCCATAGTACATCAGTGATGATCCATAGTACATCAGCGATAATCCACTGTACATCAGTGATGGCATATAATACACCAGTGATGGCCCATAGTACATCAGTGATGGTCCACAGTACATCAGTGATGGTCCACAGTACATCAGTGATGGTCCACAGCACATCAGGGATGATCCTCAGTACATCAGTGATGATCCACAGTACATCAGTGATGATCCACAGTACATCAGTGATGATCCACAGTACATCAGTGATGATCCACAGTACATCAGGGATGGTCCACAGTACATCAGTGATGATCCATGGTACACCAGTGATGGTCCAAAGTACATCAGTGATGATCTATAGTACATCAGTGATGATTCATAGTACATCAGTGCTGATCCATAGTACACCAGTGATGGCCCATAGTACACCTGTGATGATCCATAGTACACCAGTGATGATCCATAGTACACCAGTGATGGCCCATAGTACACCACTGATGGCCCATAGTACATCAGTGATGATCTATAGTACATCAGTGATGGCCCAAAGTACATCAGTGATGATCTATAGTACATCAGTGATGATTCATAGTACATCAGTGTTGATCCATAGTACACCAGTGATGGCCCATAGTACACCAGTGATGATCCATAGTACACCAGTGATGATCCATAGTACACCAGTGATGGCCCATAGTACACCACTGATGGCCCATAGTACATCAGTGATGATCTATAGTACATCAGTGATGATCCACAGTACACCAGTGATGATCCACAGTACACCAGTGATGATCCATAGTACACCGGTGATGATCCATAGTACACCAGTGATGATCCATAGTACACCAGTGATGATCCATAGTACACCAGTGATGGTCCATAGTACACCAGTGATGATCTATTGTACATCAGTGATGATCCACAGTACATCAATGATGATCTATAGTACATCAGTGATGATCCACAGTACATCAGTGATGATCCATAGTACATCAGTGATGATCCACAGTACATCAGTGATGATCCACAGTACATCAGTGATAATCCACAGTACATCAGTGATGATCCACAGTACACCAGTGATGATCCACAGTACACCAGTGATGATCCATAGTACACCAGTGATGATCCATAGTACACCAGTGATGATCCATAGTACACCAGTGATGATCCATAGTACACCAGTGATGGTCCATAGTACACCAGTGATGATCTATAGTACATCAGTGATGATCCACAGTACATCAATGATGATCTATAGTACATCAGTGATGATCCACAGTACATCAGTGATGATCCATAGTACATCAGTGATGATCCATAGTACATCAGTGATGATCCACAGTACATCAGTGATAATCCACAGTACATCAGTGATGATCCACAGTACACCAGTGATGATCCACATTACATCAGTGATGGTCCACAGTACATCAGTGATGGTCCACAGTACATCAGGGATTGTCCTCAGTACATCAGTGATGATCCACAGTACATCAGGGATGGTCCACAGTACATCAGTGATGGCCCAAAGTACATCAGTGATGATATATAGTACATCAGTGATGATTCATAGTACATCAGTGTTGATCCATAGTACACCAGTGATGATCCATAGTACACCAGTGATGATCCATAGTACAAAAGTGATGGCCCATAGTACACCACTGATGGCCCATAGTACATCAGTGATGATCTATAGTACATCAGTGATGATCCACAGTACATCAGTGATGATCCACAGTACATCAGTGATTATCCACAGTACAAGTGATGATCCATAGTACATTAGTGATGATCCTCAGTACATCAGTGATAATCCACAGTACATCAGTGATGATCCACAGTACATCAGGGATGGTCCACAGTACATCAGTGATGGCCCATAGTACATCAGTGATGATCCATAGTACATCAGTGATGATCCATAGTACATCAGCGATTATCCACAGTACATCAGTGATGGCATATAATACACCAGTGATGGCCCATAGTACATCAGTGATGGTCCACAGTACATCAGTGATGGTCCACAGTACATCAGTGATGGTCCACAGTACATCAGGGATGGTCCTCAGTACATCAGTGATGATCCACAGTACATCAGTGATGATCCACAGTACATCAGTGATGATCCACAGTACATCAGTGATGATCCACAGTGCATCAGGGATGGTCCACAGTACATCAGTGATGATCCATGGTACACCAGTGATGGTCCAAAGTACATCAGTGATGATCTATAGTACATCAGTGATGATTCATAGTACATCAGTGTTGATCCATAGTACACCAGTGATGGCCCATAGTACACCTGTGATGATCCATAGTACACCAGTGATGATCCATAGTACACCAGTGATGGCCCATAGTACACCAGTGATGGCCCATAGTACACCAGTGATGATCCATAGTACACCAGTGATGATCCATAGTACACCAGTGATGGCCCATAGTACACCACTGATGGCCCATAGTACATCAGTGATGATCTATAGTACATCAGTGATGATCCACAGTACACCAGTGATGATCCACAGTACACCAGTGATGATCCATAGTACACCAGTGATGATCCATAGTACACCAGTGATGATCCATAGTACACCAGTGATGGTCCATAGTACACCAGTGATGATCTATAGTACATCAGTGATGATCCACAGTGCATCAATGATGATCTATAGTACATCAGTGATGATCCACAGTACATCAGTGATGATCCATAGTACATCAGTGATGATCCACAGTACATCAGTGATGATCCACAGTACATCAGTGATAATCCACAGTACATCAGTGATGATCCACAGTACACCAGTGATGATCCACAGTACACCAGTGATGATCCACAGTACACCAGTGATGATCCATAGTACACCAGTGATGATCCATAGTACACCAGTGATGGTCCATAGTACACCAGTGATGATCTATAGTACATCAGTGATGATCCGCAGTACATCAATGATGATCTATAGTACATCAGTGATGATCCACAGTACATCAGTGATGATCCATAGTACATCAGTGATGATCCATAGTACATCAGTGATGATCCACAGTACATCAGTGATAATCCACAGTACATCAGTGATGATCCACAGTACACCAGTGATGATCCACAGTACATCAGTGATGGTCCACAGTACATCAGTGATGGTCCACAGTACATCAGGGATTGTCCTCAGTACATCAGTGATGATCCACAGTACATCAGGGATGGTCCACAGTACATCAGTGATGGCCCAAAGTACATCAGTGATGATATATAGTACATCAGTGATGATTCATAGTACATCAGTGTTGATCCATAGTACACCAGTGATGATCCATAGTACACCAGTGATGATCCATAGTACAAAAGTGATGGCCCATAGTACACCACTGATGGCCCATAGTACATCAGTGATGATCTATAGTACATCAGTGATGATCTATAGTACATCAGTGATGATCCACAGTACATCAGTGATGATCCACAGTACATCAGTGATGATACACAGTACATCAGTGATGATACACAGTACATCAGGGATGGTCCATAGTACACCAGTGATGATCCATAGTACACCAGTGATGATCCATAGTACACCAGTGATGATCCACAGTACACCAGTGATGATCCATAGTACACCAGTGATGATCCATAGTACACCAGTGATGATCCATAGTACACCAGTGATGATCTATAGTACATCAGTGATGATCCACAGTACATCAATGATGATCTATAGTACATCAGTGATGATCCACAGTACATCAGTGATGATCCATAGTACATCAGTGATGATCCACAGTACATCAGTGATGATCCATAGTACATCAGTGATGATCCACAGTACACCAGTGATGATCCACAGTACACCAGTGATGATCCATAGTACACCAGTGATGATCCATAGTACACCAGTGATGATCCATAGTACACCAGTGATGGTCCATAGTACACCAGTGATGATCTATAGTACATCAGTGATGATCCACAGTACATCAATGATGATCTATAGTACATCAGTGATGATCCACAGTACATCAGTGATGATCCATAGTACATCAGTGATGATCCACAGTACATCAGTGATAATCCACAGTACATCAGTGATGATCCACAGTACACCAGTGATGATCCACAGTACATCAGTGATGGTCCACAGTACATCAGTGATGGTCCACAGTACATCAGGGATTGTCCTCAGTACATCAGTGATGTTCCACAGTACATCAGGGATGGTCCACAGTACATCAGTGATGGCCCAAAGTACATCAGTGATGATATATAGTACATCAGTGATGATTCATAGTACATCAGTGTTGATCCATAGTACACCAGTGATGATCCATAGTACACCAGTGATGATCCATAGTACAAAAGTGATGGCCCATAGTACACCACTGATGGCCCATAGTACATCAGTGATGATCTATAGTACATCAGTGATGATCCACAGTACATCAGTGATGATCCACAGTACATCAGTGATTATCCACAGTACAAGTGATGATCCATAGTACATTAGTGATGATCCTCAGTACATCAGTGATAATCCACAGTACATCAGTGATGATCCACAGTACATCAGGGATGGTCCACAGTACATCAGTGATGGCCCATAGTACATCAGTGATGATCCATAGTACATCAGTGATGATCCATAGTACATCAGCGATAATCCACAGTACATCAGTGATAGCATATAATACACCAGTGATGGCCCATAGTACATCAGTGATGGTCCACAGTACATCAGTGATGGTCCACAGTACATCAGTGATGGTCCACAGTACACCAGTGATGACCCATAGTACACCAGTGATGATCCATAGTACACCAGTGATGATCCATAGTACACCAGTGATGATCCATAGTACACCAGTGATGGTCCATAGTACACCAGTGATGATCTATTGTACATCAGTGATGATCCACAGTACATCAATGATGATCTATAGTACATCAGTGATGATCCACAGTACATCAGTGATGATCCATAGTACATCAGTGATGATCCACAGTACATCAGTGATGATCCACAGTACATCAGTGATAATCCACAGTACATCAGTGATGATCCACAGTACACCAGTGATGATCCACAGTACACCAGTGATGATCCACAGTACACCAGTGATGATCCATAGTACACCAGTGATGATCCATAGTACACCAGTGATGATCCATAGTACACCAGTGATGGTCCATAGTACACCAGTGATGATCTATAGTACATCAGTGATGATCCACAGTACATCAATGATGATCTATAGTACATCAGTGATGATCCACAGTACATCAGTGATGATCCATAGTACATCAGTGATGATCCATAGTACATCAGTGATGATCCACAGTACATCAGTGATAATCCACAGTACATCAGTGATGATCCACAGTACACCAGTGATGATCCACATTACATCAGTGATGGTCCACAGTACATCAGTGATGGTCCACAGTACATCAGGGATTGTCCTCAGTACATCAGTGATGATCCACAGTACATCAATGATGATCTATAGTACATCAGTGATGATCCACAGTACATCAGTGATGATCCATAGTACATCAGTGATGATCCACAGTACATCAGTGATGATCCACAGTACATCAGTGATAATCCACAGTACATCAGTGATGATCCACAGTACACCAGTGATGATCCACAGTACACCAGTGATGATCCATAGTACACCAGTGATGATCCATAGTACACCAGTGATGATCCATAGTACACCAGTGATGATCCATAGTACACCAGTGATGGTCCATAGTACACCAGTGATGATCTATAGTACATCAGTGATGATCCACAGTACATCAATGATGATCTATAGTACATCAGTGATGATCCACAGTACATCAGTGATGATCCATAGTACATCAGTGATGATCCATAGTACATCAGTGATGATCCACAGTACATCAGTGATAATCCACAGTACATCAGTGATGATCCACAGTACATCAGTGATGATCCACAGTACATCAGGGATGGTCCACAGTACATCAGTGATGGCCCATAGTACATCAGTGATGATCCATAGTACATCAGTGATGATCCATAGTACATCAGCGATAATCCACAGTACATCAGTGATAGCATATAATACACCAGTGATGGCCCATAGTACATCAGTGATGGTCCACAGTACATCAGTGATGGTCCACAGTACATCAGTGATGGTCCACAGTACATCAGGGATGGTCCTCAGTACATCAGTGATGATCCACAGTACATCAGTGATGATCCACAGTACATCAGTGATGATCCACAGTACATCAGTGATGATCCACAGTACATCAGGGATGGTCCACAGTACATCAGTGATGATCCATGGTACACCAGTGATGGTCCAAAGTACATCAGTGATGATCTATAGTACATCAGTGATGATTCATAGTACATCAGTGTTGATCCATAGTACACCAGTGATGGCCCATAGTACATCAGTGATGATCCATAGCACATCAGTGATGATCCATAGTACATCAGCGATAATCCACAGTACATCAGTGATGGCATATAATACACCAGTGATGGCCCATAGTACATCAGTGATGGTCCACAGTACATTAGTGATGGTCCACAGTACATCAGTGATGGTCCACAGTACATCAGGGATGGTCCTCAGTACATCAGTGATGATCCACAGTACATCAGTGATGATCCACAGTACATCAGTGATGATCCACAGTACATCAGGGATGGTCCACAGTACATCAGTGATGATCCATGGTACACCAGTGATGGTCCAAAGTACATCAGTGATGATCTATAGTACATCAGTGATGATTCATAGTACATCAGTGTTGATCCATAGTACACCAGTGATGGCCCATAGTACACCTGTGATGATCCATAGTACACCAGTGATGATCCATAGTACACCAGTGATGGCCCATAGTACACCACTGATGGCCCATAGTACATCAGTGATGATCTATAGTGCATCAATGATGGCCCAAAGTACATCAGTGATGATCTATAGTACATCAGTGATGATTCATAGTACATCAGTGTTGATCCATAGTACACCAGTGATGGCCCATAGTACACCAGTGATGATCCATAGTACACCAGTGATGATCCATAGTACACCAGTGATGGCCCATAGTACACCACTGATGGCCCATAGTACATCAGTGATGATCTATAGTACATCAGTGATGATCCACAGTACACCAGTGATGATCCACAGTACACCAGTGATGATCCATAGTACACCAGTGATGATACATAGTACACCAGTGATGATCCATAGTACACCAGTGATGGTCCATAGTACACCAGTGATGATCTATAGTACATCAGTGATGATCCACAGTACATCAATGATTATCTATAGTACATCAGTGATGATCCACAGTACATCAGTGATGATCCATAGTACATCAGTGATGATCCACAGTACATCAGTGATGATCCACAGTACATCAGTGATAATCCACAGTACATCAGTGATGATCCACAGTACACCAGTGATGATCCACAGTACACCAGTGATGATCCATAGTACACCAGTGATGATCCATAGTACACCAGTGATGATCCATAGTACACCAGTGATGGTCCATAGTACACCAGTGATGATCTATAGTACATCAGTGATGATCCGCAGTACATCAATGATGATCTATAGTACATCAGTGATGATCCACAGTACATCAGTGATGATCCATAGTACATCAGTGATGATCCATAGTACATCAGTGATGATCCACAGTACATCAGTGATAATCCACAGTACATCAGTGATGATCCACAGTACACCAGTGATGATCCACAGTACATCAGTGATGGTCCACAGTACATCAGTGATGGTCCACAGTACATCAGGGATTGTCCTCAGTACATCAGTGATGATCCACAGTACATCAGGGATGGTCCACAGTACATCAGTGATGGCCCAAAGTACATCAGTGATGATATATAGTACATCAGTGATGATTCATAGTACATCAGTGTTGATCCATAGTACACCAGTGATGATCCATAGTACACCAGTGATGATCCATAGTACAAAAGTGATGGCCCATAGTACACCACTGATGGCCCATAGTACATCAGTGATGATCTATAGTACATCAGTAAAGATCTATAGTACATCAGTGATGATCCACAGTACATCAGTGATGATCCACAGTACATCAGTGATGATCCACAGTACATCAGTGATGATACACAGTACATCAGTGATGATACACAGTACATCAGGGATGGTCCATAGTACACCAGTGATGATCCATAGTACACCAGTGATGGTCCATAGTACACCAGTGATGATCTATAGTACATCAGTGATGATCCACAGTACATCAATGATGATCTATAGTACATCAGTGATGATCCACAGTACATCAGTGATGATCCACAGTACATCAGTGATAATCCACAGTACATCAGTGATGATCCACAGTACATCAGTGATGGTCCACAGTACATCAGTGATGGTCCACAGTACATCAGGGATTGTCCTCAGTACATCAGTGATGATCCACAGTACATCAGGGATGGTCCACAGTACATCAGTGATGGCCCAAAGTACATCAGTGATGATATATAGTACATCAGTGATGATTCATAGTACATCAGTGTTGATCCATAGTACACCAGTGATGATCCATAGTACACCAGTGATGATCCATAGTACAAAAGTGATGGCCCATAGTACACCACTGATGGCCCATAGTACATCAGTGATGATCTATAGTACATCAGTGATGATCCACAGTACATCAGTGATGATCCACAGTACATCAGTGATTATCCACAGTACAAGTGATGATCCATAGTACATTAGTGATGATCCTCAGTACATCAGTGATAATCCACAGTACATCAGTGATGATCCACAGTACATCAGGGATGGTCCACAGTACATCAGTGATGGCCCATAGTACATCAGTGATGATCCATAGTACATCAGTGATGATCCATAGTACATCAGCGATAATCCACAGTACATCAGTGATAGCATATAATACACCAGTGATGGCCCATAGTACATCAGTGATGGTCCACAGTACATCAGTGATGGTCCACAGTACATCAGTGATGGTCCACAGTACATCAGGGATGGTCCTCAGTACATCAGTGATGATCCACAGTACATCAGTGATGATCCACAGTACATCAGTGATGATCCACAGTACATCAGTGATGATCCACAGTACATCAGGGATGGTCCACAGTACATCAGTGATGATCCATGGTACACCAGTGATGGTCCAAAGTACATCAGTGATGATCTATAGTACATCAGTGATGATTCATAGTACATCAGTGTTGATCCATAGTACACCAGTGATGGCCCATAGTACACCTGTGATGATCCATAGTACACCAGTGATGATCCATAGTACACCAGTGATGGCCCATAGTACACCACTGATGGCCCATAGTACATCAGTGATGATCTATAGTACATCAATGATGGCCCAAAGTACATCAGTGATGATCTATAGTACATCAGTGATGATTCATAGTACATCAGTGTTGATCCATAGTACACCAGTGATGGCCCATAGTACACCAGTGATGATCCATAGTACACCAGTGATGATCCATAGTACACCAGTGATGGCCCATAGTACACCACTGATGGCCCATAGTACATCAGTGATGATCTATAGTACATCAGTGATGATCCACAGTACACCAGTGATGATCCACAGTACACCAGTGATGATCCATAGTACACCAGTGATGATCCATAGTACACCAGTGATGATCCATAGTACACCAGTGATGGTCCATAGTACACCAGTGATGATCTATAGTACATCAGTGATGATCCACAGTACATCAATGATGATCTATAGTACATCAGTGATGATCCACAGTACATCAGTGATGATCCATAGTACATCAGTGATGATCCACAGTACATCAGTGATGATCCACAGTACATCAGTGATAATCCACAGTACATCAGTGATGATCCACAGTACACCAGTGATGATCCACAGTACACCAGTGATGATCCATAGTACACCAGTGATGATCCATAGTACACCAGTGATGATCCATAGTACACCAGTGATGGTCCATAGTACACCAGTGATGATCTATAGTACATCAGTGATGATCCGCAGTACATCAATGATGATCTATAGTACATCAGTGATGATCCACAGTACATCAGTGATGATCCATAGTACATCAGTGATGATCCATAGTACATCAGTGATGATGCACAGTACATCAGTGATAATCCACAGTACATCAGTGATGATCCACCGTACACCAGTGATGATCCACAGTACATCAGTGATGGTCCACAGTACATCAGTGATGGCCCAAAGTACATCAGTGATGATATATAGTACATCAGTGATCATTCATAGTACATCAGTGATGATCCATAGTACATCAGTGATGATCCACAGTACATCAGTGATAATCCACAGTACATCAGTGATGATCCACCGTACACCAGTGATGATCCACAGTACATCAGTGATGGTCCACAGTACATCAGTGATGGTCCACAGTACATCAGGGATTGTCCTCAGTACATCAGTGATGATCCACAGTACATCAGGGATGGTCCACAGTACATCAGTGATGGCCCAAAGTACATCAGTGATGATATATAGTACATCAGTGATCATTCATAGTACATCAGTGTTGATCCATAGTACACCAGTGATGATCCATAGTACACCAGTGATGATCCATAGTACAAAAGTGATGGCCCATAGTACACCACTGATGGCCCATAGTACACCAGTGATGATCCATAGTACACCAGTGATGATCCATAGTACACCAGTGATGGTCCATAGTACACCAGTGATGATCTATAGTACATCAGTGATGATCCACAGTACATCAATGATGATCTATAGTACATCAGTGATGATCCACAGTACATCAGTGATGATCCATAGTACATCAGTGATGATCCACAGTACATCAGTGATGATCCACAGTACATCAGTGATAATCCACAGTACATCAGTGATGATCCACAGTACACCAGTGATGATCCACAGTACACCAGTGATGATCCATAGTACACCAGTGATGATCCATAGTACACCAGTGATGATCCATAGTACACCAGTGATGGTCCATAGTACACCAGTGATGATCTATAGTACATCAGTGATGATCCGCAGTACATCAATGATGATCTATAGTACATCAGTGATGATCCACAGTACATCAGTGATGATCCATAGTACATCAGTGATGATCCATAGTACATCAGTGATGATGCACAGTACATCAGTGATAATCCACAGTACATCAGTGATGATCCACCGTACACCAGTGATGATCCACAGTACATCAGTGATGGTCCACAGTACATCAGTGATGGCCCAAAGTACATCAGTGATGATATATAGTACATCAGTGATCATTCATAGTACATCAGTGATGATCCATAGTACATCAGTGATGATCCACAGTACATCAGTGATAATCCACAGTACATCAGTGATGATCCACCGTACACCAGTGATGATCCACAGTACATCAGTGATGGTCCACAGTACATCAGTGATGGTCCACAGTACATCAGGGATTGTCCTCAGTACATCAGTGATGATCCACAGTACATCAGGGATGGTCCACAGTACATCAGTGATGGCCCAAAGTACATCAGTGATGATATATAGTACATCAGTGATCATTCATAGTACATCAGTGTTGATCCATAGTACACCAGTGATGATCCATAGTACACCAGTGATGATCCATAGTACAAAAGTGATGGCCCATAGTACACCACTGATGGCCCATAGTACACCAGTGATGATCTATAGTACATCAGTGATGATCCACAGTACATCAATGATGATCTATAGTACATCAGTGATGATCCACAGTACATCAGTGATGATCCACAGTACATCAGTGATAATCCACAGTACATCAGTGATGATCCACAGTACATCAGTGATGGTCCACAGTACATCAGTGATGGTCCACAGTACATCAGGGATTGTCCTCAGTACATCAGTGATGATCCACAGTACATCAGGGATGGTCCACAGTACATCAGTGATGGCCCAAAGTACATCAGTGATGATATATAGTACATCAGTGATGATTCATAGTACATCAGTGTTGATCCATAGTACACCAGTGATGATCCATAGTACACCAGTGATGATCCATAGTACAAAAGTGATGGCCCATAGTACACCACTGATGGCCCATAGTACATCAGTGATGATCTATAGTACATCAGTGATGATCCACAGTACATCAGTGATGATCCACAGTACATCAGTGATTATCCACAGTACAAGTGATGATCCATAGTACATTAGTGATGATCCTCAGTACATCAGTGATAATCCACAGTACATCAGTGATGATCCACAGTACATCAGGGATGGTCCACAGTACATCAGTGATGGCCCATAGTACATCAGTGATGATCCATAGTACATCAGTGATGATCCATAGTACATCAGCGATAATCCACAGTACATCAGTGATAGCATATAATACACCAGTGATGGCCCATAGTACATCAGTGATGGTCCACAGTACATCAGTGATGGTCCACAGTACATCAGTGATGGTCCACAGTACATCAGGGATGGTCCTCAGTACATCAGTGATGATCCACAGTACATCAGTGATGATCCACAGTACATCAGTGATGATCCACAGTACATCAGTGATGATCCACAGTACATCAGGGATGGTCCACAGTACATCAGTGATGATCCATGGTACACCAGTGATGGTCCAAAGTACATCAGTGATGATCTATAGTACATCAGTGATGATTCATAGTACATCAGTGTTGATCCATAGTACACCAGTGATGGCCCATAGTACACCTGTGATGATCCATAGTACACCAGTGATGATCCATAGTACACCAGTGATGGCCCATAGTACACCACTGATGGCCCATAGTACATCAGTGATGATCTATAGTACATCAATGATGGCCCAAAGTACATCAGTGATGATCTATAGTACATCAGTGATGATTCATAGTACATCAGTGTTGATCCATAGTACACCAGTGATGGCCCATAGTACACCAGTGATGATCCATAGTACACCAGTGATGATCCATAGTACACCAGTGATGGCCCATAGTACACCACTGATGGCCCATAGTACATCAGTGATGATCTATAGTACATCAGTGATGATCCACAGTACACCAGTGATGATCCACAGTACACCAGTGATGATCCATAGTACACCAGTGATGATCCATAGTACACCAGTGATGATCCATAGTACACCAGTGATGGTCCATAGTACACCAGTGATGATCTATAGTACATCAGTGATGATCCACAGTACATCAATGATGATCTATAGTACATCAGTGATGATCCACAGTACATCAGTGATGATCCATAGTACATCAGTGATGATCCACAGTACATCAGTGATGATCCACAGTACATCAGTGATAATCCACAGTACATCAGTGATGATCCACAGTACACCAGTGATGATCCACAGTACACCAGTGATGATCCATAGTACACCAGTGATGATCCATAGTACACCAGTGATGATCCATAGTACACCAGTGATGGTCCATAGTACACCAGTGATGATCTATAGTACATCAGTGATGATCCGCAGTACATCAATGATGATCTATAGTACATCAGTGATGATCCACAGTACATCAGTGATGATCCATAGTACATCAGTGATGATCCATAGTACATCAGTGATGATGCACAGTACATCAGTGATAATCCACAGTACATCAGTGATGATCCACCGTACACCAGTGATGATCCACAGTACATCAGTGATGGTCCACAGTACATCAGTGATGGCCCAAAGTACATCAGTGATGATATATAGTACATCAGTGATCATTCATAGTACATCAGTGATGATCCATAGTACATCAGTGATGATCCACAGTACATCAGTGATAATCCACAGTACATCAGTGATGATCCACCGTACACCAGTGATGATCCACAGTACATCAGTGATGGTCCACAGTACATCAGTGATGGTCCACAGTACATCAGGGATTGTCCTCAGTACATCAGTGATGATCCACAGTACATCAGGGATGGTCCACAGTACATCAGTGATGGCCCAAAGTACATCAGTGATGATATATAGTACATCAGTGATCATTCATAGTACATCAGTGTTGATCCATAGTACACCAGTGATGATCCATAGTACACCAGTGATGATCCATAGTACAAAAGTGATGGCCCATAGTACACCACTGATGGCCCATAGTACATCAGTGATGATCTATAGTACATCAGTGATGATCTATAGTACATCAGTGATGATCCACAGTACATCAGTGATGATCCACAGTACATCAGTGATGATCCACAGTACATCAGTGATGATACACAGTACATCAGTGATGATACACAGTACATCAGGGATGGTCCATAGTACACCAGTGATGATCCATAGTACACCAGTGATGATCCATAGTACACCAGTGATGATCCATAGTACACCAGTGATGGTCCATAGTACACCAGTGATGATCCATAGTACATCAGTGATGGTCCATAGTACATCAGTGATGATCCACAGTACATCAGTGATGGTCCATAGAACATCAGTGATGGTCCACAGTACACCAGTGATGATCCACAGTACACCAGTGATGATCCACAGTACATCAGTGATGATCCATAGTATATCAGTGATGATCCACAATACATCAGTGATGATCCACAGTACATTAGTGACGATCCACAGTACATCAGTGATGATCCACAGTACATCAGGGATGGTCCACAGTACATCAGGGATGGTCCACAGTACATCAGGGATGGTCCACAGTACATCAGTGATGATCCATAGTACATCAGTGATGATCCATAGTACATCAGTGATGATCCACAGTACATCAGTGATGATTCACAGTACATCAGGGATGGTCCCCAGTACAAGTGATGATCCATAGTACATCAGTGATGATCCATAGTACATCAGTGATGATCCTCAGTACATCAGTGATGATCCTCAGTACATCAGTGATGATCTATAGTACATCAGTGATGATCCACAGTACAGCAGTGATGATCCATAGTACATCAGTGATGGTCCATAGTACATCAGTGATAATCCACAGTACATCAGTGATGATCCACAGTACATCAGTGATGATCCTCAGTACAAGTGATGATCCATAGTACATCAGTGATGATCCTCAGTACATCAGTGATGATCCACAGTACAGCAGTGATGATCCATAGTACATCAGTGATGGTCCATAGTACATCAGTGATAATCCACAGTACATCAGTGATGATCCACAGTACATCAGTGATGATCCACAGTACAAGTGATGATCCATAGTACATTAGTGATGATCCTCAGTACATCAGTGATAATCCACAGTACATCAGTGATGATCCACAGTACATCAGGGATGGTCCACAGTACATCAGTGATGGCCCATAGTACATCAGTGATGATCCATAGTACATCAGTGATGATCCATAGTACATCAGTGATAATCCACAGTACATCAGTGATGGCCCATAATACACCAGTGATGGCCCATAGTACATCAGTGATGATCCATAGTACACCAGTGATGGCCCAAAGTACATCAGTGATGATTCATAGTACATCAGTGTTGATCCATAGTGCACCAGTGATGGCCCATAGTACACCAGTGAGGATCCATAGTACACCAGTGATGATCCATAGTACACCAGTGATGGCCCATAGTACACCAGTGATGATCCATAGTACACCAGTGATGATCCATAGTACACCAGTGATGATCCATAGTACAAAAGTGATGGCCCATAGTACACCACTGATGGCCCATAGTACATCAGTGATGATCTATAGTACATCAGTGATGATCTACAGTACATCAGTGATGATCCACAGTACATCAGTGATGATCCACAGTACATCAGTGATGATACACAGTACATCAGTGATGATACACAGTACATCAGGGATGGTCCATAGTACACCAGTGATGATCCATAGTACACCAGTGATGGTCCATAGTACACCAGTGATGGTCCATAGTACACCAGTGATGGTCCATAGTACACCAGTGATGATCCATAGTACATCAGTGATGGTCCATAGTACATCAGTGATGATCCACAGTACATCAGTGATGGTCCACAGTACACCAGTGATGATCCACAGTACACCAGTGATGATCCACAGTACATCAGTGATGATCCACAGTACAAGTGATGATCCATAGTACATCAGTGATGATCCACAATACATCAGTGATGATCCACAGTACATTAGTGATGATCCACAGTACATCAGTGATGATCCACAGTACATCAGGGATGGTCCACAGTACATCAGGGATGGTCCACAGTACATCAGGGATGGTCCACAGTACATCAGTGATGATCCATAGTACATCAGTGATGATCCATATTACATCAGTGATGATCCACAGTACATCAGTGATGATTCACAGTACATCAGGGATGGTCCCCAGTACAAGTGATGATCCATAGTACATCAGTGATGATCCATAGTACATCAGTGATGATCCTCAGTACATCAGTGATGATCCTCAGTACATCAGTGATGATCTATAGTACATCAGTGATGATCCACAGTACAGCAGTGATGATCCATAGTACATCAGTGATGGTCCATAGTACATCAGTGATAATCCACAGTACATCAGTGATGATCCACAGTACATCAGTGATGATCCTCAGTACAAGTGATGATCCATAGTACATCAGTGATGATCCTCAGTACATCAGTGATGATCCTCAGTACAAGTGATGATCCATAGTACATCAGTGATGATCCTCAGTACATCAGTGATGATCCACAGTACAGCAGTGATGATCCATAGTACATCAGTGATGGTCCATAGTACATCAGTGATAATCCACAGTACATCAGTGATGATCCACAGTACATCAGTGATGATCCACAGTACAAGTGATGATCCATAGTACATTAGTGATGATCCTCAGTACATCAGTGATAATCCACAGTGCATCAGTGATGATCCACAGTACATCAGGGATGGTCCACAGTACATCAGTGATGGCCCATAGTACACCAGTGATGATCCATAGTACATCAGTGATGATCCATAGTACATCAGTGATAATCCACAGTACATCAGTGATGGCCCATAATACACCAGTGATGGCCCATAGTACATCAGTGATGATCTACAGTGCATCAGTGATGATCCACAGTGCATCAGTGATGATCCACAGTACATCAGTGATGATCCACAGTACATCAGTGATGGTCCACAGTACATCAGTGATGGTCCACAGTACATCAGGGATGGTCCTCAGTACATCAGTGATGATCCACAGTACATCAGTGATGATCCACAGTACATCAGTGATGATCCACAGTACATCAGGGATGGTCCACAGTACATCAGTGATGATCCATAGTACACCAGTGATGGCCCAAAGTACATCAGTGATGATTCATAGTACATCAGTGTTGATCCATAGTACACCAGTGATTGCCCATAGTACACCAGTGATGATCCATAGTACACCAGTGATGATCCATAGTACACCAGTGATGGCCCATAGTACACCAGTGATGATCCATAGTACACCAGTGATGATCCATAGTACACCAGTGATGGCCCATAGTACACCACTGATGGCCCATAGTACATCGGTGATGATCTATAGTCTATAGTACATCAGTGATGATCCACAGTACATCAGTGATGATCCACAGTACATCAGTGATGATCCACAGTACATCAGTGATGATCCACAGTACATCGGGGATGGTCCACAGTACACCAGTGATGATCCATAGTACACCGGTGATGGCCCATAGTACACCAGTGATGGTCCACAGTACATCAGTGATGATCCACAGTACATCAGTGATGATCCACAGTACATCAGTGATGATCCATAGTACATCAGTGATGATCCACAGTACACCAGTGATGGCCCATAGTACATCAGTGATGATCTATAGTACATCAGTGATGATCCATAGTACACCAGTGATGATCCATAGTACACCAGTGATGGCCCATAGTACACCACTGATGGCCCATAGTACATAAGTGATGATCTATAGTACATCAGTGATGATCCACAGTACATCAGTGATGATCCACAGTACATCGGGGATGGTCCACAGTACATCAGTGATGGTCCATAGTACACCAGTGATGATCCATAGTACACCGGTGATGGCCCACAGTACACCAGTGATGGTCCACAGTACATCAGTGATGATCCACAGTACATCAGTGATGATCCACAGTACATCAGTGATGATCCATAGTACATCAGTGATGATCCACAGTACACCAGTGATGGCCCATAGTACATCAGTGATGATCTATAGTACATCAGTGATGATGCACAGTACACCAGTGATGATCCATAGTACACCAGTGATGATCCATAGTACACCAGTGATGATCCATAGTACACCAGTGATGATCCATAGTACACCAGTGATGGTCCATAGTACACGAGTGATGGTCCATAGTACATCAGTGATGATCTATAGTACATCAGTGATGATCCACAGTACATCAATGATGATCTATAGAACATCAGTGATGGTCCACAGTACATCAGGGATGGTCCACAGTACATCAGGGATGGTCCACAGTACATCAGTGATGATCCATAGTTCACCAGTGATGATCCATAGTACATCAGTGATGATCCATAGTACATCAGTGATGATCCACAGTACATCAGTGATGATCCACAGTACATCAGTGATGATCCACAGTACATCAGTGATGAGCCACAGTACATCAGTGATGATCCACAGTACATCAGTGATGATCGACAGTACATCAGGGATGGTCCACAGTACACCAGTGATGGTCTATAGTACACCAGTGATGGTCCATAGTACACCAGTGATGATCTATTGTACATCAGTGATGATCCACAGTACATCAGTGATGATCCACAGTACATCAGTGATGATCCACAGTACATCAGGGATGATCCACAGTACATCAGGGATGATCCACAGTACATCAGGGATGATCCATAGTACATCAGTGATGGCCCATAGTACATCAGTGATGATCCATAGTACACCAGGGATGATCCACAGTACATCAGTGATGATCCACAGTACATCAGTGATGGCCCATAGTACATCAGTGATGATCTATAGTACATCAGTGATGATCCACAGTACATCAGTAATGATCCACAGTACATCAGTGATGATCCACAGTACATCAGTGATGATCTACAGTACACCAGGGATGGTCCATAGTACACCAGTGATGGTCCATAGTACACCAGTGATGATCCATAGTACACCAGTGATGGTCCATAGTACACGAGTGATGGTCCATAGTACATCAGTGATGATCTATAGTACATCAGTGATGATCCACAGTACATCAATGATGATCTATAGAACATCAGTGATGATCCACAGTACATCAGTGATGGTCCACAGTACATCAGTGATGATCCACAGTACATCAGTGATGATCCACAGTACACCAGGGATGGTCCATAGTACACCAGTGATGGTCCATAGTACACCAGTGATGATCCATAGTACACCAGTGATGATCCATAGTACACGAGTGATGGTCCATAGTACATCAGTGATGATCTATAGTACATCAGTGATGATCCACAGTACATCAATGATGATCTATAGAACATCAGTGATGATCAACAGTACATCAGTGATGGTCCACAGTACATTAGTGATGGTCCACAGTACATCAGGGATGGTCCACAGAACTTCAGTGATGATCCACAGTACATCAGTGATGATCCACAGTACATCAGTGATGATCCACAGTACATCAGTGATGATCCACAGTACATCAGTGATGGTCCACAGTACATCAGTGATGGTCCACAGTACATCAGGGAAGGTCCATAGTACATCAGGGCTGGTCCATAGTACATCAGTGATGATCCATAGTACACCTGTGATGGCCCATAGTACACCTGTGATGGCCCATAGTACATCAGTGATGATCCACAGTACATCAGTGATGATCCACATTACATCAGTGATGATCCTCAGTACATCAGTGATGATCCTCAGTACATCAGTGATGATCCTCAGTACATCAGTGATGATCCTCAGTACATCAGTGATGATCCACAATACATCAGTCATGATCCACACTACATCAGGGATGGTTAACAGTACATCAGTGATGATCCATAGTACATCAGTGATGGTCCACAGTACATCAGTGATGATCCACAGTACATCAGTGATGATCCACAGTACATCATGGATGGTTAACAGTACATCAGTGATGATCCATAGTACATCAGTGATGGTCCACAGTACATCAGTGATGATCCAAAGTACATCAGTGATGGCTCATAGTATATCCGTGATGATTGATCCATAGTACATCAGTGAAGATCCATAGTACATCAGTGATGATCCACAGTACATCAGTGATGATCTATAGTACATCAGTGATGATCCTCAGTACATCAGGGATGGTCCATAGTACATCAGGGATGGTCCATAGTACATCAGTGATGGCCCATAGTACATCAGTGATGATCCATAGTACACCAGGGATGATCCACAGTACATCAGTGATGATCCACAGTACATCAGTGATGGCCCATAGTACATCAGTGATGATCCACAGTACATCAGTGATGATCCACAGTACATCAGTGATGATCCATAGTACATCAGTGATGATCCATAGTACACCAGTGATGATCCATAGTACACCCGTGATGATCCACAGTACATCAGTGATGATCCACAGTACATCAGTGATGATCCACAGTACATCAGTGATGATCCTCTGTACATCAGTGATGATTCGCAGTACATCAGTGATAATCCATAGTACATCAGGGATGGTCCACAGTACAAGTGATGATCCATAGTACATCAGTGATAATCCACAGTACATCAGGGATGGTCCATAGTACATCAGGGATGGTCCATAGTACATCAGTGATGATCCATAGTACACCTGTGATGGCCCACAGTACATCAGTGATGATCCACAGTACATCAGTGATGGTCCATAGTACATCAGTGATGGTCCATAGTACATCAGTGATGGTTTATAGTACATCAGTGATGATCCACAGTACATCAGTGATGATCCTCAGTACATCAGGGATGGTCCATAGTACATCAGGGATGGTCCATAGTACATCAGGGATGATCCATAGTACACCAGTGATGATCCATAGTACACCCGTGATGGCCCATAGTACATCAGTGATGATCCACAGTACATCAGTGATGATCCACAGTACATCAGTGATGATCCACAGTACATCAGTGATGATCCACAGTACATCAGGGATGGTCCACAGTACATCAGGGATAGTCCACAGTACAAGTGATGATCCATAGTACATCAGTGATGATCCTCAGTACATCTGTGATGATCCATAGTACATCAGTGATGATCCATAGTACACCACTGTTGATCCATAGTACACCAGTGATGGCCCATAGTACTTCAGTGATGATCTATAGTACATCAGTGATGATCCACAGTACATCAGTGATGATCCACAGTACATCAGTGATAATCCACAGTACATCAGTGATGATCCACAGTACATCAGTGATGGTCCACAGTACATCAGTGATGGCCCATAGTACATCAGTGATGGTCCATAGTACATCAGTGATGATCCATAGTACATCAGTGATGATCCATAGTACATCAGTGATAATCCACAGTACATCAGTGATGATCCATAGTACATCAGTGATGATCCATAGTACATCAGTGATGATCCATAGTACATCAGTGATGATCCATAGTACATCAGTGATGATCCATAGTACACCAGTGATGATCCATAGTACACCAGTGATGGCCCATTGTACTTCAGTGATGATCTATAGTACATCAGTGATGATCCATAGTACACCAGTGATGATCCATAGTACATCAGTGATGGCCCATAGTACACCTGTGATGGCCCATAGTACATCAGTCATGGCCCATAGTACATCAGTGATGATCTATAGTACATCAGTGATGATCCACAGTACATCAGTGATGATCCATAGTACCAGGGGCGTACCTAGAGCATTTGGCACCCGGGGCGGATCCTATATCTGGCACCCCCCACGGTAAAATGTAAAAACACCCCACTGTGCCCCCTGCATCCTTCAAAATCTCTTTGTCACTACTGTGTACCCGCTCTCCACAACTGCACCTCTGGACCCCTTTACATTACACAGCACCCTGCATCACTGGCCCCCTTTACATTATACAGCACCCTGCATCACTGGCCCCCTTTACATTATACAGCACCCTGCATCACTGGACCCCTTACATTACACAACAGCCTGCATCACTGAACCCCCTTACATTACACAGCACCCTGCACCTCTGGACCCCTTTACATTACACAGCACCCTGCATCACTGGACCCCCTTACATTACACAGCACCCTGCATCACTGGACCCCTTTACATTACACAGCACCATGCATCACTGGAATCCTTTACATTACACAGCACCCTACACCCCTGGACCCCTTTACATTACACAGCACCTTGCACCTAAGGACCTCTTTACATTGCACAGCCCTTGTACCTCTGGAGCCCTTTACATTACATAGCACCCTGTATCTCAGCACCACTTTACAATATACAGAACCCCGCACCTCTGGACCCCTTTACATTACACAGCACCCTGCATCACTGGACCCCTTCACATTACACAGCACCCTGCACCACTGGACCCCCTTACATTACACAGCACCCTGCATTACTGGACCCCTTTACATTACACAGCACCATGCTTCACTGGAACCCTTTACATTACACAGCACCCTACACCTCTGGACCCCTTTACATTACATAGAACCTTGCACCTAAGGACCTCTTTACATTACACAGCCCTTGTACCTCTGGACCCCTTTACATTACATAGCACCCTGCATCTCAGGACCACTTTACAATACACAGAACCCCGCACCTCTGGACCCCTTTACATTACACAGCACCCTGCATCACTGGACCCCTTCACATTACACAGCACCCTGCACCACTGGAACCCTTTACATTACACAGCATCACTGGACCCCTTTACATTATATAGCACCCTGCACCACTGGACCCCTTACATTACATAGCACCCTGCATCTCTGGACCCCTTTACATTACATAGCACCCTGCCCCTCTTTACATTACACAGCACCATGCACCACTGGACCCCTTTACATTACACAGCACCCTGCACCATTGGACCCCTTTACATTACACAGCACCGTGCACCACTGGACCCCTTTACATTACACTGTACCTCTGGACCCCTTTACATTACACTGCACCATGCACCTCTGGACCCCTTTACATTACACAGCCCTTGTACCTCTGGACCCCTTTACATTAGACAGCCCTGCACCTTTCTAGATGTCTGTATGTTACACAGACACCCCTTTAACAGTTCTGGACTCCCTGCATGTTACACAGACATCCCCTACAGTGCAGACCCCTCCCCCTACAGTTCAGACCCCTTCTACAGTGCAGACCCCCCTACAATACAGACCCCCTACAATACAGACCCCCCCCTACCATACAGACCACCCCCTAGAATACAGAGCAGACCCCTCCTACAACAGTGCAGACACCCCCCTAACATACAGACCACCCCCTACAATACAGAGCAAACCCCCCTACAATACAGAGCAGACCCCCCTACAACAATGCAGACACCCCCCTACCATAGAGACCCCCCTACCATACAGACCCCCCTACCATACAGACCCCCCCTACAATACAGACCACCCCCTACAATACAAAGCAGACCCCCCTACAACAGTGCAGACACCCCCCTACCATACAGACCCCCCTACAATACAGACCATCCCCCACAACAGTGCAGACACCCCCTACCATACAGACCCCTCTACAATACAGACCACCCCCTACAATACAGAGCAGACCCCCTCCCCCTACAAAAGTGCAGACACCCCCCGACCATACAGACCCCCCTACAATACAGACCACCCCCTACAACAATGCAGACACCCCCTACCATACAGACCCCCCTACAATACAGAGCAGACCCCCCTACAACAGTGCAGACACCCCCCTACCATACAAACCCCCCCCTACAACAGTGCAGACACCCCCTACCATACAAACCCCCCTACAATACAGAGCAGACCCCCTCTACAACAGTGCAGACACCCTCCTACCATACAGACCCCCTACAACAGTGAAGACCACCCCCTATAATACAGAGCAGACACCCCCCCACCCGTAATGCACCTGGCTCGGCTCAGATGATCAGCGTGTGCTGCACACAGTCACACAGCACTTGTAGACTACACAGTGACCGAGGAGGGGGAGGCGGCTTCACACTCTCTCTCTGCTCGGCTGTGTGAGACAGTCACAGCCGAGACTTTTCAGAGCCGCGGCGCGGCCACGAGAGAAGGGGATCTTTGCGCCCGGGTCCCCCCCCGCAAAGCCAGGCTCCCTGCTGTGTGTGTTACCTGCCACTGCCTCCCTGTCACGCGCGCGTCATGCCGCCCGCTGTCTCCGCTTCCGCTAAGTCCTCTTTAGTCGCGGGGGGTGCCGCCCTGACACCCCCCAGTGTATGGCACCTGGTGCGGCCCACCCCTCCGCCCCCTACTTAGTAAGCCACTGCATAGTACACCAGTGATGATCCATAGTACATCAGTGATGGCTCATAGTACATCAGTGATGATCCATAGTACATCAGTGATGATCCATAGTACATCAGTGATGATCCACAGTACATCAGTGATGATCCACAGTACATCAGTGATAATCCACAGTACATCAGTTATGATCCACAGTACATCAGGGATGGTCCATAGTAAATCAGTGATTGTAACGGCACCCCAAGTATGAAAGGGGTTAACACCGTTAGGATATTCCCTTTCCAACCACACGAAAGCCACCAGACACTCCAACCAGCCAAATAAGACCCCATACGAAGGATTCTCCCCCCAGATACGAGACAACCCTCTGTTTTCAAATTCCAAAACAGGGAATGACTTTATTTTCAAAACACATGGTAACACATTTCTCTTCAAAACCCTCCCCTCCCATCCTTTGGGGAACAGGGCGGGTTAAACTGTCCAATGACAATGGTGATACAGGTCAGGTGTGTTCAAACTTCTCCTTTGATAAACAGTCTTAGGCAGAAGGGTTGATTCCCCCCCTCCTCACAGAAGACACTTCCACATCCCATAATATGGAGCCAGCTGGTCTACCAACTCCAATCAACATCATCACAATGAAAGGGCCTGTAGCATAGGTGAGGCTCATTAGCATTACACAAGGAGACAGGAGACACATCAGCCTCTCTTAATTTAACCTCTTGAGTTCAGCACCAACAGAATAACTATTTACAGATCCTGGGCAATATTGGGGAATAATGTTACAGACCAATTTTAAAACAATCCCATACATATTCTCAATGTCCATTACTTCATTGCTCACCCTGTGCTCCAAAGTGACCCCCTGTCACAGTGATGATCCACAGTACATCAGTGATGATTCACAGTACATCAGTGATGATCCATAGTACATCAGTGATGATCCATAGAACATCAGTGATGATCCACAGTACATCAGTGATGATCCACAGTACATCAGTGATGGTCCATAGTACATCAGTGATGGTCCACAGTACATCAGTGATGGTCCACAGTACATCAGGGATGGTCCATAGTACATCAGTGATGGTCCATAGTACACCAGGGATGATCCATAGTACACCTGTGATGGCCCATAGTACACCTGTGATGGCCCATAGTACATCAGTGATGATCCACAGTACATCAGTGATGATCCTCAGTACATCAGTGCTGATCCACGGTACATCAGTGATGATCCACAGTACATCAGGGATGGTCCACAGTACATCAGGGATGGACCACAGTACATCAGGGATGGTCCACAGTACATCAGTGATGATCCATAGTACACCAGTGATGATCCATAGTACATCAGTGATGGCTCATAGTACATCAGTGATGATCCACAGTACATCAGGGATGGTCCACAGTACATCAGGGATGGTCCACAGTACATTAGGGATGGTCCACAGTACATCAGTGATGATCCATAGTACACCAGTGATGATCCATAGTACATCAGTGATGGCTCATAGTACATCAGTGATGGCTCATAGTACATCAGTGATGATCCATAGTACATCAGTGATGATCCATAGTACATCAGTGATGATCCATAGTACACCAGTGATGGCCCATAGTACATCAGTGATGATCCACAGTACATCAGTGATGATCCACAGTACATCAGGGATGGTCCACAGTACATCAGGGATGGTCCACAGTACATCAGTGATGATCCATAGTACATCAGTGATGGCCCATAGTACATCAGTGATGATCCATAGTACACCAGTGATGATCCACAGTACATCAGTGATGATCCACAGTACATCAGTGATGGTCCATAGTCCATCAGTGATGGTCCATAGTACACCAGTGATGATCCATAGTACACCAGTGATGACCCATAGTACACCAGTGATGGCCCATAGTACATCTGTGATGATCTATAGTACATCAGTGATGATCCACAGTACATCAGTGATGATCCACAGTACATCAGTGATGATCTATAGTACATCAGTGATGATCTATAGTACATCAGTGATGGTCCACAGTACATCAGTGATGGTCCACAGTACATCAGTGATGGTCCACAGTACATCAGGGATGGTCCTCAGTACATCAGTGATGATATACACAGTACATCAGTGATTATCCACAGTACATCAGTGATGATCCACAGTACATCAGTGATGATCCACAGTACATCAGGGATGGTCCACAGTACATCAGGGATGGTCCAAAGTACATCAGTGATGATCTATAGTACATCAGTGATGATCCATAGTACATCAGTGATGATCCATAGTACACCAGTGATGATCCTCAGTACATCAGTGATGATCCACAGTACATCAGGGATGGTCCACAGTACATCATTGATGATCCATAGTACACCAGTGATGGTCCATAGTACATCAGTGATGATCTATAGTACATCAGTGATGATCTATAGTACATCAGTGATGATCTATAGTACATCAGTGATGGTCCACAGTACATCAGTGATGGTCCACAGTACATCAGGGATGGTCCACAGTACATCAGGGATTGTCCACAGTACATCAGGGATGGTCCATAGTACACCAGGGATGATCCATAGTACACCAGAGATGATCCATAGTACACCAGTGATGATCCATAGTACACCTGTGATGGCCCATAGTACATCAGTGATGATCCACAGTACATCAGTGATGATCCTCAGTACATCAGTGCTGATCCACAGTACATCATGGATGGTTAACAGTACATCAGTGATGATCCATAGTACATCAGTGATGGTCCACAGTACATCAGTGATGATCCAAAGTACATCAGTGATGGCTCATAGTATATCCGTGATGATCCATAGTACATCAGTGAAGATCCATAGTACATCAGTGATGATCCACAGTACATCAGTGATGATCTATAGTACATCAGTGATGATCCTCAGTACATCAGGGATGGTCCATAGTACATCAGGGATGGTCCATAGTACATCAGTGATGGCCCATAGTACATCAGTGATGATCCATAGTACACCAGGGATGATCCACAGTGCATCAGTGATGATCCACAGTACATCAGTGATGGCCCATAGTACATCAGTGATGATCTATAGTACATCAGTGATGATCCACAGTACATCAGTGATGATCCACAGTACATCAGTGATGATCCATAGTACATCAGTGATGATCCATAGTACACCAGTGATGATCCATAGTACACCCGTGATAATCCACAGTACATCAGTGATGATCCACAGTACATCAGTGATGATCCACAGTACATCAGTGATGATCCTCTGTACATCAGTGATGATTCGCAGTACATCAGTGATAATCCATAGTACATCAGGGATGGTCCACAGTACAAGTGATGATCCATAGTACATCAGTGATGATCCACAGTACATCAGGGATGGTCCATAGTACATCAGGGATGGTCCATAGTACATCAGTGATGATCCATAGTACACCTGTGATGGCCCACAGTACATCAGTGATGATCCACAGTACATCAGTGATGGTCCATAGTACATCAGTGATGGTCCATAGTACATCAGTGATGGTTTATAGTACATCAGTGATGATCCACAGTACATCAGTGATGATCCTCAGTACATCAGGGATGGTCCATAGTACATCAGGGATGGTCCATAGTACATCAGGGATGATCCATAGTACACCAGTGATGATCCATAGTACACCCGTGATGGCCCATAGTACATCAGTGATGATCCACAGTACATCAGTGATGATCCACAGTACATCAGTGATGATCCACAGTACATCAGTGATGATCCACAGTACATCAGGGATGGTCCACAGTACATCAGGGATGGTCCACAGTACAAGTGATGATCCATAGTACATCAGTGATGATCCTCAGTACATCTGTGATGATCCATAGTACATCAGTGATGATCCATAGTACACCACTGATGATCCATAGTACACCAGTGATGGCCCATAGTACTTCAGTGATGATCTATAGTACATCAGTGATGATCCACAGTACATCAGTGATGATCCACAGTACATCAGTGATAATCCACAGTACATCAGTGATGATCCACAGTACATCAGTGATGGTCCACAGTACATCAGTGATGGCCCATAGTACATCAGTGATGGTCCATAGTACATCAGTGATGATCCATAGTACATCAGTGATGATCCATAGTACATCAGTGATAATCCACAGTACATCAGTGATGATCCATAGTACATCAGTGATGATCCATAGTACATCAGTGATGATCCATAGTACATCAGTGATGATCCATAGTACATCAGTGATGATCCATAGTACACCAGTGATGATCCATAGTACACCAGTGATGGCCCATTGTACTTCAGTGATGATCTATAGTACATCAGTGATGATCCATAGTACACCAGTGATGATCCATAGTACATCAGTGATGGCCCATAGTACACCTGTGATGGCCCATAGTACATCAGTCATGGCCCATAGTACATCAGTGATGATCTATAGTACATCAGTGATGATCCACAGTACATCAGTGATGATCCATAGTACCAGGGGCGTACCTAGAGCATTTGGCACCCGGGGCGGATCCTATATCTGGCACCCCCCACGGTAAAATTTAAAAACACCACACTGGCCCCCTGCATCCTTCAAAATCTCTTGTCACTACTGTGTACCCGCTCTCCACAACTGCACCTCTGGACCCCTTTACATTACACAGCACCCTGCATCACTGGCCCCCTTTACATTATACAGCACCCTGCATCACTGGCCCCCTTTACATTATACAGCACCCTGCATCACTGGACCCCTTTACATTACACAGCACCCTGCATCACTGGACCCCTTTACATTACACAGCACCCTGCACCCCTTTACATTACACAGCACCCTGCATCACTGGACCCCCTTACATTACACAACAGCCTGCATCACTGAACCCCCTTACATTACACAGCACCCTGCACCTCTGGACCCCTTTACATTACACAGCACCCTGCATCACTGGACCCCCTTACATTACACAGCACCCTGCATCACTGGACCCCTTTACATTACACAGCACCATGCATCACTGGAATCCTTTACATTACACAGCACCCTACACCCCTGGACCCCTTTACATTACACAGCACCTTGCACCTAAGGACCTCTTTACATTGCACAGCCCTTGTACCTCTGGAGCCCTTTACATTACATAGCACCCTGCATCTCAGCACCACTTTACAATATACAGAACCCTGCACCTCCGGACCCCTTTACATTACACAGCACCCTGCATCACTGGACCCCCTCACATTACACAGCACCCTGCACCACTGGACCCCCTTACATTACACAGCACCCTGCATTACTGGACCCCTTTACATTACACAGCACCATGCTTCACTGGAACCCTTTACATTACACAGCACCCTACACCTCTGGACCCCTTTACATTACATAGAACCTTGCACCTAAGGACCTCTTTACATTACACAGCCCTTGTACCTCTGGACCCCTTTACATTACATAGCACCCTGCATCTCAGGACCACTTTACAATACACAGAACCCCGCACCTCTGGACCCCTTTACATTACACAGCACCCTGCATCACTGGACCCCTTCACATTACACAGCACCCTGCACCACTGGAACCCTTTACATTACACAGCATCACTGGACCCCTTTACATTATATAGCACCCTGCACCACTGGACCCCTTACATTACATAGCACCCTGCATTTCTGGACCCCTTTACATTACATAGCACCCTGCCCCTCTTTACATTACACAGCACCATGCACCACTGGACCCCTTTACATTACACAGCACCCTGCACCACTGGACCCCTTTACATTACACAGCACCCTGCACCACTGGACCCCTTTACATTACACTGTACCTCTGGACCCCTTTACATTACACTGCACCATGCACCTCTGGACCCCTTTACATTACACAGCCCTTGTACCTCTGGACCCCTTTACATTAGACAGCCCTGCACCTTTCTAGATGTCTGTATGTTACACAGACACCCCTTTAACAGTTCTGGACTCCCTGCATGTTACACAGACATCCCCTACAGTGCAGACCCCTCCCCCTACAGTTCAGACCCCTTCTACAGTGCAGACCCCCCTACAATACAGACCCCCTACAATACAGACCCCCCCTACCATACAGACCACCCCCTAGAATACAGAGCAGACCCCTCCTACAACAGTGCAGACACCCCCCTAACATACAGACCACCCCCTACAATACAGAGCAAACCCCCCTACAATACAGAGCAGACCCCCCTACAACAATGCAGACACCCCCCTACCATAGAGACCCCCCTACCATACAGACCCCCCTACCATACAGACCCCCCCTACAATACAGACCACCCCCTACAATACAGAGCAGACCCCCCTACAACAGTGCAGACACCCCCCTACCATACAGACCCCCCCTACAATACAGACCATCCCCCACAACAGTGCAGACACCCCCCTACCATACAGACCCCCCTACAATACAGACCACCCCCTACAATACAGAGCAGACCCCCTCCCCCTACAAAAGTGCAGACACCCCCCGACCATACAGACCCCCCTACAATACAGACCACCCCCTACAACAATGCAGACACCCCCTACCATACAGACCCCCCTACAATACAGAGCAGACCCTCCTACAACAGTGCAGACACCCCCCTACCATACAAACCCCCCCTACAACAGTGCAGACACCCCCTACCATACAAACCCCCCTACAATACAGAGCAGACCCCCTCTACAACAGTGCAGACACCCTCCTACCATACAGACCCCCTACAACAGTGAAGACCACCCCCTATAATACAGAGCAGACACCCCCCCACCCGTAATGCACCTGGCTCGGCTCAGATGATCAGCGTGTGCTGCACACAGTCACACAGCACTTGTAGACTACACAGTGACCGAGGAGGGGGAGGCGGCTTCACACTCTCTCTCTGCTCGGCTGTGTGAGACAGTCACAGCCGAGACTTTTCAGAGCCTCGGCGCGGCCACGAGAGAAGGGGATCTTTGCGCCCGGGTCCCCCCCCGCAAAGCCAGGCTCCCTGCTGTGTGTGTTACCTGCCACTGCCTCCCTGTCACGCGCGCGTCATGCCGCCCGCTGTCTCCGCTTCCGCTAAGTCCTCTTTAGTCGCGGGGGGTGCCGCCCTGACACCCCCCAGTGTATGGCACCTGGTGCGGCCCACCCCTCCGCCCCCTACTTAGTAAGCCACTGCATAGTACACCAGTGATGATCCATAGTACATCAGTGATGGCTCATAGTACATCAGTGATGATCCATAGTACATCAGTGATGATCCATAGTACATCAGTGATGATCCACAGTACATCAGTGATGATCCACAGTACATCAGTGATAATCCACAGTACATCAGTTATGATCCACAGTACATCAGGGATGGTCCATAGTAAATCAGTGATTGTAACGGCACCCCAAGTATGAAAGGGGTTAACACCGTTAGGATATTCCCTTTCCAACCACACGAAAGCCACCAGACACTCCAACCAGCCAAATAAGACCCCATACGAAGGATTCTCCCCCCAGATACGAGACAACGCTCTGTTTTCAAATTCCAAAACAGGGAATGACTTTATTTTCAAAACACATGGTAACACATTTCTCTTCAAAACCCTCCCCTCCCATCCTTTGGGGAACAGGGCGGGTTAAACTGTCCAATGACAATGGTGATACAGGTCAGGTGTGTTCAAACTTCTCCTTTGATAAACAGTCTTAGGCAGAAGGGTTGATTCCCCCCCTCCTCACAGAAGACACTTCCACATCCCATAATATGGAGCCAGCTGGTCTACCAAGCTCCAATCAACATCATCACAATGAAAGGGCCTGTAGCATAGGTGAGGCTCATTAGCATTACACAAGGAGACAGGAGACACATCAGCCTCTCTTAATTTAACCTGTTGAGTTCAGCACCAACAGAATAACTATTTACAGATCCTGGGCAATATTGGGGAATAATGTTACAGACCAATTTTAAAACAATCCCATACATATTCTCAATGTCCATTACTTCATTGCTCACCCTGTGCTCCAAAGTGACCCCCTGTCACAGTGATGATCCACAGTACATCAGTGATGATTCACAGTACATCAGTGATGATCCATAGTACATCAGTGATGATCCATAGAACATCAGTGATGATCCACAGTACATCAGTGATGATCCACAGTACATCAGTGATGGTCCATAATACATCAGTGATGGTCCACAGTACATCAGTGATGGTCCACAGTACATCAGGGATGGTCCATAGTATATCAGTGATGGTCCATAGTACACCAGGGATGATCCATAGTACACCTGTGATGGCCCATAGTACACCTGTGATGGCCCATAGTACATCAGTGATGATCCACAGTACATCAGTGATGATCCTCAGTACATCAGTGCTGATCCACGGTACATCAGTGATGATCCACAGTACATCAGGGATGGTCCACAGTACATCAGGGATGGTCCACAGTACATCAGGGATGGTCCACAGTACATCAGTGATGATCCATAGTACACCAGTGATGATCCATAGTACATCAGTGATGGCTCATAGTACATCAGTGATGATCCACAGTACATCAGGGATGGTCCACAGTACATCAGGGATGGTCCACAGTACATTAGGGATGGTCCACAGTACATCAGTGATGATCCATAGTTCACCAGTGATGATCCATAGTACATCAGTGATGGCTCATAGTACATCAGTGATGGCTCATAGTACATCAGTGATGATCCATAGTACATCAGTGATGATCCATAGTACATCAGTGATGATCCATAGTACACCAGTGATGGCCCATAGTACATCAGTGATGATCCACAGTACATCAGTGATGATCCACAGTACATCAGGGATGGTCCACAGTACATCAGGGATGGTCCACAGTACATCAGTGATGATCCATAGTACATCAGTGATGGCCCATAGTACATCAGTGATGATCCATAGTACACCAGTGATGATCCACAGTACATCAGTGATGATCCACAGTACATCAGTGATGGTCCATAGTCCATCAGTGATGGTCCATAGTACACCAGTGATGATCCATAGTACACCAGTGATGGCCCATAGTACACCAGTGATGGTCCATAGTACATCTGTGATGATCTATAGTACATCAGTGATGATCCACAGTACATCAGTGATGATCCACAGTACATCAGTGATGATCCACAGTACATCAGTGATGATCTATAGTACATCAGTGATGATCTATAGTACATCAGTGATGGTCCACAGTACATCAGTGATGGTCCACAGTACATCAGGGATGGTCCTCAGTACATCAGTGATGATATACACAGTACATCAGTGATTATCCACAGTACATCAGTGATGATCCACAGTACATCAGTGATGATCCACAGTACATCAGGGATGGTCCACAGTACATCAGGGATGGTCCAAAGTACATCAGTGATGATCTATAGTACATCAGTGATGATCCATAGTACATCAGTGATGATCCATAGTACACCAGTGATGATCCTCAGTACATCAGTGATGATCCACAGTACATCAGGGATGGTCCACAGTACATCATTGATGATCCATAGTACACCAGTGATGGTCCATTGTACATCAGTGATGATCTATAGTACATCAGTGATGATCTATAGTACATCAGTGATGATCTATAGTACATCAGTGATGGTCCACAGTACATCAGTGATGGTCCACAGTACATCAGGGATGGTCCACAGTACATCAGGGATGGTCCACAGTACATCAGGGATGGTCCATAGTACACCAGGGATGATCCATAGTACACCAGAGATGATCCATAGTACACCAGTGATGATCCATAGTACACCTGTGATGGCCCATAGTACATCAGTGATGATCCACAGTACATCAGTGATGATCCTCAGTACATCAGTGCTGATCCACAGTACATCAGGGATGGTCCACAGTACATCAGGGATGGTCCACAGTACATCAGTGATGATCCATAGTACACCAGTGATGATCCATAGTACATCAGTGATGATCCATAGTACATCAGTGATGGCTCATAGTACATCAGTGATGATCCATAGTACATCAGTGATGATCCATAGTACACCAGTGATGATCCATAGTACATCAGTGATGGCTCATAGTACATCAGTGATGATCCATAGTACATCAGTGATGATCCATAGTACATCAGTGATGATCCATAGTACACCAGTGATGGCCCATAGTACTTCAGTGATGATCTATAGTACATCAGTGATGATCCACAGTACATCAGTGATGATCCACAGTACATCAGTGATGATCCACAGTACATCAGTGATGGTCCACAGTACATCAGTGATGGCCCATAGTACATCAGTGATGGCCCATAGTACATCAGAGATGGTCCACAGTACATCAGGGATGGTCCACAGTACATCAGTGATGATCCATAGTACACCAGTGATGATCCATAGTACATCAGTGATGGCTCATAGTACATCAGTGATGATCCACAGTACATCAGGGATGGTCCACAGTACATCAGGGATGGTCCACAGTACATTAGGGATGGTCCACAGTACATCAGTGATGATCCATAGTACACCAGTGATGATCCATAGTACATCAGTGAATGCTCATAGTACATCAGTGATGGCTCATAGTACATCAGTGATGATCCATAGTACATCAGTGATGATCCATAGTACATCAGTGATGATCCATAGTACACCAGTGATGGCCCATAGTACATCAGTGATGATCCACAGTACATCAGTGATGATCCACAGTACATCAGGGATGGTCCACAGTACATCAGGGATGGTCCACAGTACATCAGTGATGATCCATAGTACATCAGTGATGGCCCATAGTACATCAGTGATGATCCATAGTACACCAGTGATGATCCACAGTACATCAGTGATGATCCACAGTACATCAGTGATGGTCCATAGTCCATCAGTGATGGTCCATAGTACACCAGTGATGGCCCATAGTACACCAGTGATGGCCCATAGTACATCTGTGATGATCTATAGTACATCAGTGATGATCCACAGTACATCAGTGATGATCCACAGTACATCAGTGATGATCTATAGTACATCAGTGATGATCTATAGTACATCAGTGATGGTCCACAGTACATCAGTGATGGTCCACAGTACATCAGTGATGGTCCACAGTACATCAGGGATGGTCCTCAGTACATCAGTGATGATATACACAGTACATCAGTGATTATCCACAGTACATCAGTGATGATCCACAGTACATCAGTGATGATCCACAGTCCATCAGGGATGGTCCACAGTACATCAGGGATGGTCCAAAGTACATCAGTGATGATCTATAGTACATCAGTGATGATCCATAGTACATCAGTGATGATCCATAGTACACCAGTGATGATCCTCAGTACATCAGTGATGATCCACAGTACATCAGGGATGGTCCACAGTACATCAGTGATGATCCATAGTACACCAGTGATGGTCCATAGTACATCAGTGATGATCTATAGTACATCAGTGATGATCTATAGTACATCAGTGATGGTCCACAGTACATCAGTGATGGTCCACAGTACATCAGTGATGGTCCACAGTACATCAGGGATGGTCCACAGTACATCAGGGATGGTCCATAGTACACCAGGGATGATCCATAGTACACCAGAGATGATCCATAGTACACCAGTGATGATCCATAGTACACCTGTGATGGCCCATAGTACATCAGTGATGATCCACAGTACATCAGTGATGATCCTCAGTACATCAGTGCTGATCCACAGTACATCAGGGATGGTCCACAGTACATCAGGGATGGTCCACAGTACATCAGTGATGATCCATAGTACACCAGTGATGATCCATAGTACATCAGTGATGATCCATAGTACATCAGTGATGGCTCATAGTACATCAGTGATGATCCATAGTACATCAGTGATGATCCATAGTACACCAGTGATGATCCATAGTACATCAGTGATGGCTCATAGTACATCAGTGATGATCCATAGTACATCAGTGATGATCCACAGTACATCAGTGATGATCCATAGTACACCAGTGATGATCCATAGTACATCAGTGATGATCCATAGTACATCAGTGATGGCTCATAGTACATCAGTGATGATCCATAGTACATCAGTGATGATCCACAGTACATCAGTGATGATCCACAGTACATCAGTGATGGTCCACAGTACATCAGTGATGGCCCATAGTACATCAGTGATGGCCCATAGTACATCAGTGATGGTCCATAGTACATCAGTGATGATCCATAGTACATCAGTAATGATCCATAGTACATCAGTGATGGCTCATAGTACATCAGTGATGATCCATAGTACATCAGTAGTGATGAGCCGAACACCCCCGGGTTTGGTTCGCACCAGAACCCGCAAATGGACCGAAAGTTCGTACGAACATTAGAACCCTATTAAATACAATGGATGCGAACGTTCGAATTCTAAAGTGCTAATTATAACAACTATTATGCATGTTATTGTCCTAAAAAGGGTTTGGGAACCCAGGTTGTGCACCAGGGGACATGTATCAATGCAAAAAGAAGTTTTAAAAACGGTCGTTTTTCGGGAGCAGTCATTTTAATGATGCATAAAGTGAAAAAAAAAGTCAAATATTCCTTTAAATATCGTACCTGGGGGGTGTCTAAAGTATGCCTGTGAAGTGCCACGTGTTTCCCGTGTTTAGAACTGTCCCTGCACAAAATGACACTTCTAAAGGAAAAAAAAGCCATTTAAAACTGCTTGCGGCTTTAATGTAATGTCTGGTCCCGGTAATATGGATGAAAATCTTTAAGAAAAATGGCATAGCTACCCCATGACCCCCCCCCCCCCTACCCCAGCCCATTACCAGCCCCTTTGGGTCTTGTATGGATATTAAGGGGAACCCCGCACATAAAATAAAAAAGGCCCTATATACTCTGAACAGCCGTATACAGGCGGTGCATACAAGACAGGGACTGTAGGTTTGTTCTTATGTAGAATCTGTTTGTAATTTTGAACAGGTACATTGTTTAAGTGTAGCTCCAGCCCAAAAATCTATTTTTAAACTTTTTGGAAAACATAGGTAAGGGTTATCACCCCTGTAACATTTGTTTTGCTGTCTGTGCCCCTGTTCAGAACATTTCACCTCACTTTCCGTCCCAATGACAACCGTTTTTGAAATGTGGTGTTTTTCTTGAAACAAGGATTGGTGATAAAGCATCAGTACAGAGGAGACACCTTTCTCCCATATTAATTCTTACAGGAGAGAATTTTCCTTCCTAGGGGTAGATTTCCTCTCACTTCCTGTTGTCTTCTTGCGTTTGCAAGTAGGAGTCGTTTGTAAGTTGGATGTTTGAAAGTAGGGACCTGCCGTATATACTCTGCAGAAATAGGCCCCTTAGTTGTTGGTGTTGGCACAACACTGTAAGCACTCACAGTTACTCTTGGTGGGTGCAGCAATGGGCCCTGCTGTGAATTATTAGATCAAGAATTGTAATTGCATGCCCCTGTTGAACAGGGGCTGAAAAATTGTGCCTTTCGTGGTGGTGGTGGTGGTGGTGGTGTTGCCACAACACTGTAAGCCCTCAGAGTTACTCTTGGTGGGTGCAGGAATGGGCCCTGCTGTGAATTATTAGATCAAGAATTGTAATTACATGCCCCTTTTGAACAGGGGCTGAAAAATTGGGCCTTTCGTGGTGGTGGTGGTGGTGGCGTTGCCACAACACTGTAAGCCCTCAGAGTTACTCTTGGTGGGTGCAGGAATGGGCCCTGCTGTGAATTATTAGATCAAGAATTGTAATTACATGCCCCTTTTGAACAGGGGCTGAAAAATTGGGCCTTTCGTGGTGGTGGTGGTGGTGGCGTTGCCACAACACTGTAAGCCCTCAGAGTTACTCTTGGTGGGTGCAGGAATGGGCCCTGCTGTGAATTATTAGATCAAGAATTGTAATTACATGCCCCTTTTGAACAGGGGCTGAATAATTGGGCCTTTCGTGGTGGTGGTGGTGGTGGCGTTGCCACAACACTGTAAGCCCTCAGAGTTACTCTTGGTGGGTGCAGGAATGGGCCCTGCTGTGAATTATTAGATCAAGAATTGTAATTACATGCCCCTTTTGAACAGGGGCTGAAAAATTGGGCCTTTCGTGGTGGTGGTGGTGGTGGCGTTGCCACAACACTGTAAGCCCTCAGAGTTACTCTTGGTGGGTGCAGCAATGGGCCCTGCTGTGAATTATTAGATCAAGAATTGTAATTACATGCCCCTTTTGAACAGGGGCTTAAAAATTGGGCCTTTCGTGGTGGTGGTGGTGGTGGCGTTGCCACAACACTGTAAGCCCTCAGAGTTACTCTTGGTGGGTGCAGCAATGGGCCCTGCTGTGAATTATTAGATCAAGAATTGTAATTACATGCCCCTTTTGAACAGGGGCTGAAAAATTGGGCCTTTCGTGGTGGTGGTGGTGGTGGCGTTGCCACAACACTGTAAGCCCTCAGAGTTACTCTTGGTGGGTGCAGGAATGGGCCCTGCTGTGAATTATTAGATCAAGAATTGTAATTACATGCCCCTTTTGAACAGGGGCTGAAAAATTGGGCCTTTCGTGGTGGTGGTGGTGGTGGCGTTGCCACAACACTGTAAGCCCTCAGAGTTACTCTTGGTGGGTGCAGGAATGGGCCCTGCTGTGAATTATTAGATCAAGAATTGTAATTACATGCCCCTTTTGAACAGGGGCTGAAAAATTGGGCCTTTCGTGGTGGTGGTGGTGGTGGCGTTGCCACAACACTGTAAGCCCTCAGAGTTACTCTTGGTGGGTGCAGGAATGGGCCCTGCTGTGAATTATTAGATCAAGAATTGTAATTACATGCCCCTTTTGAACAGGGGCTGAAAAATTGGGCCTTTCGTGGTGGTGGTGGTGGTGGCGTTGCCACAACACTGTAAGCCCTCAGAGTTACTCTTGGTGGGTGCAGGAATGGGCCCTGCTGTGAATTATTAGATCAAGAATTGTAATTACATGCCCCTTTTGAACAGGGGCTGAAAAATTGGGCCTTTCGTGGTGGTGGTGGTGGTGGCGTTGCCACAACACTGTAAGCCCTCAGAGTTACTCTTGGTGGGTGCAGCAATGGGCCCTGCTGTGAATTATTAGATCAAGATTTGTAATTACATGCCCCTTTTGAACAGGGGCTGAAAAATTGGGCCTTTCGTGGTGGTGGTGGTGGTGGCGTTGCCACAACACTGTAAGCCCTCAGAGTTACTCTTGGTGGGTGCAGCAATGGGCCCTGCTGTGAATTATTAGATCAAGAATTGTAATTACATGCCCCTTTTGAACAGGGGCTGAAAAATTGGGCCTTTCATGGTGGTGGTGGTGGTGGCGTTGCCACAACACTGTAAGCCCTCAGAGTTACTCTTGGTGGGTGCAGGAATGGGCCCTGCTGTGAATTATTAGATCAAGAATTGTAATTACATGCCCCTTTTGAACAGGGGCTGAAAAATTGGGCCTTTCATGGTGGTGGTGGTGGTGGCGTTGCCACAACACTGTAAGCCCTCAGAGTTACTCTTGGTGGGTGCAGGAATGGGCCCTGCTGTGAATTATTAGATCAAGAATTGTAATTACATGCCCCTTTTGAACAGGGGCTGAAAAATTGGGCCTTTCGTGGTGGTGGTGGTGGTGGCGTTGCCACAACACTGTAAGCCCTCAGAGTTACTCTTGGTGGGTGCAGCAATGGGCCCTGCTGTGAATTATTAGATCAAGAATTGTAATTGCATGCCCCTGTTGAACAGGGGCTGAAAAATTGGGCCTTAGGCACTGGTGGCACAGCACTACAACCCCTCACAGATACTGTACTTGGAGCACAGCAATGAGCCCTGTTGCAAAGTATTGCTTCAAAAATTGTAATGACACGCCCCTGTTAAACAGGGGCTGAAAAATTGGGCCTTAGGCACTGGTGCCACAACACTCCAACCCCTCACAGATACTGTACTTGGAGCACAGCAATGAGCCCTATGGCAAATTATTGCTAAAAAAATTGTAATTACACGCCCCTGTAAAACAGGGGCTGAAAAATTGGGCCTTAGCCACTGGTGGCGGCACCCATAAACAAAAATGATCTTCCAAGCTATCATCATCAATCGTATCATTGAGGACTCGGAGGAGGAGGATAGCCAGTCAACATAACAGCACAGGCACTCAGCATCAGCATCAGTCTTGAAGGGATGTGACATGTTAAAATCAATTAGTCTGTTATATCAGCATCAGGTGTGTGGTAGCTGGTGGTGATCCAAGACTGGTTCATCTTGATGAAAGTCAGTCGATCAACCGAGTCGGTGGACAGGCGCACCCTGTGATCCGTGACAAATCCTCCAGCAGCACTGAATGTGCGTTCCGAAAGAACGCTGGATGCAGGACAGGCCAGTAGCTCAATTGCATACTGTGCAAGCTCTGGCCAGTGATCCATCCTCAAGACCCAGTAAGCCAGAGGATTTTCGGTGGGGAAGGTGTCCAAGTCTGACCTTGCCCCTAGATATTCCTGCACCATGTTTATCAGACGCTGGCGATGGTTGCTGGAACCGATCATACTTTGGGGCTGCGGACTAAAGAATTGTCTGAACGCATCGGTCAGACGGCCACCTTCCCCACCGCTCCTTCTTTGACTGGCCGAAGCCTCAGCAACTCGTTGTCCAGGACCAGGAGTTTGTAACCTCCCAGTCTCTGGGAACGCGTTGCACAGACCTTTCTGCAAGGCCTCCCGGAGTTGTCTCATCCTCTGCTCCCTCTGCGACGGTAACATAAGGTCCGCAACCTTACCCTTGTACCGTGGATCAAGGAGAGTGGCCAGCCAGTAATGGTCCCTCTCCTTGATCCGAAGAATACGAGGATCCTTCCGCAGACTTTGCAGGATCAGGGAGGCCATGCAGCGTAGGTTTGCTGAGGCATTCGCTCCGGAGTCCTCTGGGTCACTAAGGACGACATGATCCGCAGCCACCTCCTCCCAGCCACGTACAAGTCCACTGGTTTCTTAGGACTGTAAATCATCCCTAAAAGACTGCTGCTGATGATGCTGAGTGCCAGCCTCCACCTCCATGCTGACACAATCCTCCTCCTCCTCCTCCTCCTCCTCCTCTTCCTGTGCGATGGGTGGGACAGAAGGAACACTGTCTGGGTAAAGGGGGCCTTGAGAGGCAAGGAAGTCCTCCTCTTCCTGCCTCTGTTCTGCCTCAAGTGCCCTGTCCATTATTCCACGCAGCGTGTGCTCCAACAGGTGGACAAGAGGTACAGTGTCACTGATGCATGCACTGTCACTGCTCACCATCCTCGTGGCCTCCTCAAATGGTGCCAGGACAGTGCATGCATCCCTTATCATGCCCCACTGGCGTGGAGAAAAAAAACCAAGCTCCCCTGACCCTGTCCTGGTGCCGTAGTCGCACAGGTACTCATTGATGGCCCTCTGCTGCGTGTGCAGCCGCTGCAGCATGGCCAACGTTGAGTTCCACCTGGTGGGCATGTCACATATAAGGCGGTCCTTGGGCAGGTTCAACTCCTTTTGCAGCTCAGCCAGGCGAGCACTGGCATTATAAGATCTGCGGAAATGCACACAGACTTTCCTGGCCTGCGTCAGGACATCCTGTAAGCCCGGGTACCTGCCCAAGAACCGCTGCACCACCAGGTTAAGGACGTGAGCCACACAGGGCACATGGGTCAGTTGTCCCTGTCGGAGGGCGGAGAGGAGGTTGGTGCCATTGTCGCAAACCACCATTCCTGGCTTAAGCTGGCGTGGCGTCAACCACCTCTCGGCCTGGCCCTGCAGAGCAGACAGGACCTCTGCCCCAGTGTGGCTTCTGTCCCCCAAACACACCAGCGCAAGCACGGCATGGCATCTTTTTGCCTGCGTACTTGCGTAGCCCCTTGAACGGCTACGGAGCACCGCTGGTTCATAGGACAAACCACAGGAAGAGGCCATGGAGGAAGAAGAAGAGGAGGGGGTGGAGGAGAGATGTGTGTCACAACCAGTAGTAGCATTTTGGAGGCGTGGCGGTGGAACAACCTCCAACACTACTGCACCTTGTCCTGCATCCTTCCCAGCTGCCAAAAGAGTGACCCAATGGGCCGTGAAAGAAATGTAACGTCCCTGTCCATGCCTGCTGGACCATGAGTCAGCGGTAATATGCACCTTACCGCTGACCGCCCTGTCCAGCGAAGCCAAGACATTGCCTTCCACATGCCGGTAGAATAGCCTTCCGTGAGAAAAAGTGGCGTTTGGGAACCTGCCACTGAGGAACCGCACATTGCACAAACTCACGGAAGGGGGCCGCGTCTACCAACTGAAAAGGCAGCAGTTGAAGCGCTAGCAATTTAGCCAAGCTAGCATTCAACCGCTGGGCATGTGGATGGCTGGGAGTGAACTTCTTTTGACGGTCCAGCAGCTGGGGCAGGGAAATTTGCCTGCTAGAATCGGACGTCGGTGTACTGCTAGCAGAGTGGCCGCAAGTACTTGGCTGTGACACACCTAATTCTACACCTTCATTCCTCTCAGTGCATGTTTCAGAGAGGACTGAAGTTATAGTGGGGTTGGAGATCCCAGCTGATGCGGTGCAAGGAGAGGTCCACTTTGTTCTTTGGTGTGGGTCTTTGAGGTAGGCTTGCCAACGAGCTGCATGGCAGGTCAACATATGTCTGGTCAGGCATGTGGTACCCAAGCGGCTGATGTTTTGGCCACGCGATATACGCTTGAGACATATGTTGCAAACAGCAGCTGTGCGATCTGATGCACTAGCCTCAAAAAAGGCCCACACCAAAGAACTTTTTGAATGATGGGCAGAGGCAGCGCCCTGCACAGGCGGAGCTCTGCGGTGTGATTCCGTCGGTGTACTGCCCTTACGCTGGCCACCAAAGGGCATCCTGCCTCGTTGGAGATGTGCCTCCTCCTCATCCTCCTCCTCCTCCTCTCTCCTATTAGGCACCCACGTGGAGTCAGTGACCTCATCATCCCCTCCCTCCTCATCACTGGAGCCAATCTGGCAGTATGCTGCAGCTGCTGGAACATGACTGCCAGATTGGTGTCCTTCTTGAGCATCCCCTCTGTCTGCTCTCACGCTACTGCCTTCCTCTAGCTGGGTTTCATCATCAGACCCTTCGAAACGCTGGGCATCCTCCTGGAGCATGTACCCAACACTGTGCTCAAACAGTTCGGGGGACTCCTCAGGAGGAGGACATGGTGGGTCTAGGGAAGGAGCGACTGATGATGAGTCTGACATTGATACCAGGGAAGAGGACGCTTTGGCAGCTGCTTTGCCAGTACCCTGAGCCTGGGTGAGAGAGGATGAGGAGGAGGAGGAGGGCTTGGTCATCCACTCTACCAAGTCTTCGGCATGATGTGGCTCAACATGTCCAGCTGCCGAAAAGAAGGACAAGCGTGTCCCATGGCCATGTGCTGATGACAATGCACCGCGTCCACGACCAGCACTGTTGCCCCCAGACACAGAGCCTGCTTGCCCTCTTTTATTGCCTCCTGACTGTCTGCCTCTCCTTGTTTGCCTTCCAGACATTCTAATAGATGGCCTGCAGGGAGATGGGAAAAAAGCAATAAGGGCTACCTTCAGGTGTCCTTCTCTGTCCCTTTACTTAAGGATTTCTAAATATGGTTGAGGATGATTGCTTTTGCACAGAATAGCACAACGACAATTTCCCTGACTGTCCAAAAAACAAGGATTTCAAAGATGGTTGATGAGGAATGCTTTAGCACACTATAGCACAAGGAGAATTTCCCTCACTGTCCTTCCCTGTCCCTAGAAACAAGGATTATCACAGTGAAAGAAACTGACACTCTTCCTACCTATAGTTTTCTGTCCCTAGAAAAAATGTTTTTTTAAAGCACACTATAGCACAAGGAGAATTTCCCTCACTGTCCTTCCCTGTCCCTAGAAACAAGGATTATCACAGTGAAAGAAACTGACACTCTTCCTACTGTGACAGCAGGAAGGTAAAGTCACCTGGTTGCATCCAGGGGGGTAGATTAATTTCGCCCAGATTCAGGCTTTACGCCGACTTATACAACTAGGTGGAGAGTTGTATAAGCCCAGCTGAGGCTAGTGGGCTCATGGATGACTCATACCTCTAGGGAGAGTGTGGGGCGTCGTGCAGACAGGGAGTTGATGAGACCAGCTGAAGCTTGTCAGCTCATTTAGGCCTCTATAAGAACTCCCAGCTTCATTAGGTGTTAGCTCATGCCTGGACCCAGACCTGTGTGGACTGTCTAGGGAGAGTGAACCCCTGTGCGGTGAGACAAAGCCTGTGTGGCTATTTGCTTGGACATTTAAAACCAGGGACTTAGGGACTAGGACAGCACTAGGCTGATCCCAGTTGTTAGTTAGGAAACCTGTATGTTTAGTCAGAGGTCAAGTTGACCAGGATTTATTTTGTTTATGTTTCTTTTGCTTTGCTGTGTTTTGTCACTGTAAATAGAAAATAAACCGCACCTTTTTGATTTTGAAAACCACAACCTCCGTTTGCTGGGCCTGTTTTTGTGTGGGGAGCCCATCCCGGGGGTCACACACATACGCTGCCGAGCTAACCCCCTCACAGTTGGTGGAGAATGCAGGCAGTTTTTTTTTAAGCCAGCATGGAGGAGATACTGAAACAGCTGGCTCTAGCAAATGCCAATCAACAGCAGACAAATGCAGGTTTGCAAAAGAGCCTTGCAGCTCATCAACAGAGCCTTGCAGCTCAACAACAGAACTTCGCAGCCCAGCAGCAAGCTCATCAACAGAGCCTTGCAGCCCAGCAGCAAGCTCATCAACAGAGCCTTGCAGCCCAGCAGCAGACAAACGCAACTTTGCAACAGAGTCTGGAGGCTCAGCAACAAGCCCAGCAGCAATCTGAGGCCCGCTTCATAGACCTGTTGCAGAAGCAAGAGCAGAGACTACAACAACAGATGGAAGCAGTAATGCAGCAACGTCCGCAGACCAGTGAGGAAAGCCGTCCCACTAATACCGCGTCCTTTGGGGTGAGTCGTTTATTGACAAAAATGACTGGAGAGGATGATCCAGAGGTATTTTTGACCACATTTGAAAGGACCGCTGAAAGAGAAAAGTGGCCTGAGGAGCAGTGGGCTGGACTGGTGGCTCCTCTGTTAACTGGTGAATCACAGAAAGCTTACTATGACCTAGAGCCTAACCAAGCAAAAGACTATGTGATGCTAAAAGCTGAAATATTGGCAAGGCTGGGTGTCACCCTGGCTGTCCGGGCTCAGCGTGTGCATAACTGGACTTTCCAGCTTGGAAAACCCCCCAGGTCTCAAATGTATGATCTCATTCACCTGAGCAGAAAGTGGCTACAGCCAGAGACTTTGTCCGCACCAAAGATTGTGGAACGTGTTGTAATGGATCGGTTTTTGAGAGCTCTTCCTACTGCCATCCAAAAGTGGGTAAGCCATGGAGACCCAGAGACGGCCGATGGTCTTGTGGATCGTGTGGAGAAATACTTGGCTACAGAGAACCTGACGGCCTCTTCCAGAGACACTCGGACTTTCCACCCTAAGACCAGACCATCCCCAGGGGCGGATAAGAGGATTCCAAGGGGTGAGGGTGGAGAGAGTGAGAGGGTGGGAGCTCTACCCCAAGTTTGGCGAGAACAGCCTGGGAAATCAGCGGCTCAAGAGGCGGCAAGAAGGATCGTTTGCTACCGCTGCCGGCAAGCGGGACATATTGCAGCCAATTGCCCGGTTGTGGAGGAACCCATGCAGTGTGACTTTCTGATGGGCAGACGTCAGTCGCTGTGTGCGACAGTCGCATGCACTGCCATTCGAGGAACTGAGAAACATTTATGCAAAATGTGTGTTAATGGTAGAAATGTTGTGGTATTGCTGGATTCAGGTAGCCTTGTGACCCTGATAAAGGCTGAGTTAGTTAAAACAGAGGTCTCTGGGAATAGCAAGGTAGCTGTTATTTGTGTGCATGGGGACACCCGAGAGTATCCAGTGACTACAGTGTGTTTCGAGACCCCCAAAGGTACCCTCTCTCATCCAGTGGGCTTAGTATCTCAGTTACCGCATGACGCCATTGTGGGAAGGGATTTTCCGAAGTTCTGGGAACTGTGGGATGATCCTGAGCCCCCCACTGGTGCCCCTATGTACCAGGAATGTGATAGCCAGAACTCCCCTGAGAGTGGTGAGGACTCTCCGGAATTTCCCTTATCAGTATTGGCAGGGGAGACTCAAGGAACTGGAGAGGAGCCCACCTCCTCAGACGAAAACCTACCGTCTGTGGAGTTTTCTGATCTTGAGGTTCACAGGGAAAACTTTGCCACAGAACAGTTGAAAGACCCCGCCCTAATAAAGGCACGGGAAAACGTAGTGAAAATAGATGGCGAGTTAGTGAACCCAGATAATACCTGCACTTACCCATACTTCAGCGTAGAGAAGGACCTACTGTATCGGGTGGCAAAAAGGGCAGAAGAAACCGTTGAGCAGCTTGTGGTGCCCAAACCTTACAGGAAGTTGGTGTTGGAGTTGGCCCATGGGCACATTCTTGGAGGTCATCTGGGGACAGAGAAAACCCGAGAGAGGGTATTACAGAGATTCTATTGGCCGGGGGTGATGAAGGACATAGAAAATTATTGTTCCTCCTGCCCTGTGTGTCAGAGGTCGGCCCCGATGCCACATTTCCGTAGCCCGCTGGTCCCTCTACCCATCATTGAGGTCCCGTTTGAGAGGATCGCCATGGATTTGGTAGGTCCTATAATCAAGTCCGCTAGCGGGCACCAGTACATATTAGTTATAATGGACTATGCCACCCGTTATCCAGAAGCGATCCCTCTCCGAAATACCTCGGCCAAAACCATAGCCAAAGAGCTATCTCTTGTGTTTAGCCGGGTGGGTATTTGTAAAGAACTGCTTACGGACCAAGGTACACCCTTTATGTCCCGGGTTATGAAGGAGCTGTGTAAATTGTTCAAAGTGACGCAATTACGTACATCTGTGTATCACCCCCAAACCGATGGGCTGGTTGAAAGATTCAACAAAACCCTAAAACAAATGTTGAAGAAAGTGGTGGATAGAGATGGAAAGGATTGGGACTGTCTACTTCCTTATCTGATGTTTGCTATTAGGGAGGTGCCCCAATCCTCTACGGGATTCTCCCCCTTTGAGTTACTGTATGGGAGACACCCAAGAGGGCTGTTGGATATTGCCAAGGAAACTTGGGAAAGTGAGAGTTCTCCCCACAGGAGTGTGATTGAGCATGTCGCCCTGATGCAAGACCGAATTGCACAGGTAATGCCCATCGTGAAGGAACATTTGGCCCAAGCGCAGTTAGCACAGCAGAGAGTGTACAACCGTGGAGCCAAGACCCGTACCTTTTCCCCGGGGGATAGGATACTGGTACTTGTCCCTACGGTTGAAAGTAAATTCCTTGCCAAATGGCAAGGCCCCTACGAGATAATGGAAAAAGTGAGCAAAGTGAATTACAAGGTCAGACAACCAGGAAGGCGAAAGCCCGAACAGATCTATCACGTTAATCTGTTGAAAGCCTGGAGGGATAGAGAGTCCCTAGTCGCAGACACTTGGTCACCAGCTCAAACTGGTTGCGTGATTCCTGAGGTTGGAATAGCAGCCACCTTGTCACAACCCCAACAACAGGAGGTTAAGGAGTTTGTGCTTCGCAACAAGGAGGTATTCTCTGAGCTGCCGGGACAAACATCTGGGGTAGAGCATGACATCATTACCCCGCCCGGTGAAAGGGTGAAGTTAAAACCCTATCGGATCCCAGAGGCCCGACGGGAGGCAATACGGGAGGAAGTACAGAAAATGCTGAACTTAGGGGTGATAGAGGAGTCCCAAAGTGATTGGTCTAGTCCCATTGTGTTGGTGCCTAAACCGGATGGGAGCTGGCGATTTTGTAACGATTTTCGTCAGTTGAACAAAGTTACAAAATTTGACACCTACCCCATGCCACGTATAGATGAGTTGATCGACCGGCTGGGAACAGCCCGATACATGACGACTCTTGACCTCACAAAAGGGTATTGGCAAATCCCCCTGGCCAAGTCGGCCAAAGAGAAAACCGCATTTGTAACCCCAGACGGGGCGTTCCAATATAAAAGAATGCCGTTCGGGTTACAGAATGCGCCGGCCACATTCCAGCGGAAAATGGACCAGATGCTGAGGCCCCATCGGAAGTATGCTGCGGCTTACCTGGATGACGTAATTGTCCATAGCACAGATTGGGCCTCACATCTGCCAAAAGTGCAAGCAGTCCTGGACTCTGTTCGGGAAGCGGGGTTTACGGCTAACCCCAAGAAGTGTACCATTGGGCAGGAGGAGGCCAAATATCTTGGGTACACCATTGGGAGGGGAGTAATAAAACCCCAACTCAACAAAGTCGAGGCCATCCAGAGTTGGCCACGACCCAACAGCAAGAAGCAGGTACGAGCCTTTCTGGGAATCGCTGGGTATTATCGGCGATTCATTCCCCACTTTGCTTCTAAGGCTGTGCCCCTAACCAACCTGACGAAGGGGAAAGGGTCGGTCATGATTAAATGGACCCCCGAGGCTGAGGCAGCATTCCAATTCTTGAAACAAGCCTTATGTAGCCAGCCAGTGTTGTACTCACCCGACTTCTCTAAAGACTTTGTTGTACAAAGTGATGCGTCAGATGTGGGGTTAGGAGCAGTATTGTCCCAGGTCTGGAACGGGGAAGAGCACCCAGTCATTTACCTCAGCAGGAAGTTGAAGTCCCATGAGGTAAATTACGCCACCGTTGAAAAGGAGTGTTTAGCGGTGAAGTGGGCTCTAGATTCCCTTCGGTACTACCTGCTAGGTAGGCACTTTGACATGGTTACGGATCACGCTCCGTTAAAGTGGATGGCTCAAAACAAGGAAACAAATAGAAGAGTGAATAGGTGGTTCCTGGCCCTCCAGGAATTCAACTTCACAGTAAAGCATCGCCCTGGCGTTCAAATGGGGAATGTGGATGCTTTGTCTCGAGTACATGAATGCCTGATTGCTGGTGTTCCAACCCCGAGGTTAAAACAAGAGGGGGGGGTATGTGACAGCAGGAAGGTAAAGTCACCTGGTTGCATCCAGGGGGGTAGATATATTTCGCCCAGATTCAGGCTTTACGCCGACTTATACAACTAGGTGGAGAGTTGTATAAGCCCAGCTGAGGCTAGTGGGCTCATGGATGACTCATACCTCTAGGGAGAGTGTGGGGCGTCGTGCAGACAGGGAGTTGATGAGACCAGCTGAAGCTTGTCAGCTCATTTAGGCCTCTATAAGAACTCCCAGATTCATTAGGTGTTTGCTCATGCCTGGACCCAGACCTGTGTGGACTGTCTAGGGAGAGTGAACCCCTGTGCGGTGAGACAAAGCCTGTGTGGCTATTTGCTTGGACATTTAAAACCAGGGACTTAGGGACTAGGACAGCACTAGGCTGATCCCAGTTGTTAGTTAGGAAACCTGTATGTTTAGTCAGAGGTCAAGTTGACCAGGATTTATTTTGTTTATGTTTCTTTTGCTTTGCTGTGTTTTGTCACTGTAAATAGAAAATAAACCGCACCTTTTTGATTTTGAAAACCACAACCTCCGTTTGCTGGGCCTGTTTTTGTGTGGGGAGCCCATCCCGGGGGTCACACACACCCGCTGCCGAGCTAACCCCCTCACACTACCTATAGTTTTCTGTCCCTAGAAAAAATGTTTTTTTAAAGCACACTATAGCACAAGGAGAATTTCCCTCACTGTCCTTCCCTGTCCCTAGAAACAAGGATTATCACAGTGAAAGAAACTGACACTCTTCCTACCTATAGTTTTCTGTCCCTAGAAAAAATGTTTTTTTAAAGCACACTATAGCACAAGGAGAATTTCCCTCACTTTCCTTCCCTGTCCCTAGAAACAAGGATTATCACAGTGAAAGAAACTGACACTCTTCCTACCTATAGTTTTCTGTCCCTAGAAAAAATGTTTTTTTAAAGCACACTATAGCACAAGGAGAATTTCCCTCACTTTCCTTCCCTGTCCCTAGAAACAAGGATTATCACAGTGAAAGAAACTGACACTCTTCCTACCTATAGTTTTCTGTCCCTAGAAAAAATGTTTTTTTAAAGCACACTATAGCACAAGGAGAATTTCCCTCACTGTCCTTCCCTGTCCCTAGAAACAAGGATTATCACAGTGAAAGAAACTGACACTCTTCCTACCTATAGTTTTCTGTCCCTAGAAAAAATGTTTTTTTAAAGCACACTATAGCACAAGGAGAATTTCCCTCACTGTCCTTCACTGTCCCTAGAAACAAGGATTATCACAGTGAAAGAAACTGACACTCTTCCTACCTATAGTTTTCTGTCCCTAGAAAAAATGTTTTTTTAAAGCACACTATAGCACAAGGAGAATTTCCCTCACTTTCCTTCCCTGTCCCTAGAAACAAGGATTATCACAGTGAAAGAAACTGACACTCTTCCTACCTATAGTTTTCTGTCCCTAGAAAAAATGTTTTTTTAAAGCACACTATAGCACAAGGAGAATTTCCCTCACTGTCCTTCCCTGTCCCTAGAAACAAGGATTATCACAGTGAAAGAAACTGACACTCTTCCTACCTATAGTTTTCTGTCCCTAGAAAAAATGTTTTTTTAAAGCACACTATAGCACAAGGAGAATTTCCCTCACTTTCCTTCCCTGTCCCTAGAAACAAGGATTATCACAGTGAAAGAAACTGACACTCTTCCTACCTATAGTTTTCTGTCCCTAGAAAAAATGTTTTTTTAAAGCACACTATAGCACAAGGAGAATTTCCCTCACTGTCATTCCCTGTCCCTAGAAACAAGGATTATCACAGTGAAAGAAACTGACACTCTTCCTACCTATAGTTTTCTGTCCCTAGAAAAAATGTTTTTTTAAAGCACACTATAGCACAAGGAGAATTTCCCTCACTGTCCTTCCCTGTCCCTAGAAACAAGGATTATCACAGTGAAAGAAACTGACACTCTTCCTACCTATAGTTTTCTGTCCCTAGAAAAAATGTTTTTTTAAAGCACACTATAGCACAAGGAGAATTTCCCTCACTTTCCTTCCCTGTCCCTAGAAACAAGGATTATCACAGTGAAAGAAACTGACACTCTTCCTACTGTGAGGGGGTTAGCTCGGCAGCGGGTGTGTGTGACCCCCGGGATGGGCTCCCCACACAAAAACAGGCCCAGCAAACGGAGGTTGTGGTTTTCAAAATCAAAAAGGTGCGGTTTATTTTCTATTTACAGTGACAAAACACAGCAAAGCAAAAGAAACATAAACAAAATAAATCCTGGTCAACTTGACCTCTGACTAAACATACAGGTTTCCTAACTAACAACTGGGATCAGCCTAGTGCTGTCCTAGTCCCTAAGTCCCTGGTTTTAAATGTCCAAGCAAATAGCCACACAGGCTTTGTCTCACCGCACAGGGGTTCACTCTCCCTAGACAGTCCACACAGGTCTGGGTCCAGGCATGAGCTAACACCTAATGAATCTGGGAGTTCTTATAGAGGCCTAAATGAGCTGACAAGCTTCAGCTGGTCTCATCAACTCCCTGTCTGCACGACGCCCCACACTCTCCCTAGAGGTATGAGTCATCCATGAGCCCACTAGCCTCAGCTGGGCTTATACAACTCTCCACCTAGTTGTATAAGTCGGCGTAAAGCCTGAATCTGGGCGAAATATATCTACCCCCCTGGATGCAACCAGGTGACTTTACCTTCCTGCTGTCACATACCCCCCCCTCTTGTTTTAACCTCGGGGTTGGAACACCAGCAATCAGGCATTCATGTACTCGAGACAAAGCATCCACATTCCCCATTTGAACGCCAGGGCGATGCTTTACTGTGAAGTTGAATTCCTGGAGGGCCAGGAACCACCTATTCACTCTTCTATTTGTTTCCTTGTTTTGAGCCATCCACTTTAACGGAGCGTGATCCGTAACCATGTCAAAGTGCCTACCTAGCAGGTAGTACCGAAGGGAATCTAGAGCCCACTTCACCGCTAAACACTCCTTTTCAACGGTGGCGTAATTTACCTCATGGGACTTCAACTTCCTGCTGAGGTAAATGACTGGGTGCTCTTCCCCGTTCCAGACCTGGGACAATACTGCTCCTAACCCCACATCTGACGCATCACTTTGTACGACAAAGTCTTTAGAGAAGTCGGGTGAGTACAACACTGGCTGGCTACATAAGGCTTGTTTCAAGAATTGGAATGCTGCCTCAGCCTCGGGGGTCCATTTAATCATGACCGACCCTTTCCCCTTCGTCAGGTTGGTTAGGGGCACAGCCTTAGAAGCAAAGTGGGGAATGAATCGCCGATAATACCCAGCGATTCCCAGAAAGGCTCGTACCTGCTTCTTGCTGTTGGGACGTGGCCAACTCTGGATGGCCTCGATTTTGTTGAGTTGGGGTTTTATTACTCCCCTCCCAATGGTGTACCCAAGATATTTGGCCTCCTCCTGCCCAATGGTACACTTCTTGGGGTTAGCCGTAAACCCCGCTTCCCGAACAGAGTCCAGGACTGCTTGCACGTTTGGCAGATGTGAGGCCCAATCTGTGCTATGGACAATTACGTCATCCAGGTAAGCCGCAGCATACTTCCGATGGGGCCTCAGCATCTGGTCCATTTTCCGCTGGAATGTGGCCGGCGCATTCTGTAACCCGAACGGCATTCTTTTATATTGGAACGCCCCGTCTGGGGTTACAAATGCGGTTTTCTCTTTGGCCGACTTGGCCAGGGGGATTTGCCAATACCCTTTTGTGAGGTCAAGAGTCGTCATGTATCGGGCTGTTCCCAGCCGGTCGATCAACTCATCTATACGTGGCATGGGGTAGGTGTCAAATTTTGTAACTTTGTTCAACTGACGAAAATCGTTACAAAATCGCCAGCTCCCATCCGGTTTAGGCACCAACACAATGGGACTAGACCAATCACTTTGGGACTCCTCTATCACCCCTAAGTTCAGCATTTTCTGTACTTCCTCCCGTATTGCCTCCCGTCGGGCCTCTGGGATCCGATAGGGTTTTAACTTCACCCTTTCACCGGGCGGGGTAATGATGTCATGCTCTACCCCAGATGTTTGTCCCGGCAGCTCAGAGAATACCTCCTTGTTGCGAAGCACAAACTCCTTAACCTCCTGTTGTTGGGGTTGTGACAAGGTGGCTGCTATTCCAACCTCAGGAATCACGCAACCAGTTTGAGCTGGTGACCAAGTGTCTGCGACTAGGGACTCTCTATCCCTCCAGGCTTTCAACAGATTAACGTGATAGATCTGTTCGGGCTTTCGCCTTCCTGGTTGTCTGACCTTGTAATTCACTTTGCTCACTTTTTCCATTATCTCGTAGGGGCCTTGCCATTTGGCAAGGAATTTACTTTCAACCGTAGGGACAAGTACCAGTATCCTATCCCCCGGGGAAAAGGTACGGGTCTTGGCTCCACGGTTGTACACTCTCTGCTGTGCTAACTGCGCTTGGGCCAAATGTTCCTTCACGATGGGCATTACCTGTGCAATTCGGTCTTGCATCAGGGCGACATGCTCAATCACACTCCTGTGGGGAGAACTCTCACTTTCCCAAGTTTCCTTGGCAATATCTAACAGCCCTCTTGGGTGTCTCCCATACAGTAACTCAAAGGGGGAGAATCCCGTAGAGGATTGGGGCACCTCCCTAATAGCAAACATCAGATAAGGAAGTAGACAGTCCCAATCCTTTCCATCTCTATCCACCACTTTCTTCAACATTTGTTTTAGGGTTTTGTTGAATCTTTCCACCAGCCCATCGGTTTGGGGGTGATACACAGATGTACGTAATTGCGTCACTTTGAACAATTTACACAGCTCCTTCATAACCCGGGACATAAAGGGTGTACCTTGGTCCGTAAGCAGTTCTTTACAAATACCCACCCGGCTAAACACAAGAGATAGCTCTTTGGCTATGGTTTTGGCCGAGGTATTTCGGAGAGGGATCGCTTCTGGATAACGGGTGGCATAGTCCATTATAACTAATATGTACTGGTGCCCCCTAGCGGACTTGATTATAGGACCTACCAAATCCATGGCGATCCTCTCAAACGGGACCTCAATGATGGGTAGAGGGACCAGCGGGCTACGGAAATGTGGCATCGGGGCCGACCTCTGACACACAGGGCAGGAGGAACAATAATTTTCTATGTCCTTCATCACCCCCGGCCAATAGAATCTCTGTAATACCCTCTCTCGGGTTTTCTCTGTCCCCAGATGACCTCCAAGAATGTGCCCATGGGCCAACTCCAACACCAACTTCCTGTAAGGTTTGGGCACCACAAGCTGCTCAACGGTTTCTTCTGCCCTTTTTGCCACCCGATACAGTAGGTCCTTCTCTACGCTGAAGTATGGGTAAGTGCAGGTATTATCTGGGTTCACTAACTCGCCATCTATTTTCACTACGTTTTCCCGTGCCTTTATTAGGGCGGGGTCTTTCAACTGTTCTGTGGCAAAGTTTTCCCTGTGAACCTCAAGATCAGAAAACTCCACAGACGGTAGGTTTTCGTCTGAGGAGGTGGGCTCCTCTCCAGTTTCTTGAGTCTCCCCTGCCAATACTGATAAGGGAAATTCCGGAGAGTCCTCACCACTCTCAGGGGAGTTCTGGCTATCACATTCCTGGTACATAGGGGCACCAGTGGGGGGCTCAGGATCATCCCACAGTTCCCAGAACTTCGGAAAATCCCTTCCCACAATGGCGTCATGCGGTAACTGAGATACTAAGCCCACTGGATGAGAGAGGGTACCTTTGGGGGTCTCGAAACACACTGTAGTCACTGGATACTCTCGGGTGTCCCCATGCACACAAATAACAGCTACCTTGCTATTCCCAGAGACCTCTGTTTTAACTAACTCAGCCTTTATCAGGGTCACAAGGCTACCTGAATCCAGCAATACCACAACATTTCTACCATTAACACACATTTTGCATAAATGTTTTTCAGTTCCTCGAATGGCAGTGCATGCGACTGTCGCACACAGCGACTGACGTCTGCCCGTCAGAAAGTCACACTGCATGGGTTCCTCCACAACCGGGCAATTGGCTGCAATATGTCCCGCTTGCCGGCAGCGGTAGCAAATGATCCTTCTTGCCGCCTCTTGAGCCGCTGATTTCCCAGGCTGTTCTCGCCAAACTTGGGGTAGAGCTCCCACCCTCTCACTCTCTCCACCCTCACCCCTTGGAATCCTCTTATCCGCCCCTGGGGATGGTCTGGTCTTAGGGTGGAAAGTCCGAGTGTCTCTGGAAGAGGCCGTCAGGTTCTCTGTAGCCAAGTATTTCTCCACACGATCCACAAGACCATCGGCCGTCTCTGGGTCTCCATGGCTTACCCACTTTTGGATGGCAGTAGGAAGAGCTCTCAAAAACCGATCCATTACAACACGTTCCACAATCTTTGGTGCGGACAAAGTCTCTGGCTGTAGCCACTTTCTGCTCAGGTGAATGAGATCATACATTTGAGACCTGGGGGGTTTTCCAAGCTGGAAAGTCCAGTTATGCACACGCTGAGCCCGGACAGCCTGGGTGACACCCAGCCTTGCCAATATTTCAGCTTTTAGCATCACATAGTCTTTTGCTTGGTTAGGCTCTAGGTCATAGTAAGCTTTCTGCGATTCACCAGTTAACAGAGGAGCCACCAGTCCAGCCCACTGCTCCTCAGGCCACTTTTCTCTTTCAGCGGTCCTTTCAAATGTGGTCAAAAATACCTCTGGATCATCCTCTCCAGTCATTTTTGTCAATAAACGACTCACCCCAAAGGACGCGGTATTAGTGGGACGGCTTTCCTCACTGGTCTGCGGACGTTGCTGCATTACTGCTTCCATCTGTTGTTGTAGTCTCTGCTCTTGCTTCTGCAACAGGTCTATGAAGCGGGCCTCAGATTGCTGCTGGGCTTGTTGCTGAGCCTCCAGACTCTGTTGCAAAGTTGCGTTTGTCTGCTGCTGGGCTGCAAGGCTCTGTTGATGAGCTTGCTGCTGGGCTGCGAAGTTCTTTTGCAAACCTGCATTTGTCTGCTGTTGATTGGCATTTGCTAGAGCCAGCTGCTTCAGTATCTCCTCCATGCTGGCTTAAAAAAAAAACTGCCACTGGTTCTCCACCAACTGTGGGGGGGTTAGCTCGGCAGCGGGTGTGTGTGACCCCCGGGATGGGCTCCCCACACAAAAACAGGCCCAGCAAACAGAGGTTGTAACGCCGAGTGCTCCGGGTGTCCCATCCAGCCCGGAGCACTCACGGCGTCGTCCCCTCTGCGGCGCTCCGGCCAGCTCCCCTGGCCGTGGGCGCTGCTCCGCTCTCCTCTCCACTTACCTTCCTCTTCCTGCTTCCTCCCGGCGTGCGCGGCCCCGCTGTGTTCTAGGGCGCGCGCGCGCCGGTCTTCTAAAATTTAAAGGGCCAGTGCACCATTGATTGGTGCCCGGTCCAATTACGGTTCCACTACCCAAAACCTATTTAAACCCACTTCCCCTTCCTGTCCTTGCCGTATATTGTTGTCCTAGTACCTTGCGGAAGTACTTTGAGTTTACCTTGCCTGTGTACCTGACCTTCTGCCTTTGTCTCTGACCTCGAACCATTGCCGCCTGCCCTGACCTTTGCTACGTCTGACCTTGCCTCTGCCTAGTCCCTTTGTACCGCACCAGCCTCAGCCGCCAGAGAGGTGGAGTCGCTACTGGGGGACACGACCTGGTTGCTACCGCCGCAGCAAGTCCATCCTGCCTTGCGGCGGGCTCTGGTGAAAACCGGTAGCGGCTTAGAACCGGTCCCTCGGTGTGATTCGTACCATCCCCTCTCTGGTACAGTGGATCCACCTCCTGCCTCCTCTATAGTCGCCTGCCCGGCCCGTGACAGAGGTTGTGGTTTTCAAAATCAAAAAGGTGCGGTTTATTTTCTATTTACAGTGACAAAACACAGCAAAGCAAAAGAAACATAAACAAAATAAATCCTGGTCAACTTGACCTCTGACTAAACATACAGGTTTCCTAACCAACAACTGGGATCAGCCTAGTGCTGTCCTAGTCCCTAAGTCCCTGGTTTTAAATGTCCAAGCAAATAGCCACACAGGCTTTGTCTCACCGCACAGGGGTTCACTCTCCCTAGACAGTCCACACAGGTCTGGGTCCAGGCATGAGCTAACACCTAATGAATCTGGGAGTTCTTATAGAGGCCTAAATGAGCTGACAAGCTTCAGCTGGTCTCATCAACTCCCTGTCTGCACGACGCCCCACACTCTCCCTAGAGGTATGAGTCATCCATGAGCCCACTAGCCTCAGCTGGGCTTATACAACTCTCCACCTAGTTGTATAAGTCGGCGTAAAGCCTGAATCTGGGCGAAATATATCTACCCCCCTGGATGCAACCAGGTGACTTTACCTTCCTGCTGTCACACTACCTATAGTTTTCTGTCCCTAGAAAAAATGTTTTTTTAAAGCACACTATAGCACAAGGAGAATTTCCCTCACTGTCCTTCCCTGTCCCTAGAAACAAGGATTATCACAGTGAAAGAAACTGACACTCTTCCTACCTATAGTTTTCTGTCCCTAGAAAAAATGTTTTTTTAAAGCACACTATAGCACAAGGAGAATTTCCCTCACTTTCCTTCCCTGTCCCTAGAAACAAGGATTATCACAGTGAAAGAAACTGACACTCTTCCTACCTATAGTTTTCTGTCCCTAGAAAAAATGTTTTTTTAAAGCACACTATAGCACAAGGAGAATTTCCCTCACTTTCCTTCCCTGTCCCTAGAAACAAGGATTATCACAGTGAAAGAAACTGACACTCTTCCTACCTACCTATAGTTTTCTGTCCCTAGAAAAAATGTTTTTTTAAAGCACACTATAGCACAAGGAGAATTTCCCTCACTGTCCTTCCCTGTCCCTAGAAACAAGGATTATCACAGTGAAAGAAACTGACACTCTTCCTACCTATAGTTTTCTGTCCCTAGAAAAAATGTTTTTTTAAAGCACACTATAGCACAAGGAGAATTTCCCTCACTTTCCTTCCCTGTCCCTAGAAACAAGGATTATCACAGTGAAAGAAACTGACACTCTTCCTACCTATAGTTTTCTGTCCCTAGAAAAAATGTTTTTTTAAAGCACACTATAGCACAAGGAGAATTTCCCTCACTGTCCTTCCCTGTCCCTAGAAACAAGGATTATCACAGTGAAAGAAACTGACACTCTTCCTACCTATAGTTTTCTGTCCCTAGAAAAAATGTTTTTTTAAAGCACACTATAGCACAAGGAGAATTTCCCTCACTTTCCTTCCCTGTCCCTAGAAACAAGGATTATCACAGTGAAAGAAACTGACACTCTTCCTACCTATAGTTTTCTGTCCCTAGAAAAAATGTTTTTATAAAGCACACTATAGCACAAGGAGAATTTCCCTCACTGTCCTTCCCTGTCCCTAGAAACAAGGATTATCACAGTGAAAGAAACTGACACTCTTCCTACCTATAGTTTTCTGTCCCTAGAAAAAATGTTTTTTTAAAGCACACTATAGCACAAGGAGAATTTCCCTCACTTTCCTTCCCTGTCCCTAGAAACAAGGATTATCACAGTCAAAGAAACTGACACTCTTCCTACCTATAGTTTTCTGTCCCTAGAAAAAATGTTTTTTTAAAGCACACTATAGCACAAGGAGAATTTCCCTCACTGTCCTTCCCTGTCCCTAGAAACAAGGATTATCAGAGTGAAAGAAACTGACACTCTTCCTACCTATAGTTTTCTGTCCCTAGAAAAAATGTTTTTTTAAAGCACACTATAGCACAAGGAGAATTTCCCTCACTGTCCTTCCCTGTCCTTAGAAACAAGGATTACCACAGTGAAAGAAACTGACACTCTTCCTACCTATAGTTTTCTGTCCCTAGAAAAAATGTTTTTTTAAAGCACACTATAGCACAAGGAGAATTTCCCTCACTTTCCTTCCCTGTCCCTAGAAACAAGGATTATCACAGTGAAAGAAACTGACACTCTTCCTACCTATAGTTTTCTGTCCCTAGAAAAAATGTTTTTTTAAAGCACACTATAGCACAAGGAGAATTTCCCTCACTGTCCTTCCCTGTCCCTAGAAACAAGGATTCACACAGTAAAACACACTGACACTCTCCCTACCTATAATTTTCTGTCCCTAGAAAAAATGTTTTTTTAAAGCACACTATAGCACAAGGAGAATTTCCCTCACTGTCCTTCCCTGTCCCTAGAAACAAGGATTCGCACAGTAAAACACACTGACACTCTCCCTACCTATAGTTTTCTGTCCCTAGAAAAAATGTTTTTTTAAAGCACACTATAGCACAAGGAGAATTTCCCTCACTGTCCTTCCCTGTCCCTAGAAACAAGGATTCGCACAGTAAAACACACTGACACTCTCCCTACCTATAGTTTTCTGTCCCTAGAAAAAATGTTTTTTTAAAGCACACTATAGCACAAGGAGAATTTCCCTCACTGTCCTTCCCTGTCCCTAGAAACAAGGATTCGCACAGTAAAACACACTGACACTCTCCCTACCTATAGTTTTCTGTCCCTAGAAAAAATGTTTTTTTAAAGCACACTATAGCACAAGGAGAATTTCCCTCACTGTCCTTCCCTGTCCCTAGAAACAAGGATTCGCACAGTAAAACACACTGACACTCTCCCTACCTATAGTTTTCTGTCCCTAGAAAAAATGTTTTTTTAAAGCACACTATAGCACAAGGAGAATTCCCTCACTGTCCTTCCCTGTCCCTAGAAACAAGGATTCGCACAGTAAAACACACTGACACTCTCCCTACCTATCCTTCTCTTTCCCTAAACTAAAGGAATCCAGGTTAAGCAAGAAAAAATAAATGTCACTGTCCCTGCCTATGCTTCTCTTTCCCTGCTCCGGAACACACTACACTAGGCCGCCGTGCTGGCGGCCTTTTATAGTGTGGGGCGTGTACTAAACACCCTCAGCAATAATTGGCCACAGGCATCCTGCCTGTGGCCAATCATTGCTCTCCTCGCTGCCGGCGCTGTGATTGGCCAAGCATGCGGGGTCACAGTGCATGCTTGGCCAATCACAGCGCCTGGATGACACTGCGATGGCGTAGTGCATTGTGGGCCGTTCGCGTCACTCGAATTTGGCGCGAACGGCCCAAATCGTTCGATCTTCGTCGAACGATCGAACACGAAGCTCATCCCTATACATCAGTGATGGCTCATAGTACATCAGTGATGATCCATAGTACATCAGTGATGATCCATAGTACATCAGTGATGATCCATAGTACACCAGTGATGGCCCATAGTAAACCAGTGATGGCCCATAGTACATCAGTGATCGCCCATAGTACACCAGTGATGATCCATAGTACACCAGTGATGTCCCATATTACATCAGTGATGATCCACAGTACATCAGTGATGATCCACAGTACATCAGTGATGATCCACAGTACATCAGTGATAGTCCACAGTACATCAGTGATGATCCACAGTACATCAGTGATGGTCCACAGTACATCAGTGATGATCCATAGTACATCAGTGATGATCCATAGTACATCAGTGATGATCCATAGTACATCAGTGATGATCCATAGTACACCAGTGATGGCCCATAGTACATCAGTGATGATCCACAGTACATCAGTGATGATCCACAGTACATCAGGGATGGTCCACAGTACATCAGTGATGATCCATAGTACATCAGTGATGAACCATAGTACATCAGTGATGATCCATAGTACACCAGTGATGGCCCATAGTAAACCAGTGATGGCCCATAGTACATCAGTGATCGCCCATAGTACACCAGTGATGATCCATAGTACACCAGTGATGTCCCATAGTACATCAGTGATGATCCACAGTACATCAGTGATGATCCACAGTACATCAGTGATGATCCACAGTACATCAGTGATAGTCCACAGTACATCAGTGATGATCCACAGTACATCAGTGATGGTCCACAGTACATCAGTGATGATCCATAGTACATCAGTGATGATCCACAGTACATCAGTGATGATCCATAGTACATCAGTGATGATCCATAGTACACCAGTGATGGCCCATAGTACATCAGTGATGATCCACAGTACATCAGTGATGATCCACAGTACATCAGGGATGGTCCACAGTACATCAGGGATGGTCCACAGTACATCAGTGATGATCCATAGTACATCAGTGATGGCCCATAGTACATCAGTGATGATCCATAGTACACCAGTGATGATCCACAGTACATCAGTGATGATCCACAGTACATCAGTGATGGTCCATAGTCCATCAGTGATGGTCCATAGTACACCAGTGATGATCCATAGTACACCAGTGATGGCCCATAGTACACCAGTGATGGCCCATAGTACATCTGTGATGATCTATAGTACATCAGTGATGATCCACAGTACATCAGTGATGATCCACAGTACATCAGTGATGATCCACAGTACATCAGTGATGATCTATAGTACATCAGTGATGATCTATAGTACATCAGTGATGGTCCACAGTACATCAGTGATGGTCCACAGTACATCAGTGATGGTCCACAGTACATCAGGGATGGTCCTCAGTACATCAGTGATGATATATACAGTACATCAGTGATTATCCACAGTACATCAGTGATGATCCACAGTACATCAGTGATGATCCACAGTACATCAGGGATGGTCCACAGTACATCAGGGATGGTCCAAAGTACATCAGTGATGATCAATAGTACATCAGTGATGATCCATAGTACACCAGTGATGATCCTCAGTACATCAGTGATGATCCACAGTACATCAGGGATGGTCCACAGTACATCAGTGATGATCCATAGTACACCAGTGATGGTCCATAGTACATCAGTGATGATCTATAGTACATCAGTGATGATCTATAGTACATCAGTGATGATCTATAGTACATCAGTGATGGTCCACAGTACATCAGTGATGATCCACAGTACATCGGGGATGGTCCACAGTACATCAGTGATGGTCCATAGTACACCAGTGATGATCCATAGTACACCGGTGATGGCCCACAGTACACCAGTGATGGTCCACAGTACATCAGTGATGATCCACAGTACATCAGTGATGATCCACAGTACATCAGTGATGATCCATAGTACATCAGTGATGATCCACAGTACACCAGTGATGGCCCATAGTACATCAGTGATGATCTATAGTACATCAGTGATGATCCACAGTACACCAGTGATGATCCATAGTACACCAGTGATGATCCATAGTACACCAGTGATGATCCATAGTACACCAGTGATGATCCATAGTACACCAGTGATGGTCCATAGTACACGAGTGATGGTCCATAGTACATCAGTGATGATCTATAGTACATCAGTGATGATCCACAGTACATCAATGATGATCTATAGAACATCAGTGATGGTCCACAGTACATCAGGGATGGTCCACAGTACATCAGGGATGGTCCACAGTACATCAGTGATGATCCATAGTTCACCAGTGATGATCCATAGTACATCAGTGATGATCCATAGTACATCAGTGATGATCCACAGTACATCAGTGATGATCCACAGTACATCAGTGATGATCCACAGTACATCAGTGATGAGCCACAGTACATCAGTGATGATCCACAGTACATCAGTGATGATCGACAGTACATCAGGGATGGTCCACAGTACACCAGTGATGGTCTATAGTACACCAGTGATGGTCCATAGTACACCAGTGATGATCTATAGTACATCAGTGATGATCCACAGTACATCAGTGATGATCCACAGTACATCAGTGATGATCCACAGTACATCAGGGATGATACACAGTACATCAGGGATGGTCCACAGTACATCAGGGATGATCCATAGTACATCAGTGATGGCCCATAGTACATCAGTGATGATCCATAGTACACCAGGGATGATCCACAGTACATCAGTGATGATCCACAGTACATCAGTGATGATCCACAGTACATCAGGGATGGTCCACAGTACATCAGGGATGATCTATAGTACATCAGTGATGATCTATAGTACATCAGTGATGGTCCACAGTACATCAGTGATGGTCCACAGTAGGGATGAGCTTCGTGTTCGAGTCGAACATACGTTCGACTCGAACATCGGCTGTTCGATCGTTCGACGAAGATCGAACGATTTGGGCCGTTCGCGCCAAATTCGAGTGACGCGAACGGCCCACAATGCACTACGCCATCGCAGTGTCATCCAGGCGCTGTGATTGGCCAAGCATGCACTGTGACCCCGCATGCTTGGCCAATCACAGCGCCGGCAGCGAGGAGAGCAATGATTGGCCACAGGCAGGATGCCTGTGGCCAATTATTGCTGAGGGTGTTTAGTACACGCCCCACACTATAAAAGGCCGCCAGCACGGCGGCCTAGTGTAGTGTGTTCCGGAGCAGGGATAGAGCAGCATAGGCAGGGACAGTGACTGTTATTTCTTTCTTGCTTAACCTGGATTCCTTTAGTTTAGGGAAAGAGAAGGATAGGTAGGGAGAGTGTCAGTGTGTTTTGTGCTTGTGCTATAGTGTGCTTAAAAAAAACATTTATTCTAGGGACAGAAAACTGTAGGTAGGGACAGTGTCAGTTTCTTTCACTCTGCAAGTCCTTGTTTCCAGGGACCTGGAAGGACAGTGAGTGAATTGTCCTTGTGCTATATTGTGCTTAAAAAAACATTTATTCTAGGGACAGAAAACTGTAGGTAGGGAGAGTGTCAGTTTCTTTCACTCTGCAAGTCCTTGTTTCCAGGGACCTGGAAGGACAGTGAGTGAATTGTCCTTGTGCTATATTGTGCTTAAAAAAAACATTTATTCTAGGGACAGAAAACTGTAGGTAGGGAGAGTGTCAGTTTATTTCACTCTGCAAGTCCTTGTTTCCAGGGACCTGGAAGGACAGTGACTGAATTGTCCTTGTGCTATATTGTGATTAAAAAAAACATTTATTCTAGGGACAGAAAACTGTAGGTAGGGAGAGTGTCAGTTTATTTCACTCTGCAAGTCCTTGTTTCCAGGGACCTGGAAGGACAGTGACTGAATTGTCCTTGTGCTATATTGTGATTAAAAAAAACATTTATTCTAGGGACAGAAAACTGTAGGTAGGGAGAGTGTCAGTTTATTTCACTCTGCAAGTCCTTGTTTCCAGGGACCTGGAAGGACAGTGACTGAATTGTCCTTGTGCTATATTGTGATTAAAAAAAACATTTATTCTAGGGACAGAAAACTGTAGGTAGGGAGAGTGTCAGTTTATTTCACTCTGCAAGTCCTTGTTTCCAGGGACCTGGAAGGACAGTGAGTGAATTGTCCTTGTGTTATATTGTGATTAAAAAAAACATTTTTTCTAGGGACAGAAAACTGTAGGTAGGGAGAGTGTTTTTTTTCTTTCACTCTGCAAGTCCTTGTTTCCAGGGACCTGTAAGGACAGTGAGTGAATTGTCCTTGTGCTATATTGTGCTTAAAAAAAACATTTATTCTAGGGACAGAAAACTGTAGGTAGGGAGAGTGTCAGTTTATTTCACTCTGCAAGTCCTTGTTTCCAGGGACCTGGAAGGACAGTGACTGAATTGTCCTTGTGCTATATTGTGATTAAAAAAAACATTTATTCTAGGGACAGAAAACTGTAGGTAGGGAGAGTGTCAGTTTATTTCACTCTGCAAGTCCTTGTTTCCAGGGACCTGGAAGGACAGTGACTGAATTGTCCTTGTGCTATATTGTGATTAAAAAAAACATTTATTCTAGGGACAGAAAACTGTAGGTAGGGAGAGTGTCAGTTTATTTCACTCTGCAAGTCCTTGTTTCCAGGGACCTGGAAGGACAGTGACTGAATTGTCCTTGTGCTATATTGTGATTAAAAAAAACATTTATTCTAGGGACAGAAAACTGTAGGTAGGGAGAGTGTCAGTTTATTTCACTCTGCAAGTCCTTGTTTCCAGGGACCTGGAAGGACAGTGAGTGAATTGTCCTTGTGTTATATTGTGATTAAAAAAAACATTTTTTCTAGGGACAGAAAACTGTAGGTAGGGAGAGTGTTTTTTTTCTTTCACTCTGCAAGTCCTTGTTTCCAGGGACCTGTAAGGACAGTGAGTGAATTGTCCTTGTGCTATATTGTGCTTAAAAAAAACATTTATTCTAGGGACAGAAAACTGTAGGTAGGGAGAGTGTCAGTTTATTTCACTCTGCAAGTCCTTGTTTCCAGGGACCTGGAAGGACAGTGAGTGAATTGTCCTTGTGTTATATTGTGATTAAAAAAAACATTTTTTCTAGGGACAGAAAACTGTAGGTAGGGAGAGTGTTTTTTTTCTTTCACTCTGCAAGTCCTTGTTTCCAGGGACCTGGAAGGACAGTGACTGAATTGTCCTTGTGCTATATTGTGATTAAAAAAAACATTTATTCTAGGGACAGAAAACTGTAGGTAGGGAGAGTGTCAGTTTATTTCACTCTGCAAGTCCTTGTTTCCAGGGACCTGGAAGGACAGTGACTGAATTGTCCTTGTGCTATATTGTGATTAAAAAAAACATTTATTCTAGGGACAGAAAACTGTAGGTAGGGAGAGTGTCAGTTTATTTCACTCTGCAAGTCCTTGTTTCCAGGGACCTGGAAGGACAGTGAGTGAATTGTCCTTGTGTTATATTGTGATTAAAAAAAACATTTTTTCTAGGGACAGAAAACTGTAGGTAGGGAGAGTGTTTTTTTTCTTTCACTCTGCAAGTCCTTGTTTCCAGGGACCTGTAAGGACAGTGAGTGAATTGTCCTTGTGCTATATTGTGCTTAAAAAAAACATTTATTCTAGGGACAGAAAACTGTAGGTAGGGAGAGTGTCAGTTTATTTCACTCTGCAAGTCCTTGTTTCCAGGGACCTGGAAGGACAGTGAGTGAATTGTCCTTGTGTTATATTGTGATTAAAAAAAACATTTTTTCTAGGGACAGAAAACTGTAGGTAGGGAGAGTGTTTTTTTTCTTTCACTCTGCAAGTCCTTGTTTCCAGGGACCTGTAAGGACAGTGAGTGAATTGTCCTTGTGCTATATTGTGATTAAAAAAAACATTTATTCTAGGGACAGAAAACTGTAGGTAGGGAGAGTGTCAGTTTATTTCACTCTGCAAGTCCTTGTTTCCAGGGACCTGGAAGGACAGTGACTGAATTGTCCTTGTGCTATATTGTGATTAAAAAAAACATTTATTCTAGGGACAGAAAACTGTAGGTAGGGAGAGTGTCAGTTTATTTCACTCTGCAAGTCCTTGTTTCCAGGGACCTGGAAGGACAGTGAGTGAATTGTCCTTGTGTTATATTGTGATTAAAAAAAACATTTTTTCTAGGGACAGAAAACTGTAGGTAGGGAGAGTGTTTTTTTTCTTTCACTCTGCAAGTCCTTGTTTCCAGGGACCTGTAAGGACAGTGAGTGAATTGTCCTTGTGCTATATTGTGCTTAAAAAAAACATTTATTCTAGGGACAGAAAACTGTAGGTAGGGAGAGTGTCAGTTTATTTCACTCTGCAAGTCCTTGTTTCCAGGGACCTGGAAGGACAGTGAGTGAATTGTCCTTGTGTTATATTGTGATTAAAAAAAACATTTTTTCTAGGGACAGAAAACTGTAGGTAGGGAGAGTGTTTTTTTTCTTTCACTCTGCAAGTCCTTGTTTCCAGGGACCTGGAAGGACAGTGACTGAATTGTCCTTGTGCTATATTGTGATTAAAAAAAACATTTATTCTAGGGACAGAAAACTGTAGGTAGGGAGAGTGTCAGTTTATTTCACTCTGCAAGTCCTTGTTTCCAGGGACCTGGAAGGACAGTGACTGAATTGTCCTTGTGCTATATTGTGATTAAAAAAAACATTTATTCTAGGGACAGAAAACTGTAGGTAGGGAGAGTGTCAGTTTATTTCACTCTGCAAGTCCTTGTTTCCAGGGACCTGGAAGGACAGTGAGTGAATTGTCCTTGTGTTATATTGTGATTAAAAAAAACATTTTTTCTAGGGACAGAAAACTGTAGGTAGGGAGAGTGTTTTTTTTCTTTCACTCTGCAAGTCCTTGTTTCCAGGGACCTGTAAGGACAGTGAGTGAATTGTCCTTGTGCTATATTGTGCTTAAAAAAAACATTTATTCTAGGGACAGAAAACTGTAGGTAGGGAGAGTGTCAGTTTATTTCACTCTGCAAGTCCTTGTTTCCAGGGACCTGGAAGGACAGTGAGTGAATTGTCCTTGTGTTATATTGTGATTAAAAAAAACATTTTTTCTAGGGACAGAAAACTGTAGGTAGGGAGAGTGTTTTTTTTCTTTCACTCTGCAAGTCCTTGTTTCCAGGGACCTGTAAGGACAGTGAGTGAATTGTCCTTGTGCTATATTGTGCTTAAAAAAAACATTTATTCTAGGGACAGAAAACTGTAGGTAGGGAGAGTGTCAGTTTATTTCACTCTGCAAGTCCTTGTTTCCAGGGACCTGGAAGGACAGTGACTGAATTGTCCTTGTGCTATATTGTGATTAAAAAAAACATTTATTCTAGGGACAGAAAACTGTAGGTAGGGAGAGTGTCAGTTTATTTCACTCTGCAAGTCCTTGTTTCAAGGGACAGAGAAGGACACCTGAAGGTAGCCCTTATTGCTTTTTTCCCATCTCCCTGCAGGCCATCTATTAGAATGTCTGGAAGGCAAACAAGGAGAGGCAGACAGTCAGGAGGCAATAAAAGAGGGCAAGCAGGCTCTGTGTCTGGGGGCAACAGTGCTGGTCGTGGACGCGGTGCATTGTCATCAGCACATGGCCATGGGACACGCTTGTCCTTCTTTTCGGCAGCTGGACATGTTGAGCCACATCATGCCGAAGACTTGGTAGAGTGGATGACCAAGCCCTCCTCCTCCTCCTCATCCTCTCTCACCCAGGCTCAGGGTACTGGAAAAGCAGCTGCCAAAGCGTCGTCTTCCCTGGTATCAATGTCAGACAAATCATCAGTCACTCCTTCCCTAGACCCACCATGTCCTCCTCCTGAGGAGTCCCCCGAACTGTTTCAGCACAGTGTTGGGTACATGCTCCAGGAGGATGCCCAGCGTTTCGAAGGGTCTGATGATGAAACCCAGCTAGAGGAAGGCAGTAGCGTGAGAGCAGACAGAGGGGATGCTCAAGAAGGACACCAATCTGGCAGTCATGTTCCAGCAGCTGCAGCATACTGCCAGATTGGCTCCAGTGATGAGGAGGGAGGGGATGATGAGGTCACTGACTCCACGTGGGTGCCTAATAGGAGAGAGGAGGAGGAGGAGGATGAGGAGGAGGCACATCTCCAACGAGGCAGGATGCCCTTTGGTGGCCAGCGTAAGGGCAGTACACCGACGGAATCACACCGCAGAGCTCTGCCTGTGCAGGGCGCTGCCTCTGCCCGTCATTCAAAAAGTTCTTTGGTGTGGGCCTTTTTTGAGGCTAGTGCATCAGATCGCACAGCTGCTGTTTGCAACATATGTCTCAAGCGTATATCGCGTGGCCAAAACATCAGCCGCTTGGGTACCACATGCCTGACCAGACATATGTTGACCTGCCATGCAGCTCGTTGGCAAGCCTACCTCAAAGACCCACACCAAAGAACAAAGCGGACCTCTCCTTGCACCGCATCAGCTGGGATCTCCAACCCCACTATAACTTCAGTCCTCTCTGAAACATGCACTGAGAGGAATGAAGGTGTAGAATTAGGTGTGTCACAGCCAAGTACTTGCGCCCACTCTGCTAGCAGTACACCGACGTCCGATTCTAGCAGGCAAATTTCCCTGCCCCAGCTGCTGGACCGTCGAAAGAAGTTCACTCCCAGCCATCCACATGCCCAGCGGTTGAATGCTAGCTTGGCTAAATTGCTAGCGCTTCAACTGCTGCCTTTTCAGTTGGTAGACTCGGCCCCCTTCCGTGAGTTTGTGCAATGTGCAGTTCCTCAGTGGCAGGTTCCCAAACGCCACTTTTTCTCACGGAAGGCTATTCCGGCTCTCTACCGGCATGTGGAAGGCAATGTCTTGGCCTCGCTGGACAGGGCGGTCAGCGGTAAGGTGCATATTACCGCTGACTCATGGTCCAGCAGGCATGGACAGGGACGTTACCTTTCTTTCACGGCCCATTGGGTCACTCTTTTGGCAGCTGGGAAGGATTCAGGACAAGGTGCAGTAGTGTTGGAGGTTGTCCCACCGCCACGCCTCCAAAATGCTACTACTGGTTGTGACACACCTCTCTCCTCCACCCCCTCCTCTTCTTCCTCCATGGCCTCTTCCTGTGGTTTGTCCTATGAACCAGCGGTGCTCCGTAGCCGTTCACGGGGCTACGCAAGTACGCAGGCAAAAAGATGCCATGCCGTGCTTGCGCTGGTGTGTTTGGGGGACAGAAGCCACACTGGGGCAGAGGTCCTGTCTGCTCTGCAGGGCCAGGCCGAGAGGTGGTTGACGCCACGCCAGCTTAAGCCAGGAATGGTGGTTTGCGACAATGGCACCAACCTCCTCTCCGCCCTCCGACAGGGACAACTGACCCATGTGCCCTGTGTGGCTCACGTCCTTAACCTGGTGGTGCAGCGCTTCTTGGGCAGGTACCCGGGCTTACAGGATGTCCTGAGGCAGGCCAGGAAAGTCTGTGTGCATTTCCGCAGATCTTATAATGCCAGTGCTCGCCTGGCTGAGCTGCAAAAGGAGTTGAACCTGCCCAAGAACCGCCTTATATGTGACATGCCCACCAGGTGGAACTCAACGTTGGCCATGCTGCAGCGGCTGCACACGCAGCAGAGGGCCATCAATGAGTACCTGTGCGACTACGGCACCAGGACAGGGTCAGGGGAGCTTGGTTTTTTTTCTCCACGCCAGTGGGGCATGATCAGGGATGCATGCACTGTCCTGGCACCATTTGAGGAGGCCACGAGGATGGTGAGCAGTGACAGTGCATGCATCAGTGACACTGTACCTCTTGTCCACCTGTTGGAGCACACGCTGCGTGGAATAATGGACAGGGCACTTGAGGCAGAACAGAGGCAGGAAGAGGAGGACTTCCTTGCCTCTCAAGGCCCCCTTTACCCAGACAGTGTTCCTTCTGTCCCACCCATCGCACAGGAAGAGGAGGAGGAGGAGGAGGAGGAGGAGGAGGATTGTGTCAGCATGGAGGTGGAGGCTGGCACTCAGCATCATCAGCAGCAGTCTTTTAGGGATGATTTACAGTCCCAAGAAACCAGTGGACTTGTACGTGGCTGGGAGGAGGTGGCTGCGGATCATGTCGTCCTTAGTGACCCAGAGGACTCCGGAGCGAATGCCTCAGCAAACCTACGCTGCATGGCCTCCCTGATCCTGCAAAGTCTGCGGAAGGATCCTCGTATTCTTCGGATCAAGGAGAGGGACCATTACTGGCTGGCCACTCTCCTTGATCCACGGTACAAGGGTAAGGTTGCGGACCTTATGTTACCGTCGCAGAGGGAGCAGAGGATGAGACAACTCCGGGAGGCCTTGCAGAAAGGTCTGTGCAACGCGTTCCCAGAGACTGGGAGGTTGCAAACTCCTGGTCCTGGACAACGAGTTGCTGAGGCTTCGGCCAGTCAAAGAAGGAGCGGTGGGGAAGGTGGCCGTCTGACCGATGCGTTCAGACAATTCTTTAGTCCGCAGCCCCAAAGTATGATCGGTTCCAGCAACCATCGCCAGCGTCTGATAAACATGGTGCAGGAATATCTAGGGGCAAGGTCAGACTTGGACACCTTCCCCACCGAAAATCCTCTGGCTTACTGGGTCTTGAGGATGGATCACTGGCCAGAGCTTGCACAGTATGCAATTGAGCTACTGGCCTGTCCTGCATCCAGCGTTCTTTCGGAACGCACATTCAGTGCTGCTGGAGGATTTGTCACGGATCACAGGGTGCGCCTGTCCACCGACTCGGTTGATCGACTGACTTTCATCAAGATGAACCAGTCTTGGATCACCACCAGCTACCACACACCTGATGCTGATATAACAGACTAATTGATTTTAACATGTCACATCCCTTCAAGACTGATGCTGATGCTGAGTGCCTGTGCTGTTATGTTGACTGGCTATCCTCCTCCTCCGAGTCCTCAATGATACGATTGATGATGATAGCTTGTAAGATCATTTTTGTTTATGGGTGCCGCCACCAGTGCCTAACGCCCAATTTTTCAGCCCCTGTTTAACAGGGGCGTGTAATTACAATTTTTGAAGCAATACTTTGCAACAGGGCTCATTGCTGTGCTCCAAGTACAGTATCTGTGAGGAGTTGCAGTGTTGTGCCACCAGTGCCTAACGCCCAATTTTTCAGCCCCTGTTTAACAGGGGCGTGTAATTACAATTTTTGAAGCAATACTTTGCAACAGGGCTCATTGCTGTGCTCCAAGTACAGTATCTGTGAGGAGTTGCAGTGTTGTGCCACCAGTGCCTAAGGCCCAATTTTTCAGCCCCTGTTTAACAGGGGCGTGTCATTACAATTTTTGAAGCAATACTTTGCAACAGGGCTCATTGGTGTGCTCCAAGTACAGTATCTGTGAGGAGTTGCAGTGTTGTGCCACCAGTGCCTAAGGCCCAATTTTTCAGCCCCTGTTTAACAGGGGCGTGTCATTACAATTTTTGAAGCAATACTTTGCAACAGGGCTCATTGCTGTGCTCCAAGTACAGTTGCTGTGAGGGGTTGCAGTGTTGTGCCACCAGTGCCTAAGGCCCAATTTTTCAGCCCCTGTTCAACAGGGGCATGTAATTACAATTCTTGATCTAATAATTCACAGCAGGGCCCATTGCTGCACCCACCAAGAGTAACTGTCAGGGCTTACAGTGTTGTGGCACCAGCACCACCATCAAAGGCCCAATTTTTACTACCACTGTTCAACAATTATATGTAATTAAAATTCCTGATATAATAGTTGACAGCAGGGCGTTCCAGCACCAACCAAGAGTAACTGTGAGTGCTTACAGTGTTGTGCCAACACCAACAACTAAGGGGCCTATTTCTGCAGAGTATATACGGCAGGTCCCTACTTTCAAACATCCAACTTACAAACGACTCCTACTTGCAAACGCAAGAAGACAACAGGAAGTGAGAGGAAATCTACCACTAGGAAGGAAAATTCTCTCCTGTAAGAATAAATATGGGAGAAAGGTGTCTCCTCTGTACTGATGCTTTATCAGCAATCCTTGTTTCAAGAAAAACACCACATTTCAAAAACAGTTGTCATTGGGACGGAAAGTGAGGTGAAATGTTCTGAACAGGGGCACAGACAGCAAAACAAATGTTACAGGGGTGATAACCCTTACCTATGTTTTCCAAAAAGTTTAAAAATAGATTTTTGGTCTGGAGCTACACTTCAACAATGTACCTGTTCAAAATTACAAACAGACTCTACATAAGAACAAACCTACAGTCCCTGTCTTGTATGCACCGCCTGTATAGGGCTGTTCAGAGTATATAGGGCCTTTTTTATTTTATGTGCGGGGTTCCCCTTAATATCCATACAAGACCCAAAGGGGCTGGTAATGGGCTGGGGTAGGGGGGGGGTCATGGGGTAGCTATGCCATTTTTCTTAAAGAATTTCATCCATATTACCGGGACCAGACATTACATTAAAGCCGCAAGCAGTTTTAAATGGCTTTTTTTTCCTTTAGAAGTGTCATTTTGTGCAGGGACAGTTCTAAACACGGGAAACACGTGGCACTTCACAGGCATACTTTAGACACCCCCCAGGTACGATATTTAAAGGAATATTTGACTTTTTTTTTTTCACTTTATGCATCATTAAAATGACTGCTCCCGAAAAACGACCGTTTTTAAAACTTCTTTTTGCATTGATACATGTCCCCTGGTGCAGAACCCGGGTTCCCAAACCCTTTTTAGGACAATAACATGCATAATAGTTGTTATAATTAGCACTTTAGAATTCGAACGTTCGCATCCATTGTATTTAATAGGGTTCTAATGTTCGTTCGAACTTTCGGTCCGTTCGCGGGTTCTGGTGCGAACCGAACCCGGGGGTGTTCGGCTCATCACTAGTCCACAGTACATCAGTGATGGTCCACAGTACATCAGGGATGGTCCTCAGTACATCAGTGATGATATACACAGTACATCAGTGATTATCCACAGTACATCAGTGATGATCCACAGTACATCAGTGATGATCCACAGTACATCAGGGATGGTCCACAGTACATCAGGGATGGTCCAAAGTACATCAGTGATGATCAATAGTACATCAGTGATGATCCATAGTACACCAGTGATGATCCTCAGTACATCAGTGATGATCCACAGTACATCAGGGATGGTCCACAGTACATCAGTGATGATCCATAGTACACCAGTGATGGTCCATAGTACATCAGTGATGATCTATAGTACATCAGTGATGATCTATAGTACATCAGTGATGATCTATAGTACATCAGTGATGGTCCACAGTACATCAGTGATGATCCACAGTACATCGGGGATGGTCCACAGTACATCAGTGATGGTCCATAGTACACCAGTGATGATCCATAGTACACCAGGGATGATCCACAGTACATCAGTGATGATCCACAGTACATCAGTGATGATCCACAGTACATCAGTGATGATCCACAGTACATCAGTGATGATCTATAGTACATCAGTGATGATCTATAGTACATCAGTGATGGTCCACAGTACATCAGTGATGGTCCACAGTACATCAGTGATGGTCCACTGTACATCAGGGATGGTCCTCAGTACATCAGTGATGATATACACAGTACATCAGTGATGATCCACAGTACATCAGTGATTATCCACAGTACATCAGTGATGATCCACAGTACATCAGTGATGATCCACAGTACATCAGGGATGGTCCACAGTACATCAGGGATGGTCCAAAGTACATCAGTGATGATCAATAGTACATCAGTGATGATCCATAGTACACCAGTGATGATCCTCAGTACATCAGTGATGATCCACAGTACATCAGGGATGGTCCACAGTACATCAGTGATGATCCATAGTACACCAGTGATGGTCCATAGTACATCAGTGATGATCTATAGTACATCAGTGATGATCTATAGTACATCAGTGATGATCTATAGTACATCAGTGATGGTCCACAGTACATCAGTGATGATCCACAGTACATCGGGGATGGTCCACAGTACATCAGTGATGGTCCATAGTACACCAGTGATGATCCATAGTACACCGGTGATGGCCCACAGTACACCAGTGATGGTCCACAGTACATCAGTGATGATCCACAGTACATCAGTGATGATCCACAGTACATCAGTGATGATCCATAGTACATCAGTGATGATCCACAGTACACCAGTGATGGCCCATAGTACATCAGTGATGATCTATAGTACATCAGTGATGATCCACAGTACACCAGTGATGATCCATAGTACACCAGTGATGATCCATAGTACACCAGTGATGATCCATAGTACACCAGTGATGATCCATAGTACACCAGTGATGGTCCATAGTACACGAGTGATGGTCCATAGTACATCAGTGATGATCTATAGTACATCAGTGATGATCCACAGTACATCAATGATGATCTATAGAACATCAGTGATGGTCCACAGTACATCAGGGATGGTCCACAGTACATCAGGGATGGTCCACAGTACATCAGTGATGATCCATAGTTCACCAGTGATGATCCATAGTACATCAGTGATGATCCATAGTACATCAGTGATGATCCACAGTACATCAGTGATGATCCACAGTACATCAGTGATGATCCACAGTACATCAGTGATGAGCCACAGTACATCAGTGATGATCCACAGTACATCAGTGATGATCGACAGTACATCAGGGATGGTCCACAGTACACCAGTGATGGTCTATAGTACACCAGTGATGGTCCATAGTACACCAGTGATGATCTATAGTACATCAGTGATGATCCACAGTACATCAGTGATGATCCACAGTACATCAGTGATGATCCACAGTACATCAGGGATGATCCACAGTACATCAGGGATGGTCCACAGTACATCAGGGATGATCCATAGTACATCAGTGATGGCCCATAGTACATCAGTGATGATCCATAGTACACCAGGGATGATCCACAGTACATCAGTGATGATCCACAGTACATCAGTGATGATCCACAGTACATCAGGGATGGTCCACAGTACATCAGGGATGGTCCAAAGTACATCAGTGATGATCAATAGTACATCAGTGATGATCCATAGTACACCAGTGATGATCCTCAGTACATCAGTGATGATCCACAGTACATCAGGGATGGTCCCCAGTACATCAGTGATGATCCATAGTACACCAGTGATGGTCCATAGTACATCAGTGATGATCTATAGTACATCAGTGATGATCTATAGTACATCAGTGATGATCTATAGTACATCAGTGATGGTTCACAGTACATCAGTGATGATCCACAGTACATCGGGGATGGTCCACAGTACATCAGTGATGGTCCATAGTACACCAGTGATGATCCATAGTACACCGGTGATGGCCCACAGTACACCAGTGATGGTCCACAGTACATCAGTGATGATCCACAGTACATCAGTGATGATCCACAGTACATCAGTGATGATCCATAGTACATCAGTGATGATCCACAGTACACCAGTGATGGCCCATAGTACATCAGTGATGATCTATAGTACATCAGTGATGATCCACAGTACACCAGTGATGATCCATAGTACACCAGTGATGATCCATAGTACACCAGTGATGATCCATAGTACACCAGTGATGATCCATAGTACACCAGTGATGGTCCATAGTACACGAGTGATGGTCCATAGTACATCAGTGATGATCTATAGTACATCAGTGATGATCCACAGTACATCAATGATGATCTATAGAACATCAGTGATGGTCCACAGTACATCAGGGATGGTCCACAGTACATCAGGGATGGTCCACAGTACATCAGTGATGATCCATAGTTCACCAGTGATGATCCATAGTACATCAGTGATGATCCATAGTACATCAGTGATGATCCACAGTACATCAGTGATGATCCACAGTACATCAGTGATGATCCACAGTACATCAGTGATGAGCCACAGTACATCAGTGATGATCCACAGTACATCAGTGATGATCGACAGTACATCAGGGATGGTCCACAGTACACCAGTGATGGTCTATAGTACACCAGTGATGGTCCATAGTACACCAGTGATGATCTATAGTACATCAGTGATGATCCACAGTACATCAGTGATGATCCACAGTACATCAGTGATGATCCACAGTACATCAGGGATGATCCACAGTACATCAGGGATGGTCCACAGTACATCAGGGATGATCCATAGTACATCAGTGATGGCCCATAGTACATCAGTGATGATCCATAGTACACCAGGGATGATCCACAGTACATCAGTGATGATCCACAGTACATCAGTGATGGCCCATAGTACATCAGTGATGATCTATAGTACATCAGTGATGATCCACAGTACATCAGTAATGATCCACAGTACATCAGTGATGATCCACAGTACATCAGTGATGATCTACAGTACACCAGGGATGGTCCATAGTACACCAGTGATGGTCCATAGTACACCAGTGATGATCCATAGTACACCAGTGATGATCCATAGTACACCAGTGATGGTCCATAGTACACGAGTGATGGTCCATAGTACATCAGTGATGATCTATAGTACATCAGTGATGATCCACAGTACATCAATGATGATCTATAGAACATCAGTGATGATCCACAGTACATCAGTGATGGTCCACAGTACATCAGTGATGGTCCACAGTACATCAGTGATGATCCACAGTACATCAGTGATGATCCACAGTACACCAGGGATGGTCCATAGTACACCAGTGATGGTCCATAGTACACCAGTGATGATCCATAGTACACCAGTGATGATCCATAGTACACCAGTGATGGTCCATAGTACACGAGTGATGGTCCATAGTACATCAGTGATGATCTATAGTACATCAGTGATGATCCACAGTACATCAATGATGATCTATAGAACATCAGTGATGATCCACAGTACATCAGTGATGATCCACAGTACATCAGTGATGGTCCACAGTACATCAGGGAAGGTCCATAGTACATCAGGGCTGGTCCATAGTACATCAGTGATGATCCATAGTACACCTGTGATGGCCCATAGTACACCTGTGATGGCCCATAGTACATCAGTGATGATCCACAGTACATCAGTGATGATCCACATTACATCAGTGATGATCCTCAGTACATCAGTGATGATCCTCAGTACATCAGTGATGAGCCTCAGTACATCAGTGATGATCCTCAGTACATCAGTGATGATCCACAATACATCAGTGATGATCCACAGTACATCAGGGATGGTTAACAGTACATCAGTGATGATCCATAGTACATCAGTGATGGTCCACAGTACATCAGTGATGATCCACAGTACATCAGTGATGATCCACAGTACATCATGGATGGTTAACAGTACATCAGTGATGATCCATAGTACATCAGTGATGGTCCACAGTACATCAGTGATGATCCATAGTACATCAGTGATGGCTCATAGTATATCCGTGATGATCCATAGTACATCAGTGAAGATCCATAGTACATCAGTGATGATCCACAGTACATCAGTGATGATCTATAGTACATCAGTGATGATCCTCAGTACATCAGGGATGGTCCATAGTACATCAGGGATGGTCCATAGTACATCAGTGATGGCCCATAGTACATCAGTGATGATCCATAGTACACCAGGGATGATCCACAGTACATCAGTGATGATCCACAGTACATCAGTGATGGCCCATAGTACATCAGTGATGATCTATAGTACATCAGTGATGATCCACAGTACATCAGTGATGATCCATAGTACATCAGTGATGATCCATAGTACACCAGTGATGATCCATAGTACACCCGTGATGATCCACAGTACATCAGTGATGATCCACAGTACATCAGTGATGATCCACAGTACATCAGTGATGATCCTCTGTACATCAGTGATGATTCGCAGTACATCAGTGATAATCCATAGTACATCAGGGATGGTCCACAGTACAAGTGATGATCCATAGTACATCATTGATGATCCACAGTACATCAGGGATGGTCCATAGTACATCAGGGATGGTCCATAGTACATCAGTGATGATCCATAGTACACCTGTGATGGCCCACAGTACATCAGTGATGATCCACAGTACATCAGTGATGGTCCATAGTACATCAGTGATGGTCCATAGTACATCAGTGATGGTTTATAGTACATCAGTGATGATCCACAGTACATCAGTGATGATCCTCAGTACATCAGGGATGGTCCATAGTACATCAGGGATGGTCCATAGTACATCAGGGATGATCCATAGTACACCAGTGATGATCCATAGTACACCCGTGATGGCCCATAGTACATCAGTGATGATCCACAGTACATCAGTGATGATCCACAGTACATCAGTGATGATCCACAGTACATCAGTGATGATCCACAGTACATCAGGGATGGTCCACAGTACATCAGGGATGGTCCACAGTACAAGTGATGATCCATAGTACATCAGTGATGATCCTCAGTACATCTGTGATGATTCATAGTACATCAGTGATGATCCATAGTACACCACTGATGATCCATAGTACACCAGTGATGGCCCATAGTACTTCAGTGATGATCTATAGTACATCAGTGATGATCCACAGTACATCAGTGATGATCCACAGTACATCAGTGATAATCCACAGTACATCAGTGATGATCCACAGTACATCAGTGATGGTCCACAGTACATCAGTGATGGCCCATAGTACATCAGTGATGGTCCATAGTACATCAGTGATGATCCATAGTACATCAGTGATGATCCATAGTACATCAGTGATAATCCACAGTACATCAGTGATGATCCATAGTACATCAGTGATGATCCATAGTACATCAGTGATGATCCATAGTACATCAGTGATGATCCATAGTACATCAGTGATGATCCATAGTACACCAGTGATGATCCATAGTACACCAGTGATGGCCCATTGTACTTCAGTGATGATCTATAGTACATCAGTGATGATCCATAGTACACCAGTTATGATCCATAGTACATCAGTGATGGCCTATAGTACACCTGTGATGGCCCATAGTACATCAGTCATGGCCCATAGTACATCAGTGATGATCCACAGTACATCAGTGATGATCCATAGTACCAGGGGCGTACCTAGAGCATTTGGCACCCGGGGCGGATCCTATATCTGGCACCCCCCACGGTAAAATGTAAAAACACCCCACTGTGCCCCCTGCATCCTTCAAAATCTCTTTGTCACTACTGTGTACCCGCTCTCCACAACTGCACCTCTGGACCCCTTTACATTACACAGCACCCTGCATCACTGGCCCCCTTTACATTATACAGCACCCTGCATCACTGGCCCCCTTTACATTATACAGCACCCTGCATCACTGGACCCCTTTACATTACACAGCACCCTGCATCACTGGACCCCTTTACATTACACAGCACCCTGCACCCCTTTACATTACACAGCACCCTGCATCACTGGACCCCCTTACATTACACAACAGCCTGCATCACTGAACCCCCTTACATTACACAGCACCCTGCACCTCTGGACCCCTTTACATTACACAGCACCCTGCATCACTGGACCCCCTTACATTACACAGCACCCTGCATCACTGGACCCCTTTACATTACACAGCACCATGCATCACTGGAATCCTTTACATTACACAGCACCCTACACCCCTGGACCCCTTTACATTACACAGCACCTTGCACCTAAGGACCTCTTTACATTGCACAGCCCTTGTACCTCTGAAGCCCTTTACATTACATAGCACCCTGCATCTCAGCACCACTTTACAATATACAGAACCCCGCACCTCTGGACCCCTTTACATTACACAGCACCCTGCATCACTGGACCCCTTCACATTACACAGCACCCTGCACCACTGGACCCCCTTACATTACACAGCACCCTGCATTACTGGACCCCTTTACATTACACAGCACCATGCTTCACTGGAACCCTTTACATTACACAGCACCCTACACCTCTGGACCCCTTTACATTACATAGCACCTTGTACCTAAGGACCTCTTTACATTACACAGCCCTTGTACCTCTGGACCCCTTTACATTACATAGCACCCTGCATCTCAGGACCACTTTACAATACACAGAACCCCGCACCTCTGGACCCCTTTACATTACACAGCACCCTGCATCACTGGACCCCTTCACATTACACAGCACCCTGCACCACTGGAACCCTTTACATTACACAGCATCACTGGACCCCTTTACATTATATAGCACCCTGCACCACTGGACCCCTTACATTACATAGCACCCTGCATCTCTGGACCCCTTTACATTACATAGCACCCTGCCCCTCTTTACATTACACAGCACCATGCACCACTGGACCCCTTTACATTACACAGCACCCTGCATCACTGGACCCCTTTACATTACACAGCACCCTGCGCCACTGGACCCCTTTACATTACACAGCACCCTGCATCACTGGACCCCTTTACATTACACAGCACCCTGCACCCCTTTACATTACACAGCACCCTGCATCACTGGACCCCCTTACATTACACAACAGCCTGCATCACTGAACCCCCTTACATTACACAGCATCCTGCACCTCTGGACCCCTTTACATTACACAGCACCCTGCATCACTGGACCCCCTTACATTACACAGCACCCTGCATCACTGGACCCCTTTACATTACACAGCACCATGCATCACTGGAATCCTTTACATTACACAGCACCCTACACCCCTGGACCCCTTTACATTACACAGCACCTTGCACCTAAGGACCTCTTTACATTGCACAGCCCTTGTACCTCTGAAGCCCTTTACATTACATAGCACCCTGCATCTCAGCACCACTTTACAATATACAGAACCCCGCACCTCTGGACCCCCTTACATTACACAGCACCCTGCATCACTGGACCCCTTCACATTACACAGCACCCTGCACCACTGGACCCCCTTACATTACACAGCACCCTGCATTACTGGACCCCTTTACATTACACAGCACCATGCTTCACTGGAACCCTTTACATTACACAGCACACTACACCTCTGGACCCCTTTACATTACATAGCACTTTGTACCTAAGGACCTCTTTACATTACACAGCCCTTGTACCTCTGGACCCCTTTACATTACATAGCACCCTGCATCTCAGGACCACTTTACAATACACAGAACCCCGCACCTCTGGACCCCTTTACATTACACAGCACCCTGCATCACTGGACCCCTTCACATTACACAGCACCCTGCACCACTGGAACCCTTTACATTACACAGCATCACTGGACCCCTTTACATTATATAGCACCCTGCACCACTGGACCCCTTACATTACATAGCACCCTGCATCTCTGGACCCCTTTACATTACATAGCACCCTGCCTCTCTTTACATTACACAGCACCATGCACCACTGGACCCCTTTACATTACACAGCACCCTGCACCACTGGACCCCTTTACATTACACAGCACCCTGCACCACTGGACCCCTTTACATTACACTGTACCTCTGGACCCCTTTACATTACACTGCACCATGCACCTCTGGACCCCTTTACATTACACAGCCCTTGTACCTCTGGACCCCTTTACATTAGACAGCCCTGCACCTTTCTAGATGTCTGTATGTTACACAGACACCCCTTTAACAGTTCTGGACTCCCTGCATGTTACACAGACATCCCCTACAGTGCAGACCCCTCCCCCTACAGTTCAGACCCCTTCTACAGTGCAGACCCCCCTACAATACAGACCCCCTACAATACAGACCCCCCCTACCATACAGACCACCCCCTAGAATACAGAGCAGACCCCTCCTACAACAGTGCAGACACCCCCCTAACATACAGACCACCCCCTACAATACAGAGCAAACCCCCCTACAATACAGAGCAGACCCCCCCTACAACAATGCAGACACCCCCCTACCATAGAGACCCCCCTACCATACAGACCCCCCTACCATACAGACCCCCCCTACAATACAGACCACCCCCTACAATACAGAGCAGACCCCCCTACAACAGTGCAGACACCCCCCTACCATACAGACCCCCCCTACAATACAGACCATCCCCCACAACAGTGCAGACACCCCCCTACCATACAGACCCCCCTACAATACAGACCACCCCCTACAATACAGAGCAGACCCCCTCCCCCTACAAAAGTGCAGACACCCCCCGACCATACAGACCCCCCTACAATACAGACCACCCCCTACAACAATGCAGACACCCCCCTACCATACAGACCCCCCTACAATACAGAGCAGACCCCCCTACAACAGTGCAGACACCCCCTACCATACAAACCCCCCCTACAACAGTGCAGACACCCCCTACCATACAAACCCCCCTACAATACAGAGCAGACCCCCTCTACAACAGTGCAGACACCCTCCTACCATACAGACCCCCTACAACAGTGAAGACCACCCCCTATAATACAGAGCAGACACCCCCCCACCCGTAATGCACCTGGCTCGGCTCAGATGATCAGCGTGTGCTGCACACAGTCACACAGCACTTGTAGACTACACAGTGACCGAGGAGGGGGAGGCGGCTTCACACTCTCTCTCTGCTCGGCTGTGTGAGACAGTCACAGCCGAGACTTTTCAGAGCCGCGGCGCGGCCACGAGAGAAGGGGATCTTTGCGCCCGGGTCCCCCCCGCAAAGCCAGGCTCCCTGCTGTGTGTGTTACCTGCCACTGCCTCCCTGTCACGCGCGCGTCATGCCGCCCGCTGTCTCCGCTTCCGCTAAGTCCTCTTTAGTCGTGGGGGGTGCCGCCCTGACACCCCCCAGTGTATGGCACCTGGTGCGGCCCACCCCTCCGCCCCCTACTTAGTAAGCCACTGCATAGTACACCAGTGATGATCCATAGTACATCAGTGATGGCTCATAGTACATCAGTGATGATCCATAGTACATCAGTGATGATCCATAGTACATCAGTGATGATCCACAGTACATCAGTGATGATCCACAGTACATCAGTGATAATCCACAGTACATCAGTTATGATCCACAGTACATCAGGGATGGTCCATAGTAAATCAGTGATTGTAACGGCACCCCAAGTATGAAAGGGGTTAACACCGTTAGGATATTCCCTTTCCAACCACACGAAAGCCACCAGACACTCCAACCAGCCAAATAAGACCCCATACGAAGGATTCTCCCCCCAGATACGAGACAACGCTCTGTATTCAAATTCCAAAACAGGGAATGACTTTATTTTCAAAACACATGGTAACACATTTCTCTTCAAAACCCTCCCCTCCCATCCTTTGGGGAACAGGGCGGGTTAAACTGTCCAATGACAATGGTGATACAGGTCAGGTGTGTTCAAACTTCTCCTTTGATAAACAGTCTTAGGCAGAAGGGTTGATTCCCCCCCTCCTCACAGAAGACACTTCCACATCCCATAATATGGAGCCAGCTGGTCTACCAAGCTCCAATCAACATCATCACAATGAAAGGGCCTGTAGCATAGGTGAGGCTCATTAGCATTACACAAGGAGACAGGAGACACATCAGCCTCTCTTAATTTAACCTGTTGAGTTCAGCACCAACAGAATAACTATTTACAGATCCTGGGCAATATTGGGGAATAATGTTACAGACCCATTTTAAAACAATCCCATACATATTCTCAATGTCCATTACTTCATTGCTCACCCTGTGCTCCAAAGTGAACCCCTGTCACAGTGATGATCCACAGTACATCAGGGATGGTCCATAGTACATCAGTGATGATTCACAGTACATCAGTGATGATCCATAGTACATCAGTGATGATCCATAGAACATCAGTGATGATCCACAGTACATCAGTGATGATCCACAGTACATCAGTGATGGTCCATAGAACATCAGTGATGGTCCACAGTACATCAGTGATGGTCCACAGTACATCAGGGATGGTCCACAGTACATCAGGGATGGTCCATAGTACACCTGTGATGGCCCATAGTACACCTGTGATGGCCCATAGTACATCAGTGATGATCCACAGTACATCAGTGATGATCCTCAGTACATCAGTGCTGATCCACGGTACATCAGTGATGATCCACAGTACATCAGGGATGGTCCACAGTACATCAGGGATGGTCCACAGTACATCAGTGATGATCCATAGTACACCAGTGATGATCCATAGTACATCAGTGATGGCTCATAGTACATCAGTGATGATCCACAGTACATCAGGGATGGTCCACAGTACATCAGGGATGGTCCACAGTACATTAGGGATGGTCCACAGTACATCAGTGATGATCCATAGTACACCAGTGATGATCCATAGTACATCAGTGATGGCTCATAGTACATCAGTGATGGCTCATAGTACATCAGTGATGATCCATAGTACATCAGTGATGATCCATAGTACATCAGTGATGATCCATAGTACACCAGTGATGGCCCATAGTACATCAGTGATGATCCACATTACATCAGTGATGATCCACAGTACATCAGGGATGGTCCACAGTACATCAGGGATGGTCCACAGTACATCAGTGATGATCCATAGTACATCAGTGATGGCCCATAGTACATCAGTGATGATCCATAGTACACCAGTGATGATCCACAGTACATCAGTGATGATCCACAGTACATCAGTGATGGTCCATAGTCCATCAGTGATGGTCCATAGTACACCAGTGATGATCCATAGTACACCAGTGATGGCCCATAGTACACCAGTGATGGCCCATAGTACATCTGTGATGATCTATAGTACATCAGTGATGATCCACAGTACATCAGTGATGATCCACAGTACATCAGTGATGATCCACAGTACATCAGTGATGATCTATAGTACATCAGTGATGATCTATAGTACATCAGTGATGGTCCACAGTACATCAGTGATGGTCCACAGTACATCAGTGATGGTCCACAGTACATCAGGGATGGTCCTCAGTACATCAGTGATGATATACACAGTACATCAGTGATTATCCACAGTACATCAGTGATGATCCACAGTACATCAGTGATGATCCACAGTACATCAGGGATGGTCCACAGTACATCAGGGATGGTCCACAGTACATCAGGGATGGTCCAAAGTACATCAGTGATGATCTATAGTACATCAGTGATGATCCATAGTACATCAGTGATGATCCATAGTACACCAGTGATGATCCTCAGTACATCAGTGATGATCCACAGTACATCAGGGATGGTCCACAGTACATCAGTGATGATCCATAGTACACCAGTGATGGTCCATAGTACATCAGTGATGATCTATAGTACATCAGTGATGATCTAAAGTACATCAGTGATGATCTATAGTACATCAGTGATGGTCCACAGTACATAAGTGATGGTCCACAGTACATCAGGGATGGTCCACAGTACATCAGGGATGGTCCATAGTACACCAGGGATGATCCATAGTACACCAGAGATGATCCATAGTACACCAGTGATGATCCATAGTACACCTGTGATGGCCCATAGTACATCAGTGATGATCCACAGTACATCAGTGATGATCTTCAGTACATCAGTGCTGATCCACAGTACATCAGGGATGGTCCACAGTACATCAGGGATGGTCCACAGTACATCAGTGATGATCCATAGTACACCAGTGATGATCCATAGTACATCAGTGATGATCCATAGTACATCAGTGATGGCTCATAGTACATCAGTGATGATCCATAGTACATCAGTGATGATCCATAGTACACCAGTGATGATCCATAGTACATCAGTGATGGCTCATAGTACATCAGTGATGATCCATAGTACATCAGTGATGATCCATAGTACATCAGTGATGATCCATAGTACACCAGTGATGGCCCATTGTACTTCAGTGATGATCTATAGTACATCAGTGATGATCCAGAGTACATCAGTGATGATCCACAGTACATCAGTGATGATCCACAGTACATCAGTGATGGTCCACAGTACATCAGTGATGGCCCATAGTACATCAGTGATGGCCCATAGTACATCAGTGATGGTCCATAGTACATCAGTGATGATCCATAGTACATCAGTGATGATCCATAGTACATCAGTGATGGCTCATAGTACATCAGTGATGATCCATAGTACATCAGTGATGGCTCATAGTACATCAGTGATGATCCATAGTACATCAGTGATGATCCATAGTACATCAGTGATGATCCATAGAACACCAGTGATGGCCCATAGTAAACCAGTGATGGCCCATAGTACATCAGTGATCGCCCATAGTACACCAGTGATGATCCATAGTACACCAGTGATGTCCCATAGTACATCAGTGATGATCCGCAGTACATCAGTGATGATCCACAGTACATCAGTGATGATCCACAGTACATCAGTGATAGTCCACAGTACATCAGTGATGATCCACAGTACATCAGTGATGGTCCACAGTACATCAGTGATGATCCACAGTACATCAGTGATGATCCACAATACATCAGTGATGATCCACAGTACATCAGTGATGATCCATGGTAAATCAGTGATGATCCATAGTACACCAGTGATAGCCCATAGTACATCAGTGATGGCCCATAGCACATCAGTGATGGCCCATAGTACATCAGTGATGGCCCATAGTACATCAGTGATGATCTATAGTACATCAGTGATGATCCACAGTACATCAGTGATGATCCACAGTACATCAGTGATGATCCACAGTACATCAGTGATGATCCACTATACATCAGGGATGGTCCACAGTATATCAGTGATGATCCATAGTACACCAGTGATGATCCATAGTACACCAGTGATGATCCATAGTACACCAGTGATGGTCCACAGTACACAAGTGATGGTCCACAGTACACCAGTGATGGTCCATAGTACACCAGTGATGGTCCATAGTACACCAGTGATGGCCCATAGTACACCAGTGATGGCCCATAGTACACTAGTGATGGCCCATAGTACATCAGTGATGATCCATAGTACATCAGTGATGATCCATAGTACATCAGTGATGATCCATAGCACATCAGTGATGATCCATAGTACATCAGTGATGATCCACAGTACATCAGTGATGATCCACAGTACATCAATGATGATCCACAGTACATCAGTGATGATCCACAATACATCAGGGATGGTCCACAGTACATCAGTGATGATCCATAGTACACCAGTGATGATTCATAGTACACCAGTGATGATCCATAGTACACCAGGGATGATCCATAGTACTTCAGTGATGATCCATAGTACTTCAGTGATGATCCACAGTACATCAGTGATGATCCACGGTACATCAGTGATGATCCACAGTACATTAGTGATGATCCACGGTACATCAGTGATGATCCTCAGTACATCAGTGATGATCCTCAGTACATCAGTGATGTTCCACAGTACATCAGGGATGGTCCACAGTACATCAGGGCTGGTCCATAGTACATCAGGGATGATCCATAGTACATCAGTGATGATCCATAGTACATCAGTGATGATCTATAGTACATCAGTGATGATCCACAGTACATCAGTGATGATCCACAGTACATCAGTGATGATCCACGGTACATCAGTGATGATCCACATTACATCAGTGATGATAGACAGTACATCAGGGATGGGCCACAGTACATCAGTGATGATCCATAGTACACCAGTGATGATCCATAGTACATCAGTGATGGCTCATAGTACATCAGTGATGATCCATAGTACATCAGTGATGATCCATAGTACATCAGTGATGATCCATAGTACATCAGTGATGGTCCATAGTACATCAGTGATGATCCATAGTACACCCGTGATGGCCCATAGTACATCAGTGATGATCCACGGTACATCAGTGATGATCCACAGTACATCAGGGATGGTCCACAGTACATCAGGGATGGTCCACAGTACATTAGGGATGGTCCACAGTACATCAGTGATGATCCATAGTACACCAGTGATGATCCATAGTACATCAGTGATGGCTCATAGTACATCAGTGATGGCTCATAGTACATCAGTGATGATCCATAGTACATCAGTGATGATCCATAGTACATCAGTGATGATCCATAGTACACCAGTGATGGCCCATAGTACATCAGTGATGATACACAGTACATCAGTGATGATCCACAGTACATCAGGGATGGTCCACAGTACATCAGGGATGGTCCACAGTACATCAGTGATGATCCATAGTACATCAGTGATGGCCCATAGTACATCAGTGATGATCCATAGTACACCAGTGATGATCCAGAGTACATCAGTGATGATCCACAGTACATCAGTGATGGTCCATAGTCCATCAGTGATGGTCCATAGTACACCAGTGATGATCCATAGTACACCAGTGATGGCCCATAGTACACCAGTGATGGCCCATAGTACATCTGTGATTATCTATAGTACATCAGTGATGATCCACAGTACATCAGTGATGATCCACAGTACATCAGTGATGATCCACAGTACATCAGTGATGATCTATAGTACATCAGTGATGATCTATAGTACATCAGTGATGGTCCACAGTACATCAGTGATGGTCCACAGTACATCAGTGATGGTCCACAGTACATCAGGGATGGTCCTCAGTACATCAGTGATGATATACACAGTACATCAGTGATTATCCACAGTACATCAGTGATGATCCACAGTACATCAGTGATGATCCACAGTACATCAGGGATGGTCCACAGTACATCAGGGATGGTCCAAAGTACATCAGTGATGATCTATAGTACATCAGTGATGATCCATAGTACATCAGTGATGATCCATAGTACACCAGTGATGATCCTCAGTACATCAGTGATGATCCACAGTACATCAGGGATGGTCCACAGTACATCAGTGATGATCCATAGTACACCAGTGATGGTCCATAGTACATCAGTGATGATCTATAGTACATCAGTGATGATCTAAAGTACATCAGTGATGATCTATAGTACATCAGTGATGGTCCACAGTACATAAGTGATGGTCCACAGTACATCAGGGATGGTCCACAGTACATCAGGGATGGTCCATAGTACACCAGGGATGATCCATAGTACACCAGAGATGATCCATAGTACACCAGTGATGATCCATAGTACACCTGTGATGGCCCATAGTACATCAGTGATGATCCACAGTACATCAGTGATGATCCTCAGTACATCAGTGCTGATCCACAGTACATCAGGGATGGTCCACAGTACATCAGGGATGGTCCACAGTACATCAGTGATGATCCATAGTACACCAGTGATGATCCATAGTACATCAGTGATGATCCATAGTACATCAGTGATGGCTCATAGTACATCAGTGATGATCCATAGTACATCAGTGATGATCCATAGTACACCAGTGATGATCCATAGTACATCAGTGATGGCTCATAGTACATCAGTGATGATCCATAGTACATCAGTGATGATCCATAGTACATCAGTGATGATCCATAGTACACCAGTGATGGCCCATAGTACTTCAGTGATGATCTATAGTACATCAGTGATGATCCACAGTACATCAGTGATGATCCACAGTACATCAGTGATGATCCACAGTACATCAGTGATGGTCCACAGTACATCAGTGATGGCCCATAGTACATCAGTGATGGCCCATAGTACATCAGTGATGGTCCATAGTACATCAGTGATGATCCATAGTACATCAGTGATGATCCATAGTACATCAGTGATGGCTCATAGTACATGAGTGATGATCCATAGTACATCAGTGATGGCTCATAGTACATCAGTGATGATCCATAGTACATCAGTGATGATCCATAGTACATCAGTGATGATCCATAGTACACCAGTGATGGCCCATAGTAAACCAGTGATGGCCCATAGTACATCAGTGATCGCCAATAGTACACCAGTGATGATCCATAGTACACCAGTGATGTCCCATAGTACATCAGTGATGATCCGCAGTACATCAGTGATGATCCACAGTACATCAGTGATGATCCACAGTACATCAGTGATAGTCCACAGTACATCAGTGATGATCCACAGTACATCAGTGATGGTCCACAGTACATCAGTGATGATCCACAGTACATCAGTGATGATCCACAATACATCAGTGATGATCCACAGTACATCAGTGATGATCCATAGTAAATCAGTGATGATCCATAGTACACCAGTGATAGCCCATAGTACATCAGTGATGGCCCATAGCACATCAGTGATGGCGCATAGTACATCAGTGATGGCCCATAGTACATCAGTGATGATCTATAGTACATCAGTGATGATCCACAGTACATCAGTGATGATCCACAGTACATCAGTGATGATCCACAGTACATCAGTGATGATCCACTATACATCAGGGATGGTCCACAGTATATCAGTGATGATCCATAGTACACCAGTGATGATCCATAGTACACCAGTGATGATCCATAGTACACCAGTGATGGTCCACAGTACACAAGTGATGGTCCACAGTACATCAGTGATGGTCCATAGTACACCAGTGATGGTCCATAGTACACCAGTGATGGCCCATAGTACACCAGTGATGGCCCATAGTACACTAGTGATGGCCCATAGTACATCAGTGATGATCCATAGTACATCAGTGATGATCCATAGTACATCAGTGATGATCCATAGCACATCAGTGATGATCCATAGTACATCAGTGATGATCCACAGTACATCAGTGATGATCCACAGTACATCAGTGATGATCCACAGTACATCAGTGATGATCCACAATACATCAGGGATGGTCCACAGTACATCAGTGATGATCCATAGTACACCAGTGATGATTCATAGTACACCAGTGATGATCCATAGTACACCAGGGATGATCCATAGTACTTCAGTGATGATCCATAGTACTTCAGTGATGATCCACAGTACATCAGTGATGATCCACGGTACATCAGTGATGATCCACAGTACATTAGTGATGATCCACGGTACATCAGTGATGATCATCAGTACATCAGTGATGATCCTCAGTACATCAGTGATGTTCCACAGTACATCAGGGATGGTCCACAGTACATCAGGGCTGGTCCATAGTACATCAGGGATGATCCATAGTACATCAGTGATGATCCATAGTACATCAGTGATGATCCATAGTACATCAGTGATGATCTATAGTACATCAGTGATGATCCACAGTACATCAGTGATGATCCACAGTACATCAGTGATGATCCACGGTACATCAGTGATGATCCACATTACATCAGTGATGATAGACAGTACATCAGGGATGGGCCACAGTACATCAGTGATGATCCATAGTACACCAGTGATGATCCATAGTACATCAGTGATGGCTCATAGTACATCAGTGATGATCCATAGTACATCAGTGATGGTCCATAGTACATCAGTGATGATCCATAGTACACCCGTGATGGCCCATAGTACATCAGTGATGATCCACGGTACATCAGTGATGATCCACAGTACATCAGGGATGGTCCACAGTACATCAGTGATGGCTCATAGTACACCAGTGATGGCCCACAGTACATCAGTGATGAACTATAGTACATCAGTGATGATCCACAGTATATCAGTGATGATCCATAGTACATCAGTGATGGCCCATAGTACATCAGTGATGATCCATAGTACACCAGTGATGATCCATAGTACACCAGTGATGATCCATAGTACACCAGGGATGATCCATAGTACATCAGTGATGATCCACAGTACATCAGTGATGATCCACAGTACATCAGGGATGGTCCTCAGTACATCAGTGATGATATATAGTATATCAGTGATGATCCACAGTACATCAGTGATGATCTACAGTACATCAGTGATGATCCACAGTACATCAGTGATGATCCATAGTACATCAGTGATGATCCACAGTACATCAGTGATGATCCATAGTAAACCAGTGATGATCCACAGTACATCAGTGATGACCCATAGTACATCAGTGATGATCCTCAGTACATCAGTGATGATCCACAGTACATCAGTGATGATCCTCAGTACATCAGTGATGATCCACAGTACATCAGTGATTATCCACAGTACATCAGTGATGATCCACAGTACATCAGTGATGATCCATAGTACACCAGTGATGGCCCATAGTACATCAGTGATGGCCCATAGTACATCAGTGATGATCTATAGTACATCAGTGATGATCCACAGTACATCATTGAGGATCCACAGTACATCAGGGATGGTCCATAGTACATCAGGGATGGTCCATAGTACATCAGTGATGATCCATAGTACATCAGTGATGATCCATAGTACATCAGTGATGGCCCATAGTACATCAGTGATGATCCATAGTACACCAGTGATGATCCATAGTACACCAGTGATGATCCATAGTACACCAGGGATGATCCACAGTACATCAGTGATGATCCACAGTACATCAGTGATGATCTATAGTACATCAGGGATGGTCCATAGTACATCAGGGATCGTCCATAGTACATCAGTGATGATCCATAGTACACCAGTGATGGCCCATAGTACATCAGTGATGAACTATAGTACATCAGTGATGATCCACAGTACATCAGTGATGATCCACAGTACATCAGGGATGGTCCATAGTACACCAGTGATGATCCATAGTACACCAGTGATGATCCATAGTACACCAGTGATGGTCCATAGTACATCAGTGATGATCTATAGTACATCAGTGATGATCCATAGTACATCAGTGATGATCCACAGTACATCAGTGATGGTCCACAGTACATCAGTGATAATCCACAGTACATCAGTGATGATCCACAGTACATCAGTGATGGTCCACAGTACATCAGTGATAATCCACAGTACATCAGTGATGATCCACAGTACATCAGGGATGGTCCATAGTACATCAGTGATGATCCATAGTACATCAGTGATGATCCATAGTACATCAGTGATGATCTATAGTACATCAGTGATGATCCACAGTACATCATTGAGGATCCACAGTACATCAGGGATGGTCCATAGTACATCAGGGATGGTCCATAGTACATCAGTGATGATCCATAGTACATCAGTGATGATCCATAGTACATCAGTGATGGCCCATAGTACATCAGTGATGATCCATAGTACACCAGTGATGATCCATAGTACACCAGTGATGATCCATAGTACACCAGGGATGATCCACAGTACATCAGTGATGATCCACAGTACATCAGTGATGATCTATAGTACATCAGGGATGGTCCATAGTACATCAGGGATCGTCCATAGTACATCAGTGATGATCCATAGTACACCAGTGATGGCCCATAGTACATCAGTGATGAACTATAGTACATCAGTGATGATCCACAGTACATCAGTGATGATCCACAGTACATCAGGGATGGTCCATAGTACACCAGTGATGATCCATAGTACACCAGTGATGATCCATAGTACACCAGTGATGGTCCATAGTACATCAGTGATGATCTATAGTACATCAGTGATGATCCATAGTACATCAGTGATGATCCACAGTACATCAGTGATGGTCCACAGTACATCAGTGATAATCCACAGTACATCAGTGATGATCCACAGTACATCAGTGATGGTCCACAGTACATCAGTGATAATCCACAGTACATCAGTGATGATCCACAGTACATCAGGGATGGTCCATAGTACATCAGTGATGATCCATAGTACATCAGTGATGATCCATAGTACATCAGTGATGACCAATAGTACATCAGTGATGATCCACAGTACATCAGTGATGATCCATAGTACATCAGTGATGATCCTCAGTACATCAGTGATGATCTATAGTATATCAGTGATGATCCACAATACATCAGTGATGATCTATAGTACATCAGTGATGATCCACAGTACATCAGTGATGATCCACAGTACATCAGGGATGGTCCACAGTACATCAGTGATGATCCACAGTACATCAGGGATGGTCCATAGTACATCAGTGATGATCCATAGTACATCAGTGATGATCCTCAGTACATCAGTGATGATCCACAGTACATCAGTGATTATCCACAGTACATCAGTGATGATCTATAGTACATCAGTGATGATCCACAGTACATCAGTGATGGCCCATAATACATCAGTGATGGCTCATAGTACATCAGTGATGATACACAGTACATCAGGGATGGTCCACAGTACATCAGTGATGATCCATAGTACACCAGTGATGATCCATAGAACATCAGTGATGGCTCATAGTACATCAGTGATGATCCATAGTACATCAGTGATGGCTCATAGTACATCAGTGATGATCCACAATACATCAGTGATGATCTATAGTACATCAGTGATGATCCACAGTACATCAGTGATGATCCATAGTACACCAGTGATGATCCACAGTACATCAGTGATGGCCCATAGTACATCAGTGATGATCCTCAGTACATCAGTGATGATCCACAGTACATCAGTGATTATCCACAGTACATCAGTGATGATCTATAGTACATCAGTGATGATCCACAGTACATCAGTGATGGCCCATAATACATCAGTGATGGCTCATAGTACATCAGTGATGATCCACAGTACATCAGGGATGGTCCACAGTACATCAGTGATGATCCATAGTACACCAGTGATGATCCATAGAACATCAGTGATGGCTCATAGTACATCAGTGATGAGCCATAGTACATCAGAGATGATCCATAGTACATCAGTGATGATCCACAGTACATCAGTGATGATCCACAGTACATCAGTGATGATTCACAATACATCAGGGATGGTCCACAGTACATCAGTGATGATCCATAGTACACCAGTGATGGCCCATAGTACACCAGTGATGGCCCATAGTACATCAGGGACGGTCCACAGTACATCAGTGATGATCCACAGTACATAAGTGATGATCCACAGTACATCAGTGATTATCCACAGTACATCAGGGATGGTCCATAGTACATCAGTGATGGCCCATTGTACACCAGTGATGGGCCATAATACATCAGTGATGGCTCATAGTACATCAGTGATGATCCACAGTACATCAGTGATGATCCATAGTACACCAGTGATGATCCATAGAACATCAGTGATGATCCATAGCACATCAGAGATGATCCATAGTACATCAGTGATGATCCATAGTACATCAGTGATGATCCACAGTACATCAGTGATGATCCACAGTACATCAGTGATGATCCACAATACATCAGGGATGGTCCACAGTACATCAGTGATGATTCATAGTACACCAGTGATGATTCATAGTACACCAGTGATGATCCATAGTACACCAGGGATGATCCACAGTACATCAGTGATGATCCACAGTACATAAGTGATGATCCACAGTACATCAGTGATGATCTATAGTACATCAGTGATGATCCACAGTACGTCAGTGATGATCTATAGTACATCAGTGATGATCTATAGTACATCAGTGATGATCCACAGTACATCAGTGATGATCCACAGTACATCAGGGATGGTCCACATTACATCAGTGATGATCCATAGTACACCAGTGATGATCCACAGTACATCAGTGATGATCCATAGTACATCAGTGATGGTCCATAGTACATCAGTGATGATCCATAGTACATCAGTGATGATCCATAGTACATCAGTGATGGCTCATAGTACATGAGTGATGATCCATAGTACATCAGTGATGGCTCATAGTACATCAGTGATGATCCATAGTACATCAGTGATGATCCATAGTACATCAGTGATGATCCATAGTACACCAGTGATGGCCCATAGTAAACCAGTGATGGCCCATAGTACATCAGTGATCGCCAATAGTACACCAGTGATGATCCATAGTACACCAGTGATGTCCCATAGTACATCAGTGATGATCCGCAGTACATCAGTGATGATCCACAGTACATCAGTGATGATCCACAGTACATCAGTGATAGTCCACAGTACATCAGTGATGATCCACAGTACATCAGTGATGGTCCACAGTACATCAGTGATGATCCACAGTACATCAGTGATGATCCACAATACATCAGTGATGATCCACAGTACATCAGTGATGATCCATAGTAAATCAGTGATGATCCATAGTACACCAGTGATAGCCCATAGTACATCAGTGATGGCCCATAGCACATCAGTGATGGCGCATAGTACATCAGTGATGGCCCATAGTACATCAGTGATGATCTATAGTACATCAGTGATGATCCACAGTACATCAGTGATGATCCACAGTACATCAGTGATGATCCACAGTACATCAGTGATGATCCACTATACATCAGGGATGGTCCACAGTATATCAGTGATGATCCATAGTACACCAGTGATGATCCATAGTACACCAGTGATGATCCATAGTACACCAGTGATGGTCCACAGTACACAAGTGATGGTCCACAGTACATCAGTGATGGTCCATAGTACACCAGTGATGGTCCATAGTACACCAGTGATGGCCCATAGTACACCAGTGATGGCCCATAGTACACTAGTGATGGCCCATAGTACATCAGTGATGATCCATAGTACATCAGTGATGATCCATAGTACATCAGTGATGATCCATAGCACATCAGTGATGATCCATAGTACATCAGTGATGATCCACAGTACATCAGTGATGATCCACAGTACATCAGTGATGATCCACAGTACATCAGTGATGATCCACAATACATCAGGGATGGTCCACAGTACATCAGTGATGATCCATAGTACACCAGTGATGATTCATAGTACACCAGTGATGATCCATAGTACACCAGGGATGATCCATAGTACTTCAGTGATGATCCATAGTACTTCAGTGATGATCCACAGTACATCAGTGATGATCCACGGTACATCAGTGATGATCCACAGTACATTAGTGATGATCCACGGTACATCAGTGATGATCATCAGTACATCAGTGATGATCCTCAGTACATCAGTGATGTTCCACAGTACATCAGGGATGGTCCACAGTACATCAGGGCTGGTCCATAGTACATCAGGGATGATCCATAGTACATCAGTGATGATCCATAGTACATCAGTGATGATCCATAGTACATCAGTGATGATCTATAGTACATCAGTGATGATCCACAGTACATCAGTGATGATCCACAGTACATCAGTGATGATCCACGGTACATCAGTGATGATCCACATTACATCAGTGATGATAGACAGTACATCAGGGATGGGCCACAGTACATCAGTGATGATCCATAGTACACCAGTGATGATCCATAGTACATCAGTGATGGCTCATAGTACATCAGTGATGATCCATAGTACATCAGTGATGGTCCATAGTACATCAGTGATGATCCATAGTACACCCGTGATGGCCCATAGTACATCAGTGATGATCCACGGTACATCAGTGATGATCCACAGTACATCAGGGATGGTCCACAGTACATCAGTGATGGCTCATAGTACACCAGTGATGGCCCACAGTACATCAGTGATGAACTATAGTACATCAGTGATGATCCACAGTATATCAGTGATGATCCATAGTACATCAGTGATGGCCCATAGTACATCAGTGATGATCCATAGTACACCAGTGATGATCCATAGTACACCAGTGATGATCCATAGTACACCAGGGATGATCCATAGTACATCAGTGATGATCCACAGTACATCAGTGATGATCCACAGTACATCAGGGATGGTCCTCAGTACATCAGTGATGATATATAGTATATCAGTGATGATCCACAGTACATCAGTGATGATCTACAGTACATCAGTGATGATCCACAGTACATCAGTGATGATCCATAGTACATCAGTGATGATCCACAGTACATCAGTGATGATCCATAGTAAACCAGTGATGATCCACAGTACATCAGTGATGACCCATAGTACATCAGTGATGATCCTCAGTACATCAGTGATGATCCACAGTACATCAGTGATGATCCTCAGTACATCAGTGATGATCCACAGTACATCAGTGATTATCCACAGTACATCAGTGATGATCCACAGTACATCAGTGATGATCCATAGTACACCAGTGATGGCCCATAGTACATCAGTGATGGCCCATAGTACATCAGTGATGATCTATAGTACATCAGTGATGATCCACAGTACATCATTGAGGATCCACAGTACATCAGGGATGGTCCATAGTACATCAGGGATGGTCCATAGTACATCAGTGATGATCCATAGTACATCAGTGATGATCCATAGTACATCAGTGATGGCCCATAGTACATCAGTGATGATCCATAGTACACCAGTGATGATCCATAGTACACCAGTGATGATCCATAGTACACCAGGGATGATCCACAGTACATCAGTGATGATCCACAGTACATCAGTGATGATCTATAGTACATCAGGGATGGTCCATAGTACATCAGGGATCGTCCATAGTACATCAGTGATGATCCATAGTACACCAGTGATGGCCCATAGTACATCAGTGATGAACTATAGTACATCAGTGATGATCCACAGTACATCAGTGATGATCCACAGTACATCAGGGATGGTCCATAGTACACCAGTGATGATCCATAGTACACCAGTGATGATCCATAGTACACCAGTGATGGTCCATAGTACATCAGTGATGATCTATAGTACATCAGTGATGATCCATAGTACATCAGTGATGATCCACAGTACATCAGTGATGGTCCACAGTACATCAGTGATAATCCACAGTACATCAGTGATGATCCACAGTACATCAGTGATGGTCCACAGTACATCAGTGATAATCCACAGTACATCAGTGATGATCCACAGTACATCAGGGATGGTCCATAGTACATCAGTGATGATCCATAGTACATCAGTGATGATCCATAGTACATCAGTGATGATCTATAGTACATCAGTGATGATCCACAGTACATCATTGAGGATCCACAGTACATCAGGGATGGTCCATAGTACATCAGGGATGGTCCATAGTACATCAGTGATGATCCATAGTACATCAGTGATGATCCATAGTACATCAGTGATGGCCCATAGTACATCAGTGATGATCCATAGTACACCAGTGATGATCCATAGTACACCAGTGATGATCCATAGTACACCAGGGATGATCCACAGTACATCAGTGATGATCCACAGTACATCAGTGATGATCTATAGTACATCAGGGATGGTCCATAGTACATCAGGGATCGTCCATAGTACATCAGTGATGATCCATAGTACACCAGTGATGGCCCATAGTACATCAGTGATGAACTATAGTACATCAGTGATGATCCACAGTACATCAGTGATGATCCACAGTACATCAGGGATGGTCCATAGTACACCAGTGATGATCCATAGTACACCAGTGATGATCCATAGTACACCAGTGATGGTCCATAGTACATCAGTGATGATCTATAGTACATCAGTGATGATCCATAGTACATCAGTGATGATCCACAGTACATCAGTGATGGTCCACAGTACATCAGTGATAATCCACAGTACATCAGTGATGATCCACAGTACATCAGTGATGGTCCACAGTACATCAGTGATAATCCACAGTACATCAGTGATGATCCACAGTACATCAGGGATGGTCCATAGTACATCAGTGATGATCCATAGTACATCAGTGATGATCCATAGTACATCAGTGATGACCAATAGTACATCAGTGATGATCCACAGTACATCAGTGATGATCCATAGTACATCAGTGATGATCCTCAGTACATCAGTGATGATCTATAGTATATCAGTGATGATCCACAATACATCAGTGATGATCTATAGTACATCAGTGATGATCCACAGTACATCAGTGATGATCCACAGTACATCAGGGATGGTCCACAGTACATCAGTGATGATCCACAGTACATCAGGGATGGTCCATAGTACATCAGTGATGATCCATAGTACATCAGTGATGATCCTCAGTACATCAGTGATGATCCACAGTACATCAGTGATTATCCACAGTACATCAGTGATGATCTATAGTACATCAGTGATGATCCACAGTACATCAGTGATGGCCCATAATACATCAGTGATGGCTCATAGTACATCAGTGATGATACACAGTACATCAGGGATGGTCCACAGTACATCAGTGATGATCCATAGTACACCAGTGATGATCCATAGAACATCAGTGATGGCTCATAGTACATCAGTGATGATCCATAGTACATCAGTGATGGCTCATAGTACATCAGTGATGATCCACAATACATCAGTGATGATCTATAGTACATCAGTGATGATCCACAGTACATCAGTGATGATCCATAGTACACCAGTGATGATCCACAGTACATCAGTGATGGCCCATAGTACATCAGTGATGATCCTCAGTACATCAGTGATGATCCACAGTACATCAGTGATTATCCACAGTACATCAGTGATGATCTATAGTACATCAGTGATGATCCACAGTACATCAGTGATGGCCCATAATACATCAGTGATGGCTCATAGTACATCAGTGATGATCCACAGTACATCAGGGATGGTCCACAGTACATCAGTGATGATCCATAGTACACCAGTGATGATCCATAGAACATCAGTGATGGCTCATAGTACATCAGTGATGAGCCATAGTACATCAGAGATGATCCATAGTACATCAGTGATGATCCACAGTACATCAGTGATGATCCACAGTACATCAGTGATGATTCACAATACATCAGGGATGGTCCACAGTACATCAGTGATGATCCATAGTACACCAGTGATGGCCCATAGTACACCAGTGATGGCCCATAGTACATCAGGGACGGTCCATAGTACATCAGTGATGATCCACAGTACACCAGTGATGGCCCATAGTACACAAGTGATGGCCCAAAGTACATCAGTGATGATCTATGGTACATCAGTGATGATCCACAGTACATCAGTGATGATCCACAGTACATCAGTGATGATCCACAGTACATCAGTGATGGCCCATAGTACATCAGTGATGATCCTAAGTACATCAGTGATGATCCACAGTACATCAGTGATTATCCACAGTACATCAGGGATGGTCCATAGTACATCAGTGATGGCCCATTGTACACCAGTGATGGGCCATAATACATCAGTGATGGCTCATAGTACATCAGTGATGATCCACAGTACATCAGTGATGATCCATAGTACACCAGTGATGATCCATAGAACATCAGTGATGATCCATAGCACATCAGAGATGATCCATAGTACATCAGTGATGATCCATAGTACATCAGTGATGATCCACAGTACATCAGTGATGATCCACAGTACATCAGTGATGATCCACAATACATCAGGGATGGTCCACAGTACATCAGTGATGATTCATAGTACACCAGTGATGATTCATAGTACACCAGTGATGATCCATAGTACACCAGGGATGATCCACAGTACATCAGTGATGATCCACAGTACATAAGTGATGATCCACAGTACATCAGTGATGATCTATAGTACATCAGTGATGATCCACAGTACGTCAGTGATGATCTATAGTACATCAGTGATGATCTATAGTACATCAGTGATGATCCACAGTACATCAGTGATGATCCACAGTACATCAGGGATGGTCCACATTACATCAGTGATGATCCATAGTACACCAGTGATGATCCACAGTACATCAGTGATGATCCATAGTACATCAGTGATGATCCATAGTACATCAGTGATGGCTCATAGTACATCAGTGATGATCCATAGTACATCAGTGATGATCCATAGTACCTCAGTGATGATCCATAGTACATCAGTGATGTTTCACAGTACATCAGTGATGGTCCACAGTACATCAGTGATGTTTCACAGTACATCAGTGCTGATCCACAGTACATCAGTGATGGTCCACAGTACATCAGTGATAATCCACAGTACATCAGTGATGATCCACAGTACATCAGGGATGGTCCATAGTACATCAGTGATGATCTATAGTACACCAGTGATGATCCACAGTACATCAGTGATGATCCACAGTACATCAGTGATGATCTATAGTACATCAGTGATGATCCACAGTACATCAGTGATGATCCACAGTACATCAGTGATGATCCATAGTACATCAGTGATGATCCATAGTACATCAGTGATGATCCATAGTACACCAGTGATGATCCACAGTACATCAGTGATGGCCCATAGTACATCAGTGATGGCTCATAGTACATCAGTGATGATCCATAGTACATCAGTGATGATCCACAGTACATCAGTGATGATCCATAGTACACCAGCGATGATCCATAGTACATCAGTGATGATCCATAGTACATCAGTGATGATCCATAGTACATCAGTGATGGCTCATAGTACATCAGTGATGATCTATAGTACATCAGTGATGATCCATAGTACATTAGTGATGATCCATAGTACATCAGTGATGATCCATAGTACATCAGTGATGATCCACAGTACATCAGTGATGATCTATAGTACATCAGGTATGGTCCATAGTACATCAGTGATGGCCCATAGTACACCAGTGATGGCCCATAGTACACCAGTGATGGCCCATAGTACATCAGTGATGATCTATAGTACATCAGTGATGGTCCATAGTACATCAGGGATGGTCCATAGTACATCAGGAATGGTCCACAGTACATCAGTGATGATCCACAGTACATCAGTGATGATCCACAGTACATCAGTGATGATCCACAGTACATCAGGGATGTTCCATAGTACATCAGTGATGATCCATAGTACATCAGTGATGATCTATAGTACATCAGTTATGATCCATAGTACATTAGTGATGATCCATAGTACATCAGTGATGATCCATAGTACACACGTGATGGCCCACAGTACATCAGTGATGGCCCACAGTACATCAGTGATGATCCACAGTACATCAGGGATGGTCCACAGTACATCAGTGATGATCCACAGTACATCAGGGATGGTCCATAGTACATCAGTGATGATCCATAGTACATCAGTGATGATCCATAGTACATCAGTGATGGCTCATAGTACATCAGTGATGTTCCATAGTACATCAGTGATGATCCATAGTACATCAGTGATGATCCATAGTACTGCAGTGATGATCCACAGTACATCAGTGATGATCCACAGTACATTAGTGATGATCCACAGGACATCAGTGATGATCCACAGTACATCAGTGATGGTCCACAGTACATCAGTGATGGTCCACAGTACATCAGTGATGATCCACAGTACATCAGTGATGATCCACAGTACATCAGTGATGATCTATAGTACATCAGTGATGATCCACAGTACATAAGTGATGATCCACAGTACATCAGTGATGATCTATAGTACATCAGTGATGATCCACAGTACGTCAGTGATGATCTATAGTACATCAGTGATGATCTATAGTACATCAGTGATGATCCACAGTACATCAGTGATGATCCACAGTACATCAGGGATGGTCCACATTACATCAGTGATGATCCATAGTACACCAGTGATGATCCACAGTACATCAGTGATGATCCATAGTACATCAGTGATGATCCATAGTACATCAGTGATGGCTCATAGTACATCAGTGATGATCCATAGTACATCAGTGATGATCCATAGTACCTCAGTGATGATCCATAGTACATCAGTGATGATCCATAGGACACCAGTGATGGTCCATAGTACACCAGTGATGGTCCATAGTACATCAGTGATGATCCATAGTACATCAGTGATGATCCATAGTACCTCAGTGATGATCCATAGTACATCAGTGATGATCCACAGTACATCAGTGATGGTCCACAGTACATCAGTGATGGTCCACAGTACATCAGTGATGTTTCACAGTACATCAGTGATGATCCACAGTACATCAGTGATGGTCCACAGTACATCAGTGATAATCCACAGTACATCAGTGATGATCCACAGTACATCAGGGATGGTCCATAGTACATCAGTGATGATCTATAGTACACCAGTGATGATCCACAATACATCAGTGATGATCCACAGTACATCAGTGATGATCTATAGTACATCAGTGATGATCCACAGTACATCAGTGATGATCCACAGTACATCAGTGATGATCCATAGTACATCAGTGATGATCCATAGTACATCAGTGATGATCCATAGTACACCAGTGATGATCCACAGTACATCAGTGATGATCCATAGCACATCAGTGATGGCTCATAGTACATCAGTGATGATCCATAGTACATCAGTGATGATCCACAGTACATCAGTGATGATCCATAGTACACCAGCGATGATCCATAGTACATCAGTGATGATCCATAGTACATCAGTGATGATCCATAGTACATCAGTGATGGCTCATAGTACATCAGTGATGATCTATAGTACATCAGTGATGATCCAGAGTACATTAGTGATGATCCATAGTACATCAGTGATGATCCATAGTACATCAGTGATGATCCACAATACATCAGTGATGATCTATAGTACATCAGGTATGGTCCATAGTACATCAGTGATGGCCCATAGTACACCAGTGATGGCCCATAGTACACCAGTGATGGCCCATAGTACATCAGTGATGATCTATAGTACATCAGTGATGGTCCATAGTACATCAGGGATGGTCCATAGTACATCAGGAATGGTCCACAGTACATCAGTGATGATCCACAGTACATCAGTGATGATCCACAGTACATCAGTGATGATCCACAGTACATCAGGGATGTTCCATAGTACATCAGTGATGATCCATAGTACATCAGTGATGATCTATAGTACATCAGTGATGATCCATAGTACATTAGTGATGATCCATAGTACATCAGTGATGATCCATAATACACACGTGATGGCCCACAGTACATCAGTGATGGCCCACAGTACATCAGTGATGATCCACAGTACATCAGTGATGATCCACAGTACATCAGGGATGGTCCACAGTACATCAGTGATGATCCACAGTACATCAGGGATGGTCCATAGTACATCAGTGATGATCCATAGTACATCAGTGATGATCCATAGTACATCAGTGATGGCTCATAGTACATCAGTGATGTTCCATAGTACATCAGTGATGATCCATAGTACATCAGTGATGATCCATAGTACTCCAGTGATGATCCACAGTACATCAGTGATGATCCACAGTACATTAGTGATGATCCACAGTACATCAGTGATGATCCACAGTACATCAGTGATGGCCCATAGTACATCAGTGATGATCCTAAGTACATCAGTGATGATCCACAGTACATCAGTGATTATCCACAGTACATCAGGGATGGTCCATAGTACATCAGTGATGGCCCATAGTACACCAGTGATGGGCCATAATACATCAGTGATGGCTCATAGTACATCAGTGATGATCCACAGTACATCAGTGATGATCCATAGTACACCAGTGATGATCCATAGAACATCAGTGATGGCTCATAGTACATCAGTGATGATCCATAGCACATCAGAGATGATCCATAGTACATCAGTGATGATCCATAGTACATCAGTGATGATCCACAGTACATCAGTGATGATCCACAGTACATCAGTGATGATCCACAATACATCAGGGATGGTCCACAGTACATCAGTGATGATTCATAGTACACCAGTGATGATTCATAGTACACCAGTGATGATCCATAGTACACCAGGGATGATCCACAGTACACCAGTGATGATCCACAGTACATCAGTGATGATCTATAGTACATCAGTGATGATCTATAGTACATCAGTGATGATCCACAGTACATCAGTGATGATCCACAGAACATCAGGGATGGTCCATAGTACATCAGCGATGGTCCATAGTACATCAGTGATGATCCACAGTACATCAGGGATGGTCCACAGTACACCAGTGATGATCCATAGTACACCAGTGATGATCCATAGTACACCAGTGATGGTCCATAGTACATCAGTGATGATCCATAGTACATCAGTGATGATCCATAGTACCTCAGTGATGATCCATAGTACATCAGTGATGATCCACAGTACATCAGTGATGGTCCACAGTACATCAGTGATGGTCCACAGTACATCAGTGATGTTTCACAGTACATCAGTGATGATCCACAGTACATCAGTGATGGTCCACAGTACATCAGTGATAATCCACAGTACATCAGTGATGATCCACAGTACATCAGGGATGGTCCATAGTACATCAGTGATGATCTATAGTACACCAGTGATGATCCACAGTACATCAGTGATGATCCACAGTACATCAGTGATGATCTATAGTACATCAGTGATGATCCACAGTACATCAGTGATGATCCACAGTACATCAGTGATGATCCATAGTACATCAGTGATGATCCATAGTACATCAGTGATGATCCATAGTACACCAGTGATGATCCACAGTACATCAGTGATGGCCCATAGTACATCAGTGATGGCTCATAGTACATCAGTGATGATCCATAGTACATCAGTGATGATCCACAGTACATCAGTGATGATCCATAGTACACCAGCGATGATCCATAGTACATCAGTGATGATCCATAGTACATCAGTGATGATCCATAGTACATCAGTGATGGCTCATAGTACATCAGTGATGATCTATAGTACATCAGTGATGATCCATAGTACATTAGTGATGATCCATAGTACATCAGTGATGATCCATAGTACATCAGTGATGATCCACAGTACATCAGTGATGATCTATAGTACATCAGGTATGGTCCATAGTACATCAGTGATGGCCCATAGTACACCAGTGATGGCCCATAGTACACCAGTGATGGCCCATAGTACATCAGTGATGATCTATAGTACATCAGTGATGGTCCATAGTACATCAGGGATGGTCCATAGTACATCAGGAATGGTCCACAGTACATCAGTGATGATCCACAGTACATCAGTGATGATCCACAGTACATCAGTGATGATCCACAGTACATCAGGGATGTTCCATAGTACATCAGTGATGATCCATAGTACATCAGTGATGATCTATAGTACATCAGTGATGATCCATAGTACATTAGTGATGATCCATAGTACATCAGTGATGATCCATAGTACACACGTGATGGCCCACAGTACATCAGTGATGGCCCACAGTACATCAGTGATGATCCACAGTACATCAGTGATGATCCACAGTACATCAGGGATGGTCCACAGTACATCAGTGATGATCCACAGTACATCAGGGATGGTCCATAGTACATCAGTGATGATCCATAGTACATCAGTGATGATCCATAGTACATCAGTGATGGCTCATAGTACATCAGTGATGTTCCATAGTACATCAGTGATGATCCATAGTACTGCAGTGATGATCCACAGTACATCAGTGATGATCCACAGTACATTAGTGATGATCCACAGGACATCAGTGATGATCCACAGTACATCAGTGATGGTCCACAGTACATCAGTGATGGTCCACAGTACATCAGTGATGATCCACAGTACATCAGTGATGATCCACAGTACATCAGTGATGATCTATAGTACATCAGTGATGATCCACAGTACATAAGTGATGATCCACAGTACATCAGTGATGATCTATAGTACATCAGTGATGATCCACAGTACGTCAGTGATGATCTATAGTACATCAGTGATGATCTATAGTACATCAGTGATGATCCACAGTACATCAGTGATGATCCACAGTACATCAGGGATGGTCCACATTACATCAGTGATGATCCATAGTACACCAGTGATGATCCACAGTACATCAGTGATGATCCATAGTACATCAGTGATGATCCATAGTACATCAGTGATGGCTCATAGTACATCAGTGATGATCCATAGTACATCAGTGATGATCCATAGTACCTCAGTGATGATCCATAGTACATCAGTGATGATCCATAGGACACCAGTGATGGTCCATAGTACACCAGTGATGGTCCATAGTACATCAGTGATGATCCATAGTACATCAGTGATGATCCATAGTACCTCAGTGATGATCCATAGTACATCAGTGATGATCCACAGTACATCAGTGATGGTCCACAGTACATCAGTGATGGTCCATAGTACATCAGTGATGTTTCACAGTACATCAGTGATGATCCACAGTACATCAGTGATGGTCCACAGTACATCAGTGATAATCCACAGTACATCAGTGATGATCCACAGTACATCAGGGATGGTCCATAGTACATCAGTGATGATCTATAGTACACCAGTGATGATCCACAATACATCAGTGATGATCCACAGTACATCAGTGATGATCTATAGTACATCAGTGATGATCCACAGTACATCAGTGATGATCCATAGTACATCAGTGATGATCCATAGTACATCAGTGATGATCCATAGTACACCAGTGATGATCCACAGTACATCAGTGATGGCCCATAGTACATCAGTGATGGCTCATAGTACATCAGTGATGATCCATAGTACATCAGTGATGATCCACAGTACATCAGTGATGATCCATAGTACACCAGCGATGATCCATAGTACATCAGTGATGATCCATAGTACATCAGTGATGATCCATAGTACATCAGTGATGGCTCATAGTACATCAGTGATGATCTATAGTACATCAGTGATGATCCATAGTGAATTAGTGATGATCCATAGTACATCAGTGATGATCCATAGTACATCAGTGATGATCCACAGTACATCAGTGATGATCTATAGTACATCAGGTATGGTCCATAGTACATCAGTGATGGCCCATAGTACACCAGTGATGGCCCATAGTACACCAGTGATGGCCCATAGTACATCAGTGATGATCTATAGTACATCAGTGATGGTCCATAGTACATCAGGGATGGTCCATAGTACATCAGGAATGGTCCACAGTACATCAGTGATGATCCACAGTACATCAGTGATGATCCACAGTACATCAGTGATGATCCACAGTACATCAGGGATGTTCCATAGTACATCAGTGATGATCCATAGTACATCAGTGATGATCTATTGTACATCAGTGATGATCCATAGTACATTAGTGATGATCCATAGTACATCAGTGATGATCCATAGTACACACGTGATGGCCCACAGTACATCAGTGATGGCCCACAGTACATCAGTGATGATCCACAGTACATCAGTGATGATCCACAGTACATCAGGGATGGTCCACAGTACATCAGAGATGATCCACAGTACATCAGGGATGGTCCATAGTGCATCAGTGATGATCCATAGTACATCAGTGATGATCCATAGTACATCAGTGATGGCTCATAGTACATCAGTGATGATCCACAGTACATCAGTGATGATCCACAGTACATCAGTGATGATCCATAGTACATCAGTGATGATCCATAGTACTCCAGTGATGATCCACAGTACATCAGTGATGATCCACAGTACATTAGTGATGATCCACAGGACATCAGTGATGATCCACAGTACATCAGTGATGGTCCACAGTACATCAGTGATGATCCACAGTACATCAGTGATGATCCACAGTACATCAGTGATGATCTATAGTACATCAGTGATGATCCACAGTACATAAGTGATGATCCACAGTACGTCAGTGATGATCTATAGTACATCAGTGATGATCTATAGTACATCAGTGATGATCCACAGTACATCAGTGATGATCTATAGTACATCAGTGATGATCCACAGTACATCAGTGATGATCCACAGTACATCAGTGATGATCCACAGTACATCAGGGATGGTCCACATTACATCAGTGATGATCCATAGTACACCAGTGATGATCCATAGTACATCAGTGATGATCCATAGTACATCAGTGATGATCCACAGTACATCAGTGATGGTCCACAGTACATCAGTGATAATCCACAGTACATCAGTGATGATCCACAGTACATCAGGGATGGTCCATAGTACATCAGTGATGATCTATAGTACACCAGTGATGATCCACAATACATCAGTGATGATCCACAGTACATCAGTGATGATCTATAGTACATCAGTGATGATCCACAGTACATCAGTGATGATCCACAGTACATCAGTGATGATCCATAGTACATCAGTGATGATCCATAGTACATCAGTGATGATCCATAGTACACCAGTGATGATCCACAGTACATCAGTGATGGCCCATAGTACATCAGTGATGGCTCATAGTACATCAGTGATGATCCATAGTACATCAGTGATGATCCACAGTACATCAGTGATGATCCATAGTACACCAGCGATGATCCATAGTACATCAGTGATGATCCATAGTACATCAGTGATGATCCATAGTACATCAGTGATGGCTCATAGTACATCAGTGATGATCTATAGTACATCAGTGATGATCCAGAGTACATTAGTGATGATCCATAGTACATCAGTGATGATCCATAGTACATCAGTGATGATCCACAATACATCAGTGATGATCTATAGTACATCAGGTATGGTCCATAGTACATCAGTGATGGCCCATAGTACACCAGTGATGGCCCATAGTACACCAGTGATGGCCCATAGTACATCAGTGATGATCTATAGTACATCAGTGATGGTCCATAGTACATCAGGGATGGTCCATAGTACATCAGGAATGGTCCACAGTACATCAGTGATGATCCACAGTACATCAGTGATGATCCACAGTACATCAGTGATGATCCACAGTACATCAGGGATGTTCCATAGTACATCAGTGATGATCCATAGTACATCAGTGATGATCTATAGTACATCAGTGATGATCCATAGTACATTAGTGATGATCCATAGTACATCAGTGATGATCCATAATACACACGTGATGGCCCACAGTACATCAGTGATGGCCCACAGTACATCAGTGATGATCCACAGTACATCAGTGATGATCCACAGTACATCAGGGATGGTACACAGTACATCAGTGATGATCCACAGTACATCAGGGATGGTCCATAGTACATCAGTGATGATCCATAGTACATCAGTGATGATCCATAGTACATCAGTGATGGCTCATAGTACATCAGTGATGTTCCATAGTACATCAGTGATGATCCATAGTACATCAGTGATGATCCATAGTACTCCAGTGATGATCCACAGTACATCAGTGATGATCCACAGTACATTAGTGATGATCCACAGTACATCAGTGATGATCCACAGTACATCAGTGATGGCCCATAGTACATCAGTGATGATCCTAAGTACATCAGTGATGATCCACAGTACATCAGTGATTATCCACAGTACATCAGGGATGGTCCATAGTACATCAGTGATGGCCCATAGTACACCAGTGATGGGCCATAATACATCAGTGATGGCTCATAGTACATCAGTGATGATCCACAGTACATCAGTGATGATCCATAGTACACCAGTGATGATCCATAGAACATCAGTGATGGCTCATAGTACATCAGTGATGATCCATAGCACATCAGAGATGATCCATAGTACATCAGTGATGATCCATAGTACATCAGTGATGATCCACAGTACATCAGTGATGATCCACAGTACATCAGTGATGATCCACAATACATCAGGGATGGTCCACAGTACATCAGTGATGATTCATAGTACACCAGTGATGATTCATAGTACACCAGTGATGATCCATAGTACACCAGGGATGATCCACAGTACACCAGTGATGATCCACAGTACATCAGTGATGATCTATAGTACATCAGTGATGATCTATAGTACATCAGTGATGATCCACAGTACATCAGTGATGATCCACAGAACATCAGGGATGGTCCATAGTACATCAGCGATGGTCCATAGTACATCAGTGATGATCCACAGTACATCAGGGATGGTCCACAGTACACCAGTGATGATCCATAGTACACCAGTGATGATCCATAGTACACCAGTGATGGTCCATAGTACATCAGTGATGATCCATAGTACATCAGTGATGATCCATAGTACCTCAGTGATGATCCATAGTACATCAGTGATGATCCACAGTACATCAGTGATGGTCCACAGTACATCAGTGATGGTCCACAGTACATCAGTGATGTTTCACAGTACATCAGTGATGATCCACAGTACATCAGTGATGGTCCACAGTACATCAGTGATAATCCACAGTACATCAGTGATGATCCACAGTACATCAGGGATGGTCCATAGTACATCAGTGATGATCTATAGTACACCAGTGATGATCCACAGTACATCAGTGATGATCCACAGTACATCAGTGATGATCTATAGTACATCAGTGATGATCCACAGTACATCAGTGATGATCCACAGTACATCAGTGATGATCCATAGTACATCAGTGATGATCCATAGTACATCAGTGATGATCCATAGTACACCAGTGATGATCCACAGTACATCAGTGATGGCCCATAGTACATCAGTGATGGCTCATAGTACATCAGTGATGATCCATAGTACATCAGTGATGATCCACAGTACATCAGTGATGATCCATAGTACACCAGCGATGATCCATAGTACATCAGTGATGATCCATAGTACATCAGTGATGATCCATAGTACATCAGTGATGGCTCATAGTACATCAGTGATGATCTATAGTACATCAGTGATGATCCATAGTACATTAGTGATGATCCATAGTACATCAGTGATGATCCATAGTACATCAGTGATGATCCACAGTACATCAGTGATGATCTATAGTACATCAGGTATGGTCCATAGTACATCAGTGATGGCCCATAGTACACCAGTGATGGCCCATAGTACACCAGTGATGGCCCATAGTACATCAGTGATGATCTATAGTACATCAGTGATGGTCCATAGTACATCAGGGATGGTCCATAGTACATCAGGAATGGTCCACAGTACATCAGTGATGATCCACAGTACATCAGTGATGATCCACAGTACATCAGTGATGATCCACAGTACATCAGGGATGTTCCATAGTACATCAGTGATGATCCATAGTACATCAGTGATGATCTATAGTACATCAGTGATGATCCATAGTACATTAGTGATGATCCATAGTACATCAGTGATGATCCATAGTACACACGTGATGGCCCACAGTACATCAGTGATGGCCCACAGTACATCAGTGATGATCCACAGTACATCAGTGATGATCCACAGTACATCAGGGATGGTCCACAGTACATCAGTGATGATCCACAGTACATCAGGGATGGTCCATAGTACATCAGTGATGATCCATAGTACATCAGTGATGATCCATAGTACATCAGTGATGGCTCATAGTACATCAGTGATGTTCCATAGTACATCAGTGATGATCCATAGTACTGCAGTGATGATCCACAGTACATCAGTGATGATCCACAGTACATTAGTGATGATCCACAGGACATCAGTGATGATCCACAGTACATCAGTGATGGTCCACAGTACATCAGTGATGGTCCACAGTACATCAGTGATGATCCACAGTACATCAGTGATGATCCACAGTACATCAGTGATGATCTATAGTACATCAGTGATGATCCACAGTACATAAGTGATGATCCACAGTACATCAGTGATGATCTATAGTACATCAGTGATGATCCACAGTACGTCAGTGATGATCTATAGTACATCAGTGATGATCTATAGTACATCAGTGATGATCCACAGTACATCAGTGATGATCCACAGTACATCAGGGATGGTCCACATTACATCAGTGATGATCCATAGTACACCAGTGATGATCCACAGTACATCAGTGATGATCCATAGTACATCAGTGATGATCCATAGTACATCAGTGATGGCTCATAGTACATCAGTGATGATCCATAGTACATCAGTGATGATCCATAGTACCTCAGTGATGATCCATAGTACATCAGTGATGATCCATAGGACACCAGTGATGGTCCATAGTACACCAGTGATGGTCCATAGTACATCAGTGATGATCCATAGTACATCAGTGATGATCCATAGTACCTCAGTGATGATCCATAGTACATCAGTGATGATCCACAGTACATCAGTGATGGTCCACAGTACATCAGTGATGGTCCATAGTACATCAGTGATGTTTCACAGTACATCAGTGATGATCCACAGTACATCAGTGATGGTCCACAGTACATCAGTGATAATCCACAGTACATCAGTGATGATCCACAGTACATCAGGGATGGTCCATAGTACATCAGTGATGATCTATAGTACACCAGTGATGATCCACAATACATCAGTGATGATCCACAGTACATCAGTGATGATCTATAGTACATCAGTGATGATCCACAGTACATCAGTGATGATCCATAGTACATCAGTGATGATCCATAGTACATCAGTGATGATCCATAGTACACCAGTGATGATCCACAGTACATCAGTGATGGCCCATAGTACATCAGTGATGGCTCATAGTACATCAGTGATGATCCATAGTACATCAGTGATGATCCACAGTACATCAGTGATGATCCATAGTACACCAGCGATGATCCATAGTACATCAGTGATGATCCATAGTACATCAGTGATGATCCATAGTACATCAGTGATGGCTCATAGTACATCAGTGATGATCTATAGTACATCAGTGATGATCCATAGTGAATTAGTGATGATCCATAGTACATCAGTGATGATCCATAGTACATCAGTGATGATCCACAGTACATCAGTGATGATCTATAGTACATCAGGTATGGTCCATAGTACATCAGTGATGGCCCATAGTACACCAGTGATGGCCCATAGTACACCAGTGATGGCCCATAGTACATCAGTGATGATCTATAGTACATCAGTGATGGTCCATAGTACATCAGGGATGGTCCATAGTACATCAGGAATGGTCCACAGTACATCAGTGATGATCCACAGTACATCAGTGATGATCCACAGTACATCAGTGATGATCCACAGTACATCAGGGATGTTCCATAGTACATCAGTGATGATCCATAGTACATCAGTGATGATCTATAGTACATCAGTGATGATCCATAGTACATTAGTGATGATCCATAGTACATCAGTGATGATCCATAGTACACACGTGATGGCCCACAGTACATCAGTGATGGCCCACAGTACATCAGTGATGATCCACAGTACATCAGTGATGATCCACAGTACATCAGGGATGGTCCACAGTACATCAGTGATGATCCACAGTACATCAGGGATGGTCCATAGTGCATCAGTGATGATCCATAGTACATCAGTGATGATCCATAGTACATCAGTGATGGCTCATAGTACATCAGTGATGATCCACAGTACATCAGTGATGATCCACAGTACATCAGTGATGATCCATAGTACATCAGTGATGATCCATAGTACTCCAGTGATGATCCACAGTACATCAGTGATGATCCACAGTACATTAGTGATGATCCACAGGACATCAGTGATGATCCACAGTACATCAGTGATGGTCCACAGTACATCAGTGATGATCCACAGTACATCAGTGATGACCCACAGTACATCAGTGATGATCTATAGTACATCAGTGATGATCCACAGTACATAAGTGATGATCCACAGTACGTCAGTGATGATCTATAGTACATCAGTGATGATCTATAGTACATCAGTGATGATCCACAGTACATCAGTGATGATCTATAGTACATCAGTGATGATCCACAGTACATCAGTGATGATCCACAGTACATCAGTGATGATCCACAGTACATCAGGGATGGTCCACATTACATCAGTGATGATCCATAGTACACCAGTGATGATCCATAGTACATCAGTGATGATCCATAGTACATCAGTGATGATCCATAGTACATCAGTGATGATCCATAGTACCTCAGTGATGATCCATAGTACATCAGTGATGATCCATAGGACATCAGTGATGATCCATAGTACACCAGTGATGATCCACAGTACATCAGTGATGATCCACAGTACATCAGGGATGGTCCATAGTACATCAGTGATGATCCATAGTACATCAGTGATGATCTATAGTACATCAGTGATGATCCATAGTACATCAGTGATGATCCATAGTACATCAGTGGTGATCCATAGTACACCTGTGATGGCCCACAGTACATCACTGATGGCCCACAGTACATCAGTGATGATCCACAGTACATCAGTGATGATCCACAGTACATCAGGGATGATCCATAGCACATCAGTGATGATCCACAGTAAATCAGTGATGATCCACATTACATCAGTGATGATCCACAGTACATCAGTGATGATCCTCGGTACATCAGTGATGGTCCACAGTACATCAGTGATGGTCCATAGTACATCAGTGATGGTCCATAGTACATCAGTGATGATCTATATTACATCAGTGATGATCCACAGTACATAAGTGATGATCCACAGTACATCAGTGATGATCTATAGTACATCAGTGATAATCCACAGTACGTCAGTGATGATCTATAGTACATCAGTGATGATCTATAGTACATCAGTGATGATCCACAGTACATCAGTGATGATCCACAGTACATCAGGGATGGTCCACATTACATCAGTGATGATCCATAGTACACCAGTGATGATCCACAGTACATCAGCGATGATCCATAGTACATCAGTGATGATTCATAGTACATCAGTGATGGCTCATAGTACATCAGTGATGATCCATAGTACATCAGTGATGATCCATAGTACCTCAGTGATGATCCATAGTACATCAGTGATGATCCATAGGACACCAGTGATGGTCCATAGTACACCAGTGATGGTCCATAGTACATCAGTGATGATCCATAGTACATCAGTGATGATCCATAGTACCTCAGTGATGATCCATAGTACATCAGTGATGATCCACAGTACATCAGTGATGGTCCACAGTACATCAGTGATGGTCCATAGTACATCAGTGATGTTTCACAGTACATCAGTGATGATCCACAGTACATCAGTGATGGTCCACAGTACATCAGTGATAATCCACAGTACATCAGTGATGATCCACAGTACATCAGGGATGGTCCATAGTACATCAGTGATGATCTATAGTACACCAGTGATGATCCACAATACATCAGTGATGATCCACAGTACATCAGTGATGATCTATAGTACATCAGTGATGATCCACAGTACATCAGTGATGATCCACAGTACATCAGTGATGATCCATAGTACATCAGTGATGATCCATAGTACATCAGTGATGATCCATAGTACACCAGTGATGATCCACAGTACATCAGTGATGGCCCATAGTACATCAGTGATGGCTCATAGTACATCAGTGATGATCCATAGTACATCAGTGATGATCCACAGTACATCAGTGATGATCCATAGTACACCAGTGATGATCCATAGTACATCAGTGATGATCCATAGTACATCAGTGATGATCCATAGTACATCAGTGATGGCTCATAGTACATCAGTGATGATCTATAGTACATCAGTGATGATCCATAGTACATTAGTGATGATCCATAGTACATCAGTGATGATCCATAGTACATCAGTGATGATCCACAGTACATCAGTGATGATCTATAGTACATCAGGTATGGTCATTAGTACATCAGTGATGGCCCATAGTACACCAGTGATGGCCCATAGTACACCAGTGATGGCCCATAGTACATCAGTGATGATCTATAGTACATCAGTGATGGTCCATAGTACATCAGGGATGGTCCATAGTACATCAGGAATGGTCCACAGTACATCAGTGATGATCCACAGTACATCAGTGATGATCCACAGTACATCAGTGATGATCCACAGTACATCAGGGATGTTCCATAGTACATCAGTGATGAACCATAGTACATCAGTGATGATCTATAGTACATCAGTGATGATCCATAGTACATTAGTGATGATCCATAGTACATCAGTGATGATCCATAGTACACACGTGATGGCCCACAGTACATCAGTGATGGCCCACAGTACATCAGTGATGATCCACAGTACATCAGTGATGATCCACAGTACATCAGGGATGGTCCACAGTACATCAGTGATGATCCACAGTACATCAGGGATGGTCCATAGTACATCAGTGATGATCCATAGTACATCAGTGATGATCCATAGTACATCAGTGATGGCTCATAGTACATCAGTGATGATCCACAGTACATCAGTGATGATCCACAGTACATCAGTGATGATCCATAGTACATCAGTGATGATCCATAGTACTCCAGTGATGATCCACAGTACATCAGTGATGATCCACAGTACATTAGTGATGATCCACAGGACATCAGTGATGATCCACAGTACATCAGTGATGGTCCACAGTACATCAGTGATGATCCACAGTACATCAGTGATGATCCACAGTACATCAGTGATGATCTATAGTACATCAGTGATGATCCACAGTACATAAGTGATGATCCACAGTACGTCAGTGATGATCTATAGTACATCAGTGATGATCTATAGTACATCAGTGATGATCCACAGTACATCAGTGATGATCTATAGTACATCAGTGATGATCCACAGTACATCAGTGATGATCCACAGTACATCAGTGATGATCCACAGTACATCAGGGATGGTCCACATTACATCAGTGATGATCCATAGTACACCAGTGATGATCCATAGTACATCAGTGATGATCCATAGTACATCAGTGATGATCCATAGTACATCAGTGATGATCCATAGTACATCAGTGATGATCCATAGTACATCAGTGATGATCCATAGTACCTCAGTGATGATCCATAGTACATCAGTGATGATCCATAGGACATCAGTGATGATCCATAGTACACCAGTGATGATCCACAGTACATCAGTGATGATCCACAGTACATCAGGGATGGTCCATAGTACATCAGTGATGATCCATAGTACATCAGTGATGATCTATAGTACATCAGTGATGATCCATAGTACATCAGTGATGATCCATAGTACATCAGTGGTGATCCATAGTACACCTGTGATGGCCCACAGTACATCAGTGATGGCCCACAGTACATCAGTGATGATCCACAGTACATCAGTGATGATCCACAGTACATCAGGGATGATCCATAGCACATCAGTGATGATCCACAGTAAATCAGTGATGATCCACATTACATCAGTGATGATCCACAGTACATCAGTGATGATCCTCGGTACATCAGTGATGGTCCACAGTACATCAGTGATGGTCCATAGTACATCAGTGATGGTCCATAGTACATCAGTGATGGTCCATAGTACATCAGTGATGATCTATAGTACATCAGTGATGATCCACAGTACATCAGGGATGGTCCATAGTACACCAGTGATGATTCATAGTACACCAGTGATGATCCACAGTACACCAGTGATGGTCCACAGTACATCAGTGATGATACACAGTACATCAGTGAGGATCCACAGTACATCAGGGATGGTCCATAGTACATCAGTGATGATCCATAGTACACCAGTGATGGCCCATAGTACATCAGTGGTGGCCCATAGTATATCAGTGATGAACTATAGTACATCAGTGATGATCCACAGTACATCAGTGATGATCCACAGTACATCAGGAATGGTCCATAGTACACCAGTGATGATCCATAGTACACCAGTGATGATCTATAGTACACCAGTGATGATCTATAGTACATCAGTGATGATATATAGTACATCAGTGACGATCCATAGTACATCAGTGACGATCCATAGTACATCAGTGATGATCTATAGTACATCAGTGATGATCCACAGTACATCAGTGATGATCCACAGTACATCAGTGATGATCCTCAGTACATCAGTGATGATCCACAGTACATAAGTGATGATCCACAGTACATCAGTGATGATCTATAGTACATCAGTGATGATCTATAGTACATCAGTGATGATCCACAGTACATCAGTGATGGTCCATAGTACATCAGTGATGATCCACAGTACATCAGGGATGGTCCACATTACATCAGTGATGATCCATAGTACACCAGTGATGATCCATAGTACATCAGTGATGATCTATAGTACATCAGTGATGATCCATAGTACATCAGTGATGATCCATAGTACACCAGTGATGATCCATAGTACATCAGTGATGATCCATAGTACATCAGTGATGATCCATAGTACATCAGTGATGATCCATAGTACATCAGTGATAGCCCATAGTACACCAGTGATGATCCACAGTACATCAGTGATGGCTCATAGTACATCAGTGATGATCCATAGTACATCAGTGATGATCCACAGTACATCAGGGATGGTCCACATTACATTAGTGATGATCCATAATACACCAGTGATGATCCATAGTACATCAGTGATGGCCCATAGTACATCAGTGATGATCCACAGTGATGATCTATAGTACATCAGTGATGATCCATAGTACATCAGTGATGATCCATAGTACATCAGTGATGATCCATAGTACAACAGTGATGATCCACAGTACATCAGTGATGATCCACAGTACATCAGTGATGATCCACAGTACATCAGTGATGAGCCACGGTACATCAGTGATGATCCACGGTACATCAGTGATGATCCACGGTACATCAGTGATGATCTATAGTACATCAGTGATGATCCATAGTACATCAGTGATGATCCATAGTACACCAGTGATGATCCATAGTACATCAGTGATGATCCATAGTACATCAGTGATGATCCATAGTACATCAGTGATAGCCCATAGTACACCAGTGATGATCCACAGTACATCACTGATGATCTATAGTACATCAGTTATGATCCACAGTACATCAGTGATGGTCCATAGTACATCAGTGATGGTCCATAGTACACCAGGGATGATCCATAGTACACCAGTGATGATCCATAGTACACCAGTGATGGCCCATAGTACACCAGTGATGATCTATAGTACATTAGTGATGAGCCGAACACCCCCGGGTTCGGTTCGCACCAGAACCCGCGAACGGACCGAAAGTTCGAACGAACATTAGAACCCTATTAAATACAATGGATGCGAACGTTCGAATTCTAAAGTGCTAATTATAACAACTATTATGCATGTTATTGTCCTAAAAAGGGTTTGGGAACCCGGGTTCTGCACCAGGGGACATGTATCAATGCAAAAAGAAGTTTTAAAAACGGTCGTTTTTCGGGAGCAGTCATTTTAATGATGCATAAAGTGAAAAAAAAAAAGTCAAATATTCCTTTAAATATCGTACCTGGGGGGTGTCTAAAGTATGCCTGTGAAGTGCCACGTGTTTCCCGTGTTTAGAACTGTCCCTGCACAAAATGACACTTCTAAAGGAAAAAAAAGCCATTTAAAACTGCTTGCGGCTTTAATGTAATGTCTGGTCCCGGTAATATGGATGAAATTCTTTAAGAAAAATGGCATAGCTACCCCATGACCCCCCCCCTACCCCAGCCCATTACCAGCCCCTTTGGGTCTTGTATGGATATTAAGGGGAACCCCGCACATAAAATAAAAAAGGCCCTATATACTCTGAACAGCCCTATACAGGCGGTGCATACAAGACAGGGACTGTAGGTTTGTTCTTATGTAGAGTCTGTTTGTAATTTTGAACAGGTACATTGTTGAAGTGTAGCTCCAGACCAAAAATCTATTTTTAAACTTTTTGGAAAACATAGGTAAGGGTTATCACCCCTGTAACATTTGTTTTGCTGTCTGTGCCCCTGTTCAGAACATTTCACCTCACTTTCCGTCCCAATGACAACTGTTTTTGAAATGTGGTGTTTTTCTTGAAACAAGGATTGCTGATAAAGCATCAGTACAGAGGAGACACCTTTCTCCCATATTTATTCTTACAGGAGAGAATTTTCCTTCCTAGTGGTAGATTTCCTCTCACTTCCTGTTGTCTTCTTGCGTTTGCAAGTAGGAGTCGTTTGTAAGTTGGATGTTTGAAAGTAGGGACCTGCCGTATATACTCTGCAGAAATAGGCCCCTTAGTTGTTGGTGTTGGCACAACACTGTAAGCACTCACAGTTACTCTTGGTTGGTGCTGGAACGCCCTGCTGTCAACTATTATATCAGGAATTTTAATTACATATAATTGTTGAACAGTGGTAGTAAAAATTGGGCCTTTGATGGTGGTGCTGGTGCCACAACACTGTAAGCCCTGACAGTTACTCTTGGTGGGTGCAGCAATGGGCCCTGCTGTGAATTATTAGATCAAGAATTGTAATTACATGCCCCTGTTGAACAGGGGCTGAAAAATTGGGCCTTAGGCACTGGTGGCACAACACTGCAACCCCTCACAGCAACTGTACTTGGAGCACAGCAATGAGCCCTGTTGCAAAGTATTGCTTCAAAAATTGTAATGACACGCCCCTGTTAAACAGGGGCTGAAAAATTGGGCCTTAGGCACTGGTGGCACAACACTGCAACTCCTCACAGATACTGTACTTGGAGCACACCAATGAGCCCTGTTGCAAAGTATTGCTTCAAAAATTGTAATGACACGCCCCTGTTAAACAGGGGCTGAAAAATTGGGCCTTAGGCACTGGTGGCACAACACTGCAACTCCTCACAGATACTGTACTTGGAGCACAGCAATGAGCCCTGTTGCAAAGTATTGCTTCAAAAATTGTAATTACACGCCCCTGTTAAACAGGGGCTGAAAAATTGGGCGTTAGGCACTGGTGGCACAACACTGCAACTCCTCACAGATACTGTACTTGGAGCACAGCAATGAGCCCTGTTGCAAAGTATTGCTTCAAAAATTGTAATTACACGCCCCTGTTAAACAGGGGCTGAAAAATTGGGCGTTAGGCACTGGTGGCGGCACCCATAAACAAAAATGATCTTACAAGCTATCATCATCAATCGTATCATTGAGGACTCGGAGGAGGAGGATAGCCAGTCAACATAACAGCACAGGCACTCAGCATCAGCATCAGTCTTGAAGGGATGTGACATGTTAAAATCAATTAGTCTGTTATATCAGCATCAGGTGTGTGGTAGCTGGTGGTGATCCAAGACTGGTTCATCTTGATGAAAGTCAGTCGATCAACCGAGTCGGTGGACAGGCGCACCCTGTGATCCGTGACAAATCCTCCAGCAGCACTGAATGTGCGTTCCGAAAGAACGCTGGATGCAGGACAGGCCAGTAGCTCAATTGCATACTGTGCAAGCTCTGGCCAGTGATCCATCCTCAAGACCCAGTAAGCCAGAGGATTTTCGGTGGGGAAGGTGTCCAAGTCTGACCTTGCCCCTAGATATTCCTGCACCATGTTTATCAGACGCTGGCGATGGTTGCTGGAACCGATCATACTTTGGGGCTGCGGACTAAAGAATTGTCTGAACGCATCGGTCAGACGGCCACCTTCCCCACCGCTCCTTCTTTGACTGGCCGAAGCCTCAGCAACTCGTTGTCCAGGACCAGGAGTTTGCAACCTCCCAGTCTCTGGGAACGCGTTGCACAGACCTTTCTGCAAGGCCTCCCGGAGTTGTCTCATCCTCTGCTCCCTCTGCGACGGTAACATAAGGTCCGCAACCTTACCCTTGTACCGTGGATCAAGGAGAGTGGCCAGCCAGTAATGGTCCCTCTCCTTGATCCGAAGAATACGAGGATCCTTCCGCAGACTTTGCAGGATCAGGGAGGCCATGCAGCGTAGGTTTGCTGAGGCATTCGCTCCGGAGTCCTCTGGGTCACTAAGGACGACATGATCCGCAGCCACCTCCTCCCAGCCACGTACAAGTCCACTGGTTTCTTGGGACTGTAAATCATCCCTAAAAGACTGCTGCTGATGATGCTGAGTGCCAGCCTCCACCTCCATGCTGACACAATCCTCCTCCTCCTCCTCCTCCTCCTCCTCCTCCTCCTCTTCCTGTGCGATGGGTGGGACAGAAGGAACACTGTCTGGGTAAAGGGGGCCTTGAGAGGCAAGGAAGTCCTCCTCTTCCTGCCTCTGTTCTGCCTCAAGTGCCCTGTCCATTATTCCACGCAGCGTGTGCTCCAACAGGTGGACAAGAGGTACAGTGTCACTGATGCATGCACTGTCACTGCTCACCATCCTCGTGGCCTCCTCAAATGGTGCCAGGACAGTGCATGCATCCCTGATCATGCCCCACTGGCGTGGAGAAAAAAAACCAAGCTCCCCTGACCCTGTCCTGGTGCCGTAGTCGCACAGGTACTCATTGATGGCCCTCTGCTGCGTGTGCAGCCGCTGCAGCATGGCCAACGTTGAGTTCCACCTGGTGGGCATGTCACATATAAGGCGGTTCTTGGGCAGGTTCAACTCCTTTTGCAGCTCAGCCAGGCGAGCACTGGCATTATAAGATCTGCGGAAATGCACACAGACTTTCCTGGCCTGCCTCAGGACATCCTGTAAGCCCGGGTACCTGCCCAAGAAGCGCTGCACCACCAGGTTAAGGACGTGAGCCACACAGGGCACATGGGTCAGTTGTCCCTGTCGGAGGGCGGAGAGGAGGTTGGTGCCATTGTCGCAAACCACCATTCCTGGCTTAAGCTGGCGTGGCGTCAACCACCTCTCGGCCTGGCCCTGCAGAGCAGACAGGACCTCTGCCCCAGTGTGGCTTCTGTCCCCCAAACACACCAGCGCAAGCACGGCATGGCATCTTTTTGCCTGCGTACTTGCGTAGCCCCGTGAACGGCTACGGAGCACCGCTGGTTCATAGGACAAACCACAGGAAGAGGCCATGGAGGAAGAAGAAGAGGAGGGGGTGGAGGAGAGAGGTGTGTCACAACCAGTAGTAGCATTTTGGAGGCGTGGCGGTGGGACAACCTCCAACACTACTGCACCTTGTCCTGAATCCTTCCCAGCTGCCAAAAGAGTGACCCAATGGGCCGTGAAAGAAAGGTAACGTCCCTGTCCATGCCTGCTGGACCATGAGTCAGCGGTAATATGCACCTTACCGCTGACCGCCCTGTCCAGCGAGGCCAAGACATTGCCTTCCACATGCCGGTAGAGAGCCGGAATAGCCTTCCGTGAGAAAAAGTGGCGTTTGGGAACCTGCCACTGAGGAACTGCACATTGCACAAACTCACGGAAGGGGGCCGAGTCTACCAACTGAAAAGGCAGCAGTTGAAGCGCTAGCAATTTAGCCAAGCTAGCATTCAACCGCTGGGCATGTGGATGGCTGGGAGTGAACTTCTTTCGACGGTCCAGCAGCTGGGGCAGGGAAATTTGCCTGCTAGAATCGGACGTCGGTGTACTGCTAGCAGAGTGGGCGCAAGTACTTGGCTGTGACACACCTAATTCTACACCTTCATTCCTCTCAGTGCATGTTTCAGAGAGGACTGAAGTTATAGTGGGGTTGGAGATCCCAGCTGATGCGGTGCAAGGAGAGGTCCGCTTTGTTCTTTGGTGTGGGTCTTTGAGGTAGGCTTGCCAACGAGCTGCATGGCAGGTCAACATATGTCTGGTCAGGCATGTGGTACCCAAGCGGCTGATGTTTTGGCCACGCGATATACGCTTGAGACATATGTTGCAAACAGCAGCTGTGCGATCTGATGCACTAGCCTCAAAAAAGGCCCACACCAAAGAACTTTTTGAATGACGGGCAGAGGCAGCGCCCTGCACAGGCGGAGCTCTGCGGTGTGATTCCGTCGGTGTACTGCCCTTACGCTGGCCACCAAAGGGCATCCTGCCTCGTTGGAGATGTGCCTCCTCCTCATCCTCCTCCTCCTCCTCTCTCCTATTAGGCACCCACGTGGAGTCAGTGACCTCATCATCCCCTCCCTCCTCATCACTGGAGCCAATCTGGCAGTATGCTGCAGCTGCTGGAACATGACTGCCAGATTGGTGTCCTTCTTGAGCATCCCCTCTGTCTGCTCTCACGCTACTGCCTTCCTCTAGCTGGGTTTCATCATCAGACCCTTCGAAACGCTGGGCATCCTCCTGGAGCATGTACCCAACACTGTGCTGAAACAGTTCGGGGGACTCCTCAGGAGGAGGACATGGTGGGTCTAGGGAAGGAGTGACTGATGATTTGTCTGACATTGATACCAGGGAAGACGACGCTTTGGCAGCTGCTTTTCCAGTACCCTGAGCCTGGGTGAGAGAGGATGAGGAGGAGGAGGAGGGCTTGGTCATCCACTCTACCAAGTCTTCGGCATGATGTGGCTCAACATGTCCAGCTGCCGAAAAGAAGGACAAGCGTGTCCCATGGCCATGTGCTGATGACAATGCACCGCGTCCACGACCAGCACTGTTGCCCCCAGACACAGAGCCTGCTTGCCCTCTTTTATTGCCTCCTGACTGTCTGCCTCTCCTTGTTTGCCTTCCAGACATTCTAATAGATGGCCTGCAGGGAGATGGGAAAAAAGCAATAAGGGCTACCTTCAGGTGTCCTTCTCTGTCCCTTGAAACAAGGACTTGCAGAGTGAAATAAACTGACACTCTCCCTACCTACAGTTTTCTGTCCCTAGAATAAATGTTTTTTTTAATCACAATATAGCACAAGGACAATTCAGTCACTGTCCTTCCAGGTCCCTGGAAACAAGGACTTGCAGAGTGAAATAAACTGACACTCTCCCTACCTACAGTTTTCTGTCCCTAGAATAAATGTTTTTTTTAAGCACAATATAGCACAAGGACAATTCAGTCACTGTCCTTCCAGGTCCCTGGAAACAAGGACTTGCAGAGTGAAATAAACTGACACTCTCCCTACCTACAGTTTTCTGTCCCTAGAATAAATGTTTTTTTTAATCACAATATAGCACAAGGACAATTCAGTCACTGTCCTTCCAGATCCCTGGAAACAAGGACTTGCAGAGTGAAATAAACTGACACTCTCCCTACCTACAGTTTTCTGTCCCTAGAATAAATGTTTTTTTTAATCACAATATAGCACAAGGACAATTCAGTCACTGTCCTTCCAGGTCCCTGGAAACAAGGACTTGCAGAGTGAAATAAACTGACACTCTCCCTACCTACAGTTTTCTGTCCCTAGAATAAATGTTTTTTTTAATCACAATATAGCACAAGGACAATTCAGTCACTGTCCTTCCAGGTCCCTGGAAACAAGGACTTGCAGAGTGAAATAAACTGACACTCTCCCTACCTACAGTTTTCTGTCCCTAGAATAAATGTTTTTTTTAATCACAATATAGCACAAGGACAATTCAGTCACTGTCCTTCCAGGTCCCTGGAAACAAGGACTTGCAGAGTGAAATAAACTGACACTCTCCCTACCTACAGTTTTCTGTCCCTAGAATAAATGTTTTTTTTAAGCACAATATAGCACAAGGACAATTCAGTCACTGTCCTTCCAGGTCCCTGGAAACAAGGACTTGCAGAGTGAAATAAACTGACACTCTCCCTACCTACAGTTTTCTGTCCCTAGAATAAATGTTTTTTTTAATCACAATATAGCACAAGGACAATTCAGTCACTGTCCTTCCAGGTCCCTGGAAACAAGGACTTGCAGAGTGAAATAAAAAAAAACTCTCCCTACCTACAGTTTTCTGTCCCTAGAATAAATGTTTTTTTTAATCACAATATAGCACAAGGACAATTCAGTCACTGTCCTTCCAGGTCCCTGGAAACAAGGACTTGCAGAGTGAAATAAACTGACACTCTCCCTACCTACAGTTTTCTGTCCCTAGAATAAATGTTTTTTTTAATCACAATATAGCACAAGGACAATTCAGTCACTGTCCTTCCAGGTCCCTGGAAACAAGGACTTGCAGAGTGAAATAAACTGACACTCTCCCTACCTACAGTTTTCTGTCCCTAGAATAAATGTTTTTTTTAAGCACAATATAGCACAAGGACAATTCAGTCACTGTCCTTCCAGGTCCCTGGAAACAAGGACTTGCAGAGTGAAATAAACTGACACTCTCCCTACCTACAGTTTTCTGTCCCTAGAATAAATGTTTTTTTTAATCACAATATAGCACAAGGACAATTCAGTCACTGTCCTTCCAGGTCCCTGGAAACAAGGACTTGCAGAGTGAAATAAACTGACACTCTCCCTACCTACAGTTTTCTGTCCCTAGAATAAATGTTTTTTTTAAGCACAATATAGCACAAGGACAATTCAGTCACTGTCCTTCCAGGTCCCTGGAAACAAGGACTTGCAGAGTGAAATAAACTGACACTCTCCCTACCTACAGTTTTCTGTCCCTAGAATAAATGTTTTTTTTAATCACAATATAGCACAAGGACAATTCAGTCACTGTCCTTCCAGGTCCCTGGAAACAAGGACTTGCAGAGTGAAATTAAAAAAAACTCTCCCTACCTACAGTTTTCTGTCCCTAGAATAAATGTTTTTTTTAATCACAATATAGCACAAGGACAATTCAGTCACTGTCCTTCCAGGTCCCTGGAAACAAGGACTTGCAGAGTGAAATAAACTGACACTCTCCCTACCTACAGTTTTCTGTCCCTAGAATAAATGTTTTTTTTAATCACAATATAGCACAAGGACAATTCAGTCACTGTCCTTCCAGGTCCCTGGAAACAAGGACTTGCAGAGTGAAATAAACTGACACTCTCCCTACCTACAGTTTTCTGTCCCTAGAATAAATGTTTTTTTTAATCACAATATAGCACAAGGACAATTCAGTCACTGTCCTTCCAGGTCCCTGGAAACAAGGACTTGCAGAGTGAAATAAACTGACACTCTCCCTACCTACAGTTTTCTGTCCCTAGAATAAATGTTTTTTTTAATCACAATATAGCACAAGGACAATTCAGTCACTGTCCTTTCAGGTCCCTGGAAACAAGGACTTGCAGAGTGAAATAAACTGACACTCTCCCTACCTACAGTTTTCTGTCCCTAGAATAAATGTTTTTTTTAAGCACAATATAGCACAAGGACAATTCAGTCACTGTCCTTCCAGGTCCCTGGAAACAAGGACTTGCAGAGTGAAATAAACTGACACTCTCCCTACCTACAGTTTTCTGTCCCTAGAATAAATGTTTTTTTTAATCACAATATAGCACAAGGACAATTCAGTCACTGTCCTTCCAGGTCCCTGGAAACAAGGACTTGCAGAGTGAAATAAACTGACACTCTCCCTACCTACAGTTTTCTGTCCCTAGAATAAATGTTTTTTTTAATCACAATATAGCACAAGGACAATTCAGTCACTGTCCTTCCAGGTCCCTGGAAACAAGGACTTGCAGAGTGAAATAAACTGACACTCTCCCTACCTACAGTTTTCTGTCCCTAGAATAAATGTTTTTTTTAAGCACAATATAGCACAAGGACAATTCAGTCACTGTCCTTCCAGGTCCCTGGAAACAAGGACTTGCAGAGTGAAATAAACTGACACTCTCCCTACCTACAGTTTTCTGTCCCTAGAATAAATGTTTTTTTTAATCACAATATAGCACAAGGACAATTCAGTCACTGTCCTTCCAGGTCCCTGGAAACAAGGACTTGCAGAGTGAAAGAAACTGACACTCTCCCTACCTACAGTTTTCTGTCCCTAGAATAAATGTTTTTTTAAGCACAATATAGCACAAGGACAATTCACTCACTGTCCTTCCAGGTCCCTGGAAACAAGGACTTGCAGAGTGAAAGAAACTGACACTGTCCCTACCTACAGTTTTCTGTCCCTAGAATAAATGTTTTTTTTAAGCACACTATAGCACAAGCACAAAACACACTGACACTCTCCCTACCTATCCTTCTCTTTCCCTAAACTAAAGGAATCCAGGTTAAGCAAGAAAGAAATAACAGTCACTGTCCCTGCCTATGCTGCTCTATCCCTGCTCCGGAACACACTACACTAGGCCGCCGTGCTGGCGGCCTTTTATAGTGTGGGGCGTGTACTAAACACCCTCAGCAATAATTGGCCACAGGCATCCTGCCTGTGGCCAATCATTGCTCTCCTCGCTGCCGGCGCTGTGATTGGCCAAGCATGCGGGGTCACAGTGCATGCTTGGCCAATCACAGCGCCTGGATGACACTGCGATGGCGTAGTGCATTGTGGGCCGTTCGCGTCACTCGAATTTGGCGCGAACGGCCCAAATCGTTCGATCTTCGTCGAACGATCGAACAGCCGATGTTCGAGTCGAACGTATGTTCGACTCGAACACGAAGCTCATCCCTATAGTACATCAGTGATGATCTATAGTACATCAGTGATGATCCACGGTACATCAGTGATGATCCATAGTACACCAGTGATGATCCATAGTACATCAGTGATGATCCATAGTACATCAGTGATGATCCATAGTACACCAGTGATGATCCATAGTACATCAGTGATGGGTCATAGTAAATCAGTGATGACCCACAATACATCAGTGATGATCCACAGTACATCAGTGATGATCCACAGTACATCAGTGATGGTCCATAGTACATCAGGGATGGTCCATAGTACATCAGTGATGATCTATAGTACATCAGTGATGATCCACAGTACATCAGTGATGGTCCATAGTACATCAGTGATGGTCCATAGTACACCAGGGATGATCCATAGTACACCAGTGATGATCATTAGTACACCAGTGATGGCCCATAGTACACCAGTGATGATCTATAGTACATCAGTGATGGTCCATAGTACATCAGGGATGGTCCATAGTACATCAGTGATGATCCATAGTACACCAGTGATGGCCTATAGTACATCAGTGATGGCCCATAGTATATCAGTGATGAACTATAGTACATCAGTGATGATCTATAGTACATCAGTGATGATCCACAGTACATCAGTGATGATCCATAGTACATCAGTGATGATCCATAGTACACCAGTGATGATCCATAGTACACCAGTGATGATCCATAGTACATCAGTGATGGCTCATAGTACATCAGTGATGATCCATAGTACATCAGTGATGATCCATAGCACTCCAGTGATGATCCACAGTACATCAGTGATGATCCACAGTACATCAGTGATGATCCACAGTACATCAGTGATGATCCACAGTACATCAGGGATGGTCCACAGTACATCATTGATGATCCATAGTACATCAGTGATGGTCCACAGTCCATCAGTGATGATCTATAGTACATCAGTGATGATCCACAGTACATCAGTGATGATCCATAGTACATCAGTGATGATCCATAGTACACCAGTGATGATCCATAGTACACCAGTGATGATCCATAGTACACCAGTGATGATCCATAGTACACCAGTGATGATCCATAGTACATCAGTGATGATCCATAGTACCTCAGTGATGATCCATAGTACATCAGTGATGATCCACAGTACATCAGTGATGGTCCACAGTACATCAGTGATGGTCCACAGTACATCAGTGATGTTTCACAGTACATCAGTGATGATCCACAGTACATCAGTGATGGTCCACAGTACATCAGTGATAATCCACAGTACATCAGTGATGATCCACAGTACATCAGGGATGGTCCATAGTACATCAGTGATGATCTATAGTACACCAGTGATGATCCACAATACATCAGTGATGATCCACAGTACATCAGTGATGATCTATAGTACATCAGTGATGATCCACAGTACATCAGTGATGATCCACAGTACATCAGTGATGATCCATAGTACATCAGTGATGATCCATAGTACATCAGTGATGATCCATAGTACACCAGTGATGATCCACAGTACATCAGTGATGGCCCATAGTACATCAGTGATGGCTCATAGTACATCAGTGATGATCCATAGTACATCAGTGATGATCCACAGTACATCAGTGATGATCCATAGTACACCAGCGATGATCCATAGTACATCAGTGATGATCCATAGTACATCAGTGATGATCCATAGTACATCAGTGATGGCTCATATCATTGGTGTACTATGGATCATCACTGATGTACTATGGATCATAACTGGTGTACTATGGATCATCACTGATGTACTATGGATCATCACTGATGAACTATGAGCCATCACTGATGTACTATGGATCATCACTGGTGTACTATGGATCATCACTGGTGTACTATGGATCATCACTGATGTACTATGAGCCATCACTGATGTACTATGGATCATCACTGGTGTACTATGGATGATCACTGATGTACTGTGGACCATCCCTGATGTACTGTGGACCATCCCTGATGTACTGTGGATCATCACTGATGTACCGTGGATCAGCACTGATGTACTGAGGATCATCACTGATGTATTGTGGATCATCACTGATGTACCGTGGATCAGCACTGATGTACTATGGACCATCACTGATGTACTATGGATCATCACTGATGTACTATGGATCATCACTGGTGTACTATGGGCCATCACTGGTGTACTATGGATCATCACTGGTGTACTATGGATCATCCCTGGTGTACTATGGACATCACTGATGTACTATGGATCATCACTGATGTACTATAGATCATCACTGATGTACTTTGGGCCATCACTGGTGTACTATGGATCATCACTGATGTACTGTGGACCATCCCTGATGTACTGTGGTTCATCACTGATGTACTGTGGATCATCACTGATGTACTGTGGATATCATCGCTGATGTACTGAGGACCATCCCTGATTAGGGATGAGCTTTGTGTTCGAGTCGAACATACGTTCGACTCGAACATCGGCTGTTCGATCGTTCGACGAAGATCGAACGATTTGGGCCGTTCGCGCCTAATTCGAGTGATGCGAACGGCCCACAATGCACTACGCCATCGCAGTGTCATCCAGGCGCTGTGATTGGCCAAGCATGCACTGTGACCTCGCATGCTTGGCCAATCACAGCGCCGGCAGCGAGGAGAGCAATGATTGGCCACAGGCAGGATGCCTGTGGCCAATTATTGCTGAGGGGGTTTAGTACACGCCCCACACTATAAAAGGCCGCCAGCGCGGCGGCCTTGTGTAGTGTGTTCCGGAGCAGGGAAAGAGAAGCATAGGCAGGGACAGTGTCATTTTTTTCCTTTACTAATCCTGGATTCCTTGTGTTTAGGGTCAGAGAAGGATAGGTAGGGAGAGTGTCAGTGTGTCATTCTGTGCAAAACCTTGTTTGTAGGGACAGAGAAGGACAAGGACGGTGAGGGAAAGTGACAGTGTGCTATTCTGTGCTAAACCTTGTTTGTAGGGACAGAGAAGGACAGTGAGGGAAAGTGTCAGTGTGCTATTCTGTGCTAATCCTTGTTTGTAGGGACAGAGAAGGACACTCGTGGAAACTATCAGTGTGCTATTCTGTGCTAATCCTTGTTTGTAGGGACAGAGAAGGACAGTGAGGGAAATTGTCAGTGTGCTATTCTGTCCTAAACCAATCTTGCTGAACCATATTTGAAATCCTTGAGTTTAGGGACAGAGAAGGACACTCGTGGAAACTATCAGTGTGCTATTCTGTGCTAAATCTTGTTTGTAGGGACAGAGAAGGACAGTGAGGGAAAGTGTCAGTGTGCTATTCTGTCCTAAACCAATCTTGCTGAACCATATTTGAAATCCTTGAGTTTAGGGACAGAGAAGGACACTCGTGGAAACTATCAGTGTGCTATTCTGTGCTAAATCTTGTTTGTAGGGACAGAGAAGGACAGTGAGGGAAAGTGTCAGTGTGCTATTCTGTGCTAATCCTTGTTTGTAGGGACAGAGAAGGACACTCGTGGAAACTATCAGTGTGCTATTCTGTGCTAATCCTTGTTTGTAGGGACAGAGAAGGACAGTGAGGGAAAGTGTCAGTGTGCTATTCTGTCCTAAACCAATCTTGCTGAACCATATTTGAAATCCTTGAGTTTAGGGACAGAGAAGGACACTCGTGGAAACTATCAGTGTGCTATTCTGTGCTAAATCTTGTTTGTAGGGACAGAGAAGGACAGTGAGGGAAAGTGTCAGTGTGCTATTCTGTCCTAAACCAATCTTGCTGAACCATATTTGAAATCCTTGAGTTTAGGGACAGAGAAGGACACTCGTGGAAACTATCAGTGTGCTATTCTGTAATAAAACTTGTTTGTAGGGACAGAGAAGGACAGTGAGGGAAAGTGTCAGTGTGCTATTCTGTCCTAAACCAATCTTGCTGAACCATATTTGAAATCCTTGAGTTTAGGGACAGAGAAGGACACTCGTGGAAACTATCAGTGTGCTATTCTGTGCTAAATCTTGCTTGTAGGGACATAGAAGGACAGTGAGGGAAAGTGTCAGTGTGCTATTCTGTCCTAAACCAATCTTGCTGAACCATATTTGAAATCCTTGAGTTTAGGGACAGAGAAGGACACTCGTGGAAACTATCAGTGTGCTATTCTGTACTAAATCTTGTTTGTAGGGACAGAGAAGGACAGTGAGGGAAAGTGTCAGTGTGCTATTCTGTCCTAAACCAATCTTGCTGAACCATATTTGAAATCCTTAAGTTTAGGGACAGAGAAGGACACTCGTGGAAACTATCAGTGTGCTATTCTGTGCTAAATCTTGTTTGTAGGGACAGAGAAGGACAGTGAGGGAAAGTGTCAGTGTGCTATTCTGTCCTAAACCAATCTTGCTAAACCATTTTTGAAATCCTTGAGTTTAGGGACAGAGAAGGACACTCGTGGAAACTATCAGTGTGCTATTCTGTGCTAAATCTTTTTTGTAGGGACAGAGAAGGACAGTGAGGGAAAGTGTCAGTGTGCTATTCTGTCCTAAACCAATCTTGCTGAACCATATTTGAAATCCTTGTGTTCGGGGACACAGAAGGATAGGCAGGGGACAGTGTCAGTGTCTTTGTTGCTAAGCCTCCAGCACAGTATACACCTGAAGGTAGCCCTTATTGCTGTTTTTCCCATCTCCCTGCAGGCCATCCATTAAAATGTCTGGAAGGCAAACAAGGAGAGTCAGACAGTCAGGAGGCAAAAAAAGAGGGCAAGCAGGCTCTGTGTCTGGGGGCAACAGTGCTGGTCGTGGACGCGGTGCATTGTCATCAGCACATGGCCATGGGACACGCTTGTCCTTCTTTTCGGCAGCTGGACATGTTGAGCCACATCATGCCGAAGACTTGGTAGAGTGGATGACCAAGCCCACCTCATCCTCCTCATCCTCTCTCACCCAGGCTCAGGGTACTGGCAAAGCAGCTGCCAAAGCGTCCTCTTCTCTGGTATCAATGTCATCATTAGTCACTCCTTCCCTAGACCCACCATGTCCTCCTCCTGAGGAGTCCCCCGAACTGTTTGAGCACAGTGTTGGGTACATGCTCCAGGAGGATGCCCAGCGTTTCGAAGGATCTGATGATGATACCCAGCTAGAGGAAGGCAGTAGCGTGAGAGCAGAGAGAGGGGATGCTCAAGAAGGACACCAATCTGGCAGTCATGCTCCAGCAGCTGCAGCATACTGCCAGATTGGCTCCAGTGATGAGGAGGGAGGGGATGATGAGGTCACTGACTCCACGTGGGTGCCTAATAGGAGAGAGGAGGAGGATGAGGAGGAGGCACATCTCCAACGAGGCAGGATGCCCTTGAGTGGCCAGCGTATGGGCAGCACACCGATGGAATCACACCGCAGAGCTCTGCCTGTGCAGGGCGCTGCCTCTGCCCGTCATTCAAAAAGTTCTTTGGTGTGGGCCTTTTTTGAGGCGAGTGCATCAGATCGCACAGCTGCAGTTTGCAACATATGTCTCAAGCGTATATCGCGTGGCCAAAACATCAGCCGCTTAGGCACCACATGCTTGATCAGACATATGTTGACCTGCCATGCAGCTCGTTGGCAAGCCTACCTTAAAGACCCACACCAAAGAACAAAGCGGACCTCTCCTTGCACCGCATCAGCTGGTATCTCCAAACCCACTATACCTTCAGTCCTCTCTGAAACCTGCACTGAGAGGAATGAAGGTGTAGAATTAGGTGTGCCACAGCCAAGTACTTGCGGCCACTCTGCTAGCAGTACACCGACGTCCGATTCTAGCAGGCAAATTTCCCTGCCCCAGCTGCTGGACCGTCGAAAGAAGTTCACTCCCAGCCATCCACATGCCCAGCGGTTGAATGCTAGCTTGGCTAAATTGCTAGCGCTTCAACTGCTGCCTTTTCAGTTGGTAGACTCGGCCCCCTTCCGTGAGTTTGTGCAATGTGCGGTTCCTCAGTGGCAGGTTCCCAAACGCCACTTTTTCTCACGGAATGCGATTCCGGCTCTCTACAGGCATGTGGAAGGCAATGTCTTGGCCTCGCTGGACAGGGCGGTCAGCGGTAAGGTGCATATTACCGCTGACTCATGGTCCAGCAGGCATGGACAGGGACGTTACCATTCTTTCACGGCCCATTGGGTCACTCTTTTGGCAGCTGGGAAGGATGCAGGACAAGGTGCAGTAGTGTTGGAGGTTGTTCCACCGCTACGCCTCCAAAATGCTACTACTGGTTGTGACACACCTCTCTCCTCCACCCCCTCCTCCTCTTCTTCCTCCATGGCCTCTTCCTGTGGTTTGTCCTCGGAACCAGCGGTGCTCCGTAGGCGTTCAAGGGGCTACGCAAGTACGCAGGCAAAAAGATGCCATGCCGTGTGTCATGGATATGCAGTAGTGTTTGTCTGTCAGCTTACCTTCCTTCCCATGTGTTCATCTTAGAGGCCTGAGCCCTTTCACCTGGCTTCCTTTATAATCTCCTCCCAGCCAGACTCCACCCCAGGCCCTATCACAGAACACTATATTAACCTGTGCACTGCAAGCCTGCTTTGCTGATCAACGTGTTTGTTAGGCATTGTGTGTTTGGGTTCCTGCCTGCCGTGTGCTACGTCTGTCTCTCTGTTACATATTTGGCTTGTCCCCGACTATCCCTGTCTGCTCGTGACCCTTGACCTTCGGCTCGTTCTTTCGTTATCCTTGTCTGCTTGTGGCCCCTGACCTTCAGCTTGTTATTCGGTTCTCTCATATCTTGTGCTGCTGCTTCCCCTCTTTTCCCCTTATCCTACGGGGCGTGAGCTAGGAAACTCCAGGGGCCGCGACCTGGTCCCAGCCTGCAGCATAACATCCTCACCACTAGAGGCTCTGGAGAAGACCTGCTGGGTCTTAGACTCCGCGCCCTGGGGAATCTTGGCTCTAGCTTCCGTTAGGATTCCGGTTGTGCTCCTCTGGTCCCGCTTTCCACAACCACCCAGTTTCCTATCCGCAGCAGTCAGCCATAGGGTTCACTACCTTGCGGTGCACTCCTGTCCCCCTACGGTGTGCATCTGTCACCTGGCCACAGGTGACCTTGACAGTTTGATCAGCCATGAACCCGGCTGACATCCCGTTACCCGTGGATGATCCGTTGCAGGGCATAGTTTGCAGACTTGAAACCCAGGAATCGAATCAGACTCAGGTGATGCGATTCCTCCAGGATCTGGCTTCTCGCTTTGAGCAGCTTCAGGCCTCCTTGGGAACCCTGAATCCGCAACCTCAAATACAACCAGCGGCTGCACCTATTGCACCAGTCGCAGCCACACACTCACTACAACTGCCAGCTCCGTTCCGTTTCTCTGGGGTCTCCAAGGCTTGCAGGGGGTTCCTTAGCCAATGCACAATTCATTTTGAGCTCCAGCCCCAAAACTTCCTGTCTGATCGGGCTAAGGTAGCCTATATCATTTCCCTCCTCTCTGGTGAAGCTTTAGCCTGGGCAGCCCCTCTGTGGGAACTGAATGATCCAGTGGTTTCTAGCCTGTCTGGCTTCTTGAAACTTTTTCGGAATATGTTCGAAGAACCGGCTCGTGTCTCTTTAGCGGCCAGCGCCCTTTTACGTCTCCGCCAAGAGTCTGCTTCTGTGGGACAGTATGCCCTTCATTTCCGCATACTGTCGGCTGAGTTGAGCTGGAACAATGAGGCCTTAGTCGCAACCTCTTTGCATGGCCTGTCTGGTAGAGTGAAGGATGAATTAGCAGGAAGAACCATCCCCACTGATCTGGCCGGCGTTATCTCCTTGTGTAACCAGATCGATATTCGCTTTCAGGAGAGGACCTTAGAAAAGCAACGCCAGCACTCCTTGGTTCTTAGTCAGCCTGAGCTCCCCTCTCTTCGACCCGTAGAGCATCTCCTACCAGCTGAGGAACCCATGCAGCTGGGTCGGACCAGGCTTTCCCCCGAGGAACGTGCTAGGCGCAGAACTCTTGGTCTGTGTCTTTACTGTGGGGGCAAAGGTCATTTTCGTGACACTTGCTCTCTTTGTCCAGAAAAACGTTCGGGTCCACTTCATCTGGAAAGTGGAGTATTGGACCCAGAAATATCACCTTCCCCTTCTTGTCTTCTGCTTTCTGTGTTCCTTCATGTTGGTGCTTTTTCTCATTCGGTCTCAGCATATCTGGATTCCGGAGCCGCTGGTAATTTTATGGACTGGGAAATCGCATCGTCCATGAGACTTACTCTTTTGCCCCTCACCACACCATTGGTGGTCTTGGCGATTGATGGTACTGTTCTCCCAGGGGGACCTATCCGCTTCCAGACCCTCCCTGTTAAGATGTCGGTAGGGACACTCCACCAGGAGTGGATATCCTTCCTTATCTTACCCAAGGCCTCAACGCCTATAATTTTGGGTCTCCCATGGTTACAGCTCCATTCTCCTCATGTGGACTGGACTACTGGACAGATCCTGGCTTGGGGTCCCTCCTGTTCCTCGTCCTGCCTACCCAAGGTTGCCCCCTGTGAATCTGAGCCGGTCATTCATTCCAGGTTGCATAACCATTTACATTTCTCTGTCCCTAACCACCCTTGGACGCACAGCCAGGCTAGCTTGTCTACACGTCCTGCAGTCGCTACATCTTGCGATGCGATTCAGGTAGTCGCTACACCTGACTCAGCTATTCACTCTGCCTCTGTACTAGTTATGCCAGTCCAGCCCATGCCCAGTGAGCCTCCTACTTTTTCTTGTTCAGGACATTCTGCTTGTCTTTCAGCTATTCAGCTTGACTCCTGTGACATGTCACCCTCTAACCAACCTGACTTCAGGGTTCCACTGACATCTGCCCAGTTTGATGGTCCTGTGCAAGATGACCAGTTCCCCTTTAAGGGTCTAGGGGACCCTCCTCAGATTCCTGTTGATCCTCTCATGCCCTTGCTTATTCCTAGAGAGTAGGGATGAGCTTCGTGTTCGAGTCGAACATACGTTCGACTCGAACATTGGCTGTTCGATCGTTCGACGAAGATCGAACGATTTGGGCCGTTCGCGCCAAATTCGAGTGACGCGAACGGCCCACAATGCACTACGCCATCGCAGTGTCATCCAGGCGCTGTGATTGGCCAAGCATGCACTGTGACCCCGCATGCTTGGCCAATCACAGCGCCGGCAGCGAGGAGAGCAATGATTGGCCACAGGCAGGATGCCTGTGGCCAATTATTGCTGAGGGTGTTTAGTACACGCCCCACACTATAAAAGGCCGCCAGCACGGCGGCCTAGTGTAGTGTGTTCCGGAGCAGGGATAGAGTAGCATAGGCAGGGACAGTGACTGTTATTTCTTTCTTGCTTAACCTGGATTCCTTTAGTTTAGGGAAAGAGAAGGATAGGTAGGGAGAGTGTCAGTGTGTTTTGTGCTTCTGCTATAGTGTGCTTAAAAAAAAACATTTATTCTAGGGACAGAAAACTCTAGGTAGGGACAGTGTCAGTTTCTTTCACTCTGCAAGTCCTTGTTTCCAGGGACCTGGAAGGACAGTGAGTGAATTGTCCTTTTGCTATATTGTGATTAAAAAAAACATTTATTCTAGGGACAGAAAACTCTAGGTAGGGACAGTGTCAGTTTCTTTTTACTCTGCAAGTCCTTGTTTCCAGGGACCTGGAAGGACAGTGAGTGAATTGTCCTTTTGCTATATTGTGATTAAAAAAAACATTTATTCTAGGGACAGAAAACTCTAGGTAGGGACAGTGTCAGTTTCTTTCACTCTGCAAGTCCTTGTTTCCAGGGACCTGGAAGGACAGTGAGTGAATTGTCCTTTTGCTATATTGTGATTAAAAAAAACATTTATTCTAGGGACAGAAAACTCTAGGTAGGGACAGTGTCAGTTTCTTTCACTCTGCAAGTCCTTGTTTCCAGGGACCTGGAAGGACAGTGAGTGAATTGTCCTTTTGCTATATTGTGATTAAAAAAAACATTTTTTTCTAGGGACAGAAAACTGTAGGTAGGGAGAGTATTTTTTTTCTTTCACTCTGCAAGTCCTTGTTTCCAGGGACCTGTAAGGACAGTGAGTTAATTGTCCTTGTGCTATATTGTGCTGAAAAAAACATTTATTCCAGGGACAGAAAACTCTAGGTAGGGACAGTGTCAGTTTCTTTCACTCTGCAAGTCCTTGTTTCCAGGGACCTGGAAGGACAGTGAGTGAATTGTCCTTTTGCTATATTGTGATTAAAAAAAACATTTTTTTCTAGGGACAGAAAACTGTAGGTAGGGAGAGTGTTTTTTTTCTTTCACTCTGCAAGTCCTTGTTTCCAGGGACCTGTAAGGACAGTGAGTTAATTTTCCTTGTGCTATATTGTGATTAAAAAAAACATTTATTCTAGGGACAGAAAACTCTAGGTAGGGACAGTGTCAGTTTCTTTCACTCTGCAAGTCCTTGTTTCCAGGGACCTGGAAGGACAGTGAGTGAATTGTCCTTTTGCTATATTGTGATTAAAAAAAACATTTATTCTAGGGACAGAAAACTCTAGGTAGGGACAGTGTCAGTTTCTTTCACTCTGCAAGTCCTTGTTTCCAGGGACCTGGAAGGACAGTGAGTGAATTGTCCTTTTGCTATATTGTGATTAAAAAAAACATTTTTTTCTAGGGACAGAAAACTGTAGGTAGGGAGAGTATTTTTTTTCTTTCACTCTGCAAGTCCTTGTTTCCAGGGACCTGTAAGGACAGTGAGTTAATTGTCCTTGTGCTATATTGTGCTGAAAAAAACATTTATTCCAGGGACAGAAAACTCTAGGTAGGGACAGTGTCAGTTTCTTTCACTCTGCAAGTCCTTGTTTCCAGGGACCTGGAAGGACAGTGAGTGAATTGTCCTTTTGCTATATTGTGATTAAAAAAAACATTTTTTTCTAGGGACAGAAAACTGTAGGTAGGGAGAGTATTTTTTTTCTTTCACTCTGCAAGTCCTTGTTTCCAGGGACCTGTAAGGACAGTGAGTTAATTTTCCTTGTGCTATATTGTGATTAAAAAAAACATTTATTCTAGGGACAGAAAACTCTAGGTAGGGACAGTGTCAGTTTCTTTCACTCTGCAAGTCCTTGTTTCCAGGGACCTGGAAGGACAGTGAGTGAATTGTCCTTTTGCTATATTGTGATTAAAAAAAACATTTTTTTCTAGGGACAGAAAACTGTAGGTAGGGAGAGTATTTTTTTTCTTTCACTCTGCAAGTCCTTGTTTCCAGGGACCTGTAAGGACAGTGAGTTAATTGTCCTTGTGCTATATTGTGCTGAAAAAAACATTTATTCCAGGGACAGAAAACTCTAGGTAGGGACAGTGTCAGTTTCTTTCACTCTGCAAGTCCTTGTTTCCAGGGACCTGGAAGGACAGTGAGTGAATTGTCCTTTTGCTATATTGTGATAAAAAAAAACATTTTTTTCTAGGGACAGAAAACTGTAGGTAGGGAGAGTGTTTTTTTTCTTTCACTCTGCAAGTCCTTGTTTCCAGGGACCTGTAAGGACAGTGAGTTAATTTTCCTTGTGCTATATTGTGATTAAAAAAAACATTTATTCTAGGGACAGAAAACTCTAGGTAGGGACAGTGTCAGTTTCTTTCACTCTGCAAGTCCTTGTTTCCAGGGACCTGGAAGGACAGTGAGTGAATTGTCCTTTTGCTATATTGTGATTAAAAAAAACATTTTTTTCTAGGGACAGAAAACTGTAGGTAGGGAGAGTGTTTTTTTTCTTTCACTCTGCAAGTCCTTGTTTCCAGGGACCTGTAAGGACAGTGAGTTAATTTTCCTTGTGCTATATTGTGATTAAAAAAAACATTTATTCTAGGGACAGAAAACTCTAGGTAGGGACAGTGTCAGTTTCTTTCACTCTGCAAGTCCTTGTTTCCAGGGACCTGGAAGGACAGTGAGTGAATTGTCCTTTTGCTATATTGTGATTAAAAAAAACATTTATTCTAGGGACAGAAAACTCTAGGTAGGGACAGTGTCAGTTTCTTTCACTCTGCAAGTCCTTGTTTCCAGGGACCTGGAAGGACAGTGAGTGAATTGTCCTTTTGCTATATTGTGATTAAAAAAAACATTTTTTTCTAGGGACAGAAAACTGTAGGTAGGGAGAGTATTTTTTTTCTTTCACTCTGCAAGTCCTTGTTTCCAGGGACCTGTAAGGACAGTGAGTTAATTGTCCTTTTGCTATATTGTGCTGAAAAAAACATTTATTCCAGGGACAGAAAACTCTAGGTAGGGACAGTGTCAGTTTCTTTCACTCTGCAAGTCCTTGTTTCCAGGGACCTGGAAGGACAGTGAGTGAATTGTCCTTTTGCTATATTGTGATTAAAAAAAACATTTTTTTCTAGGGACAGAAAACTGTAGGTAGGGAGAGTATTTTTTTTCTTTCACTCTGCAAGTCCTTGTTTCCAGGGACCTGTAAGGACAGTGAGTTAATTTTCCTTGTGCTATATTGTGATTAAAAAAAACATTTATTCTAGGGACAGAAAACTCTAGGTAGGGACAGTGTCAGTTTCTTTCACTCTGCAAGTCCTTGTTTCCAGGGACCTGGAAGGACAGTGAGTGAATTGTCCTTTTGCTATATTGTGATTAAAAAAAACATTTTTTTCTAGGGACAGAAAACTGTAGGTAGGGAGAGTATTTTTTTCTTTCACTCTGCAAGTCCTTGTTTCCAGGGACCTGTAAGGACAGTGAGTTAATTGTCCTTGTGCTATATTGTGCTGAAAAAAACATTTATTCCAGGGACAGAAAACTCTAGGTAGGGACAGTGTCAGTTTCTTTCACTCTGCAAGTCCTTGTTTCCAGGGACCTGGAAGGACAGTGAGTGAATTGTCCTTTTGCTATATTGTGATAAAAAAAAACATTTTTTTCTAGGGACAGAAAACTGTAGGTAGGGAGAGTGTTTTTTTTCTTTCACTCTGCAAGTCCTTGTTTCCAGGGACCTGTAAGGACAGTGAGTTAATTTTCCTTGTGCTATATTGTGATTAAAAAAAACATTTATTCTAGGGACAGAAAACTCTAGGTAGGGACAGTGTCAGTTTCTTTCACTCTGCAAGTCCTTGTTTCCAGGGACCTGGAAGGACAGTGAGTGAATTGTCCTTTTGCTATATTGTGCTGAAAAAAACATTTATTCCAGGGACAGAAAACTCTAGGTAGGGACAGTGTCAGTTTCTTTCACTCTGCAAGTCCTTGTTTCCAGGGACCTGGAAGGACAGTGAGTGAATTGTCCTTTTGCTATATTGTGATTAAAAAAAACATTTTTTTCTAGGGACAGAAAACTGTAGGTAGGGAGAGTGTTTTTTTTCTTTCACTCTGCAAGTCCTTGTTTCCAGGGACCTGTAAGGACAGTGAGTTAATTTTCCTTGTGCTATATTGTGATTAAAAAAAACATTTTTTCTAGGGACAGAAAACTGTAGGTAGGGAGAGTGTTTTTTTTCTTTCACTCTGCAAGTCCTTGTTTCCAGGGACAGAGAAGGACACCTGAAGGTAGCCCTTATTGCTTTTTTCCCATCTCCCTGCAGGCCATCTATTAGAATGTCTGGAAGGCAAACAAGGAGAGGCAGACAGTCAGGAGGCAATAAAAGAGGGCAAGCAGGCTCTGTGTCTGGGGGCAACAGTGCTGGTCGTGGACGCGGTGCATTGTCATCAGCACATGGCCATGGGACACGCTTGTCCTTCTTTTCGGCAGCTGGACATGTTGAGCCACATCATGCCGAAGACTTGGTAGAGTGGATGACCAAGCCCTCCTCCTCCTCCTCATCCTCTCTCACCCAGGCTCAGGGTACTGGAAAAGCAGCTGCCAAAGCGTCGTCTTCCCTGGTATCAATGTCAGACAAATCATCAGTCACTCCTTCCCTAGACCCACCATGTCCTCCTCCTGAGGAGTCCCCCGAACTGTTTCAGCACAGTGTTGGGTACATGCTCCAGGAGGATGCCCAGCGTTTCGAAGGGTCTGATGATGAAACCCAGCTAGAGGAAGGCAGTAGCGTGAGAGCAGACAGAGGGGATGCTCAAGAAGGACACCAATCTGGCAGTCATGTTCCAGTAGCTGCAGCATACTGCCAGATTGGCTCCAGTGATGAGGAGGGAGGGGATGATGAGGTCAATGACTCCACGTGGGTGCCTAATAGGAGAGAGGAGGAGGAGGAGGATGAGGAGGAGGCACATCTCCAACGAGGCAGGATGCCCTTTGGTGGCCAGCGTAAGGGCAGTACACCGACGGAATCACACCGCAGAGCTCCGCCTGTGCAGGGCGCTGCCTCTGCCCGTCATTCAAAAAGTTCTTTGGTGTGGGCCTTTTTTGAGGCTAGTGCATCAGATCGCACAGCTGCTGTTTGCAACATATGTCTCAAGCGTATATCGCGTGGCCAAAACATCAGCCGCTTGGGTACCACATGCCTGACCAGACATATGTTGACCTGCCATGCAGCTCGTTGGCAAGCCTACCTCAAAGACCCACACCAAAGAACAAAGCGGACCTCTCCTTGCACCGCATCAGCTGGGATCTCCAACCCCACTATAACTTCAGTCCTCTCTGAAACATGCACTGAGAGGAATGAAGGTGTAGAATTAGGTGTGTCACAGCCAAGTACTTGCGCCCACTCTGCTAGCAGTACACCGACGTCCGATTCTAGCAGGCAAATTTCCCTGCCCCAGCTGCTGGACCGTCGAAAGAAGTTCACTCCCAGCCATCCACATGCCCAGCGGTTGAATGCTAGCTTGGCTAAATTGCTAGCGCTTCAACTGCTGCCTTTTCAGTTGGTAGACTCGGCCCCCTTCCGTGAGTTTGTGCAATGTGCGGTTCCTCAGTGGCAGGTTCCCAAACGCCACTTTTTCTCACGGAAGGCTATTCCGGCTCTCTACCGGCATGTGGAAGGCAATGTCTTGGCCTCGCTGGACAGGGCGGTCAGCGGTAAGGTGCATATTACCGCTGACTCATGGTCCAGCAGGCATGGACAGGGACGTTACCTTTCTTTCACGGCCCATTGGGTCACTCTTTTGGCAGCTGGGAAGGATTCAGGACAAGGTGCAGTAGTGTTGGAGGTTGTCCCACCGCCACGCCTCCAAAATGCTACTACTGGTTGTGACACACCTCTCTCCTCCACCCCCTCCTCTTCTTCTTCCTCCATGGCCTCTTCCTGTGGTTTGTCCTATGAACCAGCGGTGCTCCGTAGCCGTTCACGGGGCTACGCAAGTACGCAGGCAAAAAGATGCCATGCCGTGCTTGCGCTGGTGTGTTTGGGGGACAGAAGCCACACTGGGGCAGAGGTCCTGTCTGCTCTGCAGGGCCAGGCCGAGAGGTGGTTGACGCCACGCCAGCTTAAGCCAGGAATGGTGGTTTGCGACAATGGCACCAACCTCCTCTCCGCCCTCCGACAGGGACAACTGACCCATGTGCCCTGTGTGGCTCACGTCCTTAACCTGGTGGTGCAGCGGTTCTTGGGCAGGTACCCGGGCTTACAGGATGTCCTGAGGCAGGCCAGGAAAGTCTGTGTGCATTTCCGCAGATCTTATAATGCCAGTGCTCGCCTGGCTGAGCTGCAAAAGGAGTTGAACCTGCCCAAGAACCGCCTTATATGTGACATGCCCACCAGGTGGAACTCAACGTTGGCCATGCTGCAGCGGCTGCACACGCAGCAGAGGGCCATCAATGAGTACCTGTGCGACTACGGCACCAGGACAGGGTCAGGGGAGCTTGGTTTTTTTTCTCCACGCCAGTGGGGCATGATCAGGGATGCATGCACTGTCCTGGCACCATTTGAGGAGGCCACGAGGATGGTGAGCAGTGACAGTGCATGCATCAGTGACACTGTACCTCTTGTCCACCTGTTGGAGCACACGCTGCGTGGAATAATGGACAGGGCACTTGAGGCAGAACAGAGGCAGGAAGAGGAGGACTTCCTTGCCTCTCAAGGCCCCCTTTACCCAGACAGTGTTCCTTCTGTCCCACCCATCGCACAGGAAGAGGAGGAGGAGGAGGAGGAGGAGGAGGATTGTGTCAGCATGGAGGTGGAGGCTGGCACTCAGCATCATCAGCAGCAGTCTTTTAGGGATGATTTACAGTCCCAAGAAACCAGTGGACTTGTACGTGGCTGGGAGGAGGTGGCTGCGGATCATGTCGTCCTTAGTGACCCAGAGGACTCCGGAGCGAATGCCTCAGCAAACCTACGCTGCATGGCCTCCCTGATCCTGCAAAGTCTGCGGAAGGATCCTCGTATTCTTCGGATCAAGGAGAGGGACCATTACTGGCTGGCCACTCTCCTTGATCCACGGTACAAGGGTAAGGTTGCGGACCTTATGTTACCGTCGCAGAGGGAGCAGAGGATGAGACAACTCCGGGAGGCCTTGCAGAAAGGTCTGTGCAACGCGTTCCCAGAGACTGGGAGGTTGCAAACTCCTGGTCCTGGACAACGAGTTGCTGAGGCTTCGGCCAGTCAAAGAAGGAGCGGTGGGGAAGGTGGCCGTCTGACCGATGCGTTCAGACAATTCTTTAGTCCGCAGCCCCAAAGTATGATTGGTTCCAGCAACCATCGCCAGCGTCTGATAAACATGGTGCAGGAATATCTAGGGGCAAGGTCAGACTTGGACACCTTCCCCACCGAAAATCCTCTGGCTTACTGGGTCTTGAGGATGGATCACTGGCCAGAGCTTGCACAGTATGCAATTGAGCTACTGGCCTGTCCTGCATCCAGCGTTCTTTCGGAACGCACATTCAGTGCTGCTGGAGGATTTGTCACGGATCACAGGGTGCGCCTGTCCACCGACTCGGTTGATCGACTGACTTTCATCAAGATGAACCAGTCTTGGATCACCACCAGCTACCACACACCTGATGCTGATATAACAGACTAATTGATTTTAAAATGTCACATCCCTTCAAGACTGATGCTGATGCTGAGTGCCTGTGCTGTTATGTTGACTGCCTATCCTCCTCCTCCGAGTCCTCAATGATACGATTGATGATGATAGCTTGGAAGATCATTTTTGTTTATGGGTGCCGCCACCAGTGCCTAACGCCCAATTTTTCAGCCCCTGTTTAACAGGGGCGTGTAATTACAATTTTTGAAGCAATACTTTGCAACAGGGCTCATTGCTGTGCTCCAAGTACAGTATCTGTGAGGAGTTGCAGTGTTGTGCCACCAGTGCCTAAGGCCCAATTTTTCAGCCCCTGTTTAACAGGGGCGTGTCATTACAATTTTTGAAGCAATACTTTGCAACAGGGCTCATTGCTGTGCTCCAAGTACAGTATCTGTGAGGGGTTGCAGTGTTGTGCCACCAGTGCCTAAGGCCCAATTTTTCAGCCCCTGTTCAACAGGGGCATGTAATTACAATTCTTGATCTAATAATTCACAGCAGGGCCCATTGCTGCACCCACCAAGAGTAACTGTCAGGGCTTACAGTGTTGTGGCACCAGCACCACCATCAAAGGCCCAATTTTTACTACCACTGTTCAACAATTATATGTAATTAAAATTCCTGATATAATAGTTGACAGCAGGGCGTTCCAGCACCAACCAAGAGTAACTGTGAGTGCTTACAGTGTTGTGCCAACACCAACAACTAAGGGGCCTATTTCTGCAGAGTATATACGGCAGGTCCCTACTTTCAAACATCCAACTTACAAACGACTCCTACTTGCAAACGCAAGAAGACAACAGGAAGTGAGAGGAAATCTACCACTAGGAAGGAAAATTCTCTCCTGTAAGAATAAATATGGGAGAAAGGTGTCTCCTCTGTACTGATGCTTTATCAGCAATCCTTGTTTCAAGAAAAACACCACATTTCAAAAACAGTTGTCATTGGGACGGAAAGTGAGGTGAAATGTTCTGAACAGGGGCACAGACAGCAAAACAAATGTTACAGGGGTGATAACCCTTACCTATGTTTTCCAAAAAGTTTAAAAATAGATTTTTGGGCTGGAGCTACACTTCAACAATGTACCTGTTCAAAATTACAAACAGATTCTACATAAGAACAAACCTACAGTCCCTGTCTTGTATGCACCGCCTGTATACGGCTGTTCAGAGTATATAGGGCCTTTTTTATTTTATGTGCGGGGTTCCCCTTAATATCCATACAAGACCCAAAGGGGCTGGTAATGGGCTGGGGTAGGGGGGGGGGGTCATGGGGTAGCTATGCCATTTTTCTTAAAGAATTTCATCCATATTACCGGGACCAGACATTACATTAAAGCCGCAAGCAGTTTTAAATGGCTTTTTTTTCCTTTAGAAGTGTCATTTTGTGCAGGGACAGTTCTAAACACGGGAAACACGTGGCACTTCACAGGCATACTTTAGACACCCCCCAGGTACGATATTTAAAGGAATATTTGACTTTTTTTTTTTCACTTTATGCATCATTAAAATGACTGCTCCCGAAAAACGACCGTTTTTAAAACTTCTTTTTGCATTGATACATGTCCCCTGGTGCAGAACCCGGGTTCCCAAACCCTTTTTAGGACAATAACATGCATAATAGTTGTTATAATTAGCACTTTAGAATTCGAACGTTCGCATCCATTGTATTTAATAGGGTTCTAATGTTCGTTCGAACTTCCGGTCCGTTCGCGGGTTCTGGTGCGAACCGAACCCGGGGGTGTTCGGCTCATCACTACTAGAGAGCCTTTGGTCCTCAATAGATCTTCTTGTCATCTCCCTACCTCGTTTTCAGTCTCTGAGGATAATCTTAAGTACGAGGTTAGACAAGTTCTGGATTCTCGGCTCTGCAGAGGCATTCTTCAGTACCTTGTGCATTGGAGAGGTTTTGGTCCTGAGGAGGCGTCTTGGATCGCTGCATCTGATGTCGCTGCACCTCATCTGTTGAGAAGGTTTCATCAGAGATTTCCCTTTAAGCCTGGGCCCAGGCGGGGGAGGGCCCATAAGAGGGAGGGTACTGTCATGGATATGCAGTAGTGTTTGTCTGTCAGCTTACCTTCCTTTCCATGTGTTCATCTTAGAGGCCTGAGTCCTTTCACCTGGCTTCCTTTATAATCTCCTCCCAGCCAGACTCCACCCCAGGCCCTATCACAGAACACTATATTAACCTGTGCACTGCAAGCCTGCTTTGCTGATCAACGTGTTTGTTAGGCGTTGTGTGTTTGGGTTCCTGCCTGCCGTGTGCTACGTCTGTCTCTCTGTTACATATTTGGCTTGTCCCCGACTATCCCTGTCTGCTCGTGACCCTTGACCTTCGGCTCGTTCTTTCGTTATCCTTGTCTGCTTGTGGCCCCTGACCTTCAGCTTGTTATTCGGTTCTCTCATATCTTGTGCTGCTGCTTCCCCTCTTTTCCCCTTATCCTACGGGGCGTGAGCTAGGAAACTCCAGGGGCCACGACCTGGTCCCAGCCTGCAGCATAACATCCTCACCACTAGAGGCCCTGGAGAAGACCTGCTGGGTCTTAGACTCCGCGCCCTGGGGAATCTTGGCTCTAGCTTCCGTTAGGATCCCGGTTGTGCTCCTCTGGTCCCGCTTTCCACAACCACCCAGTTTCCTATCCGCAGCAGTCAGCCATAGGGTTCACTACCTTGCGGTGCACTCCTGTCCCCCTACGGTGTGCATCTGTCACCTGGCCACAGGTGACCTTGACACTGTGCTTGCGCTGGTGTGTTTGGGGGACAGGAGCCACACTGGGGCAGAGGTCCTGTCTGCTCTGCAGGGGCAGGCCGAGAGGTGGTTGACGCCACGCCAGCTTAAGCCAGGAATGGTGGTTTGCGACAATGGCACCAACCTCCTCTCCGCCCTCCGACAGGGACAACTGACCCATGTGCCCTGTATGGCTCACGTCCTTAACCTGGTGGTGCAGCGGTTCTTGGGCAGGTACCCGGGCTTACAGGATGTCTTGAGGCAGGCCAGGAAAGTCTGTGTGCATTTCCGCAGATCTTATAATGCCAGTGCTCGCCTGGCTGAGCTGCAAAAGGAGTTGAACCTGCCCAAGAACCGCCTTATATGTGACATGCCCACCAGGTGGAACTCAACGTTGGCCATGCTGCAGCGGCTGCACACGCAGCAGAGGGCCATCAATGAGTACCTGTGCGACTACGGCACCAGGACAGGGTCAGGGGAGCTCGGTTTTTTTTCACCACACCAGTGGGGCATGATCAGGGATGCATGCACTGTCCTGGCACCATTTGAGGAGGCCACGAGGATGGTGAGCAGTGACAGTGCATGCATCAGTGACACTGTACCTCTTGTCCACCTGTTGGAGCACACGCTGCATGGAATAATGGACAGGGCACTTGAGGCAGAACAGAGGCAGGAAGAGGAGGGCTTCCTTGCCTCTCAAGGCCCCCTTTACCCAGACAGTGTTCCTTCTGTCCCACCCATCGCACAGGAAGAGGAGGAGGAGGAGGAGGAGGAGGAGGATTGTGTCAGCATGGAGGTGGAGGCTGGCACTCAGCATCATCAGCAGCAGTCTTTTAGGGATGATTTACAGTCCCAAGAAACCAGTGTACTTGTACGTGGCTGGGAGGAGGTGGCTGCGGATCATGTCGTCCTTAGTGACCCAGAGGACTCCGGACTGAATGCCTCAGCTAACCTACGCTGCATGTCCTCCCTGATCCTGCAAAGTCTGCGGAAGGATCCTCGTATTCTTCGGATCAAGGAGAGGGACCATTACTGGCTGGCCACTCTCCTTGATCCACGGTACAAGGGTAAGATTGCGGACCTTATGTTACCGTCGCAGAGGGAGCAGAGGATGAGACAAATCCGGGAGGCCTTGCAGAAAGGTCTCTGCAACGCGTTCCCAGAGACTGGGAGGTTACAAACTTCTGGTCCTGGACAACGAGTTGCTGAGGCTTCGGGCAGTCAAAGAAGGAGCGGTGGGGAAGGTGGCCGTCTGACCGATGCGTTCAGACAATTCTTTAGTCCGCAGCCCCAAAGTATGATCGGTTCCAGCAACCATCGCCAGCGTCTGATATACATGGTGCAGGAATACCTAGGGGCAAGGTCAGACTTGGACACCTTCCCCACCGAAAATCCTCTGGCTTACTGGGTCTTGAGGATGGATCACTGGCCAGAGCTTGCACAGTATGCAATTGAGCTACTGGCCTGTCCTGCATCCAGCGTTCTTTCAGAACGCACATTCAGTGCTGCTGGAGGATTTGTCACGGATCACAGGGTGCGCCTGTCCACCGACTCGGTTGATCGACTGACTTTCATCAAGATGAACCAGTCTTGGATCACCACCAGCTACCACACACCTGATGCTGATATAACAGACTAATTGATTTTAAAATGTCACATCCCTTCAAGACTGATGCTGATGCTGAGTTCCTGTGCTGTTATGTTGACTGGCTATCCTCCTCCTCCTCTTCAATGATCCGATTAATGATGATAGCTTGGAAGATCATTTTGGTTTATGGGTGCCGCCACCAGTGGCTAAGGCCCAATTTTTCAGCCCCTGTTTAACAGGGGCGTGTAATTACAATTTTTGATGCAATACTTTGCAACAGGCCTCATTGCTGTGCTCCAAGTACAGTATCTGTGAGGGGTTGCAGTGTTGTGCCACCAGTGCCTAAGGCCCAATTTTTCAGCCCCTGTTCAACAGGGGCATGCAATTATAATTATTGATCTAATAATTCACAGCAGGGCCCATTGCTGCGCCCACCAAGAGTAACTGTCAGGCCTTACAGTGTTGTGTCAACACCACCACCACCACCACCACCACCAAAGGCCCAATTTTTCAGCCCCTGTTCAACAGGGGCATGCAATTATAATTATTGATCTAATAATTCACAGCAGGGCCCATTGCTGCGCCCACCAAGAGTAACTGTCAGGCCTTACAGTGTTGTGTCAACACCACCACCACCACCACCAAAGGCCCAATTTTTCAGCCCCTGTTCAACGGGGGCATGCAATTATAATTATTGATCTAATAATTCACAGCAGGGCCCATTGCTGCGCCCACCAAGAGTAACTGTCAGGCCTTACAGTGTTGTGGCACCAGCACCACCATCAAAGGCCCAATTTTTACTACCACTGTTCAACAATTATATGTTATTACAATTCCTGATATAATAGTTGACAGTAGGGCGTTCCAGCACCCACCAAGAGTAACTGTGAGTGCTTACAGTGTTGTGCCAACACCAACACCTAAGGGGCCAATTTCTGCAGAGTATATACGGCAGGTCCCTACTTTCAAACATCCAACTTACAAACGACTACTACTTTCAAACGGAAGAAGACAACAGGAAGTGAGAGGAAATCTACCCCTTGGAAGGAAAATTCTCTCCTGTAAGAATTAATATGGGAGAAAGGTGTCTCCTCTCTACTGATGCTTTATCACCAATCCTTGTTTCAATAAAAACACCACATTTCAAAAACAGTTGTCATTGGGACGCAAAGTGAGGTGAAATGTTCTGAACAGGGGCACAGACAGCAAAACAAATGTTACAGGGGTGATAACCCTTCCCTATGTTTTCCAAAAAGCTTAAAAATAGGTATTTGGGCTGGAGCTACACTTAAACAATGTAGCTGTTCAAAATTACAAACAGATTCTACATAAGAACAAACCTACAGTCCCTGTCTTGTATGCACCGCCTGTATACGGCTGTTCAGAGTATATAGGGCCTTTTTTATTTTGTGTGCGGGGTTCCCCTTAATATCCATACAAGACCCAAAGGGGCTGGTAATGGGCTGGGGTAGGGGGGGCGGGGGGTGATGGGGTAGCTATGCCATTTTTCTTAAAGATTTTCATCCATATTACCGGGACCAGACATTACATTAAAGCCGCAAAGGGGCCGCAAACCCTTCCCTATGTTTTCCAAAAAGCTTAAAAATAGGTATTTGGGCTGGAGCTACACTTAAACAATGTAGCTGTTCAAAATTACAAACAGATTCTACATAAGAACAAACCTACAGTCCCTGTCTTGTATGCACCGCCTGTATACGGCTGTTCAGAGTATATAGGGCCTTTTTTATTTTGTGTGCGGGGTTCCCCTTAATATCCATACAAGACCCAAAGGGGCTGGTAATGGGCTGGGGTAGGGGGGGGCGGGGGGTGATGGGGTAGCTATGCCATTTTTCTTAAAGATTTTCATCCATATTACCGGGACCAGATATTACATTAAAGCCGCAAGCAGTTTTAAATGGCTTTTTTTTCCTTTAGAAATGTAATTTTGTGCAGGGACAGTTCTAAACACGGGAAACACGTGGCACTTCACAGGCATACTTTAGACACCCCCCAGGTACAATATTTAAAGGAATATTTGACTTTTTTTTTTTCACTTTATGCATCATCAAAATGACTGCTCCCGAAAAACGGCCGTTTTTAAAACTTCTTTTTGCATTGATACATGTCCCCTGGTGCAGAACCCGGGTTCCCAAACTCTGTTTAGGACAATAACATGGATAATAGTCATTATAATTAGCACTTTAGAATTCGAACGTTCGCATCCATTGTATTTAATAGGGTTCTAATGTTCGTGCGAACTTTCGGTCCGTTCGCGGGTTCTGGTGCGAACCGAACCCGGGGGTGTTCGGCTCATCACTATCCCTGATGTACTGTGGACCATCACTGATGTACTGTGGACCATCACTGATGTACTGTGGACCATCACTGATGTACTGTGGATCATCACTGATGTTCTATGGACCATCACTGATGTACTATAGATCATCACTGATGTACTATAGATCATCACTGATGTACTGTGGATCATCCCTGATGTACTGTGGATCATCACTGATGTACTATGAGCCATCACTGATGTATTATGGGCCATCACTGATGTACTGTGGATCATCACTGATGTACTATAGATCATCACTGATGTACTATGGACCATCACTGATGTACTATGGATCATCACTGGTGTACTATGGATCATCACTGATGTACTATGGACCATCCCTGATGTACTGTGGATCATCACTGATGTACTGTGGATCATCTCTGATGTACTATAGTTCATCACTGATGTACTATGGGCCATCACTGGTGTACTATGGATCATCACTGATGTACTATGGACCATCCCTGATGTACTATGGACCATCCCTGATGTACTGTGGATCATCACTGATGTACTGTGGATCATCACTGGTGTACTATAGATCATCACTGATGTACTATGGGCCATCACTGGTGTACTATGGGCCATCACTGGTGTACTATAGATCATCACTGATGTACTATGGACCATCCCTGATGTACTATGGACCATCCCTGATGTACTATGGACCATCCCTGATGTACTATGGATCATCACTGATGTACTATAGATCATCACTGATGTACTATGGGCCATCACTGGTGTACTATGGACCATCACTGATGTACTATGGACCATCCCTGATGTACTATGGACCATCCCTGATGTACTATGGACCATCCCTGATGTACTATGGACCATCCCTGATGTACTATGGACCATCACTGATGTACTATGGGCCATCACTGGTGTACTATGGGCCATCACTGGTGTACTATGGGCCATTACTGGTGTACTATGGATCATCACTGATGTACTGTGAGATATCACTGATGTACTATGGATCATCACTGATGTACTGAGGATCATCACTAATGTACCATGGATCATCACTGATGTACTATGGATCATCACTGGTGTACTATGGATCATCACTGATGTACTGTGGACCATCCCTGATGTACTGTGGATCATCACTGATGTACCGTGGATCATCACTGATGTACTATGGGCCATCACGGGTTTACTATGGATCATCACTGATGTACTATGGACCATCCCTGATGTACTATGGACCATCCCTGATGTACTATGGACCATCCCTGATGTACTATGGACCATCCCTGATGTACTATAGATCATCACTGATGTATTATGGATCATCACTGATGTACTGTGGATCATCACTAATGTACTATGGATCATCACTGATGTACTATAGATCATCACTGAAGTACTATGGGCCATCACTGGTGTACTATGGATCATCATTGATGTATTATGGATCATCACTGATGTACTATGAGCCATCACTGATGTACTATGGATCATCACTGATGTACTATGAGCCATCACTGATGTACTATGGGCCATCCCTGGTGTACTATGGATCATCACTGATGTACTGTGGATCATCACTGATGTACTATGGGACATCACTGGTGTACTATGGGCCATCACTGGTGTACTATGGATCATCACTGGTGTACTATGGGCGATCACTGGTGTACTATGGGCCATCACTGGTTTACTATGGGCCATCACTGGTGTACTATGGATCATCACTGGTGTACTATGGACCATCACTGATGTACTGTGGACCATCACTGGTGTACTGTGGATCATCACTGGTGTACTATGGATCATCCCTGGTAGGGATGAGCTTGGAATTCGAGTCAAACTCATGTTCGACTCGAACATTGCCTGTTCGCCCGTTCGCCGAACAGCGAACAAATTGGGGTGTTCGCGGCAAATTCGAAAAATCTATGGGAAAAATCTAAAGTGTTAATTATAAAGGCTAATATGCAAGTTATTGTCCTAAAAAGTGTTTGGGGACCGGGGTCCTGCCCCAGGGGACATGTATCAATGCAAAAAGAAGTTTTAAAAACGGCCGTTTTTTCGGGAGCAGTGATTTTAATAATGCTTAAAATGAAAAAATAAAAGTGAAATATTCCTTTAAATTTCGTACCTGGGGGGTGTGTATGATATGCATGTGAAGTGGCGCATGTTTCCCGTGCTTAGAACTGTCCCTGCAAAAAATGTCATTTTTGAAAGAAAAAAAGTATTTTAAAACTGACTCGGGGCTATTAATGAATTGTCGGCTCCCGGCAATACATACAAAAGTCATTGATAAAAAAAAAAAAAAAAGCGTGGGGATTCCCCAGAATTCAATTACCAGGCCCTTCAGGTCTGGAATGGATATTAAGGGGAACCCCGCCGCAAATTAAAAAAAAATTGACGTGGGGTTCCCCCAAATATCCATTCCAGGCCCTTCAGATCTGGCATGGATTTTAAGGGGAACTCCACCCCAAATTTAAAAAAAAAATGGCGTGGAGTCCCCCTAAAAATCCATACCAGACCCCTTATCCGAGCACGCAACCTGGCCGGCCGCAGGGGAAAAGGGGGGGACGAGAGAGCGGCCCCCCCTCCCTCCTGAACCGTACCAAGCCACATGCCCTCAACATGGGGAGGATGTCCCCATGTTGATGGGGACAAGGGCCTCATCCCCACAACCCTTGCCCGGTGGTTGTGGGGGTCTGCGGGCGGGGGGCTTATCGGAATCTGGAAGACCCCTTTAACAAAGGGGACCCCCAGATCCCGGCCCCCCCCTATGTGAATTGGTAAGGGGTACGTTGTACCCCTACCATTTCACAAAGAAAGCGTAAAAAAATGTTTAAAAAAACACACAAACACCTTGAAAAAGTCCTTTATTAAAAAAAATAAAAAAAACATTCCAGCGGTGAAATCCAGTGTCCCGCGGCGATCCCGATGTCCAGCGCTGTCCTTCATTGGTTGTGCCTGAGCGGACCTGATGGGGAACTCCCTCTCAGTATTTTAAATGTATAGACCCGCCCTTTCTAAAGTTCCCCATCAGGTCCGCTCCCTCGGTATGTCGGACCCGCCTACGTCATTGGCTTGAGCGGGGAACTTCCTTCACTGTGTAATTTAAATTTACATAGTGAAGGAAGTTCCCCGCTCAAGCCAATGACGTAGGCGGGTCTGACATACCGAGGGGGCGGACCTGATGGGGGACTGCTCTCACTTTGGTAATACATGTATAGACCCGCCCCTTCTCATGTTCCGCATCTGGTCCGCTGAGCGGACCTGATGGGGAACTTTAGAAGGGGCGGGTCTATACATTTAAAATACTGAGAGGGAGTTCCCCATTAGGTCCGCTCAGGCACAACCAATGAAGGACAGCGCTGGACATCGGGATCGCCGCGGGACACTGGATTTCACCGCTGGAATGTTTTTTTTTTTTTTAAATAAAGGACTTTTTCAAGGTGTTTGTGTGTTTTTTTAAACATTTTTTTACGCTTTCTTCGTGAAATGGTAGGGGTACAATGTACCCCTTACCAATTCACATAGGGGGAGCCGGGATCTGGGGGTCCCCTTTGTTAAAGGGGTCTTCCAGATTCCGATAAGCCCCCCGCCCGCCTACCCCCACAACCACCGGGCAAGGGTTGTGGGGATGAGGCCCTTGTCCCCATCAACATGGGGACATCCTCCCCATGTTGAGGGCATGTGGCCTGGTACGGTTCAGGAGGGAGGGGGGGCCGCTCTCTCGTCCCCCCCTTTTCCCCTGCGGCTGGCCAGGTTGCGTGCTCGGATAAGGGGTCTGGTATGGATTTTTAGGGGGACTCCACGCCATTTTTTTTTTAAATTTGGGGTGGAGTTCCCCTTAAAATCCATGCCAGATCTGAAGGGCCTGGAATGGATATTTGGGGGAACCCCACGTCAATTTTTTTTTAATTTGCGGCAGGGTTCCCCTTAATATCCATTCCAGACCTGAAGGGCCTGGTAATTGAATTCTGGGGAACACCCACGCTTTTTTTTATTTTTTTATCAATGACTTTTGTATGTATTGCCGGGAGCCGACAATTCATTAATAGCCGCGAGTCAGTTTTAAATGCATTTTTTTCTTTCAAAAATGACATTTTTTGCAGGGACAGTTCTAAGCACGGGAAACATGCGCCACTTCACATGCATATCATACACACCCCCCAGGTACGAAATTTAAAGGAATATTTCACTTTTATTTTTTTCATTTTAAGCATTATTAAAATCACTGCTCCCAAAAAAACGGCCGTTTTTAAAACTTCTTTTTGCATTGATACATGTCCCCTGGGGCAGGACCCGGGTCCCCAAACACTTTTTAGGACAATAACTTGCATATTAGCCTTTATAATTAACACTTTAGATTTCGAACGTTCGAGTCCATTGTATTTAATAGGGTTCTAAAGTTTACACGACCATTTTGTCTGTTCGCAGGTTCTGGTGCGAACCGAACAGGGAGGTGTTCGGCTCATCCCTGATCCCTGGTGTACTGTGGATCATCACTGATGTACTGTGGATCATCACTGATGTACTATAGATCATCACTGATGTACTATGGGCCATCACTGGTGTACTATGGGCCATCACTGATGTACTGTGGACCATCCCTAATGTACTATGGATCATCACTGATGTACTATGGATCATCACTGATTTACTGTGGACCATCCCTGATGTACTGTGGATCATCACTGATGTACTGAGGTTCATCACTGATGTACTATGGATCATCACTGATGTACCGTGGATCATCACTGATGTACTGTGGATCATCACTGACTTACTGTGGATCATCACTGATGTACTATAGATCATCACTGAAGTACTATGGGCCATCACTGGTGTACTATGGATCATCATTGATGTATTATGGATCATCACTGATGTACTATGGATCATCACTGATGTCCTATGAGCCATCACTGATGTACTATGGGCCATCCCTGGTGTACTATGGATCATCACTGATGTACTGTGGATTATCACTGATGTACTATGGATCATCACTGGTGTACTGTGGACCATCACTGATGTACTGTGGACCATCACTGGTGTACTGTGGATCATCACTGATGTACTATGGGCCATCACTGGTGTACTATGGGCCATCACTGTTGTACTATGGGCCATCACTGGTGTACTATGGGCCATCACTGGTGTACTATGGATCATCACTGGTGTACTATGGACCATCAATGATGTACTGTGGACCATCACTGGTGTACTGTGGATCATCACTGGTGTACTATGGATCATCCCTGGTTTACTATGGATCATCACTGATGTATTGTGGATCATCACTGATGTACTGTGGATCATCACTGATGTACTGTGGATCATCACTGATGTACTATAGATCATCACTGAAGTACTATGGGCCATCACTGGTGTACTATGGATCATCACTGGTGTACTATGGATCATCACTGATGTACTATGGATCATAACTGGTGTACTATGGATCATCACTGATGTACTATGGATCATCACTGATGAACTATGAGCCATCACTGATGTACTATGGATCATCACTGGTGTACTATGGATCATCACTGATGTACTATGAGCCATCACTGATGTACTATGGATCATCACTGATGTACTATAGATCATCACTGATGTACTTTGGGCCATCACTGGTGTACTATGGATCATCACTGATGTACTGTGGACCAACCCTGATGTACTGTGGATCATCACAGATGTACTGTGGATCATCACTGATGTACTGTGGATATCATCGCTGATGTACTGAGGACCATCTCTGATGTACTGTGGACCATCACTGATGTACTGTGGACCATCACTGATGTACTGTGGATCATCACTGATGTTCTATGGACCATCACTGATGTACTATAGATCATCACTGATGTACTATAGATCATCACTGATGTACTATGGGCCATCACTGGTGTACTATGGGCTATCACTGGTGTACTATGGATCATCACTGGTGTACTATAGATCATCACTGATGTACTGTGAATAATCACTGATGTACTGTGGATCATCACTGATGTACTGAGGATCATCACTGATGTACTATGGGCCATCACTGATGTACTGTGGATCATCACTGGTGTACTATGGATCATCACTGATGTACTATGGATCATCACTGATGTACTGTGGATCATCACTGATGTACTATAGATCATCACTGATGTACTATGGATCATCACTGATGTACTATGGATCATCACTGATGTACTATGGACCATCCCTGATGAACTGTGGATCATCACTGATGTACTGTGGATCATCACTGATGTACTATAGTTCATCACTGATGTACTAAGGGCCATCACTGGTGTACTATGGATTATCACTGATGTACTATGGACCATCGCTGATGTACTATGGACCATCCCTGATGTACTGTGGATCATCACTGATGTACTATGGGCCATCACTGGTGTACTATGGGCCATCACTGGTGTACTATGGGCCATCACTTGTGTACTATGGATCATCACTGATGTACTATGGACCATCCCTGATGTACTATGGACCATCCCTGATGTACTATGGACCATCCCTGATGTACTATGGACCATCCCTGATGTACTATAGATCATCACTGATGTACTGTGTATCATCACTGATGTACTATGGATCATCCCTGGTGTACTATGGATCATCACTGATGTACTATGGGCCATCACTGATGTACTATGGATCATCACTGATGTACTGTGGATCATCACTGATGTACTATGGATCATCACTGATGTACTATAGTTCATCACTGATGTACTATGGGCCATCACTGGTGTACTATCACTGGTGTAATATGGACCATAACTAATGTACTATGGATCATCACTGATGTACCGTGGATCATCACTGATGTACTGTGGATCATCACTGATGTACTGTGGATCATCACTGATGTACTATAGATCATCACTGAAGTACTATGGGCCATCACTGGTGTACTATGGATCATCCCTGGTGTACTATGAATCATCACTGGTGTACTATGGATCATCACTGATGTACTGTGGACCATCCCTGATGTATTGTGGTTCATCACTGATGTACTGTGGATCATCACTGATGTACTGTGGATCATCACTGATGTACTGTGGATCATCACTGATGTACTATGGACCATCCCTGATGTACTATGGACCATCCCTGATGTACTATAGATCATCACTGATGTACTATGGGCAATCACTGGTGTACTATGGGCCATCACTGGTGTACTATGGGCCATCACTGGTGTACTATGGACCATCACTGATGTACTATGAGCCATCACTGATGTACTATGGATCATCACTGATGTACTGAGGATCATCACTAATGTACCATGGATCATCACTGATGTACTATGGATCATCACTGGTGTACTATGGATCATCACTGATGTACTGTGGACCATCCCTGATGTACTGTGGATCATCACTGATGTACCGTGGATCATCACTGATGTACTATGGGCCATCACGGGTGTACTATGGATCATCACTGATGTACTATGGACCATCTCTGATGTACTATGGACCATCCCTGATGTACTATGGACCATCCCTGATGTACTATGGACCATCCCTGATGTACTATGGACCATCCCTGATGTACTATGGACCATCCCTGATGTACTATAGATCATCACTGATGTACTATGGATCATCACTGAAGTACTGAGGATCATCACTAATGTACTATGGATCATCACTAATGTACCGTGGATCATCACTGATGTACTGTGGATCATCACTGATGTACTGTGGATCATCACTGATGTACTATAGATCATCACTGAAGTACTATGGGCCATCACTGGTGTACTATGGATCATCATTGATGTATTATGGATCATCACTGATGTACTATGAGCCATCACTGATGTACTATGGATCATCACTGATGTACTATGAGCCATCACTGATGTACTATGGGCCATCCCTGGTGTACTATGGATCATCACTGATGTACTGTGGATCATCACTGATGTACTATGGGACATCACTGGTGTACTATGGGCCATCACTGGTGTACTATGGATCATCACTGAAGTACTATAGATCATCACTGAAGTACTATGGACCATCACTGGTGTACTATGGATCATCATTGATGTATTATGGATCATCACTGATGTACTATGAGCCATCACTGATGTACTATGGATCATCACTGATGTACTATGAGCCATCACTGATGTACTATGGCCCATCCCTGGTGTATTATGGATCATCACTGATGTACTGTGGATCATCACTGATGTACTATGGGACATCACTGGTGTACTACGGGCCATCACTGGTGTACTATGGATCATCACTGGTGTACTATGGGCGATCACTGGTGTACTATGGGCCATCACTGGTTTACTATGGGCCATCACTGGTGTACTATGGATCATCACTGGTGTACTATGGACCATCACTGATGTACTGTGGACCATCAATGGTGTACTGTGGATCATCACTGGTGTACTATGGATCATCCCTGGTGTACTATGGATCATCACTGTGTATTATGGATCGTCACTGATGTACTATGGGCCATCACTGATGTACTATGGGCCATCACTGATGTACTATGTATCATCACTGATATACTGTGGACCATCCCTGATGTACTGTGGATCATCACTGATGTACTGTGGATCATCACTGATGTACTGTGGATCATCACTGATGTACTATAGATCATCACTGATGTACTATGGGCCATCACTGGTGTACTATGGTCTGCCATCACTGATGTACTGTGGACCATCCCTAATGTACTATGGATCATCACTGATGTACTATGGATCATCACTGATGTACTGTGGACCATCCCTGATGTACTGTGGATCATCATTGATGTACTGAGGATCATCACTGATGTACTATGGATCATCACTGATGTACCGTGGATCATCACTGATGTACTGTGGATCATCACTGACTTACTGTGGATCATCACTGATGTACTATAGTTCATCACTGAAGTACTATGGGCCATCACTGGTGTACTATGGATCATCATTGATGTATTATGGATCATCACTGATGTACTATGGATCATCACTGATGTACTGTGAGCCATCACCGATGTACTATGGGCCATCCCTGGTGTACTATGGATTATCACTGATGTACTGTGGATCATCACTGATGTACTATGGATCATCACTGGTGTACTGTGGACCATCACTGATGTACTGTGGACCATCACTGGTGTACTGTGAGCCATCACCGATGTACTATGGGCCATCCCTGGTATACTATGGATTATCACTGATGTACTGTGGATCATCACTGATGTACTATGGATCATCACTGGTGTACTGTGGACCATCACTGATGTACTGTGGACCATCACTGGTGTACTGTGGATCATCACTGATGTACTATGGGCCATCACTGGTGTACTATGGGCCATCACTGGTGTACTATGGGCCATCACTGGTGTACTGTGAACCATCACTGGTGTACTGTGGATCATCACTGGTGTACTATGGATCATCCCTGGTGTACTATGGATCATCACTGATGTGCTATGGGCCATCACTGATGTACTGTGGATCATCCCTGATATACTGTGGACCATCCCTGATGTACTGTGGATCATCACTGATGTATTGTGGATCATCACTGATGTACTGTGGATCATCACTGATGTACTGTGGATCATCACTGATGTACTATAGATCATCACTGAAGTACTATGGGCCATCACTGGTGTACTATGGATCATCACTGGTGTACTATGGATCATCACTGATGTACCATGGATCATAACTGGTGTACTATGGATCATCACTGATGTACTATGGATCATCACTGATGAACTATGAGCCATCACTGATGTACTATGGATCATCACTGGTGTACTATGGATCATCACTGATGTACTATGAGCCATCACTGATGCACTATGGATCATCACTGGTGTACTATGGATGATCACTGATGTACTGTGGACCATCCCTGATGTACTGTGGACCATCCCTGATGTACTGTGGATCATCACTGATGTACCGTGGATCATCACTGATGTACTATGAGCCATCACAGGTGTACTATGGATCATCACTGGTGTACTATGGATCATCACTGATGTACTATGGATCATCACTGATGTACTGTGGATCATCACTGATGTACTATAGATCATCACTGATGTACTATGGATCATCACGGATGTACTATGGATCATCACTGATGTACTATGGACCATCCCTGTTGTACTGTGGATCATCACTGATGTACTGTGGATCATCACTGATGTACTATAGTTCATCACTGATGTACTAAGGGCCATCACTGGTGTACTATGGATTATCACTGATGTACTATGGACCATCCCTGATGTACTATGGACCATCCCTGATGTACTGTGGATCATCACTGATGTACTATGGGCCATCACTGGTGTACTATGGGCCATCACTGGTGTACTATGGGCCATCACTTGTGTACTATGGATCATCACTGATGTACTATGGACCATCCCTGATGTACTATGGACCATCCCTGATGTACTATGGACCATCCCTGATGTACTATGGACCATCCCTGATGTTCTATGGACCATCCCTGATGTACTATAGATCATCACTGATGTACTGTGTATCATCACTGATGTACTGTGGATCATCACTGATGTACTATAGTTCATCACTGATGTACTATGGGCCATCACTGGTGTACTATGGGCCATCACTGGTGTACTATGGACCATAACTAATGTACTATGGATCATCACTTATGTACCTTGGATCATCACTGATGTACTGTGGATCATCACTGATGTACTATAGATCATCACTGAAGTACTATGGGCCATCACTGGTGTACTATGGATCATCCCTGGTGTACTATGAATCATCACTGGTGTACTATGGATCATCACTGATATACTGTGGACCATCCCTGATGTATTGTGGATCATCACTGATGTACTGTGGATCATCACTGATGTACTGTGGATCATCACTGATGTACTGTGGATCATCACTGATGTGCTATGGATCATCACTGATGTACTATGGATCATCACTGATGTACTATGAGCCATCACTGGTGTACTATGGATCATCACTGGTGTACTATCGGCCATCACTGGTGTACTATGGGCATCACTGGTCTACTATGGATCATCATTGGTGTACTATGGACCATCACTGATGTTTTATAGATCATCACTGATGTACTGTGGATCATCACTGGTGTACTATGGATCATCCCTGGTGTACTATGGATCATCACTGGTGTACTATGGATCATCACTGGTGTACTATGGATCATCACTGATGTAATATGGGCCATCACTGATGTACTATGGATCATCACTGATGTAATATGGGCCATCACTGATGTACTATGGATCATCACTGATGTACTGTGGATCATCACTGATGTACTATAGTTCATCACTGATGTACTATGGGCCATCACTGGTGTACTATGGGCCATCACTGGTGTACTATGGACCATAACTAATGTACTATGGACCATCACTGGTGTACTGTGGATCATCACTGGTGTACTATGGATCATCCCTGGTGTACTATGGATCATCACTGGTGTACTATGGATCATCACTGGTTTACTCTGGATCATCACTGATGTACTATGGATCATCACTGGTGTACTACGGATCATCACTGATGTACTGTGGATCATCACTGATGTACTGTGGATCATCACTGATGTACTGTGGATCATCACTCATGTACTATAGATCATCACTGATGTACTATAGATCATCACTGATGTACTATGGGCCATCACTGATGTACTATGGGCCATCACTGATGTACTATGGGCCATCACTGATGTACTGTGGATCATCACTGATATACTGTGGATCATCCCTGATGTACTGTGGATCATCACTGATGTACTGTGGATCATCACTAATGTACTGTATATCATCACTGATGTACTGTGGATCATCACTGATGTACTATGGATCATCACTGATGTACTATGGATCATCACTGATGTACTATAGATCATCACTGATGTACTATGGATCATCCCTGATGTACTGTGGATCATCACTGATGTAGTGTGGATCATCACTGATGTACTGTGGATCATCACTGATGTACTGAGGATCATCACTGATGTACTGAGGATCATCACTGATGTACTGTGGATCATCACTGATGTACTGTGGATCATCACTGATGTACTATAGATCATCACTGATGTACTATAGATCATCACTGAAGTACTATGGGCCATCACTGATGTACCGTGGATCATCACTGATGTACCGTGGATCATCACTGATGTACTGTGGATCATCACTGATGTACTATAGATCATCACTGAAGTACTATGAGCCATCACTGATGTACTATGGGCAATCCCTGGTGTACTATGAGCCATCCCTGGTGTACTATGGATCATCACTGATGTACTATGGATCATCACTGATGTACTGTGGATCATCACTGATGTACTATGGGACATAACTGGTGTACTGTGGGCCATCACTGGTGTACTATGGATCATCACTGGTGTACTATGGATCATCACTGGTGTACTATGGGCCATCAATGGTGTACTATGGGCCATCAATGGTGTACTATGGGCCATCACTGGTGTACTATGGGCCATCACTGGTGTACTATGGGCCATCACTGGTGTACTATGGGCCAGCACTGGTGTACTATGGATCATCACTGGTGTACTGTGGACCATCACTGGTGTACTGTGGATCATCACTGATGTACTATGGGCCATCACTGATGTACTATAGTTCATCACTAATGTACTATGGGCCATCACTGGTGTACTATGGATCATCACTGGTGTACTATGGATCATCACTGGTGTACTATGGATCATCACTGGTGTACTATGGATCATCACTGATGTACTATGGGCCATCACTGGTGTACTATAGTTCATCACTGGTGTACAATGGGGCATCACTGGTGTACTATGGGCCATCACTGGTGTACTATGGGCCATCACTGGTGTACTATGGGCCATCACTGGTGTACTATGGATCATCACTGGTGTACTATGGACCATCACTGGTGTACTATGGACCATCACTGGTGTACTATGGACCATCACTGATGTACTGTGGACCACCACTGATGTACTGTGGATCATCACTGATGTATTGTGGATCATCACTGATGTACTGTGGATCATCACTGATGTACTGTGGATCATCACTGATGTACTATAGATCATCACTGGTGTACTGTGGGCCATCACTGGTGTACTATGGGAAATCACTGGTGTACTATGGGCCATCACTGGTGTACTATGGGCCATCAGTGGTGTACTATGGATCATCACTGGTGTACTATGGATCATCACTGGTGTACTATGGATCATCACTGATGTACTGTGGACCATCACTGGTGTACTGTGGATCATCACTGGTGTACTGTGGATCATCACTGGTGTACTATGGATCATCACTGGTGTACTATGGATCATCACTGATGTACTATGGATCATCACTGAAGTACTATGGATCATCACTGATGTACTATGGATCATCACTGATGTACTATGGATCATCACTGATGTACTATGAGCCATCACTGATGTACTATGGATCATCACTGATGTACTATGGGCCATCACTGGTGTACTATGGATCATCACTGATGTACTGTGGACCATCACTGATGTACTGTGGATCATCACTGATGTACTGTGGATCATCATTGATGTACTATAGATCATCACTAAAGTACTATGGGCCATCACTGGTGTACTATGGATCATCACTGGTGTACTATGGATCATCACTGATGTACTATGAATCATCACTGATGTACTATGGATCATCACTGATGTACTATGGATTATCACTGATGTACTATGAGCCATCACTGATGTACTATGGATCATCACTGGTGTACTATGGATCATCACTGATGTACTGTGGACCATCCCTGATGTACTGTGGACCATCCCTGATGTACTGTGGATCATCACTGATGTACCGTGGATCAGAACTGATGTACTGAGGATCATCACTGATGTACTGTGGATCATCACTGATGTACTGTGGATCATCACTGATGTACTATGGGCCATCACAGGTGTACTATGGATCATCACTAATGTACTGTGTATCATCACTGATGTACTGTGGATCATCACTGATGTACTATGGATCATCACTGATGTACTATGGATCATCACTGATGTACTATAGATCATCACTGATGTACTATGGATCATCCCTGATGTACTGTGGATCATCACTGATGTAGTGTGGATCATCACTGATGTACTGTGGATCATCACTGATGTACTGAGGATCATCACTGATGTACTGAGGATCATCACTGATGTACTGTGGATCATCACTGATGTACTGTGGATCATCACTGATGTACTATAGATCATCACTGATGTACTATAGATCATCACTGAAGTACTATGGGCCATCACTGATGTACCGTGGATCATCACTGATGTACCGTGGATCATCACTGATGTACTGTGGATCATCACTGATGTACTATAGATCATCACTGAAGTACTATGAGCCATCACTGATGTACTATGGGCAATCCCTGGTGTACTATGAGCCATCCCTGGTGTACTATGGATCATCACTGATGTACTATGGATCATCACTGATGTACTGTGGATCATCACTGATGTACTATGGGACATAACTGGTGTACTGTGGGCCATCACTGGTGTACTATGGATCATCACTGGTGTACTATGGATCATCACTGGTGTACTATGGGCCATCAATGGTGTACTATGGGCCATCAATGGTGTACTATGGGCCATCACTGGTGTACTATGGGCCATCACTGGTGTACTATGGGCCATCACTGGTGTACTATGGGCCAGCACTGGTGTACTATGGATCATCACTGGTGTACTGTGGACCATCACTGGTGTACTGTGGATCATCACTGATGTACTATGGGCCATCACTGATGTACTATAGTTCATCACTAATGTACTATGGGCCATCACTGGTGTACTATGGATCATCACTGGTGTACTATGGATCATCACTGGTGTACTATGGATCATCACTGGTGTACTATGGATCATCACTGATGTACTATGGGCCATCACTGGTGTACTATAGTTCATCACTGGTGTACAATGGGGCATCACTGGTGTACTATGGGCCATCACTGGTGTACTATGGGCCATCACTGGTGTACTATGGGCCATCACTGGTGTACTATGGATCATCACTGGTGTACTATGGACCATCACTGGTGTACTATGGACCATCACTGGTGTACTATGGACCATCACTGATGTACTGTGGACCACCACTGATGTACTGTGGATCATCACTGATGTATTGTGGATCATCACTGATGTACTGTGGATCATCACTGATGTACTGTGGATCATCACTGATGTACTATAGATCATCACTGGTGTACTGTGGGCCATCACTGGTGTACTATGGGAAATCACTGGTGTACTATGGGCCATCACTGGTGTACTATGGGCCATCAGTGGTGTACTATGGATCATCACTGGTGTACTATGGATCATCACTGGTGTACTATGGATCATCACTGATGTACTGTGGACCATCACTGGTGTACTGTGGATCATCACTGGTGTACTGTGGATCATCACTGGTGTACTATGGATCATCACTGGTGTACTATGGATCATCACTGATGTACTATGGATCATCACTGAAGTACTATGGATCATCACTGATGTACTATGGATCATCACTGATGTACTATGGATCATCACTGATGTACTATGAGCCATCACTGATGTACTATGGATCATCACTGATGTACTATGGGCCATCACTGGTGTACTATGGATCATCACTGATGTACTGTGGACCATCACTGATGTACTGTGGATCATCACTGATGTACTGTGGATCATCATTGATGTACTATAGATCATCACTAAAGTACTATGGGCCATCACTGGTGTACTATGGATCATCACTGGTGTACTATGGATCATCACTGATGTACTATGAATCATCACTGATGTACTATGGATCATCACTGATGTACTATGGATTATCACTGATGTACTATGAGCCATCACTGATGTACTATGGATCATCACTGGTGTACTATGGATCATCACTGATGTACTGTGGACCATCCCTGATGTACTGTGGACCATCCCTGATGTACTGTGGATCATCACTGATGTACCGTGGATCAGAACTGATGTACTGAGGATCATCACTGATGTACTGTGGATCATCACTGATGTACTGTGGATCATCACTGATGTACTATGGGCCATCACAGGTGTACTATGGATCATCACTGGTGTACTATGGATCATCCCTGGTGTACTATGGACCATCACTGATGTACTGTGGACCATCACTGATGTACTATGGATCATCACTGATGTACTATGGATCATCACTGATGTACTATAGATCATCATTGATGTACTATGGGCCATCACTGGTGTACTATGGATCATCACTGATGTACTGTGGACCATCCCTGATGTACTGTGGATCATCACTGATGTACTGAGGATCATAACTGGTGTACTATGGATCATCACAGATGTACTATGGATCATCATTGATGTACTATGGATCATCACTGATGTACTATGGATCATCACCGATGTACTATGGGCCATCACTGGTGTACTATGGGCCATCACTGATGTACTGTGGACCATCCTTGATGTACTGCAGATATCATCACTGATGTACTGAGGACCATCCCTGATGTACTGTGGACCATCACTGATGTACTGTGGACCATCACTGATGTACTGTGGATCATCACTGATGTTCTATGGACCATCACTGATGTACTGTGGATCATCACTGATGTACTGTGGATCATCACTGATGCACTATAAATCATCACCGATGTACTATGGGCCATCACTGCTGTACTATGGGCCATCACTGGTGTACTATGGGCCATCACTGGTGTACTATGGATCATCACTGGTGTACTATGGACCATCACTGATGGACTATGGACCATCACTGATGTACTGTGAGCATCACTGATGTACTGTGGATCATCCCTGGTGGACTATGGATCATCACTGGTGTACTATGGATTATCACTGATGTACTATGGGCCATCACTGATGTACTATGGATCATCACTGGTGTACTATGGATCATCCCTGGTGTACTATGGACCATCACTGATGTACTATGGACTATCACTGATGTACTATGGAACATCACTTATGTACTATAGATCATCACTGATGTACTATGGGCCATCACTGGTGTACTATGGATCATCACTGGTGTACTATGGATCATCACTGATGTACTGTGGACCATCCCTGATGTACTGTGGATCATCACTGATGTACTGAGGATCATCACTGGTGTACTATGGATCATCACTGATGTACTATGGATCATCACTGATGTACTATGGATCATCACTGATGTACTATAGATCATCACTGATGTACTTTGGGCCATCACTGGTGTACTATGGATCATCACTGATGTACTGTGGACCATCCCTGATGTACTGTGGATCATCACTGATGTACTGTGGATCATCACTGATGTACTGTGGATATCATCACTGATGTACTGAGGACCATCCCTGATGTACTGTGGATCATCTCTGATGTTCTATGGACCATCACTTATGTACTATAGATCATCACTGATGTACTATAGATCATCACTGATGTACTGTGGATCATCACTGATGTACTGTGGATCATCACTGATGTACTATAGATCATCACTGATGTACTATGGGCCATCACTGGTGTACTATGGGCCATCATTGGTGTACTATAGATCATCATTGATGTACTATGGGCCATCACTGGTGTACTATGGATCATCACTGATGTACTGTGGACCATCCCTGATGTACTGTGGATCATCACTGATGTACTGAGGATCATAACTGGTGTACTATGGATCATCACTGATGTACTATGGATCATCACTGATGTACTATGGATCATCACTGATGTACTATGGATCATCACTGATGTACTATGGGCCATCACTGGTGTACTATGGGCCATCACTGATGTACTGTGGACCATCCCTGATGTACTGTGGATATCATCACTGATGTACTGAGGACCATCCCTGATGTACTGAGGACCATCCCTGATGTACTGTGGACCATCCCTGATGTACTGTGGACCATCACTGATGTACTGTGGACCATCACTGATGTACTGTGGATCATCAATGATGTACTGTGGATCATCAGTGATGTACTGTGGATCATCACTGATGCACTATAGATCATCACTGATGGACTATGGGCCATCACTGCTGTACTGTGGATCATCACTGGTGTACTATGGACCATCACTGATGTACTGTGGATCATCACTGGTGTACTATGGACCATCACTGATGGACTATGGACCATCACTGATGTACTGTGGATCATCACTGATGTACTGTGGATCATCCCTGGTGGACTATGGATCATCACTGGTGTACTATGGATTATCACTGATGTACTATGGGCCATCACTGATGTACTATGGATCATCACTGGTGTACTATGGATCATCCCTGGTGTACTATGGACCATCACTGATGTTTTATGGACCATCACTGATGTACTATGGATCATCACTGATGTACTATAGATCATCACTGATGTACTATGGGCCATCACTGGTGTACTATGGATCATCACTGATGTACTGTGGACCATCCCTGATGTACTGTGGATCATCACTGATGTACTGAGGATCATCACTGGTGTACTATGGATCATCACTGATGTACTGAGGATCATCACTGGTGTACTATGGATCATCAGTGATGTACTATGGATCATCACTGATGTACTATGGATCATCACTGATGTACTATGGATCATCACTGATGTACTATGGATCATCACTGATGTACTATAGATCATCACTGATGTACTTTGGGCCATCACTGGTGTACTATGGATCATCACTGATGTACTGTGGACCATCCCTGATGTACTGTGGATCATCACTGATGTACTGTGGATCATCACTGATGTACTGTGGATCATCACTGATGTACTATAGATCATCACTGATGTACTGTGAATCATCACTGATGTACTGTGGATCATCACTGATGTACTATAGATCATCACTGATGTACTATGGGCCATCACTGGTGTACTATGGGCCATCATTGGTGTACTATGGATCATCACTGGTGTACTATAGATCATCACTGATGTACTGTGGATAATCACTGATGTACTGTGGATCATCACTGATGTACTGAGGATCATCACTGATGTACTATGGGCCATCACTGATGTACTGTGGATCATCACTGGTGTACTATGGATCATCACTTATGTACTGTGGATCATCACTGATGTACTATGGATCATTACTGATGTACTGTGGATCATCACTGATGTACTATAGATCATCACTGATGTACTGTGGATCATCACTGATGTACTGAGGATCATCACTGATGTACTGAGGATCATCACTGATGTACTATGGATCATCACTGATGTACTGTGGATCATCACTGATGTACTATAGATCATCACTGATGTACTATGGATCATCACTGATGTACTATGGATCATCACTGATGTACTATGGACCATCCCTGATGTACTGTGGATCATCACTGATGTACTGTGGATTATCACTGATGTACTGTGGACCATCACTGATGTACTGGGGATCATCACTGGTGTACTATGGATCATCACTGGTGTACTATGGACCATCCCTGATGTACTGTGGATAATCACTGATGTACTGTGGATCATCACTGATGTACTATAGTTCATCACTGATGTACTAAGGGCCATCACTGGTGTACTATGGATTATCACTGGTGTACTATGGACCATCCCTGATGTACTATGGACCATCCCTGATGTATTATGGACCATCCCTGATGTACTGTGGATCATCACTGATGTACTGTGGATCATCACTGGTGTACTATAGATCATCACTGATGTACTATGGGCCATCACTGGTGTACTATGGGCCATCACTGGTGTACTATGGGCCATCACTGGTGTACTATGGATCATCACTGATGTACTAAGGACCATCCCTGATGTACTATGGACCATCCCTGATGTACTATGGATCATCACTGATGTACTATGGATCATCACTGATGTACTATGGATCATCACTGATGTACTATGGGCCATCACTGGTGTACTATGGGCCATCACTGATGTACTGTGGATAGTGATGAGCCGAACACCCCCGGGTTCGGTTCGCACCAGAACCCGCGAACGGACCGAAAGTTCGAACGAACATTAGAACCCTATTAAATACAATGGATGCGAACGTTCGAATTCTAAAGTGCTAATTATAAAAACTATTATGCATGTTATTGTCCTAAAAAGGGTTTGGGAACCCGGGTTCTGCACCAGGGGACATGTATCAATGCAAAAATAAGTTTTAAAAACGGTCGTTTTCCGGGAGCAGTCATTTTAATGATGCATAAAGTGAAAAAAAAAAGTCAAATATTCCTTTAAATATCGTACCTGGGGGGTGTCTAAAGTATGCCTGTGAAGTGCCACGTGTTTCCCGTGTTTAGAACTGTCCCTGCACAAAATGACACTTCTAAAGGAAAAAAAAGCCATTTAAAACTGCTTGCGGCTTTAATGTAATGTCTGGTCCCGGTAATATGGATGAAAATCTTTAAGAAAAATGGCATAGCTACCCCATGACCCCCCCCCTACCCCAGCCCATTACCAGCCCCTTTGGGTCTTGTATGGATATTAAGGGGAACCCCGCACATAAAATAAAAAAGGCCCTATATACTCTGAACAGCCGTATACAGGCGGTGCATACAAGACAGGGACTGTAGGTTTGTTCTTATGTAGAATCTGTTTGTAATTTTGAACAGGTACATTGTTGAAGTGTAGCTCCAGACCAAAAATCTATTTTTAAACTTTTTGGAAAACATAGGTAAGGGTTATCACCCCTGTAACATTTGTTTTGCTGTCTGTGCCCCTGTTCAGAACATTTCACCTCACTTTCCGTCCTAATGACAACTGTTTTTGAAATGTGGTGTTTTTCTTGAAACAAGGATTGCTGATAAAGCATCAGTACAGAGGAGACACCTTTCTCCCATATTTATTCTTACAGGAGAGAATTTTCCTTCCTAGTGGTAGATTTCCTCTCACTTCCTGTTGTCTTCTTGCGTTTGCAAGTAGGAGTCGTTTGTAAGTTGGATGTTTGAAAGTAGGGACCTGCCGTATATACTCTGCAGAAATAGGCCCCTTAGTTGTTGGTGTTGGCACAACACTGTAAGCACTCACAGTTACTCTTGGTTGGTGCTGGAACGCCCTGCTGTCAACTATTATATCAGGAATTTTAATTACATATAATTGTTGAACAGTGGTAGTAAAAATTGGGCCTTTGATGGTGGTGCTGGTGCCACAACACTGTAAGCCCTGACAGTTACTCTTGGTGGGTGCAGCAATGGGCCCTGCTGTGAATTATTAGATCAAGAATTGTAATTACATGCCCCTGTTGAACAGGGGCTGAAAAATTGGGCCTTAGGCACTGGTGGCACAACACTGCAACCCTTCACAGATACTGTACTTGGAGCACAGCAATGAGCCCTGTTGCAAAGTATTGCTTCAAAAATTGTAATGACACGCCCCTGTTAAACAGGGGCTGAAAAATTGGGCCTTAGGCACTGGTGGCACAACACTGCAACTCCTCACAGATACTGTACTTGGAGCACAGCAATGAGCCCTGTTGCAAAGTATTGCTTCAAAAATTGTAATTACACGCCCCTGTTAAACAGGGGCTGAAAAATTGGGCGTTAGGCACTGGTGGCGGCACCCATAAACAAAAATGATCTTCCAAGCTATCATCATCAATCGTATCATTGAGGACTCGGAGGAGGAGGATAGCCAGTCAACATAACAGCACAGGCACTCAGCATCAGCATCAGTCTTGAAGGGATGTGACATTTTAAAATCAATTAGTCTGTTATATCAGCATCAGGTGTGTGGTAGCTGGTGGTGATCCAAGACTGGTTCATCTTGATGAAAGTCAGTCGATCAACCGAGTCGGTGGACAGGCGCACCCTGTGATCCGTGACAAATCCTCCAGCAGCACTGAATGTGCGTTCCGAAAGAACGCTGGATGCAGGACAGGCCAGTAGCTCAATTGCATACTGTGCAAGCTCTGGCCAGTGATCCATCCTCAAGACCCAGTAAGCCAGAGGATTTTCGGTGGGGAAGGTGTCCAAGTCTGACCTTGCCCCTAGATATTCCTGCACCATGTTTATCAGACGCTGGCGATGGTTGCTGGAACCGATCATACTTTGGGGCTGCGGACTAAAGAATTGTCTGAACGCATCGGTCAGACGGCCACCTTCCCCACCGCTCCTTCTTTGACTGGCCGAAGCCTCAGCAACTCGTTGTCCAGGACCAGGAGTTTGCAACCTCCCAGTCTCTGGGAACGCGTTGCACAGACCTTTCTGCAAGGCCTCCCGGAGTTGTCTCATCCTCTGCTCCCTCTGCGACGGTAACATAAGGTCCGCAACCTTACCCTTGTACCGTGGATCAAGGAGAGTGGCCAGCCAGTAATGGTCCCTCTCCTTGATCCGAAGAATACGAGGATCCTTCCGCAGACTTTGCAGGATCAGGGAGGCCATGCAGCGTAGGTTTGCTGAGGCATTCGCTCCGGAGTCCTCTGGGTCACTAAGGACGACATGATCCGCAGCCACCTCCTCCCAGCCACGTACAAGTCCACTGGTTTCTTGGGACTGTAAATCATCCCTAAAAGACTGCTGCTGATGATGCTGAGTGCCAGCCTCCACCTCCATGCTGACACAATCCTCCTCCTCCTCCTCCTCCTCCTCCTCCTCTTCCTGTGCGATGGGTGGGACAGAAGGAACACTGTCTGGGTAAAGGGGGCCTTGAGAGGCAAGGAAGTCCTCCTCTTCCTGCCTCTGTTCTACCTCAAGTGCCCTGTCCATTATTCCACGCAGCGTGTGCTCCAACAGGTGGACAAGAGGTACAGTGTCACTGATGCATGCACTGTCACTGCTCACCATCCTCGTGGCCTCCTCAAATGGTGCCAGGACAGTGCATGCATCCCTGATCATGCCCCACTGGCGTGGAGAAAAAAAACCAAGCTCCCCTGACCCTGTCCTGGTGCCGTAGTCGCACAGGTACTCATTGATGGCCCTCTGCTGCGTGTGCAGCCGCTGCAGCATGGCCAACGTTGAGTTCCACCTGGTGGGCATGTCACATATAAGGCGGTTCTTGGGCAGGTTCAACTCCTTTTGCAGCTCAGCCAGGCGAGCACTGGCATTATAAGATCTGCGGAAATGCACACAGACTTTCCTGGCCTGCCTCAGGACATCCTGTAAGCCCGGGTACCTGCCCAAGAAGCGCTGCACCACCAGGTTAAGGACGTGAGCCACACAGGGCACATGGGTCAGTTGTCCCTGTCGGAGGGCGGAGAGGAGGTTGGTGCCATTGTCGCAAACCACCATTCCTGGCTTAAGCTGGCGTGGCGTCAACCACCTCTCGGCCTGGCCCTGCAGAGCAGACAGGACCTCTGCCCCAGTGTGGCTTCTGTCCCCCAAACACACCAGCGCAAGCACGGCATGGCATCTTTTTGCCTGCGTACTTGCGTAGCCCCGTGAACGGCTACGGAGCACCGCTGGTTCATAGGACAAACCACAGGAAGAGGCCATGGAGGAAGAAGAAGAGGAGGGGGTGGAGGAGAGAGGTGTGTCACAACCAGTAGTAGCATTTTGGAGGCGTGGCGGTGGGACAACCTCCAACACTACTGCACCTTGTCCTGAATCCTTCCCAGCTGCCAAAAGAGTGACCCAATGGGCCGTGAAAGAAAGGTAACGTCCCTGTCCATGCCTGCTGGACCATGAGTCAGCGGTAATATGCACCTTACCGCTGACCGCCCTGTCCAGCGAGGCCAAGACATTGCCTTCCACATGCCGGTAGAGAGCCGGAATAGCCTTCCGTGAGAAAAAGTGGCGTTTGGGAACCTGCCACTGAGGAACCGCACATTGCACAAACTCACGGAAGGGGGCCGAGTCTACCAACTGAAAAGGCAGCAGTTGAAGCGCTAGCAATTTAGCCAAGCTAGCATTCAACCGCTGGGCATGTGGATGGCTGGGAGTGAACTTCTTTCGACGGTCCAGCAGCTGGGGCAGGGAAATTTGCCTGCTAGAATCGGACGTCGGTGTACTGCTAGCAGAGTGGGCGCAAGTACTTGGCTGTGACACACCTAATTCTACACCTTCATTCCTCTCAGTGCATGTTTCAGAGAGGACTGAAGTTATAGTGGGGTTGGAGATCCCAGCTGATGCGGTGCAAGGAGAGGTCCGCTTTGTTCTTTGGTGTGGGTCTTTGAGGTAGGCTTGCCAACGAGCTGCATGGCAGGTCAACATATGTCTGGTCAGGCATGTGGTACCCAAGCGGCTGATGTTTTGGCCACGCGATATACGCTTGAGACATATGTTGCAAACAGCAGCTGTGCGATCTGATGCACTAGCCTCAAAAAAGGCCCACACCAAAGAACTTTTTGAATGACGGGCAGAGGCAGCGCCCTGCACAGGCGGAGCTCTGCGGTGTGATTCCGTCGGTGTACTGCCCTTACGCTGGCCACCAAAGGGCATCCTGCCTCGTTGGAGATGTGCCTCCTCCTCATCCTCCTCCTCCTCCTCTCTCCTATTAGGCACCCACGTGGAGTCATTGACCTCATCATCCCCTCCCTCCTCATCACTGGAGCCAATCTGGCAGTATGCTGCAGCTGCTGGAACATGACTGCCAGATTGGTGTCCTTCTTGAGCATCCCCTCTGTCTGCTCTCACGCTACTGCCTTCCTCTAGCTGGGTTTCATCATCAGACCCTTCGAAACGCTGGGCATCCTCCTGGAGCATGTACCCAACACTGTGCTGAAACAGTTCGGGGGACTCCTCAGGAGGAGGACATGGTGGGTCTAGGGAAGGAGTGACTGATGATTTGTCTGACATTGATACCAGGGAAGACGACGCTTTGGCAGCTGCTTTTCCAGTACCCTGAGCCTGGGTGAGAGAGGATGAGGAGGAGGAGGAGGGCTTGGTCATCCACTCTACCAAGTCTTCGGCATGATGTGGCTCAACATGTCCAGCTGCCGAAAAGAAGGACAAGCGTGTCCCATGGCCATGTGCTGATGACAATGCACCGCGTCCACGACCAGCACTGTTGCCCCCAGACACAGAGCCTGCTTGCCCTCTTTTATTGCCTCCTGACTGTCTGCCTCTCCTTGTTTGCCTTCCAGACATTCTAATAGATGGCCTGCAGGGAGATGGGAAAAAAGCAATAAGGGCTACCTTCAGGTGTCCTTCTCTGTCCCTTGAAACAAGGACTTTCACAGTGAAAGAAACTGACACTGTCCCTACCTAGAGTTTTCTGTCCCTAGAATAAATGTTTTTTTTAATCACAATATAGCACAAGGACAATTCACTCAATGTCTCTCCAGGTCCCTGGAAACAAGGACTTGCAGAGTGAAAGAAACTGACACTGTCCCTACCTAGAGTTTTCTGTCCCTAGAATAAATGTTTTTTTAAGCACAATATAGCACAAGGACAATTAACTCACTGTCCTTACAGGTCCCTGGAAACAAGGACTTGCAGAGTGAAAGAAAAAAAACACTCTCCCTACCTACAGTTTTCTGTCCCTAGAAAAAATGTTTTTTTTAAGCACAATATAGCACAAGTAAAATTAACTCACTGTCCTTACAGGTCCCTGGAAACAAGGACTTGCAGAGTGAAAGAAAAAAAACACTCTCCCTACCTACAGTTTTCTGTCCCTAGAAAAAATTTTTTTTTTAATCACAATATAGCACAAGGAAAATTAACTCACTGTCCTTACAGGTCCCTGGAAACAAGGACTTGCAGAGTGAAAGAAACTGACACTGTCCCTACCTAGAGTTTTCTGTCCCTAGAATAAATGTTTTTTTTAATCACAATATAGCACAAGGAAAATTAACTCACTGTCCTTACAGGTCCCTGGAAACAAGGACTTGCAGAGTGAAAGAAACTGACACTGTCCCTACCTAGAGTTTTCTGTCCCTAGAATAAATGTTTTTTTTAAGCACAATATAGCACAAGGACAATTAACTCACTGTCCTTACAGGTCCCTGGAAACAAGGACTTGCAGAGTGAAAGAAAAAAAACACTCTCCCTACCTACAGTTTTCTGTCCCTAGAAAAAATGTTTTTTTTAAGCACAATATAGCACAAGTAAAATTAACTCACTGTCCTTACAGGTCCCTGGAAACAAGGACTTGCAGAGTGAAAGAAAAAAAACACTCTCCCTACCTACAGTTTTCTGTCCCTAGAAAAAATGTTTTTTTTAATCACAATATAGCACAAGGAAAATTAACTCACTGTCCTTACAGGTCCCTGGAAACAAGGACTTGCAGAGTGAAAGAAACTGACACTGTCCCTACCTAGAGTTTTCTGTCCCTAGAATAAATGTTTTTTTTAATCACAATATAGCACAAGGAAAATTAACTCACTGTCCTTACAGGTCCCTGGAAACAAGGACTTGCAGAGTGAAAGAAACTGACACTGTCCCTACCTAGAGTTTTCTGTCCCTAGAATAAATGTTTTTTTTAAGCACAATATAGCACAAGGACAATTAACTCACTGTCCTTACAGGTCCCTGGAAACAAGGACTTGCAGAGTGAAAGAAAAAAAACACTCTCCCTACCTACAGTTTTCTGTCCCTAGAAAAAATGTTTTTTTTAAGCACAATATAGCACAAGTAAAATTAACTCACTGTCCTTACAGGTCCCTGGAAACAAGGACTTGCAGAGTGAAAGAAAAAAAACACTCTCCCTACCTACAGTTTTCTGTCCCTAGAAAAAATGTTTTTTTTAATCACAATATAGCACAAGGAAAATTAACTCACTGTCCTTACAGGTCCCTGGAAACAAGGACTTGCAGAGTGAAAGAAACTGACACTGTCCCTACCTAGAGTTTTCTGTCCCTAGAATAAATGTTTTTTTTAATCACAATATAGCACAAGGACAATTAACTCACTGTCCTTACAGGTCCCTGGAAACAAGGACTTGCAGAGTGAAAGAAACTGACACTGTCCCTACCTAGAGTTTTCTGTCCCTAGAATAAATGTTTTTTTTAAGCACAATATAGCACAAGGAAAATTAACTCACTGTCCTTACAGGTCCCTGGAAACAAGGACTTGCAGAGTGAAAGAAACTGACACTGTCCCTACCTAGAGTTTTCTGTCCCTAGAATAAATGTTTTTTTTAATCACAATATAGCACAAGGAAAATTAACTCACTGTCCTTACAGGTCCCTGGAAACAAGGACTTGCAGAGTGAAAGAAACTGACACTGTCCCTACCTAGAGTTTTCTGTCCCTAGAATAAATGTTTTTTTTAAGCACAATATAGCACAAGGACAATTAACTCACTGTCCTTACAGGTCCCTGGAAACAAGGACTTGCAGAGTGAAAGAAAAAAAACACTCTCCCTACCTACAGTTTTCTGTCCCTAGAAAAAATGTTTTTTTTAATCACAATATAGCACAAGGAAAATTAACTCACTGTCCTTACAGGTCCCTGGAAACAAGGACTTGCAGAGTGAAAGAAACTGACACTGTCCCTACCTAGAGTTTTCTGTCCCTAGAATAAATGTTTTTTTTAATCACAATATAGCACAAGGACAATTAACTCACTGTCCTTACAGGTCCCTGGAAACAAGGACTTGCAGAGTGAAAGAAAAAAAACACTCTCCCTACCTACAGTTTTCTGTCCCTAGAAAAAATGTTTTTTTTAATCACAATATAGCACAAGGAAAATTAACTCACTGTCCTTACAGGTCCCTGGAAACAAGGACTTGCAGAGTGAAAGAAACTGACACTGTCCCTACCTAGAGTTTTCTGTCCCTAGAATAAATGTTTTTTTTAATCACAATATAGCACAAGGAAAATTAACTCACTGTCCTTACAGGTCCCTGGAAACAAGGACTTGCAGAGTGAAAGAAACTGACACTGTCCCTACCTAGAGTTTTCTGTCCCTAGAATAAATGTTTTTTTTAAGCACAATATAGCACAAGGACAATTAACTCACTGTCCTTACAGGTCCCTGGAAACAAGGACTTGCAGAGTGAAAGAAAAAAAACACTCTCCCTACCTACAGTTTTCTGTCCCTAGAAAAAATGTTTTTTTTAATCACAATATAGCACAAGGAAAATTAACTCACTGTCCTTACAGGTCCCTGGAAACAAGGACTTGCAGAGTGAAAGAAACTGACACTGTCCCTACCTAGAGTTTTCTGTCCCTAGAATAAATGTTTTTTTTAATCACAATATAGCACAAGGACAATTAACTCACTGTCCTTACAGGTCCCTGGAAACAAGGACTTGCAGAGTGAAAGAAACTGACACTGTCCCTACCTAGAGTTTTCTGTCCCTAGAATAAATGTTTTTTTTAAGCACAATATAGCACAAGGACAATTAACTCACTGTCCTTACAGGTCCCTGGAAACAAGGACTTGCAGAGTGAAAGAAAAAAAACACTCTCCCTACCTACAGTTTTCTGTCCCTAGAAAAAATGTTTTTTTTAATCACAATATAGCACAAGGAAAATTAACTCACTGTCCTTACAGGTCCCTGGAAACAAGGACTTGCAGAGTGAAAGAAACTGACACTGTCCCTACCTAGAGTTTTCTGTCCCTAGAATAAATGTTTTTTTTAAGCACAATATAGCACAAGGACAATTAACTCACTGTCCTTACAGGTCCCTGGAAACAAGGACTTGCAGAGTGAAAGAAAAAAAACACTCTCCCTACCTACAGTTTTCTGTCCCTAGAAAAAATGTTTTTTTTAATCACAATATAGCACAAGGAAAATTAACTCACTGTCCTTACAGGTCCCTGGAAACAAGGACTTGCAGAGTGAAAGAAACTGACACTGTCCCTACCTAGAGTTTTCTGTCCCTAGAATAAATGTTTTTTTTAATCACAATATAGCACAAGGACAATTAACTCACTGTCCTTACAGGTCCCTGGAAACAAGGACTTGCAGAGTGAAAGAAACTGACACTGTCCCTACCTAGAGTTTTCTGTCCCTAGAATAAATGTTTTTTTAAGCACAATATAGCACAAGGACAATTAACTCACTGTCCTTACAGGTCCCTGGAAACAAGGACTTGCAGAGTGAAAGAAAAAAAACACTCTCCCTACCTACAGTTTTCTGTCCCTAGAAAAAATGTTTTTTTTAATCACAATATAGCACAAGGAAAATTAACTCACTGTCCTTACAGGTCCCTGGAAACAAGGACTTGCAGAGTGAAAGAAACTGACACTGTCCCTACCTAGAGTTTTCTGTCCCTAGAATAAATGTTTTTTTTAATCACAATATAGCACAAGGACAATTAACTCACTGTCCTTACAGGTCCCTGGAAACAAGGACTTGCAGAGTGAAAGAAACTGACACTGTCCCTACCTAGAGTTTTCTGTCCCTAGAATAAATGTTTTTTTTAAGCACAATATAGCACAAGGACAATTAACTCACTGTCCTTACAGGTCCCTGGAAACAAGGACTTGCAGAGTGAAAGAAAAAAAACACTCTCCCTACCTACAGTTTTCTGTCCCTAGAAAAAATGTTTTTTTTAATCACAATATAGCACAAGGAAAATTAACTCACTGTCCTTACAGGTCCCTGGAAACAAGGACTTGCAGAGTGAAAGAAACTGACACTGTCCCTACCTAGAGTTTTCTGTCCCTAGAATAAATGTTTTTTTTAATCACAATATAGCACAAGGACAATTAACTCACTGTCCTTACAGGTCCCTGGAAACAAGGACTTGCAGAGTGAAAGAAAAAAAACACTCTCCCTACCTACAGTTTTCTGTCCCTAGAAAAAATGTTTTTTTTAATCACAATATAGCACAAGGAAAATTAACTCACTGTCCTTACAGGTCCCTGGAAACAAGGACTTGCAGAGTGAAAGAAACTGACACTGTCCCTACCTAGAGTTTTCTGTCCCTAGAATAAATGTTTTTTTTAATCACAATATAGCACAAGGAAAATTAACTCACTGTCCTTACAGGTCCCTGGAAACAAGGACTTGCAGAGTGAAAGAAACTGACACTGTCCCTACCTAGAGTTTTCTGTCCCTAGAATAAATGTTTTTTTTAAGCACAATATAGCACAAGGACAATTAACTCACTGTCCTTACAGGTCCCTGGAAACAAGGACTTGCAGAGTGAAAGAAAAAAAACACTCTCCCTACCTACAGTTTTCTGTCCCTAGAAAAAATGTTTTTTTTAATCACAATATAGCACAAGGAAAATTAACTCACTGTCCTTACAGGTCCCTGGAAACAAGGACTTGCAGAGTGAAAGAAACTGACACTGTCCCTACCTAGAGTTTTCTGTCCCTAGAATAAATGTTTTTTTTAATCACAATATAGCACAAGGACAATTAACTCACTGTCCTTACAGGTCCCTGGAAACAAGGACTTGCAGAGTGAAAGAAACTGACACTGTCCCTACCTAGAGTTTTCTGTCCCTAGAATAAATGTTTTTTTTAAGCACAATATAGCACAAGGACAATTAACTCACTGTCCTTACAGGTCCCTGGAAACAAGGACTTGCAGAGTGAAAGAAAAAAAACACTCTCCCTACCTACAGTTTTCTGTCCCTAGAAAAAATGTTTTTTTTAATCACAATATAGCACAAGGAAAATTAACTCACTGTCCTTACAGGTCCCTGGAAACAAGGACTTGCAGAGTGAAAGAAACTGACACTGTCCCTACCTAGAGTTTTCTGTCCCTAGAATAAATGTTTTTTTTAAGCACAATATAGCACAAGGACAATTAACTCACTGTCCTTACAGGTCCCTGGAAACAAGGACTTGCAGAGTGAAAGAAAAAAAACACTCTCCCTACCTACAGTTTTCTGTCCCTAGAAAAAATGTTTTTTTTAATCACAATATAGCACAAGGAAAATTAACTCACTGTCCTTACAGGTCCCTGGAAACAAGGACTTGCAGAGTGAAAGAAACTGACACTGTCCCTACCTAGAGTTTTCTGTCCCTAGAATAAATGTTTTTTTTAATCACAATATAGCACAAGGACAATTAACTCACTGTCCTTACAGGTCCCTGGAAACAAGGACTTGCAGAGTGAAAGAAACTGACACTGTCCCTACCTAGAGTTTTCTGTCCCTAGAATAAATGTTTTTTTTAAGCACAATATAGCACAAGGACAATTAACTCACTGTCCTTACAGGTCCCTGGAAACAAGGACTTGCAGAGTGAAAGAAAAAAAACACTCTCCCTACCTACAGTTTTCTGTCCCTAGAAAAAATGTTTTTTTTAATCACAATATAGCACAAGGAAAATTAACTCACTGTCCTTACAGGTCCCTGGAAACAAGGACTTGCAGAGTGAAAGAAACTGACACTGTCCCTACCTAGAGTTTTCTGTCCCTAGAATAAATGTTTTTTTTAATCACAATATAGCACAAGGACAATTAACTCACTGTCCTTACAGGTCCCTGGAAACAAGGACTTGCAGAGTGAAAGAAACTGACACTGTCCCTACCTAGAGTTTTCTGTCCCTAGAATAAATGTTTTTTTTAAGCACAATATAGCACAAGGACAATTAACTCACTGTCCTTACAGGTCCCTGGAAACAAGGACTTGCAGAGTGAAAGAAACTGACACTGTCCCTACCTAGAGTTTTCTGTCCCTAGAATAAATGTTTTTTTTAAGCACACTATAGCAGAAGCACAAAACACACTGACACTCTCCCTACCTATCCTTCTCTTTCCCTAAACTAAAGGAATCCAGGTTAAGCAAGAAAGAAATAACAGTCACTGTCCCTGCCTATGCTACTCTATCCCTGCTCCGGAACACACTACACTAGGCCGCCGTGCTGGCGGCCTTTTATAGTGTGGGGCGTGTACTAAACACCCTCAGCAATAATTGGCCACAGGCATCCTGCCTGTGGCCAATCATTGCTCTCCTCGCTGCCGGCGCTGTGATTGGCCAAGCATGCGGGGTCACAGTGCATGCTTGGCCAATCACAGCGCCTGGATGACACTGCGATGGCGTAGTGCATTGTGGGCCGTTCGCGTCACTCGAATTTGGCGCGAACGGCCCAAATCGTTCGATCTTCGTCGAACGATCGAACAGCCAATGTTCGAGTCGAACGTATGTTCGACTCGAACACGAAGCTCATCCCTAACTGTGGACCATCCCTGATGTACTGTGGATATCATCACTGATGTACTGAGGACCATCCCTGATGTACTGTGGACCATCACTGATGTACTGTGGATCATCACTGATGTTCTATGGACCATCACTGATGAACTGTGGATCATCACTGATGTACTGTGGATCATCAGTGATGTACTGTGGAACATCACTGATGCACTATAGATCATCACTGATGTACTATGGGCCATCACTGCTGTACTATGGGTCATCACTGGTGTACTATGGGCCATCACTGGTGTACTATGGATCATCACTGGTGTACTATGGATCATCACTGGTGTACTATGGACCATCACTGATGTACTATGGATCATCACTGGTGTACTATGGATCATCCCTGGTGTACTATGGACCATCACTGATGTACTATGGACCATCACTGATGTACTATGGATAATCACTGATGTACTATAGATCATCGCTGATGTACTATGGGCCATCACTGGTGTACTATGGATCATCACTGATGTACTGTGGACCATCCCTGATGTACTGTGGATCATCACTGATGTACTGAGGATCATCACTGGTGTACTATGGATCATCACTGATGTACTATGGATCATCACTGATGTACTATGGATCATCACTGATGTACTATGGATCATCACTGATGTACTATAGATCATCACTGATGTACTTTGGGCCATCACTGGTGTACTATGGATCATCACTGATGTACTGTGGACCATCCCTGATGTACTGTGGATCATTACTGATGTACTGTGGATCATCACTGATGTACTATAGATCTTCACTGATGTACTGTGGACCATCCCGGATGTACTGTGGATAATCACTGATGTACTGTGGATCATCACTGATGTACTATAGCTCATCACTGATGTACTAAGGGCCATCACTGGTGTACTATGGATTATCACTGGTGTACTATGGACCATCCCTGATGTACTATGGACCATCCCTGATGTATTATGGACCATCCCTGATGTACTGTGGATCATCACTGATGTACTGTGGATCATCACTGGTGTACTATAGATCATCACTGATGTACTATGGGCCATCACTGGTGTACTATGGGCCATCACTGGTGTACTATGGGCCATCACTGGTGTACTATGGATCATCACTGATGTACTAAGGACCATCCCTGATGTACTATGGACCATCCCTGATGTACTATGGATCATCACTGATGTACTATGGATCATCACTGATGTACTATGGATCATCACTGATGTACTATGGATCATCACTGATGTACTGTGGACCATCCCTGATGTACTGTGGATCATCACTGATGTACTGAGGATCATCACTGGTGTACTATGGATCATCACTGATGTACTATGGATCATCACTGATGTACTATGGATCATCACTGATGTACTATAGATCATCACTGATGTACTTTGGGCCATCACTGGTGTACTATGGATCATCACTGATGTACTGTGGACCATCCCTGATGTACTGTGGATCATCACTGATGTACTGTGGATCATCACTGATGTACTATAGATCATCACTGATGTACTGTGGATCATCACTGATGTACTATAGATCATCACTGATGTACTATGGGCCATCACTGGTGTACTATGGATCATCACTGGTGTACTATAGATTATCACTGATGTACTGTGGATAATCACTGATGTACTGTGGATCATCACTGATGTACTGAGGATCATCACTGATGTACTATGGGCCATCACTGATGTACTGTGGATCATCACTGGTGTACTATGGATCATCACTGATGTACTGTGGATCATCACTGATGTACTATGGATCATCACTGGTGTACTGTGGATCATCACTGATGTACTATAGATCATCACTGATGTACTGTGGATCATTACTGATGTACTGAGGATCATCACTGATGTACTGAGGATCATCACTGATGTACTATGGATCATCACTGATGTACTGTGGATCATCACTGGTGTACTATGGACCATCACTGATGGACTATGGACCATCACTGATGTACTGTGGATCATCACTGATGTACTGTGGATCATCCCTGGTGGACTATGGATCATCACTGGTGTACTATGGATTATCACTGATGTACTATGGGCCATCACTGATGTACTATGGATCATCACTGGTGTACTATGGATCATCCCTGGTGTACTATGGACCATCACTGATGTTTTATGGACCATCACTGATGTACTATGGATCATCACTGATGTACTATAGATCATCACTGATGTACTATGGGCCATCACTGGTGTACTATGGATCATCACTGATGTACTGTGGACCATCCCTGATGTACTGTGGATCATCACTGATGTACTGAGGATCATCACTGGTGTACTATGGATCATCACTGATGTACTGAGGATCATCACTGGTGTACTATGGATCATCAGTGATGTACTATGGATCATCACTGATGTACTATGGATCATCACTGATGTACTATGGATCATCACTGATGTACTATGGATCATCACTGATGTACTATAGATCATCACTGATGTACTTTGGGCCATCACTGGTGTACTATGGATCATCACTGATGTACTGTGGACCTTCCCTGATGTACTGTGGATCATCACTGATGTACTGTGGATCATCACTGATGTACTGTGGATCATCACTGATGTACTATAGATCATCACTGATGTACTGTGAATCATCACTGATGTACTGTGGATCATCACTGATGTACTATAGATCATCACTGATGTACTATGGGCCATCACTGGTGTACTATGGGCCATCATTGGTGTACTATGGATCATCACTGGTGTACTATAGATCATCACTGATGTACTGTGGATAATCACTGATGTACTGTGGATCATCACTGATGTACTGAGGATCATCACTGATGTACTATGGGCCATCACTGATGTACTGTGGATCATCACTGGTGTACTATGGATCATCACTTATGTACTGTGGATCATCACTGATGTACTATGGATCATTACTGATGTACTGTGGATCATCACTGATGTACTATAGATCATCACTGATGTACTGTGGATCATCACTGATGTACTGAGGATCATCACTGATGTACTGAGGATCATCACTGATGTACTATGGATCATCACTGATGTACTGTGGATCATCACTGATGTACTATAGATCATCACTGATGTACTATGGATCATCACTGATGTACTATGGATCATCACTGATGTACTATGGACCATCCCTGATGTACTGTGGATCATCACTGATGTACTGTGGATTATCACTGATGTACTGTGGACCATCACTGATGTACTGGGGATCATCACTGGTGTACTATGGATCATCACTGGTGTACTATGGACCATCCCTGATGTACTGTGGATAATCACTGATGTACTGTGGATCATCACTGATGTACTATAGTTCATCACTGATGTACTAAGGGCCATCACTGGTGTACTATGGATTATCACTGGTGTACTATGGACCATCCCTGATGTACTATGGACCATCCCTGATGTATTATGGACCATCCCTGATGTACTGTGGATCATCACTGATGTACTGTGGATCATCACTGGTGTACTATAGATCATCACTGATGTACTATGGGCCATCACTGGTGTACTATGGGCCATCACTGGTGTACTATGGGCCATCACTGGTGTACTATGGATCATCACTGATGTACTAAGGACCATCCCTGATGTACTATGGACCATCCCTGATGTACTATGGATCATCACTGATGTACTATGGATCATCACTGATGTACTATGGATCATCACTGATGTACTGTGGATCATCACTGATGTACTGTGGATCATCCCTGGTGGACTATGGATCATCACTGGTGTACTATGGATTATCACTGATGTACTATGGGCCATCACTGATGTACTATGGATCATCACTGGTGTACTATGGATCATCCCTGGTGTACTATGGACCATCACTGATGTTTTATGGACCATCACTGATGTACTATGGATCATCACTGATGTACTATAGATCATCACTGATGTACTATGGGCCATCACTGGTGTACTATGGATCATCACTGATGTACTGTGGACCATCCCTGATGTACTGTGGATCATCACTGATGTACTGAGGATCATCACTGGTGTACTATGGATCATCACTGATGTACTGAGGATCATCACTGGTGTACTATGGATCATCAGTGATGTACTATGGATCATCACTGATGTACTATGGATCATCACTGATGTACTATGGATCATCACTGATGTACTATGGATCATCACTGATGTACTATAGATCATCACTGATGTACTTTGGGCCATCACTGGTGTACTATGGATCATCACTGATGTACTGTGGACCTTCCCTGATGTACTGTGGATCATCACTGATGTACTGTGGATCATCACTGATGTACTGTGGATCATCACTGATGTACTATAGATCATCACTGATGTACTGTGAATCATCACTGATGTACTGTGGATCATCACTGATGTACTATAGATCATCACTGATGTACTATGGGCCATCACTGGTGTACTATGGGCCATCATTGGTGTACTATGGATCATCACTGGTGTACTATAGATCATCACTGATGTACTGTGGATAATCACTGATGTACTGTGGATCATCACTGATGTACTGAGGATCATCACTGATGTACTATGGGCCATCACTGATGTACTGTGGATCATCACTGGTGTACTATGGATCATCACTTATGTACTGTGGATCATCACTGATGTACTATGGATCATTACTGATGTACTGTGGATCATCACTGATGTACTATAGATCATCACTGATGTACTGTGGATCATCACTGATGTACTGAGGATCATCACTGATGTACTGAGGATCATCACTGATGTACTATGGATCATCACTGATGTACTGTGGATCATCACTGATGTACTATAGATCATCACTGATGTACTATGGATCATCACTGATGTACTATGGATCATCACTGATGTACTATGGACCATCCCTGATGTACTGTGGATCATCACTGATGTACTGTGGATTATCACTGATGTACTGTGGACCATCACTGATGTACTGGGGATCATCACTGGTGTACTATGGATCATCACTGGTGTACTATGGACCATCCCTGATGTACTGTGGATAATCACTGATGTACTGTGGATCATCACTGATGTACTATAGTTCATCACTGATGTACTAAGGGCCATCACTGGTGTACTATGGATTATCACTGGTGTACTATGGACCATCCCTGATGTACTATGGACCATCCCTGATGTATTATGGACCATCCCTGATGTACTGTGGATCATCACTGATGTACTGTGGATCATCACTGGTGTACTATAGATCATCACTGATGTACTATGGGCCATCACTGGTGTACTATGGGCCATCACTGGTGTACTATGGGCCATCACTGGTGTACTATGGATCATCACTGATGTACTAAGGACCATCCCTGATGTACTATGGACCATCCCTGATGTACTATGGATCATCACTGATGTACTATGGATCATCACTGATGTACTATGGATCATCACTGATGTACTATGGGCCATCACTGGTGTACTATGGGCCATCACTGATGTACTGTGGACCATCCCTGATGTACTGTGGATATCATCACTGATGTACTGAGGACCATCCCTGATGTACTGTGGACCATCACTGATGTACTGTGGATCATCACTGATGTTCTATGGACCATCACTGATGAACTGTGGATCATCACTGATGTACTGTGGATCATCAGTGATGTACTGTGGAACATCACTGATGCACTATAGATCATCACTGATGTACTATGGGCCATCACTGCTGTACTATGGGTCATCACTGGTGTACTATGGGCCATCACTGGTGTACTATGGATCATCACTGGTGTACTATGGATCATCACTGGTGTACTATGGACCATCACTGATGTACTATGGATCATCACTGGTGTACTATGGATCATCCCTGGTGTACTATGGACCATCACTGATGTACTATGGACCATCACTGATGTACTATGGATAATCACTGATGTACTATAGATCATCACTGATGTACTATGGGCCATCACTGGTGTACTATGGATCATCACTGATGTACTGTGGATCATCACTGATGTACTGAGGATCATCACTGGTGTACTATGGATCATCACTGATGTACTATGGATCATCACTGATGTACTATGGATCATCACTGATGTACTATGGATCATCACTGATGTACTATAGATCATCACTGATGTACTTTGGGCCATCACTGGTGTACTATGGATCATCACTGATGTACTGTGGACCATCCCTGATGTACTGTGGATCATCACTGATGTACTGTGGATCATCACTGATGTACTATAGATCATCACTGATGTACTGTGGACCATCCCTGATGTACTGTGGATAATCACTGATGTACTGTGGATCATCACTGGTGTACTATAGATCATCACTGATGTACTATGGGCCATCACTGGTGTACTATGGGCCATCACTGGTGTACTATGGGCCATCACTGGTGTACTATGGATCATCACTGATGTACTAAGGACCATCCCTGATGTACTATGGACCATCCCTGATGTACTATGGATCATCACTGATGTACTATGGATCATCACTGATGTACTATGGATCATCACTGATGTACTATGGGCCATCACTGGTGTACTATGGGCCATCACTGATGTACTGTGGACCATCCCTGATGTACTGTGGATATCATCACTGATGTACTGAGGACCATCCCTGATGTACTGTGGACCATCACTGATGTACTGTGGATCATCACTGATGTTCTATGGACCATCACTGATGAACTGTGGATCATCACTGATGTACTGTGGATCATCAGTGATGTACTGTGGAACATCACTGATGCACTATAGATCATCACTGATGTACTATGGGCCATCACTGCTGTACTATGGGTCATCACTGGTGTACTATGGGCCATCACTGGTGTACTATGGATCATCACTGGTGTACTATGGATCATCACTGGTGTACTATGGACCATCACTGATGTACTATGGATCATCACTGGTGTACTATGGATCATCCCTGGTGTACTATGGACCATCACTGATGTACTATGGACCATCACTGATGTACTATGGATAATCACTGATGTACTATAGATCATCACTGATGTACTATGGGCCATCACTGGTGTACTATGGATCATCACTGATGTACTGTGGATCATCACTGATGTACTGAGGATCATCACTGGTGTACTATGGATCATCACTGATGTACTATGGATCATCACTGATGTACTATGGATCATCACTGATGTACTATGGATCATCACTGATGTACTATAGATCATCACTGATGTACTTTGGGCCATCACTGGTGTACTATGGATCATCACTGATGTACTGTGGACCATCCCTGATGTACTGTGGATCATCACTGATGTACTGTGGATCATCACTGATGTACTATAGATCATCACTGATGTACTGTGGACCATCCCTGATGTACTGTGGATAATCACTGATGTACTGTGGATCATCACTGATGTACTATAGCTCATCACTGATGTACTAAGGGCCATCACTGGTGTACTATGGATTATCACTGGTGTACTATGGACCATCCCTGATGTACTATGGACCATCCCTGATGTATTATGGACCATCCCTGATGTACTGTGGATCATCACTGATGTACTGTGGATCATCACTGGTGTACTATAGATCATCACTGATGTACTATGGGCCATCACTGGTGTACTATGGGCCATCACTGGTGTACTATGGGCCATCACTGGTGTACTATGGATCATCACTGATGTACTAAGGACCATCCCTGATGTACTATGGACCATCCCTGATGTACTATGGATCATCACTGATGTACTATGGATCATCACTGATGTACTATGGATCATCACTGATGTACTATGGATCATCACTGATGTACTGTGGACCATCCCTGATGTACTGTGGATCATCACTGATGTACTGAGGATCATCACTGGTGTACTATGGATCATCACTGATGTACTATGGATCATCACTGATGTACTATGGATCATCACTGATGTACTATAGATCATCACTGATGTACTTTGGGCCATCACTGGTGTACTATGGATCATCACTGATGTACTGTGGACCATCCCTGATGTACTGTGGATCATCACTGATGTACTGTGGATCATCACTGATGTACTATAGATCATCACTGATGTACTGTGGATCATCACTGATGTACTATAGATCATCACTGATGTACTATGGGCCATCACTGGTGTACTATGGATCATCACTGGTGTACTATAGATTATCACTGATGTACTGTGGATAATCACTGATGTACTGTGTATCATCACTGATGTACTGAGGATCATCACTGATGTACTATGGGCCATCACTGATGTACTGTGGATCATCACTGGTGTACTATGGATCATCACTGATGTACTGTGGATCATCACTGATGTACTATGGATCATCACTGGTGTACTGTGGATCATCACTGATGTACTATAGATCATCACTGATGTACTGTGGATCATTACTGATGTACTGAGGATCATCACTGATGTACTGAGGATCATCACTGATGTACTATGGATCATCACTGATGTACTGTGGATCATCACTGATGTACTATAGATCATCACTGATGTACTATGGATCATCACTGATGTACTATGGATCATCACTGATGTACTATGGACCATCCCTGATGTACTGTGGATCATCACTGATGTACTGTGGATTATCACTGATGTACTGTGGACCATCACTGATGTACTGGGGATCATCACTGGTGTACTATGGATCATCACTGGTGTACTATGGACCATCCCTGATGTACTGTGGATCATCACTGATGTACTGTGGATCATCTCTGATGTACTATAGATCATCACTGATGTACTATGGGCCATCACTGGTGTACTATGGGCCATCACTGGTGTACTATGGGCCATCACTGGTGTACTATGGATCATCACTGATGTACTATGGACCATCCCTGATGTACTATGGACCATCCCTGATGTACTATGGACCATCCCTGATGTACTATGGACCATCCCTGATGTACTATAGATCATCACTGATGTACTGTGGATCATCACTGATGTACTATGGATCATCCCTGGTGTACTATGGATCATCACTGGTGTACTATGGATCATTACTGGTGTACTATGGATCATCACTGGTGCACTATGGATCATCACTGGTGTACTATGGATTATCACTGATGTACTGTGGATCATCACTGGTGTACTATAGATCATCACTGATGTACTATGGGCCATCACTGGTGTACTATGGGCCATCACTGGTGTACTATGGGCCATCACTGGTGTACTGTGGACCATCCCTGATGTACTATGGACCATCCCTGATGTACTATGGACCATCCCTGATGTACTATAGATCATCACTGATGTACTGTGGATCATCACTGATGTACTATGGATCATCCCTGGTGTACTATGGATCATCACTGGTGTACTATGGATCATCACTGGTGTACTATGGATCATCACTGGTGTACTATGGATCATCACTGATGTACTATGGGCCATCACTGATGTACTATGGATCATCACTGATGTACTGTGGATCATCACTGATGTACTATGGGCCATCACTGATGTACTATGGATCATCACTGATGTACTGTGGATCATCACTGATGTACTATAGTTCATCACTGATGTACTATGGGCCATCACTGGTGTACTATGGACCATCACTGGTGTACTATGGACCATCACTAATGTACTATGGATCATCACTGATGTACTGTGGACCATCCCTGATGTATTGTGGATTATCACTGATGTACTGTGGATCATCACTGATGTACTGTGGATCCTCACTGATGTACTATGGATCATCACTGATGTGCTATGGATCATCACTGATGTGCTATGGATCATCACTGATGTACTATGAGCCATCACTGGTGTACTATGGATCATCACTGGTGTACTATGGGCCATCACTGGTGTACTATGGGCCATCACTGGTGTACTGTGGATCATCACTGGTGTACTATCGATCATCCCTGGTGTACTGTGGATCATCACTGGGGTACTATGGATCATCACTGGTGTACTATGGGCCATCACTGATGTACTGTGGACCATTCCTGATGTACTGTGGATATCATCACTGATTTACTGAGGACCATCACTGATGTACTGTGGATCATCACTAGGGATGAGCTTCGTGTTCGAGTCGAACATACGTTCGACTCGAACATTGGCTGTTCGATCGTTCGACGAAGATCGAACGATTTGGGCCGTTCGCGCCAAATTCGAGTGACGCGAACGGCCCACAATGCACTACGCCATCGCAGTGTCATCCAGGCGCTGTGATTGGCCAAGCATGCACTGTGACCCCGCATGCTTGGCCAATCACAGCGCCGGCAGCGAGGAGAGCAATGATTGGCCACAGGCAGGATGCCTGTGGCCAATTATTGCTGAGGGTGTTTAGTACACGCCCCACACTATAAAAGGCCGCCAGCACGGCGGCCTAGTGTAGTGTGTTCCGGAGCAGGGATAGAGTAGCATAGGCAGGGACAGTGACTGTTATTTCTTTCTTGCTTAACCTGGATTCCTTTAGTTTAGGGAAAGAGAAGGATAGGTAGGGAGAGTGTCAGTGTGTTTTGTGCTTCTGCTATAGTGTGCTTAAAAAAAACATTTATTCTAGGGACAGAAAACTCTAGGTAGGGACAGTGTCAGTTTCTTTCACTCTGCAAGTCCTTGTTTCCAGGGACCTGTAAGGACAGTGAGTTAATTGTCCTTGTGCTATATTGTGCTTAAAAAAACATTTATTCTAGGGACAGAAAACTCTAGGTAGGGACAGTGTCAGTTTCTTTCACTCTGCAAGTCCTTGTTTCCAGGGACCTGTAAGGACAGTGAGTTAATTGTCCTTGTGCTATATTGTGATTAAAAAAAACATTTATTCTAGGGACAGAAAACTCTAGGTAGGGACAGTGTCAGTTTCTTTCACTCTGCAAGTCCTTGTTTCCAGGGACCTGTAAGGACAGTGAGTGAATTCTCCTTGTGCTATATTGTGATTAAAAAAAACATTTTTTCTAGGGACAGAAAACTGTAGGTAGGGAGAGTGTTTTTTTTCTTTCACTCTGCAAGTCCTTGTTTCCAGGGACCTGTAAGGACAGTGAGTTAATTGTCCTTGTGCTATATTGTGCTTAAAAAAAACATTTATTCTAGGGACAGAAAACTCTAGGTAGGGACAGTGTCAGTTTCTTTCACTCTGCAAGTCCTTGTTTCCAGGGACCTGTAAGGACAGTGAGTTAATTGTCCTTGTGCTATATTGTGATTAAAAAAAACATTTATTCTAGGGACAGAAAACTCTAGGTAGGGACAGTGTCAGTTTCTTTCACTCTGCAAGTCCTTGTTTCCAGGGACCTGTAAGGACAGTGAGTTAATTTTCCTTGTGCTATATTGTGATTAAAAAAAACATTTTTTCTAGGGACAGAAAACTGTAGGTAGGGAGAGTGTTTTTTTTCTTTCACTCTGCAAGTCCTTGTTTCCAGGGACCTGTAAGGACAGTGAGTTAATTGTCCTTGTGCTATATTGTGCTTAAAAAAAACATTTATTCTAGGGACAGAAAACTCTAGGTAGGGACAGTGTCAGTTTCTTTCACTCTGCAAGTCCTTGTTTCCAGGGACCTGTAAGGACAGTGAGTTAATTGTCCTTGTGCTATATTGTGATTAAAAAAAACATTTATTCTAGGGACAGAAAACTCTAGGTAGGGACAGTGTCAGTTTCTTTCACTCTGCAAGTCCTTGTTTCCAGGGACCTGTAAGGACAGTGAGTTAATTTTCCTTGTGCTATATTGTGATTAAAAAAAACATTTTTTCTAGGGACAGAAAACTGTAGGTAGGGAGAGTGTTTTTTTTCTTTCACTCTGCAAGTCCTTGTTTCCAGGGACCTGTAAGGACAGTGAGTTAATTGTCCTTGTGCTATATTGTGCTTAAAAAAAACATTTATTCTAGGGACAGAAAAGTCTAGGTAGGGACAGTGTCAGTTTCTTTCACTCTGCAAGTCCTTGTTTCCAGGGACCTGTAAGGACAGTGAGTTAATTTTCCTTGTGCTATATTGTGATTAAAAAAAACATTTATTCTAGGGACAGAAAACTCTAGGTAGGGACAGTGTCAGTTTCTTTCACTCTGCAAGTCCTTGTTTCCAGGGACCTGTAAGGACAGTGAGTTAATTTTCCTTGTGCTATATTGTGATTAAAAAAAACATTTATTCTAGGGACAGAAAACTCTAGGTAGGGACAGTGTCAGTTTCTTTCACTCTGCAAGTCCTTGTTTCCAGGGACCTGTAAGGACAGTGAGTTAATTTTCCTTGTGCTATATTGTGATTAAAAAAAACATTTATTCTAGGGACAGAAAACTCTAGGTAGGGACAGTGTCAGTTTCTTTCACTCTGCAAGTCCTTGTTTCCAGGGACCTGTAAGGACAGTGAGTTAATTTTCCTTGTGCTATATTGTGATTAAAAAAAACATTTTTTCTAGGGACAGAAAACTGTAGGTAGGGAGAGTGTTTTTTTTCTTTCACTCTGCAAGTCCTTGTTTCCAGGGACCTGTAAGGACAGTGAGTTAATTTTCCTTGTGCTATATTGTGATTAAAAAAAACATTTTTTCTAGGGACAGAAAACTCTAGGTAGGGAGAGTGTTTTTTTTCTTTCACTCTGCAAGTCCTTGTTTCCAGGGACCTGTAAGGACAGTGAGTTAATTGTCCTTGTGCTATATTGTGCTTAAAAAAAACATTTTTTCTAGGGACAGAAAACTCTAGGTAGGGAGAGTGTTTTTTTTTTTCACTCTGCAAGTCCTTGTTTCCAGGGACCTGTAAGGACAGTGAGTTAATTGTCCTTGTGCTATATTGTGCTTAAAAAAAACATTTATTCTAGGGACAGAAAACTCTAGGTAGGGACAGTGTCAGTTTCTTTCACTCTGCAAGTCCTTGTTTCCAGGGACCTGTAAGGACAGTGAGTTAATTTTCCTTGTGCTATATTGTGATTAAAAAAAACATTTATTCTAGGGACAGAAAACTCTAGGTAGGGACAGTGTCAGTTTCTTTCACTCTGCAAGTCCTTGTTTCCAGGGACCTGTAAGGACAGTGAGTTAATTTTCCTTGTGCTATATTGTGATTAAAAAAAACATTTTTTCTAGGGACAGAAAACTGTAGGTAGGGAGAGTGTTTTTTTTCTTTCACTCTGCAAGTCCTTGTTTCCAGGGACCTGTAAGGACAGTGAGTTAATTTTACTTGTGCTATATTGTGCTTAAAAAAAACATTTTTTCTAGGGACAGAAAACTGTAGGTAGGGAGAGTGTTTTTTTTCTTTCACTCTGCAAGTCCTTGTTTCCAGGGACCTGTAAGGACAGTGAGTTAATTTTCCTTGTGCTATATTGTGATTAAAAAAAACATTTATTCTAGGGACAGAAAACTCTAGGTAGGGACAGTGTCAGTTTCTTTCACTCTGCAAGTCCTTGTTTCCAGGGACCTGTAAGGACAGTGAGTTAATTTTCCTTGTGCTATATTGTGATTAAAAAAAACATTTATTCTAGGGACAGAAAACTCTAGGTAGGGACAGTGTCAGTTTCTTTCACTCTGCAAGTCCTTGTTTCCAGGGACCTGTAAGGACAGTGAGTTAATTTTCCTTGTGCTATATTGTGATTAAAAAAAACATTTTTTCTAGGGACAGAAAACTGTAGGTAGGGAGAGTGTTTTTTTTCTTTCACTCTGCAAGTCCTTGTTTCCAGGGACCTGTAAGGACAGTGAGTTAATTTTCCTTGTGCTATATTGTGATTAAAAAAAACATTTTTTCTAGGGACAGAAAACTCTAGGTAGGGAGAGTGTTTTTTTTCTTTCACTCTGCAAGTCCTTGTTTCCAGGGACCTGTAAGGACAGTGAGTTAATTGTCCTTGTGCTATATTGTGCTTAAAAAAAACATTTTTTCTAGGGACAGAAAACTCTAGGTAGGGAGAGTGTTTTTTTTTTTTCACTCTGCAAGTCCTTGTTTCCAGGGACCTGTAAGGACAGTGAGTTAATTGTCCTTGTGCTATATTGTGCTTAAAAAAAACATTTATTCTAGGGACAGAAAACTCTAGGTAGGGACAGTGTCAGTTTCTTTCACTCTGCAAGTCCTTGTTTCCAGGGACCTGTAAGGACAGTGAGTTAATTTTCCTTGTGCTATATTGTGATTAAAAAAAACATTTTTTCTAGGGACAGAAAACTGTAGGTAGGGAGAGTGTTTTTTTTCTTTCACTCTGCAAGTCCTTGTTTCCAGGGACCTGTAAGGACAGTGAGTTAATTGTCCTTGTGCTATATTGTGCTTAAAAAAAACATTTATTCTAGGGACAGAAAACTCTAGGTAGGGACAGTGTCAGTTTCTTTCACTCTGCAAGTCCTTGTTTCCAGGGACCTGTAAGGACAGTGAGTTAATTTTCCTTGTGCTATATTGTGATTAAAAAAAACATTTTTTCTAGGGACAGAAAACTGTAGGTAGGGAGAGTGTTTTTTTTCTTTCACTCTGCAAGTCCTTGTTTCCAGGGACCTGTAAGGACAGTGAGTTAATTTTCCTTGTGCTATATTGTGATTAAAAAAAACATTTTTTCTAGGGACAGAAAACTGTAGGTAGGGAGAGTGTTTTTTTTCTTTCACTCTGCAAGTCCTTGTTTCCAGGGACCTGTAAGGACAGTGAGTTAATTGTCCTTGTGCTATATTGTGCTTAAAAAAAACATTTTTTCTAGGGACAGAAAACTGTAGGTAGGGAGAGTGTTTTTTTTTTTTCACTCTGCAAGTCCTTGTTTCCAGGGACCTGTAAGGACAGTGAGTTAATTGTCCTTGTGCTATATTGTGCTTAAAAAAAACATTTATTCTAGGGACAGAAAACTCTAGGTAGGGACAGTGTCAGTTTCTTTCACTCTGCAAGTCCTTGTTTCCAGGGACCTGGAGAGACATTGAGTGAATTGTCCTTGTGCTATATTGTGATTAAAAAAAACATTTATTCTAGGGACAGAAAACTCTAGGTAGGGACAGTGTCAGTTTCTTTCACTGTGAAAGTCCTTGTTTCAAGGGACAGAGAAGGACACCTGAAGGTAGCCCTTATTGCTTTTTTCCCATCTCCCTGCAGGCCATCTATTAGAATGTCTGGAAGGCAAACAAGGAGAGGCAGACAGTCAGGAGGCAATAAAAGAGGGCAAGCAGGCTCTGTGTCTGGGGGCAACAGTGCTGGTCGTGGACGCGGTGCATTGTCATCAGCACATGGCCATGGGACACGCTTGTCCTTCTTTTCGGCAGCTGGACATGTTGAGCCACATCATGCCGAAGACTTGGTAGAGTGGATGACCAAGCCCTCCTCCTCCTCCTCATCCTCTCTCACCCAGGCTCAGGGTACTGGAAAAGCAGCTGCCAAAGCGTCGTCTTCCCTGGTATCAATGTCAGACAAATCATCAGTCACTCCTTCCCTAGACCCACCATGTCCTCCTCCTGAGGAGTCCCCCGAACTGTTTCAGCACAGTGTTGGGTACATGCTCCAGGAGGATGCCCAGCGTTTCGAAGGGTCTGATGATGAAACCCAGCTAGAGGAAGGCAGTAGCGTGAGAGCAGACAGAGGGGATGCTCAAGAAGGACACCAATCTGGCAGTCATGTTCCAGCAGCTGCAGCATACTGCCAGATTGGCTCCAGTGATGAGGAGGGAGGGGATGATGAGGTCAATGACTCCACGTGGGTGCCTAATAGGAGAGAGGAGGAGGAGGAGGATGAGGAGGAGGCACATCTCCAACGAGGCAGGATGCCCTTTGGTGGCCAGCGTAAGGGCAGTACACCGACGGAATCACACCGCAGAGCTCCGCCTGTGCAGGGCGCTGCCTCTGCCCGTCATTCAAAAAGTTCTTTGGTGTGGGCCTTTTTTGAGGCTAGTGCATCAGATCGCACAGCTGCTGTTTGCAACATATGTCTCAAGCGTATATCGCGTGGCCAAAACATCAGCCGCTTGGGTACCACATGCCTGACCAGACATATGTTGACCTGCCATGCAGCTCGTTGGCAAGCCTACCTCAAAGACCCACACCAAAGAACCAAGCGGACCTCTCCTTGCACCGCATCAGCTGGGATCTCCAACCCCACTATAACTTCAGTCCTCTCTGAAACATGCACTGAGAGGAATGAAGGTGTAGAATTAGGTGTGTCACAGCCAAGTACTTGCGCCCACTCTGCTAGCAGTACACCGACGTCCGATTCTAGCAGGCAAATTTCCCTGCCCCAGCTGCTGGACCGTCGAAAGAAGTTCACTCCCAGCCATCCACATGCCCAGCGGTTGAATGCTAGCTTGGCTAAATTGCTAGCGCTTCAACTGCTGCCTTTTCAGTTGGTAGACTCGGCCCCCTTCCGTGAGTTTGTGCAATGTGCGGTTCCTCAGTGGCAGGTTCCCAAACGCCACTTTTTCTCACGGAAGGCTATTCCGGCTCTCTACCGGCATGTGGAAGGCAATGTCTTGGCCTCGCTGGACAGGGCGGTCAGCGGTAAGGTGCATATTACCGCTGACTCATGGTCCAGCAGGCATGGACAGGGACGTTACCTTTCTTTCACGGCCCATTGGGTCACTCTTTTGGCAGCTGGGAAGGATTCAGGACAAGGTGCAGTAGTGTTGGAGGTTGTCCCACCGCCACGCCTCCAAAATGCTACTACTGGTTGTGACACACCTCTCTCCTCCACCCCCTCCTCTTCTTCTTCCTCCATGGCCTCTTCCTGTGGTTTGTCCTATGAACCAGCGGTGCTCCGTAGCCGTTCACGGGGCTACGCAAGTACGCAGGCAAAAAGATGCCATGCCGTGCTTGCGCTGGTGTGTTTGGGGGACAGAAGCCACACTGGGGCAGAGGTCCTGTCTGCTCTGCAGGGCCAGGCCGAGAGGTGGTTGACGCCACGCCAGCTTAAGCCAGGAATGGTGGTTTGCGACAATGGCACCAACCTCCTCTCCGCCCTCCGACAGGGACAACTGACCCATGTGCCCTGTGTGGCTCACGTCCTTAACCTGGTGGTGCAGCGCTTCTTGGGCAGGTACCCGGGCTTACAGGATGTCCTGAGGCAGGCCAGGAAAGTCTGTGTGCATTTCCGCAGATCTTATAATGCCAGTGCTCGCCTGGCTGAGCTGCAAAAGGAGTTGAACCTGCCCAAGAACCGCCTTATATGTGACATGCCCACCAGGTGGAACTCAACGTTGGCCATGCTGCAGCGGCTGCACACGCAGCAGAGGGCCATCAATGAGTACCTGTGCGACTACGGCACCAGGACAGGGTCAGGGGAGCTTGGTTTTTTTTCTCCACGCCAGTGGGGCATGATCAGGGATGCATGCACTGTCCTGGCACCATTTGAGGAGGCCACGAGGATGGTGAGCAGTGACAGTGCATGCATCAGTGACACTGTACCTCTTGTCCACCTGTTGGAGCACACGCTGCGTGGAATAATGGACAGGGCACTTGAGGCAGAACAGAGGCAGGAAGAGGAGGACTTCCTTGCCTCTCAAGGCCCCCTTTACCCAGACAGTGTTCCTTCTGTCCCACCCATCGCACAGGAAGAGGAGGAGGAGGAGGAGGAGGAGGAGGATTGTGTCAGCATGGAGGTGGAGGCTGGCACTCAGCATCATCAGCAGCAGTCTTTTAGGGATGATTTACAGTCCCAAGAAACCAGTGGACTTGTACGTGGCTGGGAGGAGGTGGCTGCGGATCATGTCGTCCTTAGTGACCCAGAGGACTCCGGAGCGAATGCCTCAGCAAACCTACGCTGCATGGCCTCCCTGATCCTGCAAAGTCTGCGGAAGGATCCTCGTATTCTTCGGATCAAGGAGAGGGACCATTACTGGCTGGCCACTCTCCTTGATCCACGGTACAAGGGTAAGGTTGCGGACCTTATGTTACCGTCGCAGAGGGAGCAGAGGATGAGACAACTCCGGGAGGCCTTGCAGAAAGGTCTGTGCAACGCGTTCCCAGAGACTGGGAGGTTGCAAACTCCTGGTCCTGGACAACGAGTTGCTGAGGCTTCGGCCAGTCAAAGAAGGAGCGGTGGGGAAGGTGGCCGTCTGACCGATGCGTTCAGACAATTCTTTAGTCCGCAGCCCCAAAGTATGATCGGTTCCAGCAACCATCGCCAGCGTCTGATAAACATGGTGCAGGAATATCTAGGGGCAAGGTCAGACTTGGACACCTTCCCCACCGAAAATCCTCTGGCTTACTGGGTCTTGAGGATGGATCACTGGCCAGAGCTTGCACAGTATGCAATTGAGCTACTGGCCTGTCCTGCATCCAGCGTTCTTTCGGAACGCACATTCAGTGCTGCTGGAGGATTTGTCACGGATCACAGGGTGCGCCTGTCCACCGACTCGGTTGATCGACTGACTTTCATCAAGATGAACCAGTCTTGGATCACCACCAGCTACCACACACCTGATGCTGATATAACAGACTAATTGATTTTAAAATGTCACATCCCTTCAAGACTGATGCTGATGCTGAGTGCCTGTGCTGTTATGTTGACTGGCTATCCTCCTCCTCCGAGTCCTCAATGATACGATTGATGATGATAGCTTGGAAGATCATTTTTGTTTATGGGTGCCGCCACCAGTGCCTAACGCCCAATTTTTCAGCCCCTGTTTAACAGGGGCGTGTAATTACAATTTTTGAAGCAATACTTTGCAACAGGGCTCATTGCTGTGCTCCAAGTACAGTATCTGTGAGGAGTTGCAGTGTTGTGCCACCAGTGCCTAAGGCCCAATTTTTCAGCCCCTGTTTAACAGGGGCGTGTCATTACAATTTTTGAAGCAATACTTTGCAACAGGGCTCATTGCTGTGCTCCAAGTACAGTATCTGTGAAGGGTTGCAGTGTTGTGCCACCAGTGCCTAAGGCCCAATTTTTCAGCCCCTGTTCAACAGGGGCATGTAATTACAATTCTTGATCTAATAATTCACAGCAGGGCCCATTGCTGCACCCACCAAGAGTAACTGTCAGGGCTTACAGTGTTGTGGCACCAGCACCACCATCAAAGGCCCAATTTTTACTACCACTGTTCAACAATTATATGTAATTAAAATTCCTGATATAATAGTTGACAGCAGGGCGTTCCAGCACCAACCAAGAGTAACTGTGAGTGCTTACAGTGTTGTGCCAACACCAACAACTAAGGGGCCTATTTCTGCAGAGTATATACGGCAGGTCCCTACTTTCAAACATCCAACTTACAAACGACTCCTACTTGCAAACGCAAGAAGACAACAGGAAGTGAGAGGAAATCTACCACTAGGAAGGAAAATTCTCTCCTGTAAGAATAAATATGGGAGAAAGGTGTCTCCTCTGTACTGATGCTTTATCAGCAATCCTTGTTTCAAGAAAAACACCACATTTCAAAAACAGTTGTCATTAGGACGGAAAGTGAGGTGAAATGTTCTGAACAGGGGCACAGACAGCAAAACAAATGTTACAGGGGTGATAACCCTTACCTATGTTTTCCAAAAAGTTTAAAAATAGATTTTTGGTCTGGAGCTACACTTCAACAATGTACCTGTTCAAAATTACAAACAGATTCTACATAAGAACAAACCTACAGTCCCTGTCTTGTATGCACCGCCTGTATACGGCTGTTCAGAGTATATAGGGCCTTTTTTATTTTATGTGCGGGGTTCCCCTTAATATCCATACAAGACCCAAAGGGGCTGGTAATGGGCTGGGGTAGGGGGGGGGTCATGGGGTAGCTATGCCATTTTTCTTAAAGATTTTCATCCATATTACCGGGACCAGACATTACATTAAAGCCGCAAGCAGTTTTAAATGGCTTTTTTTTCCTTTAGAAGTGTCATTTTGTGCAGGGACAGTTCTAAACACGGGAAACACGTGGCACTTCACAGGCATACTTTAGACACCCCCCAGGTACGATATTTAAAGGAATATTTGACTTTTTTTTTTTCACTTTATGCATCATTAAAATGACTGCTCCCGGAAAACGACCGTTTTTAAAACTTATTTTTGCATTGATACATGTCCCCTGGTGCAGAACCCGGGTTCCCAAACCCTTTTTAGGACAATAACATGCATAATAGTTTTTATAATTAGCACTTTAGAATTCGAACGTTCGCATCCATTGTATTTAATAGGGTTCTAATGTTCGTTCGAACTTTCGGTCCGTTCGCGGGTTCTGGTGCGAACCGAACCCGGGGGTGTTCGGCTCATCACTAATCATCACTGGGGTACTATGGATCATCACTGGTGTACTATGGGCCATCACTGATGTACTGTGGACCATCCCTGATGTACTGTGGATATCATCACTGATGTACTGAGGACCATCCCTGGTGTACTGTGGATCATCACTGGGGTACTATGGATCATCACTGGTGTACTATGGGCCATCACTGATGTACTGTGGACCATCCCTGATGTACTGTGGACCATCCCTGATGTACTGTGGATATCATCACTGATGTACTGTGGACCATCACTGATGTACTGTGGATCATCACTGATGTTCTATGGACCATCACTGATGTACTGTGGATCATCAGTGATGTACTGTGGATCATCAGTGATGTACTGTGGATCATCACTGATGCACTATAGATCATCACTGATGTACTATGGGCCATCACTGCTGTACTATGGGCCATCACTGGTGTTCTATGGGCCATCACTGGTGTACTATGGATCATCACTGGTGTACTATGGAACATCACTGATGGACTATGGACCATCACTGATGTACTGTGGATCATCACTGATGTACTGTGGATCATCCCTGGTGGACTATGGATCATCACTGGTGTACTATGGATTATCACTGATGTACTATGGGCCATCACTGATGTACTATGGATCATCACTGGTGTACTATGGATTAGTGATGAGCCGAACACCCCCGGGTTCGGTTCGCACCAGAACCCGCGAACGGACCGAAAGTTTGCGCGAACATTAGAACCCTATTAAATACAATGGATGCGAACGTTCGGATTCGAAAGTGCTAATTATAACGACTATTATCCATGTTATTGTCCGAAACAGAGTTTGGGAACCCGGGTTCTGCACCAGGGGACATGTATCAATGCAAAAAGAAGTTTTAAAAACGGACGTTTTCCGGGAGCAGTCATTTTAATGATGCATAAAGTGAAAAAAAAAGTCAAATATTCCTTTAAATATTGTACCTGGGGGGTGTCTAAAGTATGCCTGTGAAGTGCCACGTGTTTCCCGTGTTTAGAACTGTCCTTGCACAAAATAACATTTCTAAAGGAAAAAAAGCCATTTAAAACTGCTTGCGGCTTTAATGCAATGTCTGGTCCCGGTAATATGGATGAAAATCTTTAGGAAAAATGGCATAGCTACCCCATCAACCCCCCCCCCACCCCAGCCCATTACCAGCCCCTTTGGGTCTTGTATGGATATTAAGGGGAACACCGCACACAAAATAAAAAAGCCCCTATATACTCTGAACAGCCGTATACAGGCGGTGCATACAAGACAGGGACTGTAGGTTTGTTCTTATGTAGAATCTGTTTGTAATTTTGAACAGCTGCATTGTTTAAGTGGAGCTCCATGCCAAATTCCTTTTTTTTAGCTTTTTGGAAAACATAGGGAACGGTTATCACCCCTGTCACATTTTTTTTGCTGTCTGTGCCCCTGTTCAGAACATTTCACCTCACTTTGCGTCCCAATGACAACTGTTTTTGAAATGTGGTGTTTGTATTGAAACAAGGATTGGTGATAAAGCATCAGTAGAGAGGAGACACCTTTCTCCCATATTAATTCTTACAGGAGAGAATTTTCCTTCCAAGGGGTAGATTTCCTCTCACTTCCTGTTGTCTTCTTCCGTTTGCAAGTAGTAGTAGTTTGTAAGTTGGATGTTTGAAAGTAGGGACCTTCCGTATATACTCTGAAGAAATTGGCCCCTTAGGTGTTGGTGTTGGCACAACACTGAAAGCACTCACAGTTATTCTTGGTGGGTGCTGGAACGCCCTGCTGTCAAGTATAATATCAGGAATTGTAATAACATATAATTGTTGATCAGTGGTAGTAAAAATTGGGCCTTTGATGGTGGTGCTGGTGCCACAACACTGTAAGGCCTGACAGTTACTCTTGGTGGGCGCAGCAATGGTCCCTGCTGTGAATTATTAGATCAATAATTATAATTGCATCCCCCTGTTGAACAGGAGCTGAAAAATTGGGCCTTTGGTGGTGGTGGTGGTGGTGATGGTGGTGCTGGTGCCACAACACTGTAAGGCCTGACAGTTACTCTTGGTGGGCGCAGCAATGGGCCCTGCTGTGAATTATTAGATCAATAATTATAATTGCATGCCCCTGTTGAACAGGGGCTGAAAAATTGGGCCTTTGGTGGTGGTGGTGGTGGTGATGGTGTTGCTGGTGCCACAACACTGTAAGGCCTGACAGTTACTCTTGGTGGGCGCAGCAATGGGCCCTGCTGTGAATTATTAGATCAATAATTATAATTGCATGCCCCTGTTGAACAGGGGCTGAAAAATTGGGCCTTAGGCACTGGTGGCACAACACTGCAACCCCTCACAGATACTGTACTTGGAGCACAGCAATGAGGCCTGTTGCAAAGTATTGCATCAAAAATTTTAATTACACGCCCCTGTTAAACAGGGGCTGAAAAATTGGGCCTTAGCCACTGGTGGCGTCACCCATAAACCAAAATGATCTTCCAAGCTATCATCGTTAATCGTATCATTGAGGAGGAGGAGGAGGATAGCCAGACAACATAACAGCACAGGCACTCAGCATCAGCATCAGTCTTGAAGGGATGTGACATTTTAAAATCAATTAGTCTGTTATATCAGCATCTGGTGTGTGGTAGCTGGTGGTGATCCAAGACTGGTTCATCTTGATGAACGTCAGTCGATCAACCGAGTCGGTGGACAGGCGCACCCTGTGATCCGTGACAAATCCTCCAGCAGCACTGAATGTGCGTTCTGAAAGAACGCTGGATGCAGGACAGGCCAGTAGCTCAATTGCATACTGTGCAAGCTCTGGCCAGTGATCCATCCTCAAGACCCAGTAAGCCAGAGGATTTTCGGTGGGGAAGGTGTCCAAGTCTGACCTTGCCCCTAGGTATTCCTGCACCATGTATATCAGACGCTGGCGATGGTTGCTGGAACCGATCATACTTTGGGGCTGCGGACTAAAGAATTGTCTGAACGCATCGGTCAGACGGCCACCTTCCCCACCGCTCCTTCTTTGACTGCCCGAAGCCTCAGCAACTCGTTGTCCAGGACCAGGAGTTTGTAACCTCCCAGTCTCTGGGAACGCGTTGCACAGACCTTTCTGCAAGGCCTCCCGGAGTTGTCTCATCCTCTGCTCCCTCTGCGACGGTACGATAAGGTCCGCAACCTTACCCTTGTACCGTGGATCAAGGAGAGTGGCCAGCCAGTAATGGTCCCTCTCCTTGATCCAAAGAATACGAGGATCCTTCCGCAGACTTTGGAGGATCAGGGAGGCCATGCAGCGTAGGTTAGCTGAGGCATTCAGTCCGGAGTCCTCTGGGTCACTAAGGACGACATGATCCGCAGTCACCTCCTCCCAGCCACGTACAAGTCCACTGGTTTCTTGGTTCTGTAAATCATCCCTAAAAGACTGCTGCTGATGATGCTGAGTGCAGGCTCTACCTCAATGCTGACACAATCCTCCTCCTCCTCCTCCTCCTCTTCCTGTGCGATGGGTGGGACAGAAGGAACACTGTCTGGGTAAAGGGGGCCTTGAGAGGCAAGGAAGTCCTCCTCTTCCTGCCTCTGTTCTGCCTCAAGTGCCCTGTCCATTATTCCACGCAGCGTGTGCTCCAACAGGTGGACAAGAGGTACAGTGTCACTGATGCATGCACTGTCACTGCTCACCATCCTCGTGGCCTCCTCAAATGGTGCCAGGACAGTGCATGCATCCCTGATCATGCCCCACTGGCGTGGTGAAAAAAACCCGAGCTCCCCTGACCCTGTCCTGGTGCCGTAGTCGCACAGGTACTCATTGATGGCCCTCTGCTGCGTGTGCAGCCGCTGCAGCATGGCCAACGTTGAGTTCCACCTGGTGGGCATGTCACATATAAGGCGGTTCTTGGGCAGGTTCAACTCCTTTTGAAGCTCAGCCAGGCGAGCACTGGCATTATAAGATCTGCGGAAATGCACACAGACTTTCCTGGCCTGCCTCAGGACATCCTGTAAGCCCGGGTACCTGCCCAAGAACCGCTGCACCACCAGGTTAAGGACGTGAGCCATACAGGGCACATGAGTCAGTTGTCCCTGTCGGAGGGCGGAGAGGAGGTTGGTGCCATTGTCGCAAACCACCATTCCTGGCTTAAGCTGGCGTGGCGTCAACCACCTCTCGGCCTGCCCCTGCAGAGCAGACAGGACCTCTGCCCCAGTGTGGCTCCTGTCCCCCAAACACACCAGCGCAAGCACGGCATGGCATCTTTTTGCCTGCGTACTTGCGTAGCCCCTTGAATGCCTACGGAGCACCGCTGGTTCCGAGGACAAACCACAGGAAGAGGCCATGGAGGAAGAAGAAGAGGAGGGGGTGGAGGAGAGAGGTGTGTCACAACCAGTAGTAGCATTTTGGAGGCGTGGGGGTGGAACAACCTCCAACACTACTGCACCTTGTCCTGCATCCTTCCCAGCTGCCAAAGGAGTGACCCAATGGGCCGTGAAAGAAAGGTAACGTCCCTGTCCATGCCTGCTGGACCATGAGTCAGCGGTAATATGCACCTTACCGCTGACCGCCCTGTCCAGCGAGGCCAAGACATTGCCTTCCACATGCCTGTAGAGAGCCGAAATAGCCTTCCGTGCGAAAAAGTGTCGTTTGGGAACCTGCCACTGAGGAACCGCACATTGCACAAACTCACGGAAGGGGGCCGAGTCTACCAACTGAAAAGGCAGCAGTTGAAGCGCTAGCAATTTAGCCAAGCTAGCATTCAACCGCTGGGCATGTGGATGGCTGGGAGTGAACTTCTTTCGACGGTCCAGCAGCTGGGGCAGGGAAATTTGCCTGCTAGAATCGGACGTTGGTGTACTGCTAGCAGAGTGCCCGCAAGTACTTGCCTGTGACACACCTAATTCTACACCTTCATTCCTCTCAGAGCAGGTTTCAGAGAGGAGTGAAGGTATAGTGGGGTTGGAGATCCCAGCTGATGCGGTGCAAGACGAGGTCAGCTTTGTTCTTTGGTGTGGGTCTTTAAGGTAGGCTTGCCAACGAGCTGCATGGCAGGTCAACATATGTCTGATCAAGCATGTGGTGCCCAAGCGGCTGATGTTTTGGCCACGCGATATACGCTTGAGACATATGTTGCAAACAGCAGCTGTGCGATCTGATGCACTCGCCTCAAAAAAGGCCCACACCAAAGAACTTTTTGAAAGACGGGCAGAGGCAGCGCCCTGCACAGGCGGAGCTCTGCGGTGTGATTCCATCGGTGAGCTGCCCATACGCTGGCCACTCAAGGACATCCTGCCTCGTTGGAGATGTGCCTCCTCCTCCTCCTCCTCCTCCTCCTCTCTCCTATTAGGCACCCACGTGGAGTCAGTGACCTCATCATCCCCTCCCTCCTCATCACTGGAGCCAATCTGGCAGTATGCTGCAGCTGCTGGAACATGACTGCCAGATTGGTGTCCTTCTTGATCATCCCCTCTCTCTGCTCTCACGCTGCTGCCTTCCTCTAGCTGGGTATCATCATCAGATCCTTCCAAACGCTGGGCATCCTCCTGGAGCATGTAGCCAACACTGTGCTCAAACAGTTCGGGGGACTCCTCAGGAGGAGGGCATGGTGGGTCTAGGGAAGGATTGACTAATGAAGATAATGATACCAGAGAAGAGGACGCTTTGGGAGCTGCTTTGCCACTACCCTGAGCCTGGGTGAGAGAGGATGAGGAGGATGAGGTGGGCTTGGTCATCCACTCTACCAAGTCTTCAGCATGATGTGGCTCAACATGTCCAGCTGCCGAAAACAAGTACAAGCGTGTCCCATGGCCATGTGCTGATGACAATGCACCGCGTACACGACCAGCACTGTTGCCCCCAGACACAGAGCCTGCTTGCCCTCTTTTTTTGCCTCCTGTCTGCCTCTCCTTGGTTGCCTTCCAGACATTTTAATGGATGGCCTGCAGGGAGATGGGAAAAACAGCAATAAGGGCTACTTTCAGGTGTATATTGTGCAGGAGGCTTAGCAACAATGACACTGACACTGTCCCCTGCCTATCCTTCTCTGTCCCTAAACACAAGGATTGAAAATATGGTTCAGCAAAAAAGTTTTAGAACAGAATAGCACACTGACACTTTCCCTCACTGTCCTACTCTGTCCCTCCCTACAAACAAGATTTAGCACAGAATAGCACACTGATAATTTCTACGAGTGTCCTTCTCTGTCCCTCAACTCAGGGATTGAAAATATGGAACAGCAAAATAGTTTTAGAACAGAATAGCACACTGTCAGTTTCCCTCACTGTACCTCTCTGTCCCTCAACTCAAGGATTGAAAATATGGAACAGCAAAATTGATTTAGAACAGAATAGCACACTGTCAGTTTCACTCACTGTAGCTCTCTGTCCCTCAACTCAAGGATTGAAAATATAGTTCAGCAAAATAGTTTTAGAACACAATAGCACACTGACACTTTCCCTCACTGTACCTCTCTGTCCCTCAACTCAAGGATTGAAAATATGGAACAGCAAAATTGATTTAGAACAGAATAGCACACTGTCAGTTTCACTCACTGTACCTCTCTGTCCCTCAACTCAAGGATTGAAAATATGGTTCAGCAAAATAGTTTTAGAACACAATAGCACACTGACACTTTCGCTCACTGTAGCAATCTGTCCCTCAACTCAAGGATTAAAAATATGGAACAGCAAAATAGTTTTAGAACAGAATAGCACACTGTCAGTTTCACTCACTGTACCTCTCTGTCCCTCAACTCAAGGATTGAAAATATGGAACAGCAAAATTGATTTAGAACAGAATAGCACACTGTCAGTTTCACTCACTGTAGCTCTCTGTCCCTCAACTCAAGGATTGAAAATATGGTTCAGCAAAATAGTTTTAGAACACAATAGCACACTGACACTTTCCCTCACTGTACATCTCTGTCCCTCAACTCAAGGATTGAAAATATGGAACAGCAAAATTGATTTAGAACAGAATAGCACACTGTCAGTTTCACTCACTGTACCTCTCTGTCCCTCAACTCAAGGATTGAAAATATGGAACAGCAAAATAGTTTTAGAACAGAATAGCACACTGTCAGTTTCACTCACTGTACCTCTCTGTCCCTCAACTCAAGGATTGAAAATATGGTTCAGCAAAATAGTTTTAGAACACAATAGCACACTGACACTTTCCCTCACTGTACCTCTCTGTCCCTCAACTCAAGGATTGAAAATATGGAACAGCAAAATTGATTTAGAACAGAATAGCACACTGTCAGTTTCACTCACTGTACCTCTCTGTCCCTCAACTCAAGGATTAAAAATATGGTTCAGCAAAATAGTTTTAGAACACAATAGCACACTGACACTTTCCCTCACTGTAGCTCTCTGTCCCTCAACTCAAGGATTGAAAATATGGTTCAGCAAAATAGTTTTAGAACACAATAGCACACTGACACTTTCCCTCACTGTAGCTCTCTGTCCCTCAACTCAAGGATTGAAAATATGGAACAGCAAAATAGTTTTAGAACAGAATAGCACACTGTCAGTTTCACTCACTATACCTCTCTGTCCCTCAACTCAAGGATTGAAAATATGGAACAGCAAAATTGATTTAGAACAGAATAGCACACTGTCAGTTTCACTCACTGTACCTCTCTGTCCCTCAACTCAAGGATTGAAAATATGGTTCAGCAAAATAGTTTTAGAACACAATAGCACACTGACACTTTCCCTCACTGTAGCTCTCTGTCCCTCAACTCAAGGATTGAAAATATGGTTCAGCAAAATAGTTTAGAACACAATAGCACACTGACACTTTCCCTCACTGTAGCTCTCTGTCCCTCAACTCAAGGATTGAAAATATGGAACAGCAAAATTGATTTAGAACAGAATAGCACACTGTCAGTTTCACTCACTGTACCTCTCTGTCCCTCAACTCAAGGATTGAAAATATGGTTCAGCAAAATAGTTTTAGAACACAATAGCACACTGACACTTTCCCTCACTGTAGCTCTCTGTCCCTCAACTCAAGGATTGAAAATATGGTTCAGCAAAATAGTTTTAGAACACAATAGCACACTGACACTTTCCCTCACTGTAGCTCTCTGTCCCTCAACTCAAGGATTGAAAATATGGAACAGCAAAATAGTTTTAGAACAGAATAGCACACTGTCAGTTTCACTCACTGTACCTCTCTGTCCCTCAACTCAAGGATTGAAAATATGGTTCAGCAAAATAGTTTTAGAACACAATAGCACACTGACACTTTCCCTCACTGTACCTCTCTGTCCCTCAACTCAAGGATTGAAAATATGGAACAGCAAAATAGTTTTAGAACAGAATAGCACACTGTCAGTTTCACTCACTGTACCTCTCTGTCCCTCAACTCAAGGATTGAAAATATGGTTCAGCAAAATAGTTTTAGAACACAATAGCACACTGACACTTTCCCTCACTGTACCTCTCTGTCCCTCAACTCAAGGATTGAAAATATGGAACAGCAAAATAGTTTTAGAACAGAATAGCACACTGTCAGTTTCACTCACTGTACCTCTCTGTCCCTCAACTCAAGGATTGAAAATATGGTTCAGCAAAATAGTTTTAGAACAGAATAGCACACTGTCAGTTTCACTCACTGTACCTCTCTGTCCCTCAACTCAAGGATTGAAAATATGGTTCAGCAAAATAGTTTTAGAACACAATAGCACACTGACACTTTCCCTCACTGTAGCTCTCTGTCCCTCAACTCAAGGATTGAAAATATGGTTCAGCAAAATAGTTTTAGAACACAATAGCACACTGACACTTTCCCTCGCTGTACCTCTCTGTCCCTCAACTCAAGGATTGAAAATATGGAACAGCAAAATTGATTTAGAACAGAATAGCACACTGTCAGTTTCACTCACTGTACCTCTCTGTCCCTCAACTCAAGGATTGAAAATATGGAACAGCAAAATAGTTTTAGAACAGAATAGCACACTGTCAGTTTCACTCACTATACCTCTCTGTCCCTCAACTCAAGGATTGAAAATATGGTTCAGCAAAATAGTTTTAGAACACAATAGCACACTGACACTTTCCCTCACTGTACCTCTCTGTCCCTCAACTCAAGGATTGAAAATATGGAACAGCAAAATAGTTTTAGAACAGAATAGCACACTGTCAGTTTCACTCACTGTAGCTCTCTGTCCCTCAACTCAAGGATTGAAAATATGGTTCAGCAAAATAGTTTTAGAACACAATAGCACACTGACACTTTCCCTCACTGTAGCTCTCTGTCCCTCAACTCAAGTATTGAAAATATAGAACAGCAAAATAGTTTTAGAACAGAATAGCACACTGTCAGTTTCACTCACTGTACCTCTCTGTCCCTCAACTCAAGGATTGAAAATATGGAACAGCAAAATTGATTTAGAACAGAATAGCACACTGTCAGTTTCACTCACTGTACCTCTCTGTCCCTCAACTCAAGGATTGAAAATATGGTTCAGCAAAATAGTTTTAGAACACAATAGCACACTGACACTTTCCCTCACTGTAGCTCTCTGTCCCTCAACTCAAGGATTGAAAATATGGTTCAGCAAAATAGTTTTAGAACACAATAGCACACTGACACTTTCCCTCACTGTAGCTCTCTGTCCCTCAACTCAAGGATTGAAAATATGGAACAGCAAAATTGATTTAGAACAGAATAGCACACTGTCAGTTTCACTCACTGTACCTCTCTGTCCCTCAACTCAAGGATTGAAAATATGGTTCAGCAAAATAGTTTTAGAACACAATAGCACACTGACACTTTCCCTCACTGTAGCTCTCTGTCCCTCAACTCAAGGATTGAAAATATGGTTCAGCAAAATAGTTTTAGAACACAATAGCACACTGACACTTTCCCTCACTGTAGCTCTCTGTCCCTCAACTCAAGGATTGAAAATATGGAACAGCAAAATAGTTTTAGAACAGAATAGCACACTGTCAGTTTCACTCACTGTACCTCTCTGTCCCTCAACTCAAGGATTGAAAATATGGAACAGCAAAATTGATTTAGAACAGAATAGCACACTGTCAGTTTCACTCACTGTAGCTCTCTGTCCCTCAACTCAAGGATTGAAAATATGGTTCAGCAAAATAGTTTTAGAACACAATAGCACACTGACACTTTCCCTCACTGTACCTCTCTGTCCCTCAACTCAAGGATTGAAAATATGGAACAGCAAAATTGATTTAGAACAGAATAGCACACTGTCAGTTTCACTCACTGTACCTCTCTGTCCCTCAACTCAAGGATTGAAAATATGGTTCAGCAAAATAGTTTTAGAACAGAATAGCACACTGTCAGTTTCACTCACTGTACCTCTCTGTCCCTCAACTCAAGGATTGAAAATATGGTTCAGCAAAATAGTTTTAGAACAGAATAGCACACTGTCAGTTTCACTCACTGTAGCTCTCTGTCCCTCAACTCAAGGATTGAAAATATGGTTCAGCAAAATAGTTTTAGAACACAATAGCACACTGACACTTTCCCTCACTGTAGCTCTCTGTCCCTCAACTCAAGGATTGAAAATATGGAACAGCAAAATAGTTTTAGAACAGAATAGCACACTGTCAGTTTCACTCACTGTACCTCTCTGTCCCCCAACTCAAGGATTGAAAATATGGAACAGCAAAATTGATTTAGAACAGAATAGCACACTGTCAGTTTCACTCACTGTACCTCTCTGTCCCTCAACTCAAGGATTGAAAATATGGAACAGCAAAATTGATTTAGAACAGAATAGCACACTGTCAGTTTCACTCACTGTAGCTCTCTGTCCCTCAACTCAAGGATTGAAAATATGGTTCAGCAAAATAGTTTTAGAACACAATAGCACACTGACACTTTCCCTCACTGTACCTCTCTGTCCCTCAACTCAAGGATTGAAAATATGGAACAGCAAAATTGATTTAGAACAGAATAGCACACTGTCAGTTTCACTCACTGTACCTCTCTGTCCCTCAACTCAAGGATTGAAAATATGGTTCAGCAAAATAGTTTTAGAACTGAATAGCACACTGTCAGTTTCACTCACTGTACCTCTCTGTCCCTCAACTCAAGGATTGAAAATATGGTTCAGCAAAATAGTTTTAGAACAGAATAGCACACTGTCAGTTTCCCTCACTGTACCTCTCTGTCCCTCAACTCAAGGATTGAAAATATGGAACAGCAAAATTGATTTAGAACAGAATAGCACACTGTCAGTTTCACTCACTGTACCTCTCTGTCCCTCAACTCAAGGATTGAAAATATGGTTCAGCAAAATAGTTTTAGAACACAATAGCACACTGACACTTTCCCTCACTGTAGCTCTCTGTCCCTCAACTCAAGGATTGAAAATATGGAACAGCAAAATAGTTTTAGAACACAATAGCACACTGACACTTTCCCTCACTGTACCTCTCTGTCCCTCAACTCAAGGATTGAAAATATGGAACAACAAAATTGATTTAGAACAGAATAGCACACTGTCAGTTTCACTCACTGTACCTCTCTGTCCCTCAACTCAAGGATTGAAAATATGGAACAGCAAAATAGTTATAGAACAGAATAGCACACTGTCAGTTTCACTCACTGTACCTCTCTGTCCCTCAACTCAAGGATTGAAAATATGGTTCAGCAAAATAGTTTTAGAACAGAATAGCACACTGTCAGTTTCCCTCACTGTACCTCTCTGTCCCTCAACTCAAGGATTGAAAATATGGAACAGCAAAATTGATTTAGAACAGAATAGCACACTGTCAGTTTCACTCACTGTACCTCTCTGTCCCTCAACTCAAGGATTGAAAATATGGTTCAGCAAAATAGTTTTAGAACACAATAGCACACTGACACTTTCCCTCACTGTAGCTCTCTGTCCCTCAACTCAAGGATTGAAAATATGGAACAGCAAAATAGTTTTAGAACACAATAGCACACTGACACTTTCCCTCACTGTACCTCTCTGTCCCTCAACTCAAGGATTGAAAATATGGAACAACAAAATTGATTTAGAACAGAATAGCACACTGTCAGTTTCACTCACTGTACCTCTCTGTCCCTCAACTCAAGGATTGAAAATATGGAACAGCAAAATAGTTTTAGAACAGAATAGCACACTGTCAGTTTCACTCACTGTACATCTCTGTCCCTCAACTCAAGGATTGAAAATATGGTTCAGCAAAATAGTTTTAGAACACAATAGCACACTGACACTTTCCCTCACTGTACCTCTCTGTCCCTCAACTCAAGGATTGAAAATATGGTTCAGCAAAATAGTTTTAGAACAGAATAGCACACTGTCAGTTTCACTCACTGTACCTCTCTGTCCCTCAACTCAAGGATTGAAAATATGGTTCAGCAAAATAGTTTAGAACACAATAGCACACTGACACTTTCCCTCACTGTAGCTCTCTGTCCCTCAACTCAAGGATTGAAAATATGGAACAGCAAAATTGATTTAGAACAGAATAGCACACTGTCAGTTTCACTCACTGTACCTCTCTGTCCCTCAACTCAAGGATTGAAAATATGGTTCAGCAAAATAGTTTTAGAACACAATAGCACACTGACACTTTCCCTCACTGTAGCTCTCTGTCCCTCAACTCAAGGATTGAAAATATGGTTCAGCAAAATAGTTTTAGAACACAATAGCACACTGACACTTTCCCTCACTGTAGCTCTCTGTCCCTCAACTCAAGGATTGAAAATATGGAACAGCAAAATAGTTTTAGAACAGAATAGCACACTGTCAGTTTCACTCACTGTACCTCTCTGTCCCTCAACTCAAGGATTGAAAATATGGTTCAGCAAAATAGTTTTAGAACACAATAGCACACTGACACTTTCCCTCACTGTACCTCTCTGTCCCTCAACTCAAGGATTGAAAATATGGAACAGCAAAATAGTTTTAGAACAGAATAGCACACTGTCAGTTTCACTCACTGTACCTCTCTGTCCCTCAACTCAAGGATTGAAAATATGGTTCAGCAAAATAGTTTTAGAACACAATAGCACACTGACACTTTCCCTCACTGTACCTCTCTGTCCCTCAACTCAAGGATTGAAAATATGGAACAGCAAAATAGTTTTAGAACAGAATAGCACACTGTCAGTTTCACTCACTGTACCTCTCTGTCCCTCAACTCAAGGATTGAAAATATGGTTCAGCAAAATAGTTTTAGAACAGAATAGCACACTGTCAGTTTCACTCACTGTACCTCTCTGTCCCTCAACTCAAGGATTGAAAATATGGTTCAGCAAAATAGTTTTAGAACACAATAGCACACTGACACTTTCCCTCACTGTAGCTCTCTGTCCCTCAACTCAAGGATTGAAAATATGGTTCAGCAAAATAGTTTTAGAACACAATAGCACACTGACACTTTCCCTCGCTGTACCTCTCTGTCCCTCAACTCAAGGATTGAAAATATGGAACAGCAAAATTGATTTAGAACAGAATAGCACACTGTCAGTTTCACTCACTGTACCTCTCTGTCCCTCAACTCAAGGATTGAAAATATGGTTCAGCAAAATAGTTTTAGAACAGAATAGCACACTGTCAGTTTCACTCACTATACCTCTCTGTCCCTCAACTCAAGGATTGAAAATATGGTTCAGCAAAATAGTTTTAGAACACAATAGCACACTGACACTTTCCCTCACTGTAGCTCTCTGTCCCTCAACTCAAGGATTGAAAATATGGTTCAGCAAAATAGTTTTAGAACACAATAGCACACTGACACTTTCCCTCACTGTACCTCTCTGTCCCTCAACTCAAGGATTGAAAATATGGAACAGCAAAATTGATTTAGAACAGAATAGCACACTGTCAGTTTCACTCACTGTACCTCTCTGTCCCTCAACTCAAGGATTGAAAATATGGTTCAGCAAAATAGTTTTAGAACAGAATAGCACACTGTCAGTTTCACTCACTGTACCTCTCTGTCCCTCAACTCAAGGATTGAAAATATGGTTCAGCAAAATAGTTTTAGAACAGAATAGCACACTGTCAGTTTCCCTCACTGTACCTCTCTGTCCCTCAACTCAAGGATTGAAAATATGGAACAGCAAAATTGATTTAGAACAGAATAGCACACTGTCAGTTTCACTCACTGCACATCTCTGTCCCTCAACTCAAGGATTGAAAATATGGTTCAGCAAAATAGTTTTAGAACACAATAGCACACTGACACTTTCCCTCACTGTAGCTCTCTGTCCCTCAACTCAAGGATTGAAAATATGGAACAGCAAAATAGTTTTAGAACACAATAGCACACTGACACTTTCCCTCACTGTACCTCTCTGTCCCTCAACTCAAGGATTGAAAATATGGAACAACAAAATTGATTTAGAACAGAATAGCACACTGTCAGTTTCACTCACTGTACCTCTCTGTCCCTCAACTCAAGGATTGAAAATATGGAACAGCAAAATAGTTTTAGAACAGAATAGCACACTGTCAGTTTCACTCACTGTACCTCTCTGTCCCTCAACTCAAGGATTGAAAATATGGTTCAGCAAAATAGTTTTAGAACAGAATAGCACACTGACACTTTCCCTCACTGTACCTCTCTGTCCCTCAACTCAAGGATTGAAAATATGGTTCAGCAAAATAGTTTTAGAACAGAATAGCACACTGTCAGTTTCACTCACTGTACCTCTCTGTCCCTCAACTCAAGGATTGAAAATATGGTTCAGCAAAATAGTTTTAGAACAGAATAGCACACTGTCAGTTTCCCTCACTGTACCTCTCTGTCCCTCAACTCAAGGATTGAAAATATGGAACAGCAAAATTGATTTAGAACAGAATAGCACACTTTCAGTTTCACTCACTGTACCTCTCTGTCCCTCAACTCAAGGATTGAAAATATGGTTCAGCAAAATAGTTTTAGAACACAATAGCACACTGACACTTTCCCTCACTGTAGCTCTCTGTCCCTCAACTCAAGGATTGAAAATATGGAACAGCAAAATAGTTTTAGAACACAATAGCACACTGACACTTTCCCTCACTGTACCTCTCTGTCCCTCAACTCAAGGATTGAAAATATGGAACAACAAAATTGATTTAGAACAGAATAGCACACTGTCAGTTTCACTCACTGTACCTCTCTGTCCCTCAACTCAAGGATTGAAAATATGGAACAGCAAAATAGTTTTAGAACAGAATAGCACACTGTCAGTTTCACTCACTGTACCTCTCTGTCCCTCAACTCAAGGATTGAAAATATGGTTCAGCAAAATAGTTTTAGAACACAATAGCACACTGACACTTTCCCTCACTGTACCTCTCTGTCCCTCAACTCAAGGATTGAAAATATGGTTCAGCAAAATAGTTTTAGAACAGAATAGCACACTGTCAGTTTCACTCACTGTACCTCTCTGTCCCTCAACTCAAGGATTGAAAATATGGTTCAGCAAAATAGTTTTAGAACAGAATAGCACACTGTCAGTTTCACTCACTGTACCTCTCTGTCCCTCAACTCAAGGACTGAAAATATGGTTCAGCAAAATAGTTTTAGAACAGAATAGCACACTGTCAGTTTCCCTCACTGTACCTCTCTGTCCCTCAACTCAAGGATTGAAAATATGGAACAGCAAAATTGATTTAGAACAGAATAGCACACTGTCAGTTTCACTCACTGTACCTCTCTGTCCCTCAACTCAAGGATTGAAAATATGGTTCAGCAAAATAGTTTTAGAACACAATAGCACACTGACACTTTCCCTCACTGTAGCTCTCTGTCCCTCAACTCAAGGATTGAAAATATGGTTCAGCAAAATAGTTTTAGAACACAATAGCACACTGACACTTTCCCTCACTGTAGCCCTCTGTCCCTCAACTCAAGGATTGAAAATATGGAACAGCAAAATAGTTTTAGAACAGAATAGCACACTGTCAGTTTCCCTCACTGTACCTCTCTGTCCCTCAACTCAAGGATTGAAAATATGGAACAGCAAAATTGATTTAGAACAGAATAGCACACTGTCAGTTTCACTCACTGTACCTCTCTGTCCCTCAACTCAAGGATTGAAAATATGGTTCAGCAAAATAGTTTTAGAACACAATAGCACACTGACACTTTCCCTCACTGTAGCTCTCTGTCCCTCAACTCAAGGATTGAAAATATGGTTCAGCAAAATAGTTTTAGAACACAATAGCACACTGACACTTTCCCTCACTGTAGCTCTCTGTCCCTCAACTCAAGGATTGAAAATATGGAACAGCAAAATAGTTTTAGAACAGAATAGCACACTGTCAGTTTCACTCACTGTACCTCTCTGTCCCTCAACTCAAGGATTGAAAATATGGTTCAGCAAAATAGTTTTAGAACACAATAGCACACTGACACTTTCCCTCACTGTACCTCTCTGTCCCTCAGCTCAAGGATTGAAAATATGGAACAGCAAAATAGTTTTAGAACAGAATAGCACACTGTCAGTTTCACTCACTGTACCTCTCTGTCCCTCAACTCAAGGATTGAAAATATGGTTCAGCAAAATAGTTTTAGAACAGAATAGCACACTGTCAGTTTCACTCACTGTACCTCTCTGTCCCTCAACTCAAGGATTGAAAATATGGAACAGCAAAATTGATTTAGAACAGAATAGCACACTGTCAGTTTCACTCACTGTACCTCTCTGTCCCTCAACTCAAGGATTGAAAATATGGTTCAGCAAAATAGTTTTAGAACAGAATAGCACACTGTCAGTTTCACTCACTGTACCTCTCTGTCCCTCAACTCAAGGATTGAAAATATGGTTCAGCAAAATAGTTTTAGGACAGAATAGCACACTGTCAGTTTCCCTCACTGTACCTCTCTGTCCCTCAACTCAAGGATTGAAAATATGGAACAGCAAAATTGATTTAGAACAGAATAGCACACTGTCAGTTTCACTCACTGTACCTCTCTGTCCCTCAACTCAAGGATTGAAAATATGGTTCAGCAAAATAGTTTTAGAACACAATAGCACACTGACACTTTCCCTCACTGTAGCTCTCTGTCCCTCAACTCAAGGATTGAAAATATGGTTCAGCAAAATAGTTTTAGAACACAATAGCACACTGACACTTTACCTCACTGTAGCTCTCTGTCCCTCAACTCAAGGATTGAAAATATGGAACAGCAAAATAGTTTTAGAACAGAATATCACACTGTCAGTTTCACTCACTGTACCTCTCTGTCCCTCAACTCAAGGATTGAAAATATGGAACAGCAAAATAGTTTTAGACCACAATAGCACACTGACACTTTCCCTCACTGTACCTCTCTGTCCCTCAACTCAAGGATTGAAAATATGGAACAGCAAAATTGATTTAGAACAGAATAGCACACTGTCAGTTTCACTCACTGTACCTCTCTGTCCCTCAACTCAAGGATTGAAAATATGGTTCAGCAAAATAGTTTTAGAACAGAATAGCACACTGTCAGTTTCACTCACTGTACCTCTCTGTCCCTCAACTCAAGGATTGAAAATATGGTTCAGCAAAATAGTTTTAGGACAGAATAGCACACTGTCAGTTTCCCTCACTGTACCTCTCTGTCCCTCAACTCAAGGATTGAAAATATGGAACAGCAAAATTGATTTAGAACAGAATAGCACACTGTCAGTTTCACTCACTGTACCTCTCTGTCCCTCAACTCAAGGATTGAAAATATGGTTCAGCAAAATAGTTTTAGAACACAATAGCACACTGACACTTTCCCTCACTGTAGCTCTCTGTCCCTCAACTCAAGGATTGAAAATATGGAACAGCAAAATAGTTTTAGAACAGAATAGCACACTGTCACTTTCCCTCACTGTAGCTCTCTGTCCCTCAACTCAAGGATTGAAAATATGGTTCAGCAAAATAGTTTTAGAACACAATAGCACACTGACACTTTCCCTCACTGTACCTCTCTGTCCCTCAACTCAAGGATTGAAAATATGGAACAACAAAATTGATTTAGAACAGAATAGCACACTGTCAGTTTCACTCACTGTACCTCTCTGTCCCTCAACTCAAGGATTGAAAATATGGAACAGCAAAATAGTTTTAGAACAGAATAGCACACTGTCAGTTTCACTCACTGTACCTCTCTGTCCCTCAACTCAAGGATTGAAAATATGGTTCAGCAAAATAGTTTTAGAACAGAATAGCACACTGTCAGTTTCACTCACTGTACCTCTCTGTCCCTCAACTCAAGGATTGAAAATATGGTTCAGCAAAATAGTTTTAGAACAGAATAGCACACTGTCAGTTTCCCTCACTGTACCTCTCTGTCCCTCAACTCAAGGATTGAAAATATGGAACAGCAAAATTGATTTAGAACAGAATAGCACACTGTCAGTTTCACTCACTGTACCTCTCTGTCCCTCAACTCAAGGATTGAAAATATGGTTCAGCAAAATAGTTTTAGAACACAATAGCACACTGACACTTTCCCTCACTGTAGCTCTCTGTCCCTCAACTCAAGGATTGAAAATATGGTTCAGCAAAATAGTTTTAGAACACAATAGCACACTGACACTTTCCCTCACTGTAGCTCTCTGTCCCTCAACTCAAAGATTGATAATATGGAACAGCAAAATAGTTTTAGAACAGAATAGCACACTGTCAGTTTCCCTCACTGTACCTCTCTGTCCCTCAACTCAAGGATTGAAAATATGGAACAGCAAAATTGATTTAGAACAGAATAGCACACTGTCAGTTTCACTCACTGTACCTCTCTGTCCCTCAACTCAAGGATTGAAAATATGGTTCAGCAAAATAGTTTTAGAACACAATAGCACACTGACACTTTCCCACACTGTAGCTCTCTGTCCCTCAACTCAAGGATTGAAAATATGGTTCAGCAAAATAGTTTTAGAACACAATAGCACACTGACACTTTCCCTCACTGTAGCTCTCTGTCCCTCAACTCAAGGATTGAAAATATGGAACAGCAAAATAGTTTTAGAACAGAATAGCACACTGTCAGTTTCACTCACTGTACCTCTCTGTCCCTCAACTCAAGGATTGAAAATATGGTTCAGCAAAATAGTTTTAGAACACAATAGCACACTGACACTTTCCCTCACTGTACCTCTCTGTCCCTCAACTCAAGGATTGAAAATATGGAACAGCAAAATAGTTTTAGAACAGAATAGCACACTGTCAGTTTCACTCACTGTACCTCTCTGTCCCTCAACTCAAGGATTGAAAATATGGTTCAGCAAAATTGTTTTAGAACAGAATAGCACACTGTCAGTTTCACTCACTGTACCTCTCTGTCCCTCAACTCAAGGATTGAAAATATGGTTCAGCAAAATAGTTTTAGAACAGAATAGCACACTGTCAGTTTCCCTCACTGTACCTCTCTGTCCCTCAACTCAAGGATTGAAAATATGGAACAGCAAAATTGATTTAGAACAGAATAGCACACTGTCAGTTTCACTCACTGTACCTCTCTGTCCCTCAACTCAAGGATTGAAAATATGGTTCAGCAAAATAGTTTTAGAACACAATAGCACACTGACACTTCCCCTCACTGTAGCTCTCTGTCCCTCAACTCAAGGATTGAAAATATGGTTCAGCAAAATAGTTTTAGAACACAATAGCACACTGACACTTTCCCTCACTGTAGCTCTCTGTCCCTCAACTCAAGGATTGAAAATATGGAACAGCAAAATTGATTTAGAACAGAATAGCACACTGTCAGTTTCACTCACTGTGCCTCTCTGTCCCTCAACTCAAGGATTGAAAATATGGTTCAGCAAAATAGTTTTAGAACACAATAGCACACTGACACTTTCCCTCACTGTAGCTCTCTGTCCCTCAACTCAAGGATTGAAAATATGGTTCAGCAAAATAGTTTTAGAACACAATAGCACACTGACACTTTCCCTCACTGTAGCTCTCTGTCCCTCAACTCAAGGATTGAAAATATGGTTCAGCAAAATAGTTTTAGAACAGAATAGCACACTGTCAGTTTCCCTCACTGTACCTCTCTGTCCCTACAAACAAGGATTAGCACAGAATAGCACACTGTCACTGACACTCTCCCTACCTATCCTTATTTGTCCCTAAACACAAGGAATCCAGGATTAGTAAAGGAAAAAAAATGACACTGTCCCTGCCTATGCTTCTCTTTCCCTGCTCCGGAACACACTACACAAGGCCGCCGCGCTGGCGGCCTTTTATAGTGTGGGGCGTGTACTAAACCCCATCAGCAATAATTGGTCACAGGCATCCTGCCTGTGGCCAATCATTGCTCTCCTCGCTGCCGGCGCTGTGATTGGCCAAGCATGCGGGGTCACAGTGCATGCTTGGCCAATCACAGCGCCTGGATGACACTGCAATGGCGTAGTGCATTGTGGGCCGTTCGCGTCACTCGAATTTGGCACGAACGGCCCAAATCGTTCGATCTTCGTCGAACGATCGAACAGCCAATGTTCGAGTCGAACGTATGTTCGACTCGAACACGAAGCTCATCCCTACTATGGATCATCCCTGGTGTACTATGGACCATCACTGATGTACTATGGACCATCACTGATGCACTATGGTCATCACTGATGTACTATAGATCATCACTGATGTACTATGGGCCATCACTGGTGTACTATGGATCATCACTGATGTACTGTGGACCATCCCTGATGTACTGTGGATCATCACTGATGTACTGAGGATCATCTCTGGTGTACTATGGATCATCACTGATGTACTATGGATCATCACTGATGTAGTATGGATCATCACTGATGTACTATGGATTGTCACTGATGTACTGTGGACCATCACTGATGTACTGGGGATCATCACTGGTGTACTATGGATCATCAAAGGTGTACTATGGACCATCCATGATGTACTGTGGATCATCACTGATGTACTGTGGATCATCACTGACGTACTATAGATCATCACTGATGTACTATGGGCCATCTCTGGTGTACTATGGGCCATCACTGGTGTACTATGGGCCATCACTGGTGTACTATGGGCCATCACTGGTGTACTATGGATCATCACTGATGTACTATGGACCATCCCTGATGTACTATGGACCATCCCTGATGTACTATGGACCATCCCTGATGTACTATAGATCATCACTGATGTACTGTGGATCATCACTGATGTACTATGGATCATCCCTGGTGTACTATGGATCATCACTGGTGTACTATGGATCATCACTGGTGTACTATGGATCATCACTGATGTACTGTGGATCATCACTGGTGTACTATAGATCATCACTGATGTACTATGGGCCATCACTGGTGTACTATGGGCCATCACTGGTGTACTATGGGCCATCACTGGTGTACTATGGATCATCACTGATGTACTATGGACCATCCCTGATGTACTATGGACCATCCCTGATGTACTATGGACCATCCCTGATGTACTATAGATCATCACTGATGTACTGTGGATCATCACTGATGTACTATGGATCATCCCTGGTGTACTATGGATCATCACTGGTGTACTATGGATCATCACTGGTGTACTATGGATCATCACTGATGTACTATGGGCCATCACTGATGTACTATGGATCATCACTGATGTACTGTGGATCATCACTGATGTACTATAGTTCATCACTGATGTACTATGGGCCATCACTGGTGTACTATGGACCATCACTGGTGTACTATGGACCATCACTAATGTACTATGGATCATCACTGATGTACTGTGGACCATCCCTGATGTATTGTGGATCATCACTGATGTACTGTGGATCATCACTGATGTACTGTGGATCATCACTGATGTACTATGGATCATCACTGATGTGCTATGGATCATCGCTGATGTGCTATGGATCATCACTGATGTACTATGAGCCATCACTGGTGTACTATGGATCATCACTGGTGTACTATGGGCCATCACTGGTGTACTATGGGCCATCACTGGTGTACTGTGGATTATCACTGGTGTACTATCGATCATCCCTGGTGTACTGTGGATCATCACTGGGGTACTATGGATCATCACTGGTGTACTATGGGCCATCACTGATGTACTGTGGACCATTCCTGATGTACTATGGATATCATCACTGATGTACTGAGGACCATCACTGATGTACTGTGGATCATCACTGGGGTACTATGGATCATCACTGGTGTACTATGGGCCATCACTGATGTACTGTGGACCATCCCTGATGTACTGTGGATATCATCACTGATGTACTGAGGACCATCCCTGGTGTACTGTGGATCATCACTGGGGTACTATGGATCATCACTGGTGTACTATGGGCCATCACTGATGTACTGTGGACCATCCCTGATGTACTGTGGATATCATCACTGATGTACTGTGGACCATCACTGATGTACTGTGGATCATCACTGATGTTCTATGGACCATCACTGATGTACTGTGGATCATCACTGATGTACTGTGGATCATCAGTGATGTACTGTGGATCATCACTGATGCACTATAGATCATCACTGATGTACTATGGGCCATCACTGCTGTACTATGGGCCATCACTGGTGTTCTATGGGCCATCACTGGTGTACTATGGATCATCACTGGTGTACTATGGACCATCACTGATGGACTATGGACCATCACTGATGTACTGTGGATCATCACTGATGTACTGTGGATCATCCCTGGTGGACTATGGATCATCACTGGTGTACTATGGATTATCACTGATGTACTATGGGCCATCACTGATGTACTATGGATCATCACTGGTGTACTATGGATCATCCCTGGTGTACTATGGACCATCACTGATGTACTATGGACCATCACTGATGTACTATGGATCATCACTGATGTACTATAGATCATCACTGATGTACTATGGGCCATCACTGGTGTACTATGGATCATCACTGATGTACTGTGGACCATCCCTGATGTACTGTGGATCATCACTGATGTACTGAGGATCAACCCTGGTGTACTATGGATCATCACTGATGTACTATGGATCATCACTGATGTAGTATGGATCATCACTGATGTACTATGGATCATCACTGATGTACTATAGATCATCACTGATGTACTTTGGGCCATCACTGGTGTACTATGGATCATCACTGATGTACTGTGGACCATCCCTGATGTACTGTGGATCATCACTGATGTACTGTGGATCATCACTGATGTACTATAGATCATCACTGATGTACTGTGTATCATCACTGATGTACTGTGGATCATCACTGATGTACTATAGATCATCACTGATGTACTATGGGCCATCACTGGTGTACTATGGATCATCACTGGTGTACTATAGATCATCACTGATGTACTGTGGATAATCACTGATGTACTGTGGATCATCACTGATGTACTGTGGATCATCAGTGATGTACTGTGGATCATCACTGATGCACTATAGATCATCACTGATGTACTATGGGCCATCACTGCTGTACTATGGGCCATCACTGGTGTTCTATGGGCCATCACTGGTGTACTATGGATCATCACTGGTGTACTATGGACCATCACTGATGGACTATGGACCATCACTGATGTACTGTGGATCATCACTGATGTACTGTGGATCATCCCTGGTGGACTATGGATCATCACTGGTGTACTATGGATTATCACTGATGTACTATGGGCCATCACTGATGTACTATGGATCATCACTGGTGTACTATGGATCATCCCTGGTGTACTATGGACCATCACTGATGTACTATGGACCATCACTGAAGTACTATGGATCATCACTGATGTACTATAGATCATCACTGATGTACTATGGGCCATCACTGGTGTACTATGGATCATCACTGATGTACTGTGGACCATCCCTGATGTACTGTGGATCATCACTGATGTACTGAGGATCATCTCTGGTGTACTATGGATCATCACTGATGTACTATGGATCATCACTGATGTAGTATGGATCATCACTGATGTACTATGGATCATCACTGATGTACTATAGATCATCACTGATGTACTTTGGGCCATCACTGGTGTACTATGGATCATCACTGATGTACTGTGGACCATCCCTGATGTACTGTGGATCATCACTGATGTACTGTGGATCATCACTGATGTACTATAGATCATCACTGATGTACTGTGGATCATCACTGATGTACTGTGGATCATCACTGATGTACTATAGATCATCACTGATGTACTATGGGCCATCACTGGTGTACTATGGATCATCACTGGTGTACTATAGATCATCACTGATGTACTGTGGATAATCACTGATGTACTGTGGATTATCACTGATGTACTGAGAATCATCACTGATGTACTATGGGCCATCACTGATGTACTGTGGATCATCACTGGTGTACTATGGATCATCACTGATGTACTGTGGATCATCACTGATGTACTATGGATCATCACTGATGTACTGTGGATCATCACCGATGTACTATAGATCATCACTGATGTACTGTGGATCATCACTGATGTACTGAGGATCATCACTGATGTACTGAGGATCATCACTGATGTACTATGGATCATCACTGATGTACTGTGGATCATCACTGATGTACTATAGATCATCACTGATGTACTATGGATCATCACTGATGTACTATGGATCATCACTGATGTACTATGGACCATCCCTGATGTACTGTGGATCATCACTGATGTACTGTGGATTATCACTGATGTACTGTGGACCATCACTGATGTACTGGGGATCATCACTGGTGTACTATGGATCATCACTGGTGTACTATGGACCATCCCTGATGTACTGTGGATCATCACTGATGTACTGTGGATCATCACTGATGTACTATAGTTCATCACTGATGTACTAAGGGCCATCACTGGTGTACTATGGATTATCACTGGTGTACTATGGATCATCACTGATGTACTATGGACCATCCCTGATGTACTATGGACCATCCCTGATGTACTGTGGATCATCACTGATGTACTGTGGATCATCACTGGTGTACTATAGATCATCACTGATGTACTATGGGCCATCACTGGTGTACTATGGGCCATCACTGGTGTACTATGGGCCATCACTGGTGTACTATGGATCATCACTGGTGTACTATGGACCATCACTGATGGACTATGGACCATCACTGATGTACTGTGGATCATCACTGATGTACTGTGGATCATCCCTGGTGGACTATGGATCATCACTGGTGTACTATGGATTATCACTGATGTACTATGGGCCATCACTGATGTACTATGGATCATCACTGGTGTACTATGGATCATCCCTGGTGTACTATGGACCATCACTGATGTACTATGGACCATCACTGAAGTACTATGGATCATCACTGATGTACTATAGATCATCACTGATGTACTATGGGCCATCACTGGTGTACTATGGATCATCACTGATGTACTGTGGACCATCCCTGATGTACTGTGGATCATCACTGATGTACTGAGGATCATCTCTGGTGTACTATGGATCATCACTGATGTACTATGGATCATCACTGATGTAGTATGGATCATCACTGATGTACTATGGATCATCACTGATGTACTATAGATCATCACTGATGTACTTTGGGCCATCACTGGTGTACTATGGATCATCACTGATGTACTGTGGACCATCCCTGATGTACTGTGGATCATCACTGATGTACTGTGGATCATCACTGATGTACTATAGATCATCACTGATGTACTGTGGATCATCACTGATGTACTGTGGATCATCACTGATGTACTATAGATCATCACTGATGTACTATGGGCCATCACTGGTGTACTATGGATCATCACTGGTGTACTATAGATCATCACTGATGTACTGTGGATAATCACTGATGTACTGTGGATTATCACTGATGTACTGAGAATCATCACTGATGTACTATGGGCCATCACTGATGTACTGTGGATCATCACTGGTGTACTATGGATCATCACTGATGTACTGTGGATCATCACTGATGTACTATGGATCATCACTGATGTACTGTGGATCATCACCGATGTACTATAGATCATCACTGATGTACTGTGGATCATCACTGATGTACTGAGGATCATCACTGATGTACTGAGGATCATCACTGATGTACTATGGATCATCACTGATGTACTGTGGATCATCACTGATGTACTATAGATCATCACTGATGTACTATGGATCATCACTGATGTACTATGGATCATCACTGATGTACTATGGACCATCCCTGATGTACTGTGGATCATCACTGATGTACTGTGGATTATCACTGATGTACTGTGGACCATCACTGATGTACTGGGGATCATCACTGGTGTACTATGGATCATCACTGGTGTACTATGGACCATCCCTGATGTACTGTGGATCATCACTGATGTACTGTGGATCATCACTGATGTACTATAGTTCATCACTGATGTACTAAGGGCCATCACTGGTGTACTATGGATTATCACTGGTGTACTATGGATCATCACTGATGTACTATGGACCATCCCTGATGTACTATGGACCATCCCTGATGTACTGTGGATCATCACTGATGTACTGTGGATCATCACTGGTGTACTATAGATCATCACTGATGTACTATGGGCCATCACTGGTGTACTATGGGCCATCACTGGTGTACTATGGGCCATCACTGGTGTACTATGGATCATCACTGATGTACTATGGACCATCCCTGATGTACTATGGACCATCCCTGATGTACTATGGACCATCCCTGATGTACTATAGATCATCACTGATGTACTGTGGATCATCACTGATGTACTATGGATCATCCCTGGTGTACTATGGATCATCACTGGTGTACTATGGATCATCACTGGTGTACTATGGATCATCACTGATGTACTATGGGCCATCACTGATGTACTATGGATCATCACTGATGTACTGTGGATCATCACTGATGTACTATAGTTCATCACTGATGTACTATGGGCCATCACTGGTGTACTATGGACCATCACTGGTGTACTATGGACCATCACTAATGTACTATGGATCATCACTGATGTACTGTGGACCATCCCTGATGTATTGTGGATCATCACTGATGTACTGTGGATCATCACTGATGTACTGTGGATCATCACTGATGTACTATGGATCATCACTGATGTGCTATGGATCATCACTGATGTGCTATGGATCATCACTGATGTACTATGAGCCATCACTGGTGTACTATGGATCATCACTGGTGTACTATGGGCCATCACTGGTGTACTATGGGCCATCACTGGTGTACTGTGGATTATCACTGGTGTACTATCGATCATCCCTGGTGTACTGTGGATCATCACTGGGGTACTATGGATCATCACTGGTGTACTATGGGCCATCACTGATGTACTGTGGACCATTCCTGATGTACTGTGGATATCATCACTGATGTACTGAGGACCATCACTGATGTACTGTGGATCATCACTGGGGTACTATGGATCATCACTGGTGTACTATGGGCCATCACTGATGTACTGTGGACCATCCCTGATGTACTGTGGATATCATCACTGATGTACTGAGGACCATCCCTGGTGTACTGTGGATCATCACTGGGGTACTATGGATCATCACTGGTGTACTATGGGCCATCACTGATGTACTGTGGACCATCCCTGATGTACTGTGGATATCATCACTGATGTACTGTTGACCAGCACTGATGTACTGTGGATCATTACTGATGTTCTATGGACCATCACTGATGTACTGTGGATCATCACTGATGTACTGTGGATCATCAGTGATATACTGTGGATCATCACTGATGCACTATAGATCATCACTGATGTACTATGGGCCATCACTGCTGTACTATGGGCCATCACTGGTGTTCTATGGGCCATCACTGGTGTACTATGGATCATCACTGGTGTACTATGGACCATCACTGATGGACTATGGACCATCACTGATGTACTGTGGATCATCACTGATGTACTGTGGATCATCCCTGGTGGACTATGGATCATCACTGGTGTACTATGGATTATCACTGATGTACTATGGGCCATCACTGATGTACTATGGATCATCACTGGTGTACTATGGATCATCCCTGGTGTACTATGGACCATCACTGATGTACTATGGACCATCACTGATGTACTATGGGCCATCACTGGTGTACTATGGATCATCACTGATGTACTGTGGACCATCCCTGATGTACTGTGGATCATCACTGATGTACTGAGGATCATCTCTGGTGTACTATGGATCATCACTGATGTACTATGGATCATCACTGATGTAGTATGGATCATCACTGATGTACTATGGATCATCACTGATGTACTATAGATCATCACTGATGTACTTTGGGCCATCACTGGTGTACTATGGATCATCACTGATGTACTGTGGACCATCCCTGATGTACTGTGGATCATCACTGATGTACTGTGGATCATCACTGATGTACTATAGATCATCACTGATGTACTGTGGATCATCACTGATGTACTGTGGATCATCACTGATGTACTATAGATCATCACTGATGTACTATGGGCCATCACTGGTGTACTATGGATCATCACTGGTGTACTATAGATCATCACTGATGTACTGTGGATAATCACTGATGTACTGTGGATCATCACTGATGTACTGAGAATCATCACTGATGTACTATGGGCCATCACTGATGTACTGTGGATCATCACTGGTGTACTATAGATCATCACTGATGTACTGTGGATCATCACTGATGTACTATGGATCATCACTGATGTACTGTGGATCATCACCGATGTACTATGGATCATCACTGATGTACTATGGACCATCCCTGTTGTACTATGGACCATCCCTGATGTACTGTGGATCATCACTAATGTACTATGGATCATCACTGATGTACTGTGGACCATCCCTGATGTATTGTGGATCATCACTGATGTACTGTGGATCATCACTGATGTACTGTGGATCATCACTGATGTACTGTGGATCATCACTGATGTGCTATGGATCATCACTGATGTGCTATGGATCATCACTGATGTACTATGAGCCATCACTGGTGTACTATGGATCATCACTGGTGTACTATGGGCCATCACTGGTGTACTATGGGCCATCACTGGTGTACTGTGGATTATCACTGGTGTACTATCGATCATCCCTGGTGTACTGTGGATCATCACTGGGGTACTATGGATCATCACTGGTGTACTATGGGCCATCACTGATGTACTGTGGACCATTCCTGATGTACTGTGGATATCATCACTGATGTACTGAGGACCATCACTGATGTACTGTGGATCATCACTGGGGTACTATGGATCATCACTGTTGTACTATGGGCCATCACTGATGTACTGTGGACCATCCCTGATGTACTGTGGATATCATCACTGAAGTACTGTGGACCATCACTGATGTACTGTGGATCATCACTGATGTTCTATGGACCATCACTGATGTACTGTGGATCATCACTGATGTACTGTGGATCATCAGTGATGTACTGTGGATCATCACTGATGCACTATAGATCATCACTGATGTACTATGGGCCATCACTGCTGTACTATGGGCCATCACTGGTGTTCTATGGGCCATCACTGGTGTACTATGGATCATCACTGGTGTACTATGGACCATCACTGATGGACTATGGACCATCACTGATGTACTGTGGATCATCACTGATGTACTGTGGATCATCCCTGGTGGACTATGGATCATCACTGGTGTACTATGGATTATCACTGATGTACTATGGGCCATCACTGATGTACTATGGATCATCACTGGTGTACCATGGATCATCCCTGGTGTACTATGGACCATCACTGATGTAATACGGACCATCACTGATGTACTATGGATCATCACTGATGTACTATAGATCATCACTGATGTACTATGGGCCATCACTGGTGTACTATGGATCATCACTGATGTACTGTGGACCATCCCTGATGTACTGTGGATCATCACTGATGTACTGAGGATCATCTCTGGTGTACTATGGATCATCACTGATGTACTATGGATCATCACTGATGTAGTATGGATCATCACTGATGTACTATGGATCATCACTGATGTACTATAGATCATCACTGATGTACTTTGGGCCATCACTGGTGTACTATGGATCATCACTGATGTACTGTGAACCATCCCTGATGTACTGTGGATCATCACTGATGTACTGTGGATCATCACTGATGTACTATAGATCATCACTGATGTACTGTGGATCATCACTGATGTACTGTGGATCATCACTGATGTACTATAGATCATCACTGATGTACTATGGGCCATCACTGGTGTACTATGGATCATCACTGGTGTACTATAGATCATCACTGATGTACTGTGGATAATCACTGATGTACTGTGGATCATCACTGATGTACTGAGAATCATCACTGATGTACTATGGGCCATCACTGATGTACTGTGGATCATCACTGGTGTACTATGGATCATCACTGATGTACTGTGGATCATCACTGATGTACTATGGATCATCACTGATGTACTATGGATCATCACTGATGTACTGTGGATCATCACCGATGTACTATAGATCATCACTGATGTACTGTGGATCATCACTGATGTACTGAGGATCATCACTGATGTACTGAGGATCATCACTGATGTACTATGGATCATCACTGATGTACTGTGGATCATCACTGATGTACTATAGATCATCACTGATGTACTATGGATCATCACTGATGTACTATGGATCATCACTGATGTACTATGGACCATCCCTGATGTACTGTGGATCATCACTGATGTACTGTGGATTATCACTGATGTACTGTGGACCATCACTGATGTACTGGGGATCATCACTGGTGTACTATGGATAATCACTGGTGTACTATGGACCATCCCTGATGTAATGTGGATCATCACTGATGTACTGTGGATCATCACTGATGTACTATAGTTCATCACTGATGTACTAAGGGCCATCACTGGTGTACTATGGATTATCACTGGTGTACTATGGATCATCACTGATGTACTATGGACCATCCCTGATGTACTATGGACCATCCCTGATGTACTGTGGATCATCACTGATGTACTGTGGATCATCACTGGTGTACTATAGATCAGCACTGATGTACTATGGGCCATCACTGGTGTACTATGGGCCATCACTGGTGTACTATGGGCCATCACTGATGTACTATAGATCATCACTGATGTACTATGGGCCATCACTGGTGTACTATGGATCATCACTGGTGTACTATAGATCATCACTGATGTACTGTGGATAATCACTGATGTACTGTGGATCATCACTGATGTACTGAGAATCATCACTGATGTACTATGGGCCATCACTCATGTACTGTGGATCATCACTGGTGTACTATGGATCATCACTGATGTACTGTGGATCATCACTGATGTACTATGGATCATCACTGATGTACTGTGGATCATCACCGATGTACTATAGATCATCACTGATGTACTGTGGATCATCACTGATGTACTGAGGATCATCACTGATGTACTATAGATCATCACTGATGTACTATGGATCATCACTGATGTACTATGGATCATCACTGATGTACTATGGACCATCCCTGATGTACTGTGGATCATCACTGATGTACTGTGGATTATCACTGATGTACTGTGGACCATCACTGATGTACTGGGGATCATCACTGGTGTACTATGGATCATAACTGGTGTACTATGGACCATCCCTGATGTACTGTGGATCATCACTGATGTACTGTGGATCATCACTGATGTACTATAGTTCATCACTGATGTACTAAGGGCCATCACTGGTGTACTATGGATTATCACTGGTGTACTATGGATCATCACTGATGTACTATGGACCATCCCTGATGTACTATGGACCATCCCTGATGTACTGTGGATCATCACTGATGTACTGTGGATTATCACTGATGTACTGTGGACCATCACTGATGTACTGGGGATCATCACTGGTGTACTATGGATCATAACTGGTGTACTATGGACCATCCCTGATGTACTGTGGATCATCACTGATGTACTGTGGATCATCACTGATGTACTATAGTTCATCACTGATGTACTAAGGGCCATCACTGGTGTACTATGGATTATCACTGGTGTACTATGGATCATCACTGATGTGCTATGGATCATCACTGATGTACTATGAGCCATCACTGGTGTACTATGGATCATCACTGGTGTACTATGGGCCATCACTGGTGTACTATGGGCCATCACTGGTGTACTGTGGATTATCACTGGTGTACTATCGATCATCCCTGGTGTACTGTGGATCATCACTGGGGTACTATGGATCATCACTGGTGTACTATGGGCCATCACTGATGTACTGTGGACCATTCCTGATGTACTGTGGATATCATCACTGATGTACTGAGGACCATCACTGATGTACTGTGGATCATCACTGGGGTACTCTGGATCATCACTGGTGTACTATGGGCCATCACTGATGTACTGTGGACCATCCCTGATGTACTGTGGATATCATCACTGATGTACTGAGGACCATCCCTGGTGTACTGTGGATCATCACTGGGGTACTATGGATCATCACTGGTGTACTATGGGCCATCACTGATGTACTGTGGACCATCCCTGATGTACTGTGGATATCATCACTGATGTACTGTGGACCATCACTGATGTACTGTGGATCATTACTGATGTTCTAAGGACCATCACTGATGTACTGTGGATCATCACTGATGTACTGTGGATCATCAGTGATATACTGTGGATCATCACTGATGCACTATAGATCATCACTGATGTACTATGGGCCATCACTGCTGTACTATGGGCCATCACTGGTGTTCTATGGGCCATCACTGGTGTACTATGGATCATCACTGGTGTACTATGGACCATCACTGATGTACTATGGGCCATCACTGATGTACTATGGATCATCACTGGTGTACTATGGATCATCCCTGGTGTACTATGGACCATCACTGATGTACTATGGACCATCACTGATGTACTATGGATCATCACTGATGTACTATAGATCATCACTGATGTACTATGGGCCATCACTGGTGTACTATGGATCATCACTGATGTACTGTGGACCATCCCTGATGTACTGTGGATCATCACTGATGTACTGAGGATCATCTCTGGTGTACTATGGATCATCACTGATGTACTATGGATCATCACTGATGTAGTATGGATCATCACTGATGTACTATGGATCATCACTGATGTACTATAGATCATCACTGATGTACTTTGGGCCATCACTGGTGTACTATGGATCATCACTGATGTACTGTGGACCATCCCTGATGTACTGTGGATCATCACTGATGTACTGTGGATCATCACTGATGTACTATAGATCATCACTGATGTACTGTGGATCATCACTGATGTACTATAGATCATCACTGATGTACTATGGGCCATCACTGGTGTACTATGGATCATCACTGGTGTACTATAGATCATCACTGATGTACGGTGGATAATCACTGATGTACTGTGGATCATCACTGATGTACTGAGAATCATCACTGATGTACTATGGGCCATCACTGATGTATTGTGGATCATCACTGGTGTACTATGGATCATCACTGATGTACTGTGGATCATCACTGATGTACTGTGGATCATCACCGATGTACTATAGATCATCACTGATGTACTGTGGATCATCACTGATGTACTGAGGATCATCACTGATGTACTGAGGATCATCACTGATGTACTATGGATCATCACTGATGTACTGTGGATCATCACTGATGTACTATAGATCATCACTGATGTACTATGGATCATCACTGATGTACTATGGATCATCACTGATGTACTATGGACCATCCCTGATGTACTGTGGATCATCACTGATGTACTGTGGATTATCACTGATGTACTGTGGACCATCACTGATGTACTGGGGATCATCACTGGTGTACTATGGATCATCACTGGTGTACTATGGACCATCCCTGATGTACTGTGGATCATCACTGATGTACTGTGGATCATCACTGATGTACTATAGTTCATCACTGATGTACTAAGGGCCATCACTGGTGTACTATGGATTATCACTGGTGTACTATGGATCATCACTGATGTACTATGGACCATCCCTGATGTACTATGGACCATCCCTGATGTACTGTGGATCATCACTGATGTACTGTGGGTCATCACTGGTGTACTATAGATCATCACTGATGTACTATGGGCCATCACTGGTGTACTATGGGCCATCACTGGTGTACTATGGGCCATCACTGGTGTACTATGGATCATCACTGATGTACTATGGACCATCCCTGATGTACTATGGACCATCCCTGATGTACTATGGACCATCCCTGATGTACTATGGACCATCCCTGATGTACTATAGATCATCACTGATGTACTGTGGATCATCACTGGTGTACTATGGATCATCACTGGTGTACTATGGATCATCACTGGTGTACTATGGAACATCACTGGTGAACTATGGATCAACACTGATGTACTGTGGATCATCACTGGTGTACTATAGATCATCACTGATGTACTATGGGCCATCACTGGTGTACTATGGGCCATCACTGGTGTACTATGGGCCATCACTGGTGTACTATGGATCATTACTGATGTACTATGGACCATCCCTGATGTACTATGGACCATCCCTGATGTACTATGGACCATCCCTGATGTACTATGGACCATCCCTGATGTAGTATAGAACATCACTGATGTACTGTGGATCATCACTGATGTACTATGGATCATCCCTGGTGTACTATGGATCATCACTGGTGTACTATGGATCATCACTGATGTACTATGGGCCATCACTGATGTACTATGGATCATCACTGATGTACTGTGGATCATCACTGATGTACTATAGTTCATCACTGATGTACTATGGGCCATCACTGGTGTACTATGGGCCATCCCTGGTGTACTATGGATCATCACTGATGTACTGTGGATCATCACTGATGTACTATGGGACATCCCTGGTGTACTATGGGCCATCACTGGTGTACTATGGATCATCACTGGTGTACTATGGGCGATCACTGGTGTACTATGGGCCATCACTGGTTTACTATGGGCCATCACTGGTGTACTATGGATCATCACTGGTGTACTATGGACCATCACTGATGTACTGTGGACCATCAATGGTGTACTGTGGATCATCACTGGTGTACTATGGATCATCCCTGGTGTACTATGGATCATCACTGTGTATTATGGATCGTCACTGATGTACTATGGGCCATCACTGATGTACTATGGATCATCACTGATATACTGTGGACCATCCCTGATGTACTGTGCATCATCACTGATGTACTGTGGATCATCACTGATGTACTGTGGATCATCACTGATGTACTATAGATCATCACTGATGTACTATGGGCCATCACTGGTGTACTATGGGCCATCACTGATGTACTGTGGACCATCCCTAATGTACCATGGATCATCACTGATGTACTATGGATCATCACTGATGTACTGTGGACCATCCCTGACGTACTGTGGATCATCAGTGATGTACTGAGGATCATCACTGATGTACTATGGATCATCACTGATGTACCGTGGATCATCACTGATGTACTGTGGATCATCACTGACTTACTGTGGATCATCACTGATGTACTATAGATCATCACTGAAGTACTATGGGCCATCACTGGTGTACTATGGATCATCATTGATGTATTATGGATCATCACTGATGTACTATGGATCATCACTGATGTACTATGAGCCATCACCGATGTACTATGGGCCATCCCTGGTGTACTATGGATTATCACTGATGTACTGTGGATCATCACTGATGTACTATGGATCATCACTGGTGTACTGTGGACCATCACTGATGTACTGTGGACCATCACTGGTGTACTATGAGCCATCACCGATGTACTATGGGCCATCCCTGGTGTACTATGGATTATCACTGATGTACTGTGGATCATCACTGATGTACTATGGATCATCACTGGTGTACTGTGGACCATCACTGATGTACTGTGGACCATCACTGGTGTACTGTGGATCATCACTGATGTACTATGGGCCATCACTGGTGTACTATGGGCCATCACTGGTGTACTATGGGCCATCACTGGTGTACTGTGAACCATCACTGGTGTACTGTGGATCATCACTTGTGTACTATGGATCATCCCTGGTGTACTATGGATCATCACTGGTGTACTATGGATCATCACTGATGTGCTATGGGCCATCACTGATGTACTGTGGATCATCACTGATATACTGTGGATCATCACTGATATACTGTGGACCATCCCTGATGTACTGTGGATCATCACTGATGTATTGTGGATCATCACTGATGTACTGTGGATCATCACTGATGTACTGTGGATCATCACTGATGTACTATAGATCATCACTGAAGTACTATGGGCCATCACTGGTGTACTATGGATCATCACTGGTGTACTATGGATCATCACTGATGTACCATGGATCATAACTGGTGTACTATGGATCATCACTGATGTACTATGTATTATCACTGATGAACTATGAGCCATCACTGATGTACTATGGATCATCACTTATGTACTATGGATCATCACTGATGTACTATGAGCCATCACTGATGTACTATGGATCATCACTGGTGTACTATGGATGATCACTGATGTACTGTGGACCATCCCTGATGTACTGTGGACCATCCCTGATGTACTGTGGTTCATCACTGATGTACCGTGGATCAGCACTGATGTACTATGGGCCATCACAGGTGTACTATGGATCATCACTGGTGTACTATGGATCATCACTGATGTACTATGGATCATCACTGATGTACTGTGGATCATCACTGATGTACTATAGATCATCACTGATGTACTATGGATCATCACTGATGTACTATGGATCATCACTGATGTACTATGGACCATCCCTGTTGTACTGTGGATCATCACTGATGTACTGTGGATCATCACTGATGTACTATAGTTTATCACTGATGTACTAAGGGCCATCACTGGTGTACTATGGATTATCACTGATGTACTATGGACCATCCCTGATGTACTATGGACCATCCCTGATGTACTGTGGATCATCACTGATGTACTATGGGCCATCACTGGTGTACTATGGGCCATCACTGGTGTACTATGGGCCATCACTTGTGTACTATGGATCATCACTGATGTACTATGGACCATCCCTGATGTACTATGGACCATCCCTGATGTACTATGGACCATCCCTGATGTACTATGGACCATCCCTGATGTACTATAGATCATCGCTGATGTACTGTGTATCATCACTGATGTACTGTGTATCATCACTGATGTACTGTGTATCATCACTGATGTACTGTGTATCATCCCTGGTGTACTATGGATCATCCCTGGTGTACTATGGATCATCACTGGTGTACTATGGATCATCACTGATGTACTATGGGCCATCACTGATGTACTATGGCTCATTACTGATGTACTGTGGATCATCACTGATGTACTATAGTTCATCACTGATGTACTATGGGCCATCACTGGTGTACTATGGGCCATCACTGGTGTACTATGGACCATAACTAATGTATAGGGATGAGCTTCGTGTTCGAGTCGAACATACGTTCGACTCGAACATCGGCTGTTCGATCGTTCGACGAAGATCGAACGATTTGGGCCGTTCGCGCCAAATTCGAGTGACGCGAACGGCCCACAATGCACTACGCCATCGCAGTGTCATCCAGGCGCTGTGATTGGCCAAGCATGCACTGTGACCCCGCATGCTTGGCCAATCACAGCGCCGGCAGCGAGGAGAGCAATGATTGGCCACAGGCAGGATGCCTGTGGCCAATTATTGCTGAGGGTGTTTAGTACACGCCCCACACTATAAAAGGCCGCCAGCACGGCGGCCTAGTGTAGTGTGTTCCGGAGCAGGGATAGAGCAGCATAGGCAGGGACAGTGACTGTTATTTCTTTCTTGCTTAACCTGGATTCCTTTAGTTTAGGGAAAGAGAAGGATAGGTAGGGAGAGTGTCAGTGTGTTTTGTGCTTGTGCTATAGTGTGCTTAAAAAAAACATTTATTCTAGGGACAGAAAACTGTAGGTAGGGACAGTGTCAGTTTCTTTCACTCTGCAAGTCCTTGTTTCCAGGGACCTGGAAGGACAGTGAGTGAATTGTCCTTGTGCTATATTGTGCTTAAAAAAACATTTATTCTAGGGACAGAAAACTGTAGGTAGGGAGAGTGTCAGTTTCTTTCACTCTGCAAGTCCTTGTTTCCAGGGACCTGGAAGGACAGTGAGTGAATTGTCCTTGTGCTATATTGTGCTTAAAAAAAAACATTTATTCTAGGGACAGAAAACTGTAGGTAGGGAGAGTGTCAGTTTATTTCACTCTGCAAGTCCTTGTTTCCAGGGACCTGGAAGGACAGTGACTGAATTGTCCTTGTGCTATATTGTGATTAAAAAAAACATTTATTCTAGGGACAGAAAACTGTAGGTAGGGAGAGTGTCAGTTTATTTCACTCTGCAAGTCCTTGTTTCCAGGGACCTGGAAGGACAGTGACTGAATTGTCCTTGTGCTATATTGTGATTAAAAAAAACATTTATTCTAGGGACAGAAAACTGTAGGTAGGGAGAGTGTCAGTTTATTTCACTCTGCAAGTCCTTGTTTCCAGGGACCTGGAAGGACAGTGACTGAATTGTCCTTGTGCTATATTGTGATTAAAAAAAACATTTATTCTAGGGACAGAAAACTGTAGGTAGGGAGAGTGTCAGTTTATTTCACTCTGCAAGTCCTTGTTTCCAGGGACCTGGAAGGATAGTGAGTGAATTGTCCTTGTGTTATATTGTGATTAAAAAAAACATTTTTTCTAGGGACAGAAAACTGTAGGTAGGGAGAGTGTTTTTTTTCTTTCACTCTGCAAGTCCTTGTTTCCAGGGACCTGTAAGGACAGTGAGTGAATTGTCCTTGTGCTATATTGTGCTTAAAAAAAACATTTATTCTAGGGACAGAAAACTGTAGGTAGGGAGAGTGTCAGTTTATTTCACTCTGCAAGTCCTTGTTTCCAGGGACCTGGAAGGACAGTGACTGAATTGTCCTTGTGCTATATTGTGATTAAAAAAAACATTTATTCTAGGGACAGAAAACTGTAGGTAGGGAGAGTGTCAGTTTATTTCACTCTGCAAGTCCTTGTTTCCAGGGACCTGGAAGGACAGTGACTGAATTGTCCTTGTGCTATATTGTGATTAAAAAAAACATTTATTCTAGGGACAGAAAACTGTAGGTAGGGAGAGTGTCAGTTTATTTCACTCTGCAAGTCCTTGTTTCCAGGGACCTGGAAGGACAGTGACTGAATTGTCCTTGTGCTATATTGTGATTAAAAAAAACATTTATTCTAGGGACAGAAAACTGTAGGTAGGGAGAGTGTCAGTTTATTTCACTCTGCAAGTCCTTGTTTCCAGGGACCTGGAAGGACAGTGAGTGAATTGTCCTTGTGTTATATTGTGATTAAAAAAAACATTTTTTCTAGGGACAGAAAACTGTAGGTAGGGAGAGTGTTTTTTTTCTTTCACTCTGCAAGTCCTTGTTTCCAGGGACCTGTAAGGACAGTGAGTGAATTGTCCTTGTGCTATATTGTGCTTAAAAAAAACATTTATTCTAGGGACAGAAAACTGTAGGTAGGGAGAGTGTCAGTTTATTTCACTCTGCAAGTCCTTGTTTCCAGGGACCTGGAAGGACAGTGACTGAATTGTCCTTGTGCTATATTGTGATTAAAAAAAACATTTATTCTAGGGACAGAAAACTGTAGGTAGGGAGAGTGTCAGTTTATTTCACTCTGCAAGTCCTTGTTTCCAGGGACCTGGAAGGACAGTGACTGAATTGTCCTTGTGCTATATTGTGATTAAAAAAAACATTTATTCTAGGGACAGAAAACTGTAGGTAGGGAGAGTGTCAGTTTATTTCACTCTGCAAGTCCTTGTTTCCAGGGACCTGGAAGGACAGTGACTGAATTGTCCTTGTGCTATATTGTGATTTAAAAAAAACATTTATTCTAGGGACAGAAAACTGTAGGTAGGGAGAGTGTCAGTTTATTTCACTCTGCAAGTCCTTGTTTCCAGGGACCTGGAAGGACAGTGACTGAATTGTCCTTGTGCTATATTGTGATTAAAAAAAACATTTATTCTAGGGACAGAAAACTGTAGGTAGGGAGAGTGTCAGTTTATTTCACTCTGCAAGTCCTTGTTTCCAGGGACCTGGAAGGACAGTGACTGAATTGTCCTTGTGCTATATTGTGATTAAAAAAAAACATTTATTCTAGGGACAGAAAACTGTAGGTAGGGAGAGTGTCAGTTTATTTCACTCTGCAAGTCCTTGTTTCCAGGGACCTGGAAGGACAGTGAGTGAATTGTCCTTGTGTTATATTGTGATTAAAAAAAACATTTTTTCTAGGGACAGAAAACTGTAGGTAGGGAGAGTGTTTTTTTTCTTTCACTCTGCAAGTCCTTGTTTCCAGGGACCTGTAAGGACAGTGAGTGAATTGTCCTTGTGCTATATTGTGCTTAAAAAAAACATTTATTCTAGGGACAGAAAACTGTAGGTAGGGAGAGTGTCAGTTTATTTCACTCTGCAAGTCCTTGTTTCCAGGGACCTGGAAGGACAGTGACTGAATTGTCCTTGTGCTATATTGTGATTAAAAAAAACATTTATTCTAGGGACAGAAAACTGTAGGTAGGGAGAGTGTCAGTTTATTTCACTCTGCAAGTCCTTGTTTCCAGGGACCTGGAAGGACAGTGACTGAATTGTCCTTGTGCTATATTGTGATTAAAAAAAACATTTATTCTAGGGACAGAAAACTGTAGGTAGGGAGAGTGTCAGTTTATTTCACTCTGCAAGTCCTTGTTTCCAGGGACCTGGAAGGACAGTGACTGAATTGTCCTTGTGCTATATTGTGATTAAAAAAAACATTTATTCTAGGGACAGAAAACTGTAGGTAGGGAGAGTGTCAGTTTATTTCACTCTGCAAGTCCTTGTTTCCAGGGACCTGGAAGGACAGTGAGTGAATTGTCCTTGTGTTATATTGTGATTAAAAAAAACATTTTTTCTAGGGACAGAAAACTGTAGGTAGGGAGAGTGTTTTTTTTCTTTCACTCTGCAAGTCCTTGTTTCCAGGGACCTGTAAGGACAGTGAGTGAATTGTCCTTGTGCTATATTGTGCTTAAAAAAAACATTTATTCTAGGGACAGAAAACTGTAGGTAGGGAGAGTGTCAGTTTATTTCACTCTGCAAGTCCTTGTTTCCAGGGACCTGGAAGGACAGTGACTGAATTGTCCTTGTGCTATATTGTGATTAAAAAAAACATTTATTCTAGGGACAGAAAACTGTAGGTAGGGAGAGTGTCAGTTTATTTCACTCTGCAAGTCCTTGTTTCCAGGGACCTGGAAGGACAGTGACTGAATTGTCCTTGTGCTATATTGTGATTAAAAAAAAACATTTATTCTAGGGACAGAAAACTGTAGGTAGGGAGAGTGTCAGTTTATTTCACTCTGCAAGTCCTTGTTTCCAGGGACCTGGAAGGACAGTGACTGAATTGTCCTTGTGCTATATTGTGATTAAAAAAAACATTTATTCTAGGGACAGAAAACTGTAGGTAGGGAGAGTGTCAGTTTATTTCACTCTGCAAGTCCTTGTTTCCAGGGACCTGGAAGGACAGTGACTGAATTGTCCTTGTGCTATATTGTGATTAAAAAAAACATTTATTCTAGGGACAGAAAACTGTAGGTAGGGAGAGTGTCAGTTTATTTCACTCTGCAAGTCCTTGTTTCCAGGGACCTGGAAGGACAGTGACTGAATTGTCCTTGTGCTATATTGTGATTAAAAAAAACATTTATTCTAGGGACAGAAAACTGTAGGTAGGGAGAGTGTCAGTTTATTTCACTCTGCAAGTCCTTGTTTCCAGGGACCTGGAAGGACAGTGAGTGAATTGTCCTTGTGTTATATTGTGATTAAAAAAAACATTTTTTCTAGGGACAGAAAACTGTAGGTAGGGAGAGTGTTTTTTTTCTTTCACTCTGCAAGTCCTTGTTTCCAGGGACCTGTAAGGACAGTGAGTGAATTGTCCTTGTGCTATATTGTGCTTAAAAAAAACATTTATTCTAGGGACAGAAAACTGTAGGTAGGGAGAGTGTCAGTTTATTTCACTCTGCAAGTCCTTGTTTCCAGGGACCTGGAAGGACAGTGAGTGAATTGTCCTTGTGTTATATTGTGATTAAAAAAAACATTTTTTCTAGGGACAGAAAACTGTAGGTAGGGAGAGTGTTTTTTTTCTTTCACTCTGCAAGTCCTTGTTTCCAGGGACCTGTAAGGACAGTGAGTGAATTGTCCTTGTGCTATATTGTGCTTAAAAAAAACATTTATTCTAGGGACAGAAAACTGTAGGTAGGGAGAGTGTCAGTTTATTTCACTCTGCAAGTCCTTGTTTCCAGGGACCTGGAAGGACAGTGACTGAATTGTCCTTGTGCTATATTGTGATTAAAAAAAACATTTATTCTAGGGACAGAAAACTGTAGGTAGGGAGAGTGTCAGTTTATTTCACTCTGCAAGTCCTTGTTTCCAGGGACCTGGAAGGACAGTGACTGAATTGTCCTTGTGCTATATTGTGATTAAAAAAAACATTTATTCTAGGGACAGAAAACTGTAGGTAGGGAGAGTGTCAGTTTATTTCACTCTGCAAGTCCTTGTTTCCAGGGACCTGGAAGGACAGTGACTGAATTGTCCTTGTGCTATATTGTGATTAAAAAAAACATTTATTCTAGGGACAGAAAACTGTAGGTAGGGAGAGTGTCAGTTTATTTCACTCTGCAAGTCCTTGTTTCCAGGGACCTGGAAGGACAGTGACTGAATTGTCCTTGTGCTATATTGTGATTAAAAAAAACATTTATTCTAGGGACAGAAAACTGTAGGTAGGGAGAGTGTCAGTTTATTTCACTCTGCAAGTCCTTGTTTCCAGGGACCTGGAAGGACAGTGACTGAATTGTCCTTGTGCTATATTGTGATTAAAAAAAACATTTATTCTAGGGACAGAAAACTGTAGGTAGGGAGAGTGTCAGTTTATTTCACTCTGCAAGTCCTTGTTTCCAGGGACCTGGAAGGACAGTGAGTGAATTGTCCTTGTGTTATATTGTGATTAAAAAAAACATTTTTTCTAGGGACAGAAAACTGTAGGTAGGGAGAGTGTTTTTTTTCTTTCACTCTGCAAGTCCTTGTTTCCAGGGACCTGTAAGGACAGTGAGTGAATTGTCCTTGTGCTATATTGTGCTTAAAAAAAACATTTATTCTAGGGACAGAAAACTGTAGGTAGGGAGAGTGTCAGTTTATTTCACTCTGCAAGTCCTTGTTTCCAGGGACCTGGAAGGACAGTGAGTGAATTGTCCTTGTGTTATATTGTGATTAAAAAAAAACATTTTTTCTAGGGACAGAAAACTGTAGGTAGGGAGAGTGTTTTTTTTCTTTCACTCTGCAAGTCCTTGTTTCCAGGGACCTGTAAGGACAGTGAGTGAATTGTCCTTGTGCTATATTGTGCTTAAAAAAAACATTTATTCTAGGGACAGAAAACTGTAGGTAGGGAGAGTGTCAGTTTATTTCACTCTGCAAGTCCTTGTTTCCAGGGACCTGGAAGGACAGTGACTGAATTGTCCTTGTGCTATATTGTGATTAAAAAAAACATTTATTCTAGGGACAGAAAACTGTAGGTAGGGAGAGTGTCAGTTTATTTCACTCTGCAAGTCCTTGTTTCAAGGGACAGAGAAGGACACCTGAAGGTAGCCCTTATTGCTTTTTTCCCATCTCCCTGCAGGCCATCTATTAGAATGTCTGGAAGGCAAACAAGGAGAGGCAGACAGTCAGGAGGCAATAAAAGAGGGCAAGCAGGCTCTGTGTCTGGGGGCAACAGTGCTGGTCGTGGACGCGGTGCATTGTCATCAGCACATGGCCATGGGACACGCTTGTCCTTCTTTTCGGCAGCTGGACATGTTGAGCCACATCATGCCGAAGACTTGGTAGAGTGGATGACCAAGCCCTCCTCCTCCTCCTCATCCTCTCTCACCCAGGCTCAGGGTACTGGAAAAGCAGCTGCCAAAGCGTCGTCTTCCCTGGTATCAATGTCAGACAAATCATCAGTCACTCCTTCCCTAGACCCACCATGTCCTCCTCCTGAGGAGTCCCCCGAACTGTTTCAGCACAGTGTTGGGTACATGCTCCAGGAGGATGCCCAGCGTTTCGAAGGGTCTGATGATGAAACCCAGCTAGAGGAAGGCAGTAGCGTGAGAGCAGACAGAGGGGATGCTCAAGAAGGACACCAATCTGGCAGTCATGTTCCAGCAGCTGCAGCATACTGCCAGATTGGCTCCAGTGATGAGGAGGGAGGGGATGATGAGGTCACTGACTCCACGTGGGTGCCTAATAGGAGAGAGGAGGAGGAGGAGGATGAGGAGGAGGCACATCTCCAACGAGGCAGGATGCCCTTTGGTGGCCAGCGTAAGGGCAGTACACCGACGGAATCACACCGCAGAGCTCCGCCTGTGCAGGGCGCTGCCTCTGCCCGTCATTCAAAAAGTTCTTTGGTGTGGGCCTTTTTTGAGGCTAGTGCATCAGATCGCACAGCTGCTGTTTGCAACATATGTCTCAAGCGTATATCGCGTGGCCAAAACATCAGCCGCTTGGGTACCACATGCCTGACCAGACATATGTTGACCTGCCATGCAGCTCGTTGGCAAGCCTACCTCAAAGACCCACACCAAAGAACAAAGCGGACCTCTCCTTGCACCGCATCAGCTGGGATCTCCAACCCCACTATAACTTCAGTCCTCTCTGAAACATGCACTGAGAGGAATGAAGGTGTAGAATTAGGTGTGTCACAGCCAAGTACTTGCGCCCACTCTGCTAGCAGTACACCGACGTCCGATTCTAGCAGGCAAATTTCCCTGCCCCAGCTGCTGGACCGTCGAAAGAAGTTCACTCCCAGCCATCCACATGCCCAGCGGTTGAATGCTAGCTTGGCTAAATTGCTAGCGCTTCAACTGCTGCCTTTTCAGTTGGTAGACTCGGCCCCCTTCCGTGAGTTTGTGCAATGTGCAGTTCCTCAGTGGCAGGTTCCCAAACGCCACTTTTTCTCACGGAAGGCTATTCCGGCTCTCTACCGGCATGTGGAAGGCAATGTCTTGGCCTCGCTGGACAGGGCGGTCAGCGGTAAGGTGCATATTACCGCTGACTCATGGTCCAGCAGGCATGGACAGGGACGTTACCTTTCTTTCACGGCCCATTGGGTCACTCTTTTGGCAGCTGGGAAGGATTCAGGACAAGGTGCAGTAGTGTTGGAGGTTGTCCCACCGCCACGCCTCCAAAATGCTACTACTGGTTGTGACACACCTCTCTCCTCCACCCCTCCTCTTCTTCTTCCTCCATGGCCTCTTCCTGTGGTTTGTCCTATGAACCAGCGGTGCTCCGTAGCCGTTCACGGGGCTACGCAAGTACGCAGGCAAAAAGATGCCATGCCGTGCTTGCGCTGGTGTGTTTGGGGGACAGAAGCCACACTGGGGCAGAGGTCCTGTCTGCTCTGCAGGGCCAGGCCGAGAGGTGGTTGACGCCACGCCAGCTTAAGCCAGGAATGGTGGTTTGCGACAATGGCACCAACCTCCTCTCCGCCCTCCGACAGGGACAACTGACCCATGTGCCCTGTGTGGCTCACGTCCTTAACCTGGTGGTGCAGCGCTTCTTGGGCAGGTACCCGGGCTTACAGGATGTCCTGAGGCAGGCCAGGAAAGTCTGTGTGCATTTCCGCAGATCTTATAATGCCAGTGCTCGCCTGGCTGAGCTGCAAAAGGAGTTGAACCTGCCCAAGAACCGCCTTATATGTGACATGCCCACCAGGTGGAACTCAACGTTGGCCATGCTGCAGCGGCTGCACACGCAGCAGAGGGCCATCAATGAGTACCTGTGCGACTACGGCACCAGGACAGGGTCAGGGGAGCTTGGGTTTTTTTCTCCACGCCAGTGGGGCATGATCAGGGATGCATGCACTGTCCTGGCACCATTTGAGGAGGCCACGAGGATGGTGAGCAGTGACAGTGCATGCATCAGTGACACTGTACCTCTTGTCCACCTGTTGGAGCACACGCTGCGTGGAATAATGGACAGGGCACTTGAGGCAGAACAGAGGCAGGAAGAGGAGGACTTCCTTGCCTCTCAAGGCCCCCTTTACCCAGACAGTGTTCCTTCTGTCCCACCCATCGCACAGGAAGAGGAGGAGGAGGAGGAGGAGGAGGAGGAGGAGGATTGTGTCAGCATGGAGGTGGAGGCTGGCACTCAGCATCATCAGCAGCAGTCTTTTAGGGATGATTTACAGTCCCAAGAAACCAGTGGACTTGTACGTGGCTGGGAGGAGGTGGCTGCGGATCATGTCGTCCTTAGTGACCCAGAGGACTCCGGAGCGAATGCCTCAGCAAACCTACGCTGCATGGCCTCCCTGATCCTGCAAAGTCTGCGGAAGGATCCTCGTATTCTTCGGATCAAGGAGAGGGACCATTACTGGCTGGCCACTCTCCTTGATCCACGGTACAAGGGTAAGGTTGCGGACCTTATGTTACCGTCGCAGAGGGAGCAGAGGATGAGACAACTCCGGGAGGCCTTGCAGAAAGGTCTGTGCAACGCGTTCCCAGAGACTGGGAGGTTGCAAACTCCTGGTCCTGGACAACGAGTTGCTGAGGCTTCGGCCAGTCAAAGAAGGAGCGGTGGGGAAGGTGGCCGTCTGACCGATGCGTTCAGACAATTCTTTAGTCCGCAGCCCCAAAGTATGATCGGTTCCAGCAACCATCGCCAGCGTCTGATAAACATGGTGCAGGAATATCTAGGGGCAAGGTCAGACTTGGACACCTTCCCCACCGAAAATCCTCTGGCTTACTGGGTCTTGAGGATGGATCACTGGCCAGAGCTTGCACAGTATGCAATTGAGCTACTGGCCTGTCCTGCATCCAGCGTTCTTTCGGAACGCACATTCAGTGCTGCTGGAGGATTTGTCACGGATCACAGGGTGCGCCTGTCCACCGACTCGGTTGATCGACTGACTTTCATCAAGATGAACCAGTCTTGGATCACCACCAGCTACCACACACCTGATGCTGATATAACAGACTAATTGATTTTAACATGTCACATCCCTTCAAGACTGATGCTGATGCTGAGTGCCTGTGCTGTTATGTTGACTGGCTATCCTCCTCCTCCGAGTCCTCAATGATACGATTGATGATGATAGCTTGTAAGATCATTTTTGTTTATGGGTGCCGCCACCAGTGCCTAACGCCCAATTTTTCAGCCCCTGTTTAACAGGGGCGTGTAATTACAATTTTTGAAGCAATACTTTGCAACAGGGCTCATTGCTGTGCTCCAAGTACAGTATCTGTGAGGAGTTGCAGTGTTGTGCCACCAGTGCCTAACGCCCAATTTTTCAGCCCCTGTTTAACAGGGGCGTGTAATTACAATTTTTGAAGCAATACTTTGCAACAGGGCTCATTGCTGTGCTCCAAGTACAGTATCTGTGAGGAGTTGCAGTGTTGTGCCACCAGTGCCTAAGGCCCAATTTTTCAGCCCCTGTTTAACAGGGGCGTGTCATTACAATTTTTGAAGCAATACTTTGCAACAGGGCTCATTGGTGTGCTCCAAGTACAGTATCTGTGAGGAGTTGCAGTGTTGTGCCACCAGTGCCTAAGGCCCAATTTTTCAGCCCCTGTTTAACAGGGGCGTGTCATTACAATTTTTGAAGCAATACTTTGCAACAGGGCTCATTGCTGTGCTCCAAGTACAGTTGCTGTGAGGGGTTGCAGTGTTGTGCCACCAGTGCCTAAGGCCCAATTTTTCAGCCCCTGTTCAACAGGGGCATGTAATTACAATTCTTGATCTAATAATTCACAGCAGGGCCCATTGCTGCACCCACCAAGAGTAACTGTCAGGGCTTACAGTGTTGTGGCACCAGCACCACCATCAAAGGCCCAATTTTTACTACCACTGTTCAACAATTATATGTAATTAAAATTCCTGATATAATAGTTGACAGCAGGGCGTTCCAGCACCAACCAAGAGTAACTGTGAGTGCTTACAGTGTTGTGCCAACACCAACAACTAAGGGGCCTATTTCTGCAGAGTATATACGGCAGGTCCCTACTTTCAAACATCCAACTTACAAACGACTCCTACTTGCAAACGCAAGAAGACAACAGGAAGTGAGAGGAAATCTACCACTAGGAAGGAAAATTCTCTCCTGTAAGAATAAATATGGGAGAAAGGTGTCTCCTCTGTACTGATGCTTTATCAGCAATCCTTGTTTCAAGAAAAACACCACATTTCAAAAACAGTTGTCATTGGGACGGAAAGTGAGGTGAAATGTTCTGAACAGGGGCACAGACAGCAAAACAAATGTTACAGGGGTGATAACCCTTACCTATGTTTTCCAAAAAGTTTAAAAATAGATTTTTGGTCTGGAGCTACACTTCAACAATGTACCTGTTCAAAATTACAAACAGACTCTACATAAGAACAAACCTACAGTCCCTGTCTTGTATGCACCGCCTGTATAGGGCTGTTCAGAGTATATAGGGCCTTTTTTATTTTATGTGCGGGGTTCCCCTTAATATCCATACAAGACCCAAAGGGGCTGGTAATGGGCTGGGGTAGGGGGGGGGGTCATGGGGTAGCTATGCCATTTTTCTTAAAGAATTTCATCCATATTACCGGGACCAGACATTACATTAAAGCCGCAAGCAGTTTTAAATGGCTTTTTTTTCCTTTAGAAGTGTCATTTTGTGCAGGGACAGTTCTAAACACGGGAAACACGTGGCACTTCACAGGCATACTTTAGACACCCCCCAGGTACGATATTTAAAGGAATATTTGACTTTTTTTTTTTCACTTTATGCATCATTAAAATGACTGCTCCCGAAAAACGACCGTTTTTAAAACTTCTTTTTGCATTGATACATGTCCCCTGGTGCAGAACCCGGGTTCCCAAACCCTTTTTAGGACAATAACATGCATAATAGTTGTTATAATTAGCACTTTAGAATTCGAACGTTCGCATCCATTGTATTTAATAGGGTTCTAATGTTCGTTCGAACTTTCGGTCCGTTCGCGGGTTCTGGTGCGAACCGAACCCGGGGGTGTTCGGCTCATCACTACTAATGTACTATGGATCATCACTGATGTACCGTGGATCATCACTGATGTACTGTGAATCATCACTGATGTACTATAGATCATCACTGAAGTACTATGGGCCATCACTGGTGTACTATGGATCATCCCTGGTGTACTATGAATCATCACTGGTGTACTATGGATCATCACTGATGTACTGTGGACCATCCCTGATGTATTGTGGATCATCACTGATGTACTGTGGATCATCACTGATGTACTGTGGATCATCACTGATGTACTGTGGATCATCACTGATGTGCTATGGATCATCACTCATGTACTATGGATCATCACTGATGTACTATGGATCATCACTGATGTACTATGGATCATCACTGATGTACTATGAGCCATCACTGGTGTACTATGGATCATCACTGGTGTACTATCGGCCATCACTGGTGTACTATGGACATAACTGGTCTACTATGGATCATCATTGGTGTACTATGGACCATCACTGATGTTTTATAGATCAACACTAATGTACTGTGGATCATCACTGGTGTACTATGGATCATCCCTGGTGTACTATGGATCATCACTGGTGTACTATGGATCATCACTGGTGTACTATGGATCATCACTGATGTAATATGGGCCATCACTGATGTACTATGGATCATCACTGATGTAATATGGGCCATCACTAATGTACTATGGATCATCACTGATGTACTGTGGATCATCACTGATGTACTATAGTTCATCACTCATGTACTATGGGCCATCACTGGTGTACTATGGGCCATCACTGGTGAACTATGGACCATAACTAATGTACTATGGACCATCACTGGTGTACTGTGGATCATCACTGGTGTACTATGGATCATCCCTGGTGTACTATGGATCATCACTGATGTACAATAGATCATCACTGATGTACTGTGGACCATCACTGGTGTACTGTGGATCATCACTGGTGTACTATGGATCATCCCTGGTGTACTATGGATCATCACTGGTGTACTATGGATCATCACTGGTTTACTATGGATCATCACTGATGTACTATGGATCATCACTGGTGTACTACGGATTATCACTTATGTACTGTGGACCATCCCTGATGTACTGTGGATCATCACTGATGTATTGTTGATCATCACTGATGTACTGTGGATCATCACTGATGTACTGTGGATCATCACTGATGTACTGTGGATCATCACTCATGTACTATAGATCATCACTGATGTACTATAGATCATCACTGATGTACTATGGGCCATCACTGATGTACTATGGGCCATCACTGATGTACTATGGGCCATCACTGATGTACTGTGGATCATCACTGATATGCTGTGAATCATCCCTGATGTACTGTGGATCATCACTGATGTACTGTGGATCATCACTAATGTACTGTGGATCATCACTGATATACTGTGGATCATCACTGATGTACTATGGATCATCACTGATGTACTATGGAGCATCACTGATGTACTATAGATCATCACTGATGTACTATGGATCATCCCTGATGTACTGTGGATCATCACTGATGTACTGTGGATCATCACTGATGTACTGTGGATCATCACTGATGTACTGAGGATCATCACTGATGTACTGAGGATCATCACTGATGTACTGTGGATCATCACTGATGTACTATAGATCATCACTGATGTACTATAGATCATCACTGAAGTACTATGGGCCATCACTGATGTACCGTGGATCATCACTGATGTACCGTGGATCATCACTGATGTACTGTGGATCATCACTGATGTACTATAGATCATCACTGAAGTACTATGAGCCATCACTGATGTACTATGGGCCATCCCTGGTGTACTATGAGCCATCCCTGGTGTACTATGGATCATCACTGATGTACTATGGATCATCACTGATGTACTGTGGATCATCACTGATGTACTATGGGATATCACTGGTGTACTGTGGGCCATCACTGGTGTACTATGGATCATCACTGGTGTACTATGGATCATCACTGGTGTACTATGGGCCATCAATGGTGTACTATGGGCCATCAATGGTGTACTATGGGCCATCACTGGTGTACTATGGGCCATCACTGGTGTACTATGGGCCATCACTGGTGTACTATGGGCCAGCACTGGTGTACTATGGATCATCACTGGTGTACTGTGGACCATCACTGGTGTACTGTGGATCATCACTGATGTACTATGGGCCATCACTGATGTACTATAGTTCATCACTAATGTACTATGGGCCATCACTGGTGTACTATGGATCATCACTGGTGTACTATGGATCATCACTGGTGTACTATGAATCATCACTGGTGTACTATGGATCATCACTGATGTACTATGGGCCATCACTGGTGTACTATAGTTAATCACTGGTGTACTATGGGGCATCACTGGTGTACTATGGGCCATCACTGGTGTACTATGGGCCATCACTGGTGTACTATGGGCCATCACTGGTGTACTATGGATCATCACTGATGTACTATGGGCCATCACTGGTGTACTATGGATCATCACTGGTGTACTATGGATCATCACTGATGTACTGTGGACCATCCCTGATGTACTGTGGATCATCACTGATGTACTGAGGATCATCACTGGTGTACTATGGATCATCACTGATGTACTATGGATCATCACTGATGTACTATGGATCATCACTGATGTACTATGGATCATCACTGATGTACTATAGATCATCACTGATGTACTTTGGGCCATCACTGGTGTACTATGGATCATCACTGATGTACTGTGGACCATCCCTGATGTACTGTGGATCATCACTGATGTACTGTGGATCATCACTGATGTACTGTGGATATCATCACTGATGTACTGAGGACCATCCCTGATGTACTGTGGATCATCACTGATGTTCTATGGACCATCACTGATGTACTATAGATCATCACTGATGTACTATAGATCATCACTGATGTACTGTGGATCATCACTGATGTACTGTGGATCATCACTGATGTACTATAGATCATCACTGATGTACTATGGGCCATCACTGGTGTACTATGGGCTATCATTGGTGTACTATAGATCATCATTGATGTACTATGGGCCATCACTGGTGTACTATGGATCATCACTGATGTACTCTGGACCATCCCTGATGTACTGTGGATCATCACTGATGTACTGAGGATCATAACTGGTGTACTATGGATCATCACTGATGTACTATGGATCATCACTGATGTACTATGGATCATCACTGATGTACTATGGGCCATCACTGGTGTACTATGGGCCATCACTGATGTACTGTGGACCATCCCTGATGTACTGTGGATATCATCACTGATGTACTGAGGACCATCCCTGATGTACTGTGGACCATCCCTGATGTACTGTGGACCATCACTGATGTACTGTGGACCATCACTGATGTACTGTGGATCATCAATGATGTACTGTGGATCATCAGTGATGTACTGTGGATCATCACTGATGCACTATAGATCATCACTGATGTACAATGGGCCATCACTGCTGTACTATGGACCATCACTGGTGTACTATTGGCCATCACTGGTGTACTATGGATCATCACTGGTGTACTATGGATCATCACTGGTGTACTATGGACCATCACTGATGGACTATGGACCATCACTGATGTACTGTGGATCATCACTGATGTACTGTGGATCATCCCTGGTGGACTATGGATCATCACTGGTGTACTATGGATTATCACTGATGTACTATGGGCCATCACTGATGTACTATGGATCATCACTGGTGTACTATGGATCATCCCTGGTGTACTATGGACCATCACTGATATACTATGGACCATCACTGGTGTACTATGGATCATCACTGATGTACCATGGATCATAACTGGTGTACTATGGATCATCACTGATGTACTATGTATTATCACTGATGAACTATGAGCCATCACTGATGTACTATGGATCATCACTTATGTACTATGGATCATCACTGATGTACTATGAGCCATCACTGATGTACTATGGATCATCACTGGTGTACTATGGATGATCACTGATGTACTGTGGACCATCCCTGATGTACTGTGGACCATCCCTGATGTACTGTGGTTCATCACTGATGTACCGTGGATCAGCACTGATGTACTATGGGCCATCACAGGTGTACTATGGATCATCACTGGTGTACTATGGATCATCACTGATGTACTATGGATCATCACTGATGTACTGTGGATCATCACTGATGTACTATAGATCATCACTGATGTACTATGGATCATCCCTGATGTACTATGGATCATCACTGATGTACTATGGACCATCCCTGTTGTACTGTGGATCATCACTGATGTACTGTGGATCATCACTGATGTACTATAGTTTATCACTGATGTACTAAGGGCCATCACTGGTGTACTATGGATTATCACTGATGTACTATGGACCATCCCTGATGTACTATGGACCATCCCTGATGTACTGTGGATCATCACTGATGTACTATGGGCCATCACTGGTGTACTATGGGCCATCACTGGTGTACTATGGGCCATCACTTGTGTACTATGGATCATCACTGATGTACTATGGACCATCCCTGATGTACTATGGACCATCCCTGATGTACTATGGACCATCCCTGATGTACTATGGACCATCCCTGATGTACTATAGATCATCGCTGATGTACTGTGTATCATCACTGATGTACTGTGTATCATCACTGATGTACTGTGTATCATCACTGATGTACTGTGTATCATCCCTGGTGTACTATGGATCATCCCTGGTGTACTATGGATCATCACTGGTGTACTATGGATCATCACTGATGTACTATGGGCCATCACTGATGTACTATGGATCATCACTGATGTACTGTGGATCATCACTGATGTACTATAGTTCATCACTGATGTACTATGGGCCATCACTGGTGTACTATGGGCCATCACTGGTGTACTATGGACCATAACTAATGTACTATGGATCATCACTGATGTACCGTGGATCATCACTGATGTACTGTGGATCATCACTGATGTACTATAGATCATCACTGAAGTACTATGGACCATCACTGGTGTACTATGGATCATCCCTGGTGTACTATGAATCATCACTGGTGTACTATGGATCATCACTGATGTACTGTGGACCATACCTGATGTATTGTGGATCATCACTGATGTACTGTGGATCATCACTGATGTACTGTGGATCATCACTGATGTACTGTGGATCATCACTGATGTGCTATGGATCATCACTCATGTACTATGGATCATCACTGATGTACTATGGATCATCACTGATGTACTATGGATCATCACTGATGTACTATGAGCCATCACTGGTGTACTATGGATCATCACTGGTGTACTATCGGCCATCACTGGTGTACTATGGACATAACTGGTCTACTATGGATCATCATTGGTGTACTATGGACCATCACTGATGTTTTATAGATCAACACTAATGTACTGTGGATCATCACTGGTGTACTATGGATCATCCCTGGTGTACTATGGATCATCACTGGTGTACTATGGATCATCACTGGTGTACTATGGATCATCACTGATGTAATATGGGCCATCACTGATGTACTATGGATCATCACTGATGTAATATGGGCCATCACTAATGTACTATGGATCATCACTGATGTACTGTGGATCATCACTGATGTACTATAGTTCATCACTCATGTACTATGGGCCATCACTGGTGTACTATGGGCCATCACTGGTGAACTATGGACCATAACTAATGTACTATGGACCATCACTGGTGTACTGTGGATCATCACTGGTGTACTATGGATCATCCCTGGTGTACTATGGATCATCACTGATGTACAATAGATCATCACTGATGTACTGTGGACCATCACTGGTGTACTGTGGATCATCACTGGTGTACTATGGATCATCCCTGGTGTACTATGGATCATCACTGGTGTACTATGGATCATCACTGGTTTACTATGGATCATCACTGATGTACTATGGATCATCACTGGTGTACTACGGATTATCACTTATGTACTGTGGACCATCCCTGATGTACTGTGGATCATCACTGATGTATTGTTGATCATCACTGATGTACTGTGGATCATCACTGATGTACTGTGGATCATCACTGATGTACTGTGGATCATCACTCATGTACTATAGATCATCACTGATGTACTATAGATCATCACTGATGTACTATGGGCCATCACTGATGTACTATGGGCCATCACTGATGTACTATGGGCCATCACTGATGTACTGTGGATCATCACTGATATGCTGTGAATCATCCCTGATGTACTGTGGATCATCACTGATGTACTGTGGATCATCACTAATGTACTGTGGATCATCACTGATATACTGTGGATCATCACTGATGTACTATGGATCATCACTGATGTACTATGGAGCATCACTGATGTACTATAGATCATCACTGATGTACTATGGATCATCCCTGATGTACTGTGGATCATCACTGATGTACTGTGGATCATCACTGATGTACTGTGGATCATCACTGATGTACTGAGGATCATCACTGATGTACTGAGGATCATCACTGATGTACTGTGGATCATCACTGATGTACTATAGATCATCACTGATGTACTATAGATCATCACTGAAGTACTATGGGCCATCACTGATGTACCGTGGATCATCACTGATGTACCGTGGATCATCACTGATGTACTGTGGATCATCACTGATGTACTATAGATCATCACTGAAGTACTATGAGCCATCACTGATGTACTATGGGCCATCCCTGGTGTACTATGAGCCATCCCTGGTGTACTATGGATCATCACTGATGTACTATGGATCATCACTGATGTACTGTGGATCATCACTGATGTACTATGGGATATCACTGGTGTACTGTGGGCCATCACTGGTGTACTATGGATCATCACTGGTGTACTATGGATCATCACTGGTGTACTATGGGCCATCAATGGTGTACTATGGGCCATCAATGGTGTACTATGGGCCATCACTGGTGTACTATGGGCCATCACTGGTGTACTATGGGCCATCACTGGTGTACTATGGGCCAGCACTGGTGTACTATGGATCATCACTGGTGTACTGTGGACCATCACTGGTGTACTGTGGATCATCACTGATGTACTATGGGCCATCACTGATGTACTATAGTTCATCACTAATGTACTATGGGCCATCACTGGTGTACTATGGATCATCACTGGTGTACTATGGATCATCACTGGTGTACTATGAATCATCACTGGTGTACTATGGATCATCACTGATGTACTATGGGCCATCACTGGTGTACTATAGTTCATCACTGGTGTACTATGGGGCATCACTGGTGTACTATGGGCCATCACTGGTGTACTATGGGCCATCACTGGTGTACTATGGGCCATCACTGGTGTACTATGGATCATCACTGATGTACTATGGGCCATCACTGGTGTACTATGGATCATCACTGGTGTACTATGGATCATCACTGATGTACTGTGGACCATCCCTGATGTACTGTGGATCATCACTGATGTACTGAGGATCATCACTGGTGTACTATGGATCATCACTGATGTACTATGGATCATCACTGATGTACTATGGATCATCACTGATGTACTATGGATCATCACTGATGTACTATAGATCATCACTGATGTACTTTGGGCCATCACTGGTGTACTATGGATCATCACTGATGTACTGTGGACCATCCCTGATGTACTGTGGATCATCACTGATGTACTGTGGATCATCACTGATGTACTGTGGATATCATCACTGATGTACTGAGGACCATCCCTGATGTACTGTGGATCATCACTGATGTTCTATGGACCATCACTGATGTACTATAGATCATCACTGATGTACTATAGATCATCACTGATGTACTGTGGATCATCACTGATGTACTGTGGATCATCACTGATGTACTATAGATCATCACTGATGTACTATGGGCCATCACTGGTGTACTATGGGCCATCATTGGTGTACTATAGATCATCATTGATGTACTATGGGCCATCACTGGTGTACTATGGATCATCACTGATGTACTGTGGACCATCCCTGATGTACTGTGGATCATCACTGATGTACTGAGGATCATAACTGGTGTACTATGGATCATCACTGATGTACTATGGATCATCACTGATGTACTATGGATCATCACTGATGTACTATGGGCCATCACTGGTGTACTATGGGCCATCACTGATGTACTGTGGACCATCCCTGATGTACTGTGGATATCATCACTGATGTACTGAGGACCATCCCTGATGTACTGTGGACCATCCCTGATGTACTGTGGACCATCACTGATGTACTGTGGATCATCAATGATGTACTGTGGATCATCAATGATGTACTGTGGATCATCAGTGATGTACTGTGGATCATCACTGATGCACTATAGATCATCACTGATGTACAATGGGCCATCACTGCTGTACTATGGACCATCACTGGTGTACTATTGGCCATCACTGGTGTACTATGGATCATCACTGGTGTACTATGGACCATCACTGATGGACTATGGACCATCACTGATGTACTGTGGATCATCACTGATGTACTGTGGATCATCCCTGGTGGACTATGGATCATCACTGGTGTACTATGGATTATCACTGATGTACTATGGGCCATCACTGATGTACTATGGATCATCACTGGTGTACTATGGATCATCCCTGGTGTACTATGGACCATCACTGATGTACTATGGACCATCACTGATGTACTATGGATCATCACTGATGTACTATAGATCATCACTGATGTACTATGGGCCATCACTGGTGTACTATGGATCATCACTGATGTACTGTGGACCATCCCTGATGTACTGTGGATCATCACTGATGTACTGAGGATCATCACTGGTGTACTATGGATCATCACTGATGTACTGAGGATCATCACTGGTGTACTATGGATCATCACTGATGTACTATGGATCATCACTGATGTACTATGGATCATCACTGATGTAAAATGGATCATCACTGATGTACTATAGATCATCACTGATGTACTTTGGGCCATCACTGGTGTACTATGGATCATCACTGATGTACTGTGGACCATCCCTGATGTACTGTGGATCATCACTGATGTACTGTGGATCATCACTGATGTACTATAGATCATCACTGATGTACTGTGAATCATCACTGATGTACTGTGGATCATCAGTGATGTACTATAGATCATCACTGATGTACTATGGGCCATCACTGGTGTACTATGGGCCATCATTGGTGTACTATGGATCATCACTGGTGTACTATAGATCATCACTGATGTACTGTGGATAATCACTGATGTACTGTGGATCATCACTGATGTACTGAGGATCATCACTGATGTACTATGGGCCATCACTGATGTACTGTGGATCATCACTGGTGTACTATGGATCATCACTGATGTACTGTGGATCATCACTGATGTACTATGGATCATCACTGATGTACTGTGGATCATCACTGATGTACTATAGATCATCACTGATGTACTGTGGATCATCACTGATGTACTGAGGATCATCACTGATGTACTGAGGATCATCACTGATGTACTATGGATCATCACTGATGTACTATGGATCATCACTGATGTACTATGGATCATCACTGATGTACTGTGGATCATCACTGATGTACTATAGATCATCACTGATGTACTATGGATCATCACTGATGTACTATGGATCATCACTGATGTACTATGGACCATCCCTGATGTACTGTGGATCATCACTGATGTACTGTGGATTATCACTGATATACTGTGGACCATCACTGATGTACTGGGGATCATCACTGGTGTACTATGGATCATCACTGGTGTACTATGGACCATCCCTGATGTACTGTGGATAATCACTGATGTACTGTGGATCATCACTGATGTACTATAGTTCATCACTGATGTACTAAGGGCCATCACTGGTGTACTATGGATTATCACTGGTGTACTATGGATCATTACTGATGTACTATGGACCATCCCTGATGTACTATGGACCATCCCTGATGTACTGTGGATCATCACTGATGTACTGTGGATCATCACTGGTGTACTATAGATCATCACTGATGTACTATGGGCCATCACTGGTGTACTATGGGCCATCACTGGTGTACTATGGGCCATCACTGGTGTACTATGGATCATCACTGATGTACTATGGACCATCCCTGATGTACTATGGACCATCCCTGATGTACTATGGATCATCACTGATGTACTATGGATCATCACTGATGTACTATGGATCATCACTGATGTACTATGGGCCATCACTGGTGTACTATGGGCCATCACTGATGTACTGAGGACCATCCCTGATGTACTGTGGATATCATCACTGATGTACTGAGGACCATCCCTGATGTACTGTGGACCATCACTGATGTACTGTGGATCATCACTGATGTTCTATGGACCATCACTGATGTACTGTGGATCATCACTGATGTACTGTGGATCATCAGTGATGTACTGTGGATCATCACTGATGCACTATAGATCATCACTGATGTACTATGGGCCATCACTGCTGTACTATGGGCCATCACTGGTGTACTATGGGCCATCACTGGTGTACTATGGATCATCACTGGTGTACTATGGATCATCACTGGTGTACTATGGACCATCACTGATGGACTATGGACCATCACTGATGTACTGTGAATCATCACTGATGTACTGTGGATCATCCCTGGTGGACTATGGATCATCACTGGTGTACTATGGATTATCACTGATGTACTATGGGCTAGGCTTGTGCAATTCGTTTCGTAACGAATTGAAATTCGTCCGAATTTAGCAACTTTCGGACATTCGGAAGCATTCGAATTTCCGAACAAAGCAATTACGAATAAGACCGAATCCGAAATAAATTATACCGCAAATAGCGAATGCCCGAATGTCTTCGGCATAATTCGTTATGAAAAAGTTACGAATGTACGAATCCATACGAAGCACAATAACACTCACTCTGCTCTGCTCTCTGCTTCTCCCACACCGTGCTGAACTCCCTCTCAAAATGGTGTACAGGGGCGGAGGTTATAGCCGCATGTAAAAAACGAAAGTAAAATACGAGATTTCGAATCCATTCGAAGCACAATAACACTCACTCTGCTCTGCTCTCTGCTTCTCCCTCACCGTGCTGAACCCTCTGAAAATGGTGTACAGGGGCGGAGCCTATAGCCGCATGTTAAAAACGAAAGTAAAATACGAGATTTCGAATCGTTACAAATAACCGCAATGTATTTAGAAAAGTACAAATCCATTCGAAGCACATTAGGCATAATAGGCAGCGTCGTTGTGAGAGAGACACGGAAAATTACGAATCAACGAACCCAAAAAAAGTTACGAAAGTAGGAGTTGTGTCCAGAATCAACGAAAAACAACGTACTCTACCGAAAGTACGAACCCAAAAAAAGTTACGAAAGTAGGAGTTGTGTCCAGAATCAACGAAAAACAACGTACTCTACCGAAAGTACGAATTATAAAGCAACAAAAAATTCAACGAAAAATGTTGCTTGCAAAAATACGAATGAGTCCGAACACGAAAAATCCCGTCTAGCAAAATTACGAATGATTACGAATCAACAGGACCGGAAAGAAACGAACTGAAACGGAACGAATTTTTCCGTTGTGCACAAGTCTACTATGGGCCATCACTGATGTACTATGGATCATCACTGGTGTACTATGGATCATCCCTGGTGTACTATGGACCATCACTGATGTACTATGGACCATCACTGATGTACTATGGATCATCACTGATGTACTATAGATCATCACTGATGTACTATGGGCCATCACTGGTGTACTATGGATCATCACTGATGTACTGTGGACCATCCCTGATGTACTGTGGATCATCACTGATGTACTGAGGATCATCACTGGTGTACTATGGATCATCACTGATGTACTATGGATCATCACTGATGTACTATGGATCATCCCTGGTGTACTATGGATCATCACTGGTGTACTATGGATCATCACTGGTGTACTATGGATCATCACTGGTGTACTATGGATCATCACTGATGTACTGTGGACCATCCCTGATGTACTGTGGATCATCACTGATGTACTGTGGATCATCACTGATGTACTATAGATCATCACTGATGTACTGTGGATCATCACTGATGTACTGTGGATCATCACTGATGTACTATAGATCATCACTGATGTACTATGGGCCATCACTGGTGTACTATGGATCATCACTGGTGTACTATAGATCATCACTGATGTACTGTGGATAATCACTGATGTACTGTGGATCATCACTGATGTACTGAGGATCATCACTGATGTACTATGGGCCATCACTGATGTACTGTGGATCATCACTGGTGTACTATGGATCATCACTGATGTACTGTGGATCATCACTGATGTACTATGGATCATCACTGGTGTACTGTGGATCATCACTGATGTACTATAGATCATCACTGATGTACTGTGGATCATCACTGATGTACTGAGGATCATCACTGATGTACTGAGGATCATCACTGATGTACTATGGATCATCACTGATGTACTATGGATCATCACTGATGTACTATGGACCATCCCTGATGTACTGTGGATCATCACTAATGTACTGTGGATCATCACTGGTGTACTATGGATCAACACTGATGTACTGTGGATCATCACTGATGTACTGAGGATCATCACTGATGTACTGTGAATCATCACTGATGTACTATAGATCATCACTGATGTACTATGGATCATCACTGATGTACTATGGACCATCCCTGATGTACTGTGGATCATCACTGATGTACTGTGGATTATCACTGATGTACTGTGGACCATCACTGATGTACTGGGGATCATCACTGGTGTACTATGGATCATCACTGGTGTACTATGGACCATCCCTGATGTACTGTGGATCATCACTGATGTACTGTGGATCATCACTGATGTACTATAGATCATCACTGATGTACTATGGGCCATCACTGGTGTACTATGGGCCATCACTGGTGTACTATGGGCCATCACTGGTGTACTATGGATCATCACTGATGTACTATGGACCATCCCTGATGTACTATGGACCATCCCTGATGTACTATGGACCATCCCTGATGTACTATGGACCATCCCTGATGTACTATAGATCATCACTGATGTACTGTGGATCATCACTGAGGTACTATGGATCATCCCTGGTGTACTATGGATCATCACTGGTGTACTATGGATCATCACTGGTGTACTATGGATCATCACTGATGTACTATGGGCCATCACTGATGTACTATGGATCATCACTGATGTACTGTGGACCATCCCTGATGTATTGTGGATCATCACTGATGTACTGTGGATCATCACTGATATACTGTGGATCCTCTCTGATGTACTATGGATCATCACTGATGTGCTATGGATCATCACTGATGTGCTATGGATCATCACTGATGTACTATGAGCCATCACTGGTGTACTATGGATCATCACTGGTGTACTATGGGCCATCACTGGTGTACTATGGGCCATCACTGGTGTACTGTGGATCATCACTGGTGTACTATCGATCATCCCTGGTGTACTGTGGATCATCACTGGGGTAATTTGGATCATCACTGGTGTACTATGGGCCATCACTGATGTACTGTGGACCATTCCTGATGTACTGTGGATATCATCACTGATTTACTGAGGACCATCACTGATGTACTGTGGATCATCACTGGGGTACTATGGATCATCACTGGTGTACTATGGGCCATCACTGATGTACTGTGGACCATCCCTGATGTACTGTGGATATCATCACTGATGTACTGAGGACCATCCCTGGTGTACTGTGGATCATCACTCGGGTACTATGGATCATCACTGGTGTACTATGGGCCATCACTGATGTACTGTGGACCATCCCTGATGTACTGTGGATATCATCACTGATGTACTGTGGACCATCACTGATGTACTGTGGATCATCACTGATGTTCTATGGACCATCACTGATGTACTGTGGATCATTACTGATGTACTGTGGATCATCAGTGATGTACTGTGGATCATCACTGATGCACTATAGATCATCACTGATGTACTATGGGCCATCACTGCTGTACTATGGGCCATCACTGGTGTTCTATGGGCCATCACTGGTGTACTATGGATCATCACTGGTGTACTATGGACCATCACTGATGGACTATGGACCATCACTGATGTACTGTGGATCATCACTGATGTACTTTGGATCATCCCTGGTGGACTATGGATCATCACTGGTGTACTATGGATTATCACTGATGTACTATGGGCCATCACTGATGTACTATGGATCATCACTGGTGTACTATGGATCATCCCTGGTGTACTATGGACCATCACTGATGTACTATGGACCATCACTGATGTACTATGGATCATCACTGATGTACTATAGATCATCACTGATGTACTATGGGCCATCACTGGTGTACTATGGATCATCACTGATGTACTGTGGACCATCCCTGATGTACTGAGGATCATCACTGATGTACTGAGGATCATCTCTGGTGTACTATGGATCATCACTGATGTACTATGGATCATCACTGATGTAGTATGGATCATCCCTGATGTACTATGGATTATCACTGATGTACTGTGGACCATCACTGATGTACTGGGGATCATCACTGGTGTACTATGGATCATCACTGGTGTACTATGGACCATCCCTGATGTACTGTGGATCATCACTGATGTACTGTGGATCATCACTGATGTACTATAGATCATCACTGATGTACTATGGGCCATCACTGGTGTACTATGGGCCATCACTGGTGTACTATGGGCCATCACTGGTGTACTATGGATCATCACTGATGTACTATGGACCATCCCTGATGTACTATGGACCATCCCTGATGTACTATGGACCATCCCTGATGTACTATGGACCATCCCTGATGTACTATAGATCATCACTGATGTTCTGTGGATCATCACTGATGTACTATGGATCATCCCTGGTGTACTATGGATCATCACTGGTGTACTATGGATCATCACTGGTGTACTATGGATCATCACTGATGTACTGTGGATCATCACTGGTGTACTATAGATCATCACTGATGTAATATGGGCCATCACTGGTGTACTATGGGCCATCACTGGTGTACTATGGGCCATCACTGGTGTACTATGGATCATCACTGATGTACTATGGACCATCCCTGATGTACTATGGACCATCCCTGATGTACTATGGACCATCCCTGATGTACTATGGACCATCCCTGATGTACTATAGATCATTACTGATGTACTGTGGATCATCACTGATGTACTATGGATCATCCCTGGTGTACTATGGATCATCTCTGGTGTACTATGGATCATCACTGGTGAACTATGGATCATCACTGATGTACTATGGGCCATCACTGATGTACTATGGATCATCACTGATGTACTGTGGATCATCACTGATGTACTATAGTTCATCACTGATGTACTATGGGCCATCACTGGTGTACTATGGGCCATCACTGTGTACTATGGATCATCACTGGTGTACTGTGGATAATCACTGATGTACTGTGGATCATCACTGATGTACTGAGGATCATCACTGATGTACTATGGGCCATCACTGATGTACTGTGGATCATCACTGGTGTACTATGGATCATCACTGATGTACTGTGGATCATTACTGATGTACTATGGATCATCACTGATGTACTGTGGATCATCACTGATGTACTATAGATCATCACTGATGTACTGTGAATCATCACTGATGGACTATGGACCATCACTGATGTACTGTGGATCATCACTGATGTACTATGGATCATCACTGATGTACTGTGGATCATCACTGATGTACTATAGATCATCACTGATGTACTGTGGATCATCACTGATGGACTATGGACCATCACTGATGTACTGTGGATCATCACTGGTGTACTATGGATCATCACTGGTGTAGTATGGACCATCACTGATGGACTATGGACCATCACTGATGTACTGTGGATCATCACTGATGTACTGTGAATCATCCCTGGTGGATTATGGATCATCACTGGTGTACTATGGATTATCACTGATGTACTATGGGCCATCACTGATGTACTATGGATCATCACTGGTGTACTATGGATCATCCCTGGTGTACTATGGACCATCACTGATGTACTATGGACCATCACTGATGTACTATGGATCATCACTGATGTACTATAGATCATCACTGATGTACTATGGGCCATCACTGGTGTACTATGGATCATCACTGATGTACTGTGGACCATCCCTGATGTACTGTGGATCATCACTGATGTACTGAGGATCATCACTGGTGTACTATGGATCATCACTGATGTACTACGGATCATCACTGATGTACTATAGATCATCACTGATGTACTTTGGGCCATCACTGGTGTACTATGGATCATCACTGATGTACTGTGGACCATCCCTGATGTACTGTGGATCATCACTGATGTACTGTGGATCATCACTGATGTACTATAGATCATCACTGGTGTACTATGGATCATCACTGGTGTACTATGGACCATCCCTGATGTACTGTGGATCATCACTGATGTACTGTGGATCATCACTGATGTACTATAGATCATCACTGATGTACTATGGGCCATCACTGGTGTACTATGGGCCATCACTGGTGTACTATGGGCCATCACTGGTGTACTATGGATCATCACTGATGTACTATGGATCATCACTGATGTACTGTGGATCATCCCTGATGTACTATGGACCATCCCTGATGTACTATGGACCATCCCTGATGTACTATAGATCATCACTGATGTTCTGTGGATCATCACTGATGTACTATGGATCATCCCTGGTGTACTATGGATCATCACTGGTGTACTATGGATCATCACTGGTGTACTATGGATCATCACTGATGTACTGTGGATCATCACTGGTGTACTATAGATCATCACTGATATAATATGGGCCATCACTGGTGTACTATGGGCCATCACTGGTGTACTATGGGCCATCACTGGTGTACTATGGATCATCACTGATGTACTATGGACCATCCCTGATGTACTATGGACCATCCCTGATGTACTATGGACCATCCCTGATGTACTATGGACCATCCCTGATGTACTATAGATCATCACTGATGTACTGTGGATCATCACTGATGTACTATGGATCATCCCTGGTGTACTATGGATCATCACTGGTGTACTATGGATCATCACTGGTGAACTATGGATCATCACTGATGTACTATGGGCCATCACTGATGTACTATGGATCATCACTGATGTACTGTGGATCATCACTGATGTACTATAGTTCATCACTGATGTACTATGGGCCATCACTGGTGTACTATGGACCATCACTGGTGTACTATGGACCATCACTAATGTACTATGGATCATCACTGATGTACTGTGGATCATCACTGATGTACTGTAGATCATCACTGATGTATTATGGATCATCACTGATGTGCTATGGATCATCACTGATGTACTATGAGCCATCACTGGTGTACTATGGATCATCACTGGTGTACTATGGGCCATCACTGGTGTACTATGGGCCATCACTGGTGTACTGTGGATCATCACTGGTGTACTATCGATCATCCCTGGTGTACTGTGGATCATCACTGGGGTACTATGGATCATCACTGGTGTACTATGGGCCATCACTGATGTACTGTGGACCATTCCTGATGTACTGTGGATATCATCACTGATGTACTGAGGACCATCACTGATGTACTGTGGATCATCACTGGGGTACTATGGATCATCACTGGTGTACTATGGGCCATCACTGATGTACTGTGGACCATCCCTGATGTACTGTGGATATCATCACTGATGTACTGAGGACCATCCCTGGTGTACTGTGGATCATCACTGGGGTACTATGGATCATCACTGGTGTACTATGGGCCATCACTGATGTACTGTGGACCATCCCTGATGTACTGTGGATATCATCACTGATGTACTGTGGACCATCACTGATGTACTGTGGATCATCACTGATGTTCTATGGACCATCACTGATGTACTGTGGATCATCACTGATGTACTGTGGATCATCAGTGATGTACTGTGGATCATCACTGATGCACTATAGATCATCACTGATGTACTATGGGCCATCACTGCTGTACTATGGGCCATCACTGGTGTTCTATGGGCCATCACTGGTGTACTATGGATCATCACTGGTGTACTATGGACCATCACTGATGGACTATGGACCATCACTGATGTACTGTGGATCATCACTGATGTACTATGGATCATCACTGGTGTACTATGGATCATCCCTGGTGTACTATGGACCATCACTGATGTACTATGGACCATCACTGATGTACTATAGATCATCACTGATGTACTATGGGCCATCACTGGTGTACTATGGATCATCACTGATGTACTGTGGACCATCCCTGATGTACTGTGGACCATCCCTGATGTACTGTGGATCATCACTGATGTACTGAGGATCATCTCTGGTGTACTATGGATCATCACTGATGTACTATGGATCATCACTGATGTAGTATGGATCATCACTGATGTACTATGGATCATCACTGATGTACTATAGATCATCACTGATGTACTTTGGGCCATCACTGGTGTACTATGGATCATCACTGATGTACTGTGGACCATCCCTGATGTACTGTGGATCATCACTGATGTACTGTGGATCATCACTGATGTACTATGGATCATCACTGATGTACTGTGGATCATCACTGGTGTACTATGGATCATCACTGGTGTACTATAGATCATCACTGATGTACTGTGGATCATCACTGATGTACTGAGGATCATCACTGATGTACTGAGGATCATCACTGATGTACTATGGATCATCACTGATGTACTGTGGATTATCACTGATGTTCTATAGATCATCACTGATGTACTATGGATCATCACTGATGTACTATGGATCATCACTGATGTACTATGGACCATCCCTGATGTACTGTGGATCATCACTGATGTACTGTGGATTATCACTGATGTACTGTGGACCATCATTGATGTACTGGGGATCATCACTGGTGTACTATGGATCATCACTGGTGTACTATGGACCATCCCTGATGTACTGTGGATCATCACTGATGTACTATGGACCATCCCTGATGTACTATGGACCATCCCTGATGTACTATAGATCATCACTGATGTACTATGGGCCATCACTGGTGTACTATGGGCCATCACTGGTGTACTATGGGCCATCACTGGTGTACTATGGATCATCACTGATGTACTATGGACCATCCCTGATGTACTATGGACCATCCCTGATGTACTATGGACCATCCCTGATGTACTATTGACCATCCCTGATGTACTATAGATCATCACTGATGTTCTGTGGATCATCACTGATGTACTATGGATCATCCCTGGTGTACTATGGATCATCACTGGTGTACTATGGATCATCACTGATGTACTGCGGATCATCACTGGTGTACTATAGATCATCACTGATGTAATATGGGCCATCACTGGTGTACTATGGGCCATCACTGGTGTACTATGGGCCATCACTGGTGTGCTATGGATCATCACTGATGTACTATGGACCATCCCTGATGTACTATGGACCATCCCTGATGTACTATGGACCATCCCTGATGTACTATGGACCATCCCTGATGTACTATAGATCATCACTGATGTACTGTGGATCATCACTGATGTACTATGGATCATCCCTGGTGTACTATGGATCATCACTGGTGTACTATGGATCATCACTGGTGAACTATGGATCATCACTGATGTACTATGGGCCATCACTGATGTACTATGGATCATCAGTGATGTACTGTGGATCATCACTGATGTACTATAGTTCATCACTGATGTACTATGGGCCATCACTGGTGTACTATGGGCCATCACTGGTGTACTATGGACCATCACTAATGTACTATGGATCATCACTAATGTACTGTGGATCATCACTAATGTACTGTGGATCATCACTGATGTATTATGGATCATCACTGATGTGCTATGGATCATCACTGATGTACTATGAGCCATCACTGGTGTACTATGGATCATCACTGGTGTACTATGGGCCATCACTGGTGTACTATGGGCCATCACTGGTGTACTGTGGATCATCACTGGTGTACTATCGATCATCCCTGGTGTACTGTGGATCATCACTGGGGTACTATGGATCATCACTGGTGTACTATGGGCCATCACTGATGTACTGTGGACCATTCCTGATGTACTGTGGATATCATCACTGATGTACTGAGGACCATCACTGATGTACTGTGGATCATCACTGGGGTACTATGGATCATCACTGGTGTACTATGGGCCATCACTGATGTACTGTGGACCATCCCTGATGTACTGTGGATATCATCACTGATGTACTGAGGACCATCCCTGGTGTACTGTGGATCATCACTGGGGTACTATGGATCATCACTGGTGTACTATGGGCCATCACTGATGTACTGTGGACCATCCCTGATGTACTGTGGATATCATCACTGATGTACTGTGGACCATCACTGATGTACTGTGGATCATCACTGATGTTCTATGGACCATCACTGATGTACTGTGGATCATCACTGATGTACTGTGGATCATCAGTGATGTACTGTGGATCATCACTGATGCACTATAGATCATCACTGATGTACTATGGGCCATCACTGCTGTACTATGGGCCATCACTGGTGTTCTATGGGCCATCACTGGTGTACTATGGATCATCACTGGTGTACTATGGACCATCACTGATGGACTATGGACCATCACTGATGTACTGTGGATCATCACTGATGTACTATGGATCATCACTGGTGTACTATGGATCATCCCTGGTGTACTATGGACCATCACTGATGTACTATGGACCATCACTGATGTACTATGGGCCATCACTGGTGTACTATGGATCATCACTGATGTACTGTGGACCATCCCTGATGTACTGTGGATCATCACTGATGTACTGAGGATCATCTCTGGTGTACTATGGATCATCACTGATGTACTATGGATCATCACTGATGTAGTATGGATCATCACTGATGTACTATGGATCATCACTGATGTACTATAGATCATCATTGATGTACTTTGGGCCATCACTGGTGTACTATGGATCATCACTGATGTACTGTGGACCATCCCTGATGTACTGTGGATCATCACTGATGTACTGTGGATCATCACTGATGTACTATAGATCATCACTGATGTACTGTGGATCATCACTGGTGTACTATGGATCATCACTGGTGTACTATAGATCATCACTGATGTACTGTGGATAATCACTGATGTACTGTGGATCATCACTGATGTACTGAGAATCATCACTGATGTACTGTGGGCCATCACTGATGTACTGTGGATCATCACTGGTGTACTATGGATCATCACTGATGTACTGTGGATCATCACTGATGTACTATGGATCATCACTGATGTACTGTGGATCATCACTGATGTACTATAGATCATCACTGATGTACTGTGGATCATCACTGATGTACTGAGGATCATCACTGATGTACTGAGGATCATCACTGATGTACTATGGATCATCACTGATGTACTGTGGATCATCACTGATGTTCTATAGATCATCACTGATGTACTATGGATCATCACTGATGTACTATGGATCATCACTGATGTACTATGGACCATCCCTGATGTACTGTGGATCATCACTGATGTACTGTGGATTATCACTGATGTACTGTGGACCATCACTGATGTACTGGGGATCATCACTGGTGTACTATGGATCATCACTGGTGTACTATGGACCATCCCTGATGTACTGTGGATCATCACTGATGTACTGTGGATCATCACTGATGTACTATAGTTCATCACTGATGTACTAAGGGCCATCACTGGTGTGCTATGGATTATCACTGGTGTACTATGGATCATCACTGATGTACTATGGACCATCCCTGATGTACTATGGGCCATCACTGATGTACTGTGGACCATCCCTGATGTACTGTGGATATCATCACTGATGTACTGAGGACCATCCCTGGTGTACTGTGGATCATCACTGGGGTACTATGGATCATCACTGGTGTACTATGGGCCATCACTGATATACTGTGGACCATCCCTGATGTACTGTGGATATCATCACTGATGTACTGTGGACCATCACTGATGTACTGTGGATCATCACTGATGTTCTATGGACCATCACTGATGTACTGTGGATCATCACTGATGTACTGTGGATCAACAGTGATGTACTGTGGATCATCACTGATGCACTATAGATCATCACTGATGTACTATGGGCCATCACTGCTGTACTATGGGCCATCACTGGTGTTCTATGGGCCCTCACTGGTGTACTATGGATCATCACTGGTGTACTATGGACCATCACTAATGGACTATGGACCATCACTGATGTACTGTGGATCATCACTGATGTACTGTGGATCATCCCTGGTGGACTATGGATCATCACTGGTGTACTATGGATTATCACTGATGTACTATGGATCATCACTGGTGTACTATGGATCATCCCTGGTGTACTATGGACCATCACTGATGTACTATGGACCATCACTGATGTACTATGGATCATCACTGATGTACTATAGATCATCACTGATGTACTATGGGCCATCACTGGTGTACTATGGATCATCACTGATGTACTGTGGACCATCCCTGATGTACTGTGGATCATCACTGATGTACTGAGGATCATCTCTGGTGTACTATGGATCATCACTGATGTACTATGGATCATCACTGATGTAGTATGGATCATCACTGATGTACTATGGATCATCACTGATGTACTATAGATCATCACTGATGTACTTTGGGCCATCACTGGTGTACTATGGATCATCACTGATGTACTATAGATCATCACTGATGTACTTTGGGCCATCACTGGTGTACTATGGATCATCACTGATGTACTGTGGACCATCCCTGATGTACTGTGGATCATCACTGATGTACTGTGGATCATCACTGATGTACTATAGATCATCACTGATGTACTGTGGATCATCACTGATGTACTGTGGATCATCACTGATGTACTATAGATCATCACTGATGTACTATGGGCCATCACTGGTGTACTTTGGATCATCACTGGTGTACTATTGATCATCACTGATGTACTGTGGATAATCACTGATGTACTGTGGATCATCACTGATGTACTGAGAATCATCACTGATGTACTGTGGGCCATCACTGATGTACTGTGGATCATCACTGGTGTACTATGGATCATCACTGATGTACTGTGGATCATCACTGATGTACTATGGATCATCACTGATGTACTATGGATCATCACTGATGTACTGTGGATCATCACTGATGTACTGAGGATCATCACTGATGTACTGAGGATCATCACTGATGTACTATGGATCATCACTGATGTACTGTGGATCATCACTGATGTACTATAGATCATCACTGATGTACTATGGATCATCACTGATGTACTATGGATCATCACTGATGTACTATGGACCATCCCTGATGTACTGTGGATCATCACTGATGTACTGTGGATTATCAATGATGTACTGTGGACCATCACTGATGTACTGGGGATCATCACTGGTGTACTATGGATCATCACTGGTGTACTATGGACCATCCCTGATGTACTGTGGATCATCACTGATGTACTGTGGATCATCACTGATGTACTATAGTTCATCACTGATGTACTAAGGGCCATCACTGGTGTACTATGGATTATCACTGGTGTACTATGGATCATCACTGATGTACTATGGACCATCCCTGATGTACTATGGACCATCCCTGATGTACTGTGGATCATCAATGATGTACTGTGGATCATCACTGGTGTACTATAGATCATCACTGATGTACTATGGGCCATCACTGGTGTACTATGGGCCATCACTGGTGTACTATGGGCCATCACTGGTGTACTATGGATCATCACTGATGTACTATGGACCATCCCTGATGTACTATGGACCATCCCTGATGTACTATGGACCATCCCTGATGTACTATGGACCATCCCTGATGTACTATAGATCATCACTGATGTACTGTGGATCATCACTGATGTACTATGGATCATCCCTGGTGTACTATGGATCATCACTGGTGTACTATGGATCATCACTGGTGTACTATGGATCATCACTGGTGTACTATGGATCATCACTGATGTACTATGGATCATCACTGATGTACTATGGACCATCACTGATGTACTATGGATCATCACTGATGTACTATAGATCATCACTGATGTACTATGGGCCATCACTGGTGTACTATGGATCATCACTGATGTACTGTGGACCATCCCTGATGTACTGTGGATCATCACTGATGTACTGAGGATCATCTCTGGTGTACTATGGATCATCACTGATGTACTATGGATCATCACTGATGTACTATGGATCATCCCTGGTGTACTATGGATCATCACTGGTGTACTATGGATCATCACTGGTGTACTATGGATCATCACTGGTGTACTATGGATCATCACTGATGTACTGTGGACCATCCCTGATGTACTGTGGATCATCACTGATGTACTGTGGATCATCACTGATGTACTATAGATCATCACTGATGTACTGTGGATCATCACTGATGTACTGTGGATCATCACTGATGTAATATAGATCATCACTGATGTACTATGGGCCATCACTGGTGTACTATGGATCATCACTGGTGTACTATAGATCATCACTGATGTACTGTGGATAATCACTGATGTACTGTGGATCATCACTGATGTACTGAGGATCATCACTGATGTACTATGGGCCATCACTGATGTACTGTGGATCATCACTGGTGTACTATGGATCATCACTGATGTACTGTGGATCATCACTGATGTAATATGGATCATCACTGGTGTACTGTGGATCATCACTGATGTACTATAGATCATCACTGATGTACTGTGGATCATCACTGATGTACTGAGGATCATCACTGATGTACTATGGATCATCACTGATGTACTGTGAATCATCACTGATGTACTATAGATCATCAATGATGTACTATGGATCATCACTGATGTACTATGGACCATCCCTGATGTACTGTGGATCATCACTGATGTACTGTGGATTATCACTGATGTACTGTGGACCATCACTGATGTACTGGGGATCATCACTGGTGTACTATGGATCATCACTGGTGTACTATGGACCATCCCTGATGTACTGTGGATCATCACTGATGTACTGTGGATCATCACTGATGTACTATAGATCATCACTGATGTACTATGGGCCATCACTGGTGTACTATGGGCCATCACTGGTGTACTATGGGCCATCACTGGTGTACTATGGATCATCACTGATGTACTATGGACCATCCCTGATGTACTATGGACCATCCCTGATGTACTATGGACCATCCCTGATGTACTATGGACCATCCCTGATGTACTATAGATCAACACTGATGTACTGTGGATCATCACTGATGTACTATGGATCATCCCTGGTGTACTATGGATCATCACTGGTGTACTATGGATCATCACTGGTGTACTATGGATCATCACTGGTGTACTATGGATTATCACTGATGTACTGTGGATCATCACTGGTGTACTATAGATCATCACTGATGTACTATGGGCCATCACTGGTGTACTATGGGCCATCACTGGTGTACTATGGGCCATCACTGGTGTACTATGGATCATCACTGATGTACTGTGGACCATCCCTGATGTACTGTGGATCATCACTGATGTACTGTGGATCATCACTGATGTACTATAGATCATCACTGATGTACTGTGGATCATCACTGGTGTACTATGGATCATCACTGGTGTACTATAGATCATCACTGATGTACTGTGGATAATCACTGATGTACTGTGGATCATCACTGATGTACTGAGAATCATCACTGATGTACTGTGGGCCATCACTGATGTACTGTGGATCATCACTGGTGTACTATGGATCATCACTGATGTACTGTGGATCATCACTGATGTACTATGGATCATCACTGATGTACTGTGGATCATCACTGATGTACTATAGATCATCACTGATGTACTGTGGATCATCACTGATGTACTGAGGATCATCACTGATGTACTGAGGATCATCACTGATGTACTATGGATCATCACTGATGTACTGTGGATCATCACTGATGTTCTATAGATCATCACTGATGTACTATGGATCATCACTGATGTACTATGGATCATCACTGATGTACTATGGACCATCCCTGATGTACTGTGGATCATCACTGATGTACTGTGGATTATCACTGATGTACTGTGGACCATCACTGATGTACTGGGGATCATCACTGGTGTACTATGGATCATCACTGGTGTACTATGGACCATCCCTGATGTACTGTGGATCATCACTGATGTACTGTGGATCATCACTGATGTACTATAGTTCATCACTGATGTACTAAGGGCCATCACTGGTGTGCTATGGATTATCACTGGTGTACTATGGATCATCACTGATGTACTATGGACCATCCCTGATGTACTATGGGCCATCACTGATGTACTGTGGACCATCCCTGATGTACTGTGGATATCATCACTGATGTACTGAGGACCATCCCTGGTGTACTGTGGATCATCACTGGGGTACTATGGATCATCACTGGTGTACTATGGGCCATCACTGATATACTGTGGACCATCCCTGATGTACTGTGGATATCATCACTGATGTACTGTGGACCATCACTGATGTACTGTGGATCATCACTGATGTTCTATGGACCATCACTGATGTACTGTGGATCATCACTGATGTACTGTGGATCATCAGTGATGTACTGTGGATCATCACTGATGCACTATAGATCATCACTGATGTACTATGGGCCATCACTGCTGTACTATGGGCCATCACTGGTGTTCTATGGGCCCTCACTGGTGTACTATGGATCATCACTGGTGTACTATGGACCATCACTAATGGACTATGGACCATCACTGATGTACTGTGGATCATCACTGATGTACTGTGGATCATCCCTGGTGGACTATGGATCATCACTGGTGTACTATGGATTATCACTGATGTACTATGGATCATCACTGGTGTACTATGGATCATCCCTGGTGTACTATGGACCATCACTGATGTACTATGGACCATCACTGATGTACTATGGATCATCACTGATGTACTATAGATCATCACTGATGTACTATGGGCCATCACTGGTGTACTATGGATCATCACTGATGTACTGTGGACCATCCCTGATGTACTGTGGATCATCACTGATGTACTGAGGATCATCTCTGGTGTACTATGGATCATCACTGATGTACTATGGATCATCACTGATGTAGTATGGATTATCACTGATGTACTATGGATCATCACTGATGTACTATAGATCATCACTGATGTACTTTGGGCCATCACTGGTGTACTATGGATCATCACTGATGTACTATAGATCATCACTGATGTACTTTGGGCCATCACTGGTGTACTATGGATCATCACTGATGTACTGTGGACCATCCCTGATGTACTGTGGATCATCACTGATGTACTGTGGATCATCACTGATGTACTGTGGATCATCACTGATGTACTGTGGATCATCACTGATGTACTGTAGATCATCACTGATGTACTATAGATCATCACTGATGTACTATGGGCCATCACTGGTGTACTTTGGATCATCACTGGTGTACTATTGATCATCACTGATGTACTGTGGATAATCACTGATGTACTGTGGATCATCACTGATGTACTGAGAATCATCACTGATGTACTGTGGGCCATCACTGATGTACTGTGGATCATCACTGGTGTACTATGGATCATCACTGATGTACTGTGGATCATCACTGATGTACTATGGATCATCACTGATGTACTGTGGATCATCACTGATGTACTGTGGATCATCACTGATGTACTGAGGATCATCACTGATGTACTGAGGATCATCACTGATGTACTATGGATCATCACTGATGTACTGTGGATCATCACTGATGTACTATAGATCATCACTGATGTACTATGGATCATCACTGATGTACTATGGATCATCACTGATGTACTATGGACCATCCCTGATGTACTGTGGATCATCACTGATGTACTGTGGATTATCAATGATGTACTGTGGACCATCACTGATGTACTGGGGATCATCACTGGTGTACTATGGATCATCACTGGTGTACTATGGACCATCCCTGATGTACTGTGGATCATCACTGATGTACTGTGGATCATCACTGATGTACTATAGTTCATCACTGATGTACTAAGGGCCATCACTGGTGTACTATGGATTATCACTGGTGTACTATGGATCATCACTGATGTACTATGGACCATCCCTGATGTACTATGGACCATCCCTGATGTACTGTGGATCATCAATGATGTACTGTGGATCATCACTGGTGTACTATAGATCATCACTGATGTACTATGGGCCATCACTGGTGTACTATGGGCCATCACTGGTGTACTATGGGCCATCACTGGTGTACTATGGATCATCACTGATGTACTATGGACCATCCCTGATGTACTATGGACCATCCCTGATGTACTATGGACCATCCCTGATGTACTATGGACCATCCCTGATGTACTATAGATCATCACTGATGTACTGTGGATCATCACTGATGTACTATGGATCATCCCTGGTGTACTATGGATCATCACTGGTGTACTATGGATCATCACTGGTGTACTATGGATCATCACTGGTGTACTATGGATCATCACTGATGTACTATGGATCATCACTGATGTACTATGGACCATCACTGATGTACTATGGATCATCACTGATGTACTATAGATCATCACTGATGTACTATGGGCCATCACTGGTGTACTATGGATCATCACTGATGTACTGTGGACCATCCCTGATGTACTGTGGATCATCACTGATGTACTGAGGATCATCTCTGGTGTACTATGGATCATCACTGATGTACTATGGATCATCACTGATGTACTATGGATCATCCCTGGTGTACTATGGATCATCACTGGTGTACTATGGATCATCACTGGTGTACTATGGATCATCACTGGTGTACTATGGATCATCACTGATGTACTGTGGACCATCCCTGATGTACTGTGGATCATCACTGATGTACTGTGGATCATCACTGATGTACTATAGATCATCACTGATGTACTGTGGATCATCACTGATGTACTGTGGATCATCACTGATGTAATATAGATCATCACTGATGTACTATGGGCCATCACTGGTGTACTATGGATCATCACTGGTGTACTATAGATCATCACTGATGTACTGTGGATAATCACTGATGTACTGTGGATCATCACTGATGTACTGAGGATCATCACTGATGTACTATGGGCCATCACTGATGTACTGTTGATCATCACTGGTGTACTATGGATCATCACTGATGTACTGTGGATCATCACTGATGTAATATGGATCATCACTGGTGTACTGTGGATCATCACTGATGTACTATAGATCATCACTGATGTACTGTGGATCATCACTGATGTACTGAGGATCATCACTGATGTACTGAGGATCATCACTGATGTACTATGGATCATCACTGATGTACTGTGAATCATCACTGATGTACTATAGATCATCAATGATGTACTATGGATCATCACTGATGTACTATGGATCATCACTGATGTACTATGGACCATCCCTGATGTACTGTGGATCATCACTGATGTACTGTGGATTATCACTGATGTACTGTGGACCATCACTGATGTACTGGGGATCATCACTGGTGTACTATGGATCATCACTGGTGTACTATGGACCATCCCTGATGTACTGTGGATCATCACTGATGTACTGTGGATCATCACTGATGTACTATAGATCATCACTGATGTACTATGGGCCATCACTGGTGTACTATGGGCCATCACTGGTGTACTATGGGCCATCACTGGTGTACTATGGATCATCACTGATGTACTATGGACCATCCCTGATGTACTATGGACCATCCCTGATGTACTATGGACCATCCCTGATGTACTATGGACCATCCCTGATGTACTATAGATCAACACTGATGTACTGTGGATCATCACTGATGTACTATGGATCATCCCTGGTGTACTATGGATCATCACTGGTGTACTATGGATCATCACTGGTGTACTATGGATCATCACTGGTGTACTATGGATTATCACTGATGTACTGTGGATCATCACTGGTGTACTATAGATCATCACTGATGTACTATGGGCCATCACTGGTGTACTATGGGCCATCACTGGTGTACTATGGGCCATCACTGGTGTACTATGGATCATCACTGATGTACTATGGACCATCCCTGATGTACTATGGACCATCCCTGATGTGCTATGGACCATCCCTGATTTACTATAGATCATCACTGATGTACTGTGGATCATCACTGATGTAGTATGGATCATCCCTGGTGTACTATGGATCATCACTGGTGTACTATGGATCATCACTGGTGTACTATGGATCATCACTGATGTACTATGGGCCATCACTGATGTACTATGGATCATCACTGATGTACTGTGGACCATCCCTGATGTATTGTGGATCATCACTGATGTACTGTGGATCATCACTGATATACTGTGGATCCTCTCTGATGTACTATGGATCATCACTGATGTGCTATGGATCATCACTGATGTGCTATGGATCATCACTGATGTACTATGAGCCATCACTGGTGTACTATGGATCATCACTGGTGTACTATGGGCCATCACTGGTGTACTATGGGCCATCACTGGTGTACTGTGGATCATCACTGGTGTACTATCGATCATCCCTGGTGTACTGTGGATCATCACTGGGGTACTATGGATCATCACTGGTGTACTATGGGCCATCACTGATGTACTGTGGACCATTCCTGATGTACTGTGGATATCATCACTGATTTACTGAGGACCATCACTGATGTACTGTGGATCATCACTGGGGTACTATGGATCATCACTGGTGTACTATGGGCCATCACTGATGTACTGTGGACCATCCCTGATGTACTGTGGATATCATCACTGATGTACTGAGGACCATCCCTGGTGTACTGTGGATCATCACTCGGGTACTATGGATCATCACTGGTGTACTATGGGCCATCACTGATGTACTGTGGACCATCCCTGATGTACTGTGGATATCATCACTGATGTACTGTGGACCATCACTGATGTACTGTGGATCATCACTGATGTTCTATGGACCATCACTGATGTACTGTGGATCATTACTGATGTACTGTGGATCATCACTGATGTACTGAGGATCATCACTGATGTACTATGGGCCATCACTGATGTACTGTGGATTATCACTGGTGTACTATGGATCATCACTGATGTACTGTGGATCATCACTGATGTACTATGGATCATCACTGGTGTACTGTGGATCATCACTGATATACTATAGATCATCACTGATGTACTGTGGATCATCACTGATGTACTGAGGATCATCACTGATGTACTGAGGATCATCACTGATGTACTATGGATCATCACTGATGTACTGTGAATCATCACTGATGTACTATAGATCATCACTGATGTACTATGGATCATCACTTATGTACTATGGATCATCACTGATGTACTATGGACCATCCCTGATGTACTGTGGATCATCACTGATGTACTGTGGATTATCACTGATGTACTGTGGACCATCACTGATGTACTGGGGATCATCACTGGTGTACTATGGATCATCACTGGTGTACTATGGACCATCCCTGATGTACTGTGGATCATCACTGATGTACTGTGGATCATCACTGATGTACTATAGATCATCACTGATGTACTATGGGCCATTACTGGTGTACTATGGGCCATCACTGGTGTACTATGGGCCATCACTGGTGTATTATGGATCATCACTGATGTACTATGGACCATCCCTGATGTACTATGGACCATCCCTGATGTACTATGGACCATCCCTGATGTACTATGGACCATCCCTGATGTACTATAGATCAACACTGATGTACTGTGGATCATCACTGATGTACTATGGATCATCCCTGGTGTACTATGGATCATCACTGGTGTACTATGGATCATCACTGGTGTACTATGGATCATCACTGGTGTACTATGGATTATCACTGATGTACTGTGGATCATCACTGGTGTACTATAGATCATCACTGAAGTACTATGGGCCATCACTGGTGTACTATGGGCCATCACTGGTGTACTATGGGCCATCACTGGTGTACTATGGATCATCACTGATGTACTATGGACCATCCCTGATGTACTATGGACCATCCCTGATGTGCTATGGACCATCCCTGATGTACTATAGATCATCACTGATGTACTGTGGATCATCACTGATGTACTATGGATCATCCCTGGTGTACTATGGATCATCACTGGTGTACTATGGATCATCACTGGTGTACTATGGATCATCACTGATGTACTATGGGCCATCACTGATGTACTATGGATCATCACTGATGTACTGTGGACCATCCCTGATGTATTGTGGATCATCACTGATGTACTGTGGATCATCACTGATATACTGTGGATCCTCTCTGATGTACTATGGATCATCACTGATGTGCTATGGATCATCACTGATGTGCTATGGATCATCACTGATGTACTATGAGCCATCACTGGTGTACTATGGATCATCACTGGTGTACTATGGGCCATCACTGGTGTACTATGGGCCATCACTGGTGTACTGTGGATCATCACTGGTGTACTATCGATCATCCCTGGTGTACTGTGGATCATCACTGGGGTACTATGGATCATCACTGGTGTACTATGGGCCATCACTGATGTACTGTGGACCATTCCTGATGTACTGTGGATATCATCACTGATTTACTGAGGACCATCACTGATGTACTGTGGATCATCACTGGGGTACTATGGATCATCACTGGTGTACTATGGGCCATCACTGATGTACTGTGGACCATCCCTGATGTACTGTGGATATCATCACTGATGTACTGAGGACCATCCCTGGTGTACTGTGGATCATCACTCGGGTTCTATGGATCATCACTGGTGTACTATGGGCCATCACTGATGTACTGTGGACCATCCCTGATGTACTGTGGATATCATCACTGATGTACTGTGGACCATCACTGATGTACTGTGGATCATCACTGATGTTCTATGGACCATCACTGATGTACTGTGGATCATTACTGATGTACTGTGGATCATCAGTGATGTACTGTGGATCATCACTGATGCACTATAGATCATCACTGATGTACTATGGGCCATCACTGCTGTACTATGGGCCATCACTGGTGTTCTATGGGCCATCACTGGTGTACTATGGATCATCACTGGTGTACTATGGACCATCACTGATGGACTATGGACCATCACTGATTTACTGTGGATCATCACTGATGTACTTTGGATCATCCCTGGTGGACTATGGATCATCACTGGTGTACTATGGATTATCACTGATGTACTATGGGCCATCACTGATGTACTATGGATCATCACTGGTGTACTATGGATCATCCCTGGTGTACTATGGACCATCACTGATGTACTATGGACCATCACTGATGTACTATGGATCATCACTGATGTACTATAGATCATCACTGATGTACTATGGGCCATCACTGGTGTACTATGGATCATCACTGATGTACTGTGGACCATCCCTGATGTACTGTGGATCATCACTGATGTACTGAGGATCATCTCTGGTGTACTATGGATCATCACTGATGTACTATGGATCATCACTGATGTAGTATGGATCATCCCTGATGTACTATGGATTATCACTGATGTACTGTGGACCATCACTGATGTACTGGGGATCATCACTGGTGTACTATGGATCATCACTGGTGTACTATGGACCATCCCTGATGTACTGTGGATCATCACTGATGTACTGTGGATCATCACTGATGTACTATAGATCATCACTGATGTACTATGGGCCATCACTGGTGTACTATGGGCCATCACTGGTGTACTATGGGCCATCACTGGTGTACTATGGATCATCACTGATGTACTATGGACCATCCCTGATGTACTATGGACCATCCCTGATGTGCTATGGACCATCCCTGATGTACTATAGATCATCACTGATGTACTGTGGATCATCACTGATGTACTATGGATCATCCCTGGTGTACTATGGATCATCACTGGTGTACTATGGATCATCACTGGTGTACTATGGATCATCACTGATGTACTATGGGCCATCACTGATGTACTATGGATCATCACTGATGTACTGTGGACCATCCCTGATGTATTGTGGATCATCACTGATGTACTGTGGATCATCACTGATATACTGTGGATCCTCTCTGATGTACTATGGATCATCACTGATGTGCTATGGATCATCACTGATGTGCTATGGATCATCACTGATGTGCTATGGATCATCACTGATGTACTATGAACCATCACTGGTGTACTATGGATCATCACTGGTGTACTATGGGCCATCACTGGTGTACTATGGGCCATCACTGGTGTACTGTGGATCATCACTGGTGTACTATCGATCATCCCTGGTGTACTGTGGATCATCACTGGGGTACTATGGATCATCACTGGTGTACTATGGGCCATCACTGATGTACTGTGGACCATTCCTGATGTACTGTGGATATCATCACTGATTTACTGAGGACCATCACTGATGTACTGTGGATCATCACTGGGGTACTATGGATCATCACTGGTGTACTATGGGCCATCACTGATGTACTGTGGACCATCCCTGATGTACTGTGGATATCATCACTGATGTACTGAGGACCATCCCTGGTGTACTGTGGATCATCACTCGGGTACTATGGATCATCACTGGTGTACTATGGGCCATCACTGATGTACTGTGGACCATCCCTGATGTACTGTGGATATCATCACTGATGTACTGTGGACCATCACTGATGTACTGTGGATCATCACTGATGTTCTATGGACCATCACTGATGTACTGTGGATCATTACTGATGTACTGTGGATCATCAGTGATGTACTGTGGATCATCACTGATGCACTATAGATCATCACTGATGTACTATGGGCCATCACTGCTGTACTATGGGCCATCACTGGTGTTCTATGGGCCATCACTGGTGTACTATGGATCATCACCGGTGTACTATGGACCATCACTGATGGACTATGGACCATCCCTGATGTACTATGGACCATCCCTGATGTACTATAGATCATCACTGATGTTCTGTGGATCATCACTGATGTACTATGGATCATCCCTGGTGGACTATGGATCATCACTGGTGTACTATGGATTATCACTGATGTACTATGGGCCATCACTGATGTACTATGGATCATCCCTGGTGTACTATGGACCATCACTGATGTACTATGGACCATCACTGATGTACTATGGATCATCACTGATGTACTATAGATCATCACTGATGTACAATGGGCCATCACTGGTGTACTATGGATCATCACTGATGTACTGTGGACCATCCCTGATGTACTGTGGATCATCACTGATGTACTGAGGATCATCTCTGGTGTACTATGGATCATCACTGATGTACTATGGATCATCACTGATGTAGTATGGATCATCCCTGATGTACTATGGATTATCACTGATGTACTGTGGACCATCACTGATGTACTGGGGATCATCACTGGTGTACTATGGATCATCACTGGTGTACTATGGACCATCCCTGATGTACTGTGGATCATCACTGATGTACTATAGATCATCACTGATGTACTATGGGCCATCACTGCTGTACTATGGGCCATCACTGGTGTACTATGGGCCATCACTGGTGTACTATGGATCATCACTGATGTACTATGGACCATCCCTGATGTACTATGGACCATCCCTGATGTACTATGGACCATCCCTGATGTACTATGGACCATCCCTGATGTACTATAGATCATCACTGATGTTCTGTGGATCATCACTGATGTACTATGGATCATCCCTGGTGTACTATGGATCATCACTGGTGTACTATGGATCATCACTGGTGTACTATGGATCATCACTGATGTACTGTGGATCATCACTGGTGTACTATAGATCATCACTGATGTAATATGGGCCATCACTGGTGTACTATGGGCCATCACTGGTGTACTATGGGCCATCACTGGTGTACTATGGATCATCACTGATGTACTATGGACCATCCCTGATGTACTATGGACCATCCCTGATGTACTATGGACTATCCCTGATGTACTATGGACCATCCCTGATGTACTATAGATCATTACTGATGTACTGTGGATCATCACTGATGTACTATGGATCATCCCTGGTGTACTATGGATCATCACTGGTGTACTATGGATCATCACTGGTGAACTATGGATCATCACTGATGTACTATGGGCCATCACTGGTGTACTTTGGATCATCACTGGTGTACTATTGATCATCACTGATGTACTGTGGATAATCACTGATGTACTGTGGATCATCACTGATGTACTGAGAATCATCACTGATGTACTGTGGGCCATCACTGATGTACTGTGGATCATCACTGGTGTACTATGGATCATCACTGATGTACTGTGGATCATCACTGATGTACTATGGATCATCACTGATGTACTGTGGATCATCACTGATGTACTGTGGATCATCACTGATGTACTGAGGATCATCACTGATGTACTGAGGATCATCACTGATGTACTATGGATCATCACTGATGTACTGTGGATCATCACTGATGTACTATAGATCATCACTGATGTACTATGGATCATCACTGATGTACTATGGATCATCACTGATGTACTATGGACCATCCCTGATGTACTGTGGATCATCACTGATGTACTGTGGATTATCAATGATGTACTGTGGACCATCACTGATGTACTGGGGATCATCACTGGTGTACTATGGATCATCACTGGTGTACTATGGACCATCCCTGATGTACTGTGGATCATCACTGATGTACTGTGGATCATCACTGATGTACTATAGTTCATCACTGATGTACTAAGGGCCATCACTGGTGTACTATGGATTATCACTGGTGTACTATGGATCATCACTGATGTACTATGGACCATCCCTGATGTACTATGGACCATCCCTGATGTACTGTGGATCATCAATGATGTACTGTGGATCATCACTGGTGTACTATAGATCATCACTGATGTACTATGGGCCATCACTGGTGTACTATGGGCCATCACTGGTGTACTATGGGCCATCACTGGTGTACTATGGATCATCACTGATGTACTATGGACCATCCCTGATGTACTATGGACCATCCCTGATGTACTATGGACCATCCCTGATGTACTATGGACCATCCCTGATGTACTATAGATCATCACTGATGTACTGTGGATCATCACTGATGTACTATGGATCATCCCTGGTGTACTATGGATCATCACTGGTGTACTATGGATCATCACTGGTGTACTATGGATCATCACTGGTGTACTATGGATCATCACTGATGTACTATGGATCATCACTGATGTACTATGGACCATCACTGATGTACTATGGATCATCACTGATGTACTATAGATCATCACTGATGTACTATGGGCCATCACTGGTGTACTATGGATCATCACTGATGTACTGTGGACCATCCCTGATGTACTGTGGATCATCACTGATGTACTGAGGATCATCTCTGGTGTACTATGGATCATCACTGATGTACTATGGATCATCACTGATGTACTATGGATCATCCCTGGTGTACTATGGATCATCACTGGTGTACTATGGATCATCACTGGTGTACTATGGATCATCACTGGTGTACTATGGATCATCACTGATGTACTGTGGACCATCCCTGATGTACTGTGGATCATCACTGATGTACTGTGGATCATCACTGATGTACTATAGATCATCACTGATGTACTGTGGATCATCACTGATGTACTGTGGATCATCACTGATGTAATATAGATCATCACTGATGTACTATGGGCCATCACTGGTGTACTATGGATCATCACTGGTGTACTATAGATCATCACTGATGTACTGTGGATAATCACTGATGTACTGTGGATCATCACTGATGTACTGAGGATCATCACTGATGTACTATGGGCCATCACTGATGTACTGTGGATCATCACTGGTGTACTATGGATCATCACTGATGTACTGTGGATCATCACTGATGTAATATGGATCATCACTGGTGTACTGTGGATCATCACTGATGTACTATAGATCATCACTGATGTACTGTGGATCATCACTGATGTACTGAGGATCATCACTGATGTACTGAGGATCATCACTGATGTACTATGGATCATCACTGATGTACTGTGAATCATCACTGATGTACTATAGATCATCAATGATGTACTATGGATCATCACTGATGTACTATGGATCATCACTGATGTACTATGGACCATCCCTGATGTACTGTGGATCATCACTGATGTACTGTGGATTATCACTGATGTACTGTGGACCATCACTGATGTACTATGGACCATCCCTGATGTACTATAGATCAACACTGATGTACTGTGGATCATCACTGATGTACTATGGATCATCCCTGGTGTACTATGGATCATCACTGGTGTACTATGGATCATCACTGGTGTACTATGGATCATCACTGGTGTACTATGGATTATCACTGATGTACTGTGGATCATCACTGGTGTACTATAGATCATCACTGATGTACTATGGGCCATCACTGGTGTACTATGGGCCATCACTGGTGTACTATGGGCCATCACTGGTGTACTATGGATCATCACTGATGTACTATGGACCATCCCTGATGTACTATGGACCATCCCTGATGTGCTATGGACCATCCCTGATTTACTATAGATCATCACTGATGTACTGTGGATCATCACTGATGTAGTATGGATCATCCCTGGTGTACTATGGATCATCACTGGTGTACTATGGATCATCACTGGTGTACTATGGATCATCACTGATGTACTATGGGCCATCACTGATGTACTATGGATCATCACTGATGTACTGTGGACCATCCCTGATGTATTGTGGATCATCACTGATGTACTGTGGATCATCACTGATATACTGTGGATCCTCTCTGATGTACTATGGATCATCACTGATGTGCTATGGATCATCACTGATGTGCTATGGATCATCACTGATGTACTATGAGCCATCACTGGTGTACTATGGATCATCACTGGTGTACTATGGGCCATCACTGGTGTACTATGGGCCATCACTGGTGTACTGTGGATCATCACTGGTGTACTATCGATCATCCCTGGTGTACTGTGGATCATCACTGGGGTACTATGGATCATCACTGGTGTACTATGGGCCATCACTGATGTACTGTGGACCATTCCTGATGTACTGTGGATATCATCACTGATTTACTGAGGACCATCACTGATGTACTGTGGATCATCACTGGGGTACTATGGATCATCACTGGTGTACTATGGGCCATCACTGATGTACTGTGGACCATCCCTGATGTACTGTGGATATCATCACTGATGTACTGAGGACCATCCCTGGTGTACTGTGGATCATCACTCGGGTACTATGGATCATCACTGGTGTACTATGGGCCATCACTGATGTACTGTGGACCATCCCTGATGTACTGTGGATATCATCACTGATGTACTGTGGACCATCACTGATGTACTGTGGATCATCACTGATGTTCTATGGACCATCACTGATGTACTGTGGATCATTACTGATGTACTGTGGATCATCACTGATGTACTGAGGATCATCACTGATGTACTATGGGCCATCACTGATGTACTGTGGATCATCACTGGTGTACTATGGATCATCACTGATGTACTGTGGATCATCACTGATGTACTATGGATCATCACTGGTGTACTGTGGATCATCACTGATATACTATAGATCATCACTGATGTACTGTGGATCATCACTGATGTACTGAGGATCATCACTGATGTACTGAGGATCATCACTGATGTACTATGGATCATCACTGATGTACTGTGAATCATCACTGATGTACTATAGATCATCACTGATGTACTATGGATCATCACTTATGTACTATGGATCATCACTGATGTACTATGGACCATCCCTGATGTACTGTGGATCATCACTGATGTACTGTGGATTATCACTGATGTACTGTGGACCATCACTGATGTACTGGGGATCATCACTGGTGTACTATGGATCATCACTGGTGTACTATGGACCATCCCTGATGTACTGTGGATCATCACTGATGTACTGTGGATCATCACTGATGTACTATAGATCATCACTGATGTACTATGGGCCATTACTGGTGTACTATGGGCCATCACTGGTGTACTATGGGCCATCACTGGTGTATTATGGATCATCACTGATGTACTATGGACCATCCCTGATGTACTATGGACCATCCCTGATGTACTATGGACCATCCCTGATGTACTATGGACCATCCCTGATGTACTATAGATCAACACTGATGTACTGTGGATCATCACTGATGTACTATGGATCATCCCTGGTGTACTATGGATCATCACTGGTGTACTATGGATCATCACTGGTGTACTATGGATCATCACTGGTGTACTATGGATTATCACTGATGTACTGTGGATCATCACTGGTGTACTATAGATCATCACTGAAGTACTATGGGCCATCACTGGTGTACTATGGGCCATCACTGGTGTACTATGGGCCATCACTGGTGTACTATGGATCATCACTGATGTACTATGGACCATCCCTGATGTACTATGGACCATCCCTGATGTGCTATGGACCATCCCTGATGTACTATAGATCATCACTGATGTACTGTGGATCATCACTGATGTACTATGGATCATCCCTGGTGTACTATGGATCATCACTGGTGTACTATGGATCATCACTGGTGTACTATGGATCATCACTGATGTACTATGGGCCATCACTGATGTACTATGGATCATCACTGATGTACTGTGGACCATCCCTGATGTATTGTGGATCATCACTGATGTACTGTGGATCATCACTGATATACTGTGGATCCTCTCTGATGTACTATGGATCATCACTGATGTGCTATGGATCATCACTGATGTGCTATGGATCATCACTGATGTACTATGAGCCATCACTGGTGTACTATGGATCATCACTGGTGTACTATGGGCCATCACTGGTGTACTATGGGCCATCACTGGTGTACTGTGGATCATCACTGGTGTACTATCGATCATCCCTGGTGTACTGTGGATCATCACTGGGGTACTATGGATCATCACTGGTGTACTATGGGCCATCACTGATGTACTGTGGACCATTCCTGATGTACTGTGGATATCATCACTGATTTACTGAGGACCATCACTGATGTGCTGTGGATCATCACTGGGGTACTATGGATCATCACTGGTGTACTATGGGCCATCACTGATGTACTGTGGACCATCCCTGATGTACTGTGGATATCATCACTGATGTACTGAGGACCATCCCTGGTGTACTGTGGATCATCACTCGGGTTCTATGGATCATCACTGGTGTACTATGGGCCATCACTGATGTACTGTGGACCATCCCTGATGTACTGTGGATATCATCACTGATGTACTGTGGACCATCACTGATGTACTGTGGATCATCACTGATGTTCTATGGACCATCACTGATGTACTGTGGATCATTACTGATGTACTGTGGATCATCAGTGATGTACTGTGGATCATCACTGATGCACTATAGATCATCACTGATGTACTATGGGCCATCACTGCTGTACTATGGGCCATCACTGGTGTTCTATGGGCCATCACTGGTGTACTATGGATCATCACTGGTGTACTATGGACCATCACTGATGGACTATGGACCATCACTGATGTACTGTGGATCATCACTGATGTACTTTGGATCATCCCTGGTGGACTATGGATCATCACTGGTGTACTATGGATTATCACTGATGTACTATGGGCCATCACTGATGTACTATGGATCATCACTGGTGTACTATGGATCATCCCTGGTGTACTATGGACCATCACTGATGTACTATGGACCATCACTGATGTACTATGGATCATCACTGATGTACTATAGATCATCACTGATGTACTATGGGCCATCACTGGTGTACTATGGATCATCACTGATGTACTGTGGACCATCCCTGATGTACTGTGGATCATCACTGATGTACTGAGGATCATCTCTGGTGTACTATGGATCATCACTGATGTACTATGGATCATCACTGATGTAGTATGGATCATCCCTGATGTACTATGGATTATCACTGATGTACTGTGGACCATCACTGATGTACTGGGGATCATCACTGGTGTACTATGGATCATCACTGGTGTACTATGGACCATCCCTGATGTACTGTGGATCATCACTGATGTACTGTGGATCATCACTGATGTACTATAGATCATCACTGATGTACTATGGGCCATCACTGGTGTACTATGGGCCATCACTGGTGTACTATGGGCCATCACTGGTGTACTATGGATCATCACTGATGTACTATGGACCATCCCTGATGTACTATGGACCATCCCTGATGTGCTATGGACCATCCCTGATGTACTATAGATCATCACTGATGTACTGTGGATCATCACTGATGTACTATGGATCATCCCTGGTGTACTATGGATCATCACTGGTGTACTATGGATCATCACTGGTGTACTATGGATCATCACTGATGTACTATGGGCCATCACTGATGTACTATGGATCATCACTGATGTACTGTGGACCATCCCTGATGTATTGTGGATCATCACTGATGTACTGTGGATCATCACTGATATACTGTGGATCCTCTCTGATGTACTATGGATCATCACTGATGTGCTATGGATCATCACTGATGTGCTATGGATCATCACTGATGTGCTATGGATCATCACTGATGTACTATGAACCATCACTGGTGTACTATGGATCATCACTGGTGTACTATGGGCCATCACTGGTGTACTATGGGCCATCACTGGTGTACTGTGGATCATCACTGGTGTACTATCGATCATCCCTGGTGTACTGTGGATCATCACTGGGGTACTATGGATCATCACTGGTGTACTATGGGCCATCACTGATGTACTGTGGACCATTCCTGATGTACTGTGGATATCATCACTGATTTACTGAGGACCATCACTGATGTACTGTGGATCATCACTGGGGTACTATGGATCATCACTGGTGTACTATGGGCCATCACTGATGTACTGTGGACCATCCCTGATGTACTGTGGATATCATCACTGATGTACTGAGGACCATCCCTGGTGTACTGTGGATCATCACTCGGGTACTATGGATCATCACTGGTGTACTATGGGCCATCACTGATGTACTGTGGACCATCCCTGATGTACTGTGGATATCATCACTGATGTACTGTGGACCATCACTGATGTACTGTGGATCATCACTGATGTTCTATGGACCATCACTGATGTACTGTGGATCATTACTGATGTACTGTGGATCATCAGTGATGTACTGTGGATCATCACTGATGCACTATAGATCATCACTGATGTACTATGGGCCATCACTGCTGTACTATGGGCCATCACTGGTGTTCTATGGGCCATCACTGGTGTACTATGGATCATCACCGGTGTACTATGGACCATCACTGATGGACTATGGACCATCCCTGATGTACTATGGACCATCCCTGATGTACTATAGATCATCACTGATGTTCTGTGGATCATCACTGATGTACTATGGATCATCCCTGGTGGACTATGGATCATCACTGGTGTACTATGGATTATCACTGATGTACTATGGGCCATCACTGATGTACTATGGATCATCCCTGGTGTACTATGGACCATCACTGATGTACTATGGACCATCACTGATGTACTATGGATCATCACTGATGTACTATAGATCATCACTGATGTACAATGGGCCATCACTGGTGTACTATGGATCATCACTGATGTACTGTGGACCATCCCTGATGTACTGTGGATCATCACTGATGTACTGAGGATCATCTCTGGTGTACTATGGATCATCACTGATGTACTATGGATCATCACTGATGTAGTATGGATCATCCCTGATGTACTATGGATTATCACTGATGTACTGTGGACCATCACTGATGTACTGGGGATCATCACTGGTGTACTATGGATCATCACTGGTGTACTATGGACCATCCCTGATGTACTGTGGATCATCACTGATGTACTATAGATCATCACTGATGTACTATGGGCCATCACTGGTGTACTATGGGCCATCACTGGTGTACTATGGGCCATCACTGGTGTACTATGGATCATCACTGATGTACTATGGACCATCCCTGATGTACTATGGACCATCCCTGATGTACTATGGACCATCCCTGATGTACTATGGACCATCCCTGATGTACTATAGATCATCACTGATGTTCTGTGGATCATCACTGATGTACTATGGATCATCCCTGGTGTACTATGGATCATCACTGGTGTACTATGGATCATCACTGGTGTACTATGGATCATCACTGATGTACTGTGGATCATCACTGGTGTACTATAGATCATCACTGATGTAATATGGGCCATCACTGGTGTACTATGGGCCATCACTGGTGTACTATGGGCCATCACTGGTGTACTATGGATCATCACTGATGTACTATGGACCATCCCTGATGTACTATGGACCATCCCTGATGTACTATGGACCATCCCTGATGTACTATGGACCATCCCTGATGTACTATAGATCATTACTGATGTACTGTGGATCATCACTGATGTACTATGGATCATCCCTGGTGTACTATGGATCATCACTGGTGTACTATGGATCATCACTGGTGAACTATGGATCATCACTGATGTACTATGGGCCATCACTGATGTACTATGGATCATCACTGATGTACTGTGGATCATCACTGATGTACTATAGTTCATCACTGATGTACTATGGGCCATCACTGGTGTACTATGGGCCATCAAAGTGTACTATGGATCATCACTGGTGTACTGTGGATAATCACTGATGTACTGTGGATCATCACTGATGTACTGAGGATCATCACTGATGTACTATGGGCCATCACTGATGTACTGTGGATCTTCACTGGTGTACTATGGATCATCACTGATGTACTGTGGATCATCACTGATGTACTATAGATCATCACTGATGTACTGTGAATCATCACTGATGGACTATGGACCATCACTGATGTACTGTGGATCATCACTGATGTACTATGGATCATCACTGATGTACTGTGGATCATCACTGATGTACTATAGATCATCACTGATGTACTGTGGATCATCACTGATGGACTATGGACCATCACTGATGTACTGTGGATCATCACTGGTGTACTATGGATCATCACTGGTGTACTATGGACCATCACTGATGGACTATGGACCATCACTGATGTACTGTGGATCATCACTGATGTACTGTGGATCATCCCTGGTGGATTATGGATCATCACTGGTGTACTATGGATTATCACTGATGTACTATGGGCCATCACTGATGTACTATGGATCATCACTGGTGTACTATGGATCATCCCTGGTGTACTATGGACCATCACTGATGTACTATGGACCATCACTGATGTACTATGGATCATCACTGATGTACTATAGATCATCACTGATGTACTATGGGCCATCACTGGTGTACTATGGATCATCACTGATGTACTGTGGACCATCCCTGATGTACTGTGGATCATCACTGATGTACTGAGGATCATCACTGGTGTACTATGGATCATCACTGATGTACTATGGATCATCACTGATGTACTATAGATCATCACTGATGTACTTTGGGCCATCACTGGTGTACTATGGATCATCACTGATGTACTGTGGACCATTCCTGATGTACTGTGGATCATCACTGATGTACTGTGGATCATCACTGATGTACTATAGATCATCACTGGTGTAATATGGATCATCACTGGTGTACTATGGACCATCCCTGATGTACTGTGGATCATCACTGATGTACTGTGGATCATCACTGATGTACTATAGATCATCACTGATGTACTATGGGCCATCACTGGTGTACTATGGGCCATCACTGGTGTACTATGGGCCATCACTGGTGTACTATGGATCATCACTGATGTACTATGGACCATCCCTGATGTACTATGGACCATCCCTGATGTACTATGGACCATCCCTGATGTACTATGGACCATCCCTGATGTACTATAGATCATCACTGATGTTCTGTGGATCATCACTGATGTACTATGGATCATCCCTGGTGTACTATGGATCATCACTGGTGTACTATGGATCATCACTGGTGTACTATGGATCATCACTGATGTACTGTGGATCATCACTGGTGTACTATAGATCATCACTGATGTAATATGGGCCATCACTGGTGTACTATGGGCCATCACTGGTGTACTAGGGATCATCACTGATGTACTATGGACCATCCCTGATGTACTATGGACCATCCCTGATGTACTATGGACCATCCCTGATGTACTATGGACCATCCCTGATGTACTATAGATCATCACTGATGTACTGTGGATCATCACTGATGTACTATGGATCATCCCTGGTGTACTATGGATCATCACTGGTGTACTATGGATCATCACTGGTGAACTATGGATCATCACTGATGTACTATGGGCCATCACTGATGTACTATGGATCATCACTGATGTACTGTGGATCATCACTGATGTACTATAGTTCATCACTGATGTACTATGGGCCATCACTGGTGTACTATGGACCATCACTGGTGTACTATGGACCATCACTAATGTACTATGGATCATTACTGATGTACTGTGGATCATCACTGATGTACTGTGGATCATCACTGATGTATTATGGATCATCACTGATGTGCTATGGATCATCACTGATGTACTATGAGCCATCACTGGTGTACTATGGATCATCACTGGTGTACTATGGGCCATCACTGGTGTACTATGGGCCATCACTGGTGTACTGTGGATCATCACTGGTGTACTATCGATCATCCCTGGTGTACTGTGGATCATCACTGGGGTACTATGGATCATCACTGGTGTACTATGGGCCATCACTGATGTACTGTGGACCATTCCTGATGTACTGTGGATATCATCACTGATGTACTGAGGACCATCACTGATGTACTGTGGATCATCACTGGGGTACTATGGATCATCACTGGTGTACTATGGGCCATCACTGATGTACTGTGGACCATCCCTGATGTACTGTGGATATCATCACTGATGTACTGAGGACCATCCCTGGTGTACTGTGGATCATCACTGGGGTACTATGGATCATCACTGGTGTACTATGGGCCATCACTGATGTACTGTGGACCATCCCTGATGTACTGTGGATATCATCACTGATGTACTGTGGACCATCACTGATGTACTGTGGATCATCACTGATGTTCTATGGACCATCACTGATGTACTGTGGATCATCACTGATGTACTGTGGATCATCAGTGATGTACTGTGGATCATCACTGATGCACTATAGATCATCACTGATGTACTATGGGCCATCACTGCTGTACTATGGGCCATCACTGGTGTTCTATGGGCCATCACTGGTGTACTATGGATCATCACTGGTGTACTATGGACCATCACTGATGGACTATGGACCATCACTGATGTACTGTGGATCATCACTGATGTACTATGGATCATCACTGGTGTACTATGGATCATCCCTGGTGTACTATGGACCATCACTGATGTACTATGGACCATCACTGATGTACTATGGATCATCACTGATGTACTATAGATCATCACTGATGTACTATGGGCCATCACTGGTGTACTATGGATCATCACTGATGTACTGTGGACCATCCCTGATGTACTGTGGATCATCACTGATGTACTGAGGATCATCTCTGGTGTACTATGGATCATCACTGATGTACTATGGATCATCACTGATGTAGTATGGATCATCAATGATGTACTATGGATCATCACTGATGTACTATAGATCATCACTGATGTACTTTGGGCCATCACTGGTGTACTATGGATCATCACTGATGTACTGTGGACCATCCCTGATGTACTGTGGATCATCACTGATGTACTGTGGATCATCACTGATGTACTATAGATCATCACTGATGTACTGTGGATCATCACTGGTGTACTATGGATCATCACTGGTGTACTATAGATCATCACTGATGTACTGTGGATAATCACTGATGTACTGTGGATCATCACTGATGTACTGAGAATCATCACTGATGTACTGTGGGCCATCACTGATGTACTGTGGATCATCACTGGTGTACTATGGATCATCACTGATGTACTGTGGATCATCACTGATGTACTATGGATCATCACTGATGTACTGTGGATCATCACTGATGTACTATAGATCATCACTGATGTACTGTGGATCATCACTGATGTACTGAGGATCATCACTGATGTACTGAGGATCATCACTGATGTACTATGGATCATCACTGATGTACTGTGGATCATCACTGATGTACTATAGATCATCACTGATGTACTATGGATCATCACTGATGTACTATGGATCATCACTGATGTACTATGGACCATCCCTGATGTACTGTGGATCATCACTGATGTACTGTGGATTATCACTGATGTACTGTGGACCATCACTGATGTACTGGGGATCATCACTGGTGTACTATGGATCATCACTGGTGTACTATGGACCATCCCTGATGTACTGTGGATCATCACTGATGTACTGTGGATCATCACTGATGTACTATAGTTCATCACTGATGTACTAAAGGCCATCACTGGTGTACTATGGATTATCACTGGTGTACTATGGATCATCACTGATGTACTATGGACCATCCCTGATGTACTATGGGCCATCACTGATGTACTGTGGACCATCCCTGATGTACTGTGGATATCATCACTGATGTACTGAGGACCATCCCTGGTGTACTGTGGATCATCACTGGGGTACTATGGATCATCACTGGTGTACTATGGGCCATCACTGATATACTGTGGACCATCCCTGATGTACTCTGGATATCATCACTGATGTACTGTGGACCATCACTGATGTACTGTGGATCATCACTGATGTTCTATGGACCATCACTGATGTACTGTGGATCATCACTGATGTACTGTGGATCATCAGTGATGTACTGTGGATCATCACTGATGCACTATAGATCATCACTGATGTACTATGGGCCATCACTGCTGTACTATGGGCCATCACTGGTGTTCTATGGGCCCTCACTGGTGTACTATGGATCATCACTGGTGTACTATGGACCATCACTGATGGACTATGGACCATCACTGATGTACTGTGGATCATCACTGATGTACTGTGGATCATCCCTGGTGGACTATGGATCATCACTGGTGTACTATGGATTATCACTGATGTACTATGGATCATCACTGGTGTACTATGGATCATCCCTGGTGTACTATGGACCATCACTGATGTACTATGGACCATCACTGATGTACTATGGATCATCACTGATGTACTATAGATCATCACTGATGTACTATGGGCCATCACTGGTGTACTATGGATCATCACTGATGTACTGTGGACCATCCCTGATGTACTGTGGATCATCACTGATGTACTGAGGATCATCTCTGGTGTACTATGGATCATCACTGATGTACTATGGATCATCACTGATGTAGTATATATCATCACTGATGTACTATGGATCATCACTGATGTACTATAGATCATCACTGATGTACTTTGGGCCATCACTTGTGTACTATGGATCATCACTGATGTACTGTGGACCATCCCTGATGTACTGTGGATCATCACTGATGTACTGTGGATCATCACTGATGTACTATAGATCATCACTGATGTACTGTGGATCATCACTGATGTACTGTGGATCATCACTGATGTACTATAGATCATCACTGATGTACTATGGGCCATCACTGGTGTACTATGGATCATCACTGGTGTACTATTGATCATCACTGATGTACTGTGGATAATCACTGATGTACTGTGGATCATCACTGATGTACTGAGAATCATCACTGATGTACTGTGGGCCATCACTGATGTACTGTGGATCATCACTGGTGTACTATGGATCATCACTGATGTACTGTGGATCATCACTGATGTACTATGGATCATCACTGATGTACTGTGGATCATCACTGATGTACTATAGATCATCACTGATGTACTGTGGATCATCACTGATGTACTGAGGATCATCACTGATGTACTGAGGATCATCACTGATGTACTATGGATCATCACTGATGTACTGTGGATCATCACTGATGTACTATAGATCATCACTGATGTACTATGGATCATCACTGATGTACTATGGATCATCACTGATGTACTATGGACCATCCCTGATGTACTGTGGATCATCACTGATGTACTGTGGATTATCACTGATGTACTGTGGACCATCACTGATGTACTGGGGATCATCACTGGTGTACTATGGATCATCACTGGTGTACTATGGACCATCCCTGATGTACTGTGGATCATCACTGATGTACTGTGGATCATCACTGATGTACTATAGTTCATCACTGATGTACTAAGGGCCATCACTGGTGTACTATGGATTATCACTGGTGTACTATGGATCATCACTGATGTACTATGGACCATCCCTGATGTACTATGGACCATCCCTGATGTACTGTGGATCATCAATGATGTACTGTGGATCATCACTGGTGTACTATAGATCATCACTGATGTACTATGGGCCATCACTGGTGTACTATGGGCCATCACTGGTGTACTATGGGCCATCACTGGTGTACTATGGATCATCACTGATGTACTATGGACCATCCCTGATGTACTATGGACCATCCCTGATGTACTATGGACCATCCCTGATGTACTATAGATCATCACTGATGTACTGTGGATCATCACTGATGTACTATGGATCATCCCTGGTGTACTATGGATCATCACTGGTGTACTATGGATCATCACTGGTGTACTATGGATCATCACTGGTGTACTATGGAACATCACTGGTGTACTATGGATCATCACTGATGTACTGTGGATCATCACTGGTGTACTATAGATCATCACTGATGTACTATGGGCCATCACTGGTGTACTATGGGCCATCACTGGTGTACTATGGATCATCACTGATGTACTATGGACCATCCCTGATGTACTATGGACCATCCCTGATGTACTATGGACCATCCCTGATGTACTATTGACCATCCCTGATGTAGTATAGATCATCACTGATGTACTGTGGATCATCACTGATGTACTATGGATCATCCCTGGTGTACTATGGATCATCACTGATGTACTATGGGCCATCACTGATGTACTATGGATCATCACTGATGTACGGTGGATCATCACTGATGTACTATAGTTCATCACTGATGTACTATGGGCCATCACTGGTGTACTATGGGCCATCACTGGTGTACTATGGACCATCACTAATGTACTATGGATCATCACTGATGTACTGTGGACCATCCCTGATGTATTGTGGATCATCACTGATGTACTGTGGATCATCACTGATGTACTGTGGATCATCACTGATGTACTATAGATCATCACTGATGTACTTTGGGCCATCACTGGTGTACTATGGATCATCACTGATGTACTGTGGACAATCCCTGATGTACTGTGGATCATCACTGATGTACTGTGGATCATCACTGATGTACAATAGATCATCACTGATGTACTGTGGATCATCACTGATGTACTATAGATCACTGATGTACTATGGGCCATCACTGGTGTACTATGGGCCATCATTGGTGTACTATGGATCATCACTGGTGTACTATAGATCATCACTGATGTACTGTGGATAATCACTGATGTACTGTGGATCATCACTGATGTACTGAGGATCATCACTGATGTACTATGGGCCATCACTGATGTACTGTGGATCATCACTGGTGTACTATGGATCATCACTGATGTACTGTGGATCATCACTGATGTACTATGGATCATCACTGATGTACTGTGGATCATCACTGATGTACTATAGATCATCACTGATGTACTGTGGATCATCACTGATGTACTGAGGATCATCACTGATGTACTGAGGATCATCACTGATGTACTATGGATCATCACTGATGTACTGTGGATCATCACTGATGTACTATAGATCATCACTGATGTACTATGGATCATCACTGATGTACTATGGACCATCCCTGATGTACTGTGGATCATCACTGATGTACTGTGGATTATCACTGATGTACTGTGGACCATCACTGATGTACTGGGGATCATCACTGGTGTACTATGGATCATCACTGGTGTACTATGGACCATCCCTGATGTACTGTGGATCATCACTGATGTACTGTGGATCATCACTGATGTACTATAGTTCATCACTGATGTACTAAGGGCCATCACTGGTGTGCTATGGATCATCACTGGTGTACTATGGATCATCCCTGGTGTACTATGGACCATCACTGATGTACTATGGACCATCACTGATGTACTATGGATCATCACTGATGTACTATAGATCATCACTGATGTACTATGGGCCATCACTGGTGTACTATGGATCATCACTGATGTACTGTGGACCATCCCTGATTTACTGTGGATCATCACTGATGTACTGAGGATCATCACTGGTGTACTATGGATCATCACTGATGTACTATGGATCATCACTGATGTACTATGGATCATCACTGATGTACTATAGATCATCACTGATGTACTTTGGGCCATCACTGGTGTACTATGGATCATCACTGATGTACTGTGGACCATCCCTGATGTACTGTGGATCATCACTGATGTACTGTGGATCATCACTGATGTACTATAGATCATCACTGATGTACTGTGGATCATCACTGATGTACTATAGATCATCACTGATGTACTATGGGCCATCACTGGTGTACTATGGGCCATCATTGGTGTACTATGGATCATCACTGGTGTACTATAGATCATCACTGATGTACTGTGGATAATCACTGATGTACTGTGGATCATCACTGATGTACTGAGGATCATCACTGATGTACTATGGGCCATCACTGATGTATTGTGGATCACCACTGGTGTACTATGGATCATCACTGATGTACTGTGGATCATCACTGATGTACAATGGATCATCACTGATGTACTGTGGATCATCACTGATGTACTATAAATCATCACTGATGTACTGTGGATCATCACTGATGTACTATGGATCATCACTGATGTACTGTGGATCATCACTGATGTACTCTAGATCATCACTGATGTACTATGGATCATCACTGATGTACCATGGATCATCACTGATGTACTATGTACCATCCCTGATGTACTGTGGATCATCACTGATGTACTGTGGATTACCACTGATGTACTGTGGACCATCACTGATGTACTGGGGATCATCACTGGTGTACTATGGATCATCACTGGTGTACTATGGACCATCCCTAATGTACTGTGGATCATCACTGATGTACTGTGGATCATCACTGATGTACTATAGTTCATCACTGATGTACTAAGGGCCATCACTGGTGTACTATGGATTATCACTGGTGTACTATGGATCATCACTGATGTACTATGGACCATCCCTGATATACTATGGACCATCCCTGATGTACTGTGGATCATCACTGATGTACTGTGGATCATCACTGGTGTACTATAGATCATCACTGATGTACTATGGGCCATCACTGGTGTACTATGGGCCATCACTGGTGTACTATGGGCCATCACTGGTGTACTATGGATCATCACTGATGTACTATGGACCATCCCTGATGTACTATGGACCATCCCTGATGTACTATGGACCATCCCTGATGTACTATGGACCATCCCTGATGTACTATAGATCATCACTGATGTACTGTGGATCATCACTGATGTACTATGGATCATCCCTGGTGTACTATGGATCATCACTGGTGTACTATGGATCATCACTGGTGTACTATGGATCATCACTGGTGTACTATGGATCATCACTGATGTACTGTGGATCATCACTGGTGTACTATAGATCATCACTGATGTACTATGGGCCATCACTGGTGTACTATGGGCCATCACTGGTGTACTATGGATCATCACTGGTGTACTATAGATCATCACTGATGTACTGTGGATAATCACTGATGTACTATGGGCCATCACTGATGTACTGTGGATCATCACTGGTGGACTATGGATCATCACTGATGTACTGTGGATCATCACTGATGTACTATGGATCATCACTGATGTACTGTGGATCATCACTGATGTACTATAGATCATCACTGATGTACTGTGGATCATCACTGATGGACTATGGACCATCACTGATGTACTGTGGATCATCACTGGTGTACTATGGATCATCACTGGTGTACTATGGACCATCACTGATGGACTATGGACCATCACTGATGTACTGTGGATCATCACTGATGTACTGTGGATCATCACTGCTGGACTATGGATCATCACTGGTGTACTATGGACCATCACTGATGTACTATGGACCATCACTGATGTACTATGGATCATCACTGATGTACTATAGATCATCACTGATGTACTATGGGCCATTACTGGTGTACTATGGATCATCACTGATGTACTGTGGACCATCCCTGATGTACTGTGGATCATCACTGATGTACTGAGGATCATCACTGGTGTACTATGGATCATCACTGATGTACTATGGGTCATCACTGATGTACTATGGATCATCACTGATGTACTATGGATCATCACTGATGTACTATAGATCATCACTGATGTACTTTGGGCCATCACTGGTGTACTATGGATCATCACTGATGTACTGTGGACAATCCCTGATGTACTGTGGATCATCACTGATGTACTGTGGATCATCACTGATGTACAATAGATCATCACTGATGTACTGTGGATCATCACTGATGTACTGTGGATCATCACTGATGTACTATAGATCATCACTGATGTACTATGGGCCATCACTGGTGTACTATGGGCCATCATTGGTGTACTATGGATCATCACTGGTGTACTATAGATCATCACTGATGTACTGTGGATAATCACTGATGTACTGTGGATCATCACTGATGTACTGAGGATCATCACTGATGTACTATGGGCCATCACTGATGTACTGTGGATCATCACTGGTGTATTATGGATCATCACTAATATACTGTGGATCATCACTGATGTACTATGGATCATCACTGATGTACTGTGGATCATCACTGATGTACTATAGATCATCACTGATGTACTGTGGATCATCACTGATGTACTGAGGATCATCACTGATGTACTATGGATCATCGCCGATGTACTGTGGATCATCACTGATGTACTATAGATCATCACAGATGTACTATGGATCATCACTGATGTACTATGGATTATCACTGATGTACTGTGGACCATCACTGATGTACTGGGGATCATCACTGGTGTACTATGGACCATCACTGATGTACTGTGGATCATCACTGATGTACTGTGGATCATCACTGATGTACTATAGTTCATCACTGATGTACTAAGGGCCATCACTGGTGTACTATGGATTATCAGTGGTGTACTATGGATCATCACTGATGTACTATGGACCATCCCTGATGTACTATGGATCATCACTGGTGTACTATGGATCATCACTGATGTACTGTGGATCATCACTGGTGTACTATAGATCATCACTGATGTACTATGGGCCATCACTGGTGTACTATGGGCCATCACTGGTGTACTATGGGCCATCACTGGTGTACTATGGATCATCACTGATGTACTATGGACCATCCCTGATGTACTATGGACCATCCCTGATGTACTATGGACCATCCCTGATGTACTATGGACCATCCCTGATGTACTATAGATCATCACTGATGTAGTGTGGATCATCACTGATGTACTATGGATCATCCCTGGTGTACTATGGATCATCACTGGTGTACTATGGGTCATCAATGGTGTACTATGGATCATCACTGGTGTACTATGGATCATCACTGGTGTACTATGGATCATCACTGATGTACTGTGGATCATCACTGGTGTACTATAGATCATCACTGATGTACTATGGGCCATCACTGGTGTACTATGGGCCATCACTGGTGTACTATGGGCCATCACTGGTGTACTATGGATCATCACTGATGTACTATAGACCATCCCTGATGTACTATGGACCATCCCTGATGTACTATGGACCATCCCTGATGTACTATGGACCATCCCTGATGTACTATAGATCATCACTGATGTACTGTGGATCATCACTGATGTACTATGGATCATCCCTGGTGTACTATGGATCATCACTGGTGTACTATGGATCATCACTGATGTACTATGGGCCATCACTGATGTACTATGGATCATCACTGATGTACTGTGGATCATCACTGATGTACTATAGTTCATCACTGATGTACTATGGGCCATCACTGGTGTACTATGGGCTATCACTGGTGTACTATGGACCATCACTAATGTACTATGGATCATCACTGATGTACTGTGGACCATCCCTGATGTATTGTGGATCATCACTGATGTACTGTGGGTCATCACTGATGTACTGTGGATCATCACTGATGTACTATAGATCATCACTGAAGTACTATGGACCATTACTGGTGTACTATGGACCATCCCTGATGTACTATGGACCATCCCTGATGTACTATAGATCATCACTGATGTACTGTGGATCATCACTGATGTACTATGGATCATCCCTGGTGTACTATGGATCATCACTGGTGTACTATGGATCATCACTGGTGTACTATGGATCATCACTGATGTACTATGGGCCATCACTGATGTACTATGGATCATCACTGATGTACTGTGGATCATCACTGATGTACTATGGGCCATCACTGGTGTACTATGGGCCATCACTGGTGTACTATGGACCATCACTAATGTACTATGGATCATCACTGATGTACTGTGGACCATCCCTGATGTATTGTGGATCATCACTGATGTACTGTGGATCATCACTGATGTACTGTGGACCATCCCTGATGTATTGTGGATCATCACTGATGTACTGTGGATCATCACTGATGTACTGTGGATCATCACTGATGTACTATGGATCATCACTGATGTGCTATGGATCATCACTGATGTGCTATGGATCATCACTGATGTACTATGAGCCATCACTGGTGTACTATGGATCATCACTGGTGTACTATGGGCCATCACTGATGTACTATGGGATCACTGATGTACTGTGGACCATCCCTGATGTACTGTGGATATCATCACTGATGTACTGAGGACCATCCCTGATGTACTGTGGACCATCACTGATGTACTGTGGACCATCACTGATGTACTGTGGATCATCACTGATGTTGTATGGACCATCACTGATGTACTGTGGATCATCACTGATGTACTGTGGATCATCACTGATGTACTATGGGCCATCACTGGTGTACAATGGGCCATCACTGGTGTACTATGGGCCATCACTGGTGTACTATGGATCATCACTGGTGTACTATGGACCATCACTGATGGACTATGGACCATCACTGATGTACTGTGGATCATCACTGATGTACTGTGGATCATCCCTGGTGGACTATGGATCATCACTGGTGTACTATGGATTATCACTGGTGTACTATGGATCATCACTGATGTACTATGGGCCATCACTGATGTACTATGGATCATCACTGGTGTACTATGGATCATCCCTGGTGTACTATGGACCATCACTGATGTACTATGGACCATCACTGATGTACTATGGATCATCACTGATGTACTATAGATCATCACTGATGTACTATGGGCCATCACTGGTGTACTATGGATCATCACTGATGTACAGTGGACCATCCCTGATGTACTGTGGATCATCACTGATGTACTGAGGATCATCACTGGTGTACTATGGATCATCACTGATGTACTATGGATCATCACTGATGTACTATGGATCATCACTGATGTACTATGGATTATCACTGATGTACTATGGATCATCACTGATGTATTACAGATAATCACTGATGTACTTTGGGCCATCACTGGTGTACTATGGATCATCACTGATGTACTGTGGACCATCCCTGATGTACTGTGGATCACCACTGATGTACTGTGAATCATCACTGATGTACTGTGAATATCATCACTGATGTACTGAGGACCATCCCTGATGTACTGTGGATCATCACTGATGTACTGTGGATCATCACTGATGTACTATAGATCATCACTGATGTACTGTGGATCATCACTGATGTACTGTGGATCATCACTGATGTACTATAGATCATCACTGATGTACTATGGATCATCACTGATGTACCATGGATCATCACTGATGTACTATGGACCATCCCTGATGTACTGTGGATCATCACTGATGTACTGTGGATTACCACTGATGTACTGTGGACCATCACTGATGTACTGGGGATCATCACTGGTGTACTATGGACCATCCCTGATGTACTGTGGATCATCACTGATGTACTGTGGATCATCACTGATGTACTATAGTTCATCACTGATGTACTAAGGGCCATCACTGGTGTACTATGGATTATTACTGGTGTACTATGGATCATCACTGATGTACTATGGACCATCCCTGATGTACTATGGACCATCCCTGATGTACTGTGGATCATCACTGATGTACTGTGGATCATCACTGGTGTACTATAGATCATCACTGATGTACTATGGGCCATCACTGGTGTACTGTGGATCATCACTGGTGTACTATGGATCATCCCTGGTGTACTTTGGATCATCACTGGTGTACTATGGATCATCACTGGTGTACTATGGATCATCCCTGGTGTACTATGGATCATCACTGGTGTACTATGGATCATCACTGATGTACTGTGGATCATCACTGGTGTACTATAGATCATCACTGATGTACTATGGACCATCACTGGTGTACTATGGGCCATCACTGGTGTACTATGGGCCATCACTGGTGTACTATGGATCATCACTGATGTACTGTGGATCATCACTGATGTACTGTGGATCATCACTGATGTACTATAGATCATCACTGATGTACTATGGGCCATCACTGGTGTACTATGGGCCATCACTGGTGTACTATGGATCATCACTGGTGTACTATAGATCATCACTGATGTACTGTGGATAATCACTGATGTACTGTGGATCATCACTGATGTACTGAGGATCATCACTGATGTACTATGGGCCATCACTGATGTACTGTGGATCATCACTGGTGGACTATGGATCATCACTGATGTACTGTGGATCATCACTGATGTACTATGGATCATCACTGATGTACTGTGGATCATCACTGATGTACTATAGATCATCACTGATGTACTGTGGATCATCACGGATGGACTATGGACCATCACTGATGTACTGTGGATCATCACTGGTGTACTATGGATCATCACTGGTGTACTATGGATCATCACTGGTGTACTATGGACCATCACTGATGTACTATGGACCATCACTGATGTACTATGGATCATCACTGATGTACTATAGATCATCACTGATGTACTATGGGCCATTACTGGTGTACTATGGATCATCACTGATGTACTGTGGACCATCCCTGATGTACTGTGGATCATCACTGATGTACTGAGGATCATCACTGGTGTACTATGGATCATCACTGATGTACTATGGGTCATCACTGATGTACTATGGATCATCACTGATGTACTATGGATCATCACTGATGTACTATAGATCATCACTGATGTACTTTGGGCCATCACTTGTGTACTATGGATCATCACTGATGTACTGTGGACCATCCCTGATGTACTGTGGATCATCACTGATGTACTGTGGATCATCACTGATGTACTATAGATCATCACTGATGTACTGTGGATCATCACTGATGTACTGTGGATCATCACTGATGTACTATAGATCATCACTGATGTACTATGGGCCATCACTGGTGTACTATGGGCCATCATTGGTGTACTATGGATCATCACTGGTGTACTATAGATCATCACTGATGTACTGTGGATAATCACTGATGTACTGTGGATCATCACTGATGTACTGAGGATCATCACTGATGTACTATGGGCCATCACTGATGTACTGTGGATCATCACTGGTGTACTATGGATCATCACTGATGTACTGTGGATCATCACTGATGTACTATGGATCATCACTGATGTACTGTGGATCATCACTGATGTACTATAGATCATCACTGATGTACTGTGGATCATCACTGATGTACTGAGGATCATCACTGATGTACTGAGGATCATCACTGATGTACTATGGATCATCACTGATGTACTGTGGATCATCACTGATGTACTATAGATCATCACTGATGTACTATGGATCATCACTGATGTACTATGGATCATCACTGATGTACTATGGACCATCCCTGATGTACTGTGGATCATCACTGATGTACTGTGGATTATCACTGATGTACTGTGGACCATCACTGATGTACTGGGGATCATCACTGGTGTACTATGGATCATCACTGGTGTACTATGGACCATCCCTGATGTACTGTGGATCATCACTGATGTACTCTGGATCATCACTGATGTACTATAGTTCATCACTGATGTACTAAGGGCCATCACTGGTGTACTATGGATTATCACTGGTGTACTATGGATCATCACTGATGTACTATGGACCATCCCTGATGTACTATGTACCATCCCTAATGTACTGTGGATCATCACTGATGTACTGTGGATCATCACTGGTGTACTATAGATCATCACTGATGTACTATGGGCCATCACTGGTGTACTATGGGCCATCACTGGTGTACTATGGGCCATCACTGGTGTACTATGGATCATCACTGATGTACTATGGACCATCCATGATGTACTATGTACCATCCCTGATGTACTATGGACCATCCCTGATGTACTAGGACCATCCCTGATGTACTATAGATCATCACTGATGTACTGTGGATCATCACTGATGTACTATGGATCATCCCTGGTGTACTATGGATCATCACTGGTGTACTATGGGTCATCAATGGTGTACTATGGATCATCACTGGTGTACTATGGATCATCACTGGTGTACTATGGATCATCACTGATGTACTGTGGATCATCACTGGTGTACTATAGATCATCACTGATGTACTATGGGCCATCACTGGTGTACTATGGGCCATCACTGGTGTACTATGGGCCATCACTGGTGTACTATGGATCATCACTGATGTACTATGGACCATCCCTGATGTACTATGGACCATCCTTGATGTACTATGGACCATCCCTGATGTACTATAGATCATCACTGATGTACTGTGGATCATCACTGATGTACTATGGATCATCCCTGGTGTACTATGGATCAGCACTGGTGTACTATGGATCATCACTGATGTACTATGGGCCATCACTGATGTACTATGGATCATCACTGATGTACTGTGGATCATCACTGATGTGCTATAGTTCATCACTGATGTACTATGGGCCATCACTGGTGTACTATGGGCTATCACTGGTGTACTATGGACCATCACTAATGTACTATGGATCATCACTGATGTACTGTGGACCATCCCTGATGTATTGTGGATCATCACTGATGTACTGTGGATCATCACTGATGTACTGTGGATCATCACTGATGTACTATAGATCATCACTGAAGTACTATGGGCCATCACTGGTGTACTATGGACCATCCCTGATGTACTATGGACCATCCCTGATGTAAATAGATCATCACTGATGTACTGTGGATCATCACTGATGTACTATGGATCATCCCTGGTGTACTATGGATCATCACTGGTGTACTATGGATCATCACTGATGTACTATGGGCCATCACTGATGTACTATGGATCATCACTGATGTACTGTGGATCATCACTGATGTACTATAGTTCATCACTGATGTACTATGGGCCATCACTGGTGTACTATGGGCCATCACTGGTGTACTATGGACCATCACTAATGTACTATGGATCATCACTGATGTACTGTGGACCATCCCTGATGTATTGTGGATCATCACTGATGTACTGTGGATCATCACTGATGTACTGTGGATCATCACTGATGTACTATGGATCATCACTGATGTGCTATGGATCATCACTGATGTGCTATGGATCATCACTGATGTACTATGAGCCATCACTGGTGTACTATGGATCATCACTGGTGTACTATGGGCCATCACTGATGTACTATGGGCCATCACTGATGTACTGTGGACCATCCCTGATGTACTGTGGATCTCATCACTGATGTACTGAGGACCATCACTCATGTACTATAGATCATCACTAATGTACTATAGATCATCACTGATGTACTGTGGACCATCACTGATGTACTGTGGACCATCACTGATGTACTGTGGATCATCACTGATGTTCTATGGACCATCACTCATGTACTATAGATCATCACTAATGTACTATAGATCATCACTGATGTACTGTGGATCATCACTGATGTACTGTGGATCATCACTGATGTACTATAGATCATCACTGATGTACTGTGGACCATCACTGATGTACTGTGGATCATCACTGATGTTCTATGGACCATCACTGATGTACTGTGGATCATCACTGATGTACTGTGGATCATCACTGATGTACTATGGGCCATCACTGGTGTACTATGGGCCATCACTGGTGTACTATGGGCCATCACTGGTGTACTATGTATCATCACTGGTGTACTATGGACCATCCCTGGTGGACTATGGATCATCACTGGTGTACTATGGATTAGCACTGGTGTACTATGGATCATCACTGATGTACTATGGGCCATCACTGATGTACTATTGATCATCACTGGTGTACTATGGATCATCCCTGGTGTACTATGGACCATCACTGATGTACTATGGACCATCACTGATGTACTATGAATCATCACTGATGTACTATAGATCATCACTGATGTACTATGGGCCATCACTGGTGTACTATGGATCATCACTGATGTACAGTGGACCATCCCTGATGTACTGTGGATCATCACTGATGTACTGAGGATCATCACTTTTGTACTATGGATCATCACTGATGTACTATGGATCATCACTGATGTACTATGGATCATCACTGATGTACTATGGATTATCACTGATGTACTATGGATTATCACTGATGTACTATGGATCATCACTGATGTACTTTGGGCCATCACTGGTGTACTGTGGATCATCACTGATGTACTGTGTGGACCATCCCTGATGTACTGTGGATCACCACTGATGTACTGTGGATCATCACTGATGTACTGTGGATATCATCACTGATGTACTGTGGACCATCACTGATGTACTGTGGACCATCCCTGATGTTTTGTGGATCATCACTGATGTACTGTGGATCATCACTGATGTACTGTGAAGCATCACTGATGTACTATAGATCATCACTGAAGTACTATGGGCCATCACTGGTGTAATATGGACCATCCCTGATGTACTATGGACCATCCCTGATGTACTATAGATCATCACTGATGTACTGTGGATCATCACTGATGTACTATGGATCATCCCTGGTGTACTATGGATCATCACTGGTGTACTATGGATCATCACTGGTGTACTATGGATCATCACTGATGTACTATGGGCCATCACTGATGTACTGTGGATCACCACTGATGTACTGTGGATCATCACTGATGTACTTTGGGCCATCACTGGTGTACTATGGATCATCACTGATGTACTGTGGACCATCCCTGATGTACTGTGGATCACCACTGATGTACTGTGGATCATCACTGATGTACTGTGGATATCATCACTGATGTACTGAGGACCATCCCTGATGTACTGTGGACCATCACTGATGTACTGTGGACCATCACTGATGTACTGTGGATCATCACTGATGTTCTATGGACCATCACTCATGTACTATAGATCATCACTAATGTACTATAGATCATCACTGATGTACTGTGGATCATCACTGATGTACTGTGGATCATCACTGATGTACTATAGATCATCACTGATGTACTATGGGCCATCACTGGTGTACTATGGGCCATCACTGGTGTACTATGGATCATCACTGGTGTACTATAGATCATCACTGATGTACTGTGGATAATCACTGATGTACTGTGGATCATCACTGATGTACTGAGGATCATCACTGATGTACTATGGGCCATCACTGATGTACTGTGGATCATCACTGATGTACTATGGATCATCACTGATGTACTGTGGATCATCACTGATGTACTATAGATCATTACTGATGTACTGTGGATCATCACTGATGTACTGAGGATCATCACTGATGTACTGAGGATCATCACTGATGTACTATGGATCATCACTGATGTACGGTGGATCATCACTGATGTACTATGGATCATCCCTGGTGTACTATGGATCATCACTGGTGTACTATGGATCATCACTGATGTACTATGGGCCATCACTGATGTACTATGGATCATCACTGATGTACTGTGGATCATCACTGATGTACTATAGTTCATCACTGATGTACTATGGGCCATCACTGGTGTACTATGGGCCATCACTGGTGTACTATGGACCATCACTAATGTACTATGGATCATCACTGATGTACTGTGGACCATCCCTGATGTATTGTGGATCATCACTGATGTACTGTGGATCATCACTGATGTACTGTGGATCATCACTGATGTACTATGGATCATCACTGATGTGCTATGGATCATCACTGATGTGCTATGGATCATCACTGATGTACTATGAGCCATCACTGGTGTACTATGGATCATCACTGGTGTACTATGGGCCATCACTGATGTACTATGGGCCATCACTGATGTACTGTGGACCATCCCTGATGTACTGTGGATCTCATCACTGATGTACTGAGGACCATCCCTGATGTACTGTGGACCATCACTGATGTACTGTGGACCATCACTGATGTACTGTGGATCATCACTGATGTTCTATGGACCATCACTGATGTACTGTGGATCCTCACTGATGTACTGTGGATCATCACTGATGTACTATGGGCCATCACTGGTGTACTATGGGCCATCACTGGTGTACTATGGGCCATCACTGGTGTACTATGTATCATCACTGGTGTACTATGGACCATCCCTGGTGGACTATGGATCATCACTGGTGTACTATGGATTAGCACTGGTGTACTATGGATCATCACTGATGTACTATGGGCCATCACTGATGTACTATGGATCATCACTGGTGTACTATGGATCATCCCTGGTGTACTATGGACCATCACTGATGTACTATGGACCATCACTGATGTACTATGAATCATCACTGATGTACTATAGATCATCACTGATGTACTATGGGCCATCACTGGTGTACTATGGATCATCACTGATGTACAGTGGACCATCCCTGATGTACTGAGGATCATCACTGGTGTACTATGGATCATCACTGATGTACTATGGATCATCACTGATGTACTATGGATCATCACTGATGTACTATGGATTATCACTGATGTACTATGGATTATCACTGATGTACTATGGATCATCACTGATGTACTGTGGATATCATCACTGATGTACTGAGGACCATCCCTGATGTACTGTGGACCATCACTGATGTACTGTGGACCATCACTGATGTACTGTGGATCATCACTGATGTTCTATGGACCATCACTCATGTACTATAGATCATCACTAATGTACTATAGATCATCACTGATGTACTGTGGATCATCACTGATGTACTGTGGATCATCACTGATGTACTATAGATCATCACTGATGTACTATGGGCCATCACTGGTGTACTATGGGCCATCACTGGTGTACTATGGATCATCACTGGTGTACTATAGATCATCACTGATGTACTGTGGATAATCACTGATGTACTGTGGATCATCACTGATGTACTGAGGATCATCACTGATGTACTATGGGCCATCACTGATGTACTGTGGATCATCACTGATGTACTATGGATCATCACTGATGTACTGAGGATCATCACTGATGTACTATGGGCCATCACTGATGTACTGTGGATCATCACTGATGTACTATGGATCATCACTGATGTACTGTGGATCATCACTGATGTACTATAGATCATCACTGATGTACTGTGGATCATCACTGATGTACTGAGGATCATCACTAATGTACTGAGGATCATCACTGATGTACTATGGATCATCACTGATGTACGGTGGATCATCACTGATGTACTATAGATCATCACTGATGTACTATGGATCATCACTGATGTACTATGGATCATCACTGATGTACTATGGACCATCCCTGATGTACGGTGGATCATCACTGATGTACTGTGGATTATCACTGATGTACTGTGGACCATCACTGATGTACTGTGGATCATCACTGGTGTACTATGGATCATCACTGGTGTACTATGGACCATCCCTGATGTACTGTGGATCATCACTGATGTACTGTGGATCATCACTGATGTACTATAGTTCATCACTGATGTACTAAGGGCCATCACTGGTGTACAATGGATTATCACTGGTGTACTATGGATCATCACTGATGTACTATGGACCATCCCTGATGTACTATGGACCATCCCTGATGTACTGTGGATCATCACTGATGTACTGTGGATCATCCCTGGTGTACTATAGTTCATCACTGATGTATAATGGGCCATCACTGGTGTACTATGGGCCATCACTGGTGTACTATGGACCATCACTAATGTACTATGGATCATCACTGATGTACTGTGGACCATCCCTGATGTATTGTGGATCATCACTGATGTACTGTGGATCATCATTGATGTACTGTGGATCATCACTGATGTACTGTGGATCATCACTGATGTGCTATGTATCATCACTGATGTGCTATGGATCATCACTGATGTACTATGAGCCATCACTGGTGTACTATGGATCATCACTGGTGTACTATGGGCCATCACTGGTGTACTATGGGCCATCACTGGTGTACTATGGGCCATCACTGGTGTACTGTGGATCATCACTGGTGTACTATGGATCATCCCTGGTGTACTATGGATCATCACTGGTGTACTATGGATCATCACTGGTGTACTATGGATCATCACTGATGTAATATGGGCCATCACTGATGTACTATGGATCATCACTGATATACTGTGGACCATCCCTGATGTACTGTGGATCATCACTGATGTATTGTGGATCATCACTGATGTACTGTGGATCATCACTGATGTACTGTGGATCATCACTGATGTACTATAGATCATCACTGATGTACTATGGGCCATCACTGATGTACTATGGGCCATCACTGATTGTAACGGCACCCCAAGTATGAAAGGGGTTAACACCGTTAGGATATTCCCTTTCTAACCACACGACAGCCACCAGACACTCCAGCCAGCCAAATAAGACCCCATACGAATGATTCTCCCCCCAGATACGAGACAACGCTCTGTATTCAAGTTCCAAAACAGGGAATGACTTTATTTTCAAAACACATGGTAACACATTTCTCTTCAAAACCCTTCCCTCCCAACCTTGGGGAACAGGGCGGGTTAAACTGTCCAATGACAATGGTGATACAGGTCAGGTGTATTCAAACTTCTCCTTTGATAAACAGTCTTAGGCAGGGGGGTTGATTCCCCCCCCTCCTCACAGAAGACACTTCCACATCCCATAATATGGAGCCAGACGGTTTACTAAGCTCCAATCCACATCATCACAATGAAAGGGCCTGTAGCATAGGTGAGGCTCATTAGCATTACACAAGGAGACAGGAGACATATCAGCCTCTCTTAATTTAACCTGTTGAGTTCATAAAACAGTAGATAGTTCTTTACAGATATCCTGGGGAATATGGTGGATAAATATTAGGCTTGTGCAATTCGTTTCGTAACGAATCAAAATTCGTCCGAATTTAGCAACTTTCGGACATTCGGAAGCATTCGAATTTCCGAACAGAGCAATTACGAATAAAACCGAATCCGAAATAAATTATACCGCAAAATAGCGAATGCCCGAAGGTCTTCGGCATAATTCGTTATGAAAAAAGTTACGAATGTACGAATCCATTCGAAGCACAATAACACTCACTCTGCTCTCTGCTTCTCCCTCACCATGCTGAACTGCCTCTCAAAATGGTGTACAGGGGCGGAGGCTATAGCCGCATGAAAAAACGAAAGTAAAATACGAGATTTCAAATCCATTCGAAGCACAATAACACTCACTCTGCTCTGCTCTCTGCTTCTCCCTCACCGTGCTGAACCCTCTCAAAATGGTGTACAGGGGCGGAGCCTATAGCCGCATGTAAAAAACGAAAGTAAAATACGAGATTTCGAATCGTTACAAATAACCGCTATGTATTTAGAAAAGTACAAATCCATTCGAAGCACATTAGGCATAATAGGCAGCGTCGTTGTGAGAGAGACACGGAAAATTACGAATCAACGAACCCAAAAAAAGTTACGAAAGTAGGAGTTGTGTCCAGAATCAACGAAAAACAACGTACTCTACCGAAAGTACGAAATATAAAGCAACAAAAAATTCAACGAAAAATGTCGCTTGCAAAAATACGAATGAGTCCGAACACGAAAAATCCCGTCTAGCAAAATTACGAATGATTACGAATCAACAGGACCGGAAAGAAACGAACCGAAACGGAACAAATTTTTCCGTTGTGCACAAGTCTAATAAATATTACAGACCCATTTTAAGCCATCCAAGCCATATTCTCAATGTCCATTGATTCCTGGCTCACCCTGTGTCCAAAGTGACCCCCATGTCACACATCTCCCCTTTCGGCAGAAGACTAATAGAGGAGGGGACCCCAGACGGGTTGACTCCGAAGTTAGTCCATAGGTCCATTCCTCCAATGCCGGTATCCCCACAGTACCCCAAATTAATTGTTCCAAGCAGAGCATTACTTACCCAGCCAACCTCTGCCTCTCTTAGAGAACATACCCGCCGCTGGGGAGAGGCCTGGACTGGCCCTTCTCCCTGGAGTCCTTTCAGCCGCTGGAGAGGAGATATGGTGACTGGGCTCAGTTCGTCATGCTGTTGGGGATCTGGGCCGACTGCCCAGCCTCCCTGGGGTATGCAAGTGGAGACTGAAGTCCCATCCACTTGTGGTAGGTGAAAATCCCCCAGTGCTTGCAAAGCAAGTCTGACATTCTCCTGTCCCAGTGTCCCACCATTTTCTGGGGTTGTGTCAGTAAGGACCGAAGTCCCATCCAGTACCACAGGAACTCCCTCTTCCGTTAGTTGAGAGCAGAGGCCCGCGGCACTCTGCTCTGTTGCCAGCTCTTCTGCTGGGTTGCTGTGAGTGGAGGCCGCAGTCCCATCCACCGATATCAGCTCAAGTTGCAGTTGTGTGCAGCGGCCAGTAGCATTCTGCCCTGCTGCCAGTGATTCAGCTGGGAGTAACAGCTTTACTACCTTAGCTGGTTGCTGGGGAGAGGGGCCAACTTCCCCGGCTCCCTGAAACTCCACAGTTGTTTCCGGTGCTGGGCAGAGGTTGCCATCACTCTGCCCTGTTGCCAGCACTTCTGCTGGGGACTCCACACCATCTGCTCTGGCTAACTGTTGGGGAGGGAAAATGGCTGCTTCTCCTCCCTGCATCTCCGAAATCCACTCGGAAAGAGGAACCATCACCTTCTCAACTCGGGCCTCCAAAACTGCCACGGGTGTAGAGCAGGGGTCTGCAATAATTTGTCCTGCTGCCAGTACTTGAGCAGGCGATGCATAATCCATAACATCCTCTGAACAGTCCCTTAAGTCCATACCTTCTGTAATCTGTGGCTGGGGAGATGAGCCAACTGCCCTAGCTCCCTGGAACTCCATATCATCCACTTCGGCTTTAGGAATGGCAATCTACAGATTTTCCACTGCCGATTCTTCAGCCAGGATTTCATAGTTGTCAACTGGTATTTCCTGATAGTCCCAGGTAAAGGGGGCCCCACCCTGCTGCTGAGCCGAGTCTAGCAGCTGTCTGTAGGCAATCTCCAGCTCCCATTCTTGAACGGCAAGAAACTCCAAATCTTCCTGTGCCCAGTGCCCTTCCGAGACATTCAGTCTTTGCTCTCTGTGCTCTATTATTTCCTCCAAACGCCACTCCCGAGCACTCCCAAAGTCAGGGTCACTGGACAGCCTCCAATACAACAATCCCAGGCCATCATAGTCAAAGCCTTCCGTGGGGCTGTCATCCGCTGACCATGGGCACTCTTGGGCTACATACCACCGGAGGGCTCTGTAGCTCTCTTCCAACCGCATCTCTGCCCGGATCAGCCTGCTTAACTCAGTTGTCCACTCCTGCTTTGGTTGTTCCCCCAATAACGGCATTCGTACATCATACTGCGACCAGTACCTTACATAGATGGAGGGGAGAACCTTTCCCTGGTGTTGCTGCTCGAGAGCAAGCGCTTTCTTCCAGAGTTCGCAGCGGATCGAATCAGACCATCCCAGCAGGACCTCCTCTGATACTGGTCCTCTATGCTGTATCTGCATCTCTTGTAACCTCCTTCTGAATTCCTCTTCCATGGGGGCTGGTATCTGTACATCTCCTCTCCTTGCAGTTGGTGCTGCTGTGACTTCTGCTGCTGCAGCACCTTTTTGATGTAGCCAATTTGCGTCCACAGCCACTATAACTAGGTCTATGATCTCCGCTGGAGGGTTAGGACCATACTGTGCCAGTCTTAGTTTAACAGCCCGATCAAAACTTGCCTCTTCGGGTGTCCTGTCTGTTACGCCGGGCCTTTCGGTTCCATCCATTTCGACTAGTTCTCTGATAATGTCCCTCTTCTTACGGTTGTTGGCCGGTCTTCCCCGGTTCTCCAGTAAGTCTTTGAGGTTGGAGAGCTTTAGCCGTTCATACTGTGCCTCCATTGTCCTGTGTCCTCTTGTAGCTGTCCTTCTGGCTGTGGGGATCAATCCCACTGCTTGCCAACAATTGTAACTAGTGATGAGCCGAACACCCCCGGGTTCGGTTCGCACCAGAACCCGCGAACGGACCGAAAGTTCGTACGAACATTAGAACCCTATTAAATACAATGGATGCGAATGTTCAAATTCTAAAGTGCTAATTATAACAACTATTATGCATGTTATTGTCCTAAAAAGGGTTTGGGAACCCGGGTTCTGCACCAGGGGACATGTATCAATGCAAAAAGAAGTTTTAAAAACGGTCGTTTTTCGGGAGCAGTCATTTTAATGATGCATAAAGTGAAAAAAAAAAAGTCAAATATTCCTTTAAATATCGTACCTGGGGGGTGTCTAAAGTATGCCTGTGAAGTGCCACGTGTTTCCCGTGTTTAGAACTGTCCCTGCACAAAATGACACTTCTAAAGGAAAAACAAGCCATTTAAAACTGCTTGCGGCTTTAATGTAATGTCTGGTCCCGGTAATATGGATGAAAATCTTTAAGAAAAATGGCATAGCTACCCCATGACCCCCCCCCTACCCCAGCCCATTACCAGACCCTTTGGGTCTTGTATGGATATTAAGGGGAACCCCGCACATAAAATAAAAAAGGCCCTATATACTCTGAACAGCCGTATACAGGCGGTGCATACAAGACAGGGACTGTAGGTTTGTTCTTATGTAGAATCTGTTTGTAATTTTGAACAGGTACATTGTTGAAGTGCAGCTCCAGCCCAAAAATCTATTTTTAAACTTTTTGGAAAACATAGGTAAGGGTTATCACCCCTGTAACATTTGTTTTGCTGTCTGTGCCCCTGTTCAGAACATTTCACCTCACTTTCCGTCCCAATGACAACTGTTTTTGAAATGTGGTGTTTTTCTTGAAACAAGGATTGCTGATAAAGCATCAGTACAGAGGAGACACCTTTCTCCCATATTTATTCTTACAGGAGAGAATTTTCCTTCCTAGTGGTAGATTTCCTCTCACTTCCTGTTGTCTTCTTGCGTTTGCAAGTAGGAGTCGTTTGTAAGTTGGATGTTTGAAAGTAGAGACCTGCCGTATATACTCTGCAGAAATAGGCCCCTTAGTTGTTGGTGTTGGCACAACACTGTAAGCACTCACAGTTACTCTTGGTTGGTGCTGGAACGCCCTGCTGTCAACTATTATATCAGGAATTTTAATTACATATAATTGTTGAACAGTGGTAGTAAAAATTGGGCCTTTGATGGTGGTGCTGGTGCCACAACACTGTAAGCCCTGACAGTTACTCTTGGTGGGTGCAGCAATGGGCCCTGCTGTGAATTATTAGATCAAGAATTGTAATTGCATGCACCTGTTGAACAGGGGCTGAAAAATTGGGCCTTTCGTGGTGGTGGTGGTGGTGGTGGTGTTGCCACAACACTGTAAGCCCTCAGAGTTACTCTTGGTGGGTGCAGGAATGGGCCCTGCTGTGAATTATTAGATCAAGAATTGTAATTACATGCCCCTTTTGAACAGGGGCTGAAAAATTGGGCCTTTCGTGGTGGTGGTGGTGGTGGCGTTGCCACAACACTGTAAGCCCTCAGAGTTACTCTTGGTGGGTGCAGGAATGGGCCCTGCTGTGAATTATTAGATCAAGAATTGTAATTACATGCCCCTTTTGAACAGGGGCTGAAAAATTGGGCCTTTCGTGGTGGTGGTGGTGGTGGCGTTGCCACAACACTGTAAGCCCTCAGAGTTACTCTTGGTGGGTGCAGGAATGGGCCCTGCTGTGAATTATTAGATCAAGAATTGTAATTACATGCCCCTTTTGAACAGGGGCTGAAAAATTGGGCCTTTCGTGGTGGTGGTGGTGGTGGCGTTGCCACAACACTGTAAGCCCTCAGAGTTACTCTTGGTGGGTGCAGCAATGGGCCCTGCTGTGAATTATTAGATCAAGAATTGTAATTACATGCCCCTTTTGAACAGGGGCTGAAAAATTGGGCCTTTCGTGGTGGTGGTGGTGGTGGCGTTGCCACAACACTGTAAGCCCTCAGAGTTACTCTTGGTGGGTGCAGAAATGGGCCCTGCTGTGAATTATTAGATCAAGAATTGTAATTACATGCCCCTTTTGAACAGGGGCTGAAAAATTGGGCCTTTCGTGGTGGTGGTGGTGGTGGCGTTGCCACAACACTGTAAGCCCTCAGAGTTACTCTTGGTGGGTGCAGGAATGGGCCCTGCTGTGAATTATTAGATCAAGAATTGTAATTACATGCCCCTTTTGAACAGGGGCTGAAAAATTGGGCCTTTCGTGGTGGTGGTGGTGGTGGTGGTGGTGGCGTTGCCACAACACTGTAAGCCCTCAGAGTTACTCTTGGTGGGTGCAGCAATGGGCCCTGCTGTGAATTATTAGATCAAGAATTGTAATTGCATGCCCCTGTTGAACAGGGGCTGAAAAATTGGGCCTTAGGCACTGGTGGCACAACACTACAACCCCTCACAGATACTGTACTTGGAGCACAGCAATGAGCCCTGTTGCAAAGTATTGCTTCAAAAATTGTAATGACACGCCCCTGTTAAACAGGGGATGAAAAATTGGGCCTTAGGCACTGGTGGCACAACACTACAACCCCTCACAGATACTGTACTTGGAGCACAGCAATGAGCCCTGTTGCAAAGTATTGCTTCAAAAATTGTAATGACACGCCCCTGTTAAACAGGGGCTGAAAAATTGGGCCTTAGGCACTGGTGCCACAACACTCCAACCCCTCACAGATACTGTACTTGGAGCACAGCAATGAGCCCTATGGCAAATTATTGCTAAAAAAATTGTAATTACACGCCCCTGTAAAACAGGGGCTGAAAAATTGGGCCTTAGCCACTGGTGGCGGCACCCATAAACAAAAATGATCTTCCAAGCTATCATCATCAATCGTATCATTGAGGACTCGGAGGAGGAGGATAGCCAGTCAACATAACAGCACAGGCACTCAGCATCAGCATCAGTCTTGAAGGGATGTGACATGTTAAAATCAATTAGTCTGTTATATCAGCATCATGTGTGTGGTAGCTGGTGGTGATCCAAGACTGGTTCATCTTGATGAAAGTCAGTCGATCAACCGAGTCGGTGGACAGGCGCACCCTGTGATCCGTGACAAATCCTCCAGCAGCACTGAATGTGCGTTCCGAAAGAACGCTGGATGCAGGACAGGCCAGTAGCTCAATTGCATACTGTGCAAGCTCTGGCCAGTGATCCATCCTCAAGACCCAGTAAGCCAGAGGATTTTCGGTGGGGAAGGTGTCCAAGTCTGACCTTGCCCCTAGATATTCCTGCACCATGTTTATCAGACGCTGGCGATGGTTGCTGGAACCGATCATACTTTGGGGCTGCGGACTAAAGAATTGTCTGAACGCATCGGTCAGACGGCCACCTTCCCCACCGCTCCTTCTTTGACTGGCCGAAGCCTCAGCAACTCGTTGTCCAGGACCAGGAGTTTGTAACCTCCCAGTCTCTGGGAACGCGTTGCACAGACCTTTCTGCAAGGCCTCCCGGAGTTGTCTCATCCTCTGCTCCCTCTGCGACGGTAACATAAGGTCCGCAACCTTACCCTTGTACCGTGGATCAAGGAGAGTGGCCAGCCAGTAATGGTCCCTCTCCTTGATCCGAAGAATACGAGGATCCTTCCGCAGACTTTGCAGGATCAGGGAGGCCATGCAGCGTAGGTTTGCTGAGGCATTCGCTCCGGAGTCCTCTGGGTCACTAAGGACGACATGATCCGCAGCCACCTCCTCCCAGCCACGTACAAGTCCACTGGTTTCTTGGGACTGTAAATCATCCCTAAAAGACTGCTGCTGATGATGCTGAGTGCCAGCCTCCACCTCCATGCTGACACAATCCTCCTCCTCCTCCTCCTCCTCCTCCTCTTCCTGTGCGATGGGTGGGACAGAAGGAAAACTGTCTGGGTAAAGGGGGCCTTGAGAGGCAAGGAAGTCCTCCTCTTCCTGCCTCTGTTCTGCCTCAAGTGCCCTGTCCATTATTCCACGCAGCGTGTGCTCCAAAAGGTGGACAAGAGGTACAGTGTCACTGATGCATGCACTGTCACTGCTCACCATCCTTGTGGCCTCCTCAAATGGTGCCAGGACAGTGCATGCATCCCTGATCATGCCCCACTGGCGTGGAGAAAAAAAACAAGCTCCCCTGACCCTGTCCTGGTGCCGTAGTCACACAGGTACTCATTGATGGCCCTCTGCTGCGTGTGCAGCCGCTGCAGCATGGCCAACGTTGAGTTCCACCTGGTGGGCATGTCACATATAAGGCGGTTCTTGGGCAGGTTCAACTCCTTTTGCAGCTCAGCCAGGCGAGCACTGGCATTATAAGATCTGCGGAAATGCACACAGACTTTCCTGGCCTGCCTCAGGACATCCTGTAAGCCCGGGTACCTGCCCAAGAACCGCTGCACCACCAGGTTAAGGACGTGAGCCACACAGGGCACATGGGTCAGTTGTCCCTGTTGGAGGGCGGAGAGGAGGTTGGTGCCATTGTCGCAAACCACCATTCCTGGCTTAAGCTGGCGTGGCGTCAACCACCTCTTGGCCTGGCCCTGCAGAGCAGACAGGACCTCTGCCCCAGTGTGGCTTCTGTCCCCCAAACACAGCGCAAGCACGGCATGGCATCTTTTTGCCTGCGTACTTGCGTAGCCCCGTGAACGGCTACGGAGCACCGCTGGTTCATAGGACAAACCACAGGAAGAGGCCATGGAGGAAGAAGAAGAGGAGGGGGTGGAGGAGAGAGGTGTGTCACAACCAGTAGTAGCATTTTGGAGGCGTGGCGGTGGAACAACCTCCAACACTACTGCACCTTGTCCTGCATCCTTCCCAGCTGCCAAAAGAGTGACCCAATGGGCCGTGAAAGAAAGGTAACGTCCCTGTCCATGCCTGCTGGACCATGAGTCAGCGGTAATATGCACCTTACCGCTGACCGCCCTGTCCAGCGAGGCCAAGACATTGCCTTCCACATGCCGGTAGAGAGCCGGAATAGCCTTCCGTGAGAAAAAGTGGCGTTTGGGAACCTGCCACTGAGGAACCGCACATTGCACAAACTCACGGAAGGGGGCCGAGTCTACCAACTGAAAAGGCAGCAGTTGAAGCGCTAGCAATTTAGCCAAGCTAGCATTCAACCGCTGGGCATGTGGATGGCTGGGAGTGAACTTCTTTCGACGGTCCAGCAGCTGGGGCAGGGAAATTTGCCTGCTAGAATCGGACGTCGGTGTACTGCTAGCAGAGTGGCCGCAAGTACTTGGCTGTGACACACCTAATTCTACACCTTCATTCCTCTCAGTGCATGTTTCAGAGAGGACTGAAGTTATAGTGGGGTTGGAGATCCCAGCTGATGCGGTGCAAGGAGAGGTCCGCTTTGTTCTTTGGTGTGGGTCTTTGAGGTAGGCTTGCCAACGAGCTGCATGGCAGGTCAACATATGTCTGGTCAGGCATGTGGTACCCAAGCGGCTGATGTTTTGGCCACGCGATATACGCTTGAGACATATGTTGCAAACAGCAGCTGTGCGATCTGATGCACTAGCCTCAAAAAAGGCCCACACCAAAGAACTTTTTGAATGACGGGCAGAGGCAGCGCCCTGCACAGGCGGAGCTCTGCGGTGTGATTCCGTCGGTGTACTGCCCTTACGCTGGCCACCAAAGGGCATCCTGCCTCGTTGGAGATGTGCCTCCTCCTCATCCTCCTCCTCCTCTCTCCTATTAGGCACCCACGTGGAGTCAGTGACCTCATCATCCCCTCCCTCCTCATCACTGGAGCCAATCTGGCAGTATGCTGCAGCTGCTGGAACATGACTGCCAGATTGGTGTCCTTCTTGAGCATCCCCTCTGTCTGCTCTCACGCTACTGCCTTCCTGTAGCTGGGTTTCATCATCAGACCCTTCGAAACGCTGGGCATCCTCCTGGAGCATGTACCCAACACTGTGCTCAAACAGTTCGGGGGACTCCTCAGGAGGAGGACATGGTGGGTCTAGGGAAGGAGTGACTGATGATGAGTCTGACATTGATACCAGGGAAGAGGACGCTTTGGCAGCTGCTTTGCCAGTACCCTGAGCCTGGGTGAGAGAGGATGAGGAGGAGGAGGAGGGCTTGGTCATCCACTCTACCAAGTCTTCGGCATGATGTGGCTCAACATGTCCAGCTGCCGAAAAGAAGGACAAGCGTGTCTCATGGCCATGTGCTGATGACAATGCACCGCGTCCACGACCAGCACTGTTGCCCCCAGACACAGAGCCTGCTTGCCCTCTTTTATTGCCTCCTGACTGTCTGCCTCTCCTTTTTTGCCTTCCAGACATTCTAATAGATGGCCTGCAGGGAGACGGGAAAAAAGCAATAGGGGCTACCTTCAGGTGTCCTTCTCTGTCCCTTTACTTAAGGATTTCTAAATATGGTTGAGGATGATTGCTTTTGCACAGAATAGCACAACGACAATTTCCCTGACTGTCCAAAAAACAAGGATTTCAAAGATGGTTGATGAGGAATGCTTTAGCACACTATAGCACAAGGAGAATTTCCCTCACTTTCCTTCTTTGTCCCTAGAAACAAGGATTATCACAGTGAAAGAAACTGACACTCTCCCTACCTAGAGTTTTCTGTCCCTAGAAAAAATGTTTTTTTAAAGCACACTATAGCACAAGGAGAATTCCCTCACTGTCCTTCCCTGTCCCTAGAAACAAGGATTATCACAGTGAAAAAAACTGACACTCTCCCTACCTAGAGTTTTCTGTCCCTAGAAAAAATGTTTTTTTAAAGCACACTATAGCACAAGGAGAATTCCCTCACTGTCCTTCCCTGTCCCTAGAAACAAGGATTATCACAGTGAAAGAAACTGACACTCTCCCTACCTAGAGTTTTCTGTCCCTAGAAAAAATGTTTTTTTAAAGCACACTATAGCACAAGGAGAATTCCCTCACTGTCCTTCCCTGTCCCTAGAAACAAGGATTTGCACAGTAAAAGACACTGACACTCTCCCTACCTAGAGTTTTCTGTCCCTAGAAAAAATGTTTTTTTAAAGCACACTATAGCACAAGGAGAATTTCACTCACTTTCCTTCTTTGTCCCTAGAAACAAGGATTATCACAGTGAAAGAAACTGACACTCTCCCTACCTAGAGTTTTCTGTCCCTAGAAAAAATGTTTTTTTAAAGCACACTATAGCACAAGGAGAATTTCACTCACTTTCCTTCTTTGTCCCTAGAAACAAGGATTATCACAGTGAAATAAACTGACACTCTCCCTACCTAGAGTTTTCTGTCCCTAGAAAAAATGTTTTTTTAAAACACACTATAGCACAAGGAGAATTCCCTCACTGTCCTTCCCTGTCCCTAGAAACAAGGATTATCACAGTGAAAGAAACTGACACTCTCCCTACCTAGAGTTTTCTGTCCCTAGAAAAAATGTTTTTTTAAAGCACACTATAGCACAAGGAGAATTCCCTCACTGTCCTTCCCTGTCCCTAGAAACAAGGATTCGCACAGTGAAATAAACTGACACTCTCCCTACCTAGAGTTTTCTGTCCCTAGAAAAAATGTTTTTTTAAAGCACACTATAGCACAAGGAGAATTTCACTCACTTTCCTTCTTTGTCCCTAGAAACAAGGATTATCACAGTGAAAGAAACTGACACTCTCCCTACCTAGAGTTTTCTGTCCCTAGAAAAAATGTTTTTTTAAAGCACACTATAGCACAAGGAGAATTTCACTCACTTTCCTTCTTTGTCCCTAGAAACAAGGATTATCACAGTGAAAGAAACTGACACACTCCCTACCTAGAGTTTTCTGTCCCTAGAAAAAATGTTTTTTTAAAACACACTATAGCACAAGGAGAATTCCCTCACTGTCCTTCCCTGTCCCTAGAAACAAGGATTCGCACAGTAAAAGACACTGACACTCTCCCTACCTAGAGTTTTCTGTCCCTAGAAAAAATGTTTTTTTAAAGCACACTATAGCACAAGGAGAATTTCACTCACTTTCCTTCTTTGTCCCTAGAAACAAGGATTATCACAGTGAAAGAAACTGACACTCTCCCTACCTAGAGTTTTCTGTCCCTAGAAAAAATGTTTTTTTAAAGCACACTATAGCACAAGGAGAATTTCACTCACTTTCCATCTTTGTCCCTAGAAACAAGGATTATCACAGTGAAAGAAACTGACACTCTCCCTACCTAGAGTTTTCTGTCCCTAGAAAAAATGTTTTTTTAAAGCACACTATAGCACAAGGAGAATTCCCCTCACTTTCCTTCTTTGTCACTAGAAACAAGGATTATCACAGTGAAATAAACTGACACTCTCCCTACCTAGAGTTTTCTGTCCCTAGAAAAAATGTTTTTTTAAAGCACACTATAGCACAAGGAGAATTCCCCTCACTTTCCTTCTTTGTCCCTAGAAACAAGGATTCGCACAGTGAAAGAAACTGACACTCTCCCTACCTAGAGTTTTCTGTCCCTAGAAAAAATGTTTTTTTAAAGCACACTATAGCACAAGGAGAATTCACTCACTGTCCTTCCCTGTCCCTAGAAACAAGGATTCGCACAGTGAAATAAACTGACACTCTCCCTACCTAGAGTTTTCTGTCCCTAGAAAAAATGTTTTTTTAAAGCACACTATAGCACAAGGAGAATTCCCCTCACTTTCCTTCTTTGTCCCTAGAAACAAGGACTCGCACAGTAAAAGACACTGACACTCTCCCTACCTAGAGTTTTCTGTCCCTAGAAAAAATGTTTTTTTAAAGCACACTATAGCACAAGGAGAATTCCCCTCACTTTCCTTCTTTGTCCCTAGAAACAAGGATTCGCACAGTAAAAGACACTGACACTCTCCCTACCTAGAGTTTTCTGTCCCTAGAAAAAATGTTTTTTTAAAGCACACTATAGCACAAGGAGAATTCACTCACTGTCCTTCCCTGTCCCTAGAAACAAGGATTCGCACAGTGAAATAAACTGACACTCTCCCTACCTAGAGTTTTCTGTCCCTAGAAAAAATGTTTTTTTAAAGCACACTATAGCACAAGGAGAATTCCCCTCACTTTCCTTCTTTGTCCCTAGAAACAAGGACTCGCACAGTAAAAGACACTGACACTCTCCCTACCTAGAGTTTTCTGTCCCTAGAAAAAATGTTTTTTTAAAGCACACTATAGCACAATTCCCCTCACTTTCCTTCTTTGTCACTAGAAACAAGGACTCGCACAGTAAAAGTCACTGACACTCTCCCTACCTAGAGTTTTCTGTCCCTAGAAAAAATGTTTTTTTAAAGCACACTATAGCACAAGGAGAATTCCCCTCACTTTCCTTCTTTGTCACTAGAAACAAGGACTCGCACAGTAAAAGACACTGACACTCTCCCTACCTAGAGTTTTCTGTCCCTAGAAAAAATGTTTTTTTAAAGCACACTATAGCACAAGGAGAATTCCCCTCACTTTCCTTCTTTGTCACTAGAAACAAGGATTATCACAGTGAAATAAACTGACACTCTCCCTACCTAGAGTTTTCTGTCCCTAGAAAAAATGTTTTTTTAAAGCACACTATAGCACAAGGAGAATTCCCCTCACTTTCCTTCTTTGTCCCTAGAAACAAGGATTCGCACAGTGAAAGAAACTGACACTCTCCCTACCTAGAGTTTTCTGTCCCTAGAAAAAAAGTTTTTTTAAAGCACACTATAGCACAAGGAGAATTCCCCTCACTTTCCTTCTTTGTCCCTAGAAACAAGGACTCGCACAGTAAAAGACACTGACACTCTCCCTACCTAGAGTTTTCTGTCCCTAGAAAAAAAGTTTTTTTAAAGCACACTATAGCACAAGGAGAATTCCCCTCACTTTTCTTCTTTGTCCCTACAAACAAGGACTCGCACAGTGAAAGAAACTGACACTCTCCTTACCTAGAGTTTTCTGTCCCTAGAAAAAATGTTTTTTTAAAGCACACTATAGCACAAGGAGAATTCACTCACTGTCCTTCCCTGTCCCTAGAAACAAGGATTCGCACAGTGAAATAAACTGACACTCTCCCTACCTAGAGTTTTCTGTCCCTAGAAAACATGTTTTTTTAAAGCACACTATAGCACAAGGAGAATTCCCCTCACTTTCCTTCTTTGTCCCTAGAAACAAGGATTCGCACAGTGAAAGAAACTGACACTCTCCCTACCTAGAGTTTTCTGTCCCTAGAAAAAATGTTTTTTTAAAGCACACTATAGCACAAGGAGAATTCCCCTCACTTTCCTTCTTTGTCCCTAGAAACAAGGATTCGCACAGTAAAAGACACTGACACTCTCCCTACCTAGAGTTTTCTGTCCCTAGAAAAAATGTTTTTTTAAAGCACACTATAGCACAAGGAGAATTCCCCTCACTTTCCTTCTTTGTCCCTAGAAACAAGGACTCGCACAGTAAAAGACACTGACACTCTCCCTACCTAGATTTTTCTGTCCCTAGAAAAAATGTTTTTTTAAAGCACACTATAGCACAAGGAGAATTCCCCTCACTTTCCTTCTTTGTCACTAGAAACAAGGACTCGCACAGTAAAAGACACTGACACTCTCCCTACCTAGAGTTTTCTGTCCCTAGAAAAAATGTTTTTTTAAAGCACACTATAGCACAAGGAGAATTCCCCTCACTTTCCTTCTTTGTCACTAGAAACAAGGATTATCACAGTGAAATAAACTGACACTCTCCCTACCTAGAGTTTTCTGTCCCTAGAAAAAATGTTTTTTTAAAGCACACTATAGCACAAGGAGAATTCCCCTCACTTTCCTTCTTTGTCCCTAGAAACAAGGATTCGCACAGTGAAAGAAACTGACACTCTCCCTACCTAGAGTTTTCTGTCCCTAGAAAAAATGTTTTTTTAAAGCACACTATAGCACAAGGAGAATTCACTCACTGTCCTTCCCTGTCCCTAGAAACAAGGATTCGCACAGTAAAATAAACTGACACTCTCCCTACCTAGAGTTTTCTGTCCCTAGAAAAAATGTTTTTTTAAAGCACACTATAGCACAAGGAGAATTCCCCTCACTTTCCTTCTTTGTCCCTAGAAACAAGGACTCGCACAGTAAAAGACACTGACACTCTCCCTACCTAGAGTTTTCTGTCCCTAGAAAAAATGTTTTTTTAAAGCACACACTAGCACAAGGAGAATTCCCCTCACTTTTCTTCTTTGTCCCTAGAAACAAGGACTCGCACAGTGAAAGAAACTGACACTCTCCCTACCTAGAGTTTTCTGTCCCTAGAAAAAATGTTTTTTTAAAGCACACTATAGCACAAGGAGAATTCACTCACTGTCCTTCCCTGTCCCTAGAAACAAGGATTCGCACAGTGAAATAAACTGACACTCTCCCTACCTAGAGTTTTCTGTCCCTAGAAAAAATGTTTTTTTAAAGCACACTATAGCACAAGGAGAATTCCCCTCACTTTCCTTCTTTGTCCCTAGAAACAAGGATTCGCACAGTGAAAGAAACTGACACTCTCCCTACCTAGAGTTTTCTGTCCCTAGAAAAAATGTTTTTTTAAAGCACACTATAGCACAAGGAGAATTCCCCTCACTTTCCTTCTTTGTCCCTAGAAACAAGGATTCGCACAGTAAAAGACACTGACACTCTCCCTACCTAGAGTTTTCTGTCCCTAGAAAAAATGTTTTTTTAAAGCACACTATAGCACAAGGAGAATTCCCCTCACTTTCCTTCTTTGTCCCTAGAAACAAGGACTCGCACAGTAAAAGACACTGACACTCTCCCTACCTAGAGTTTTCTGTCCCTAGAAAAAATGTTTTTTTAAAGCACACTATAGCACAAGGAGAATTCCCCTCACTTTCCTTCTTTGTCACTAGAAACAAGGACTCGCACAGTAAAAGACACTGACACTCTCCCTACCTAGAGTTTTCTGTCCCTAGAAAAAATGTTTTTTTAAAGCACACTATAGCACAAGGAGAATTCCCCTCACTTTCCTTCTTTGTCACTAGAAACAAGGATTATCACAGTGAAATAAACTGACACTCTCCCTACCTAGAGTTTTCTGTCCCTAGAAAAAATGTTTTTTTAAAGCACACTATAGCACAAGGAGAATTCCCCTCACTTTCCTTCTTTGTCCCTAGAAACAAGGATTCGCACAGTGAAAGAAACTGACACTCTCCCTACCTAGAGTTTTCTGTCCCTAGAAAAAATGTTTTTTTAAAGCACACTATAGCACAAGGAGAATTCCCCTCACTTTCCTTCTTTGTCCCTAGAAACAAGGATTCGCACAGTAAAACACACTGACACTCTCCCTACCTATCCTTCTCTTTCCCTAAACTAAAGGAATCCAGGTTAAGCAAGAAAGAAAGAAATGTCACTGTCCCTGCCTATGCTTCTCTTTCCCTGCTCCGGAACACACTACACTAGGCCGCCGTGCTGGCGGCCTTTTATAGTGTGGGGCGTGTACTAAACACCCTCAGCAATAATTGGCCACAGGCATCCTGCCTGTGGCCAATCATTGCTCTCCTCGCTGCCGGCGCTGTGATTGGCCAAGCATGCGGGGTCACAGTGCATGCTTGGCCAATCACAGCGCCTGGATGACACTGCGATGGCATAGTGCATTGTGGGCCGTTCGCGTCACTCGAATTTGGCGCGAACGGCCCAAATCGTTCGATCTTCGTCGAACGATCGAACAGCCGATGTTCGAGTCGAACGTATGTTCGACTCGAACACGAAGCTCATCCCTAATTGTAACGGCACCCCAAGTATGAAAGGGGTTAACACCGTTAGGATATTCCCTTTCCAACCACACGACAGCCACCAGACACTCCAACCAGCCAAATAAGACCCCATACGAATGATTCTCCCCCCAGATACGAGACAACGCTCTGTATTCAAGTTCCAAAACAGGGAATGACTTTATTTTCAAAACACATGGTAACATATTTCTCTTCAAAACCCTTCCCTCCCAACCTTGGGGAACAGGGCGGGTTAAACTGTCCAATGACAATGGTGATACAGGTCAGGTGTGTTCAAACTTCTCCTTTGATAAACAGTCTTAGGCAGGGGGGTTGATTCCCCCCTCCTCACAGAAGACACTTCCACATCCCATAATATGGAGCCAGACGGTTTACTAAGCTCCAATCCACATCATCACAATGAAAGGGCCTGTAGCATAGGTGAGGCTCATTAGCATTACACAAGGAGACAGGAGACATATCAGCCTCTCTTAATTTAGCCTGTTGAGTTCATAAAATAGTAGATAGTTCTTTACAGATATCCTGGGGAATATGGTGGATAAATATTACAGACCCATTTTAAGCAATCCAAGCCATATTCTCAATGTCCATTGATTCCTGGCTCACCCTGTGTCCAAAGTGACCCCCATGTCACACTGATGTACTATGGGCCATCACTGCTGTACTATGGATCATCACTGATGTACTGTGGACCATCCCTGATGTACTGTGGATCATCACTGATGTATTGTGGATCATCACTGATGCACTGTGGATCATCACTGGTGTACTATGGATCATCACTGATGTACTATGGATCATCACTGATGTACTATGGATCATCACTGATGTACTATGGATCATCCCTGATGTACTGTGGATCATCACTGATGTACTGTGGATCATCACTGATGTACTGTGGATCATCACTGATGTACTGTGGATCATCACTGATGTACTGTGGATCATCACTGATGTACTGAGGATCATCACTGATGTACTGTGGATCATCACTGATGTACTATAGATCATCACTGAAGTACTATGGGCCATCACTGATGTACCGTGGATCATCACTGATGTACCGTGGATCATCACTGATGTACTGTGGATCATCACTGATGTACTATAGATCATCACTGAAGTACTATGAGCCATCACTGATGTACTATGGGCCATTCCTGGTGTACTATGAGCCATCACTGATGTACTATGGGCCATCCCTGGTGTACTATGGATCATCACTGATGTAATGTGGATCATCACTGATGTACTATGGGACATCACTGGTGTACTATGGACCATCACTGGTGTACTATGGATCATCACTGGTGTACTATGGATCATCACTGGTGTACTATGGACCATCACTGGTGTACTATGGGCCATCACTGGTGTACTATGGATCATCACTGGTGTACTGTGGACCATCACTGGTGTACTGTGGATCATCACTGGTGTACTATGGATCATCACTGATGTACTATGGACCATCCCTGATGTACTATGGACCATCCCTGATGTACTGTGGATCATCACTGGTGTACTATAGATCATCACTGATGTACTATGGGCCATCATTGGTGTACTATGGGCCATCACTGGTGTACTATGGGCCATCACTGGTGTACTATGGACCATCCCTGATGTACTATGGATCATCACTGATGTACTGTGGATCATCACTGATGTACTATAGTTCATCACTGATGTACTATGGGCCATCACTGGTGTACTATGGGCCATCACTGGTGTACTATGGACCATCACTAATGTACTATGGATCATCACTGATGTACTTTGGACCATCCCTGATGTACTATAGATCATCACTGATGTACTGTGGATCATCACTGATGTACTATGGATCATCCCTGGTGTACTATGGATCATCACTGGTGTACTATGGATCATCACTGGTGTACTATGGATCATCACTGATGTACTATGGGCCATCACTGATGTACTGTGGACCACCACTGATGTACTGTGGATCATCACTGATGTATTGTGGATCATCACTGATGTACTGTGGATCATCACTGATGTACTATAGATCATCACTGGTGTACTATGGGCCATCACTGGTGTACTATGGATCATCACTGGTGTACTATGGGCCATCACTGGTGTACTATGGGCCATCACTGGTGTACTATGGGCCATCACTGGTGTACTATGGGCCACCACTGGTGTACTATGGGCCATCACTGGTGTACTATGGATCATCACTGGTGTACTATGGATCATCACTGATGTACTGTGGACCATCACTGGTGTACTGTGGATCATCACTGATGTACTATGGATCATCACTGATGTACTATGGGCCATCACTGATGTACTATAGTTCATCACTAATGTACTATGGGCCATCACTGGTGTACTATGGATCATCACTGGAGTACTATGGATCATCACTGGTGTACTATGGATCATCACTGATGTACTATGGGCCATCACTGGTGTACTATAGTTCATCACTGGTGTACTATGGGCCACCACTGGTGTACTATGGGCCATCACTGGTGTACTATGGGCCATCACTGGTGTACTATGGGCCATCACTGGTGTATTATGGGCCATCACTGGTGTACTATGGACCATCACTGATGTACTGTGGACCACCACTGATGTACTGTGGATCATCACTGATGTATTGTGGATCATCACTGATGTACTGTGGATCATCACTGATGTACTATAGATCATCACTGGTGTACTATGGGCCATCACTGGTGTACTATGGATCATCACTGGTGTACTATGGGCCATTACTGGTGTACTATGGGCCATCACTGGTGTACTATGGGCCATCACTGGTGTACTATGGGCCACCACTGGTGTACTATGGATCATCACTGGTGTACTATGGATCATCACTGATGTACTGTGGACCATCACTGGTGTACTATGGATCATCCCTGGTGTACTATGGATCATCACTGGTGTACTATGGATCATCACTGATGTACTATGGATCATCACTGATGTACTATGGATCATCCCTGATTTACTATGAGCCATCACTGATGTACTATGGATCATCACTGGTGTACTATGGATCATCACTGATGTACCGTGGACCATCCCTGATGTACTGTGGACCATCCCTGATGTACTGTGGATCATCACTGATGTACCGTGGATCAGCACTGATGTACTGAGGATCATCACTGATGTACTATGGGCCATCACAGGTGTACTATGGATCATCACTGGTGTACTATGGATCATCCCTGGTGTACTAAGGACCATCACTGATGTACTATGGACCATCACTGATGTACTATGGATCATCACTGATGTACTATGGATCATCACTGATGTACTATAGATCATCACTGATGTACTATGGGCCATCACTGGTGTACTATGGATCATCACTGATGTACTGTGGACCATCCCTGATGTACTGTGGATCATCACGGATGTACTGAGGATCATAACTGGTGTACTATGGATCATCACTGATGTACTATGGATCATCACTGATGTACTATGGATCATCACTGATGTACTATGGGCCATCACTGGTGTACTATAGGCCATCACTGATGTACTGTGGACCATCCCTGATGTACTGTGGATATCATCACTGATGTACTGAGGACCATCCCTAATGTACTGTGGACCATCACTGATGTACTGTGGACCATCACTGATGTACTGTGGTTCATCACTGATGTTCTATGGACCATCACTGATGTACTATAGATCATCACTGATGTACTATAGATCATCACTGATGCACTGTGGATCATCACTGATGTACTGTGGATCATCACTGATGTACTGTGGATCAACACTGATGTACTATAGATCATCACTGATGTACTATGGGCCATCACTGGTGTACTATGGGCCATCACTGGTGTACTATGGGCCATCACTGGTGTACTATGGATCATCACTGGTGTACTATGGACCATCACTGATGGACTATGGACCATCACTGATGTACTGTGGATCATCACTGATGTACTGTGGATCATCCCTGGTGTACTATGGATCATCACTGGTGTACTATGGATTATCACTGGTGTACTATGGATCATCACTGATGTACTATGGGCCATCACTGATGTACTATGGATCATCACTGGTGTACTATGGATCATCACTGATGTACTGTGGACCATCCCTGATGTACTGTGGACCATCCCTGATGTACTGTGGATCATCACTGATGTACTATAGATCATCACTGAAGTACTATGAGCCATCACTGATGTACTATGGGCCATTCCTGGTGTACTATGAGCCATCACTGATGTACTATGGGCCATCCCTGGTGTACTATGGATCATCACTGATGTAATGTGGATCATCACTGATGTACTATGGGACATCACTGGTGTACTATGGACCATCACTGTCCCAATGACAATGGTGATACAGGTCAGGTGTGTTCAAACTTCTCCTTTGATAAACAGTCTTAGGCAGGGGGGTTGATTCCCCCCTCCTCACAGAAGACACTTCCACATCCCATAATATGGAGCCAGACGGTTTACTAAGCTCCAATCCACATCATCACAATGAAAGGGCCTGTAGCATAGGTGAGGCTCATTAGCATTACACAAGGAGACAGGAGACATATCAGCCTCTCTTAATTTAGCCTGTTGAGTTCATAAAATAGTAGATAGTTCTTTACAGATATCCTGGGGAATATGGTGGATAAATATTACAGACCCATTTTAAGCAATCCAAGCCATATTCTCAATGTCCATTGATTCCTGGCTCACCCTGTGTCCAAAGTGACCCCCATGTCACACTGATGTACTATGGGCCATCACTGCTGTACTATGGATCATCACTGATGTACTGTGGACCATCCCTGATGTACTGTGGATCATCACTGATGTATTGTGGATCATCACTGATGCACTGTGGATCATCACTGGTGTACTATGGATCATCACTGATGTACTATGGATCATCACTGATGTACTATGGATCATCACTGATGTACTATGGATCATCCCTGATGTACTGTGGATCATCACTGATGTACTGTGGATCATCACTGATGTACTGTGGATCATCACTGATGTACTGTGGATCATCACTGATGTACTGTGGATCATCACTGATGTACTGAGGATCATCACTGATGTACTGTGGATCATCACTGATGTACTATAGATCATCACTGAAGTACTATGGGCCATCACTGATGTACCGTGGATCATCACTGATGTACCGTGGATCATCACTGATGTACTGTGGATCATCACTGATGTACTATAGATCATCACTGAAGTACTATGAGCCATCACTGATGTACTATGGGCCATTCCTGGTGTACTATGAGCCATCACTGATGTACTATGGGCCATCCCTGGTGTACTATGGATCATCACTGATGTAATGTGGATCATCACTGATGTACTATGGGACATCACTGGTGTACTATGGACCATCACTGGTGTACTATGGATCATCACTGGTGTACTATGGATCATCACTGGTGTACTATGGACCATCACTGGTGTACTATGGGCCATCACTGGTGTACTATGGATCATCACTGGTGTACTGTGGACCATCACTGGTGTACTGTGGATCATCACTGGTGTACTATGGATCATCACTGATGTACTATGGACCATCCCTGATGTACTATGGACCATCCCTGATGTACTGTGGATCATCACTGGTGTACTATAGATCATCACTGATGTACTATGGGCCATCATTGGTGTACTATGGGCCATCACTGGTGTACTATGGGCCATCACTGGTGTACTATGGACCATCCCTGATGTACTATGGATCATCACTGATGTACTGTGGATCATCACTGATGTACTATAGTTCATCACTGATGTACTATGGGCCATCACTGGTGTACTATGGGCCATCACTGGTGTACTATGGACCATCACTAATGTACTATGGATCATCACTGATGTACTTTGGACCATCCCTGATGTACTATAGATCATCACTGATGTACTGTGGATCATCACTGATGTACTATGGATCATCCCTGGTGTACTATGGATCATCACTGGTGTACTATGGATCATCACTGGTGTACTATGGATCATCACTGATGTACTATGGGCCATCACTGATGTACTGTGGACCACCACTGATGTACTGTGGATCATCACTGATGTATTGTGGATCATCACTGATGTACTGTGGATCATCACTGATGTACTATAGATCATCACTGGTGTACTATGGGCCATCACTGGTGTACTATGGATCATCACTGGTGTACTATGGGCCATCACTGGTGTACTATGGGCCATCACTGGTGTACTATGGGCCATCACTGGTGTACTATGGGCCACCACTGGTGTACTATGGGCCATCACTGGTGTACTATGGATCATCACTGGTGTACTATGGATCATCACTGATGTACTGTGGACCATCACTGGTGTACTGTGGATCATCACTGATGTACTATGGATCATCACTGATGTACTATGGGCCATCACTGATGTACTATAGTTCATCACTAATGTACTATGGGCCATCACTGGTGTACTATGGATCATCACTGGAGTACTATGGATCATCACTGGTGTACTATGGATCATCACTGATGTACTATGGGCCATCACTGGTGTACTATAGTTCATCACTGGTGTACTATGGGCCACCACTGGTGTACTATGGGCCATCACTGGTGTACTATGGGCCATCACTGGTGTACTATGGGCCATCACTGGTGTATTATGGGCCATCACTGGTGTACTATGGACCATCACTGATGTACTGTGGACCACCACTGATGTACTGTGGATCATCACTGATGTATTGTGGATCATCACTGATGTACTGTGGATCATCACTGATGTACTATAGATCATCACTGGTGTACTATGGGCCATCACTGGTGTACTATGGATCATCACTGGTGTACTATGGGCCATTACTGGTGTACTATGGGCCATCACTGGTGTACTATGGGCCATCACTGGTGTACTATGGGCCACCACTGGTGTACTATGGATCATCACTGGTGTACTATGGATCATCACTGATGTACTGTGGACCATCACTGGTGTACTATGGATCATCCCTGGTGTACTATGGATCATCACTGGTGTACTATGGATCATCACTGATGTACTATGGATCATCACTGATGTACTATGGATCATCCCTGATTTACTATGAGCCATCACTGATGTACTATGGATCATCACTGGTGTACTATGGATCATCACTGATGTACCGTGGACCATCCCTGATGTACTGTGGACCATCCCTGATGTACTGTGGATCATCACTGATGTACCGTGGATCAGCACTGATGTACTGAGGATCATCACTGATGTACTATGGGCCATCACAGGTGTACTATGGATCATCACTGGTGTACTATGGATCATCCCTGGTGTACTAAGGACCATCACTGATGTACTATGGACCATCACTGATGTACTATGGATCATCACTGATGTACTATGGATCATCACTGATGTACTATAGATCATCACTGATGTACTATGGGCCATCACTGGTGTACTATGGATCATCACTGATGTACTGTGGACCATCCCTGATGTACTGTGGATCATCACGGATGTACTGAGGATCATAACTGGTGTACTATGGATCATCACTGATGTACTATGGATCATCACTGATGTACTATGGATCATCACTGATGTACTATGGGCCATCACTGGTGTACTATAGGCCATCACTGATGTACTGTGGACCATCCCTGATGTACTGTGGATATCATCACTGATGTACTGAGGACCATCCCTAATGTACTGTGGACCATCACTGATGTACTGTGGACCATCACTGATGTACTGTGGTTCATCACTGATGTTCTATGGACCATCACTGATGTACTATAGATCATCACTGATGTACTATAGATCATCACTGATGCACTGTGGATCATCACTGATGTACTGTGGATCATCACTGATGTACTGTGGATCAACACTGATGTACTATAGATCATCACTGATGTACTATGGGCCATCACTGGTGTACTATGGGCCATCACTGGTGTACTATGGGCCATCACTGGTGTACTATGGATCATCACTGGTGTACTATGGACCATCACTGATGGACTATGGACCATCACTGATGTACTGTGGATCATCACTGATGTACTGTGGATCATCCCTGGTGTACTATGGATCATCACTGGTGTACTATGGATTATCACTGGTGTACTATGGATCATCACTGATGTACTATGGGCCATCACTGATGTACTATGGATCATCACTGGTGTACTATGGATCATCACTGATGTACTGTGGACCATCCCTGATGTACTGTGGACCATCCCTGATGTACTGTGGATCATCACTGATGTACCGTGGATCAGCACTGATGTACTGTGGATCATCACTGATGTACTATGGGCCATCACAGATGTACTATGGGCCATCACAGGTGTACTATGGATCATCACTGGTGTACTATGGATCATACCTGGTGTACTATGGACCATCACTGATGTACTATGGACCATCACTGATGTACTATGGATCATCACTGGTGTACTATGGGCCATCACTGGTGTACTATGGACCAACCCTGATGTACTGTGGATCATCACTGGTGTACTGTGGATCATCACTGATGTACTATGGACCATCCCTGATGTACTATGGACCATCCCTGATGTACTGTGGATCATCACTGATGTACTATGGATCATCCCTGGTGTACTATGGATCATCACTGGTGTACTATGAATCATCACTGGTGTACTGTGGACCATCCCTGATGTATTGTGGATCATCACTGATGTACTGTGGATCATCACTGATGTACTATGGATCATCATTGATGTACTATGGATCATCACTGATGTACTATGGATCATCACTGATGTGCTATGGATCATCACTGATGTACTATGAGCCATCACTGATGTACTATGGATCATCACTGGTGTACTATGGATCATCACTGATGTATTTTGGGCCATCACTGATGTACTGTGGATCATCACTGATGTACTATAGATCATCACTGATGTACTGTGGATAATCACTGATGTACTGTGGATCATCACTGATGTACTGAGGATCATCACTGGTGTACTATGGATCATCACTGATGTACTGTGGATCATCACTGATGTACTATAGATCATCACTGATGTACTGTGGATCATCACTGATGTACTGTGGATCATCACTGATGTACTATAGATCATCACTGATGTACTATGGGCCATCACTGGTGTACTATGGGCCATCACTGGTGTACTATGGGCCATCACTGGTGTACTATGGATCATCACTGGTGTACTGTGGACCATCACTGATGGACTATGGACCATCTCTGATGTACTGTGGATCATCACTGATGTACTGTGGATCATCCCTGGTGTACTATGGATCATCACTGGTGTAATATGGATCATCACTGATGTACTGTGGACCATCCCTGATGTACTGTGGACCATCCCTTATGTACTGTGGAACATCACTGATGTACCGTGGATCAGCACTGATGTACTGTGGATCATCACTGATGTACTATGGGCCATCACAGATGTACTATGGGCCATCACAGGTGTACTATGGATCATCACTGGTGTACTATGGATCATCCCTGGTTTACTATGGACCATCACTGATGTACTATGGACCATCACTGATGTACTATGGATCATCACAGGTGTACTATGGGCCATTACTGGTGTACTATGGACCAACCCTGATGTACTGTGGATCATCACTGGTGTACTGTGGATCATCACTGATGTACTATGGACCATCCCTGATGTACTATGGACCATCCCTGATGTACTGTGGATCATCACTGATGTACTATGGATCATCCCTGGTGTACTATGGATCATCACTGGTGTACTATGAATCATCACTGGTGTACTATGGATCATCACTGATGTACTGTGGACCATCCCTGATGTATTGTGGATCATCACTGATGTACTGTGGATCATCACTGATGTGCTATGGATCATCATTGATGTACTATGGATCATCACTGATGTACTATGGATCATCACTGATGTGCTATGGATCATCACTGATGTACTATGAGCCATCACTGATGTACTATGGATCATCACTGGTGTACTATGGATCATCACTGATGTATTATGGGCCATCACTGATGTACTGTGGATCATCACTGATGTACAATAGATCATCACTGATGTACTGTGGATAATCACTGATGTACTGTGGATTATCACTGATGTACTGTGGACAATCACTGATGTACTGTGGACCATCACTGATGTACTGTGGATCATCACTGATGTACTGTGGATCATCACTGATGTACTGTGGATTATCACTGATGTACTGTGGACCATCACTGATGTACTGTGGACCATCACTGATGTACTGTGGATCATCACTGATGTACTATGGATCATCACTGATGTACTATGGACCATCACTGGTGTACTATGGATCATCACTGGTGTACTATGGACCGTCCCTGATGTACTGTGGATCATCACTGATGTACTGTGGATCATCACTGATGTACTATAGTTCATCACTGATGTACTATGGGCAATCACTGGTGTACTATGGATCATCACTGGTGTACTATGGATCATCACTGATGTACTATGGACCATCCCTGATGTACTATGGACCATCCCTGATGTACTGCGGATCATCACTGATGTACTGTGGATCATCACTGGTGTACCATAGATCATCACTGATGTACTATGGGCCATCACTGGTGTACTATGGGCCATCAAAGGTGTACTATGGATCATCGCTGATGTACTATGGACCATCCCTGATGTACTATGGACCATTCCTGATGTACTATAGATCATCACTGATGTACTGTGGATCATCACTGATGTACTATAGATCATCACTGGTGTACTATGGATCATCACTGGTGTACTATGGACCATCACTGATGTACTATGGATCATCACTGATGTACTATGGATCATCACTGATTTACTGTGGATCATCACTGATGTACTATGGGCCATCACTGGTGTACTATGGGCCATCACTGGTGTACTATGGACCATCACTGATGTACTATGAGCCATCACTGATGTACCATGGATCATCTCTGATGTACCATGGATCATCACTGGTGTACTATGGATCATCACTGATGTACAGTGGACCATCCCTGATGTACTGTGGATCATCACTGATGTACTATTGGCCATCACGGGTGTACTATGGATCATCATTGATGTACTATGGACCATCCTATATGTACTATGGACCATCCCTGATGTAATGAGGATCATCACTAATGTACTATGGATCATCACTAATTTACCGTGGATCATCACTGATGTACTGTGGATCATCACTGATGTACTGTGGATCATCACTGATGTACTATAGATCATCACTGAAGTACTATGGGCCATCACTGGTGTACTATGGATCATCATTGATGTATTATGGATTATCACTGATGTACTATGAGCCATCACTGATGTACTATGGATCATCACTGATGTACTATGAGCCATCACTGATGTACTATGGGCCATCCCTGGTGTACTATGGATCAACACTGATGTACTGTGGATCATCACTGATGTACTATGGGACATCACTGGTGTACTATGGGTCATCACTGGTGTACTATGGGCCATCACTGGTGTACTATGGGCCATCACTGGTGTACTATGGGCCATCACTGGTGTACTATGGATCATCACTGGTGTACTATGGGCCATCACTGATGTACTATGGATCATCACTGATGTACTGTGGATCATCACTGATGTAATATGGGCCATCACTGGTGTATTATGGACCATCACTGATGTACTATGAGCCATCACTGATGTACTGAGGATCATCACTAATGTACTATGGATCATCACTAATGTACCGTGGATCATCACTGATGTACTGTGGATCATCACTGATGTACTGTGGATCATCACTGATGTACTATAGATCATCACTGAAGTACTATGGGCCATCACTGGTGTACTATGGATCATCATTGATGTATTATGGATCATCACTGATGTACTATGAGCCATCACTGATGTACTATGGATCATCACTGATGTACTATGAGCCATCACTGATGTACTATGGGCCATCCCTGGTGTACTATGGATCATCACTGATGTACTGTGGATCATCACTGATGTACTATGGGACATCACTGGTGTACTATGGGCCATCACTGGTGTACTATGGGCCATCACTGGTGTACTATGGGCCATCACTGGTGTACTATGGGCCATCACTGGTGTACTATGGATCATCACTGGTGTACTATGGGCGATCACTGGTGTACTATGGGCCATCACTGGTTTACTATGGGCCATCACTGGTGTACTATGGATCATCACTGGTGTACTATGGACCATCACTGATGTACTGTGGACCATCACTGGTGTACTGTGGGTCATCACTGGTGTACTATGGATCATCCCTGGTGTACTATGGATCATCACTGATGTACCAAGGGCCATCACTGATGTACTATGGGCCATTACTGATATACTGTGGACCATCCCTGATGTACTGTGGATCATCACTGATGTACTGTGGATCATCACTGATGTACTGTGGATCATCACTGATGTACTGTGGATCATCACTGATATACTGTGGACCATCCCTGATGTACTGTGGATCATCACTGATGTACTTTGGTCATCACTGATGTACTGTGGATCATTACTGATGTATTGTGGATCATCCCTGATGTACTGTGGATCATCACTGATGTACTGTGGATCATCACTGATGTACTATAGATCATCACTGATGTACTATAGATCATCACTGATGTACTATGGGCCATCACTGATGTACTATGGGCCATCACTGGTGTACTATGGATCATCACTGATGTACTATAGATCATCACTGATGTACTATGGGCCATCACTGGTGTACTATGGGCCATCACTGGTGTACTATGGGCCATCACTGGTGTACTATGGATCATCACTGATGTACTGTGGACCATCCCTGATGTACTGTGGATCATCACTGATGTACTGTGGATCATCACTGATGTACTGTGGATCATCACTGATGTACTATAGATCATCACTGATGTACTATAGATCATCACTGATGTACTATGGGCCATCACTGGTGTACTATGGATCATCACTGATGTACTGTGGACCATCCCTGATGTACTGTGGATCATCACTGATGTACTGTGGATCATCACTGATGTACTGAGGATCATCACTGATGTACTATGGATCATCACTGATGTACCGTGGATCATCACTGATGTACTGTGGATCATCACTGATGTACTGTGGATCATCACTGATGTACTATAGATCATCACTGATGTACTATGGGCCATCACTGGTGTACTATGGGCCATCACTGGTGTACTATGGGCCATCACTGGTGTACTGTGGATCATCACTGGTGTACTGTGGACCATCACTGATGGACTATGGACCATCACTGATGTACTGTAGATCATCACTGATGTAAAGTGGATCATCCCTGGTGTACTATGGATCATCACTGGTGTACTATGGATCATCACTGATGTACTGTGGACCATCCCTGATGTACTGTGGACCATCCCTGATGTACTGTGGAACATCACTGATGTACCGTGGATCAGCACTGATGTACCGTGGATCATCACTGATGTACTGTGGATCATCACTGATGTACTATGGGCCATCACAGATGTACTATGGGCCATCACAGGTGTACTATGGATCATCACTGGTGTACTATGGATCATCCCTGGTTTACTATGGACCATCACTAATGTACTATGGACCATCACTGATGTACTATGGATCATCACAGGTGTACTATGGGCCATTACTGGTGTACTATGGACCAACCCTGATGTACTGTGGATCATCACTGGTGTACTGTGGATCATCACTGATGTACTATGGACCATCCCTGATGTACTATGGACCATCCCTGATGTACTGTGGATCATCACTGATGTACTATGGATCATCCCTGGTGTACTATGGATCATCACTGGTGTACTATGAATCATCACTGGTGTACTATGGATCATCACTGATGTACTATGGATCATCACTGATGTACTGTGGACCATCCCTGATGTACTGTGGATCATCACTGATGTACTGTGGATCATCACTGATGTACTGTGGATCATCAGTGATGTACTATAGATCATCACTGATGTACTATGGGCCATCACTGGTGTACTATGGGCCATCACTGGTGTACTATGGGCCATCACTGGTGTACTATGGATCATCACTGATGTACTGTGGACCATACCTGATGTACTGTGGATCATCACTGATGTACTGTGGATCATCACTGATGTACTGTGGATCATCACTGATGTACTATAGATCATCACTGATGTACTATAGATCATCACTGATGTACTATGGGCCATCACTGGTGTACTATGGATCATCACTGATGTACTGTGGACCATCCCTGATGTACTGTGGATCATCACTGATGTACTGTGGATCATCACTGATGTACTGAGGATCATCACTGATGTACTATGGATCATCACTGATGTACCGTGGATCATCACTGATGTACTGTGGATCATCACTGATGTACTGTGGATCATCACTGATGTACTATAGATCATCACTGATGTACTATGGGCCATCACTGGTGTACTATGGGCCATCACTGGTGTACTATGGGCCATCACTGGTGTACTATGGATCATCACTGGTGTACTGTGGACCATCACTGATGGACTATGGACCATCACTGATGTACTGTAGATCATCACTGATGTACTGTGGATCATCCCTGGTGTACTATGGATCATCACTGGTGTACTATGGATCATCACTGATGTACTGTGAACCATCCCTGATGTACTGTGGACCATCCCTGATGTACTGTGGAACATCACTGATGTACCGTGGATCAGCACTGATGTACTGTGGATCATCACTGATGTACTATGGGCCATCACAGATGTACTATGGGCCATCACAGGTGTACTATGGATCATCACTGGTGTACTATGGATCATCCCTGGTTTACTATGGACCATCACTGATGTACTATGGACCATCACTGATGTACTATGGATCATCACAGGTGTACTATGGGCCATTACTGGTGTACTATGGACCAACCCTGATGTACTGTGGATCATCACTGGTGTACTGTGGATCATCACTGATGTACTATGGACCATCCCTGATGTACTATGGACCATCCCTGATGTACTGTGGATCATCACTGATGTACTATGGATCATCCCTGGTGTACTATGGATCATCACTGGTGTACTATGAATCATCACTGGTGTACTATGGATCATCACTGATGTACTGTGGACCATCCCTGATGTATTGTGGATCATCACTGATGTACTGTGGATCATCACTGATGTGCTATGGATCATCATTGATGTACCATGGATCATCACTGATGTACTATGGATCATCACTGATGTGCTATGGATCATCACTGATGTACTATGAGCCATCACTGATGTACTATGGATCATCACTGGTGTACTATGGATCATCACTGATGTATTATGGGCCATCACTGATGTACTGTGGATCATCACTGATGTACTATAGATCATCACTGATGTACTGTGGATAATCACTGATGTACTGTGGATTATCACTGATGTACTGTGGAGAATCACTGATGTACTGTGGACCATCACTGATGTACTGTGGATCATCACTGATGTACTGTGGATCATCACTGATGTACTGTGGATTATCACTGATGTACTGTGGACCATCACTGATGTACTGTGGTTTATCACTGATGTACTATAGATCATCACTGATGTACTATGGGCCATCACTGGTGTACTGTGGATCATCACTGATGTACTGTGGACCATCCCTGATGTACTGTGGATCATCACTGATGTACTGTGGATCATTACTGATGTACTGAGGATCATCACTGATGTACTATGGATCATCACTGATGTACCGTGGATCATCACTGATGTACTGTGGATCATCACTGATGTACTGTGGATCATCACTGATGTACTATAGATCATCACTGAAGTACTATGGGCCATCACTGATGTACTATGGATCATCATTGATGTATTATGGATCATCACTGATGTACTATGGATCATCACTGATGTACTATGGATCATCACTGATGTACTATGAGCCATCACTGATGTACTATGGGCCATCCCTGGTGTACTATGGATCATCACTGATGTACTATAGATCATCACTGGTGTACTGTGGACCATCACTGATGTACTGTGGACCATCACTGGTGTACTGTGGATCATCACTGGTGTACTATGGATCATCCCTGGTGTACTATGGATCATCACTGATGTACTATGGATCATCACTGATGTACTATGGGCCATCACTGGTGTACTATGGATCATCACTGGTGTACTATGGATCATCACTGGTGTACTATGGATCATCACTGGTGTACTATGGACCATCACTGATATACTGTGGACCACCACTGATGTACTGTGGATATCATCACTGATGTACTGAGGACCATCCCTGATGTACTGTGGACCATAACTGATGTACTGTAGACCATCACTGATGTACTGTGGATCATCACTGATGTTCTATGGACCATCACTGATGTACTATAGATCATCACTGATGTACTGTGGATCATCACTGATGTACTGTGGATCATCACTGATGTACCGAGGATCATCACTGATGTACTGTGGATCATCACTGATGTAATGTGGATCATCACTGATTTACTGTGGATCATCACTGATGTACTATGGATCATCCCTGATGTACTGTGGATCATCACTGATGTACTGTGGATCATCACTGATGTACTGTGGGCCATCACTGATGTACTGTGGGCCATCACGGGTGTACTATGGATCATCACTGATGTACTATGGATCATCACTGATGTACTATGGATCATCACTGATGTACTATAGATCATCACTGATGTACTATGGATCATCACTGATGTACTATGGACCATCCCTGATGTACTGTGGATCATCACTGATGTACTGTGGATCATCACTGGTGTACTATGGGCCATCACTGATGTACTATGGATCATCACTGATGTACTATGGATCATCACTGGTGTACTATGGATCATCACTGATGTACTGTGGACCATCCCTGATGTACTGTGGATCATCACTGATGTACTGTGGATCATCACTGATGTACTGTGGGTCATCACTGATGTACTATGAGCCATCTCTGATGTACTATGGATCATCACTGGTGTACTATGGATCATCACTGATGTACTATGGATCATCACTGATGTACTATGGATCATCACTGGTGTACTATGGATCATCACTGATGTACCGAGGATCATCACTGATGTACCGTGGATCATCACTGATGTACCGTGGATCATCAGTGATGTACTATAGATCATCAATGGTGTACTATGGGCCATCCCTGGTGTACTATGGATCATTACTGGTGTACTATGGATCATCACTGGTGTACTATGGACCATCACTGATGTACTATGGACCATCACTGATGTACTGTGGACCATCACTGATGTACTATGGACCATCACTGATGTACTATGGATCATCACTGGTGTACTATGGATCATCACTGGTGTACTATGGATCATCACTGATGTACTGTGGACCATCCCTGATGTACTGTGGATCATCACTGATGTACTGTGGATCATCACTGATGTACGATAGATCATCACTGATGTACTGTGGATCATCACTGATGTACTATAGATCATCACTGATGTACCGTGGATCATCACGTATGTACTGTGGATCATCACTGATGTACTGAGGATCATCACTGATGTACTGTGGATCATCACTGATGTACTGTGGATCATCAGTGATGTACTATAGATCATCACTGATGTACTATGGATCGTCACTGATGTACTATGGATCATCACTGATGTACTAAATATCATCACTGATGTACTATAGTTCATCACTGGTGTACTATGGATCATCACTGGTGTACTATGGATCGTCACTGATGTACTATGGATCATCACTGATGTACTAAATATCATCACTGATGTACTATAGTTCATCACTGGTGTACTGTGGATCATCACTGATGTACTGTGGATCATCAGTGATGTACTATAGATCATCACTGATGTACTATGGATCGTCACTGATGTACTATGGATCATCACTGATGTACTAAATATCATCACTGATGTACTATAGTTCATCACTGGTGTACTGTGGATCATCACTGATGTACTGTGGATCATCACTAATGTACTATGGTTCATCACTGATATACTATGGCCCATCACTGATGTACTATGGGCCATCACTGATGTACTATGGGCCATCACTGGTGTACTATGGATCATCAATGATGTACTATGGACCATCCCTGATGTACTATGGACCATCCCTGATGTACTGTGGATCCTCACTGATGTACTGTGGATCATCACTGATGTACTGTGGACCATCACTGGTGTACTGTGGATCATCACTGGTGTACTATGAATCATCACTGGTGTACTACGGACCATCCCTGATGTACTGTGGATCATCACTGATGTACTATAGTTCATCACTGATGTACTGTGGATCATCACTGATGTACTATAGATCATCACTGATGTACTGTGGACCATCACTGATGTACTGTGGACCATCACTGATGTACTGTGGATCATCACTGATGTACTGTGGATCATCACTGAGGTACTATGGATCATCACTGGTGTAAAATGGATCATCACTGATGTACTATGGATCATCACTGATGTACTGTGGACCATCCCTGATGTACTGTGGATCATCACTGATGTACTGTGGATCATCACTGATGTACTGTGGATCATCACTGATGTACTATAGATCATCACTGATGTACTGTGGACCATCACTGATGTACTGTGGATCATCACTGATGTACTATGGATCATCACTGGTGTAAAATGGATCATCACTGGTGTACTATGGATCATCACTGATGTACTGTGGACCATCACTGATGTACTGTGGATCATCACTGATGTACTGTGGATCATCACTGATGTACTGTGGATTATCACTGATGTACTGTGGACCATCACTGATGTACTGTGGACCATCACTGATGTACTGTGGATCATCACTGATGTACTATGGATCATCACTGATGTACTATGGACCATCACTGGTGTACTATGGATCATCACTGGTGTACTATGGATCATCACTGGTGTACTATGGACCGTCCCTGATGTACTGTGGATCATCACTGATGTACTGTGGATCATCACTGATGTACTATAGTTCATCACTGATGTACTATGGGCAATCACTGGTGTACTATGGATCATCACTGGTGTACTATGGATCATCACTGATGTACTATGGACCATCCCTGATGTACTATGGACCATCCCTGATGTACTGTGGATCATCACTGATGTACTGTGGATCATCACTGATGTACTATGGGCCATCACTGGTGTACTATGGGCCATCACTGGTGTACTATGGATCATCACTGATGTACTATGGACCATCCCTGATGTACTATGGACCATCCCTGATGTACTATAGATCATCACTGATGTACTGTGGATCATCACTGATGTACTATAGATCATCACTGGTGTACTATGGATCATCACTGGTGTACTATGGATCATCACTGATGTACTATGGATCATCACTGATGTACTATGGATCATCACTGATTTACTGTGGATCACCACTGATGTACTATGGGCCATCACTGGTGTACTATGGGCCATCACTGGTGTACTATGGGCCATCACTGGTGTACTATGGACCATCACTGATGTACTATGAGCCATCACTGATGTACCATGGATCATCTCTGATGTACTATGGATCATCACTGGTGTACTATGGATCATCACTGATGTACAGTGGACCATCCCTGATGTACTGTGGATCATCACTGATGTACCGTGGATCATCACTGATGTACTATTGGCCATCACGGGTGTACTATGGATCATCATTGATGTACTATGGACCATCCCATATGTACTATGGACCATCCCTGATGTACTGAGGATCATCACTAATGTACTAGGGATCATCACTAATGTACCGTGGATCATCACTGATGTACTGTGGATCATCACTGATGTACTGTGGATCATCACTGATGTACTATAGATCATCACTGAAGTACTATGGGCCATCACTGGTGTACTATGGATCATCATTGATGTATTATGGATCATCACTGATGTACTATGAGCCATCACTGATGTACTATGGATCATCACTGATGTACTATGAGCCATCACTGATGTACTATGGGACATCACTGGTGTACTATGGGTCATCACTGGTGTACTATGGGACATCACTGGTGTACTATGGGTCATTACTGGTGTACTATGGGCCATCACTGGTGTACTATGGGCCATCACTGGTGTACTATGGGCCATCACTGGTGTACTATGGATCATCACTGGTGTACTATGGGCCATCACTGATGTACTATGGATCATCACTGATGTACTGTGGATCATCACTGATGTACTATGGGCCATCACTGGTGTACTATGGGCCATCACTGGTGTACTATGGGCCATCACTGGTGTACTATGGACCATCACTGATGTACTATGAGCCATCACTGATGTACCATGGATCATCTCTGATGTACTATGGATCATCACTGGTGTACTATGGATCATCACTGATGTACTGTGGACCATCCCTGATGTACTGTGGATCATCACTGATGTACCGTGGATCATCACTGATGTACTATTGGCCATCACTGGTGTACTATGGATCATCACTGATGTACTGTGGACCATCCCTGATGTACTGTGGATCATCACTGATGTACTGTGGATCATCACTGATGTACTGAGGATCATCACTGATGTACTATGGATCATCACTGATGTACCGTGGATCATCACTGATGTACTGTGGATCATCACTGATGTACTGTGGATCATCACTGATGTACTATAGATCATCACTGAAGTACTATGGGCCATCACTGATGTACTATGGATCATCATTGATGTATTATGGATCATCACTGATGTACTATGGATCATCACTGATGTACTATGGATCATCACTGATGTACTATGAGCCATCACTGATGTACTATGGGCCATCCCTGGTGTACTATGGATCATCACTGATGTACTATGGATCATCACTGGTGTACTGTGGACCATCACTGATGTACTGTGGACCATCACTGGTGTACTGTGGATCATCACTGGTGTACTATGGATCATCACTGATGTACTATGGATCATCACTGATGTACTATGGGCCATCACTGGTGTACTATGGATCATCACTGGTGTACTATGTATCATCACTGGTGTACTATGGATCATCACTGGTGTACTATGGACCATCACTGATATACTGTGGACCACCACTGATGTACTGTGGATATCATCACTGATGTACTGAGGACCATCCCTGATGTACTGTGGACCATAACTGATGTACTGTAGACCATCACTGATGTACTGTGGATCATCACTGATGTTCTATGGACCATCACTGATGTACTATAGATCATCACTGATGTACTATAGATCATCACTGATGTACTGTGGATCATCACTGATGTACTGTGGATCATCACTGATGTACCGAGGATCATCACTGATGTACTGTGGATCATCACTGATGTAATGTGGATCATCACTGATTTACTGTGGATCATCACTGATGTACTATGGATCATCCCTGATGTACTGTGGATCATCACTGATGTACTGTGGATCATCACTGATGTACTGTGGGCCATCACTGATGTACTGTGGGCCATCACGGGTGTACTATGGATCATCACTGATGTACTATGGATCATCACTGATGTACTATGGATCATCACTGATGTACTATAGATCATCACTGATGTACTATGGATCATCACTGATGTACTATGGACCATCCCTGATGTACTGTGGATCATCACTGATGTACTGTGGATCATCACTGGTGTACTATGGGCCATCACTGATGTACTATGGATCATCACTGATGTACTATGGATCATCACTGGTGTACTATGGATCATCACTGATGTACTGTGGACCATCCCTGATGTACTGTGGATCATCACTGATGTACTGTGGATCATCACTGATGTACTGTGGGTCATCACTGATGTACTATGAGCCATCTCTGATGTACTATGGATCATCACTGGTGTACTATGGATCATCACTGATGTACTATGGATCATCACTGATGTACTATGGATCATCACTGGTGTACTATGGATCATCACTGATGTACTGAGGATCATCACTGATGTACCGTGGATCATCACTGATGTACCGTGGATCATCAGTGATGTACTATAGATCATCAATGGTGTACTATGGGCCATCACTGGTGTACTATGGATCATTACTGGTGTACTATGGATCATCACTGGTGTACTATGGACCATCACTGATGTACTATGGACCATCACTGATGTACTGTGGACCATCACTGATGTACTATGGACCATCACTGATGTACTATGGATCATCACTGGTGTACTATGGATCATCACTGATGTACTATGGATCATCACTGATGTACTGTGGACCATCCCTGATGTACTGTGGATCATCACTGATGTACTGCGGATCATCACTGATGTACTATAGATCATCACTGATGTACTGTGGATCATCACTGATGTACTATAGATCATCACTGATGTACCGTGGATCATCACTTATGTACTGTGGATCATCACTGATGTACTGAGGATCATCACTGATGTACTGTGGATCATCAGTGATGTACTATAGATCATCACTGATGTACTATGGATCGTCACTGATGTACTATGGATCATCACTGATGTACTAAATATCATCACTGATGTACTATAGTTCATCACTGGTGTACTATGGATCATCACTGGTGTACTATGGACCATCCCTGATGTACTGTGGATCATCACTGATGTACTGTGGATCATCACTAATGTACTATGGTTCATCACTGATATACTATGGGCCATCACTGATGTACTATGGGCCATCACTGGTGTACTATGGATCATCACTGATGTACTATGGACCATCCCTGATGTACTATGGACCATCCCTGATGTACTGTGGATCCTCACTGATGTACTGTGGATCATCACTGATGTACTGTGGACCATCACTGGTGTACTGTGGATCATCACTGGTGTACTATGAATCATCACTGGTGTACTACGGACCATCCCTGATGTACTGTGGATCATCACTGATGTACTATAGTTCATCACTGATGTACTGTGGATCATCACTGATGTACTATAGATCATCACTGATGTACTGTGGACCATCACTGATGTACTGTGGACCATCACTGATGTACTGTGGATCATCACTGATGTACTGTGGATCATCACTGATGTACTATGGATCATCACTGGTGTAAAATGGATCATCACTGGTGTACTATGGATCATCACTGATGTACTGTGGACCATCCCTGATGTACTGTGGATCATCACTGATGTACTGTGGATCATCACTGATGTACTGTGGATCATCACTGATGTACTATAGATCATCACTGATGTACTGTGGACCATCACTGATGTACTATGGATCATCACTGATGTACTATGGATCATCACTGGTGTACAATGGATCATCACTGATGTACTGTGGATCATCACTGATGTACTGTGGGTCATCACTGATGTACTATGAGCCATCACTTATGTACTATGGATCATCACTGGTGTACTATGGATCATCACTGATGTACTATGGATCATCACTGATGTACTATGGATCATCACTGGTGTACTATGGATCATCACTGATGTACCGTGGATCATCACTGATGTACCATGGATCATCACTGATGTACCGTGGATCATCACTGATGTACCGAGGATCATCACTGATGTACCGTGGATCATCACTGATGTACCGTGGATCATCACTGATGTACTATAGATCATCACTGGTGTACTATGGGCCATCACTGGTGTACTATGGATCATTACTGGTGTACTATGGATCATCCCTGGTACACTATGGACCATCACTGATGTACTATGGACAATCACTGATGTACTGTGGATAATCACTGATGTACTATAGATCATCACTGATGTACTATGGACCATCACTGATGTACTATGGACCATCACTGATGTACTATGGACCATCACTGATGTGCTATGGACCATCACTGATGTACTGTGGATCATCACTGATGTACTGTGGATCATCACTGATGTACTGTGGATCATCACTGGTGTACTATGGGCCATCACTGATGTACTATGGGCCATCACTGATGTACTATGGATCATCACTGATGTACTATGGATCATCACTGATGTACTATAGATCATCACTGATGTACCGTGGATCATCACTGATGTACCGTGGATCATCACTGATGTACCGTGGATCATCACTGATGTACCGTGGATCAACACTGATGTACCGAGGATCATCACTGATGTACCGTGGATCATCACTGATGTACCGTGGATCATCACTGATGTACCGTGGATCATCACTGATGTACCATGGATCATCACTGATGTACCGTGGATCATCACTGATGTACCGTGGATCATCACTGATGTACTGTGGATCATCACTGATTTACTGTGGATCATCACTGATGTACTATGGATCATCACTGATGTACTATGGATCATCACTGATGTACTATGGATCATCACTGATGTACTATGGATCATCACTGGTGTACTATGGATCATCACTGATGTACTGTGGAGCATCCCTGATGTACTGTGGATCTTCACTGATGTACTGTGGATCATCACTGATGTACTGTGGATCATCACTGATGTACTATAGATCATCAATGATGTACTGTGGATCATCACTGATGTACTATAGATCATCACTGATGTACTGTGGATCATCACTGATGTACTGTGGATCATCACTGATGTACTGTGGATCATCACTGATGTACTGTGGATCATCACTGATGTACTATAGATCATCACTGATGTACTATGGATCGTCACTGATGTACTATGGATCTTCACTGATGTGCTATATATCATCACTGATGTACTATAGATCACCACTGGTGTACTATGGATCATCACTTGTGTACTATGGACCATCCCTGATGTACTGTGGATCATCACTGATGTACTGTGGATCATCACTGATGTACTATAGTTCATCACTGATATACTATGGGCCATCACTGATGTACTATGGGCCATCACTGGTGTACTATGGATCATCACTGATGTACTATGGACCATCCCTGATGTACTATGGACCATCCATGATGTACTGTGGATCCTCACTGATGTACTGTGGATCATCACTGATGTACTGTGGACCATCACTGGTGTACTGTGGCTCATCACTGGTGTACTATGAATCATCACTGGTGTACTATGGACCATCCCTGATGTACTGTGGATCATCACTGATGTACTATAGATCATCACTGATGTACTATGGACCATCACTGATGTACTATGGACCATCACTGATGTACTATGGACCATCACTGATGTACTGTGGACCATCACTGATGTACTGTGGATCATCACTGATGTACTGTGGATCATCACTGATGTACCGAGGATCATCACTGATGTACTGTGGATCATCACTGATGTAATGTGGATCATCACTGATTTACTGTGGATCATCACTGATGTACTATGGATCATCCCTGATGTACTGTGGATCATTACTGATGTACTGTGGATCATCACTGATGTACTGTGGGCCATCACTGATGTACTGTGGGCCATCACGGGTGTACTATGGATCATCACTGATGTACTATGGATCATCACTGATGTACTATGGATCATCACTGATGTACTATAGATCATCACTGATGTACTATGGATCATCACTGATGTACTATGGACCATCCCTGATGTACTGTGGATCATCACTGATGTACTGTGGATCATCACTGGTGTACTATGGATCATCACTGATGTCCTATGGATCATCACTGATGTACTATGGATCATCACTGATGTACTATGAGCCATCACTGATGTACTATGGATCATCACTGGTGTACTATGGATCATCACTGATGTACTGTGGACCATCCCTGATGTACTGTCTATCATCACTGATGTACTGTGGATCATCACTGATGTACCGTGGATCATCACTGATGTACTGTGGATCATCACTGATGTACTGTGGATCATCACTGATGTACTATAGATCATCACTGATGTACTATGGATCATCACTGATGTACTATGGATCATCACTGATGTACTATAGATCATCCCTGATGTACTATGGACCATCCCTGATGTACTGTGGACTATCCCTGATGTACTGTGGAACATCACTGATGTACTGTGGATCATCACTGATGTACTATAGATCATCACTGATGTTCTGTGGACCATCCCTGATGTACTGTGGATCATCACTGATGTACTGTGGATCATCACTGATGTACTGTTGATCATCACTGATGTACTGTGGATCATCACTGATGTACTGTGGATCATCACTGATGTACTATAGATCATCACTGATGTACTATGGATCGTCACTGATGTACTATGGATCTTCACTGATGTGCTATATATCATCACTGATGTACTATAGATCACCACTGGTGTACTATGGATCATCACTTGTGTACTATGGACCATCCCTGATGTACTGTGGATCATCACTGATGTACTGTGGATCATCACTGATGTACTATAGTTCATCACTGATATACTATGGGCCATCACTGATGTACTATGGGCCATCACTGGTGTACTATGGATCATCACTGATGTACTATGGACCATCCCTGATGTACTATGGACCATCCATGATGTACTGTGGATCCTCACTGATGTACTGTGGATCATCACTGATGTACTGTGGACCATCACTGGTGTACTGTGGCTCATCACTGGTGTACTATGAATCATCACTGGTGTACTATGGACCATCCCTGATGTACTGTGGATCATCACTGATGTACTATAGATCATCACTGATGTACTATGGACCATCACTGATGTACTATGGACCATCACTGATGTACTATGGACCATCACTGATGTACTGTGGACCATCACTGATGTACTGTGGATCATCACTGATGTACTGTGGATCATCACTGATGTACCGAGGATCATCACTGATGTACTGTGGATCATCACTGATGTAATGTGGATCATCACTGATTTACTGTGGATCATCACTGATGTACTATGGATCATCCCTGATGTACTGTGGATCATTACTGATGTACTGTGGATCATCACTGATGTACTGTGGGCCATCACTGATGTACTGTGGGCCATCACGGGTGTACTATGGATCATCACTGATGTACTATGGATCATCACTGATGTACTATGGATCATCACTGATGTACTATAGATCATCACTGATGTACTATGGATCATCACTGATGTACTATGGACCATCCCTGATGTACTGTGGATCATCACTGATGTACTGTGGATCATCACTGGTGTACTATGGATCATCACTGATGTCCTATGGATCATCACTGATGTACTATGGATCATCACTGATGTACTATAGTTCATCACTGATATACTATGGGCCATCACTGATGTACTATGGGCCATCACTGGTGTACTATGGATCATCACTGATGTACTATGGACCATCCCTGATGTACTATGGACCATCCATGATGTACTGTGGATCCTCACTGATGTACTGTGGATCATCACTGATGTACTGTGGACCATCACTGGTGTACTGTGGCTCATCACTGGTGTACTATGAATCATCACTGGTGTACTATGGACCATCCCTGATGTACTGTGGATCATCACTGATGTACTATAGATCATCACTGATGTACTATGGACCATCACTGATGTACTATGGACCATCACTGATGTACTATGGACCATCACTGATGTACTGTGGACCATCACTGATGTACTGTGGATCATCACTGATGTACTGTGGATCATCACTGATGTACCGAGGATCATCACTGATGTACTGTGGATCATCACTGATGTAATGTGGATCATCACTGATTTACTGTGGATCATCACTGATGTACTATGGATCATCCCTGATGTACTGTGGATCATTACTGATGTACTGTGGATCATCACTGATGTACTGTGGGCCATCACTGATGTACTGTGGGCCATCACGGGTGTACTATGGATCATCACTGATGTACTATGGATCATCACTGATGTACTATGGATCATCACTGATGTACTATAGATCATCACTGATGTACTATGGATCATCACTGATGTACTATGGACCATCCCTGATGTACTGTGGATCATCACTGATGTACTGTGGATCATCACTGGTGTACTATGGATCATCACTGATGTCCTATGGATCATCACTGATGTACTATGGATCATCACTGATGTACTATGAGCCATCACTGATGTACTATGGATCATCACTGGTGTACTATGGATCATCACTGATGTACTGTGGACCATCCCTGATGTACTGTCTATCATCACTGATGTACTGTGGATCATCACTGATGTACCGTGGATCATCACTGATGTACTGTGGATCATCACTGATGTACTGTGGATCATCACTGATGTACTATAGATCATCACTGATGTACTATGGATCATCACTGATGTACTATGGATCATCACTGATGTACTATAGATCATCCCTGATGTACTATGGACCATCCCTGATGTACTGTGGACTATCCCTGATGTACTGTGGAACATCACTGATGTACTGTGGATCATCACTGATGTACTATAGATCATCACTGATGTTCTGTGGACCATCCCTGATGTACTGTGGATCATCACTGATGTACTGTGGATCATCACTGATGTACTGTGGATCATCACTGATGTACTGTGGACCATCCCTGATGTACTATGGACCATCACTGATGTACTATAGATCATCACTGATGTACTATGGGCCATCACTGGTGTACTATGGGCCATCACTGGTGTACTATGGGCCATCACTGATGTACTATGGACCATCCCTGATGTACTATGGACCATCCCTGATGTACTGTGGATCATCACTGATGTACTGTGGATCATCACTGATGTACTGTGGATCATCACTGATGTACTATAGATCATCACTGATGTACTATGGGCCATCACTGGTGTACTATGGGCCATCACTGGTGTACTATGGGCCATCACTGGTGTACTATGGATCATCACTGATGTACTGAGGATCATCACTGATGTACCATGGATCATCACTGATGTACTATGGATCATCACTGGTGTACAATGGATCATCACTGATGTACTGTGGATCATCACTGATGTACTGTGGGTCATCACTGATGTACTATGAGCCATCACTTATGTACTATGGATCATCACTGGTGTACTATGGATCATCACTGATGTACTATGGATCATCACTGATGTACTATGGATCATCACTGGTGTACTATGGATCATCACTGATGTACCGTGGATCATCACTGATGTACCATGGATCATCACTGATGTACCGTGGATCATCACTGACGTACCGAGGATCATCACTGATGTACCGTGGATCATCACTGATGTACTATAGATCATCACTGGTGTACTATGGGCCATCACTGGTGTACTATGGATCATTACTGGTGTACTATGGATCATCCCTGGTACACTATGGACCATCACTGATGTACTATGGACAATCACTGATGTACTGTGGATAATCACTGATGTACTATAGATCATCACTGATGTACTATGGACCATAACTGATGTACTATGGACCATCACTGATGTACTATGGACCATCACTGATGTACTGTGGATCATCACTGATGTACTGTGGATCATCACTGATGTACTATAGATCATCACGGATGTACTGTGGATCATCACTGATGTACTGTGGATCATCACTGATGTACCGAGGATCATCACTGATGTACTGTGGATCATCACTGATGTAATGTGGATCATCACTGATTTACTGTGGATCATCACTGATGTACTATGGATCATCCCTGATGTACTGTGGATCATCACTGATGTACTGTGGATCATCACTGATGTACTGTGGGCCATCACTGATGTACTGTGGATCATCACTGATGTACTATGGATCATCACTGATGTACTATAGATAACCACTGATGTACTATGGATCATCACTGATGTACTATGGACCATCCCATATGTACTGTGGATCATCACTGATGTACTGTGGATCATCACTGGTGTACTATGGGCCATCACTGATGTACTATGGATCATCACTGATGTACTATGGATCATCACTGGTGTACTATGGATCATCACTGATGTACTGTGGACCATCCCTGATGTACTGTGGATCATCACTGATGTACTGTGGATCATCACTGATGTACTGTGGGTCATCACTGATGTACTATGAGCCATCTCTGATGTACTATGGATCATCACTGGTGTACTATGGATCATCACTGATGTACTATGGATCACCACTGATGTACTATGGATCATCACTGGTGTACTATGGATCATCACTGATGTACCGATGATCATCACTGATGTACCGTGGATCATCACTGATGTACCGTGGATCATCAGTGATGTACTATAGATCATCAATGGTGTACTATGGGCCATCACTGGTGTACTATGGATCATTACTGGTGTACTATGGATCATCACTGGTGTACTATGGACCATCACTGATGTACTATGGACCATCACTGATGTACTGTGGACCATCACTGATGTACTATGGACCATCACTGATGTACTATGGATCATCACTGGTGTACTATGGATCATCACTGGTGTACTATGGATCATCACTGATGTACTGTGGACCATCCCTGATGTACTGTGGATCATCACTGATGTACTGTGGATCATCACTGATGTACTATAGATCATCACTGATGTACTGTGGATCATCACTGATGTACTATAGATCATCACTGATGTACCGTGGATCATCACTTATGTACTGTGGATCATCACTGATGTACTGAGGATCATCACTGATGTACTGTGGATCATCACTGATGTACTGTGGATCATCAGTGATGTACTATAGATCATTACTGATGTACTATGGATCGTCACTGATGTACTATGGATCATCACTGATGTACTATATATCATCACTGATGTACTATAGTTCATCACTGGTGTACTATGGATCATCACTGGTGTACTATGGACCATCCCTGATGTACTGTGGATCATCACTGATGTACTGTGGATCATCACTAATGTACTATGGTTCATCACTGATATACTATGGGCCATCACTGATGTACTATGGGCCATCACTGGTGTACTATGGATCATCACTGATGTACTATGGACCATCCCTGATGTACTATGGACCATCCCTGATGTACTGTGGATCCTCACTGATGTACTGTGGATCATCACTGATGTACTGTGGACCATCACTGGTGTACTGTGGATCATCACTGGTGTACTATGAATCATCACTGGTGTACTACGGACCATCCCTGATGTACTGTGGATCATCACTGATGTACTATAGTTCATCACTGATGTACTGTGGATCATCACTGATGTACTATAGATCATCACTGATGTACTGTGGACCATCACTGATGTACTGTGGACCATCACTGATGTACTGTGGATCATCACTGATGTACTGTGGATCATCACTGATGTACTATGGATCATCACTGGTGTAAAATGGATCATCACTGGTGTACTATGGATCATCACTGATGTACTGTGGACCATCCCTGATGTACTGTGGATCATCACTGATGTACTGTGGATCATCACTGATGTACTGTGGATCATCACTGATGTACTATAGATCATCACTGATGTACTGTGGACCATCACTGATGTACTATGGATCATCACTGATGTACTATGGATCATCACTGATGTACTATGGATCATCACTGGTGTACAATGGATCATCACTGATGTACTGTGGATCATCACTGATGTACTGTGGGTCATCACTGATGTACTATGAGCCATCACTTATGTACTATGGATCATCACTGGTGTACTATGGATCATCACTGATGTACTATGGATCATCACTGATGTACTATGGATCATCACTGGTGTACTATGGATCATCACTGATGTACCGTGGATCATCACTGATGTACCATGGATCATCACTGATGTACCGTGGATCATCACTGATGTACCGAGGATCATCACTGATGTACCGTGGATCATCACTGATGTACCGTGGATCATCACTGATGTACTATAGATCATCACTGGTGTACTATGGGCCATCACTGGTGTACTATGGATCATTACTGGTGTACTATGGATCATCCCTGGTACACTATGGACCATCACTGATGTACTATGGACAATCACTGATGTACTGTGGATAATCACTGATGTACTATAGATCATCACTGATGTACTATGGACCATCACTGATGTACTATGGACCATCACTGATGTACTATGGACCATCACTGATGTACTATGGACCATCACTGATGTACTGTGGATCATCACTGATGTACTGTGGATCATCACTGATGTACTGTGGATCATCACTGGTGTACTATGGGCCATCACTGATGTACTATGGGCCATCACTGATGTACTATGGATCATCACTGATGTACTATGGATCATCACTGATGTACTATAGATCATCACTGATGTACCGTGGATCATCACTGATGTACCGTGGATCATCACTGATGTACCGTGGATCATCACTGATGTACCGTGGATCAACACTGATGTACCGAGGATCATCACTGATGTACCGTGGATCATCACTGATGTACCGTGGATCATCACTGATGTACCGTGGATCATCACTGATGTACCGTGGATCATCACTGATGTACCGTGGATCATCACTGATGTACCGTGGATCATCACTGATGTACCGTGGATCATCACTGATGTACTGTGGATCATCACTGATTTACTGTGGATCATCACTGATGTACTATGGATCATCACTGATGTACTATGGATCATCACTGATGTACTATGGATCATCACTGATGTACTATGGATCATCACTGGTGTACTATGGATCATCACTGATGTACTGTGGAGCATCCCTGATGTACTGTGGATCTTCACTGATGTACTGTGGATCATCACTGATGTACTGTGGATCATCACTGATGTACTATAGATCATCAATGATGTACTGTGGATCATCACTGATGTACTATAGATCATCACTGATGTACTGTGGATCATCACTGATGTACTGTGGATCATCACTGATGTACTGTGGATCATCACTGATGTACTGTGGATCATCACTGATGTACTATAGATCATCACTGATGTACTATGGATCGTCACTGATGTACTATGGATCTTCACTGATGTGCTATATATCATCACTGATGTACTATAGATCACCACTGGTGTACTATGGATCATCACTTGTGTACTATGAACCATCCCTGATGTACTGTGGATCATCACTGATGTACTGTGGATCATCACTGATGTACTATAGTTCATCACTGATATACTATGGGCCATCACTGATGTACTATGGGCCATCACTGGTGTACTATGGATCATCACTGATGTACTATGGACCATCCCTGATGTACTATGGACCATCCATGATGTACTGTGGATCCTCACTGATGTACTGTGGATCATCACTGATGTACTGTGGACCATCACTGGTGTACTGTGGCTCATCACTGGTGTACTATGAATCATCACTGGTGTACTATGGACCATCCCTGATGTACTGTGGATCATCACTGATGTACTATAGATCATCACTGATGTACTATGGACCATCACTGATGTACTATGGACCATCACTGATGTACTATGGACCATCACTGATGTACTGTGGACCATCACTGATGTACTGTGGATCATCACTGATGTACTGTGGATCATCACTGATGTACCGAGGATCATCACTGATGTACTGTGGATCATCACTGATGTAATGTGGATCATCACTGATTTACTGTGGATCATCACTGATGTACTATGGATCATCCCTGATGTACTGTGGATCATTACTGATGTACTGTGGATCATCACTGATGTACTGTGGGCCATCACTGATGTACTGTGGGCCATCACGGGTGTACTATGGATCATCACTGATGTACTATGGATCATCACTGATGTACTATGGATCATCACTGATGTACTATAGATCATCACTGATGTACTATGGATCATCACTGATGTACTATGGACCATCCCTGATGTACTGTGGATCATCACTGATGTACTGTGGATCATCACTGGTGTACTATGGATCATCACTGATGTCCTATGGATCATCACTGATGTACTATGGATCATCACTGATGTACTATGAGCCATCACTGATGTACTATGGATCATCACTGGTGTACTATGGATCATCACTGATGTACTGTGGACCATCCCTGATGTACTGTCTATCATCACTGATGTACTGTGGATCATCACTGATGTACTGTGGATCATCACTGATGTACTGTGGATCATCACTGATGTACTGTGGATCATCACTGATGTACTATAGATCATCACTGATGTACTATGGATCATCACTGATGTACTATGGATCATCACTGATGTACTATAGATCATCCCTGATGTACTATGGACCATCCCTGATGTACTGTGGACTATCCCTGATGTACTGTGGAACATCACTGATGTACTGTGGATCATCACTGATGTACTATAGATCATCACTGATGTTCTGTGGACCATCCCTGATGTACTGTGGATCATCACTGATGTACTGTGGATCATCACTGATGTACTGTGGACCATCCCTGATGTACTATGGACCATCACTGATGTACTATAGATCATCACTGATGTACTATGGGCCATCACTGGTGTACTATGGGCCATCACTGGTGTACTATGGGCCATCACTGATGTACTATGGACCATCCCTGATGTACTATGGACCATCCCTGATGTACTGTGGATCATCACTGATGTACTGTGGATCATCACTGATGTACTGTGGATCATCACTGATGTACTATAGATCATCACTGATGTACTATGGGCCATCACTGGTGTACTATGGGCCATCACTGGTGTACTATGGGCCATCACTGGTGTACTATGGATCATCACTGATGTACTGAGGATCATCACTGATGTACCATGGATCATCACTGATGTACTATGGATCATCACTGGTGTACAATGGATCATCACTGATGTACTGTGGATCATCACTGATGTACTGTGGGTCATCACTGATGTACTATGAGCCATCACTTATGTACTATGGATCATCACTGGTGTACTATGGATCATCACTGATGTACTATGGATCATCACTGATGTACTATGGATCATCACTGGTGTACTATGGATCATCACTGATGTACCGTGGATCATCACTGATGTACCATGGATCATCACTGATGTACCGTGGATCATCACTGATGTACCGAGGATCATCACTGATGTACCGTGGATCATCACTGATGTACTATAGATCATCACTGGTGTACTATGGGCCATCACTGGTGTACTATGGATCATTACTGGTGTACTATGGATCATCCCTGGTACACTATGGACCATCACTGATGTACTATGGACAATCACTAATGTACTGTGGATAATCACTGATGTACTATAGATCATCACTGATGTACTATGGACCATCACTGATGTACTATGGACCATCACTGATGTACTATGGACCATCACTGATGTACTATGGACCATCACTGATGTACTGTGGATCATCACTGATGTACTGTGGATCATCAGTGATGTACTGTGGATCATCACTGGTGTACTATGGGCCATCACTGATGTACTATGGGCCATCACTGATGTACTATGGATCATCACTGATGTACTATGGATCATCACTGATGTACTATGGATCATCACTGATGTACTATAGATCATCACTGATGTACCGTGGATCATCACTGATGTACCGTGGATCATCACTGATGTACCGTGGATCAACACTGATGTACCGAGGATCATCACTGATGTACCGTGGATCATCACTGATGTACCGTGGATCATCACTGATGTACCGTGGATCATCACTGATGTACCGTGGATCATCACTGATGTACCGTGGATCATCACTGATGTACCGTGGATCATCACTGATGTACTGTGGATCATCACTGATTTACTGTGGATCATCACTGATGTACTATGGATCATCACTGATGTACTATGGATCATCACTGATGTACTATGGATCATCACTGGTGTACTATGGATCATCACTGATGTACTGTGGAGCATCCCTGATGTACTGTGGATCTTCACTGATGTACTGTGGATCATCACTGATGTACTGTGGATCATCACTGATGTACTATAGATCATCAATGATGTACTGTGGATCATCACTGATGTACTATAGATCATCACTGATGTACTGTGGATCATCACTGATGTACTGTGGATCATCACTGATGTACTGTGGATCATCACTGATGTACTATAGATCATCACTGATGTACTATGGATCGTCACTGATGTACTATGGATCTTCACTGATGTGCTATATATCATCACTGATGTACTATAGATCACCACTGGTGTACTATGGATCATCACTTGTGTACTATGGACCATCCCTGATGTACTGTGGATCATCACTGATGTACTGTGGATCATCACTGATGTACTATAGTTCATCACTGATATACTATGGGCCATCACTGATGTACTATGGGCCATCACTGGTGTACTATGGATCATCACTGATGTACTATGGACCATCCCTGATGTACTATGGACCATCCCTGATGTACTGTGGATCCTCACTGATGTACTGTGGATCATCACTGATGTACTGTGGACCATCACTGGTGTACTGTGGCTCATCACTGGTGTACTATGAATCATCACTGGTGTACTATGGACCATCCCTGATGTACTGTGGATCATCACTGATGTACTATAGATCATCACTGATGTACTATGGACCATCACTGATGTACTATGGACCATCACTGATGTACTATGGACCATCACTGATGTACTGTGGACCGTCACTGATGTACTGTGGATCATCACTGATGTACTGTGGATCATCACTGATGTACCGAGGATCATCACTGATGTACTGTGGATCATCACTGATGTAATGTGGATCATCACTGATTTACTGTGGATCATCACTGATGTACTATGGATCATCCCTGATGTACTGTGGATCATCACTGATGTACTGTGGATCATCACTGATGTACTGTGGGCCATCACTGATGTACTGTGGGCCATCACGGGTGTACTATGGATCATCACTGATGTACTATGGATCATCACTGATGTACTATGGATCATCACTGATGTACTATAGATCATCACTGATGTACTATGGATCATCACTGATGTACTATGGACCATCCCTGATGTACTGTGGATCATCACTGATGTACTGTGGATCATCACTGGTGTACTATGGATCATCACTGATGTCCTATGGATCATCACTGATGTACTATGGATCATCACTGATGTACTATGAGCCATCACTGATGTACTATGGATCATCACTGGTGTACTATGGATCATCACTGATGTACTGTGGACCATCCCTGATGTACTGTCTATCATCACTGATGTACTGTGGATCATCACTGATGTACCGTGGTTCATCACTGATGTACTGTGGATCATCACTGATGTACTGTGGATCATCACTGATGTACTATAGATCATCACTGATGTACTATGGATCATCACTGATGTACTATGGATCATCACTGATGTACTATAGATCATCCCTGATGTACTATGGACCATCCCTGATGTACTGTGGACTATCCCTGATGTACTGTGGAACATCACTGATGTACTGTGGATCATCACTGATGTACTATAGATCATCACTGATGTTCTGTGGACCATCCCTGATGTACTGTGGATCATCACTGATGTACTGTGGATCATCACTGATGTACTGTGGATCATCACTGATGTACTGTGGACCATCCCTGATGTACTATGGACCATCACTGATGTACTATAGATCATCACTGATGTACTGTGGATCATCACTGATGTACTGTGGATCATCACTGATGTACTGTGGATCATCACTGATGTACTATAGATCATCACTGATGTACTATGGATCGTCACTGATGTACTATGGATCTTCACTGATGTGCTATATATCATCACTGATGTACTATAGATCACCACTGGTGTACTATGGATCATCACTTGTGTACTATGGACCATCCCTGATGTACTGTGGATCATCACTGATGTACTGTGGATCATCACTGATGTACTATAGTTCATCACTGATATACTATGGGCCATCACTGATGTACTATGGGCCATCACTGGTGTACTATGGATCATCACTGATGTACTATGGACCATCCCTGATGTACTATGGACCATCCCTGATGTACTGTGGATCCTCACTGATGTACTGTGGATCATCACTGATGTACTGTGGACCATCACTGGTGTACTGTGGCTCATCACTGGTGTACTATGAATCATCACTGGTGTACTATGGACCATCCCTGATGTACTGTGGATCATCACTGATGTACTATAGATCATCACTGATGTACTATGGACCATCACTGATGTACTATGGACTATCACTGATGTACTATGGACCATCACTGATGTACTGTGGACCGTCACTGATGTACTGTGGATCATCACTGATGTACTGTGGATCATCACTGATGTACCGAGGATCATCACTGATGTACTGTGGATCATCACTGATGTAATGTGGATCATCACTGATTTACTGTGGATCATCACTGATGTACTATGGATCATCCCTGATGTACTGTGGATCATCACTGATGTACTGTGGATCATCACTGATGTACTGTGGGCCATCACTGATGTACTGTGGGCCATCACGGGTGTACTATGGATCATCACTGATGTACTATGGATCATCACTGATGTACTAGGGATCATCACTGATGTACTATAGATCATCACTGATGTACTATGGATCATCACTGATGTACTATGGACCATCCCTGATGTACTGTGGATCATCACTGATGTACTGTGGATCATCACTGGTGTAATATGGATCATCACTGATGTCCTATGGATCATCATTGATGTACTATGGATCATCACTGATGTACTATGAGCCATCACTGATGTACTATGGATCATCACTGGTGTACTATGGATCATCACTGATGTACTGTGGACCATCCCTGATGTACTGTCTATCATCACTGATGTACTGTGGATCATCACTGATGTACCGTGGTTCATCACTGATGTACTGTGGATCATCACTGATGTACTGTGGATCATCACTGATGTACTATAGATCATCACTGATGTACTATGGATCATCACTGATGTACTATGGATCATCACTGATGTACTATAGATCATCCCTGATGTACTATGGACCATCCCTGATGTACTGTGGACTATCCCTGATGTACTGTGGAACATCACTGATGTACTGTGGATCATCACTGATGTACTATAGATCATCACTGATGTTCTGTGGACCATCCCTGATGTACTGTGGATCATCACTGATGTACTGTGGATCATCACTGATGTACTGTGGATCATCACTGATGTACTGTGGACCATCCCTGATGTACTATGGACCATCACTGATGTACTATAGATCATCACTGATGTACTATGGGCCATCACTGGTGTACTATGGGCCATCACTGGTGTACTATGGGCCATCACTGATGTACTATGGACCATCCCTGATGTACTATGGACCATCCCTGATGTACTGTGGATCATCACTGATGTACTGTGGATCATCACTGATGTACTGTGGATCATCACTGATGTACTATAGATCATCACTGATGTACTATGGGCCATCACTGGTGTACTATGGGCCATCACTGGTGTACTATGGGCCATCACTGGTGTACTATGGATCATCACTGATGTACTGAGGATCATCACTGATGTACCATGGATCATCACTGATGTACCGTGGATCATCACTGATGTACTATAGATCATCACTGGTGTACTATGGGCCTTCACTGGTGTACTATGGATCATCCCTGGTGTACTATGGACCATCACTGATGTACTATGGACCATCACTGATGTACTATGGACCATCACTGATGTACTATGGACCATCACTGATGTACTGTGGACCATCACTGATGTACTCTGGATCATCACTGATGTACTGTGGATCATCACTGTTGTACTATGGGCCATCACTGATGTACTATGGATCATCACTGATGTACTATGGATCATCACTGATGTACTATGGATCATCACTGATGTACTGTGGATCATCACTGATGTACTGTGGATCATAACTGATGTACCGTGGATCATCACTGATGTACCGTGGCTCATCACTGATGTACAGAGGATCATCACTGATGTACCGTGGATCATCACTGATGTACCGTGGATCATAACTGATGTACCGTGGATCATCACTGATGTACTGTGGATCATCACTGATGTACTATGGATCATCACTGATGTACTATGGATCATCACTGATGTACTGTGGATCATCACTGATGTACTGTGGATCATCACTGATGTACTGTGGATCATCACTGATTTACTGTGGATCATCACTGGTGTACTATGGATCATCACTGATGTACTATGGGCCATCACTGATGTACTATGGACCATCCCTGATGTACTGTGGATCCTCACTGATGTACTGTGGATCATCACTGATGTACTATAGATCATCACTGATGTACTATGGGCCATCACTGATGTACTATGGGCCATCACTGATGTACTATGGGCCATCACTGATGTACTATGGGCCATCACTGGTGTACTATGGATCATCACTGATGTACTATGGACCATCCCTGATGTACTATGGACCATCCCTGATGTACTGTGGATCCTCACTGATGTACTGTGGATCATCACTGATGTACTATAGATCATCACTGATGTACTATGGGCCATCACTGGTGTACTATGGGCCATCACTGGTGTACTATGGACCATCACTGGTGTACTGTGGATCATCACTGGTGTACTGTGGATCATCACTGGTGTACTATGAATCATCACTGGTGTACTATGGATCATCACTGGTGTACTATGGATCGTCACTGGTGTACTATGGACCATCCCTGATGTACTGTGGATCATCACTAGTGATGAGCCGAACACCCCCGGGTTCGGTTCGCACCAGAACCCGCGAACGGACCGAAAGTTCGAACGAACATTAGAACCCTATTAAATACAATGGATGCGAACGTTCGAATTCTAAAGTGCTAATTATAACAACTATTATGCATGTTATTGTCCTAAAAAGGGTTTGGGAACCCGGGTTCTGCACCAGGGGACATGTATCAATGCAAAAAGAAGTTTTAAAAACGGTCGTTTTTCGGGAGCAGTCATTTTAATGATGCATAAAGTGAAAAAAAAAAAGTCAAATATTCCTTTAAATATCGTACCTGGGGGGTGTCTAAAGTATGCCTGTGAAGTGCCACGTGTTTCCCGTGTTTAGAACTGTCCCTGCACAAAATGACACTTCTAAAGGAAAAAAAAAGCCATTTAAAACTGCTTGCGGCTTTAATGTAATGTCTGGTCCCGGTAATATGGATGAAAATCTTTAAGAAAAATGGCATAGCTACCCCATGACCCCCCCCCCTACCCCAGCCCATTACCAGCCCCTTTGGGTCTTGTATGGATATTAAGGGGAACCCCGCACATAAAATAAAAAAGGCCCTATATACTCTGAACAGCCGTATACAGGCGGTGCATACAAGACAGGGACTGTAGGTTTGTTCTTATGTAGAATGTGTTTGTAATTTTGAACAGGTACATTGTTGAAGTGTAGCTCCAGCCCAAAAATCTATTTTTAAACTTTTTGGGAAACATAGGTAAGGGTTATCACCCCTGTAACATTTGTTTTGCTGTCTGTGCCCCTGTTCAGAACATTTCACCTCACTTTCCGTCCCAATGACAACTGTTTTTGAAATGTGGTGTTTTTCTTGAAACAAGGATTGCTGATAAAGCATCAGTACAGATGAGACCCCTTTCTCCCATATTTATTCTTACAGGAGAGAATTTTCCTTTCTAGGGGTAGATTTCCTCTCACTTCCTGTTGTCTTCTTTCGTTTGCAAGTAGGAGTCGTTTGTAAGTTGGATGTTTGAAAGTAGGGACCTGCCGTATATACTCTGCAGAAATAGGCCCCTTAGTTGTTGGTGTTGGCACAACACTGTAAGCACTCAGTTACTCTTGGTTGGTGCTGGAACGCCCTGCTGTCAACTATTATATCAGGAATTTTAATTACATATAATTGTTGAACAGTGGTAGTAAAAATTGGGGCTTTGATGGTGGTGCTGGTGCCACAACACTGTAAGCCCTGACAGTTACTCTTGGTGGGTGCAGCAATGGGCCCTGCTGTGAATTATTAGATCAAGAATTGTAATTACATGCCCCTTTTGAACAGGGGCTGAAAAATTGGGCCTTTCGTGGTGGTGGTGGTGGTGGCGTTGCCACAAGACTGTAAGCCCTCAGAGTTACTCTTGGTGGGTGCAGCAATGGACCCTGCTGTGAATTATTAGATCAAGAATTGTAATTGCATGCCCCTGTTGAACAGGGGCTGAAAAATTGGGCCTTAGGCACTGGTGGCACAACACTACAACCCCTCACAGATACTGTACTTGGAGCACAGCAATGAGCCCTGTTGCAAAGTATTGCTTCAAAAATTGTAATGACACGCCCCTGTTAAACAGGGGCTGAAAAATTGGGCCTCAGGCACTGGTGCCACAACACTCCAACCCCTCACAGATACTGTACTTGGAGCACAGCAATGAGCCCTATGGCAAATTATTGCTAAAAAAATTGTAATTACACGCCCCTGTAAAACAGGGGCTGAAAAATTGGGCCTTAGCCACTGGTGGCGGCACCCATAAACAAAAATGATCTTCCAAGCTATCATCATCAATCGTATCATTGAGGACTCGGAGGAGGAGGATAGCCAGTCAACATAACAGCACAGGCACTCAGCATCAGCATCAGTCTTGAAGGGATGTGACATGTTAAAATCAATTAGTCTGTTATATCAGCATCAGGTGTGTGGTAGCTGGTGGTGATCCAAGACTGGTTCATCTTGATGAAAGTCAGTCGATCAACCGAGTCGGTGGACAGGCGCACCCTGTGATCCGTGACAAATCCTCCAGCAGCACTGAATGTGCGTTCCGAAAGAACGCTGGATGCAGGACAGGCCAGTAGCTCAATTGCATACTGTGCAAGCTCTGGCCAGTGATCCATCCTCAAGACCCAGTAAGCCAGAGGATTTTCGGTGGGGAAGGTGTCCAAGTCTGACCTTGCCCCTAGATATTCCTGCACCATGTTTATCAGACGCTGGCGATGGTTGCTGGAACCGATCATACTTTGGGGCTGCGGACTAAAGAATTGTCTGAACGCATCGGTCAGACGGCCACCTTCCCCACTGCTCCTTCTTTGACTGGCCAAAGCCTCAGCAACTCGTTGTCCAGGACCAGGAGTTTGTAACCTCCCAGTCTCTGGGAACGCGTTGCACAGACCTTTCTGCAAGGCCTCCCGGAGTTGTCTCATCCTCTGCTCCCTCTGCGACGGTAACATAAGGTCCGCAACCTTACCCTTGTACCGTGGATCAAGGAGAGTGGCCAGCCAGTAATGGTCCCTCTCCTTGATCCGAAGAATACGAGGATCTTTCCGCAGACTTTGCAGGATCAGGGAGGCCATGCAGCGTAGGTTTGCTGAGGCATTCGCTCCGGAGTCCTCTGGGTCACTAAGGACGACATGATCCGCAGCCACCTCCTCCCAGCCACGTACAAGTCCACTGGTTTCTTGGGACTGTAAATCATCCCTAAAAGACTGCTGCTGATGATGCTGAGTGCCAGCCTCCACCTCCATGCTGACACAATCCTCCTCCTCCTCCTCCTCCTCCTCCTCCTCCTCTTCCTGTGCGATGGGTGGGACAGAAGGAACACTGTCTGGGTAAAGGGGGCCTTGAGAGGCAAGGAAGTCCTCCTCTTCCTGCCTCTGTTCTGCCTCAAGTGCCCTGTCCATTATTCCACACAGCGTGTGCTCCAACAGGTGGACAAGAGGTACAGTGTCACTGATGCATGCACTGTCACTGCTCACCATCCTCGTGGCCTCCTCAAATGGTGCCAGGACAGTGCATGCATCCCTGATCATGCCCCACTGGCGTGGAGAAAAAAAACCAAGCTCCCCTGACCCTGTCCTGGTGCCGTAGTCGCACAGGTACTCATTGATGGCCCTCTGCTGCGTGTGCAGCCGCTGCAGCATGGCCAACGTTGAGTTCCACCTGGTGGGCATGTCACATATAAGGCGGTTCTTGGGCAGGTTCAACTCCTTTTGCAGCTCAGCCAGGCGAGCACTGGCATTATAAGATCTGCGGAAATGCACACAGACTTTCCTGGCCTGCCTCAGGACATCCTGTAAGCCCGGGTACCTGCCCAAGAACCGCTGCACCACCAGGTTAAGGACGTGAGCCACACAGGGCACATGGGTCAGTTGTCCCTGTCGGAGGGCGGAGAGGAGGTTGGTGCCATTGTCGCAAACCACCATTCCTGGCTTAAGCTGGCGTGGCGTCAACCACCTCTCGGCCTGGCCCTGCAGAGCAGACAGGACCTCTGCCCCAGTGTGGCTTCTGTCCCCCAAACACACCAGCGCAAGCACGGCATGGCATCTTTTTGCCTGCGTACTTGCGTAGCCCCGTGAACGGCTACGGAGCACCGCTGGTTCATAGGACAAACCACAGGAAGAGGCCATGGAGGAAGAAGAAGAGGAGGGGGTGGAGGAGAGAGGTGTGTCACAACCAGTAGTAGCATTTTGGAGGCGTGGCGGTGGGACAACCTCCAACACTACTGCACCTTGTCCTGCATCCTTCCCAGCTGCCAAAAGAGTGACCCAATGGGCCGTGAAAGAAAGGTAACGTCCCTGTCCATGCCTGCTGGACCATGAGTCAGCGGTAATATGCACCTTACCGCTGACCGCCCTGTCCAGCGAGGCCAAGACATTGCCTTCCACATGCCGGTAGAGAGCCGGAATAGCCTTCCGTGAGAAAAAGTGGCGTTTGGGAACCTGCCACTGAGGAACCGCACATTGCACAAACTCACGGAAGGGGGCCGAGTCTACCAACTGAAAAGGCAGCAGTTGAAGCGCTAGCAATTTAGCCAAGCTAGCATTCAACCGCTGGGCATGTGGATGGCTGGGAGTGAACTTCTTTCGACGGTCCAGCAGCTGGGGCAGGGAAATTTGCCTGCTAGAATCGGACGTCGGTGTACTGCTAGCAGAGTGGCCGCAAGTACTTGGCTGTGACACACCTAATTCTACACCTTCATTCCTCTCAGTGCATGTTTCAGAGAGGACTGAAGTTATAGTGGGGTTGGAGATCCCAGCTGATGCGGTGCAAGGAGAGGTCCGCTTTGTTCTTTGGTGTGGGTCTTTGAGGTAGGCTTGCCAACGAGCTGCATGGCAGGTCAACATATGTCTGGTCAGGCATGTGGTACCCAAGCGGCTGATGTTTTGGCCACGCGATATACGCTTGAGACATATGTTGCAAACAGCAGCTGTGCGATCTGATGCACTAGCCTCAAAAAAGGCCCACACCAAAGAACTTTTTGAATGACGGGCAGAGGCAGCGCCCTGCACAGGCGGAGCTCTGCGGTGTGATTCCGTCGGTGTACTGCCCTTACGCTGGCCACCAAAGGGCATCCTGCCTCGTTGGAGATGTGCCTCCTCCTCATCCTCCTCCTCCTCCTCTCTCCTATTAGGCACCCACGTGGAGTCAGTGACCTCATCATCACCTCCCTCCTCATCACTGGAGCCAATCTGGCAGTATGCTGCAGCTGCTGGAACATGACTGCCAGATTGGTGTCCTTCTTGAGCATCCCCTCTGTCTGCTCTCACGCTACTGCCTTCCTCTAGCTGGGTTTCATCATCAGACCCTTCGAAACGCTGGGCATCCTCCTGGAGCATGTACCCAACACTGTGCTGAAACAGTTCGGGGGACTCCTCAGGAGGAGGACATGGTGGGTCTAGGGAAGGAGTGACTGATGATGAGTCTGACATTGATACCAGGGAAGAGGACGCTTTGGCAGCTGCTTTTCCAGTACCCTGAGCCTGGGTGAGAGAGGATGAGGAGGAGGAGGAGGGCTTGGTCATCCACTCTACCAAGTCTTCGGCATGATGTGGCTCAACATGTCCAGCTGCCGAAAAGAAGGACAAGCGTGTCCCATGGCCATGTGCTGATGACAATGCACCGCGTCCACGACCAGCACTGTTGCCCCCAGACACAGAGCCTGCTTGCCCTCTTTTATTGCCTCCTGACTGTCTGCCTCTCCTTGTTTGCCTTCCAGACATTCTAATAGATGGCCTGCAGGGAGATGGGAAAAAAGCAATAAGGGCTACCTTCAGGTGTCCTTCTCTGTCCCTTGAAACAAGGACTTTGACAGTGAAAGAAACTGACACTCTCCCTACCTACAGTTTTCTGTCCCTAGAAAAAATGTTTTTTTTAAGCACAATTTAGCACAAGGAGAATTCACTCACTGTCCTTCCAGGTCCCTGGAAACAAGGACTTTGACAGTGAAAGAAACTGACACTCTCCCTACCTACAGTTTTCTGTCCCTAGAAAAAATGTTTTTTTTAAGCACAATTTAGCACAAGGAGAATTCACTCACTGTCCTTCCAGGTCCCTGGAATCAAGGACTTTGACAGTGAAAGAAACTGACACTCTCCATACCTACAGTTTTCTGTCCCTAGAAAAAATGTTTTTTTTAAGCACAATTTAGCACAAGGAGAATTCACTCACTGTCCTTCCAGGTCCCTGGAAACAAGGACTTTCACAGTGAAAGAAACTGACACTCTCCCTACCTACAGTTTTCTGTCCCTAGAAAAAATGTTTTTTTTAAGCACAATTTAGCACAAGGAGAATTCACTCACTGTCCTTCCAGGTCCCTGGAAACAAGGACTTTCACAGTGAAAGAAACTGACACTCTCCCTACCTACAGTTTTCTGTCCCTAGAAAAAATGTTTTTTTTAAGCACAATTTAGCACAAGGAGAATTCACTCACTGTCCTTCCAGGTCCCTGGAAACAAGGACTTTCACAGTGAAAGAAACTGACACTCTCCCTACCTACAGTTTTCTGTCCCTAGAAAAAATGTTTTTTTTAAGCACAATTTAGCACAAGGAGAATTCACTCACTGTCCTTCCAGGTCCCTGGAAACAAGGACTTTGACAGTGAAAGAAACTGACACTCTCCCTACCTACAGTTTTCTGTCCCTAGAAAAAATGTTTTTTTTAAGCACAATTTAGCACAAGGAGAATTCACTCACTGTCCTTCCAGGTCCCTGGAAACAAGGACTTTGACAGTGAAAGAAACTGACACTCTCCCTACCTACAGTTTTCTGTCCCTAGAAAAAATGTTTTTTTTAAGCACAATTTAGCACAAGGAGAATTCACTCACTGTCCTTCCAGGTCCCTGGAAACAAGGACTTTGACAGTGAAAGAAACTGACACACTCTCCCTACCTACAGTTTTCTGTCCCTAGAAAAAATGTTTTTTTTAAGCACAATTTAGCACAAGGAGAATTCACTCACTGTCCTTCCAGGTCCCTGGAAACAAGGACTTTGACAGTGAAAGAAACTGACACTCTCCCTACTGTGAGGGGGTTAGCTCGGCAGCGGGTGTGTGTGACCCCCGGGATGGGCTCCCCACACAAAAACAGGCCCAGCAAACGGAGGTTGTGGTTTTCAAAATCAAAAAAAAAGGTGCGGTTTATTTTCTATTTACAGTGACAAAACACAGCAAAGCCAAAAGAAACATATAAACAAAATAAATCCTGGTCAACTTGACCTCTGACTAAACATACAGGTTTCCTAACTAACAACTGGGATCAGCCTAGTGCTGTCCTAGTCCCTAAGTCCCTGGTTTTAAATGTCCAAGCAAATAGCCACACAGGCTTTTGTCTCACCGCACAGGGGTTCACTCTCCCTAGACAGTCCACACAGGTCTGGGTCCAGGCATGAGCTAACACCTAATGAATCTGGGAGTTTTTATAGAGGCCTTAAACGAACTGACAGGCTTCAGCTGGCCTCATCAACTCCCTGCCTGCACGACGCCCAGCCCTCTCCCTAGAGGTATGAGTCATCCATGAGCCCACTAGCCTTAGCTGGGCTTATACAACTCTCCACCTAGTTGTATAAGTCGGCGTAAAGCCTGAATCTGGGCGAAATATATCTACCCCCCTGGATGCAACCAGGTGACTTTACCTTCCTGCTGTCACATACCCCCCCCCTCTTGTTTTAACCTCGGGGTTGGAACACCAGCAATCAGGCATTCATGTACTCGAGACAAAGCATCCACATTCCCCATTTGAACGCCAGGGCGATGCTTTACTGTGAAGTTGAATTCCTGGAGGGCCAGGAACCACCTATTCACTCTTCTATTTGTTTCCTTGTTTTGAGCCATCCACTTTAACGGAGCGTGATCCGTAACCATGTCAAAGTGCCTACCTAGCAGGTAGTACCGAAGGGAATCTAGAGCCCACTTCACCGCTAAACACTCCTTTTCAACGGTGGCGTAATTTACCTCATGGGACTTCAACTTCCTGCTGAGGTAAATGACTGGGTGCTCTTCCCCGTTCCAGACCTGGGACAATACTGCTCCTAACCCCACATCTGACGCATCACTTTGTACGACAAAGTCTTTAGAGAAGTCGGGTGAGTACAACACTGGCTGGCTACATAAGGCTTGTTTCAAGAATTGGAATGCTGCCTCAGCCTCGGGGGTCCATTTAATCATGACCGACCCTTTCCCCTTCGTTAGGTTGGTTAGGGGCACAGCCTTAGAAGCAAAGTGGGGAATGAATCGCTGATAATACCCAGCGATTCCCAGAAAGGCTCGTACCTGCTTCTTGCTGTTGGGACGTGGCCAACTCTGGATGGCCTCGACTTTGTTGAGTTGGGGTTTTATTACTCCCCTCCCAATGGTGTACCCAAGATATTTGGCCTCCTCCTGCCCAATGGTACACTTCTTGGGGTTAGCCGTAAACCCCGCTTCCCGAACAGAGTCCAGGACTGCTTGCACTTTTGGCAGATGTGAGGCCCAATCTGTGCTATGGACAATTACGTCATCCAGGTAAGCCGCAGCATACTTCCGATGGGGCCTCAGCATCTGGTCCATTTTCCGCTGGAATGTGGCCGGCGCATTCTGTAACCCGAACGGCATTCTTTTATATTGGAACGCCCCGTCTGGGGTTACAAATGCGGTTTTCTCTTTGGCCAATTTGGCCAGGGGGATTTGCCAATACCCTTTTGTGAGGTCAAGAGTCGTCATGTATCGGGCTGTTCCCAGCCGGTCGATCAACTCATCTATACGTGGCATGGGGTAGGTGTCAAATTTTGTAACTTTGTTCAACTGACGAAAATCGTTACAAAATCGCCAGCTCCCATCCGGTTTAGGCACCAACACAATGGGACTAGACCAATCACTTTGGGACTCCTCTATCACCCCTAAGTTCAGCATTTTCTGTACTTCCTCCCGTATTGCCTCCCGTCGGGCCTCTGGGATCCGATAGGGTTTTAACTTCACCCTTTCACCGGGCGGGGTAATGATGTCATGCTCTACCCCAAATGTTTGTCCCGGCAGCTCAGAGAATACCTCCTTGTTGCGAAGCACAAACTCCTTAACCTCCTGTTGTTGGGGTTGTGACAAGGTGGCTGCTATTCCAACCTCAGGAATCACGCAACCAGTTTGAGCTGGTGACCAAGTGTCTGCGACTAGGGACTCTCTATCCCTCCAGGCTTTCAACAGATTAACGTGATAGATCTGTTCGGGCTTTCGCCTTCCTGGTTGTCTGACCTTGTAATTCACTTCGCTCACTTTTTCCATTATCTCGTAGGGGCCTTGCCATTTGGCAAGGAATTTACTTTCAACCGTAGGGACAAGTACCAGTATCCTATCCCCCGGGGGAAAAGGTACGGGTCTTGGCTCCACGGTTGTACACTCTCTGCTGTGCTAACTGCGCTTGGGCCAAATGTTCCTTCACGATGGGCATTACCTGTGCAATTCGGTCTTGCATCAGGGCGACATGCTCAATCACACTCCTGTGGGGAGAACTCTCACTTTCCCAAGTTTCCTTGGCAATATCCAACAGCCCTCTTGGGTGTCTCCCATACAGTAACTCAAAGGGGGAGAATCCCGTAGAGGATTGGGGCACCTCCCTAATAGCAAACATCAGATAAGGAAGTAGACAGTCCCAATCCTTTCCATCTCTATCCACCACTTTCTTCAACATTTGTTTTAGGGTTTTGTTGAATCTTTCAACCAGCCCATCGGTTTGGGGGTGATACACAGATGTACGTAATTGCGTCACTTTGAACAATTTACACAGCTCCTTCATAACCCGGGACATAAAGGGTGTACCTTGGTCCGTAAGCAGTTCTTTACAAATACCCACCCGGCTAAACACAAGAGATAGCTCTTTGGCTATGGTTTTGGCCGAGGTATTTCGGAGAGGGATCGCTTCTGGATAACGGGTGGCATAGTCCATTATAACTAATATGTACTGGTGCCCCCTAGCGGACTTGATTATAGGACCTACCAAATCCATGGCGATCCTCTCAAACGGGACCTCAATGATGGGTAGAGGGACCAGCGGGCTACGGAAATGTGGCATCGGGGCCGACCTCTGACACACAGGGCAGGAGGAACAATAATTTTCTATGTCCTTCATCACCCCCGGCCAATAGAATCTCTGTAATACCCTCTCTCGGGTTTTCTCTGTCCCCAGATGACCTCCAAGAATGTGCCCATGGGCCAACTCCAACACCAACTTCCTGTAAGGTTTGGGCACCACAAGCTGCTCAACGGTTTCTTCTGCCCTTTTTGCCACCCGATACAGTAGGTCCTTCTCTACGCTGAAGTATGGGTAAGTGCAGGTATTATCTGGGTTCACTAACTCGCCATCTATTTTCACTACGTTTTCGCGTGCCTTTATTAGGGCGGGGTCTTTCAACTGTTCTGTGGCAAAGTTTTCCCTGTGAACCTCAAGATCAGAAAACTCCACAGACGGTAGGTTTTCGTCTGAGGAGGTGGGCTCCTCTCCAGTTTCTTGAGTCTCCCCTGCCAATACTGATAAGGGAAATTCCGGAGAGTCCTCACCACTCTCAGGGGAGTTCTGGCTATCACATTCCTGGTACATAGGGGCACCAGTGGGGGGCTCAGGATCATCCCACAGTTCCCAGAACTTCGGAAAATCCCTTCCCACAATGGCGTCATACGGTAACTGAGATACTAAGCCCACTGGATGAGAGAGGGTACCTTTGGGGGTCTCGAAACACACTGTAGTCACTGGATACTCTCGGGGGTCCCCATGCACACAAATAACAGCTACCTTGCTATTCCCAGAGACCTCTGTTTTAACTAACTCAGCCTTTATCAGGGTCACAAGGCTACCTGAATCCAGCAATACCACAACATTTCTACCATTAACACACATTTTGCATAAATGTTTCTCAATTCCTCGAATGGCAGTGCATGCGACTGTCGCACACAGCGACTGACGTCTGCCCGTCAGAAAGTCACACTGCATGGGTTCCTCCACAACCGGGCAATTGGCTGCAATATGTCCCGCTTGCCGGCAGCGGTAGCAAACGATCCTTCTTGCCGCCTCTTGAGCCGCTGATTTCCCAGGCTGTTCTCGCCAAACTTGGGGTAGAGCTCCCACCCTCTCACTCTCTCCACCCTTACCCCTTGGAATCCTCTTATCCGCCCCTGGGGATGGTCTGGTCTTAGGGTGGAAAGTCCGAGTGTCTCTGGAAGAGGCCGTCAGGTTCTCTGTAGCCAAGTATTTCTCCACACGATCCACAAGACCATCGGCCGTCTCTGGGTCTCCATGGCTTACCCACTTTTGGATGGCAGTAGGAAGAGCTCTCAAAAACCAATCCATTACAACACGTTCCACAATCTTTGGTGCGGACAAAGTCTCTGGCTGTAGCCACTTTCTGCTCAGGTGAATGAGATCATACATTTGAGACCTGGGGGGTTTTCCAAGCTGGAAAGTCCAGTTATGCACACGCTGAGCCCGGACAGCCTGGGTGACACCCAGCCTTGCCAATATCTCAGCTTTTAGCATCACATAGTCTTTTGCTTGGTCAGGCTCTAGGTCATAGTAAGCCTTCTGCGATTCACCAGTTAACAGAGGAGCCACCAGTCCAGCCCACTGCTCCTCAGGCCACTTTTCTCTTTCAGCAGTCCTTTCAAATGTGGTCAAAAATACCTCTGGATCATCCTCTCCAGTCATTTTTGTCAATAAACGACTCACCCCAAAGGACGCGGTATTAGTGGGACGGCTTTCCTCACTGGTCTGCGGACGTTGCTGCATTACTGCTTCCATTTGTTGTAGTCTCTGCTCTTGCTTCTGTAACAGGTCTATGAAGCGGGCCTCAGATTGCTGCTGGGCTTGTTGCTGAGCTTCCAGACTCTGTTGGTGAGCTTGCTGCTGGGCTGCAAGGCTCTGTTGATGAGCTTGCTGCTGGGCTGCGAAGTTCTGTTGTTGAGCTGCAAGGCTCTTTTGCAAACCTGCATTTGTCTGCTGTTGATTGGCATTTGCTAGAGCCAGCTGCTTCAGTATCTCCTCCATGCTGGCTTAAAAAAAACTGCCTGCATTCTCCACCAACTGTGAGGGGGTTAGCTCGGCAGCGGGTGTGTGTGACCCCCGGGATGGGCTCCCCACACAAAAACAGGCCCAGCAAACGGAGGTTGTGGTTTTCAAAATCAAAAAAAAAGGTGCGGTTTATTTTCTATTTACAGTGACAAAACACAGCAAAGCCAAAAGAAACATATAAACAAAATAAATCCTGGTCAACTTGACCTCTGACTAAACATACAGGTTTCCTAACTAACAACTGGGATCAGCCTAGTGCTGTCCTAGTCCCTAAGTCCCTGGTTTTAAATGTCCAAGCAAATAGCCACACAGGCTTTTGTCTCACCGCACAGGGGTTCACTCTCCCTAGACAGTCCACACAGGTCTGGGTCCAGGCATGAGCTAACACCTAATGAATCTGGGAGTTTTTATAGAGGCCTTAAACGAACTGACAGGCTTCAGCTGGCCTCATCAACTCCCTGCCTGCACGACGCCCAGCCCTCTCCCTAGAGGTATGAGTCATCCATGAGCCCACTAGCCTTAGCTGGGCTTATACAACTCTCCACCTAGTTGTATAAGTCGGCGTAAAGCCTGAATCTGGGCGAAATATATCTACCCCCCTGGATGCAACCAGGTGACTTTACCTTCCTGCTGTCACACTACCTACAGTTTTCTGTCCCTAGAAAAAATGTTTTTTTTAAGCACAATTTAGCACAAGGAGAATTCACTCACTGTCCTTCCAGGTCCCTGGAAACAAGGACTTTGACAGTGAAAGAAACTGACACTCTCCCTACCTACAGTTTTCTGTCCCTAGAAAAAATGTTTTTTTTAAGCACAATTTAGCACAAGGAGAATTCACTCACTGTCCTTCCAGGTCCCTGGAAACAAGGACTTTGACAGTGAAAGAAACTGACACTCTCCCTACCTACAGTTTTCTGTCCCTAGAAAAAATGTTTTTTTTAAGCACAATTTAGCACAAGGAGAATTCACTCACTGTCCTTCCAGGTCCCTGGAAACAAGGACTTTGACAGTGAAAGAAACTGACACTCTCCCTACCTACAGTTTTCTGTCCCTAGAAAAAATGTTTTTTTTAAGCACAATTTAGCACAAGGAGAATTCACTCACTGTCCTTCCAGGTCCCTGGAAACAAGGACTTTCACAGTGAAAGAAACTGACACTCTCCCTACCTACAGTTTTCTGTCCCTGGAAAAAATGTTTTTTTTAAGCACAATTTAGCACAAGGAGAATTCACTCACTGTCCTTCCAGGTCCCTGGAAACAAGGACTTTCACAGTGAAAGAAACTGACACTCTCACTACCTACAGTTTTCTGTCCCTAGAAAAAATGTTTTTTTTAAGCACAATTTAGCACAAGGAGAATTCACTCACTGTCCTTCCAGGTCCCTGGAAACAAGGACTTTGACAGTGAAAGAAACTGACACTCTCCCTACCTACAGTTTTCTGTCCCTAGAAAAAATGTTTTTTTTAAGCACAATTTAGCACAAGGAGAATTCACTCACTGTCCTTCCAGGTCCCTGGAAACAAGGACTTTCACAGTGAAAGAAACTGACACTCTCCCTACCTACAGTTTTCTGTCCCTAGAAAAAATGTTTTTTTTAAGCACAATTTAGCACAAGGAGAATTCACTCACTGTCCTTCCAGGTCCCTGGAAACAAGGACTTTGACAGTGAAAGAAACTGACACTCTCCCTACCTACAGTTTTCTGTCCCTAGAAAAAATGTTTTTTTTAAGCACAATTTAGCACAAGGAGAATTCACTCACTGTCCTTCCAGGTCCCTGGAAACAAGGACTTTGACAGTGAAATAAACTGACACTCTCCCTACCTACAGTTTTCTGTCCCTAGAAAAAATGTTTTTTTTAAGCACAATTTAGCACAAGGAGAATTCACTCACTGTCCTTCCAGGTCCCTGGAAACAAGGACTTTGACAGTGAAAGAAACTGACACTCTCCCTACCTACAGTTTTCTGTCCCTAGAAAAAATGTTTTTTTTAAGCACAATTTTGCACAAGGAGAATTCACTCACTGTCCTTCCAGGTCCCTGGAAACAAGGACTTTGACAGTGAAAGAAACTGACACTCTCCCTACCTACAGTTTTCTGTCCCTAGAAAAAATGTTTTTTTTAAGCACAATTTAGCACAAGGAGAATTCACTCACTGTCCTTCCAGGTCCCTGGAAACAAGGACTTTGACAGTGAAAGAAACTGACACTCTCCCTACCTACAGTTTTCTGTCCCTAGAAAAAATGTTTTTTTTAAGCACAATTTAGCACAAGGAGAATTCACTCACTGTCCTTCCAGGTCCCTGGAAACAAGGACTTTGACAGTGAAAGAAACTGACACTCTCCCTACCTACAGTTTTCTGTCCCTAGAAAAAATGTTTTTTTTAAGCACAATTTAGCACAAGGAGAATTCACTCACTGTCCTTCCAGGTCCCTGGAAACAAGGACTTTCACAGTGAAAGAAACTGACACTCTCCCTACCTACAGTTTTCTGTCCCTAGAAAAAATGATTTTTTTAAGCACAATTTAGCACAAGGAGAATTCACTCACTGTCCTTCCAGGTCCCTGGAAACAAGGACTTTCACAGTGAAAGAAACTGACACTCTCCCTACCTACAGTTTTCTGTCCCTAGAAAAAATGTTTTTTTTAAGCACAATTTAGCACAAGGAGAATTCACTCACTGTCCTTCCAGGTCCCTGGAAACAAGGACTTTGACAGTGAAAGAAACTGACACTCTCCCTACCTACAGTTTTCTGTCCCTAGAAAAAATGTTTTTTTTAAGCACAATTTAGCACAAGGAGAATTCACTCACTGTCCTTCCAGGTCCCTGGAAACAAGGACTTTCACAGTGAAAGAAACTGACACTCTCCCTACCTACAGTTTTCTGTCCCTAGAAAAAATGTTTTTTTTAAGCACAATTTAGCACAAGGAGAATTCACTCACTGTCCTTCCAGGTCCCTGGAAACAAGGACTTTGACAGTGAAAGAAACTGACACTCTCCCTACCTACAGTTTTCTGTCCCTATAAAAAATTGTTTTTTTAAGCACAATTTAGCACAAGGAGAATTCACTCACTGTCCTTCCAGGTCCCTGGAAACAAGGACTTTGACAGTGAAAGAAACTGACACTCTCCCTACCTACAGTTTTCTGTCCCTAGAAAAAATGTTTTTTTTAAGCACAATTTAGCACAAGGAGAATTCACTCACTGTCCTTCCAGGTCCCTGGAAACAAGGACTTTGACAGTGAAAGAAACTGACACTCTCCCTACCTACAGTTTTCTGTCCCGAGAAAAAATGTTTTTTTTAAGCACAATTTAGCACAAGGAGAATTCACTCACTGTCCTTCCAGGTCCCTGGAAACAAGGACTTTGACAGTGAAAGAAACTGACACTCTCCCTCCCTACAGTTTTCTGTCCCTAGAAAAAATGTTTTTTTTAAGCACAATTTAGCACAAGGAGAATTCACTCACTGTCCTTCCAGGTCCCTGGAAACAAGGACTTTGACAGTGAAAGAAACTGACACTCTCCCTACCTACAGTTTTCTGTCCCTAGAAAAAAATTTTTTTTAAGCACAATTTAGCACAAGGAGAATTCACTCACTGTCCTTCCAGGTCCCTGGAAACAAGGACTTTGACAGTGAAAGAAACTGACACTCTCCCTACCTACAGTTTTCTGTCCCTAGAAAAAATGTTTTTTTTAAGCACAATTTAGCACAAGGAGAATTCACTCACTGTCCTTCCAGGTCCCTGGAAACAAGGACTTTGACAGTGAAAGAAACTGACACTCTCCCTACCTACAGTTTTCTGTCCCTAGAAAAAATGTTTTTTTAAGCACAATTTAGCACAAGGAGAATTCACTCACTGTCCTTCCAGGTCCCTGGAAACAAGGACTTTGACAGTGAAAGAAACTGACACTCTCCCTACCTACAGTTTTCTGTCCCTAGAAAAAATGTTTTTTTTAAGCACAATTTAGCACAAGGAGAATTCACTCACTGTCCTTCCAGGTCCCTGGAAACAAGGACTTTCACACTGAAAGAAACTGACACTCTCCCTACCTACAGTTTTCTGTCCCTAGAAACAATGTTTTTTTTAAGCACAATTTAGCACAAGGAGAATTCACTCACTGTCCTTCCAGGTCCCTGGAAACAAGGACTTTGACAGTGAAAGAAACTGACACTCTCCCTACCTACAGTTTTCTGTCCCTAGAAAAAATGTTTTTTTTAAGCACAATTTAGCACAAGGAGAATTCACTCACTGTCCTTCCAGGTCCCTGGAAACAAGGACTTTGACAGTGAAAGAAACTGACACTCTCCCTACCTACAGTTTTCTGTCCCTAGAAAAAATGTTTTTTTTAAGCACAATTTAGCACAAGGAGAATTCACTCACTGTCCTTCCAGGTCCCTGGAAACAAGGACTTTCACAGTGAAAGAAACTGACACTCTCCCTACCTACAGTTTTCTGTCCCTAGAAAAAATGTTTTTTTTAAGCACAATTTAGCACAAGGAGAATTCACTCACTGTCCTTCCAGGTCCCTGGAAACAAGGACTTTGACAGTGAAAGAAACTGACACTCTCCCTACCTACAGTTTTCTGTCCCTAGAAAAAATGTTTTTTTTAAGCACAATTTAGCACAAGGAGAATTCACTCACTGTCCTTCCAGGTCCCTGGAAACAAGGACTTTCACACTGAAAGAAACTGACACTCTCCCTACCTACAGTTTTCTGTCCCTAGAAAAAATGTTTTTTTTAAGCACAATTTAGCACAAGGAGAATTCACTCACTGTCCTTCCAGGTCCCTGGAAACAAGGACTTTCACAGTGAAAGAAACTGACACTCTCCCTACCTACAGTTTTCTGTCCCTAGAAAAAATGTTTTTTTTAAGCACAATTTAGCACAAGGAGAATTCACTCACTGTCCTTCCAGGTCCCTGGAAACAAGGACTTTGACAGTGAAAGAAACTGACACTCTCCCTACCTACAGTTTTCTGTCCCTAGAAAAAATGTTTTTTTTAAGCACAATTTAGCACAAGGAGAATTCACTCACTGTCCTTCCAGGTCCCTGGAAACAAGGACTTTCACAGTGAAAGAAACTGACACTCTCCCTACCTACAGTTTTCTGTCCCTAGAAAAAATGTTTTTTTTAAGCACAATTTAGCACAAGGAGAATTCACTCACTGTCCTTCCAGGTCCCTGGAAACAAGGACTTTGACAGTGAAAGAAACTGACACTCTCCCTACCTACAGTTTTCTGTCCCTAGAAAAAATGTTTTTTTTAAGCACAATTTAGCACAAGGAGAATTCACTCACTGTCCTTCCAGGTCCCTGGAAACAAGGACTTTCACACTGAAAGAAACTGACACTCTCCCTACCTACAGTTTTCTGTCCCTAGAAAAAATGTTTTTTTTAAGCACAATTTAGCACAAGGAGAATTCACTCACTGTCCTTCCAGGTCCCTGGAAACAAGGACTTTCACAGTGAAAGAAACTGACACTCTCCCTACCTACAGTTTTCTGTCCCTAGAAAAAATGTTTTTTTTAAGCACAATTTAGCACAAGGAGAATTCACTCACTGTCCTTCCAGGTCCCTGGAAACAAGGACTTTGACAGTGAAAGAAACTGACACTCTCCCTACCTACAGTTTTCTGTCCCTAGAAAAAATGTTTTTTTTAAGCACAATATAGCACAAGCACAAAACACACTGACACTCTCCCTACCTATCCTTCTCTTTCCCTAAACTAAAGGAATCCAGGTTAAGCAAGAAAGAAATAAAAGTCACTGTCCCTGCCTATGCTGCTCTATCCCTGCTCCGGAACACACTACACTAGGCCGCCGTGCTGGCGGCCTTTTATAGTGTGGGGCGTGTACTAAACACCCTCAGCAATAATTGGCCACAGGCATCCTGCCTGTGGCCAATCATTGCTCTCCTCGCTGCCGGCGCTGTGATTGGCCAAGCATGCGGGGTCACAGTGCATGCTTGGCCAATCACAGCGCCTGGATGACACTGCGATGGCGTAGTGCATTGTAGGCCGTTCGCGTCACTCGAATTTGGCGCGAACGGCCCAAATCGTTCGATCTTCGTCGAACGATCGAACAGCCGATGTTCGAGTCGAACGTATGTTCGACTCGAACACGAAGCTCATCCCTAATCATCACTGATGTACTATAGTTCATCACTGATGTACTGTGGATCATCACTGATGTACTATAGATCATCACTGATGTACTATGGACCATCACTGATGTACTATGGACCATCACTGATGTACTGTGGATCATCACTGATGTACTGTGGATCATCACTGATGTACTGTGGATCATCACTGGTGTACTATGGGCCATCACTGATGTACTATGGATCAACACTGATGTACTATGGATCAACACTGATGTACTATGGATCATCACTGGTGTACTATGGATCATCACTGATGTACTGTGGACCATCCCTGATGTACTGTGGATCATCACTGATGTACTGTGGATCATCACTGATGTACTGTGGGTCATCACTTATGTACTATGAGCCATCACTGATGTACTATGGATCATCACTGGTGTACTATGGATCATCACTGATGTACTATGGATCATCACTGGTGTAATATGGATCATCACTGATGTACCGAGGATCATCACTGATGTACCGTGGATCATCACTGATGTACCGTGGATCATCACTGATGTACTATAGATCACTGGTGTACTATGGGCCATCACTGGTGCACTATGGATCATTACTGGTGTACTATGGTTCATCCCTGGTGTACTATGGACCATCACTGATGTACTATGGACCATCACTGATGTACTGTGGATCATCACTGGTGTACTATGGATCATCACTGGTGTACTATGGACCATCCCTGATGTACTGTGGATCATCACTGATGTACTGTGGATCATCACTGATGTACTATAGATCATCACTGATGTACTGTGGATCATCACTGATGTACTATAGATCATCACTGATGTACTGTGGATCATCACTTATGTACTGTGGATCATCACTGATGTACTGTGGATCATCACTGATGTACTGTGGATCATCACTGATGTACTATAGATCGTCACTGATGTACTATGGATCGTCACTGATGTACTATGGATCATCACTGATGTACTATATATCATCACTGATGTACTATAGATCATCACTGGTGTACTATGGATCATCACTGGTGTACTATGGATCATCACTGGTGTACTATGGACCATCCCTGATGTACTGTGGATCCTCACTGATGTACTGTGGATCATCACTGATGTACTGTGGATCATCACTGATGTACTGTGGACCATCACTGTTGTACTGTGGATCATCACTGGTGTATTATGAATCATCACCGGTGTACTATGGACCATCCCTGATGTACTGTGGATCATCACTGGTGTACTATGGACCATCCCTGATGTACTGTGGATCATCACTGATGTACTATGGTTCATCACTGATATACTATGGGCCATCACTGATGTACTATGGGCCATCACTGGTGTACTATGGATCATCACTGATGTACTATGGACCATCCCTGATGTACTATGGACCATCCCTGATGTACTCTGGATCCTCACTGATGTACTGTGGATCATCACTGATGTACTGTGGACCATCACTGGTGTACTGTGGATCATCACTGGTGTACTATGAATCATCACTGGTGTACTATGGACCATCCCTGATGTACTGTGGATCATCACTGGTGTACTATGGACCATCCCTGATGTACTGTGGATCATCACTGATGTACTGTGGATCATCACTGATGTACTATAGATCATCACTGATGTACTGTGGACCATCACTGATGTACTATGGATCATCACTGATGTACTATGGATCATCACTGGTGTACAATGGATCATCACTGATGTACTGTGGATCATCACTGATGTACAGTGGGTCATCACTGATGTACTATGAGCCATCACTGATGTACTATGGATCATCACTGGTGTACTATGGATCATCACTGATGTACTATAGATCATCACTGGTGTACTATGGGCCTTCACTGGTGTACTATGGATCATCCCTGGTGTACTATGGACCATCACTGATGTACTATGGACCATCACTGATGTACTATGGACCATCACTGATGTACTATGGACCATCACTGATGTACTGTGGACCATCACTGATGTACTCTGGATCATCACTGATGTACTGTGGATCATCACTGTTGTACTATGGGCCATCACTGATGTACTATGAATCATCACTGATGTACTATGGATCATCACTGATGTACTATGGATCATCACTGATGTACTGTGGATCATCACTGATGTACTGTGGATCATAACTGATGTACAGTGGATCATCACTGATGTACCGTGGCTCATCACTGATGTACAGAGGATCATCACTGATGTACCGTGGATCATCACTGATGTACCGTGGATCATAACTGATGTACCGTGGATCATCACTGATGTACTGTGGATCATCACTGATGTACTATGGATCATCACTGATGTACTATGGATCATCACTGATGTACTGTGGATCATCACTGATGTACTGTGGATCATCACTGATGTACTGTGGATCATCACTGATTTACTGTGGATCATCACTGATGTACTATGGATCATCACTGGTGTACTATGGATCATCACTGATGTACTATGGGCCATCACTGATGTACTATGGACCATCCCTGATGTACTGTGGATCCTCACTGATGTACTGTGGATCATCACTGATGTACTATAGATCATCACTGATGTACTATAGGCCATCACTGATGTACTATGGGCCATCACTGATGTACTATGGGCCATCACTGGTGTACTATGGATCATCACTGATGTACTATGGACCATCCCTGATGTACTATGGACCATCCCTGATGTACTGTGGATCCTCACTGATGTACTGTGGATCATCACTGATGTACTATAGATCATCACTGATGTACTATGGGCCATCACTGGTGTACTATGGGCCATCACTGGTGTACTATGGACCATCACTGGTGTACTGTGGATCATCACTGGTGTACTGTGGATCATCACTAGTGTACTATGAATCATCACTGGTGTACTATGGATCATCACTGGTGTACTATGGATCGTCACTGGTGTACTATGGACCATCCCTGATGTACTGTGGATCATCACTGATGTACTATAGTTCATCACTGATGTACTGTGGATCATCACTGATGTACTATAGATCATCACTGATGTACTATGGACCATCACTGATGTACTATGGACCATCACTGATGTACTGTGGATCATCACTGATGTACTGTGGATCATCACTGATGTACTGTGGATCATCACTGATGTACTGTGGATCATCACTGGTGTACTATGGGCCATCACTGATGTACTATGGATCAACACTGATGTACTATGGATCAACACTGATGTACTATGGATCATCACTGGTGTACTATGGATCATCACTGATGTACTGTGGACCATCCCTGATGTACTGTGGATCATCACTGATGTACTGTGGATCATCACTGATGTACTGTGGGTCATCACTTATGTACTATGAGCCATCACTGATGTACTATGGATCATCACTGGTGTACTATGGATCATCACTGATGTACTATGGATCATCACTGGTGTACTATGGATCATCACTGATGTACTGAGGATCATCACTGATGTACCGTGGATCATAACTGATGTACCGTGGATCATCACTGATGTACTATAGATCACTGGTGTACTATGGGCCATCACTGGTGCACTATGGATCATTACTGGTGTACTATGGATCATCCCTGGTGTACTATGGACCATCACTGATGTACTATGGACCATCACTGATGTACTGTGGATCATCACTGGTGTACTATGGATCATCACTGGTGTACTATGGACCATCCCTGATGTACTGTGGATCATCACTGATGTACTGTGGATCATCACTGATGTACTATAGATCATCACTGATGTACTGTGGATCATCACTGATGTACTATAGATCATCACTGATGTACTGTGGATCATCACTTATGTACTGTGGATCATCACTGATGTACTGTGGATCATCACTGATGTACTGTGGATCATCACTGATGTACTATAGATCGTCACTGATGTACTATGGATCGTCACTGATGTACTATGGATCATCACTGATGTACTATATATCATCACTGATGTACTATAGATCATCACTGGTGTACTATGGATCATCACTGGTGTACTATGGATCATCACTGGTGTACTATGGACCATCCCTGATGTACTGTGGATCCTCACTGATGTACTGTGGATCATCACTGATGTACTGTGGATCATCACTGATGTACTGTGGACCATCACTGTTGTACTGTGGATCATCACTGGTGTATTATGAATCATCACCGGTGTACTATGGACCATCCCTGATGTACTGTGGATCATCACTGGTGTACTATGGACCATCCCTGATGTACTGTGGATCATCACTGATGTACTATGGTTCATCACTGATATACTATGGGCCATCACTGATGTACTATGGGCCATCACTGGTGTACTATGGATCATCACTGATGTACTATGGACCATCCCTAATGTACTATGGACCATCCCTGATGTACTCTGGATCCTCACTGATGTACTGTGGATCATCACTGATGTACTGTGGACCATCACTGGTGTACTGTGGATCATCACTGGTGTACTATGAATCATCACTGGTGTACTATGGACCATCCCTGATGTACTGTGGATCATCACTGGTGTACTATGGACCATCCCTGATGTACTGTGGATCATCACTGATGTACTGTGGATCATCACTGATGTACTGTGGATCATCACTGATGTACTATAGATCATCACTGATGTACTGTGGACCATCACTGATGTACTATGGATCATCACTGATGTACTATGGATCATCACTGATGTACTATGGATCATCACTGGTGTACAATGGATCATCACTGATGTACTTTGGATCATCACTGATGTACAGTGGGTCATCACTGATGTACTATGAGCCATCACTGATGTACTATGGATCATCACTGGTGTACTATGGATCATCACTGATGTACTATGGATCATCACTGATGTACTATGGATCATCACTGATTTACTGTGGATCATCACTGATGTACCGTGGATCATCACTGATGTACCGTGGATCATCACTGATGTACCGTGGATCATCACTGATGTACTATAGATCATCACTGGTGTACTATGGGCCATCACTGGTGTACTATGGATCATTACTGGTGTACTATGGATCATCCCTGGTGTACTATGGACCATCACTGATGTACTATGGACCATCACTGATGTACTGTGGACCATCACTGATGTACTGTGGACCATCACTGATGTACTGTGGATCATCACTGATGTACTGTGGATCATCACTGGTGTACTATGGGCCATCACTGATGGACTATGGATCATCACTGATGTACTATGGATCATCACTGATGTACTATAGATCATCACTGATGTACTGTGGATCATCACTGATGTACTATAGATCATCACTGATGTACTATGGACCATCACTGATGTACTATGGACCATCACTGATGTACTGTGGATCATCACTGATGTACTGTGGATCATCACTGATGTACTGTGGATCATCACTGGTGTACTATGGGCCATCACTGATGTACTATGGATCAACACTGATGTACTATGGATCAACACTGATGTACTATGGATCATCACTGGTGTACTATGGATCATCACTGATGTACTGTGGACCATCCCTGATGTACTGTGGATCATCACTGATGTACTGTGGATCATCACTGATGTACTGTGGGTCATCACTTATGTACTATGAGCCATCACTGATGTACTATGGATCATCACTGGTGTACTATGGATCATCACTGATGTACTATGGATCATCACTGGTGTACTATGGATCATCACTGATGTACTGAGGATCATCACTGATGTACCGTGGATCATAACTGATGTACCGTGGATCATCACTGATGTACTATAGATCACTGGTGTACTATGGGCCATCACTGGTGCACTATGGATCATTACTGGTGTACTATGGATCATCCCTGGTGTACTATGGACCATCACTGATGTACTATGGACCATCACTGATGTACTGTGGATCATCACTGGTGTACTATGGATCATCACTGGTGTACTATGGACCATCCCTGATGTACTGTGGATCATCACTGATGTACTGTGGATCATCACTGATGTACTATAGATCATCACTGATGTACTGTGGATCATCACTGATGTACTATAGATCATCACTGATGTACTGTGGATCATCACTTATGTACTGTGGATCATCACTGATGTACTGTGGATCATCACTGATGTACTGTGGATCATCACTGATGTACTATAGATCGTCACTGATGTACTATGGATCGTCACTGATGTACTATGGATCATCACTGATGTACTATATATCATCACTGATGTACTATAGATCATCACTGGTGTACTATGGATCATCACTGGTGTACTATGGATCATCACTGGTGTACTATGGACCATCCCTGATGTACTGTGGATCCTCACTGATGTACTGTGGATCATCACTGATGTACTGTGGATCATCACTGATGTACTGTGGACCATCACTGTTGTACTGTGGATCATCACTGGTGTATTATGAATCATCACCGGTGTACTATGGACCATCCCTGATGTACTGTGGATCATCACTGGTGTACTATGGACCATCCCTGATGTACTGTGGATCATCACTGATGTACTATGGTTCATCACTGATATACTATGGGCCATCACTGATGTACTATGGGCCATCACTGGTGTACTATGGATCATCACTGATGTACTATGGACCATCCCTGATGTACTATGGACCATCCCTGATGTACTCTGGATCCTCACTGATGTACTGTGGATCCTCACTGATGTACTGTGGATCATCACTGATGTACTATAGATCATCACTGATGTACTATGGGCCATCACTGGTGTACTATGGGCCATCACTGGTGTACTATGGACCATCACTGGTGTACTGTGGATCATCACTGGTGTACTGTGGATCATCACTAGTGTACTATGAATCATCACTGGTGTACTATGGATCATCACTGGTGTACTATGGATCGTCACTGGTGTACTATGGACCATCCCTGATGTACTGTGGATCATCACTGATGTACTATAGTTCATCACTGATGTACTGTGGATCATCACTGATGTACTATAGATCATCACTGATGTACTATGGACCATCACTGATGTACTATGGACCATCACTGATGTACTGTGGATCATCACTGATGTACTGTGGATCATCACTGATGTACTGTGGATCATCACTGATGTACTGTGGATCATCACTGGTGTACTATGGGCCATCACTGATGTACTATGGATCAACACTGATGTACTATGGATCAACACTGATGTACTATGGATCATCACTGGTGTACTATGGATCATCACTGATGTACTGTGGACCATCCCTGATGTACTGTGGATCATCACTGATGTACTGTGGATCATCACTGATGTACTGTGGGTCATCACTTATGTACTATGAGCCATCACTGATGTACTATGGATCATCACTGGTGTACTATGGATCATCACTGATGTACTATGGATCATCACTGGTGTACTATGGATCATCACTGATGTACTGAGGATCATCACTGATGTACCGTGGATCATAACTGATGTACCGTGGATCATCACTGATGTACTATAGATCACTGGTGTACTATGGGCCATCACTGGTGCACTATGGATCATTACTGGTGTACTATGGATCATCCCTGGTGTACTATGGACCATCACTGATGTACTATGGACCATCACTGATGTACTGTGGATCATCACTGGTGTACTATGGATCATCACTGGTGTACTATGGACCATCCCTGATGTACTGTGGATCATCACTGATGTACTGTGGATCATCACTGATGTACTATAGATCATCACTGATGTACTGTGGATCATCACTGATGTACTATAGATCATCACTGATGTACTGTGGATCATCACTTATGTACTGTGGATCATCACTGATGTACTGTGGATCATCACTGATGTACTGTGGATCATCACTGATGTACTATAGATCGTCACTGATGTACTATGGATCGTCACTGATGTACTATGGATCATCACTGATGTACTATATATCATCACTGATGTACTATAGATCATCACTGGTGTACTATGGATCATCACTGGTGTACTATGGATCATCACTGGTGTACTATGGACCATCCCTGATGTACTGTGGATCCTCACTGATGTACTGTGGATCATCACTGATGTACTGTGGATCATCACTGATGTACTGTGGACCATCACTGTTGTACTGTGGATCATCACTGGTGTATTATGAATCATCACCGGTGTACTATGGACCATCCCTGATGTACTGTGGATCATCACTGGTGTACTATGGACCATCCCTGATGTACTGTGGATCATCACTGATGTACTATGGTTCATCACTGATATACTATGGGCCATCACTGATGTACTATGGGCCATCACTGGTGTACTATGGATCATCACTGATGTACTATGGACCATCCCTGATGTACTATGGACCATCCCTGATGTACTCTGGATCCTCACTGATGTACTGTGGATCATCACTGATGTACTGTGGACCATCACTGGTGTACTGTGGATCATCACTGGTGTACTATGAATCATCACTGGTGTACTATGGACCATCCCTGATGTACTGTGGATCATCACTGGTGTACTATGGACCATCCCTGATGTACTGTGGATCATCACTGATGTACTGTGGATCATCACTGATGTACTGTGGATCATCACTGATGTACTATAGATCATCACTGATGTACTGTGGACCATCACTGATGTACTATGGATCATCACTGATGTACTATGAGCCATCACTGATGTACTATGGATCATCACTGGTGTACTATGGATCATCACTGATGTACTATGGATCATCACTGATGTACTATGGATCATCACTGATTTACTGTGGATCATCACTGATGTACCGTGGATCATCACTGATGTACCGTGGATCATCACTGATGTACCGTGGATCATCACTGATGTACCGTGGATCATCACTGATGTACTATAGATCATCACTGGTGTACTATGGGCCATCACTGGTGTACTATGGATCATTACTGGTGTACTATGGATCATCCCTGGTGTACTATGGACCATCACTGATGTACTATGGACCATCACTGATGTACTGTGGACCATCACTGATGTACTGTGGACCATCACTGATGTACTGTGGATCATCACTGATGTACTGTGGATCATCACTGGTGTACTATGGGCCATCACTGATGGACTATGGATCATCACTGATGTACTCTGGATTATCACTGATGTACTATAGATCATCACTGATGTACTGTGGATCATCACTGATGTACCGTGGATCATCACTGATGTACCGTGGATCATCACTGATGTACCGAGGATCATCACTGATGTACCGTGGATCATCACTGATGTACCGTGGATCATCACTGATGTACCGTGGATCATCACTGATGTACCGTGGATCATCACTGATTTACTGTGGATCATCACTGATGTACTATGGATCATCACTGGTGTACTATGGGCCATCACTGATGTACTATGGATCATCACTGATGTACTATGGATCATCACTGATGTACTATGGGCCATCACTGATGTACTATGGATCATCACTGATGTACTATGGATCATCACTGATGTACTATAGATCATCACTGATGTACTGTGGATCATCACTGATGTACCGTGGATCATCACTGATGTACCGTGGATCATCACTGATGTACCGAGGATCATCACTGATGTACCGTGGATCATCACTGATGTACCGTGGATCATCACTGATGTACCGTGGATCATCACTGATGTACCGTGGATCATCACTGATTTACTGTGGATCATCACTGATGTACTATGGATCATCACTGATGTACTATGGATCATCACTGGTGTACAATGGATCATCACTGATGTACTGCGGATCATCACTGATGTACAGTGGGTCATCACTGATGTACTATGAGCCATCACTGATGTACTATGGATCATCACTGGTGTACTATGGATCATCACTGATGTACTATGGATCATCACTGATGTACTATGGATCATCACTGATGTACCGTGGATCATCACTGATGTACCGTGGACAATCACTGATGCACCGTGGATCATCACTGATGCACCGTGGATCATCACTGATGTGCCGTGGATCATCACTGATGTACTATGGGCCATCACTGGTGTACTATGGATCATCACTGTTGTACTATGGGCCATCACTGATGTACTATGGATCATCACTGATGTACTATGGATCATCACTGATGTACTATGGATCATCACTGATGTACTGTGGATCATAACTGATGTACCGTGGATCATCACTGATGTACCGTGGCTCATCACTGATGTACAGAGGATCATCACTGATGTACCGTGGATCATCACTGATGTACCGTGGATCATCACTGATGTACCGTGGATCATCACTGATGTACTGTGGATCATCACTGATGTACTATGGATCATCACTGATGTACTATGGATCATCACTGATGTACTGTGGATCATCACTGATGTACTGTGGATCATCACTGATTTACTGTGGATCATCACTGATGTACTATGGATCATCACTGGTGTACTATGGATCATCACTGATGTACTATGGGCCATCACTGATGTACTATGGACCATCCCTGATGTACTGTGGATCCTCACTGATGTACTGTGGATCATCACTGATGTACTATAGATCATCACTGATGTAATATGGGCCATCACTGATGTACTATGGGCCATCACTGATGTACTATGGGCCATCACTGGTGTACTATGGATCATCACTGATGTACTATGGACCATCCCTGATGTACTGTGGATCCTCACTGATGTACTGTGGATCATCACTGATGTACTATAGATCATCACTGATATACTATGGGCCATCACTGGTGTACTATGGGCCATCACTGGTGTACTATGGACCATCACTGGTGTACTGTGGATCATCACTGGTGTACTGTGGATCATCACTGGTGTACTATGAATCATCACTGGTGTACTATGGATCATCACTGGTGTACTATGGATCGTCACTGGTGTACTATGGACCATCCCTGATGTACTGTGGATCATCACTGATGTACTATAGTTCATCACTGATGTACTGTGGATCATCACTGATGTACTATAGATCATCACTGATGTACTATGGACCATCACTGATGTACTATGGACCATCACTGATGTACTGTGGATCATCACTGATGTACTGTGGATCATCACTGATGTACTGTGGATCATCACTGATGTACTGTGGATCATCACTGGTGTACTATGGGCCATCACTGATGTACTATGGATCAACACTGATGTACTATGGATCAACACTGATGTACTATGGATCATCACTGGTGTACTATGGATCATCACTGATGTACTGTGGACCATCCCTGATGTACTGTGGATCATCACTGATGTACTGTGGATCATCACTGATGTACTGTGGGTCATCACTTATGTACTATGAGCCATCACTGATGTACTATGGATCATCACTGGTGTACTATGGATCATCACTGATGTACTATGGATCATCACTGGTGTACTATGGATCATCACTGATGTACCGAGGATCATCACTGATGTACCGTGGATCATCACTGATGTACCGTGGATCATCACTGATGTACTATAGATCACTGGTGTACTATGGGCCATCACTGGTGCACTATGGATCATTACTGGTGTACTATGGATCATCCCTGGTGTACTATGGACCATCACTGATGTACTATGGACCATCACTGATGTACTGTGGATCATCACTGGTGTACTATGGATCATCACTGGTGTACTATGGACCATCCCTGATGTACTGTGGATCATCACTGATGTACTGTGGATCATCACTGATGTACTATAGATCATCACTGATGTACTGTGGATCATCACTGATGTACTATAGATCATCACTGATGTACTGTGGATCATCACTTATGTACTGTGGATCATCACTGATGTACTGTGGATCATCACTGATGTACTGTGGATCATCACTGATGTACTATAGATCGTCACTGATGTACTATGGATCGTCACTGATGTACTATGGATCATCACTGATGTACTATATATCATCACTGATGTACTATAGATCATCACTGGTGTACTATGGATCATCACTGGTGTACTATGGATCATCACTGGTGTACTATGGACCATCCCTGATGTACTGTGGATCCTCACTGATGTACTGTGGATCATCACTGATGTACTGTGGATCATCACTGATGTACTGTGGACCATCACTGTTGTACTGTGGATCATCACTGGTGTATTATAAATCATCACCGGTGTACTATGGACCATCCCTGATGTACTGTGGATCATCACTGGTGTACTATGGACCATCCCTGATGTACTGCGGATCATCACTGATGTACTATGGTTCATCACTGATATACTATGGGCCATCACTGATGTACTATGGGCCATCACTGGTGTACTATGGATCATCACTGATGTACTATGGACCATCCCTGATGTACTATGGACCATCCCTGATGTACTCTGGATCCTCACTGATGTACTGTGAAACATCACTGATGTACTGTGGACCATCACTGGTGTACTGTGGATCATCACTAGTGTACTATAAATCACTGGTGTACTATGGACTATCCCTGATGTACTGTGGATCATCACTGGTGTACTATGGACCATCCCTGATGTACTGTGGATCATCACTGATGTACTGTGGATCATCACTGATGTACTGTGGATCATCACTGATGTACTATAGATCATCACTGATGTACTGTGGACCATCACTGATGTACTATGGATCATCACTGATGTACTATGGATCATCACTGATGTACTATGGATCATCACTGGTGTACAATGGATCATCACTGATGTACTGTGGATCATCACTGATGTACAGTGGGTCATCACTGATGTACTATGAGCCATCACTGATGTACTATGGATCATCACTGATGTACTATGGATCATCACTGATGTACTATGGATCATCACTGATGTACCGTGGATCATCACTGATGTACCGTGGATCATCACTGATGTACCGTGGATCATCACTGATGTACTATAGATCATCACTGGTGTACTATGGGCCATCACTGGTGTAATATGGATCATTACTGGTGTACTATGGATCATCCCTGGTGTACTATGGACCATCACTGATGTACTATGGACCATCACTGATGTACTGTGGATCATCACTGATGTACTATGGACCATCACTGATGTACTATGGACCATCACTGATGTACTATGGACCATCACTGATGTACTGTGGACCATCACTGATGTACTGTGGATCATCACTGATGTACTGTGGATCATCACTGGTGTACTATGGGCCATCACTGATGTACTATGGATCATCACTGATGTACTATGGATCATCACTGATGTACTATAGATCATCACTGATGTACCGTGGATCATCACTGATGTACCGTGGATCATCACTGATGTACCGAGGATCATCACTGATGTACCGTGGATCATCACTGATGTACCGTGGATCATCACTGATGTACCGTGGATCATCACTGATGTACCGTGGATCATCACTGATGTACTGTGGATCATCACTGATTTACTGTGGATCATCACTGATGTACTATGGATCATCACTGATGTACTATGGATCATCACTGGTGTACAATGGATCATCACTGATGTACTGTGGATCATCACTGATGTACAGTGGGTCATCACTGATGTACTATGAGCCATCACTGATGTACTATGGATCATCACTGGTGTACTATGGATCATCACTGATGTACTATGGATCATCACTGATGTACTATGGATCATCACTGATGTACTATGGATCATCACTGATGTACCGTGGATCATCACTGATGTACCGTGGATCATCACTGATGCACCGTGGATCATCACTGATGTGCCGTGGATCATCACTGATGTACTATGGGCCATCACTGGTGTACTATGGATCATTACTGGTGTACTATGGATCATCCCTGGTGTACTATGGACCATCACTGATGTACAATGGACCATCACTGATGTACTGTGGATTATCACTGATGTACTATAGATCATCACTGATGTACTATGGACCATCACTGATGTACTATGGACCATCACTGATGTACTATGGACCATCACTGATGTACTGTGGATCATCACTGATGTACTGTGGATCATCACTGGTGTACTATGGGCCATCACTGATGTACTATGGATCATCACTGATGTACTATGGATCATCACTGATGTACTATGGATCATCACTGATGTACTATAGATCATCACTGATGTACTGTGGATCATCACTGATGTACCGTGGATCATCACTGATGTACCGAAGATCATCACTGATGTACCGTGGATCATCACTGATGTACCGTGGATCATCACTGATGTACCGTGGATCATCACTGATGTACCGTGGATCATCACTGATTTACTGTGGATCATCACTGATGTACTATGGATCATCACTGATGTACTGTGGATCATCACTGATGTACTGTGGACCATCACTGATGTACTGTGGATCATCACTGATGTACTGTGGATCATCACTGGTGTACTATGGGCCATCACTGATGTACTATGGATCATCACTGATGTACTATGTATCATCACTGATGTACTATGGATCATCACTGATGTACTGTGGATCATCACTGATGTACCGTGGATCATCACTGATGTACCGTGGCTCATCACTGATGTACAGAGGATCATCACTGATGTACCGTGGATCATCACTGATGTACCGTGGATCATCACTGATGTACCGTGGATCATCACTGATGTACCGTGGATCATCACTGATGTACTGTGGATCATCACTGATGTACTGTGGATCATCACTGATGTACTGTGGATCATCACTGATTTACTGTGGATCATCACTGATGTACTATGGATCATCACTGCTGTACTATGGATCATCACTGATGTACTATGGGCCATCACTGATGTACTATGGATCATCACTGATGTACTATGGACCATCCCTGATGTACTATGGACCATCCCTGATGTACTGTGGATCCTCACTGATGTACTGTGGATCATCACTGATGTACTATAGATCATCACTGATGTACTATGGGCCATCACTGATGTACTATGGGCCATCACTGGTGTACTATGGATCATCACTGATGTACTATGGGCCATCCCTGATGTACTATGGACCATCCCTGATGTACTGTGGATCCTCACTGATGTACTGTGGATCATCACTGATGTACTATAGATCATCACTGATGTACTATGGGCCATCACTGGTGTACTATGGGCCATCACTGGTGTACTATGGACCATCACTGGTGTACTGTGGATCATCACTGGTGTACTGTGGATCATCACTGGTGTACTATGAATCATCACTGCTGTACTATGGATCATCACTGGTGTACTATGGATCGTCACTGGTGTACTATGGACCTTCCCTGATGTACTGTGGATCATCACTGATGTACTATAGTTCATCACTGATGTACTGTGGATCATCACTGATGTACTATAGATCATCACTGATGTACTATGGACCATCACTGATGTACTATGGACCATCACTGATGTACTGTGGATCATCACTGATGTACTGTGGATCATCACTGATGTACTGTGGATCATCACTGGTGTACTATGGGCCATCACTGATGTACTATGTATCATCACTGATGTACTATGGATCATCACTGGTGTACTATGGATCATCACTGATGTACTGTGGACCATCCCTGATGTACTGTGGATCATCACTGATGTACTGTGGATCATCACTGATGTACTGTGGGTCATCACTGATGTACTATGAGCCATCACTGATGTACTATGAATCATCACTGGTGTACTATGGATCATCACTGGTGTACTATGGATCATCACTGATGTACTGTGGACCATCCCTGATGTACTGTGGATCATCACTGATGTACTGTGGATCATCACTGATGTACTGTGGGTCATCACTGATGTACTATGAGCCATCACTGATGTACTATAGATCATCACTGGTGTACTATGGGCCATCACTGGTATACTATGGATCATTACTGGTGTACTATGGATCATCCCTGGTGTACTATGGACCATCACTGATGTACTATGGACCATCACTGATGTACTGTGGATCATCACTGATGTACTATGGACCATCAGTGATGTACTATGGACCATCACTGATGTACTGTGGATCATCACTTATGTACTGTGGATCATCACTGATGTACTGAGGATCATCACTGATGTACTGTGGATCATCACTGATGTACTGTGGATCATCACTGATGTACTATAGATCATCACTGATGTACTATGGATCGTCACTGATGTACTATTGATGTACTATATATCATCACTGATGTACTATAGATCATCACTGGTGTACTATAGATCATCACTGGTGTACTATGGATCATCACTGATGTACTATGGATCATCACTGGTGTACCGAGGATCATCACTGATGTACCGTGGATCATCACTGATGTACTGTGGATCATCACTGGTTTACTATGGATCATCACTGGTGTACTATGGATCATCCCTGGTGTACTATGGACCATCACTGATGTACTATGGACCATCACTGATGTACTGTGGATCATCACTGATGTACTATGGACCATCACTGATGTACTATGGACCATCACTGATGTACTATGGACCATCACTGATGTACTGTGGATCATCACTGATGTACTGTGGATCATCACTGGTGTACTATGGGCCATCACTGGTGTACTATGGATCATCACTGATGTACTATGGATCATCACTGATGTACTATGGATCATCACTGATGTACTATAGATCATCACTGATGTACTGTGGATCATCACTGATGTACCGTGGATCATCACTGATGTACCGTGGATCATCACTGATGTACAGAGGATCATCACTGATGTACCGTGGATCATCACTGATGTACCGTGGATCATCACTGATGTACCGTGGATCATCACTGATGTACTGTGGATCATCACTGATTTACTGTGGATCATCACTGATGTACTATGGATCATCACTGATGTACTGTGGATCATCACTGGTGTACAATGGATCATCATTGATGTACTATGGATCATCACTGGTGTACAATGGATCATCATTGATGTACTGTGGATCATCACTGATGTACAGTGGGTCATCACTGATGTACTATGAGCCATCACTGATGTACTATGGATCATCACTGGTGTACTATGGATCATCACTGATGTACTATGGATCATCACTGATGTACTATGGATCATCACTGATGTACTATGGATCATCACTGATGTACTATGGATCATCACTGATGTACCGTGGATCATCACTGATGCACCGTGGATCATCACTGATGTACTATGGGCCATCACTGGTGTACTATGGATCATTACTGGTGTACTATGGATCATCCCTGGTGTACTATGGACCATCACTGATGTACTATGGACCATCACTGATGTACTGTGGATTATCACTGATGTACTATAGATCATCACTGATGTACTATGGACCATCACTGATGTACTATGGACCATCACTGATGTACTATGGACCATCACTGATGTACTGTGGATCATCACTGATGTACTGTGGATCATCACTGGTGTACTATGGGCCATCACTGATGTACTATGGATCATCACTGATGTACTATGGATCATCACTGATGTACTATGGATCATCACTGATGTACTATAGATCATCACTGATGTACTGTGGATCATCACTGATGTACCGTGGATCATCACTGATGTACCGAGGATCATCACTGATGTACCGTGGATCATCACTGATGTACCGTGGAGCATCACTGATGTACCGTGGATCATCACTGATGTACCGTGGATCATCACTGATTTACTGTGGATCATCACTGATGTACTATGGATCATCACTGATGTACTGTGGATCATCACTGATGTACTGTGGACCATCACTGATGTACTGTGGATCATCACTGATGTACTGTGGATCATCACTGGTGTACTATGGATCATCACTGGTGTACTATGGGCCATCACTGGTGTACTATGGATCATCACTGATGTACTATGGATCATCACTGATGTACTATGGATCATCACTGGTGTACTATGGATCATCACTGATGTACCGAGGATCATCACTGATGTACTGTGGATCATCACTGATGTACCGTGGATCATCACTGATGTACTATAGATCATCACTGGTGTACTATGGGCCATCACTGGTATACTATGGATCATTACTGGTGTACTATGGATCATCCCTGGTGTACTATGGACCATCACTGATGTACTATGGACCATCACTGATGTACTGTGGATCATCACTGATGTACTATGGACCATCAGTGATGTACTATGGACCATCACTGATGTACTGTCGATCATCACTTATGTACTGTGGATCATCACTGATGTACTGAGTATCATCACTGATGTACTGTGGATCATCACTGATGTACTGTGGATCATCACTGATGTACTATAGATCATCACTGATGTACTATGGATCGTCACTGATGTACTATTGATGTACTATATATCATCACTGATGTACTATAGATCATCACTGGTGTACTATGGATCATCACAGGTGTACTATGGATCATCACTGATGTACTATGGATCATCACTGGTGCACCGAGGATCATCACTGATGTACCGTGGATCATCACTGATGTACCGTGGATCATCACTGGTTTACTATGGATCATCACTGGTGTACTATGGATCATCCCTGGTGTACTATGGACCATCACTGATGTACTATGGACCATCACTGATGTACTATGGACCATCACTGATGTACTATGGACCATCACTGATGTACTATGGACCATCACTGATGTACTGTGGATCATCACTGATGTACTGTGGATCATCACTGGTGTACTATGGGCCATCACTGATGTACAATGGATCATCACTGATGTACTATGGATCATCACTGATGTACTATGGATCATCACTGATGTACTATAGATCATCACTGATGTACCGTGGATCATCACTGATGTACCGAGGATCATCACTGATGTACCGTGGATCATCACTAATGTACTGTGGATCATCACTGATGTACCGTGGATCATCACTGATGTACCGTGGATCATCACTGATGTACCGTGGATCATCACTGATGTACCGTGGATCATCACTGATTTACTGTGGATCATCACTGATGTACTATGGATCATCACTGATGTACTGTGGATCATCACTGATGTACTGTGGACCATCACTGATGTACTGTGGATCATCACTGATGTACTGTGGATCATCACTGGTGTACTATGGATCATCACTGGTGTACTATGGGCCATCACTGGTGCACTATGGATCATCACTGATGTACTATGGATCATCACTGATGTACTATGGATCATCACTGGTGTACTATGGATCATCACTGATGTACCGAGGATCATCACTGATGTACTGTGGATCATCACTGATGTACCGTGGATCATCACTGATGTACTATAGATCATCACTGGTGTACTATGGGCCATCACTGGTATACTATGGATCATTACTGGTGTACTATGGATCATCCCTGGTGTACTATGGGCCATCACTGGTGTACTATGGACCATCACTGGTGTACTGTGGATCATCACTGGTGTACTGTGGATCATCACTGGTGTACTATGAATCATCACTGCTGTACTATGGATCATCACTGGTGTACTATGGATCGTCACTGGTGTACTATGGACCTTCCCTGATGTACTGTGGATCATCACTGATGTACTATAGTTCATCACTGATGTACTGTGGATCATCACTGATGTACTATAGATCATCACTGATGTACTATGGACCATCACTGATGTACTATGGACCATCACTGATGTACTGTGGATCATCACTGATGTACTGTGGATCATCACTGATGTACTGTGGATCATCACTGGTGTACTATGGGCCATCACTGATGTACTATGTATCATCACTGATGTACTATGGATCATCACTGGTGTACTATGGATCATCACTGATGTACTGTGGACCATCCCTGATGTACTGTGGATCATCACTGATGTACTGTGGATCATCACTGATGTACTGTGGGTCATCACTGATGTACTATGAGCCATCACTGATGTACTATGGATCATCACTGGTGTACTATGGATCATCACTGGTGTACTATGGATCATCACTGATGTACTGTGGACCATCCCTGATGTACTGTGGATCATCACTGATGTACTGTGGATCATCACTGATGTACTGTGGGTCATCACTGATGTACTATGAGCCATCACTGATGTACTATAGATCATCACTGGTGTACTATGGGCCATCACTGGTATACTATGGATCATTACTGGTGTACTATGGATCATCCCTGGTGTACTATGGACCATCACTGATGTACTATGGACCATCACTGATGTACTGTGGATCATCACTGATGTACTATGGACCATCACTGATGTACTGTGGATCATCACTTATGTACTGTGGATCATCACTGATGTACTGAGGATCATCACTGATGTACTGTGGATCATCACTGATGTGCTGTGGATCATCACTGATGTACTATAGATCATCACTGATGTACTATGGATCGTCACTGATGTACTATTGATGTACTATATATCATCACTGATGTACTATAGATCATCACTGGTGTACTATAGATCATCACTGGTGTACTATGGATCATCACTGATGTACTATGGATCATCACTGGTGTACCGAGGATCATCACTGATGTACCGTGGATCATCACTGATGTACTGTGGATCATCACTGGTTTACTATGGATCATCACTGGTGTACTATGGATCATCCCTGGTGTACTATGGACCATCACTGATGTACTATGGACCATCACTGATGTACTGCGGATCATCACTGATGTACTATGGACCATCACTGATGTACTATGGACCATCACTGATGTACTATGGACCATCACTGATGTACTGTGGATCATCACTGATGTACTGTGGATCATCACTGGTGTACTATGGGCCATCACTGGTGTACTTTGGATCATCACTGATGTACTATGGATCATCACTGATGTACTATGGATCATCACTGATGTACTATAGATCATCACTGATGTACTGTGGATCATCACTGATGTACCGTGGATCATCACTGATGTACCGTGGATCATCACTGATGTACAGAGGATCATCACTGATGTACCGTGGATCATCACTGATGTACCGTGGATCATCACTGATGTACCGTGGATCATCACTGATGTACTGTGGATCATCACTGATTTACTGTGGATCATCACTGATGTACTATGGATCATCACTGATGTACTGTGGATCATCACTGGTGTACAATGGATCATCATTGATGTACTATGGATCATCACTGGTGTACAATGGATCATCATTGATGTACTGTGGATCATCACTGATGTACAGTGGGTCATCACTGATGTACTATGAGCCATCACTGATGTACTATGGATCATCACTGGTGTACTATGGATCATCACTGATGTACTATGGATCATCACTGATGTACTATGGATCATCACTGATGTACTATGGATCATCACTGATGTACCGTGGATCATCACTGATGCACCGTGGATCATCACTGATGTGCCGTGGATCATCACTGATGTACTATGGGCCATCACTGGTGTACTATGGATCATTACTGGTGTACTATGGATCATCCCTGGTGTACTATGGACCATCACTGATGTACTATGGACCATCACTGATGTACTGTGGATTATCACTGATGTACTATAGATCATCACTGATGTACTATGGACCATCACTGATGTACTATGGACCATCACTGATGTACTATGGACCATCACTGATGTACTGTGGATCATCACTGATGTACTGTGGATCATCACTGGTGTACTATGGGCCATCACTGATGTACTATGGATCATCACTGATGTACTATGGATCATCACTGATGTACTATGGATCATCACTGATGTACTATAGATCATCACTGATGTACTGTGGATCATCACTGATGTACCGTGGATCATCACTGATGTACCGAGGATCATCACTGATGTACCGTGGATCATCACTGATGTACCGTGGATCATCACTGATTTACTGTGGATCATCACTGATGTACTATGGATCATCACTGATGTACTGTGGATCATCACTGATGTACTGTGGACCATCACTGATGTACTGTGGATCATCACTGATGTACTGTGGATCATCACTGGTGTACTATGGATCATCACTGGTGTACTATGGGCCATCACTGGTGTACTATGGATCATCACTGATGTACTATGGATCATCACTGATGTACTATGGATCATCACTGGTGTACTATGGATCATCACTGATGTATCGAGGATCATCACTGATGTACTGTGGATCATCACTGATGTACCGTGGATCATCACTGATGTACTATAGATCATCACTGGTGTACTATGGGCCATCACTGGTATACTATGGATCATTACTGGTGTACTATGGATCATCCCTGGTGTACTATGGACCATCACTGATGTACTATGGACCATCACTGATGTACTGTGGATCATCACTGATGTACTATGGACCATCAGTGATGTACTATGGACCATCACTGATGTACTGTCGATCATCACTTATGTACTGTGGATCATCACTGATGTACTGAGTATCATCACTGATGTACTGTGGATCATCACTGATGTACTGTGGATCATCACTGATGTACTATAGATCATCACTGATGTACTATGGATCGTCACTGATGTACTATTGATGTACTATATATCATCACTGATGTACTATAGATCATCACTGGTGTACTATGGATCATCACAGGTGTACTATGGATCATCACTGATGTACTATGGATCATCACTGGTGCACCGAGGATCATCACTGATGTACCGTGGATCATCACTGATGTACCGTGGATCATCACTGGTTTACTATGGATCATCACTGGTGTACTATGGATCATCCCTGGTGTACTATGGACCATCACTGATGTACTATGGACCATCACTGATGTACTATGGACCATCACTGATGTACTATGGACCATCACTGATGTACTATGGACCATCACTGATGTACTGTGGATCATCACTGATGTACTGTGGATCATCACTGGTGTACTATGGGCCATCACTGATGTACAATGGATCATCACTGATGTACTATGGATCATCACTGATGTACTATGGATCATCACTGATGTACTATAGATCATCACTGATGTACCGTGGATCATCACTGATGTACCGAGGATCATCACTGATGTACCGTGGATCATCACTAATGTACTGTGGATCATCACTGATGTACCGTGGATCATCACTGATGTACCGTGGATCATCACTGCTGTACCGTGGATCATCACTGATGTACCGTGGATCATCACTGATTTACTGTGGATCATCACTGATGTACTATGGATCATCACTGATGTACTGTGGATCATCACTGATGTACTGTGGACCATCACTGATGTACTGTGGATCATCACTGATGTACTGTGGATCATCACTGGTGTACTATGGATCATCACTGGTGTACTATGGGCCATCACTGGTGCACTATGGATCATCACTGATGTACTATGGATCATCACTGATGTACTATGGATCATCACTGGTGTACTGTGGATCATCACTGATGTACTATAGATCATCACTGATGTACTATGGATCGTCACTGATGTACTATTGATGTACTATATATCATCACTGATGTACTATAGATCATCACTGGTGTACTATGGATCATCACAGGTGTACTATGGATCATCACTGATGTACTATAGATCATCACTGGTGTACCGAGGATCATCACTGATGTACCGTGGATCATCACTGATGTACCGTGGATCATCACTGGTTTACTATGGATCATCACTGGTGTACTATGGATCATCCCTGGTGTACTATGGACCATCACTGATGTACTATGGACCATCACTGATGTACTATGGACCATCACTGATGTACTATGGACCATCACTGATGTACTGTGGATCATCACTGATGTACTGTGGATCATCACTGGTGTACTATGGGCCATCACTGATGTACTATGGATCATCACTGATGTACTATGGATCATCACTGATGTACTATGGATCATCACTGATGTACTATAGATCATCACTGATGTACTGTGGATCATCACTGATGTACTGAGGATCATCACTGATGTACTGTGGATCATCACTGATGTACTGTGGATCATCACTGATGTACTATAGATCATCACTGATGTACTATGGACCATCACTGATGTACTATGGACCATCACTGATGTACTATGGACCATCACTGATGTACTGTGGATCATCACTGATGTACTGTGGATCATCACTGGTGTACTATGGGCCATCACTGGTGTACTATGGATCATCACTGATGTACTATGGATCATCACTGATGTACTATGGATCATCACTGATGTACTATAGATCATCACTGATGTACTGTGGATCATCACTGATGTACCGTGGATCATCACTGATGTACCGTGGATCATCACTGATGTACAGAGGATCATCACTGATGTACCGTGGATCATCACTGATGTACCGTGGATCATCACTGATGTACTGTGGATCATCACTGATTTACTGTGGATCATCACTGATGTACTATGGATCATCACTGATGTACTGTGGATCATCACTGGTGTACAATGGATCATCATTGATGTACTATGGATCATCACTGGTGTACAATGGATCATCATTGATGTACTGTGGATCATCACTGATGTACAGTGGGTCATCACTGATGTACTATGAGCCATCACTGATGTACTATGGATCATCACTGGTGTACTATGGATCATCACTGATGTACTATGGATCATCACTGATGTACTATGGATCATCACTGATGTACTATGGATCATCACTGATGTACTATGGATCATCACTGATGTACCGTGGATCATCACTGATGCACCGTGGATCATCACTGATGTGCCGTGGATCATCACTGATGTACTATGGGCCATCACTGGTGTACTATGGATCATTACTGGTGTACTATGGATCATCCCTGGTGTACTATGGACCATCACTGATGTACTATGGACCATCACTGATGTACTGTGGATTATCACTGATGTACTATAGATCATCACTGATGTACTATGGACCATCACTGATGTACTATGGACCATCACTGATGTACTATGGACCATCACTGATGTACTGTGGATCATCACTGATGTACTGTGGATCATCACTGGTGTACTATGGGCCATCACTGATGTACTATGGATCATCACTGGTGTACTATGGATCATCACTGATGTACCGAGGATCATCACTGATGTACTGTGGATCATCACTGATGTACCGTGGATCATCACTGATGTACTATAGATCATCACTGGTGTACTATGGGCCATCACTGGTATACTATGGATCATTACTGGTGTACTATGGATCATCCCTGGTGTACTATGGACCATCACTGATGTACTATGGACCATCACTGATGTACTGTGGATCATCACTGATGTACTATGGACCATCAGTGATGTACTATGGACCATCACTGATGTACTGTCGATCATCACTTATGTACTGTGGATCATCACTGATGTACTGAGTATCATCACTGATGTACTGTGGATCATCACTGATGTACTGTGGATCATCACTGATGTACTATAGATCATCACTGATGTACTATGGATCGTCACTGATGTACTATTGATGTACTATATATCATCACTGATGTACTATAGATCATCACTGGTGTACTATGGATCATCACAGGTGTACTATGGATCATCACTGATGTACTATGGATCATCACTGGTGCACCGAGGATCATCACTGATGTACCGTGGATCATCACTGATGTACCGTGGATCATCACTGGTTTACTATGGATCATCACTGGTGTACTATGGATCATCCCTGGTGTACTATGGACCATCACTGATGTACTATGGACCATCACTGATGTACTATGGACCATCACTGATGTACTATGGACCATCACTGATGTACTGTGGATCATCACTGATGTACTGTGGATCATCACTGGTGTACTATGGGCCATCACTGATGTACAATGGATCATCACTGATGTACTATGGATCATCACTGATGTACTATGGATCATCACTGATGTACTATAGATCATCACTGATGTACCGTGGATCATCACTGATGTACCGAGGATCATCACTGATGTACCGTGGATCATCACTAATGTACTGTGGATCATCACTGATGTACCGTGGATCATCACTGATGTACCGTGGATCATCACTGATGTACCGTGGATCATCACTGATGTACCGTGGATCATCACTGATTTACTGTGGATCATCACTGATGTACTATGGATCATCACTGATGTACTGTGGATCATCAGTGATGTACTGTGGACCATCACTGATGTACTGTGGATCATCACTGATGTACTGTGGATCATCACTGGTGTACTATGGATCATCACTGGTGTACTATGGGCCATCACTGGTGCACTATGGATCATCACTGATGTACTATGGATCATCACTGATGTACTATGGATCATCACTGGTGTACTATGGATCATCACTGATGTACCGAGGATCATCACTGATGTACTGTGGATCATCACTGATGTACCGTGGATCATCACTGATGTACTATAGATCATCACTGGTGTACTATGGGCCATCACTGGTATACTATGGATCATTACTGGTGTACTATGGATCATCCCTGGTGTACTATGGGCCATCACTGGTGTACTATGGACCATCACTGGTGTACTGTGGATCATCACTGGTGTACTGTGGATCATCACTGGTGTACTATGAATCATCACTGCTGTACTATGGATCATCACTGGTGTACTATGGATCGTCACTGGTGTACTATGGACCTTCCCTGATGTACTGTGGATCATCACTGATGTACTATAGTTCATCACTGATGTACTGTGGATCATCACTGATGTACTATAGATCATCACTGATGTACTATGGACCATCACTGATGTACTATGGACCATCACTGATGTACTGTGGATCATCACTGATGTACTGTGGATCATCACTGATGTACTGTGGATCATCACTGGTGTACTATGGGCCATCACTGATGTACTATGTATCATCACTGATGTACTATGGATCATCACTGGTGTACTATGGATCATCACTGATGTACTGTGGACCATCCCTGATGTACTGTGGATCATCACTGATGTACTGTGGATCATCACTGATGTACTGTGGGTCATCACTGATGTACTATGAGCCATCACTGATGTACTATGGATCATCACTGGTGTACTATGGATCATCACTGGTGTACTATGGATCATCACTGATGTACTGTGGACCATCCCTGATGTACTGTGGATCATCACTGATGTACTGTGGATCAACACTGATGTACTGTGGGTCATCACTGATGTACTATGAGCCATCACTGATGTACTATAGATCATCACTGGTGTACTATGGGCCATCACTGGTATACTATGGATCATTACTGGTGTACTATGGATCATCCCTGGTGTACTATGGACCATCACTGATGTACTATGGACCATCACTGATGTACTGTGGATCATCACTGATGTACTATGGACCATCAGTGATGTACTATGGACCATCACTGATGTACTGTGGATCATCACTTATGTACTGTGGATCATCACTGATGTACTGAGGATCATCACTGATGTACTGTGGATCATCACTGATGTGCTGTGGATCATCACTGATGTACTATAGATCATCACTGATGTACTATGGATCGTCACTGATGTACTATTGATGTACTATATATCATCACTGATGTACTATAGATCATCACTGGTGTACTATAGATCATCACTGGTGTACTATGGATCATCACTGATGTACTATGGATCATCACTGGTGTACCGAGGATCATCACTGATGTACCGTGGATCATCACTGATGTACTGTGGATCATCACTGGTTTACTATGGATCATCACTGGTGTACTATGGATCATCCCTGGTGTACTATGGACCATCACTGATGTACTATGGACCATCACTGATGTACTGTGGATCATCACTGATGTACTATGGACCATCACTGATGTACTATGGACCATCACTGATGTACTATGGACCATCACTGATGTACTGTGGATCATCACTGATGTACTGTGGATCATCACTGGTGTACTATGGGCCATCACTGGTGTACTTTGGATCATCACTGATGTACTATGGATCATCACTGATGTACTATGGATCATCACTGATGTACTATAGATCATCACTGATGTACTGTGGATCATCACTGATGTACCGTGGATCATCACTGATGTACCGTGGATCATCACTGATGTACAGAGGATCATCACTGATGTACCGTGGATCATCACTGATGTACCGTGGATCATCACTGATGTACCGTGGATCATCACTGATGTACTGTGGATCATCACTGATTTACTGTGGATCATCACTGATGTACTATGGATCATCACTGATGTACTGTGGATCATCACTGGTGTACAATGGATCATCATTGATGTACTATGGATCATCACTGGTGTACAATGGATCATCATTGATGTACTGTGGATCATCACTGATGTACAGTGGGTCATCACTGATGTACTATGAGCCATCACTGATGTACTATGGATCATCACTGGTGTACTATGGATCATCACTGATGTACTATGGATCATCACTGATGTACTATGGATCATCACTGATGTACTATGGATCATCACTGATGTACTATGGATCATCACTGATGTACTATGGATCATCACTGATGTACCGTGGATCATCACTGATGCATCGTGGATCATCACTGATGTGCCGTGGATCATCACTGATGTACTATGGGCCATCACTGGTGTACTATGGATCATTACTGGTGTACTATGGATCATCCCTGGTGTACTATGGACCATCACTGATGTACTATGGACCATCACTGATGTACTGTGGATTATCACTGATGTACTATAGATCATCACTGATGTACTATGGACCATCACTGATGTACTATGGACCATCACTGATGTACTATGGACCATCACTGATGTACTGTGGATCATCACTGATGTACTGTGGATCATCACTGGTGTACTATGGGCCATCACTGATGTACTATGGATCATCACTGATGTACTATGGATCATCACTGATGTACTATGGATCATCACTGATGTACTATAGATCATCACTGATGTACTGTGGATCATCACTGATGTACCGTGGATCATCACTGATGTACCGAGGACCATCACTGATGTACCGTGGATCATCACTGATGTACCGTGGATCATCACTGATGTACCGTGGATCATCACTGATTTACTGTGGATCATCACTGATGTACTATGGATCATCACTGATGTACTGTGGATCATCACTGATGTACTGTGGACCATCACTGATGTACTGTGGATCATCACTGATGTACTGTGGATCATCACTGGTGTACTATGGATCATCACTGGTGTACTATGGGCCATCACTGGTGTACTATGGATCATCACTGATGTACTATGGATCATCACTGATGTACTATGGATCATCACTGGTGTACTATGGATCATCACTGATGTATCGAGGATCATCACTGATGTACTGTGGATCATCACTGATGTACCGTGGATCATCACTGATGTACTATAGATCATCACTGGTGTACTATGGGCCATCACTGGTATACTATGGATCATTACTGGTGTACTATGGATCATCCCTGGTGTACTATGGACCATCACTGATGTACTATGGACCATCACTGATGTACTGTGGATCATCACTGATGTACTATGGACCATCAGTGATGTACTATGGACCATCACTGATGTACTGTCGATCATCACTTATGTACTGTGGATCATCACTGATGTACTGAGTATCATCACTGATGTACTGTGGATCATCACTGATGTACTGTGGATCATCACTGATGTACTATAGATCATCACTGATGTACTATGGATCGTCACTGATGTACTATTGATGTACTATATATCATCACTGATGTACTATAGATCATCACTGGTGTACTATGGATCATCACAGGTGTACTATGGATCATCACTGATGTACTATGGATCATCACTGGTGCACCGAGGATCATCACTGATGTACCGTGGATCATCACTGATGTACCGTGGATCATCACTGGTTTACTATGGATCATCACTGGTGTACTATGGATCATCCCTGGTGTACTATGGACCATCACTGATGTACTATGGACCATCACTGATGTACTATGGACCATCACTGATGTACTATGGACCATCACTGATGTACTATGGACCATCACTGATGTACTGTGGATCATCACTGATGTACTGTGGATAATCACTGGTGTACTATGGGCCATCACTGATGTACAATGGATCATCACTGATGTACTATGGATCATCACTGATGTACTATGGATCATCACTGATGTACTATAGATCATCACTGATGTACCGTGGATCATCACTGATGTACCGAGGATCATCACTGATGTACCGTGGATCATCACTAATGTACCGTGGATCATCACTGATGTACCGTGGATCATCACTGATGTACCGTGGATCATCACTGATTTACTGTGGATCATCACTGATGTACTATGGATCATCACTGATGTACTGTGGATCATCACTGATGTACTGTGGACCATCACTGATGTACTGTGGATCATCACTGATGTACTGTGGATCATCACTGGTGTACTATGGATCATCACTGGTGTACTATGGGCCATCACTGGTGCACTATGGATCATCACTGATGTACTATGGATCATCACTGATGTACTATGGATCATCACTGGTGTACTGTGGATCATCACTGATGTACTATAGATCATCACTGATGTACTATGGATCGTCACTGATGTACTATTGATGTACTATATATCATCACTGATGTACTATAGATCATCACTGGTGTACTATGGATCATCACAGGTGTACTATGGATCATCACTGATGTACTATAGATCATCACTGGTGTACCGAGGATCATCACTGATGTACCGTGGATCATCACTGATGTACCGTGGATCATCACTGGTTTACTATGGATCATCACTGGTGTACTATGGATCATCCCTGGTGTACTATGGACCATCACTGATGTACTATGGACCATCACTGATGTACTATGGACCATCACTGATGTACTATGGACCATCACTGATGTACTGTGGATCATCACTGATGTACTGTGGATCATCACTGGTGTACTATGGGCCATCACTGATGTACTATGGATCATCACTGATGTACTATGGATCATCACTGATGTACTGTGGATCATCACTGATGTAGTGTGGATCATCACTGATGTACTGAGGATCATCACTGATGTACTGTGGATCATCACTGATGTACTGTGGATCATCACTGATGTACTATAGATCATCACTGATGTACTATGGACCATCACTGATGTACTATGGACCATCACTGATGTACTATGGACCATCACTGATGTACTGTGGATCATCACTGATGTACTGTGGATCATCACTGGTGTACTATGGGCCATCACTGGTGTACTATGGATCATCACTGATGTACTATGGATCATCACTGATGTACTATGGATCATCACTGATGTACTATAGATCATCACTGATGTACTGTGGATCATCACTGATGTACCGTGGATCATCACTGATGTACCGTGGATCATCACTGATGTACAGAGGATCATCACTGATGTACCGTGGATCATCACTGATGTACCGTGGATCATCACTGATGTACTGTGGATCATCACTGATTTACTGTGGATCATCACTGATGTACTATGGATCATCACTGATGTACTGTGGATCATCACTGGTGTACAATGGATCATCATTGATGTACTATGGATCATCACTGGTGTACAATGGATCATCATTGATGTACTGTGGATCATCACTGATGTACAGTGGGTCATCACTGATGTACTATGAGCCATCACTGATGTACTATGGATCATCACTGGTGTACTATGGATCATCACTGATGTACTATGGATCATCACTGATGTACTATGGATCATCACTGATGTACTATGGATCATCACTGATGTACTATGGATCATCACTGATGTACCGTGGATCATCACTGATGCACCGTGGATCATCACTGATGTGCCATGGATCATCACTGATGTACTATGGGCCATCACTGGTGTACTATGGATCATTACTGGTGTACTATGGATCATCCCTGGTGTACTATGGACCATCACTGATGTACTATGGACCATCACTGATGTACTGTGGATTATCACTGATGTACTATAGATCATCACTGATGTACTATGGACCATCACTGATGTACTATGGACCATCACTGATGTACTATGGACCATCACTGATGTACTGTGGATCATCACTGATGTACTGTGGATCATCACTGGTGTACTATGGGCCATCACTGATGTACTATGGATCATCACTGATGTACTATGGATCATCACTGATGTACTATAGATCATCACTGATGTACTGTGGATCATCACTGATGTACCGTGGATCATCACTGATGTACCGAGGATCATCACTGATGTACCGTGGATCATCACTGATGTACCGTGGATCATCACTGATGTACCGTGGATCATCACTGATGTACCGTGGATCATCACTGATTTACTGTGGATCATCACTGATGTACTATGGATCATCACTGATGTACTGTGGATCATCACTGATGTACTATAGATCATCACTGATGTACTGTGGATCATCACTGATGTACCGTGGATCATCACTGATGTACCGAGGATCATCACTGATGTACCGTGGATCATCACTGATTTGCTGTGGATCATCACTGATGTACTATGGATCATCACTGATGTACTATGGATCATCACTGATGTACTATAGATCATCACTGATGTACTGTGGATCATCACTGATGTACCGTGGATCATCACTGATGTACCGAGGATCATCACTGATGTACCGTGGATCATCACTGATGTACCGTGGATCATCACTGATGTACCGTGGATCATCACTGATTTACTGTGGATCATCACTGATGTACTGTGGATCATCACTGATGTACTGTGGATCATCACTGATGTACTGTGGACCATCACTGATGTACTGTGGATCATCACTGATGTACTGTGGATCATCACTGGTGTACTATGGATCATCACTGGTGTACTATGGGCCATCACTGGTGTACTATGGATCATCACTGATGTACTATGGATCATCACTGATGTACTATGGATCATCACTGGTGTACTATGGATCATCACTGATGTACCGAGGATCATCACTGATGTACTGTGGATCATCACTGATGTACCGTGGATCATCACTGATGTACTATAGATCATCACTGGTGTACTATGGGCCATCACTGGTATACTATGGATCATTACTGGTGTACTATGGATCATCCCTGGTGTACTATGGACCATCACTGATGTACTATGGACCATCACTGATGTACTGTGGATCATCACTGATGTACTATGGACCATCAGTGATGTACTATGGACCATCACTGATGTACTGTTGATCATCACTTATGTACTGTGGATCATCACTGATGTACTGAGTATCATCACTGATGTACTGTGGATCATCACTGATGTACTGTGGATCATCACTGATGTACTATAGATCATCACTGATGTACTATGGATCGTCACTGATGTACTATTGATGTACTATATATCATCACTGATGTACTATAGATCATCACTGGTGTACTATGGATCATCACAGGTGTACTATGGATCATCACTGATGTACTATGGATCATCACTGGTGCACCGAGGATCATCACTGATGTACCGTGGATCATCACTGATGTACCGTGGATCATCACTGGTTTACTATGGATCATCACTGGTGTACTATGGATCATTCCTGGTGTACTATGGACCATCACTGATGTACTATGGACCATCACTGATGTACTATGGACCATCACTGATGTACTGTGGACCATCACTGATGTACTGTGGATCATCACTGATGTACTGTGGATCATCACTGGTGTACTATGGGCCATCACTGATGTACAATGGATCATCACTGATGTACTATGGATCATCACTGATGTACTATGGATCATCACTGATGTACTATAGATCATCACTGATGTACCGTGGATCATCACTGATGTACCGAGGATCATCACTGATGTACCGTGGATCATCACTAATGTACTGTGGATCATCACTGATGTACCGTGGATCATCACTGATGTACCGTGGATCATCACTGATGTACCGTGGATCATCACTGATTTACTGTGGATCATCACTGATGTACTATGGATCATCACTGATGTACTGTGGATCATCACTGATGTACTGTGGACCATCACTGATGTACTGTGGATCATCACTGATGTACTGTGGATCATCACTGGTGTACTATGGATCATCACTGGTGTACTATGGGCCATCACTGGTGCACTATGGATCATCACTGATGTACTATGGATCATCACTGATGTACTATGGATCATCACTGGTGTACTGTGGATCATCACTGATGTACTATAGATCATCACTGATGTACTATGGATCGTCACTGATGTACTATTGATGTACTATATATCATCACTGATGTACTATAGATCATCACTGGTGTACTATGGATCATCACAGGTGTACTATGGATCATCACTGGTGTACTATGGATCATCACTGATGTACCGAGGATCATCACTGATGTACTGTGGATCATCACTGATGTACCGTGGATCATCACTGATGTACTATAGATCATCACTGGTGTACTATGGGCCATCACTGGTATACTATGGATCATTACTGGTGTACTATGGATCATCCCTGGTGTACTATGGACCATCACTGATGTACTATGGACCATCACTGATGTACTGTGGATCATCACTGATGTACTATGGACCATCAGTGATGTACTATGGACCATCACTGATGTACTGTCGATCATCACTTATGTACTGTGGATCATCACTGATGTACTGAGTATCATCACTGATGTACTGTGGATCATCACTGATGTACTGTGGATCATCACTGATGTACTATAGATCATCACTGATGTACTATGGATCGTCACTGATGTACTATTGATGTACTATATATCATCACTGATGTACTATAGATCATCACTGGTGTACTATGGATCATCACAGGTGTACTATGGATCATCACTGATGTACTATGGATCATCACTGGTGCACCGAGGATCATCACTGATGTACCGTGGATCATCACTGATGTACCGTGGATCATCACTGGTTTACTATGGATCATCACTGGTGTACTATGGATCATCCCTGGTGTACTATGGACCATCACTGATGTACTATGGACCATCACTGATGTACTATGGACCATCACTGATGTACTATGGACCATCACTGATGTACTGTGGATCATCACTGATGTACTGTGGATCATCACTGGTGTACTATGGGCCATCACTGATGTACAATGGATCATCACTGATGTACTATGGATCATCACTGATGTACTATGGATCATCACTGATGTACTATAGATCATCACTGATGTACCGTGGATCATCACTGATGTACCGAGGATCATCACTGATGTACCGTGGATCATCACTAATGTACTGTGGATCATCACTGATGTACCGTGGATCATCACTGATGTACCGTGGATCATCACTGATGTACCGTGGATCATCACTGATGTACCGTGGATCATCACTGATTTACTGTGGATCATCACTGATGTACTATGGATCATCACTGATGTACTGTGGATCATCAGTGATGTACTGTGGACCATCACTGATGTACTGTGGATCATCACTGATGTACTGTGGATCATCACTGGTGTACTATGGATCATCACTGGTGTACTATGGGCCATCACTGGTGCACTATGGATCATCACTGATGTACTATGGATCATCACTGATGTACTATGGATCATCACTGGTGTACTATGGATCATCACTGATGTACCGAGGATCATCACTGATGTACTGTGGATCATCACTGATGTACCGTGGATCATCACTGATGTACTATAGATCATCACTGGTGTACTATGGGCCATCACTGGTATACTATGGATCATTACTGGTGTACTATGGATCATCCCTGGTGTACTATGGGCCATCACTGGTGTACTATGGACCATCACTGGTGTACTGTGGATCATCACTGGTGTACTGTGGATCATCACTGGTGTACTATGAATCATCACTGCTGTACTATGGATCATCACTGGTGTACTATGGATCGTCACTGGTGTACTATGGACCTTCCCTGATGTACTGTGGATCATCACTGATGTACTATAGTTCATCACTGATGTACTGTGGATCATCACTGATGTACTATAGATCATCACTGATGTACTATGGACCATCACTGATGTACTATGGACCATCACTGATGTACTGTGGATCATCACTGATGTACTGTGGATCATCACTGATGTACTGTGGATCATCACTGGTGTACTATGGGCCATCACTGATGTACTATGTATCATCACTGATGTACTATGGATCATCACTGGTGTACTATGGATCATCACTGATGTACTGTGGACCATCCCTGATGTACTGTGGATCATCACTGATGTACTGTGGATCATCACTGATGTACTGTGGGTCATCACTGATGTACTATGAGCCATCACTGATGTACTATGGATCATCACTGGTGTACTATGGATCATCACTGGTGTACTATGGATCATCACTGATGTACTGTGGACCATCCCTGATGTACTGTGGATCATCACTGATGTACTGTGGATCAACACTGATGTACTGTGGGTCATCACTGATGTACTATGAGCCATCACTGATGTACTATAGATCATCACTGGTGTACTATGGGCCATCACTGGTATACTATGGATCATTACTGGTGTACTATGGATCATCCCTGGTGTACTATGGACCATCACTGATGTACTATGGACCATCACTGATGTACTGTGGATCATCACTGATGTACTATGGACCATCAGTGATGTACTATGGACCATCACTGATGTACTGTGGATCATCACTTATGTACTGTGGATCATCACTGATGTACTGAGGATCATCACTGATGTACTGTGGATCATCACTGATGTGCTGTGGATCATCACTGATGTACTATAGATCATCACTGATGTACTATGGATCGTCACTGATGTACTATTGATGTACTATATATCATCACTGATGTACTATAGATCATCACTGGTGTACTATAGATCATCACTGGTGTACTATGGATCATCACTGATGTACTATGGATCATCACTGGTGTACCGAGGATCATCACTGATGTACCGTGGATCATCACTGATGTACTGTGGATCATCACTGGTTTACTATGGATCATCACTGGTGTACTATGGATCATCCCTGGTGTACTATGGACCATCACTGATGTACTATGGACCATCACTGATGTACTGTGGATCATCACTGATGTACTATGGACCATCACTGATGTACTATGGACCATCACTGATGTACTATGGACCATCACTGATGTACTGTGGATCATCACTGATGTACTGTGGATCATCACTGGTGTACTATGGGCCATCACTGGTGTACTTTGGATCATCACTGATGTACTATGGATCATCACTGATGTACTATGGATCATCACTGATGTACTATAGATCATCACTGATGTACTGTGGATCATCACTGATGTACCGTGGATCATCACTGATGTACCGTGGATCATCACTGATGTACAGAGGATCATCACTGATGTACCGTGGATCATCACTGATGTACCGTGGATCATCACTGATGTACCGTGGATCATCACTGATGTACTGTGGATCATCACTGATTTACTGTGGATCATCACTGATGTACTATGGATCATCACTGATGTACTGTGGATCATCACTGGTGTACAATGGATCATCATTGATGTACTATGGATCATCACTGGTGTACAATGGATCATCATTGATGTACTGTGGATCATCACTGATGTACAGTGGGTCATCACTGATGTACTATGAGCCATCACTGATGTACTATGGATCATCACTGGTGTACTATGGATCATCACTGATGTACTATGGATCATCACTGATGTACTATGGATCATCACTGATGTACTATGGATCATCACTGATGTACTATGGATCATCACTGATGTACTATGGATCATCACTGATGTACCGTGGATCATCACTGATGCATCGTGGATCATCACTGATGTGCCGTGGATCATCACTGATGTACTATGGGCCATCACTGGTGTACTATGGATCATTACTGGTGTACTATGGATCATCCCTGGTGTACTATGGACCATCACTGATGTACTATGGACCATCACTGATGTACTGTGGATTATCACTGATGTACTATAGATCATCACTGATGTACTATGGACCATCACTGATGTACTATGGACCATCACTGATGTACTATGGACCATCACTGATGTACTGTGGATCATCACTGATGTACTGTGGATCATCACTGGTGTACTATGGGCCATCACTGATGTACTATGGATCATCACTGATGTACTATGGATCATCACTGATGTACTATGGATCATCACTGATGTACTATAGATCATCACTGATGTACTGTGGATCATCACTGATGTACCGTGGATCATCACTGATGTACCGAGGACCATCACTGATGTACCGTGGATCATCACTGATGTACCGTGGATCATCACTGATGTACCGTGGATCATCACTGATTTACTGTGGATCATCACTGATGTACTATGGATCATCACTGATGTACTGTGGATCATCACTGATGTACTGTGGACCATCACTGATGTACTGTGGATCATCACTGATGTACTGTGGATCATCACTGGTGTACTATGGATCATCACTGGTGTACTATGGGCCATCACTGGTGTACTATGGATCATCACTGATGTACTATGGATCATCACTGATGTACTATGGATCATCACTGGTGTACTATGGATCATCACTGATGTATCGAGGATCATCACTGATGTACTGTGGATCATCACTGATGTACCGTGGATCATCACTGATGTACTATAGATCATCACTGGTGTACTATGGGCCATCACTGGTATACTATGGATCATTACTGGTGTACTATGGATCATCCCTGGTGTACTATGGACCATCACTGATGTACTATGGACCATCACTGATGTACTGTGGATCATCACTGATGTACTATGGACCATCAGTGATGTACTATGGACCATCACTGATGTACTGTCGATCATCACTTATGTACTGTGGATCATCACTGATGTACTGAGTATCATCACTGATGTACTGTGGATCATCACTGATGTACTGTGGATCATCACTGATGTACTATAGATCATCACTGATGTACTATGGATCGTCACTGATGTACTATTGATGTACTATATATCATCACTGATGTACTATAGATCATCACTGGTGTACTATGGATCATCACAGGTGTACTATGGATCATCACTGATGTACTATGGATCATCACTGGTGCACCGAGGATCATCACTGATGTACCGTGGATCATCACTGATGTACCGTGGATCATCACTGGTTTACTATGGATCATCACTGGTGTACTATGGATCATCCCTGGTGTACTATGGACCATCACTGATGTACTATGGACCATCACTGATGTACTATGGACCATCACTGATGTACTATGGACCATCACTGATGTACTATGGACCATCACTGATGTACTGTGGATCATCACTGATGTACTGTGGATAATCACTGGTGTACTATGGGCCATCACTGATGTACAATGGATCATCACTGATGTACTATGGATCATCACTGATGTACTATGGATCATCACTGATGTACTATAGATCATCACTGATGTACCGTGGATCATCACTGATGTACCGAGGATCATCACTGATGTACCGTGGATCATCACTAATGTACCGTGGATCATCACTGATGTACCGTGGATCATCACTGATGTACCGTGGATCATCACTGATGTACCGTGGATCATCACTGATTTACTGTGGATCATCACTGATGTACTATGGATCATCACTGATGTACTGTGGATCATCACTGATGTACTGTGGACCATCACTGATGTACTGTGGATCATCACTGATGTACTGTGGATCATCACTGGTGTACTATGGATCATCACTGGTGTACTATGGGCCATCACTGGTGCACTATGGATCATCACTGATGTACTATGGATCATCACTGATGTACTATGGATCATCACTGGTGTACTGTGGATCATCACTGATGTACTATAGATCATCACTGATGTACTATGGATCGTCACTGATGTACTATTGATGTACTATATATCATCACTGATGTACTATAGATCATCACTGGTGTACTATGGATCATCACAGGTGTACTATGGATCATCACTGATGTACTATAGATCATCACTGGTGTACCGAGGATCATCACTGATGTACCGTGGATCATCACTGATGTACCGTGGATCATCACTGGTTTACTATGGATCATCACTGGTGTACTATGGATCATCCCTGGTGTACTATGGACCATCACTGATGTACTATGGACCATCACTGATGTACTATGGACCATCACTGATGTACTATGGACCATCACTGATGTACTGTGGATCATCACTGATGTACTGTGGATTATCACTGGTGTACTATGGGCCATCACTGATGTACTATGGATCATCACTGATGTACTATGGATCATCACTGATGTACTGTGGATCATCACTGATGTAGTGTGGATCATCACTGATGTACTGAGGATCATCACTGATGTACTGTGGATCATCACTGATGTACTGTGGATCATCACTGATGTACTATAGATCATCACTGATGTACTATGGACCATCACTGATGTACTATGGACCATCACTGATGTACTATGGACCATCACTGATGTACTGTGGATCATCACTGATGTACTGTGGATCATCACTGGTGTACTATGGGCCATCACTGGTGTACTATGGATCATCACTGATGTACTATGGATCATCACTGATGTACTATGGATCATCACTGATGTACTATAGATCATCACTGATGTACTGTGGATCATCACTGATGTACCGTGGATCATCACTGATGTACCGTGGATCATCACTGATGTACAGAGGATCATCACTGATGTACCGTGGATCATCACTGATGTACCGTGGATCATCACTGATGTACTGTGGATCATCACTGATTTACTGTGGATCATCACTGATGTACTATGGATCATCACTGATGTACTGTGGATCATCACTGGTGTACAATGGATCATCATTGATGTACTATGGATCATCACTGGTGTACAATGGATCATCATTGATGTACTGTGGATCATCACTGATGTACAGTGGGTCATCACTGATGTACTATGAGCCATCACTGATGTACTATGGATCATCACTGGTGTACTATGGATCATCACTGATGTACTATGGATCATCACTGATGTACTATGGATCATCACTGATGTACTATGGATCATCACTGATGTACTATGGATCATCACTGATGTACCGTGGATCATCACTGATGCACCGTGGATCATCACTGATGTGCCATGGATCATCACTGATGTACTATGGGCCATCACTGGTGTACTATGGATCATTACTGGTGTACTATGGATCATCCCTGGTGTACTATGGACCATCACTGATGTACTATGGACCATCACTGATGTACTGTGGATTATCACTGATGTACTATAGATCATCACTGATGTACTATGGACCATCACTGATGTACTATGGACCATCACTGATGTACTATGGACCATCACTGATGTACTGTGGATCATCACTGATGTACTGTGGATCATCACTGGTGTACTATGGGCCATCACTGATGTACTATGGATCATCACTGATGTACTATGGATCATCACTGATGTACTATAGATCATCACTGATGTACTGTGGATCATCACTGATGTACCGTGGATCATCACTGATGTACCGAGGATCATCACTGATGTACCGTGGATCATCACTGATGTACCGTGGATCATCACTGATGTACCGTGGATCATCACTGATGTACCGTGGATCATCACTGATTTACTGTGGATCATCACTGATGTACTATGGATCATCACTGATGTACTGTGGATCATCACTGATGTACTATAGATCATCACTGATGTACTGTGGATCATCACTGATGTACCGTGGATCATCACTGATGTACCGAGGATCATCACTGATGTACCGTGGATCATCACTGATTTACTGTGGATCATCACTGATGTACTATGGATCATCACTGATGTACTATGGATCATCACTGATGTACTATAGATCATCACTGATGTACTGTGGATCATCACTGATGTACCGTGGATCATCACTGATGTACCGAGGATCATCACTGATGTACCGTGGATCATCACTGATGTACCGTGGATCATCACTGATGTACCGTGGATCATCACTGATGTACCGTGGATCATCACTGATTTACTGTGGATCATCACTGATGTACTGTGGATCATCACTGATGTACTGTGGATCATCACTGATGTACTGTGGACCATCACTGATGTACTGTGGATCATCACTGATGTACTGTGGATCATCACTGGTGTACTATGGATCATCACTGGTGTACTATGGGCCATCACTGGTGTACTATGGATCATCACTGATGTACTATGGATCATCACTGATGTACTATGGATCATCACTGGTGTACTATGGATCATCACTGATGTACCGAGGATCATCACTGATGTACTGTGGATCATCACTGATGTACCGTGGATCATCACTGATGTACTATAGATCATCACTGGTGTACTATGGGCCATCACTGGTATACTATGGATCATTACTGGTGTACTATGGATCATCCCTGGTGTACTATGGACCATCACTGATGTACTATGGACCATCACTGATGTACTGTGGATCATCACTGATGTACTATGGACCATCAGTGATGTACTATGGACCATCACTGATGTACTGTTGATCATCACTTATGTACTGTGGATCATCACTGATGTACTGAGTATCATCACTGATGTACTGTGGATCATCACTGATGTACTGTGGATCATCACTGATGTACTATAGATCATCACTGATGTACTATGGATCGTCACTGATGTACTATTGATGTACTATATATCATCACTGATGTACTATAGATCATCACTGGTGTACTATGGATCATCACAGGTGTACTATGGATCATCACTGATGTACTATGGATCATCACTGGTGCACCGAGGATCATCACTGATGTACCGTGGATCATCACTGATGTACCGTGGATCATCACTGGTTTACTATGGATCATCACTGGTGTACTATGGATCATTCCTGGTGTACTATGGACCATCACTGATGTACTATGGACCATCACTGATGTACTATGGACCATCACTGATGTACTGTGGACCATCACTGATGTACTGTGGATCATCACTGATGTACTGTGGATCATCACTGGTGTACTATGGGCCATCACTGATGTACAATGGATCATCACTGATGTACTATGGATCATCACTGATGTACTATGGATCATCACTGATGTACTATAGATCATCACTGATGTACCGTGGATCATCACTGATGTACCGAGGATCATCACTGATGTACCGTGGATCATCACTAATGTACTGTGGATCATCACTGATGTACCGTGGATCATCACTGATGTACCGTGGATCATCACTGATGTACCGTGGATCATCACTGATTTACTGTGGATCATCACTGATGTACTATGGATCATCACTGATGTACTGTGGATCATCACTGATGTACTGTGGACCATCACTGATGTACTGTGGATCATCACTGATGTACTGTGGATCATCACTGGTGTACTATGGATCATCACTGGTGTACTATGGGCCATCACTGGTGCACTATGGATCATCACTGATGTACTATGGATCATCACTGATGTACTATGGATCATCACTGGTGTACTGTGGATCATCACTGATGTACTATAGATCATCACTGATGTACTATGGATCGTCACTGATGTACTATTGATGTACTATATATCATCACTGATGTACTATAGATCATCACTGGTGTACTATGGATCATCACAGGTGTACTATGGATCATCACTGATGTACTATAGATCATCACTGGTGTACCGAGGATCATCACTGATGTACCGTGGATCATCACTGATGTACCGTGGATCATCACTGGTTTACTATGGATCATCACTGGTGTACTATGGATCATCCCTGGTGTACTATGGACCATCACTGATGTACTATGGACCATCACTGATGTACTATGGACCATCACTGATGTACTGTGGATCATCACTGATGTACTGTGGATCATCACTGGTGTACTATGGGCCATCACTGATGTACTATGGATCATCACTGATGTACTATGGATCATCACTGATGTACTGTGGATCATCACTGATGTAGTGTGGATCATCACTGATGTACTGAGGATCATCACTGATGTACTGTGGATCATCACTGATGTACTGTGGATCATCACTGATGTACTATAGATCATCACTGATGTACTATGGACCATCACTGATGTACTATGGACCATCACTGATGTACTATGGACCATCACTGATGTACTGTGGATCATCACTGATGTACTGTGGATCATCACTGGTGTACTATGGGCCATCACTGGTGTACTATGGATCATCACTGATGTACTATGGATCATCACTGATGTACTATGGATCATCACTGATGTACTATAGATCATCACTGATGTACTGTGGATCATCACTGATGTACCGTGGATCATCACTGATGTACCGTGGGTCATCACTGATGTACAGAGGATCATCACTGATGTACCGTGGATCATCACTGATGTACCGTGGATCATCACTGATGTACTGTGGATCATCACTGATTTACTGTGGATCATCACTGATGTACTATGGATCATCACTGATGTACTGTGGATCATCACTGGTGTACAATGGATCATCATTGATGTACTATGGATCATCACTGGTGTACAATGGATCATCATTGATGTACTGTGGATCATCACTGATGTACAGTGGGTCATCACTGATGTACTATGAGCCATCACTGATGTACTATGGATCATCACTGGTGTACTATGGATCATCACTGATGTACTATGGATCATCACTGATGTACTATGGATCATCACTGATGTACTATGGATCATCACTGATGTACTATGGATCATCACTGATGTACCGTGGATCATCACTGATGCACCGTGGATCATCACTGATGTGCCGTGGATCATCACTGATGTACTATGGGCCATCACTGGTGTACTATGGATCATTACTGGTGTACTATGGATCATCCCTGGTGTACTATGGACCATCACTGATGTACTATGGACCATCACTGATGTACTGTGGATTATCACTGATGTACTATAGATCATCACTGATGTACTATGGACCATCACTGATGTACTATGGACCATCACTGATGTACTATGGACCATCACTGATGTACTGTGGATCATCACTGATGTACTGTGGATCATCACTGGTGTACTATGGGCCATCACTGATGTACTATGGATCATCACTGATGTACTATGGATCATCACTGATGTACTATAGATCATCACTGATGTACTGTGGATCATCACTGATGTACCGTGGATCATCACTGATGTACCGAGGATCATCACTGATGTACCGTGGATCATCACTGATGTACCGTGGATCATCACTGATGTACCGTGGATCATCACTGATGTACCGTGGATCATCACTGATTTACTGTGGATCATCACTGATGTACTATGGATCATCACTGATGTACTGTGGATCATCACTGATGTACTATAGATCATCACTGATGTACTGTGGATCATCACTGATGTACCGTGGATCATCACTGATGTACCGAGGATCATCACTGATGTACCGTGGATCATCACTGATTTACTGTGGATCATCACTGATGTACTATGGATCATCACTGATGTACTATGGATCATCACTGATGTACTATAGATCATCACTGATGTACTGTGGATCATCACTGATGTACCGTGGATCATCACTGATGTACCGAGGATCATCACTGATGTACCGTGGATCATCACTGATGTACCGTGGATCATCACTGATGTACCGTGGATCATCACTGATGTACCGTGGATCATCACTGATTTACTGTGGATCATCACTGATGTACTGTGGATCATCACTGATGTACTGTGGACCATCACTGATGTACTGTGGATCATCACTGATGTACTGTGGATCATCACTGGTGTACTATGGATCATCACTGGTGTACTATGGGCCATCACTGGTGTACTATGGATCATCACTGATGTACTATGGATCATCACTGATGTACTATGGATCATCACTGGTGTACTATGGATCATCACTGATGTACTATGGATCATCACTGATGTACCGAGGATCATCACTGATGTACTGTGGATCATCACTGATGTACCGTGGATCATCACTGATGTACTATAGATCATCACTGGTGTACTATGGGCCATCACTGGTATACTATGGATCATTACTGGTGTACTATGGATCATCCCTGGTGTACTATGGACCATCACTGATGTACTATGGACCATCACTGATGTACTGTGGATCATCACTGATGTACTATGGACCATCAGTGATGTACTATGGACCATCACTGATGTACTGTTGATCATCACTTATGTACTGTGGATCATCACTGATGTACTGAGTATCATCACTGATGTACTGTGGATCATCACTGATGTACTGTGGATCATCACTGATGTACTATAGATCATCACTGATGTACTATGGATCGTCACTGATGTACTATTGATGTACTATATATCATCACTGATGTACTATAGATCATCACTGGTGTACTATGGATCATCACAGGTGTACTATGGATCATCACTGATGTACTATGGATCATCACTGGTGCACCGAGGATCATCACTGATGTACCGTGGATCATCACTGATGTACCGTGGATCATCACTGGTTTACTATGGATCATCACTGGTGTACTATGGATCATCCCTGGTGTACTATGGACCATCACTGATGTACTATGGACCATCACTGATGTACTATGGACCATCACTGATGTACTATGGACCATCACTGATGTACTGTGGATCATCACTGATGTACTGTGGATCATCACTGGTGTACTATGGGCCATCACTGATGTACAATGGATCATCACTGATGTACTATGGATCATCACTGATGTACTATGGATCATCACTGATGTACTATAGATCATCACTGATGTACCGTGGATCATCACTGATGTACCGAGGATCATCACTGATGTACCATGGATCATCACTAATGTACTGTGGATCATCACTGATGTACCGTGGATCATCACTGATGTACCGTGGATCATCACTGATGTACCGTGGATCATCACTGATTTACTGTGGATCATCACTGATGTACTATGGATCATCACTGATGTACTGTGGATCATCACTGATGTACTGTGGACCATCACTGATGTACTGTGGATCATCACTGATGTACTGTGGATCATCACTGGTGTACTATGGATCATCACTGGTGTACTATGGGCCATCACTGGTGCACTATGGATCATCACTGATGTACTATGGATCATCACTGATGTACTATGGATCATCACTGGTGTACTATGGATCATCACTGATGTACCGAGGATCATCACTGATGTACTGTGGATCATCACTGATGTACCGTGGATCATCACTGATGTACTATAGATCATCACTGGTGTACTATGGGCCATCACTGGTATACTATGGATCATTACTGGTGTACTATGGATCATCCCTGGTGTACTATGGACCATCACTGATGTACTATGGACCATCACTGATGTACTGTGGATCATCACTGATGTACTATGGACCATCAGTGATGTACTATGGACCATCACTGATGTACTGTCGATCATCACTTATGTACTGTGGATCATCACTGATGTACTGAGGATCATCACTGATGTACTGTGGATCATCACTGATGTACTGTGGATCATCACTGATGTACTATAGATCATCACTGATGTACTATGGATCGTCACTGATGTACTATTGATGTACTATATATCATCACTGATGTACTATAGATCATCACTGGTGTACTATGGATCATCACAGGTGTACTATGGATCATCACTGATGTACTATGGATCATCACTGGTGTACCGTGGATCATCACTGGTTTACTATGGATCATCACTGGTGTACTATGGATCATCCCTGGTGTACTATGGACCATCACTGATGTACTATGGACCATCACTGATGTACTATGGACCATCACTGATGTACTATGGACCATCACTGATGTACTGTGGATCATCACTGATGTACTGTGGATCATCACTGGTGTACTATGGGCCATCACTGATGTACTATGGATCATCACTGATGTACTATGGATCATCACTGATGTACTATGGATCATCACTGATGTACTATAGATCATCACTGATGTACTGTGGATCATCACTGATGTACTGAGGATCATCACTGATGTACTGTGGATCATCACTGATGTACTGTGGATCATCACTGATGTACTATAGATCATCACTGATGTACTATGGATCGTCACTGATGTACTATTGATGTACTATATATCATCACTGATGTACTATAGATCATCACTGGTGTACTATGGATCATCACTGGTGTACTATGGACCATCCCTGATGTACTGTGGATCCTCACTGATGTACTGTGGATCATCACTGATGTACTGTGGATCATCACTGATGTACTGTGGACCATCACTGGTGTAATGTGGATCATCACTGGTGTATTATGAATCATCACTGGTGTACTATGGACCATCCCTGATGTACTGTGGATCATCACTGGTGTACTATGGACCATCCCTGATGTACTGTGGATCATCACTGATGTACTATGGTTCATCACTGATATACTATGGGCCATCACTGATGTACTATGGGCCATCACTGGTGTACTATGGATCATCACTGATGTACTATGGACCATCCCTGATGTACTATGGACCATCCCTGATGTACTGTGGATCCTCACTGATGTACTGTGGATCATCACTGATGTACTGTGGACCATCACTGGTGTACTGTGGATCATCACTGGTGTACTATGAATCATCACTGGTGTACTGTGGACCATCCCTGATGTACTGTGGATCATCACTGGTGTACTATGGACCATCCCTGATGTACTGTGGATCATCACTGATGTACTGTGGGTCATCACTGATGTACTATAGTTCATCACTGATGTACTGTGGATCATCACTGATGTACTATAGATCATCACTGATGTACTATGGACCATCACTGATGTACTATGGACCATCACTGATGTACTATGGACCATCACTGATGTACTATGGACCATCACTGATGTACTATGGACCATCACTGATGTACTGTGGACCATCACTGATGTACTGTGGATCATCACTGATGTACTGTGGATCATCACTGATGTACTATGGATCATCACTGGTGTACAATGGATCATCACTGGTGTACTATGGATCATCACTGATGTACTGTGGACCATCCCTGATGTACTGTGGATCATCACTGATGTACTGTGGATCATCACTGATGTACTATAGATCATCACTGATGTACTGTGGACCATCACTGATGTACTATGGATCATCACTGATGTACTATGGATCATCACTGATGTACTATGGATCATCACTGGTGTACAATGGATCATCACTGATGTACTGTGAATCATCACTGATGTACGGTGGGTCATCACTGATGTACTATGAGCTATCACTGATGTACTATGGATGATCACTGGTGTACTATGGATCATCACTGATGTACTATGGATCATCACTGATGTACTATGGATCATCACTGATGTACTGTGGATCATCACTGATGTACCGTGGATCAAAACTGATGTACCGTGGATCATCACTGATGTACCGTGGATCATCACTGATGTACTATAGATCATCACTGGTGTACTATGGGCCATCACTGGTGTACTATGGATCATTACTGGTGTACTATGGATCATCCCTGGTGTACTATGGACCATCACTGATGTACTATGGACCATCACTGATGTACTGTGGATTATCACTGATGTACTATAGATCATCACTGATGTACTATGGACCATCACTGATGTACTATGGACCATCACTGATGTACTATAGACCATCACTGATGTACTATGGACCATCACTGATGTACTATGGACCATCACTGATGTACTGTGGATCATCACTGATGTACTGTGGATCATCACTGGTGTACTATGGGCCATCACTGGTGTACTGTGGATCATCACTGGTGTACTATGAATCATCACTGGTGTACTATGGACCATCCCTGATGTACTGTGGATCATCACTGATGTACTATGGACCATCACTGATGTACTATAGATCATCACTGATGTACTATGGACCATCACTGATGTACTATGGATCATCACTGATGTACTGTGGACCATCCCTGATGTACTGTGGATCATCACTGATGTACTGTGGATCATCACTGATGTACTATAGATCATCACTGATGTACTGTGGACCATCACTGATGTACTATGGATCATCACTGATGTACTATGGATCATCACTGATGTACTATGGATCATCACTGGTGTACAATGGATCATCACTGATGTACTGTGGATCATCACTGATGTACGGTGGGTCATCACTGATGTACTATAAGCCATCACTGATGTACTATGGATCATCACTGGTGTACTATGGATCATCACTGATGTACTATGGATCATCACTGATGTACTATGGATCATCACTGATGTACTATGGATCATCACTGATGTACTGTGGATCATCACTGATGTACCGTGGATCATCACTGATGTACCGTGGATCATCACTGATGTACCGTGGATCATCACTGATGTACCGTGGATCATCACTGATGTACTATAGATCATCACTGGTGTACTATGGGCCATCACTGGTGTACTATGGATCATTACTGGTGTACTATGGATCATCCCTGGTGTACTATGGACCATCACTGATGTACTATGGACCATCACTGATGTACTGTGGATTATCACTGATGTACTATAGATCATCACTGATGTACTATGGACCATCACTGATGTACTATGGACCATCACTGATGTACTATGGACCATCACTGATGTACTATGGACCATCACTGATGTACTGTGGATCATCACTGATGTACTGTGGATCATAGCTGGTGTACTATGGGCCATCACTGATGTACTATGGGCCATCACTGATGTACTATGGATCATCACTGATGTAATATGGATCATCACTGATGTACTATGGATCATCACTGATGTACTATGGATCATCACTGGTGTACTATGGATCATCACTGATGTACTGTGGACCATCCCTGATGTACTGTGGATCATCACTGATGTACTGTGGATCATCACTGATGTACTGTGGATCATCACTGATGTACTATAGATCATCACTGATGTACTATAGATCATCACTGATGTACTGTGGATCATCACTTATGTACTGTGGATCATCACTGATGTACTGAGGATCATCACTGATGTACTGTGGCTCATCACTGATGTACTGTGGATCATCCCTGATGTACTATAGATCATCACTGATGTACTATGGATCGTCACTGATGTACTATGGATCATCACTGATGTACTATATATCATCACTCATGTACTATAGATCATCACTGATGTACTGTGGATCATCACTGATGTACTGTGGATCATCACTGATTTACTGTGGATCATCACTGATGTACTATGGATCATCACTGATGTACTATGGATCATCACTGATGTACTATGGACCATCCCTGATGTACTATGGACCATCCCTGATGTACTGTGGATCCTCACTGATGTACTGTGGATCATCACTGATGTACTGTGGACCATCACTGGTGTACTGTGGATCATCACTGGTGTACTATGAATCATCACTGGTGTACTATGGACCATCCCTGATGTACTGTGGATCATCACTGATGTACTATGGACCATCACTGATGTATTATGGACCATCACTGATGTACTATGGACCATCACTGATGTACTGTGGACCATCACTGATGTACTGTGGATCATCACTGATGTACTGTGGATCATCACTGATGTACCGAGGATCATCACTGATGTACTGTGGATCATCACTGATGTAATGTGGATCATCACTGATTTACTGTGGATCATCACTGATGTACTATGGATCATCCCTGATGTGCTGTGGATCATCACTGATGTACTGTGGATCATCACTGATTTACTGTGGGCCATCACTGATGTACTGTGGGCCATCACAGGTGTACTATGGATCATCACGGGTGTACTATGGATCATCACTGATGTACTATGGATCATCACTGATGTACTATGGATCATCACTGATGTACTATGGATCATCACTGATGTACTATGAGCCATCACTGATGTACTATGGATCATCACTGGTGTACTATGGATCATCACTGATGTACTGTGGACCATCCCTGATGTACTGTCTATCATCACTGATGTACTGTGGATCATCACTGATGTACCGTGGATCATCACTGATGTACTGTGGATCATCACTGATGTACTGTGGATCATCACTGATGTACTATAGATCATCACTGATGTACTACGGATCATCACTGATGTACTATGGATCATCACTGATGTACTATGGATCATCACTGATGTACTATGGACCATCCCTGATGTACTGTGGATCATCACTGATGTACTATGGACCATCCCTGATGTACTGTGGATCATCACTGATGTACTGTGGATCATCACTGAAGTACTGTTGGCCATCACTGAAGTACTGTGGGCCATCACTGATGTACTGTGGGCCATCACGGATGTACTATGGATCATCACTGATGTACTATGGATCATCACTGATGTACTATAAATCATCACTGATGTACTATGGATCATCACTGATGTACTATGGAACATCCCTGATGTACTGTGGATCATCACGGATGTACTGTGGACCATCCCTGATGTACTATGGACCATCCCTGATGTACTATGGACCATCACTAATGTACTATAGATCATCACTGATGTACTATGGGCCATCACTGGTGTACTATGGGCCATCACTGGTGTACTATGGGCCATCACTGGTGTACTATGGGCCATCACTGGTGTACTATGGGCCATCACTGATGTACTATGGACCATCACCGATGTACTGTGGATCATCACTGATGTACTGTGGATCATCACTGATGTACTGTGGATCATCACTGGTGTACTATGGGCCAGTACTGATGTACTATGGATCATCACTGATGTACTATGGATCATCACTGGTGTACTATGGATCATCACTGATGTACTGTGGACCATCCCTGATGTACTGTGGACCATCCCTGATGTACTGTGGATCATCACTGATGTACTGTGGATCATCACTGATGTACTGTGGGTCATCACTGATGTACTATGAGCCATCACTGATGTACTATGGATCATCACTGGTGTACTATGGATCATCACTGATGTACTATGGATCATCACTGATGTACTATGGATCATCACTGGTGTACCGAGGATCATCACTGATGTACCGTGGATCATCACTGATGTACCGTGGATCATCACTGCTGTACTATGGGCCATCACTGGTGTACTATGGGCCATCACTGGTTTACTATGGATCATCACTGGTGTACTATGGATCATCCCTGGTGTACTATGGACCATCACTGATGTACTATGGATCATCACTGATGTACTATGGATCATCACTGGTGTACTATGGATCATCACTGATGTACTGTGGACCATCCCTGATGTACTGTGGATCATCACTGATGTACTGTGGATCATCACTGATGTACTGTGGGTCATCACTGATGTACTATAGATCATCACTAATGTACTGTGGATCATCACTGATGTACTATAGATCATCACTGATGTACCGTGGATCATCACGTATGTACTGTGGATCATCACTGATGTACTGAGGATCATCACTGATGTACTGTGGATCATCGCTGATGTACTGTGGATCATCCCTGATGTACTATAGATCATCACTGATGTACTATGTATCGTCACTGATGTACTATGGATCATCACTGATGTACTATAGATCATCACTGATGTACTGTGGATCATCACTGATGTACTGTGGATCATCACTGATTTACTGTGGATCATCACTGATGTACTATGGATCATCACTGATGTACTATGGATCATCACTGATGTTCTATGAATCATCATTGATGTACTATGGGCCATCCCTGATGTACTATGGACCATCCCTGATGTACTGTGGATCCTCACTGATGTACTGTGGATCATCACTGATGTACTGTGGACCATCACTGGTGTACTGTGGATCATCACTGGTGTACTATGAATCATCACTGGTGTACTATGGACCATCCCTGATGTACTGTGGATCATCACTGATGTACTATGGACCATCACTGATGTACTATGGACCATCACTGATGTACTATGGACCATCACTGATGTACTGTGGACCATCACTGATGTACTGTGGACCATCACTGATGTACTGTGGATCATCACTGATGTACTGTGGATCATCACTGATGTACCGAGGATCATCATAGATGTACTGTGGATCATCACTGATGTAATGTGGATCATCACTGATTTACTGTGGATAATCACTGATGTACTATGGATCATCCCTGATGTACTGTGGATCATCACTGATGTACTGTGGGCCATCACTGATGTACTGTGGGCCATCACGGGTGTACTATGGATCATCACGGGTGTACTATGGATCATCACTGATGTACTATGGATCATCACTGATGTACTATGGATCATCACTGATGTACTATGGATCATCACTGATGTACTATGAGCCATCACTGATGTACTATGGATCATCACTGGTGTACTATGGATCATCACTGATGTACTGTGGACCATCCCTGATGTACTGTCTATCATCACTGATGTACTGTGGATCATCACTGATGTACCGTGGATCATCACTGATGTACCGTGGATCATCACTGATGTACTGTGGATCATCACTGATGTACTATAGATCATCACTGATGTACTATGGATCATCACTGATGTACTATGGATCATCACTGATGTACTATGGATCATCACTGATGTACTATGGACCATCCCTGATGTACTGTGGATCATCACTGATGTACTGTGGACCATCCCTGATGTACTGTGGATCATCACTGATGTACTGTGGATCATCACTTAAGTACTGTGGGCCATCACTGAAGTACTGTGGGCCATCACTGATGTACTGTGGGCCATCACGGGTGTACTATGGATCATCACTGATGTACTATGGATCATCACTGATGTACTATAAATCATCACTGATGTACTATAGATCATCACTGATGTACTATGGAACATCCCTGATGTACTGGTGGTTCATCACTGATGTACTGTGGACCATCCCTGATGTACTATGGACCATCCCTGATGTACTATGGACCATCACTAATGTACTATAGATCATCACTGATGTACTATGGGCCATCACTGGTATACTATAGGCCATCACTGGTGTACTATGGGCCATCACTGGTGTACTATGGGCCATCACTGGTGTACTATGGGCCATCACTGGTGTACTATGGGCCATCACTGATGTACTATGGACCATCACCGATGTACTGTGGATCATCACTGATGTACTGTGGATCATCACTGATGTACTGTGGATCATCACTGGTGTACTATGGGCCAGTACTGATGTACTATGGATCATCACTGATGTACTATGGATCATCACTGGTGTACTATGGATCATCACTGATGTACTGTGGACCATCCCTGATGTACTGTGGATCATCACTGATGTACTGTGGATCATCACTGATGTACTGTGGGTCATCACTGATGTACTATGAGCCATCACTGATGTACTATGGATCATCACTGGTGTACTATGGATCATCACTGATGTACTATGGATCATCACTGATGTACTATGGATCATCACTGGTGTACCGAGGATCATCACTGATGTACCGTGGATCATCACTGATGTACCGTGGATCATCACTGGTTTACTATGGATCATCACTGGTGTACTATGGATCATCCCTGGTGTACTATGGACCATCACTGATGTACTATGGACCATCACTGATGTACTGTGGATCATCACTGATGTACTATGGACCATCACTGATGTACTATGGACCATCACTGATGTACTATGGACCATCACTGATGTACTGTGGATCATCACTGATGTACTGTGGATCATCACTGGTGTACTATGGGCCATCACTGGTGTACTATGGATCATCACTGATGTACTATGGATCATCACTGATGTACTATAGATCATCACTGATGTACTGTGGATCATCACTGATGTACTGTGGATCATCACTGATGTACCGTGGATCATCACTGATGTACCGTGGCTCATCACTGATGTACCGAGGATCATCACTGATGTACCGTAGATCATCACTGATGTACCGTGGATCATCACTGATGTACCGTGGATCATCACTGATGTACTGTGGATCATCACTGATGTACTATGGATCATCACTGATGTACTGTGGATCATCACTGATGTACTATAGATCATCACTGATGTACTATAGATCATCACTGATGTACTGTGGATCATCACTGATGTACTGTGGATCATCACTGATGTACCGTGGATCATCACTGATGTACCGTGGCTCATCACTGATGTACCGAGGATCATCACTGATGTACCGTGGATCATCACTGATGTACCGTGGATCATCACTGATGTAATGTGGATCATCACTGATGTACTATGGACCATCCCTGATGTACTATGGACCATCACTAATGTACTATAGATCATCACTGATGTACAATGGGCCATCACTGGTGTACTATGGGCCATCACTGGTGTACTATGGGCCATCACTGGTGTACTATGGGCCATCACTGGTGTACTATGGGCCATCACTGGTGTACTATGGGCCATCACTGATGTACTATGGACCATCACCAATGTACTGTGGATCATCACTGATGTACTGTGGATCATCACTGATGTACTGTGGATCATCACTGGTGTACTATGGGCCAGTACTGATGTACTATGGATCATCACTGATGTACTATGGATCATCACTGGTGTACTATGGGCCATCACTGGTGTACTATGGGCCATCACTGGTGTACTATGGGCCATCACTGGTGTACTATGGGTCATCACTGGTGTACTATGGGCCATCACTGGTGTACTATGGGCCATCTCTGATGTACTATGGACCATCACCGATGTACTGTGGATCATCACTGATGTACTGTGGATCATCACTGATGTACTGTGGATCATCACTGGTGTACTATGGGCCAGTACTGATGTACTATGGATCATCACTGATGTACTATGGATCATCACTGGTGTACTATGGATCATCACTGATGTACTGTGGACCATCCCTGATGTACTGTGGATCATCACTGATGTACTGTGGATCATCACTGATGTACTGTGGGTCATCACTGATGTACTATGAGCCATCACTGATGTACTATGGATCATCACTGGTGTACTATGGATCATCACTGATGTACTATGGATCATCACTGATGTACTATGGATCATCACTGGTGTACCGAGGATCATTACTGATGTACCGTGGATCATCACTGATGTACCGTGGATCATCACTGGTTTACTATGGATCATCACTGGTGTACTATGGATCATCCCTGGTGTACTATGGACCATCACTGATGTACTATGGACCATCACTGATGTACTGTGGATCATCACTGATGTACTATGGACCATCACTGATGTACTATGGACCATCACTGATGTACTATGGACCATCACTGATGTACTGTGGATCATCACTGATGTACTGTGGATCATCACTGGTGTACTATGGGCCATCACTGGTGTACTATGGATCATCACTGATGTACTATGGATCATCACTGATGTACTATAGATCATCACTGATGTACTGTGGATCATCACTGATGTACTGTGGATCATCACTGATGTACCGTGGCTCATCACTGATGTACCGAGGATCATCACTGATGTACCGTAGATCATCACTGATGTACCGTGGATCATCACTGATGTACCGTGGATCATCACTGATGTACTGTGGATCATCACTGATGTACTATGGATCATCACTGATGTACTGTGGATCATCACTGATGTACTATAGATCATCACTGATGTACTATAGATCATCACTGATGTACTGTGGATCATCACTGATGTACTGTGGATCATCACTGATGTACCGTGGATCATCACTGATGTACCGTGGCTCATCACTGATGTACCGAGGATCATCACTGATGTACCGTGGATCATCACTGATGTACCGTGGATCATCACTGATGTAATGTGGATCATCACTGATGTACTATGGACCATCCCTGATGTACTATGGACCATCACTAATGTACTATAGATCATCACTGATGTACAATGGGCCATCACTGGTGTACTATGGGCCATCACTGGTGTACTATGGGCCATCACTGGTGTACTATGGGCCATCACTGGTGTACTATGGGCCATCACTGGTGTACTATGGGCCATCACTGATGTACTATGGACCATCACCGATGTACTGTGGATCATCACTGATGTACTGTGGATCATCACTGATGTACTGTGGATCATCACTGGTGTACTATGGGCCAGTACTGATGTACTATGGATCATCACTGATGTACTATGGATCATCACTGGTGTACTATGGATCATCACTGATGTACTGTGGACCATCCCTGATGTACTGTGGACCATCCCTGATGTACTGTGGATCATCACTGATGTACTGTGGGTCATCACTGATGTACTATGAGCCATCACTGATGTACTATGGATCATCACTGGTGTACTATGGATCATCACTGATGTACTATGGATCATCACTGATGTACTATGGATCATCACTGGTGTACCGAGGATCATCACTGATGTACCGTGGATCATCACTGATGTACCGTGGATCATCACTGGTTTACTATGGATCATCACTGGTGTACTATGGATCATCCCTGGTGTACTATGGACCATCACTGATGTACTATGGACCATCACTGATGTACTGTGGATCATCACTGATGTACTATGGACCATCACTGATGTACTATGGACCATCACTGACGTACTGTGGATCATCACTAATGTACTGTGGATCATCACTGGTGTACTATGGGCCATCACTGGTGTACTATGGATCATCACTGATGTACTATGGATCATCACTGATGTACTATGGATCATCACTGATGTACTATAGATCATCACTGATGTACTGTGGATCATCACTGATGTACTGTGGATCATCACTGATGTACTGTGGATCATCACTGATGTACCATGGCTCATCACTGATGTACCGAGGATCATCACTGATGTACCGTAGATCATCACTGATGTACCGTGGATCATCACTGATGTACCGTGGATCATCACTGATGTACTGTGGATCATCACTGATGTACTATGGATCATCACTGGTGTACTGTGGATCATCACTGATGTACTATGGATCATCACTGATGTACTATGGATCATCACTGATGTACTATGGATCATCACTGATGTACTGTGGATCATCACTGATGTACTGTGGATCATCACTGATGTACCGTGGCTCATCACTGATGTACCGAGGATAATCACTGATGTACCGTAGATCATCACTGATGTACCGTGGATCATCACTGATGTACCGTGGATCATCATTGATGTACTGTGGATCATCACTGATGTACTATGGATCATCACTGGTGTACTGTGGATCATCACTGATGTACTATAGATCATCACTGATGTACTATAGATCATCACTGATGTACTGTGGATCATCACTGATGTACAGTGGATCATCACTGATGTACCGTGGATCATCACTGATGTACCGTGGCTCATCACTGATGTACCGAGGATCATCACTGATGTACCGTGGATCATCACTGATGTACCGTGGATCATCACTGATGTACCGTGGATCATCACTGATGTACCGTGGATCATCACTGATGTACTATGGATCATCACTGATGTACTATAGATCATCACTGATGTACTATAGATCATCACTGATGTACTGTGGATCATCACTGATGTACCGTGGCTCATCACTGATGTACCGAGGATCATCACTGATGTACCGTAGATCATCACTGATGTACCGTGGATCATCACTGATGTACCGTGGATCATCACTGATGTACTGTGGATCATCACTGATGTACTATGGATCATCACTGATGTACTGTGGATCATCACTGATGTACTATAGATCATCACTGATGTACTATAGATCATCACTGATGTACTGTGGATCATCACTGATGTACTGTGGATCATCACTGATGTACCGTGGCTCATCACTGATGTACCGAGGATCATCACTGATGTACCGAGGATCATCACTGATGTACCGTAGATCATCACTGATGTACCGTGGATCATCACTGATGTACCGTGGATCATCACTGATGTACTGTGGATCATCACTGATGTACTATGGATCATCACTGATGTACTGTGGATCATCACTGATGTACTATAGATCATCACTGATGTACTATAGATCATCACTGATGTACTGTGGATCATCACTGATGTACTGTGGATCATCACTGATGTACCGTGGATCATCACTGATGTACCGTGGCTCATCACTGATGTACCGAGGATCATCACTGATGTACCGTAGATCATCACTGATGTACCGTGGATCATCACTGATGTACCGTGGATCATCACTGATGTACTGTGGATCATCACTGATGTACTATGGATCATCACTGATGTACTATGGATCATCACTGGTGTACAATGGATCATCACTGGTGTACTATAGATCATCACTGATGTACTGTGGACCATCACTGATGTACTATGGATCATCACTGATGTACTATGGATCATCACTGATGTACTATGGATCATCACTGGTGTACAATGGATCATCACTGATGTACTGTGAATCATCACTGATGTACGGTGGGTCATCACTGATGTACTATGAGCTATCACTGATGTACTATGGATGATCACTGGTGTACTATGGATCATCACTGATGTACTATGGATCATCACTGATGTACTATGGATCATCACTGATGTACTGTGGATCATCACTGATGTACCGTGGATCAAAACTGATGTACCGTGGATCATCACTGATGTACCGTGGATCATCACTGATGTACTATAGATCATCACTGGTGTACTATGGGCCATCACTGGTGTACTATGGATCATTACTGGTGTACTATGGATCATCCCTGGTGTACTATGGACCATCACTGATGTACTATGGACCATCACTGATGTACTGTGGATTATCACTGATGTACTATAGATCATCACTGATGTACTATGGACCATCACTGATGTACTATGGACCATCACTGATGTACTATGGACCATCACTGATGTACTATGGACCATCACTGATGTACTGTGGATCATCACTGATGTACTGTGGATCATCACTGGTGTACTATGGGCCATCACTGGTGTACTGTGGATCATCACTGGTGTACTATGAATCATCACTGGTGTACTATGGACCATCCCTGATGTACTGTGGATCATCACTGATGTACTATGGACCATCACTGATGTACTATAGATCATCACTGATGTACTATGGACCATCACTGATGTACTATGGATCATCACTGATGTACTGTGGACCATCCCTGATGTACTGTGGATCATCACTGATGTACTGTGGATCATCACTGATGTACTATAGATCATCACTGATGTACTGTGGACCATCACTGATGTACTATGGATCATCACTGATGTACTATGGATCATCACTGATGTACTATGGATCATCACTGGTGTACAATGGATCATCACTGATGTACTGTGGATCATCACTGATGTACGGTGGGTCATCACTGATGTACTATAAGCCATCACTGATGTACTATGGATCATCACTGGTGTACTATGGATCATCACTGATGTACTATGGATCATCACTGATGTACTATGGATCATCACTGATGTACTATGGATCATCACTGATGTACTGTGGATCATCACTGATGTACCGTGGATCATCCCTGATGTACTGTGGATCATCACTGATGTACCGTGGATCATCACTGATGTACCGTGGATCATCACTGATGTACTATAGATCATCACTGGTGTACTATGGGCCATCACTGGTGTACTATGGATCATTACTGGTGTACTATGGATCATCCCTGGTGTACTATGGACCATCACTGATGTACTATGGACCATCACTGATGTACTGTGGATTATCACTGATGTACTATGGACCATCACTGATGTACTATGGACCATCACTGATGTACTATGGACCATCACTGATGTACTATGGACCATCACTGATGTACTGTGGATCATCACTGATGTACTGTGGATCATAACTGGTGTACTATGGGCCATCACTGATGTACTATGGGCCATCACTGATGTACTATGGATCATCACTGATGTAATATGGATCATCACTGATGTACTATGGATCATCACTGATGTACTATGGATCATCACTGGTGTACTATGGATCATCACTGATGTACTGTGGACCATCCCTGATGTACTGTGGATCATCACTGATGTACTGTGGATCATCACTGATGTACTGTGGATCATCACTGATGTACTATAGATCATCACTGATGTACTATAGATCATCACTGATGTACTGTGGATCATCACTTATGTACTGTGGATCATCACTGATGTACTGAGGATCATCACTGATGTACTGTGGATCATCACTGATGTACTGTGGATCATCCCTGATGTACTATAGATCATCACTGATGTACTATGGATCGTCACTGATGTACTATGGATCATCACTGATGTACTATATATCATCACTCATGTACTATAGATCATCACTGATGTACTGTGGATCATCACTGATGTACTGTGGATCATCACTGATTTACTGTGGATCATCACTGATGTACTATGGATCATCACTGATGTACTATGGATCATCACTGATGTACTATGGATCATCACTGATGTACTATGGACCATCCCTGATGTACTATGGACCATCCCTGATGTACTGTGGATCCTCACTGATGTACTGTGGATCATCACTGATGTACTGTGGACCATCACTGGTGTACTGTGGATCATCACTGGTGTACTATGAATCATCACTGGTGTACTATGGACCATCCCTGATGTACTGTGGATCATCACTGATGTACTATGGACCATCACTGATGTACTATGGACCATCACTGATGTACTATGGACCATCACTGATGTACTGTGGACCATCACTGATGTACTGTGGATCATCACTGATGTACCGAGGATCATCACTGATGTACTGTGGATCATCACTGATTTACTGTGGATCATCACTGATGTACTATGGATCATCCCTGATGTGCTGTGGATCATCACTGATGTACTGTGGATCATCACTGATTTACTGTGGGCCATCACTGATGTACTGTGGGCCATCACAGGTGTACTATGGATCATCACGGGTGTACTATGGATCATCACTGATGTACTATGGATCATCACTGATGTACTATGGATCATCACTGATGTACTATGGATCATCACTGATGTACTATGGATCATCACTGATGTACTATGAGCCATCACTGATGTACTATGGATCATCACTGGTGTACTATGGATCATCACTGATGTACTGTGGACCATCCCTGATGAACTGTCTATCATCACTGATGTACTGTGGATCATCACTGATGTACCGTGGATCATCACTGATGTACTGTGGATCATCACTGATGTACTGTGGATCATCACTGATGTACTATAGATCATCACTGATGTACTACGGATCATCACTGATGTACTATGGATCATCACTGATGTACTATGGATCATCACTGATGTACTATGGACCATCCCTGATGTACTGTGGATCATCACTGATGTACTATGGACCATCCCTGATGTACTGTGGATCATCACTGATGTACTGTGGATCATCACTGAAGTACTGTTGGCCATCACTGAAGTACTGTGGGCCATCACTGATGTACTGTGGGCCATCACGGATGTACTATGGATCATCACTGATGTACTATGGATCATCACTGATGTACTATAAATCATCACTGATGTACTATGGATCATCACTGATGTACTATGGAACATCCCTGATGTACTGTGGATCATCACGGATGTACTGTGGACCATCCCTGATGTACTATGGACCATCCCTGATGTACTATGGACCATCACTAATGTACTATAGATCATCACTGATGTACTATGGGCCATCACTGGTGTACTATGGGCCATCACTGGTGTACTATGGGCCATCACTGGTGTACTATGGGCCATCACTGGTGTACTATGGGCCATCACTGATGTACTATGGACCATCACCGATGTACTGTGGATCATCACTGATGTACTGTGGATCATCACTGATGTACTGTGGATCATCACTGGTGTACTATGGGCCAGTACTGATGTACTATGGATCATCACTGATGTACTATGGATCATCACTGGTGTACTATGGATCATCACTGATGTACTGTGGACCATCCCTAAAGTACTGTGGACCATCCCTGATGTACTGTGGATCATCACTGATGTACTGTGGATCATCACTGATGTACTGTGGGTCATCACTGATGTACTATGAGCCATCACTGATGTACTATGGATCATCACTGGTGTACTATGGATCATCACTGATGTACTATGGATCATCACTGATGTACTATGGATCATCACTGGTGTACCGAGGATCATCACTGATGTACCGTGGATCATCACTGATGTACCGTGGATCATCACTGGTGTACTATGGGCCATCACTGGTGTACTATGGGCCATCACTGGTTTACTATGGATCATCACTGGTGTACTATGGATCATCCCTGGTGTACTATGGACCATCACTGATGTACTATGGATCATCACTGATGTACTATGGATCATCACTGGTGTACTATGGATCATCACTGATGTACTGTGGACCATCCCTGATGTACTGTGGATCATCACTGATGTACTGTGGATCATCACTGATGTACTGTGGATCATCACTGATGTACTATAGATCATCACTAATGTACTGTGGATCATCACTGATGTACTATAGATCATCACTGATGTACTATAGATCATCACTGATGTACCGTGGATCATCACTTATGTACTGTGGATCATCTCTGATGTACTGAGGATCATCACTGATGTACTGTGGATCATCACTGATGTACTGTGGATCATCCCTGATGTACTATAGATCATCACTGATGTACTATGGATCGTCACTGATGTACTATGGATCATCACTGATGTACTATAGATCATCACTGATGTACTATAGATCATCACTGATGTACTGTGGATCATCACTGATGTACTGTGGATCATCACTGATGTACTGTGGATCATCACTGATTTACTGTGGATCATCACTGATGTACTATGGATCATCACTGATGTACTATGGATCATCACTGATGTACTATGAATCATCACTGATGTACTATGGACCATCCCTGATGTACTATGGACCATCCCTGATGTACTGTGGATCCTCACTGATGTACTGTGGATCATCACTGATGTACTGCGGACCATCACTGGTGTACTGTGGATCATCACTGGTGTACTATGAATCATCACTGGTGTACTATGGACCATCCCTGATGTACTGTGGATCATCACTGATGTACTATGGACCATCACTGATATACTATGGACCATCACTGATGTACTATGGACCATCACTGATGTACTGTGGACCATCACTGATGTACTGTGGACCATCACTGATGTACTGTGGATCATCACTGATGTACTGTGGATCATCACTGATGTACCGAGGATCATCATAGATGTACTGTGGATCATCACTGATGTAATGTGGATCATCACTGATTTACTGTGGATAATCACTGATGTACTATGGATCATCCCTGATGTACTGTGGATCATCACTGATGTACTGTGGGCCATCACTGATGTACTGTGGGCCATCACGGGTGTACTATGGATCATCACGGGTGTACTATGGATCATCACTGATGTACTATGGATCATCACTGATGTACTATGGATCATCACTGATGTACTATGGATCATCACTGATGTACTATGAGCCATCACTGATGTACTATGGATCATCACTGGTGTACTATGGATCATCACTGATGTACTGTGGACCATCCCTGATGTACTGTCTATCATCACTGATGTACTGTGGATCATCACTGATGTACCGTGGATCATCACTGATGTACTGTGGATCATCACTGATGTACTGTGGATCATCACTGATGTACTATAGATCATCACTGATGTACTATGGATCATCACTGATGTACTATGGATCATCACTGATGTACTATGGATCATCACTGATGTACTATGGACCATCCCTGATGTACTGTGGATCATCATTGATGTACTGTGGACCATCCCTGATGTACTGTGGATCATCACTGATGTACTGTGGATCATCACTTAAGTACTGTGGGCCATCACTGAAGTACTGTGGGCCATCACTGATGTACTGTGGGCCATCACGGGTGTACTATGGATCATCACTGATGTACTATGGATCATCACTGATGTACTATAAATCATCACTGATGTACTATAGATCATCACTGATGTACTATGGAACATCCCTGCTGTACTGTGGTTCATCACTGATGTACTGTGGACCATCCCTGATGTACTATGGACCATCCCTGATGTACTATGGACCATCACTAATGTACTATAGATTATCACTGATGTACTATGGGCCATCACTGGTATACTATGGGCCATCACTGGTGTACTATGGGCCATCACTGGTGTACTATGGGCCATCACTGGTGTACTATGGGCCATCACTGATGTACTATGGACCATCACCGATGTACTGTGGATCATCACTGATGTACTGTGGATCATCACTGATGTACTGTGGATCATCACTGGTGTACTATGGGCCAGTACTGATGTACTATGGATCATCACTGGTGTACTATGGATCATCACTGATGTACTGTGGACCATCCCTGATGTACTGTGGACCATCCCTGATGTACTGTGGATTATCACTGATGTACTGTGGATCATCACTGATGTACTGTGGGTCATCACTGATGTACTATGAGCCATCACTGATGTACTATGGATCATCACTGGTGTACTATGGATCATCACTGATGTACTATGGATCATCACTGATGTACTATGGATCATCACTGGTGTGCCGAGGATCATCACTGATGTACCGTGGATCATCACTGATGTACCGTGGATCATCACTGGTTTACTATGGATCATCACTGGTGTACTATGGATCATCCCTGGTGTACTATGGACCATCACTGATGTACTATGGACCATCACTGATGTACTGTGGATCATCACTGATGTACTATGGACCATCACTGATGTACTATGGACCATCACTGATGTACTATGGACCATCACTGATGTACTGTGGATCATCACTGATGTACTGTGGATCATCACTGGTGTACTATGGGCCATCACTGGTGTACTATGGATCATCACTGATGTACTATGGATCATCACTGATGTACTATGGATCATCACTGATGTACTATAGATCATCACTGATGTACTGTGGATCATCACTGATGTACTGTGGATCATCACTGATGTGCCGTGGATCATCACTGATGTACCGTGGCTCATCACTGATGTACCGAGGATCATCACTGATGTACCGTAGATCATCACTGATGTACCGTGGATCATCACTGATGTACCGTGGATCATCACTGATGTACTGTGGATCATCACTGATGTACTATGGATCATCACTGATGTACTGTGGATCATCACTGATGTACTATAGATCATCACTGATGTACTATAGATCATCACTGATGTACTGTGGGTCATCACTGATGTACTGTGGATCATCACTGATGTACCGTTTATCATCACTGATGTACCGTGGCTCATCACTGATGTACCGAGGATCATCACTGATGTACCGTGGATCATCACTGATGTACCGTGGATCTTCACTGATGTACCGTGGATCATCACTGATGTACTATGGACCATCCCTGATGTACTATGGACCATCACTAATGTACTATAGATCATCACTGATGTACTATGGGCCATCACTGGTGTACTATGGGCCATCACTGGTGTACTATGGGCCATCACTGGTGTACTATGGGCCATCACTGGTGTACTATGGGCCATCACTGGTGTACTATGGGCCATCACTGGTGTACTATGGGCCATCACTGATGTACTATGGACCATCACCGATGTACTGTGGATCATCACTGATGTACTGTGGATCATCACTGATGTACTGTGGATCATCACTGATGTACTATGGATCATCACTGATGTACTATGGATCATCACTGGTGTACCGAGGATTATCACTGATGTACCGTGGATCATCACTGATGTACCGTGGATCATCACTGGTTTACTATGGATCATCACTGGTGTACTATGGATCATCCCTGGTGTACTATGGACCATCACTGATGTACTATGGACCATCACTGATGTACTGTGGATCATCACTGATGTACTATGGACCATCACTGATGTACTATGGACCATCACTGATGTACTATGGACCATCACTGATGTACTGTGGATCATCACTGATGTACTGTGGATCATCACTGGTGTACTATGGGCCATCACTGGTGTACTATGGATCATCACTGATGTACTATGGATCATCACTGATGTACTATGGATCATCACTGATGTACTATAGATCATCACTGATGTACTGTGGATCATCACTGATGTACTGTGGATCATCACTGATGTACCGTGGATCATCACTGATGTACCGTGGCTCATCACTGATGTACCGAGGATCATCACTGATGTACCGTAGATCATCACTGATGTACCGTGGATCATCACTGATGTACCGTGGATCATCACTGATGTACTGTGGATCATCACTGATGTACTATGGATCATCACTGATGTACTGTGGATCATCACTGATGTACTATAGATCATCACTGATGTACTATAGATCATCACTGATGTACTATAGATCATCACTGATGTACTGTGGATCATCACTGATGTACTGTGGATCATCACTGATGTACCGTGGATCATCACTGATGTACCGTGGCTCATCACTGATGTACCGAGGATCATCACTGATGTACCGTGGATCATCACTGATGTACCGTGGATCATCACTGATGTACCGTGGATCATCACTGATGTACTATGGACCATCCCTGATGTACTATGGACCATCACTAATGTACTATAGATCATCACTGATGTACTATGGGCCATCACTGGTGTACTATGGGCCATCACTGGTGTACTATGGGCCATCACTGGTGTACTATGGGCCATCACTGGTGTACTATGGGCCATCACTGATGTACTATGGACCATCACCGATGTACTGTGGATCATCACTGATGTACTGTGGATCATCACTGATGTACTGTGGATCATCACTGGTGTACTATGGGCCAGTACTGATGTACTATGGATCATCACTGATGTACTATGGATCATCACTGGTGTACTATGGATCATCACTGATGTACTGTGGACCATCCCTGATGTACTGTGGACCATCCCTGATGTACTGTGGATCATCACTGATGTACTGTGGGTCATCACTGATGTACTATGAGCCATCACTGATGTACTATGGATCATCACTGGTGTACTATGGATCATCACTGATGTACTATGGATCATCACTGATGTACTATGGATCATCACTGGTGTACCGAGGATCATCACTGATGTACCGTGGATCATCACTGATGTACCGTGGATCATCACTGGTTTACTATGGATCATCACTGGTGTACTATGGATCATCCCTGGTGTACTATGGACCATCACTGATGTACTATGGACCATCACTGATGTACTGTGGATCATCACTGATGTACTATGGACCATCACTGATGTACTATGGACCATCACTGATGTACTATGGACCATCACTGATGTACTGTGGATCATCACTGATGTACTGTGGATCATCACTGGTGTACTATGGGCCATCACTGGTGTACTATGGATCATCACTGATGTACTATGGATCATCACTGATGTACTATGGATCATCACTGATGTACTATAGATCATCACTGATGTACTGTGGATCATCACTGATGTACTGTAGATCATCACTGATGTACCGTGGATCATCACTAATGTACCATGGCTCATCACTGATGTACCGAGGATCATCACTGATGTACCGTAGATCATCACTGATGTACCGTGGATCATCACTGATGTACCGTAGATCATCACTGATGTACTGTGGATCATCACTGATGTACTATGGATCATCACTGGTGTACTGTGGATCATCACTGATGTACTATGGATCATCACTGATGTACTATGGATCATCACTGATGTACTGTGGATCATCACTGATGTACCGTGGCTCATCACTGATGTACCGTGGCTCATCACTGATGTACCGAGGATCATCACTGATGTACCGTAGATCATCACTGATGTACCGTGGATCATCACTGATGTACCGTGGATCATCACTGATGTACTGTGGATCATCACTGATGTACTATGGATCATCACTGGTGTACTGTGGATCATCACTGATGTACTATAGATCATCACTGATGTACTATAGATCATCACTGATGTACTGTGGATCATCACTGATGTACAGTGGATCATCACTGATGTACCGTGGATCATCACTGATGTACCGTGGCTCATCACTGATGTACCGAGGATCATCACTGATGTACCGTGGATCATCACTGATGTACCGTGGATCATCACTGATGTACCGTGGATCATCACTGATGTACTATGGATCATCACTGATCTACTATGGATCATCACTGATGTACTATAGATCATCACTGATGTACTGTGGATCATCACTGATGTACCGTGGCTCATCACTGATGTACCGAGGATCATCACTGATGTACCGTAGATCATCACTGATGTACCGTGGATCATCACTGATGTACCGTGGATCATCACTGATGTACTGTGGATCATCACTGATGTACTATGGATCATCACTGATGTACTGTGGATCATCACTGATGTACTATAGATCATCACTGATGTACTATAGATCATCACTGATGTACTGTGGATCATCACTGATGTACTGTGGATCATCACTGATGTACCGTGGATCATCACTGATGTACCGTGGCTCATCACTGATGTACCGAGGATCATCACTGATGTACCGAGGATCATCACTGATGTACCGTAGATCATCACTGATGTACTGTGGATCATCACTGATGTACCGTGGATCATCACTGATGTACTGTGGATCATCACTGATGTACTATGGATCATCACTGATGTACTGTGGATCATCACTGATGTACTATAGATCATCACTGATGTACTATAGATCATCACTGATGTACTGTGGATCATCACTGATGTACTGTGGATCATCACTGATGTACCGTGGATCATCACTGATGTACCGTGGCTCATCACTGATGTACCGAGGATCATCACTGATGTACCGTAGATCATCACTGATGTACTGTGGATCATCACTGATGTACCGTGGATCATCACTGATGTACTGTGGATCATCACTGATGTACTATGGATCATCACTGGTGTACTGTGGATCATCACTGATGTACTATGGATCATCACTGATGTACTATGGATCATCACTGGTGTACAATGGATCATCACTGGTGTACTATGGATCATCACTGATGTACTGTGGACCATCCCTGATGTACTGTGGATCATCACTGATGTACTGTGGATCATCACTGATGTACTATAGATCATCACTGATGTACTGTGGACCATCACTGATGTACTATGGATCATCACTGATGTACTATGGATCATCACTGATGTACTATGGATCATCACTGGTGTACAATGGATCATCACTGATGTACTGTGAATCATCACTGATGTACGGTGGGTCATCACTGATGTACTATGAGCTATCACTGATGTACTATGGATGATCACTGGTGTACTATGGATCATCACTGATGTACTATGGATCATCACTGATGTACTGTGGATCATCACTGATGTACCGTGGATCAAAACTGATGTACCGTGGATCATCACTGATGTACCGTGGATCATCACTGATGTACTATAGATCATCACTGGTGTACTATGGGCCATCACTGGTGTACTATGGATCATTACTGGTGTACTATGGATCATCCCTGGTGTACTATGGACCATCACTGATGTACTATGGACCATCACTGATGTACTGTGGATTATCACTGATGTACTATAGATCATCACTGATGTACTATGGACCATCACTGATGTACTATGGACCATCACTGATGTACTATGGACCATCACTGATGTACTATGGACCATCACTGATGTACTGTGGATCATCACTGATGTACTGTGGATCATCACTGGTGTACTATGGGCCATCACTGGTGTACTGTGGATCATCACTGGTGTACTATGAATCATCACTGGTGTACTATGGACCATCCCTGATGTACTGTGGATCATCACTGATGTACTATGGACCATCACTGATGTACTATAGATCATCACTGATGTACTATGGACCATCACTGATGTACTATGGATCATGACTGATGTACTGTGGATCATCACTGATGTACTGTGGACCATCCCTGATGTACTGTGGATCATCACTGATGTACTGTGGATCATCACTGATGTACTATAGATCATCACTGATGTACTGTGGATCATCACTGATGTACTATGGATCATCACTGATGTACTATGGATCATCACTGGTGTACAATGGATCATCACTGATGTACTGTGGATCATCACTGATGTACGGTGGGTCATCACTGATGTACTATAAGCCATCACTGATGTACTATGTTTCATCACTGGTGTACTATGGATCATCACTGATGTACTATGGATCATCACTGATGTACTATGGATCATCACTGATGTACTATGGATCATCACTGATGTACTGTGGATCATCACTGATGTACCGTGGATCATCACTGATGTACCGTGGATCATCACTGATGTACCGTGGATCATCACTGATGTACTATAGATCATCACTGGTGTACTATGGGCCATCACTGGTGTACTATGGATCATTACTGGTGTACTATGGATCATCCCTGGTGTACTATGGACCATCACTGATGTACTATGGACCATCACTGATGTACTGTGGATTATCACTGATGTACTATAGATCATCACTGATGTACTATGGACCATCACTGATGTACTATGGACCATCACTGATGTACTATGGACCATCACTGATGTACTATGGACCATCACTGATGTACTGTGGATCATCACTGATGTACTGTGGATCATAACTGGTGTACTATGGGCCATCACTGATGTACTATGGGCCATCACTGATGTACTATGGATCATCACTGATGTAATATGGATCATCACTGATGTACTATGGATCATCACTGATGTACTATGGATCATCACTGGTGTACTATGGATCATCCCTGATGTACTGTGGATCATCACTGATGTACTGTGGATCATCACTGATGTACTGTGGATCATCACTGATGTACTGTGGATCATCACTGATGTACTATAGATCATCACTGATGTACTATAGATCATCACTGATGTACTGTGGATCATCACTTATGTACTGTGGATCATCACTGATGTACTGAGGATCATCACTGATGTACTGTGGATCATCACTGATGTACTGTGGATCATCCCTGATGTACTATAGATCATCATTGATGTACTATGGATCGTCACTGATGTACTATGGATCATCACTGATGTACTATATATCATCACTCATGTACTATAGATCATCACTGATGTACTGTGGATCATCACTGATGTACTGTGGATCATCACTGATTTACTGTGGATCATCACTGATGTACTATGGATCATCACTGATGTACTATGGATCATCCCTGATGTACTATGGACCATCCCTGATGTACTATGGACCATCCCTGATGTACTGTGGATCCTCACTGATGTACTATAGATCATCACTGATGTACTGTGGATCATCACTGATGTACCGTGGATCATCACTGATGTACCGTGGATCATCACTGATGTACCGTGGCTCATCACTGATGTACCGAGCATCATCACTGATTTACCGTGGATCATCACTGATGTACCGTGGATCATCACTGATGTACCATGGATCATCACTGATGTACTGTGGATCATCACTGATGTACTATGGATCATCACTGATGTACTATGGATCATCACTGATGTACTATGGATCATCACTGATGTACTATAGATCATCACTGATGTACTGTGGATCATCACTGATGTACTGTGGATCATCACTGATGTACCGTGGATCATCACTGATGTACTGTGGATCATCACTGATGTACTATGGATCATCACTGGTGTACTGTGGATCATCACTGATGTACTATGGATCATCACTGATGTACTATGGATCATCACTGGTGTACAATGGATCATCACTGGTGTACTATGGATCATCACTGATGTACTGTGGACCATCCCTGATGTACTGTGGATCATCACTGATGTACTGTGGATCATCACTGATGTACTATAGATCATCACTGATGTACTGTGGACCATCACTGATGTACTATGGATCATCACTGATGTACTATGGATCATCACTGATGTACTATGGATCATCACTGGTGTACAATGGATCATCACTGATGTACTGTGAATCATCACTGATGTACGGTGGGTCATCACTGATGTACTATGAGCTATCACTGATGTACTATGGATGATCACTGGTGTACTATGGATCATCACTGATGTACTATGGATCATCACTGATGTACTGTGGATCATCACTGATGTACCGTGGATCAAAACTGATGTACCGTGGATCATCACTGATGTACCGTGGATCATCACTGATGTACTATAGATCATCACTTGTGTACTATGGGCCATCACTGGTGTACTATGGATCATTACTGGTGTACTATGGATCATCCCTGGTGTACTATGGACCATCACTGATGTACTATGGACCATCACTGATGTACTGTGGATTATCACTGATGTACTATAGATCATCACTGATGTACTATGGACCATCACTGATGTACTATGGACCATCACTGATGTACTATGGACCATCACTGATGTACTATGGACCATCACTGATGTACTGTGGATCATCACTGATGTACTGTGGATCATCACTGGTGTACTATGGGCCATCACTGGTGTACTGTGGATCATCACTGGTGTACTATGAATCATCACTGGTGTACTATGGACCATCCCTGATGTACTGTGGATCATCACTGATGTACTATGGACCATCACTGATGTACTATAGATCATCACTGATGTACTATGGACCATCACTGATGTACTATGGATCATCACTGATGTACTGTGGATCATCACTGATGTACTGTGGACCATCCCTGATGTACTGTGGATCATCACTGATGTACTGTGGATCATCACTGATGTACTATAGATCATCACTGATGTACTGTGGATCATCACTGATGTACTATGGATCATCACTGATGTACTATGGATCATCACTGGTGTACAATGGATCATCACTGATGTACTGTGGATCATCACTGATGTACGGTGGGTCATCACTGATGTACTATAAGCCATCACTGATGTACTATGTTTCATCACTGGTGTACTATGGATCATCACTGATGTACTATGGATCATCACTGATGTACTATGGATCATCACTGATGTACTATGGATCATCACTGATGTACTGTGGATCATCACTGATGTACCGTGGATCATCACTGATGTACCGTGGATCATCACTGATGTACCGTGGATCATCACTGATGTACTATAGATCATCACTGGTGTACTATGGGCCATCACTGGTGTACTATGGATCATTACTGGTGTACTATGGATCATCCCTGGTGTACTATGGACCATCACTGATGTACTATGGACCATCACTGATGTACTGTGGATTATCACTGATGTACTATAGATCATCACTGATGTACTATGGACCATCACTGATGTACTATGGACCATCACTGATGTACTATGGACCATCACTGATGTACTATGGACCATCACTGATGTACTGTGGATCATCACTGATGTACTGTGGATCATAACTGGTGTACTATGGGCCATCACTGATGTACTATGGGCCATCACTGATGTACTATGGATCATCACTGATGTAATATGGATCATCACTGATGTACTATGGATCATCACTGATGTACTATGGATCATCACTGGTGTACTATGGATCATCCCTGATGTACTGTGGATCATCACTGATGTACTGTGGATCATCACTGATGTACTGTGGATCATCACTGATGTACTATAGATCATCACTGATGTACTATAGATCATCACTGATGTACTGTGGATCATCACTTATGTACTGTGGATCATCACTGATGTACTGAGGATCATCACTGATGTACTGTGGATCATCACTGATGTACTGTGGATCATCCCTGATGTACTATAGATCATCATTGATGTACTATGGATCGTCACTGATGTACTATGGATCATCACTGATGTACTATATATCATCACTCATGTACTATAGATCATCACTGATGTACTGTGGATCATCACTGATGTACTGTGGATCATCACTGATTTACTGTGGATCATCACTGATGTACTATGGATCATCACTGATGTACTATGGATCATCCCTGATGTACTATGGACCATCCCTGATGTACTATGGACCATCCCTGATGTACTGTGGATCCTCACTGATGTACTATAGATCATCACTGATGTACTGTGGATCATCACTGATGTACCGTGGATCATCACTGATGTACCGTGGATCATCACTGATGTACCGTGGCTCATCACTGATGTACCGAGCATCATCACTGATTTACCGTGGATCATCACTGATGTACCGTGGATCATCACTGATGTACCATGGATCATCACTGATGTACTGTGGATCATCACTGATGTACTATGGATCATCACTGATGTACTATGGATCATCACTGATGTACTATGGATCATCACTGATGTACTATAGATCATCACTGATGTACTGTGGATCATCACTGATGTACTGTGGATCATCACTGATGTACCGTGGATCATCACTGATGTACCGTGGCTCATCACTGATCAGTGATGATCCACAGTACATCAGTGATGGTCCATAGTACATCAGTGATGGTCCATAGTACATCAGTGATGGTCCATAGTACATCAGTGATGATCCACAGTACATCAGTGATGGTCCATAGTACATCAGTGATGGTCCATAGTACACCAGGGATGATCCATAGTACACCAGTGATGATCCATAGTAAACCAGTGATGATCTACGGTACATCAGTGATGATCCACGGTACATCAGTGATGATCTACGGTACATCAGTGATGATCCTCGGTACATCAGTGATGAGCCATGGTACATTAGTGATGATCCACGGTACATCAGTGATGATCTACAGTACATCAGTGATGATCCACAGTACATCAGTGATGATCTATAGTACATCAGTGATGATCCATAGTACATCAGTGATGATCCATAGTACATCAGTGATGATCCATAGTACACCAGTGATGGCCCATAGTACACCAGTGATGATCCACAGTACATCAGTGATGATCCACAGTACATCAGTGATGGTCCATAGTACATCAGTGATGGTCCATAGTACATCAGTGATGGTCCATAGTACATCAGTGATGATCCACAGTACATCAGTGATGGTCCATAGTACATCAGTGATGGTCCATAGTACACCAGGGATGATCCATAGTACACCAGTGATGATCCATAGTAAACCAGTGATGATCCACGGTACATCAGTGATGATCCACGGTACATCAGTGATGATCCTCGGTACACCAGTGATGATCCATAGTACATCAGTGATGATCCATAGTACATCAGTGATGATCCATAGTACACCAGTGATGATCCATAGTACATCAGTGATGGCTCATAGTACATCAGTGATGACCCACAGTACATCAGTGATGATCCACAGTACATCAGGGATGGTCCACAGTACATCAGGGATGGTCCACAGTACATCAGTGATGATCCATAGTACACCAGTGATGATCCATAGTACATCAGTGATGATCCATAGTACATCAGTACTGGCCCATAGTACACCAGTGATGATCCACAGTACATCAGTGATGATCCACAGTACATCAGTGATGATCCACAGTACATCGGTGATGGTCCATAGTACATCAGTGATGGCCCATAGTACACCAGTGATGGCCCATAGTACACCAGTGATGGCCCATAGTACACCAGTGATGGCCCATAGTACACCAGTGATGGCCCATAGTACATCAGTGATGATCTATAGTACATTAGTGATGGTCCATAGTACATCAGGGATGGTCCATAGTACATCAGTGATGATCCACGGTACATCAGTGATGATCCACGGTACATCAGTGATGATCCACGGTACATCAGTGATGATCCTCGGTACATCAGTGATGAGCCACGGTACATCAGTGATGATCCACGGTACATCAGTGATGATCCACAGTACATCAGTGATGATCCACAGTACATCAGTGATGATCTATAGTACATCAGTGATGATCTATAGTACATCAGTGATGATCTATAGTACATCAGTGATGATCCACAGTACATCAGTGATGATCCATAGTACATCAGTGATGATCCACAGTACATCAGTGATGATCCACGGTACATCAGTGATGATCCACGGTACATCAGTGATGATCTACGGTACATCAGTGATGATCCTCGGTACATCAGTGATGAGCCACGGTACATCAGTGATGATCCACGGTACATCAGTGATGATCCACAGTACATCAGTGATGATCCACAGTACATCAGTGATGATCTATAGTACATCAGTGATGATCCATAGTACATCAGTGATGATCCATAGTACACCAGTGATGATCCACAGTACATCAGTGATGATCCATGGTACATCAGTGATGATCCACGGTACATCAGTGATGATCCACGGTAAATCAGTGATGATGCTCGGTACATCAGTGATGAGCCACGGTACATCAGTGATGATCCACGGTACATCAGTGATGATCCACGGTACATCAGTGATGATCCACAGTACATCAGTGATGATCTATAGTACATCAGTGAGGATCCACAGTACATCAGGGATGGTCCATAGTACATCAGGGATGGTCCATAGTACATCAGGGATGATCCATAGTACATCAGTGATGATCCATAGTACATCAGTGATGATCCACAGTAAATCAGTGATGATCCACAGTACATCAGTGATGATCCACAGTACATCAGTGATGATCTATAGTACATGAGTGATGATATATAGTACATCAGTGATGATCCATAGTACATCAGTGACGATCCATAGTACATCAATGATGATCTATAGTACATCAGGGATGATCCACAGTACATCAGTGATGATCCACAGTACATCAGTGATGATCCTCAGTACATCAGTGATGATCCACAGTACATAAGTGATGATCCACAGTACATCAGTGATGATCTATAGTACATCAGTGATGATCTATAGTACATCAGTGATGATCCACAGTACATCAGTGATGATCCACAGTACATCAGTGATGATCCACAGTACATCAGGGATGATCCATAGTACACCAGTGATGATCCATAGTACATCAGTGATGATCCATAGTACATCAGTGATGATCCATATTACATCAGTGATGATCCATAGTACATCAGTGATGGCCCATAGTACATCAGTGATGGCCCATAGTACACCAGTTATGATCCACAGTACATCAGTGATGATCCACAGTACATCAGTGATGGTCCATAGTACATCAGTGATGGTCCATAGTACATCAGTGATGGTCCATAGTACATCAGTGATGGTCCATAGTACATCAGTGATGATCTATAGTACATCAGTGATAATCCACAGTACATCAGTGATGGTCCATAGTACATCAGTGATGGTCCATAGTACACCAGGGATGATCCATAGTACACCAGTAATGATCCATAGTACATCAGTGATGATCCATAGTACATCAGTGATGATCCATAGTACATCAGTGATGGTCCACAGTACATCAGTGATGATCTATAGTACATCAGTGATGATCCACAGTACATCAGTGATGATCCACAGTACATCAGGGATGGTCCACAGTACATCAGTGATGATCCATAGTACACCAGTGATGATCCATTGTACACCAGTGATGATCCATAGTACATCAGTGATGATCCATAGTACATCAGTGATGATCCACAGTACACCAGTGATGATCCATAGTACATCAGTGATGATCCACAGTACATCAGTGATGATCCACGGTACATCAGTGATGATCCACAGTACATCAGTGATGATCTACGGTACATCAGTGATGATCCTCGGTACATCAGTGATGAGCCACGGTACATCAGTGATGATCCACGGTACATCAGTGATGATCCACAGTACATCAGTGATGATCCACAGTACATCAGTGATGATCTATAGTACATCAGTGATGATCTATAGTACATCAGTGATGATCCACAGTACATCAGTGATGATCCATAGTACATCAGTGATGATCCACAGTACATCAGTGATGATCCACGGTACATCAGTGATGATCCACAGTACATCAGTGATGATCTACGGTACATCAGTGATGATCCTCGGTACATCAGTGATGATCCTCGGTACATCAGTGATGAGCCACGGTACATCAGTGATGATCCACGGTACATCAGTGATGATCCACAGTACATCAGTGATGATCCACAGTACATCAGTGATGATCTATAGTACATCAGTGATGATCTATAGTACATCAGTGATGATCCACAGTACATCAGTGATGATCCATAGTACATCAGTGATGATCCACAGTACATCAGTGATGATCCACGGTACATCAGTGATGATCCACGGTACATCAGTGATGATCTACGGTACATCAGTGATGATCCTCGGTACATCAGTGATGAGCCACGGTACATCAGTGATGATCCACAGTACATCAGTGATGATCTATAGTACATCAGTGATGATCCATAGTAGATCAGTGATGATCCTTAGTACATCAGTGATGATCCACGGTACATCAGTGATGATCCACGGTACATCAGTGATGATCCACGGTACATCAGTGATGATCCTCGGTACATCAGTGATGAGCCACGGTACATCAGTGATGATCCACGGTACATCAGTGATGATCCACTGTACATCAGTGATGATCCACAGTACATCAGTGATGATCTATAGTACATCAGTGATGATCTATAGTACATCAGTGATGATCCACAGTACACCAGTGATGATCCATAGTACATCAGTGATGATCCACAGTACATCAGTGATGATCCACGGTACATCAGTGATGATCCACGGTACATCAGTGATGATCTACGGATCATCACTGATGTACTGTGGATCATCACTGATGTACTATAGATCATCACTGATGTACTATAGATCATCACTGATGTACTGTGGATCATCACTTATGTACTGTGGATCATCACTGATGTACTGAGGATCATCACTGATGTACTGTGGATCATCACTGATGTACTGTGGATCATCCCTGATGTACTATAGATCATCACTGATGTACTATGGATCGTCACTGATGTACTATGGATCATCACTGATGTACTATATATCATCACTCATGTACTATAGATCATCACTGATGTACTGTGGATCATCACTGATGTACTGTGGATCATCACTGATTTACTGTGGATCATCACTGATGTACTATGGATCATCACTGATGTACTATGGATCATCCCTGATGTACTATGGACCATCCCTGATGTACTATGGACCATCCCTGATGTACTGTGGATCCTCACTGATGTACTATAGATCATCACTGATGTACTGTGGATCATCACTGATGTACCGTGGATCATCACTGATGTACCGTGGCTCATCACTGATGTACCGAGCATCATCACTGATTTACCGTGGATCATCACTGATGTACCGTGGATCATCACTGATGTACCATGGATCATCACTGATGTACTGTGGATCATCACTGATGTACTATGGATCATCACTGATGTACTATGGACCATCACTGACGTACTGTGGATCATCACTGATGTACCGTGGATCATCACTGGTGTACTATGGGCCATCACTGATGTACTATGGATCATCACTGATGTACTATGGATCATCACTGATGTACTATAGATCATCACTGATGTACTATGGATCATCACTGATGTACTGTGGATCATCACTGATGTACCGTGGATCATCACTGATGTACCGTGGCTCATCACTGATGTACCGAGGATCATCACTGATGTACCGTGGATCATCACTGATGTACCGTGGATCATCACTGATGTACCGTGGATCATCACTGATGTACTGAGGATCATCACTGATGTACTGTGGATCATCACTGATGTACCGTGGATCATCACTGATGTACCGTGGCTCATCACTGATGTACCGTGGCTCATCACTGATGTACCGAGTATCATCACTGATGTACCGAGGATCACCACTGATGTACCATAGATCATCACTGATGTACCGTGGATCATCACTGATGTACCGTGGATCATCACTGATGTACCGTGGATCATCACTGATGTACCGTGGATCATCACTGATGTACTGTGGATCATCACTGATGTACTGTGGATCATCACTGATGTACCGTGGATCATCACTGATGTACCGTGGCTCATCACTGATGTACCGAGGATCATCACTGATGTACCGTGGATCATCACTGATGTACCGTGGATCATCACTGATGTACCATGGATCATCACTGATGTACTGTGGATCATCACTGATGTACTTTGGATCATCACTGATGTACTATAGATCATCACTGATGTACTGTGGATCATCACTGATGTACCGTGGATCATCACTGATGTACCGTGGATCATCACTGATGTACCGTGGCTCATCACTGATGTACCAAGCATCATCACTGATTTACCGTGGATCATCACTGATGTACCGTGGATCATCACTGATGTACCATGGATCATCACTGATGTACTGTGGATCATCACTGATGTACTATGGATCATCACTGATGTACTATGGACCATCACTGACGTACTGTGGATCATCACTGATGTACCGTGGATCATCACTGGTGTACTATGGGCCATCACTGATGTACTATGGATCATCACTGATGTACTATGGATCATCACTGATGTACTATAGATCATCACTGATGTACTGTGGATCATCACTGATCTACTGTGGATCATCACTGATGTACCGTGGATCATCACTGGTGTACCGTGGCTCATCACTGATGTACCGAGGATCATCACTGATGTACCGTGGATCATCACTGATGTACCGTGGATCATCACTGATGTACCGTGGATCATCACTGATGTACTGAGGATCATCACTGATGTACTATGGGCCATCACTGATATAATGTGGATCATCACTGATGTACTGTGGATCATCACTGATGTACTTTGGATCATCACTGATGTACTATAGATCATCACTGATGTACTGTGGATCATCACTGATGTACCGTGGATCATCACTGATGTACCGTGGATCATCACTGATGTACCGTGGCTCATCACTGATGTACCAAGCATCATCACTGATTTACCGTGGATCATCACTGATGTACCGTGGATCATCACTGATGTACCATGGATCATCACTGATGTACTGTGGATCATCACTGATGTACTATGGATCATCACTGATGTACTATGGACCATCACTGACGTACTGTGGATCATCACTGATGTACCGTGGATCATCACTGGTGTACTATGGGCCATCACTGATGTACTATGGATCATCACTGATGTACTATGGATCATCACTGATGTACTATAGATCATCACTGATGTACTGTGGATCATCACTGATCTACTGTGGATCATCACTGATGTACCGTGGATCATCACTGGTGTACCGTGGCTCATCACTGATGTACCGAGGATCATCACTGATGTACCGTGGATCATCACTGATGTACCGTGGATCATCACTGATGTACCGTGGATCATCACTGATGTACTGAGGATCATCACTGATGTACTATGGGCCATCACTGATATAATGTGGATCATCACTGATGTTCTGTGGATCATCACTGATGTACTGTGATTCATCACTGATGTACTGTGGATCATCACTGATGTACCGTGGCTCATCACTGATGTACCGAGGATCATCACTGATGTACCATGGATCATCACTGATGTACCGTGGATCATCACTGATGTACCGTGGATCATCACTGATGTACCATGGATCATCACTGATGTACTGTGGATCATCACTGATGTACTTTGGATCATCACTGATGTACATTAGATCATCACTGATGTACTGTGGATCATCACTGATGTACCGTGGATCATCACTGATGTACCGTGGCTCATCACTGATGTACCGAGCATCATCACTGATTTACCGTGGATCATCACTGATGTACCGTGGATCATCACTGATGTACCATGGATCATCACTGATGTACTGTGGATCATCACTGATGTACTATGGATCATCACTGATGTACTATGGACCATCACTGACGTACTGTGGATCATCACTGATGTACCGTGGATCATCACTGGTGTACTATGGGCCATCACTGATGTACTATGGATCATCACTGATGTACTATGGATCATCACTGATGTACTATAGATCATCACTGATGTACTATGGATCATCACTGATGTACTGTGGATCATCACTGATGTACCGTGGATCATCACTGATGTACCGTGGCTCATCACTGATGTACCGAGGATCATCACTGATGTACCGTGGATCATCACTGATGTACCGTGGATCATCACTGATGTACCGTGGATCATCACTGATGTACTGAGGATCATCACTGATGTACTATGGGCCATCACTGATATACTGTGGATCATCACTGATGTACTGTGGATCATCACTGATGTACTGTGATTCATCACTGATGTACTGTGGATCATCACTGATGTACTGTGGATCATCACTGATGTACTATGGATCATCACTGATGTACTATAGATCATCACTGATGTACTGTGGATCCTCACTGATGTACTGTGGATCATCACTGGTGTACTATGGATCATCCCTGGTGTACTATGGATCATCACTGGTGTACTATGGATCATCACTGATGCTCTGTGGACCATCCCTGATGTATTGTGGATCATCACTGATGTACTGTGGATCATCACTGATGTACTGTGGATCATCACTGATGTACTATGGATCATCACTGATGTACTATGGATCATCACTGATGTACTATAGATCATCACTGATGTACTGTGGACCATCCCTGATGTACTGTGGATCATCACTGATGTACTATGAGCCATCACTGATGTATTATGGGCCATCACTGATGAACTGTGGACCATCACTGATGTACTATAGATCATCACTGATGTACTGTGGATAATCACTGATGTACTGTGGATCATCACTGATGTACTGAGGATCATCACTAATGTACTATGGGCCATCACTGATGTACTGTGGATCATCACTGGTGTACTATGGATCATCACTGATGTACTGTGGATCATCACTGATGTACTATGGATCATCACTGATGTACTGTGGATCATCACTGAGGTACTATAGATCATCACTGATGTATTGTGGATCATCACTGATATACTATAGATCATCACTGATGTACTGAGGATCATCACTGATGTACTGAGGATCATCACTGATGTACTATGGATCATCACTGATGTACCGTGGCTCATCACTGATGTACCGAGGATCATCACTGATGTACCGTGGATCATCACTGATGTACCGTGGATCATCACTGATGTACTATGGATCATCACTGATGTACTATGGATCATCACTGATGTACTATAGATCATCACTGATGTACTGTGGATCATCACTGATGTACCGTGGCTCATCACTGATGTACCGAGGATCATCACTGATGTACCGTAGATCATCACTGATGTACCGTGGATCATCACTGATGTACTGTGGATCATTACTGTTGTACCGTGGATCATCACTGGTGTACTATGGGCCATCACTGATGTACTATGGATCATCACTGATGTACTATGGATCATCACTGATGTACTATAGATCATCACTGATGTACTATGGATCATCACTGATGTACTGTGGATCATCACTGATGTACCATGGATCATCACTGATGTACCGTGGCTCATCACTGATGTACCGAGGATCATCACTGATGTACCGAGGATCACCACTGATGTACCGTAGATCATCACTGATGTACCGTGGATCATCACTGATGTACCGTGGATCATCACTGATGTACTATGGATCATCACTGATGTACTGTGGATCATCACTGATGTACTATAGATCATCACTGATGTACTATAGATCATCACTGATGTACTGTGGATCATCACTGATGTACTGTGGATCATCACTGATGTACCGTGGATCATCACTGATGTACCATGGCTTATCACTGATGTACCGAGGATCATCACTGATGTACCGTGGATCATCACTGATGTACCGTGGATCATCACTGATGTACCGTGGATCATCACTGATGTACCATGGATCATCACTGATGTACTGTGGATCATCACTGATGTACTTTGGATCATCACTGATGTACTATAGATCATCACTGATGTACTGTGGATCATCACTGATGTACCGTGGATCATCACTGATGTACCGTGGATCATCACTGATGTACCGTGGCTCATCACTGATGTACCGAGCATCATCACTGATTTACCGTGGATCATCACTGATGTACCGTGGATCATCACTGATGTACCGTGGATCATCACTGATGTACCGTGGATCATCACTGATGAACCGTGGCTCATCACTGATGTACCGAGGATCATCACTGATGTACCGAGGATCACCACTGATGTACCGTAGATCATCACTGATGTACCGTGGATCATCACTGATGTACTGTGGATCATCACTGATGTACTATGGATCATCACTGATGTACTATGGACCATCACTGATGTACTGTGGATCATCACTGATGTACCGTGGATCATCACTGATGTACTGTGGATCATCACTGATGTACTATGGATCATCACTGATGTACTGTGGATCATCACTGATGTACTATTGATCATCACTGATGTACTATAGATCATCACTGATGTACTGTGGATCATCACTGATGTACTGTGGATCATCACTGATGTACCGTGGATCATCACTGATGTACCGTCGCTCATCACTGATGTACCGAGGATCATCACTGATGTACCGTGGATCATCACTGATGTACCGTGGATCATCACTGATGTACCATGGATCATCACTGATGTACCATGGATCATCACTGATGTACTGTGGATCATCACTGATGTACTTTGGATCATCACTGATGTACTATAGATCATCACTGATGTACTGTGGATCATCACTGATGTACCGTGGATCATCACTGATGTACCGTGGATCATCACTGATGTACCGTGGCTCATCACTGATGTACCGAGCATCATCACTGATTTACCGTGGATCATCACTGATGTACCGTGGATCATCACTGATGTACCATGGATCATCACTGATGTACTGTGGATCATCACTGATGTACTATGGATCATCACTGATGTACTATGGACCATCACTGATGTACTGTGGATCATCACTGATGTACCGTGGATCATCACTGGTGTACTATGGGCCATCACTGATGTACTATGGATCATCACTGATGTACTATGGATCATCACTGATGTACTATAGATCATCACTGATGTACTGTGGATCATCACTGATGTACTGTGGATCATCACTGATGTACCGTGGATCATCACTGGTGTACCGTGGCTCATCACTGATGTACCGTGGATCATCACTGATGTACTGAGGATCATCACTGATGTACTATGGGCCATCACTGATATACTGTGGATCATCACTGATGTACTGTGGATCATCACTGATGTACTGTGATTCATCACTGATGTACTGTGGATCATCACTGATGTACTGTGGCTCATCACTGATGTACCGAGGATCATCACTGATGTACCATGGATCATCACTGATGTACCGTGGATCATCACTGATGTACCGTGGATCATCACTGATGTACCATGGATCATCACTGATGTACTGTGGATCATCACTGATGTACTTTGGATCATCACTGATGTACTATAGATCATCACTGATGTACTGTGGATCATCACTGATGTACCGTGGATCATCACTGATGTACCGTGGATCATCACTGATGTACCGTGGCTCATCACTGATGTACCGAGCATCATCACTGATTTACCGTGGATCATCACTGATGTACCGTGGATCATCACTGATGTACCATGGATCATCACTGATGTACTGTGGATCATCACTGATGTACTATGGATCATCACTGATGTACTATGGACCATCACTGACGTACTGTGGATCATCACTGATGTACCGTGGATCATCACTGGTGTACTATGGGCCATCACTGATGTACTATGGATCATCACTGATGTACTATAGATCATCACTGATGTACTGTGGATCATCACTGATGTACTGTGGATCATCACTGATGTACCGTGGATCATCACTGGTGTACCGTGGCTCATCACTGATGTACCGAGGATCATCACTGATGTACCGTGGATCATCACTGATGTACCGTGGATCATCACTGATGTACTGAGGATCATCACTGATGTACTATGGGCCATCACTGATATACTGTGGATCATCACTGATGTACTGTGGATCATCACTGATGTACTGTGATTCATCACTGATGTACTGTGGATCATCACTGATGTACCGTGGCTCATCACTGATGTACCGAGGATCATCACTGATGTACCATGGATCATCACTGATGTACCGTGGATCATCACTGATGTACCGTGGATCATCACTGATGTACCATGGATCATCACTGATGTACCGTGGCTCATCACTGATGTACCGAGGATCATCACTGATGTACCGAGGATCACCACTGATGTACCATGGATCATCACTGATGTACCGTGGATCATCACTGATGTACCGTGGATCATCACTGATGTACCATGGATCATCACTGATGTACTGTGGATCATCACTGATGTACTTTGGATCATCACTGATGTACTATAGATCATCACTGATGTACCGTGGATCATCACTGATGTACCGTGGATCATCACTGATGTACCGTGGATCATCACTGATGTACCGTGGCTCATCACTGATGTACCGAGCATCATCACTGATTTACCGTGGATCATCACTGATGTACCGTGGATCATCACTGATGTACCATGGATCATCACTGATGTACTGTGGATCATCACTGATGTACTATGGATCATCACTGATGTACTATGGACCATCACTGACGTACTGTGGATCATCACTGATGTACCGTGGATCATCACTGGTGTACTATGGGCCATCACTGATGTACTATGGATCATCACTGATGTACTATAGATCATCACTGATGTACTGTGGATCATCACTGATGTACTGTGGATCATCACTGATGTACCGTGGATCATCACTGGTGTACCGTGGCTCATCACTGATGTACCGAGGATCATCACTGATGTACCGTGGATCATCACTGATGTACCGTGGATCATCACTGATGTACTGAGGATCATCACTGATGTACTATGGGCCATCACTGATATACTGTGGATCATCACTGATGTACTGTGGATCATCACTGATGTACTGTGATTCATCACTGATGTACTGTGGATCATCACTGATGTACCGTGGCTCATCACTGATGTACCGAGGATCATCACTGATGTACCATGGATCATCACTGATGTACCGTGGATCATCACTGATGTACCGTGGATCATCACTGATGTACCATGGATCATCACTGATGTACCGTGGCTCATCACTGATGTACCGAGGATCATCACTGATGTACCGAGGATCACCACTGATGTACCGTAGATCATCACTGATGTACCGTGGATCATCACTGATGTACTGTGGATCATCACTGATGTACTATGGATCATCACTGATGTACTGTGGATCATCACTGATGTACTATAGATCATCACTGATGTACTATAGATCATCACTGATGTACTGTGGATCATCACTGATGTACTGTGGATCATCACTGATGTACCGTGGATCATCACTGATGTACCGTCGCTCATCACTGATGTACCGAGGATCATCACTGATGTACCGTGGATCATCACTGATGTACCGTGGATCATCACTGATGTACCGTGGATCATCACTGATGTACCATGGATCATCACTGATGTACTGTGGATCATCACTGATGTACTTTGGATCATCACTGATGTACTATAGATCATCACTGATGTACTGTGGATCATCACTGATGTACCGTGGATCATCACTGATGTACCGTGGCTCATCACTGATGTACCGAGCATCATCACTGATTTACCGTGGATCATCACTGATGTACCGTGGATCATCACTGATGTACCATGGATCATCACTGATGTACTGTGGATCATCACTGATGTACTATGGATCATCACTGATGTACTATGGACCATCACTGACGTACTGTGGATCATCACTGATGTACCGTGGATCATCACTGATGTACCGTCGCTCATCACTGATGTACCGAGGATCATCACTGATGTACCGTGGATCATCACTGATGTACCGTGGATCATCACTGATGTACCGTGGATCATCACTGATGTACCATGGATCATCACTGATGTACTGTGGATCATCACTGATGTACTTTGGATCATCACTGATGTACTATAGATCATCACTGATGTACTGTGGATCATCACTGATGTACCGTGGATCATCACTGATGTACCGTGGATCATCACTGATGTACCGTGGCTCATCACTGATGTACCGAGCATCATCACTGATTTACCGTGGATCATCACTGATGTACCGTGGATCATCACTGATGTTCCATGGATCATCACTGATGTACTGTGGATCATCACTGATGTACTATGGATCATCACTGATGTACTATGGACCATCACTGATGTACTGTGGATCATCACTGATGTACCGTGGATCATCACTGGTGTACTATGGGCCATCACTGATGTACTATGGATCATCACTGATGTACTATGGATCATCACTGATGTACTATAGATCATCACTGATGTACTGTGGATCATCACTGATGTACTGTGGATCATCACTGATGTACCGTGGATCATCACTGGTGTACCGTGGCTCATCACTGATGTACCGTGGATCATCACTGATGTACTGAGGATCATCACTGATGTACTATGGGCCATCACTGATATACTGTGGATCATCACTGATGTACTGTGGATCATCACTGATGTACTGTGATTCATCACTGATGTACTGTGGATCATCACTGATGTACTGTGGCTCATCACTGATGTACCGAGGATCATCACTGATGTACCATGGATCATCACTGATGTACCGTGGATCATCACTGATGTACCATGGATCATCACTGATGTACTGTGGATCATCACTGATGTACTTTGGATCATCACTGATGTACTATAGATCATCACTGATGTACTGTGGATCATCACTGATGTACCGTGGATCATCACTGATGTACCGTGGATCATCACTGATGTACCGTGGCTCATCACTGATGTACCGAGCATCATCACTGATTTACCGTGGATCATCACTGATGTACCGTGGATCATCACTGATGTACCATGGATCATCACTGATGTACTGTGGATCATCACTGATGTACTATGGATCATCACTGATGTACTATGGACCATCACTGACGTACTGTGGATCATCACTGATGTACCGTGGATCATCACTGGTGTACTATGGGCCATCACTGATGTACTATGGATCATCACTGATGTACTATAGATCATCACTGATGTACTGTGGATCATCACTGATGTACTGTGGATCATCACTGATGTACCGTGGATCATCACTGGTGTACCGTGGCTCATCACTGATGTACCGAGGATCATCACTGATGTACCGTGGATCATCACTGATGTACCGTGGATCATCACTGATGTACTGAGGATCATCACTGATGTACTATGGGCCATCACTGATATACTGTGGATCATCACTGATGTACTGTGGATCATCACTGATGTACTGTGATTCATCACTGATGTACTGTGGATCATCACTGATGTACCGTGGCTCATCACTGATGTACCGAGGATCATCACTGATGTACCATGGATCATCACTGATGTACCGTGGATCATCACTGATGTACCGTGGATCATCACTGATGTACCATGGATCATCACTGATGTACCGTGGCTCATCACTGATGTACCGAGGATCATCACTGATGTACCGAGGATCACCACTGATGTACCGTAGATCATCACTGATGTACCGTGGATCATCACTGATGTACTGTGGATCATCACTGATGTACTATGGATCATCACTGATGTACTGTGGATCATCACTGATGTACTATAGATCATCACTGATGTACTATAGATCATCACTGATGTACTGTGGATCATCACTGATGTACTGTGGATCATCACTGATGTACCGTGGATCATCACTGATGTACCGTCGCTCATCACTGATGTACCGAGGATCATCACTGATGTACCGTGGATCATCACTGATGTACCGTGGATCATCACTGATGTACCGTGGATCATCACTGATGTACCATGGATCATCACTGATGTACTGTGGATCATCACTGATGTACTTTGGATCATCACTGATGTACTATAGATCATCACTGATGTACTGTGGATCATCACTGATGTACCGTGGATCATCACTGATGTACCGTGGCTCATCACTGATGTACCGAGCATCATCACTGATTTACCGTGGATCATCACTGATGTACCGTGGATCATCACTGATGTACCATGGATCATCACTGATGTACTGTGGATCATCACTGATGTACTGTGGATCATCACTGATGTACTATGGACCATCACTGACGTACTGTGGATCATCACTGATGTACCGTGGATCATCACTGGTGTACTATGGGCCATCACTGACGTACTATGGATCATCACTGATGTACTATGGATCATCACTGATGTACTATAGATCATCACTGATGTACTGTGGATCATCACTGATGTACTGTGGATCATCACTGATGTACCGTGGATCATCACTGGTGTACCGTGGCTCATCACTGATGTACCGAGGATCATCACTGATGTACCGTGGATCATCACTGATGTACCGTGGATCATCACTGATGTACTGAGGATCATCACTGATGTACTATGGGCCATCACTGATATACTGTGGATCATCACTGATGCACTGTGGATCATCACTGATGTACTGTGATTCATCACTGATGTACTGTGGATCATCACTGATGTACTGTGGCTCATCACTGATGTACCGAGGATCATCACTGATGTACCATGGATCATCACTGATGTACTGTGGATCATCACTGATGTACCGTGGATCATCACTGATGTACCATGGATCATCACTGATGTACTGTGCATCATCACTGATGTACTTTGGATCATCACTGATGTACTATAGATCATCACTGATGTACTATGGACCATCACTGACGTACTGTGGATCATCACTGATGTACCGTGGATCATCACTGGTGTACTATGGGCCATCACTGATGTACTATGGATCATCACTGATGTACTATGGATCATCACTGATGTACTATAGATCATCACTGATGTACTGTGGATCATCACTGATGTACTGTGGATCATCACTGATGTACCGTGGATCATCACTGATGTACCGTCGCTCATCACTGATGTACCGAGGATCATCACTGATGTACCGTGGATCATCACTGATGTACCGTGGATCATCACTGATGTACCGTGGATCATCACTGATGTACCATGGATCATCACTGATGTACTGTGGATCATCACTGATGTACTTTGGATCATCACTGATGTACTATAGATCATCACTGATGTACTGTGGATCATCACTGATGTACCGTGGATCATCACTGATGTACCGTGGATCATCACTGATGTACCGTGGCTCATCACTGATGTACCGAGCATCATCACTGATTTACCGTGGATCATCACTGATGTACCGTGGATCATCACTGATGTACCATGGATCATCACTGATGTACTGTGGATCATCACTGATGTACTATGGATCATCACTGATGTACTATGGACCATCACTGATGTACTGTGGATCATCACTGATGTACCGTGGATCATCACTGGTGTACTATGGGCCATCACTGATGTACTATGGATCATCACTGATGTACTATGGATCATCACTGATGTACTATAGATCATCACTGATGTACTGTGGATCATCACTGATGTACTGTGGATCATCACTGATGTACCGTGGATCATCACTGGTGTACCGTGGCTCATCACTGATGTACCGTGGATCATCACTGATGTACTGAGGATCATCACTGATGTACTATGGGCCATCACTGATATACTGTGGATCATCACTGATGTACTGTGGATCATCACTGATGTACTGTGATTCATCACTGATGTACTGTGGATCATCACTGATGTACTGTGGCTCATCACTGATGTACCGAGGATCATCACTGATGTACCATGGATCATCACTGATGTACCGTGGATCATCACTGATGTACCATGGATCATCACTGATGTACTGTGGATCATCACTGATGTACTTTGGATCATCACTGATGTACTATAGATCATCACTGATGTACTGTGGATCATCACTGATGTACCGTGGATCATCACTGATGTACCGTGGATCATCACTGATGTACCGTGGCTCATCACTGATGTACCGAGCATCATCACTGATTTACCGTGGATCATCACTGATGTACCGTGGATCATCACTGATGTACCATGGATCATCACTGATGTACTGTGGATCATCACTGATGTACTATGGATCATCACTGATGTACTATGGACCATCACTGACGTACTGTGGATCATCACTGATGTACCGTGGATCATCACTGGTGTACTATGGGCCATCACTGATGTACTATGGATCATCACTGATGTACTATAGATCATCACTGATGTACTGTGGATCATCACTGATGTACTGTGGATCATCACTGATGTACCGTGGATCATCACTGGTGTACCGTGGCTCATCACTGATGTACCGAGGATCATCACTGATGTACCGTGGATCATCACTGATGTACCGTGGATCATCACTGATGTACTGAGGATCATCACTGATGTACTATGGGCCATCACTGATATACTGTGGATCATCACTGATGTACTGTGGATCATCACTGATGTACTGTGATTCATCACTGATGTACTGTGGATCATCACTGATGTACCGTGGCTCATCACTGATGTACCGAGGATCATCACTGATGTACCATGGATCATCACTGATGTACCGTGGATCATCACTGATGTACCGTGGATCATCACTGATGTACCATGGATCATCACTGATGTACCGTGGCTCATCACTGATGTACCGAGGATCATCACTGATGTACCGAGGATCACCACTGATGTACCGTAGATCATCACTGATGTACCGTGGATCATCACTGATGTACTGTGGATCATCACTGATGTACTATGGATCATCACTGATGTACTGTGGATCATCACTGATGTACTATAGATCATCACTGATGTACTATAGATCATCACTGATGTACTGTGGATCATCACTGATGTACTGTGGATCATCACTGATGTACCGTGGATCATCACTGATGTACCGTCGCTCATCACTGATGTACCGAGGATCATCACTGATGTACCGTGGATCATCACTGATGTACCGTGGATCATCACTGATGTACCATGGATCATCACTGATGTACTGTGGATCATCACTGATGTACTTTGGATCATCACTGATGTACTATAGATCATCACTGATGTACTGTGGATCATCACTGATGTACCGTGGATCATCACTGATGTACCGTGGCTCATCACTGATGTACCGAGCATCATCACTGATTTACCGTGGATCATCACTGATGTACCGTGGATCATCACTGATGTACCATGGATCATCACTGATGTACTGTGGATCATCACTGATGTACTATGGATCATCACTGATGTACTATGGACCATCACTGACGTACTGTGGATCATCACTGATGTACCGTGGATCATCACTGGTGTACTATGGGCCATCACTGATGTACTATGGATCATCACTGATGTACTATGGATCATCACTGATGTACTATAGATCATCACTGATGTACTGTGGATCATCACTGATGTACTGTGGATCATCACTGATGTACCGTGGATCATCACTGGTGTACCGTGGCTCATCACTGATGTACCGAGGATCATCACTGATGTACCGTGGATCATCACTGATGTACCGTGGATCATCACTGATGTACTGAGGATCATCACTGATGTACTATGGGCCATCACTGATATACTGTGGATCATCACTGATGCACTGTGGATCATCACTGATGTACTGTGATTCATCACTGATGTACTGTGGATCATCACTGATGTACTGTGGCTCATCACTGATGTACCGAGGATCATCACTGATGTACCATGGATCATCACTGATGTACTGTGGATCATCACTGATGTACCGTGGATCATCACTGATGTACCATGGATCATCACTGATGTACTGTGGATCATCACTGATGTACTTTGGATCATCACTGATGTACTATAGATCATCACTGATGTACTGTGGATCATCACTGATGTACCGTGGATCATCACTGATGTACCGTAGATCATCACTGATGTACCGTGGATCATCACTGATGTACTGTGGATCATCACTGATGTACTATGGATCATCACTGATGTACTGTGGATCATCACTGATGTACTATAGATCATCACTGATGTACTATAGATCATCACTGATGTACTGTGGATCATCACTGATGTACTGTGGATCATCACTGATGTACCGTGGATCATCACTGATGTACCGTCGCTCATCACTGATGTACCGAGGATCATCACTGATGTACCGTGGATCATCACTGATGTACCGTGGATCATCACTGATGTACCATGGATCATCACTGATGTACTGTGGATCATCACTGATGTACTTTGGATCATCACTGATGTACTATAGATCATCACTGATGTACTGTGGATCATCACTGATGTACCGTGGATCATCACTGATGTACCGTGGCTCATCACTGATGTACCGAGCATCATCACTGATTTACCGTGGATCATCACTGATGTACCGTGGATCATCACTGATGTACCATGGATCATCACTGATGTACTGTGGATCATCACTGATGTACTATGGATCATCACTGATGTACTATGGACCATCACTGACGTACTGTGGATCATCACTGATGTACCGTGGATCATCACTGGTGTACTATGGGCCATCACTGATGTACTATGGATCATCACTGATGTACTATGGATCATCACTGATGTACTATAGATCATCACTGATGTACTGTGGATCATCACTGATGTACTGTGGATCATCACTGATGTACCGTGGATCATCACTGGTGTACCGTGGCTCATCACTGATGTACCGAGGATCATCACTGATGTACCGTGGATCATCACTGATGTACCGTGGATCATCACTGATGTACTGAGGATCATCACTGATGTACTATGGGCCATCACTGATATACTGTGGATCATCACTGATGCACTGTGGATCATCACTGATGTACTGTGATTCATCACTGATGTACTGTGGATCATCACTGATGTACTGTGGCTCATCACTGATGTACCGAGGATCATCACTGATGTACCATGGATCATCACTGATGTACTGTGGATCATCACTGATGTACCGTGGATCATCACTGATGTACCATGGATCATCACTGATGTACTGTGGATCATCACTGATGTACTTTGGATCATCACTGATGTACTATAGATCATCACTGATGTACTGTGGATCATCACTGATGTACCGTGGATCATCACTGATGTACCGTGGATCATCACTGATGTACCGTGGCTCATCACTGATGTACCGAGGATCATCACTGATTTACCGTGGATCATCACTGATGTACCGTGGATCATCACTGATGTACCATGGATCATCACTGATGTACTGTGGATCATCACTGATGTACTATGGATCATCACTGATGTACTATGGACCATCACTGACGTACTGTGGATCATCACTGATGTACCGTGGATCATCACTGGTGTACTATGGGCCATCACTGATGTACTATGGATCATCACTGATGTACTATGGATCATCACTGATGTACTATAGATCATCACTGATGTACTATGGATCATCACTGATGTACTGTGGATCATCACTGATGTACCGTGGATCATCACTGATGTACCGTGGCTCATCACTGATGTACCGAGGATCATCACTGATGTACCGTGGATCATCACTGATGTACCGTGGATCATCACTGATGTACTATGGGCCATCACTGATATACTGTGGATCATCACTGATGTACTGTGGATCATCACTGATGTACTGTGATTCATCACTGATGTACTGTGGATCATCACTGATGTACTGTGGATCATCACTGATGTACTATGGGCCATCACTGGTGTACTGTGGATCATCGCTGATGTACTATGGACCATCCCTGATGTACTATGGACCATCCCTGATGTTCTGTGGATCATCACTGATGTACTATGGATCATCACTGATATACTATAGATCATCACTGATGTACTGTGAATCCTCACTGATGTACTGTGGATCATCACTGGTGTACTATGGATCATCCCTGGTGTACTATGGATCATCACTGGTGTACTATGGATCATCACTGATGCTCTGTGGACAATCCCTGATGTATTGTGGATCATCACTGATGTACTGTGGATCATCACTGATGTACTGTGGATCATCACTGATGTACTGTGGATCATCACTGATGTACTATGGATCATCACTGATGTACTATGGATCATCACTGATGTACTATAGATCATCACTGATGTACTGTGGACCATCCCTGATGTACTGTGGATCATCACTGATGTACTATGAGCCATCACTGATGTATTATGGGCCATCACTGATGAACTGTGGATCATCACTGATGTACTATAGATCATCACTGATGTACTGTGGATAATCACTGATGTACTGTGGATCATCACTGATGTACTGAGGATCATCACTAATGTACTATGGGCCATCACTGATGTACTGTGGATCATCACTGGTGTACTATGGATCATCACTGATGTACTGTGGATCATCACTGATGTACTATGGATCATCACTGATGTACTGTGGATCATCACTGATGTACTATAGATCATCACTGATGTATTGTGGATCATCACTGATATACTATAGATCATCACTGATGTTCTGAGGATCATCACTGATGTACTGAGGATCATCACTGATGTACTATGGATCATCACTGATGTACTGTGGATCATCACTGATGTACTATAGGTCATCACTGATGTACTATGGATCATCACTGATGTACTATGGACGATCCCTGATGTACTATGGACCATCCCTGATGTACTGTGGATCATCACTGATGTACTGTGGATCATCACTGGTGTACTATAGATCATCACTGATGTACTATGGGCCATCACTGGTGTACTATGGGCCATCACTGGTGTACTATGGGCCATCACTGGTGTACTATGGGCCATCACTGGTGTACTATGGATCATCACTGATGTACTATGGACCATCCCTGATGTACAATGGACCATCCCTGATGTACTATGGACCATCCCTGATGTACTATAGATCATCACTGATGTACTGTGGATCATCACTGATGTACTGTGGATCATCCCTGGTGTACTATGGATCATCACTGATGTACTGTGGATCATCACTGATGTACTGTGGATCATCCCTGGTGTACTATGGATCATCACTGGTGTACTATGGGCCATCACTGATGTACTATGGATCATCACTGATGTACTATGGATCATCACTGATGTACTATAGATCATCACTGATGTAGTGTTAATCATCACTGATGTACCGTGGATCATCACTGATGTACCGTGGATCATCACTGATGTACTGTGGATCATCACTGATGTACTATGGATCATCACTGATGTACTGTGGATCATCACTGATGTACTATAGATCATCACTGATGTACTATAGATCATCACTGATGTACTGTGGATCATTACTGGTGTACTATGGATCATCCCTGGTGTACTATGGATCATCACTGGTGTACTATGAATCATCACTGGTGTACTATGGATCATCACTGATGTACTGTGGACCAACCCTGATGTATTGTGGTTCATCACTGATGCACTGTGGATCATCACTGATGTACTGTGGATCATCACTGATGTACTATGGATCATCTCTGATGTGCTATGGATCATCACTGATGTACTATGAGCCATCACTGATGTTCTATGGATCATCACTGGTGTACTATGGATCATCACTGATGTACTGTGGACCATCCCTGATGTACTGTGGATCATCACTGCTGTACTATGAGCCATCACTGATGTATTATGGGCCATCACTGATGTACTGTGGATCATCACTGATGTACTATAGATCATCACTGATGTACTATGGATAATCACTGATGTACTGTGGATCATCACTGATGTACTGAGGATCATCACTGATGTACTATGGGCAATCACTGATGTACTGTGGATCATCACTGATGTACTGTGGATCATCACTGATGTACCATAGATCATCACTGATGTACTATGGGCCATCACTGGTGTACTATGGGCCATAACTGGTGTACTGTGGATCATCACTGATGTACTATGGACCATCCCTGATGTACTATGGACCATCCCTGATGTTCTGTGGATCATCACTAATGTACTATGTATCATCACTGATGTACTATGGATCCTCAGTGATGCACTATGGATCATCACTGATGTACCGTGCATCATCACTGATGTACTGTGGATCATCACTGATGTACTGTGGATCATTACTGATGTACTGTTGATCATCACTGAAGTACTATGGGCCATCACTGGTGTACTATGGATCATCACTGGTGTACTATGAATCATCACTGGTGTACTATGGATCATCACTGATGTACTGTGGATCATCACTGATGTACTATAGATCATCACTAATGTACTGTGGATCATCACTGATGTACTGTGGATCATCACTGATGTACCGTGGATCATCACTGATGTACCGTGGCTCATCACTGATGTACCGAGGATCATCACTGATGTACCGTGGATCATCACTGATGTACCATGGATCATCACTGATGTACCGTGGATCATCACTGATGTACTATGGACCATCCCTGATGTACTATGGACCATCACTAATGTACAATAGATCATCACTGATGTACTATGGGCCATCACTGGTGTACTATGGGCCATCACTGGTGTACTATGGGCCATCACTGGTGTACTATGGGCCATCACTGGTGTACTATGGGCCATCACTGGTGTACTATGGGCCATCACTGATGTACTATGGACCATCACCGATGTACTGTGGATCATCACTGATGTACTGTGGATCATCACTGATGTACTGTGGATCATCACTGGTGTACTATGGGCCAGTACTGATGTACTATGGATCATCACTGATGTACTATGGATCATCACTGGTGTACTATGGATCATCACTGATGTACTGTGGACCATCCCTGATGTACTGTGGACCATCCCTGTTGTACTGTGGATCATCACTGATGTACTGTGGATCATCACTGATGTACTGTGGGTCATCACTGATGTACTATGAGCCATCACTGATGTACTATGGATCATCACTGGTGTACTATGGATCATCACTGATGTACTATGGATCATCACTGATGTACTATGGATCATCACTGGTGTACCGAGGATCATCACTGATGTACCGTGGATCATCACTGATGTACCGTGGATCATCACTGGTTTACTATGGATCATCACTGGTGTACTATGGATCCTCCCTGGTGTACTATGGACCATCACTGATGTACTATGGACCATCACTGATGTACTGTGGATCATCACTGATGTACTATGGACCATCACTGATGTACTATGGACCATCACTGATGTACTGTGGATCATCACTGATGTACTGTGGATCATCACTGGTGTACTATGGGCCATCACTGGTGTACTATGGATCATCACTGATGTACTGTGGATCATCACTGATGTACTATGGATCATCACTGGTGTACTGTGGATCATCACTGATGTACTATAGATCATCACTGATGTACTATAGATCATCACTGATGTACTGTGGATCATCACTGATGTACTATGGACCATCACTGATGTACTATGGACCATCACTGATGTACTGTGGATCATCACTGATGTACTATGGACCATCACTGATGTACTATGGACCATCACTGATGTACTATGGACCATCACTGATGTACTGTGGATCATCACTGATGTACTGTGGATCATCACTGGTGTACTATGGGCCATCACTGGTGTACTATGGATCATCACTGATGTACTATGGATCATCACTGATGTACTATGGATCATCACTGATGTACTATAGATCATCACTGATGTACAGTGGATCATCACTGATGTACTGTGGATCATCACTGATGTACCGTGGATCATCACTGATGTACCGTGGCTCATCACTGATGTACCGAGGATCATCACTGATGTACCGTAGATCATCACTGATGTACCGTGGATCATCACTGATGTACCGTGGATCATCACTGATGTACCGTGGATCATCACTGATGTACTATGGATCATCACTGATGTACTGTGGATCATCACTGATGTACTATAGATCATCACTGATGTACTGTGGATCATCACTGATGTACTGTGGATCATCACTGATGTACCGTGGATCATCACTGATGTACCGTGGCTCATCACTGATGTACCGAGGATCATCACTGATGTACTATGGATCATCACTGATGTACTATGGATCATCACTGATGTACTATAGATCATCACTGATGTACTGTGGATCATCACTGATGTACCGTGGCTCATCACTGATGTACCGAGGATCATCACTGATGTACCGTAGATCATCACTGATGTACCGTGGATCATCACTTATGTACTGTGGATCATCACTGATGTACCGTGGATCATCACTGGTGTACTATGGGCCATCACTGATGTTTTATGGATCATCACTGATGTACTATGGATCATCACTGATGTACTATAGATCATCACTGATGTACTATGGATCATCACTGATGTACTGTGGATCATCACTGATGTACCATGGATCATCACTGATGTACCGTGGCTCATCACTAATGTACCGAGGATCATCACTGATGTACCGAGGATCACCACTGATGTACCGTAGATCACCACTGATGTACTGTGGATCATCACTGATGTACTATGGATCATCACTGATGTACTGTGGATCATCACTGATGTACTATAGATCATCACTGATGTACTATAGATCATCACTGATGTACTGTGGATCATTACTGGTGTACTATGGATCATCCCTGGTGTACTATGGATCATCACTGGTGTACTATGAATCATCACTGGTGTACTATGGATCATCACTGATGTACTGTGGACCAACCCTGATGTATTGTGGTTCATCACTGATGCACTGTGGATCATCACTGATGTACTGTGGATCATCACTGATGTACTATGGATCATCTCTGATGTGCTATGGATCATCACTGATGTACTATGAGCCATCACTGATGTTCTATGGATCATCACTGGTGTACTATGGATCATCACTGATGTACTGTGGACCATCCCTGATGTACTGTGGATCATCACTGCTGTACTATGAGCCATCACTGATGTATTATGGGCCATCACTGATGTACTGTGGATCATCACTGATGTACTATAGATCATCACTGATGTACTATGGATAATCACTGATGTACTGTGGATCATCACTGATGTACTGAGGATCATCACTGATGTACTATGGGCAATCACTGATGTACTGTGGATCATCACTGATGTACTGTGGATCATCACTGATGTACCATAGATCATCACTGATGTACTATGGGCCATCACTGGTGTACTATGGGCCATAACTGGTGTACTGTGGATCATCACTGATGTACTATGGACCATCCCTGATGTACTATGGACCATCCCTGATGTTCTGTGGATCATCACTGATGTACTATGTATCATCACTGATGTACTATGGATCCTCAGTGATGCACTATGGATCATCACTGATGTACCGTGCATCATCACTGATGTACTGTGGATCATCACTGATGTACTGTGGATCATTACTGATGTACTGTTGATCATCACTGAAGTACTATGGGCCATCACTGGTGTACTATGGATCATCACTGGTGTACTATGAATCATCACTGGTGTACTATGGATCATCACTGATGTACTGTGGATCATCACTGATGTACTATAGATCATCACTAATGTACTGTGGATCATCACTGATGTACTGTGGATCATCACTGATGTACCGTGGATCATCACTGATGTACCGTGGCTCATCACTGATGTACCGAGGATCATCACTGATGTACCGTGGATCATCACTGATGTACCATGGATCATCACTGATGTACCGTGGATCATCACTGATGTACTATGGACCATCCCTGATGTACTATGGACCATCCCTGATGTACTGTGGATCATCACTGATGTACTATGGGCCATCACTGATGTATTATGGGCCATCACTGATGAACTGTGGATCATCACTGATGTACTATAGATCATCACTGATGTACTGTGGATAATCACTGATGTACTGTGGATCATCACTGATGTACTGAGGATCATCACTAATGTACTATGGGCCATCACTGATGTACTGTGGATCATCACTGGTGTACTATGGATCATCACTGATGTACTGTGGATCATCACTGATGTACTATGGATCATCACTGATGTACTGTGGATCATCACTGATGTACTATAGATCATCACTGATGTATTGTGGATCATCACTGATATACTATAGATCATCACTGATGTACTGAGGATCATCACTGATGTACTGAGGATCATCACTGATGTACTATGGATCATCACTGATGTACTGTGGATCATCACTGATGTACTATAGGTCATCACTGATGTACTATGGATCATCACTGATGTACTATGGACGATCCCTGATGTACTATGGACCATCCCTGATGTACTGTGGATCATCACTGATGTACTGTGGATCATCACTGGTGTACTATAGATCATCACTGATGTACTATGGGCCATCACTGGTGTACTATGGGCCATCACTGGTGTACTATGGGCCATCACTGGTGTACTATGGGCCATCACTGGTGTACTATGGATCATCACTGATGTACTATGGACCATCCCTGATGTACAATGGACCATCCCTGATGTACTATGGACCATCCCTGATGTACTATAGATCATCACTGATGTACTGTGGATCATCACTGATGTACTGTGGATCATCCCTGGTGTACTATGGATCATCACTGATGTACTGTGGATCATCACTGATGTACTGTGGATCATCCCTGGTGTACTATGGATCATCACTGGTGTACTATGGGCCATCACTGATGTACTATGGATCATCACTGATGTACTATGGATCATCACTGATGTACTATAGATCATCACTGATGTAGTGTTAATCATCACTGATGTACCGTGGATCATCACTGATGTACCGTGGATCATCACTGATGTACTGTGGATCATCACTGATGTACTATGGATCATCACTGATGTACTGTGGATCATCACTGATGTACTATAGATCATCACTGATGTACTATAGATCATCACTGATGTACTGTGGATCATTACTGGTGTACTATGGATCATCCCTGGTGTACTATGGATCATCACTGGTGTACTATGAATCATCACTGGTGTACTATGGATCATCACTGATGTACTGTGGACCAACCCTGATGTATTGTGGTTCATCACTGATGCACTGTGGATCATCACTGATGTACTGTGGATCATCACTGATGTACTATGGATCATCTCTGATGTGCTATGGATCATCACTGATGTACTATGAGCCATCACTGATGTTCTATGGATCATCACTGGTGTACTATGGATCATCACTGATGTACTGTGGACCATCCCTGATGTACTGTGGATCATCACTGCTGTACTATGAGCCATCACTGATGTATTATGGGCCATCACTGATGTACTGTGGATCATCACTGATGTACTATAGATCATCACTGATGTACTATGGATAATCACTGATGTACTGTGGATCATCACTGATGTACTGAGGATCATCACTGATGTACTATGGGCAATCACTGATGTACTGTGGATCATCACTGATGTACTGTGGATCATCACTGATGTACCATAGATCATCACTGATGTACTATGGGCCATCACTGGTGTACTATGGGCCATAACTGGTGTACTGTGGATCATCACTGATGTACTATGGACCATCCCTGATGTACTATGGACCATCCCTGATGTTCTGTGGATCATCACTAATGTACTATGTATCATCACTGATGTACTATGGATCCTCAGTGATGCACTATGGATCATCACTGATGTACCGTGCATCATCACTGATGTACTGTGGATCATCACTGATGTACTGTGGATCATTACTGATGTACTGTTGATCATCACTGAAGTACTATGGGCCATCACTGGTGTACTATGGATCATCACTGGTGTACTATGAATCATCACTGGTGTACTATGGATCATCACTGATGTACTGTGGATCATCACTGATGTACTATAGATCATCACTAATGTACTGTGGATCATCACTGATGTACTGTGGATCATCACTGATGTACCGTGGATCATCACTGATGTACCGTGGCTCATCACTGATGTACCGAGGATCATCACTGATGTACCGTGGATCATCACTGATGTACCATGGATCATCACTGATGTACCGTGGATCATCACTGATGTACTATGGACCATCCCTGATGTACTATGGACCATCACTAATGTACAATAGATCATCACTGATGTACTATGGGCCATCACTGGTGTACTATGGGCCATCACTGGTGTACTATGGGCCATCACTGGTGTACTATGGGCCATCACTGGTGTACTATGGGCCATCACTGGTGTACTATGGGCCATCACTGATGTACTATGGACCATCACCGATGTACTGTGGATCATCACTGATGTACTGTGGATCATCACTGATGTACTGTGGATCATCACTGGTGTACTATGGGCCAGTACTGATGTACTATGGATCATCACTGATGTACTATGGATCATCACTGGTGTACTATGGATCATCACTGATGTACTGTGGACCATCCCTGATGTACTGTGGACCATCCCTGTTGTACTGTGGATCATCACTGATGTACTGTGGATCATCACTGATGTACTGTGGGTCATCACTGATGTACTATGAGCCATCACTGATGTACTATGGATCATCACTGGTGTACTATGGATCATCACTGATGTACTATGGATCATCACTGATGTACTATGGATCATCACTGGTGTACCGAGGATCATCACTGATGTACCGTGGATCATCACTGATGTACCGTGGATCATCACTGGTTTACTATGGATCATCACTGGTGTACTATGGATCCTCCCTGGTGTACTATGGACCATCACTGATGTACTATGGACCATCACTGATGTACTGTGGATCATCACTGATGTACTATGGACCATCACTGATGTACTATGGACCATCACTGATGTACTGTGGATCATCACTGATGTACTGTGGATCATCACTGGTGTACTATGGGCCATCACTGGTGTACTATGGATCATCACTGATGTACTGTGGATCATCACTGATGTACTATGGATCATCACTGGTGTACTGTGGATCATCACTGATGTACTATAGATCATCACTGATGTACTATAGATCATCACTGATGTACTGTGGATCATCACTGATGTACTATGGACCATCACTGATGTACTATGGACCATCACTGATGTACTGTGGATCATCACTGATGTACTATGGACCATCACTGATGTACTATGGACCATCACTGATGTACTATGGACCATCACTGATGTACTGTGGATCATCACTGATGTACTGTGGATCATCACTGGTGTACTATGGGCCATCACTGGTGTACTATGGATCATCACTGATGTACTATGGATCATCACTGATGTACTATGGATCATCACTGATGTACTATAGATCATCACTGATGTACAGTGGATCATCACTGATGTACTGTGGATCATCACTGATGTACCGTGGATCATCACTGATGTACCGTGGCTCATCACTGATGTACCAAGGATCATCACTGATGTACCGTAGATCATCACTGATGTACCGTGGATCATCACTGATGTACCGTGGATCATCACTGATGTACCGTGGATCATCACTGATGTACTATGGATCATCACTGATGTACTGTGGATCATCACTGATGTACTATAGATCATCACTGATGTACTATAGATCATCCCTGATGTACTGTGGATCATCACTGATGTACTGTGGATCATCACTGATGTACCGTGGATCATCACTGATGTACCGTGGCTCATCACTGATGTACCGAGGATCATCACTGATGTACTATGGATCATCACTGATGTACTATGGATCATCACTGATGTACTATAGATCATCACTGATGTACTGTGGATCATCACTGATGTACCGTGGCTCATCACTGATGTACCGAGGATCATCACTGATGTACCGTAGATCATCACTGATGTACCGTGGATCATCACTTATGTACTGTGGATCATCACTGATGTACCGTGGATCATCACTGGTGTACTATGGGCCATCACTGATGTACTATGGATCATCACTGATGTACTATGGATCATCACTGATGTACTATAGATCATCACTGATGTACTATGGATCATCACTGATGTACTGTGGATCATCACTGATGTACCATGGATCATCACTGATGTACCGTGGCTCATCACTAATGTACCGAGGATCATCACTGATGTACCGAGGATCACCACTGATGTACCGTAGATCACCACTGATGTACTGTGGATCATCACTGATGTACTATGGATCATCACTGATGTACTGTGGATCATCACTGATGTACTATAGATCATCACTGATGTACTATAGATCATCACTGATGTACTGTGGATCATTACTGGTGTACTATGGATCATCCCTGGTGTACTATGGATCATCACTGGTGTACTATGAATCATCACTGGTGTACTATGGATCATCACTGATGTACTGTGGACCAACCCTGATGTATTGTGGTTCATCACTGATGCACTGTGGATCATCACTGATGTACTGTGGATCATCACTGATGTACTATGGATCATCTCTGATGTGCTATGGATCATCACTGATGTACTATGAGCCATCACTGATGTTCTATGGATCATCACTGGTGTACTATGGATCATCACTGATGTACTGTGGACCATCCCTGATGTACTGTGGATCATCACTGCTGTACTATGAGCCATCACTGATGTATTATGGGCCATCACTGATGTACTGTGGATCATCACTGATGTACTATAGATCATCACTGATGTACTATGGATAATCACTGATGTACTGTGGATCATCACTGATGTACTGAGGATCATCACTGATGTACTATGGGCAATCACTGATGTACTGTGGATCATCACTGATGTACTGTGGATCATCACTGATGTACCATAGATCATCACTGATGTACTATGGGCCATCACTGGTGTACTATGGGCCATAACTGGTGTACTGTGGATCATCACTGATGTACTATGGACCATCCCTGATGTACTATGGACCATCCCTGATGTTCTGTGGATCATCACTGATGTACTATGTATCATCACTGATGTACTATGGATCCTCAGTGATGCACTATGGATCATCACTGATGTACCGTGCATCATCACTGATGTACTGTGGATCATCACTGATGTACTGTGGATCATTACTGATGTACTGTTGATCATCACTGAAGTACTATGGGCCATCACTGGTGTACTATGGATCATCACTGGTGTACTATGAATCATCACTGGTGTACTATGGATCATCACTGATGTACTGTGGATCATCACTGATGTACTATAGATCATCACTAATGTACTGTGGATCATCACTGATGTACTGTGGATCATCACTGATGTACCGTGGATCATCACTGATGTACCGTGGCTCATCACTGATGTACCGAGGATCATCACTGATGTACCGTGGATCATCACTGATGTACCATGGATCATCACTGATGTACCGTGGATCATCACTGATGTACTATGGACCATCCCTGATGTACTATGGACCATCACTAATGTACAATAGATCATCACTGATGTACTATGGGCCATCACTGGTGTACTATGGGCCATCACTGGTGTACTATGGGCCATCACTGGTGTACTATGGGCCATCACTGGTGTACTATGGGCCATCACTGATGTACTATGGACCATCACCGATGTACTGTGGATCATCACTGATGTACTGTGGATCATCACTGATGTACTGTGGATCATCACTGGTGTACTATGGGCCAGTACTGATGTACTATGGATCATCACTGATGTACTATGGATCATCACTGGTGTACTATGGATCATCACTGATGTACTGTGGACCATCCCTGATGTACTGTGGACCATCCCTGATGTACTGTGGATCATCACTGATGTACTGTGGATCATCACTGATGTACTGTGGGTCATCACTGATGTACTATGAGCCATCACTGATGTACTATGGATCATCACTGGTGTACTATGGATCATCACTGATGTACTATGGATCATCACTGATGTACTATGGATCATCACTGGTGTACCGAGGATCATCACTGATGTACCGTGGATCATCACTGATGTACCGTGGATCATCACTGGTTTACTATGGATCATCACTGGTGTACTATGGATCCTCCCTGGTGTACTATGGACCATCACTGATGTACTATGGACCATCACTGATGTACTGTGGATCATCACTGATGTACTATGGACCATCACTGATGTACTGTGGATCATCACTGATGTACTGTGGATCATCACTGGTGTACTATGGGCCATCACTGGTGTACTATGGATCATCACTGATGTACTATGGATCATCACTGATGTACTATGGATCATCACTGATGTACTATAGATCATCACTGATGTACTGTGGATCATCACTGATGTACCGTGGATCATCACTGATGTACCGTGGATCATCACTGATGTACCGTGGCTCATCACTGATGTACCGAGGATCATCACTGATGTACCGTAGATCATCACTGATGTACCGTGGATCATCACTGATGTACCGTGGATCATCACTGATGTACTGTGGATCATCACTGATGTACTATGGATCATCACTGGTGTACTGTGGATCATCACTGATGTACTATGGATCATCACTGATGTACTATAGATCATCACTGATGTACTGTGGATCATCACTGATGTACTGTGGATCATCACTGATGTACCGTGGCTCATCACTGATGTACCGTGGATCATCACTGATGTACTGTGGATCATCACTGATGTACTATGGATCATCACTGGTGTACTGTGGATCATCACTGATGTACTATAGATCATCACTGATGTACTATAGATCATCACTGATGTACTGTGGATCATCACTGATGTACTATGGACCATCACTGATGTACTATGGACCATCACTGATGTACTGTGGATCATCACTGATGTACTATGGACCATCACTGATGTACTATGGACCATCACTGATGTACTATGGACCATCACTGATGTACTGTGGATCATCACTGATGTACTGTGGATCATCACTGGTGTACTATGGGCCATCACTGGTGTACTATGGATCATCACTGATGTACTATGGATCATCACTGATGTACTATGGATCATCACTGATGTACTATAGATCATCACTGATGTACAGTGGATCATCACTGATGTACTGTGGATCATCACTGATGTACCGTGGATCATCACTGATGTACCGTGGCTCATCACTGATGTACCGAGGATCATCACTGATGTACCGTAGATCATCACTGATGTACCGTGGATCATCACTGATGTACCGTGGATCATCACTGATGTACTGTGGATCATCACTGATGTACTATGGATCATCACTGATGTACTGTGGATCATCACTGATGTACTATAGATCATCACTGATGTACTATAGATCATCCCTGATGTACTGTGGATCATCACTGATGTACTGTGGATCATCACTGATGTACCGTGGATCATCACTGATGTACCGTGGCTCATCACTGATGTACCGAGGATCATCACTGATGTACTATGGATCATCACTGATGTACTATGGATCATCACTGATGTACTATAGATCATCACTGATGTACTGTGGATCATCACTGATGTACCGTGGCTCATCACTGATGTACCGAGGATCATCACTGATGTACCGTAGATCATCACTGATGTACCGTGGATCATCACTTATGTACTGTGGATCATCACTGATGTACCGTGGATCATCACTGGTGTACTATGGGCCATCACTGATGTACTATGGATCATCACTGATGTACTATGGATCATCACTGATGTACTATAGATCATCACTGATGTACTATGGATCATCACTGATGTACTGTGGATCATCACTGATGTACCATGGATCATCACTGATGTACCGTGGCTCATCACTGATGTACCGAGGATCATCACTGATGTACCGAGGATCACCACTGATGTACCGTAGATCATCACTGATGTACCGTGGATCATCACTGATGTACCGTGGATCATCACTGATGTACTGTGGATCATCACTGATGTACTATGGATCATCACTGATGTACTGTGGATCATCACTGATGTACTATAGATCATCACTGATGTACTATAGATCATCACTGATGTACTGTGGATCATCACTGATGTACCGTGGATCATCACTGATGTACCGTGGCTCATCACTGATGTACCGAGCATCATCACTGATTTACCGTGGATCATCACTGATGTACCGTGGATCATCACTGATGTACCATGGATCATCACTGATGTACTGTGGATCATCACTGATGTACTATGGATCATCACTGATGTACTATGGACCATCACTGACGTACTGTGGATCATCACTGATGTACCATGGATCATCACTGGTGTACTGTGGGCCATCACTGATGTACTATGGATCATCACTGATGTACTATGGATCATCACTGATGTACTATAGATCATCACTGATGTACTGTGGATCATCACTGATGTACTGTGGATCATCACTGATGTACCGTGGATCATCACTGGTGTACCGTGGCTCATCACTGATGTACCGAGGATCATCACTGATGTACTGTGGATCATCACTGATGTACCGTGGATCATCACTGATGTACTGAGGATCATCACTGATGTACTATGGGCCATCACTGATATACTGTGGATCATCACTGATGTACTGTGGATCATCACTGATGTACTGTGATTCATCACTGATGTACTGTGGATCATCACTGATGTACCGTGGCTCATCACTGATGTACCGAGGATCATCACTGATGTACCATGGATCATCACTGATGTACCGTGGATCATCACTGATGTACCGTGGATCATCACTGATGTACCATGGATCATCACTGATGTACCATGGCTCATCATTGATGTACCGAGGATCATCACTGATGTACCGAGGATCACCACTGATGTACCGTAGATCATCACTGATGTACCGTGGATCATCACTGATGTACTGTGGATCATCACTGATGTACTATGGATCATCACTGATGTACTGTGGATCATCACTGATGTACTATAGATCATCACTGATGTACTATAGATCATCACTGATGTACTGTGGATCATCACTGATGTACTGTGGATCATCACTGATGTACCGTGGATCATCACTGATGTACCGTGGCTCATCACTGATGTACCGAGGATCATCACTGATGTACCGTGGATCATCACTGATGTACCGTGGATCATCACTGATATACCGTGGATCATCACTGATGTACCATGGATCATCACTGATGTACTGTGGATCATCACTGATGTACTTTGGATCATCACTGATGTACTATAGATCATCACTGATGTACTGTGGATCATCACTGATGTACCGTGGATCATCACTGATGTACCGTGGATCATCACTGATGTACCGTGGCTCATCACTGATGTACCGAGCATCATCACTGATTTACCGTGGATCATCACTGATGTACCGTGGATCATCACTGATGTACCATGGATCATCACTGATGTACTGTGGATCATCACTGATGTACTATGGATCATCACTGATGTACTATGGACCATCACTGACGTACTGTGGATCATCACTGATGTACCGTGGATCATCACTGGTGTACTATGGGCCATCACTGATGTACTATGGATCATCACTGATGTACTATGGATCATCACTGATGTACTATAGATCATCACTGATGTACTGTGGATCATCACTGATGTACTGTGGATCATCACTGATGTACCGTGGATCATCACTGGTGTACCGTGGCTCATCACTGATGTACCGAGGATCATCACTGATGTACCGTGGATCATCACTGATGTACCGTGAATCATCACTGATGTACTGAGGATCATCACTGATGTACTATGGGCCATCACTGATATACTGTGGATCATCACTGATGTACTGTGGATCATCACTGATGTACTGTGATTCATCACTGATGTACTGTGGATCATCACTGATGTACTGTGGCTCATCACTGATGTACTGTGGCTCATCACTGATGTACCGAGGATCATCACTGATGTACCATGGATCATCACTGATGTACCGTGGATCATCACTGATGTACCGTGGATCATCACTGATGTACCATGGATCATCACTGATGTACTGTGGATCATCACTGATGTACTTTGGATCATCACTGATGTACTATAGATCATCACTGATGTACTGTGGATCATCACTGATGTACCGTGGATCATCACTGATGTACCGTGGATCATCACTGATGTACCGTGGCTCATCACTGATGTACCAAGCATCATCACTGATTTACCGTGGATCATCACTGATGTACCGTGGATCATCACTGATGTACCATGGATCATCACTGATGTACTGTGGATCATCACTGATGTACTATGGATCATCACTGATGTACTATGGACCATCACTGACGTACTGTGGATCATCACTGATGTACCGTGGATCATCACTGGTGTACTATGGGCCATCACTGATGTACTATGGATCATCACTGATGTACTATGGATCATCACTGATGTACTATAGATCATCACTGATGTACTATGGATCATCACTGATGTACTGTGGATCATCACTGATGTACCGTGGATCATCACTGATGTACCGTGGCTCATCACTGATGTACCGAGGATCATCACTGATGTACCGTGGATCTTGTACCGTGGATCATCACTGATGTACCGTGGATCATCACTGATGTACTGAGGATCATCACTGATGTACTATGGGCCATCACTGATATACTGTGGATCATCACTGATGTACTGTGGATCATCACTGATGTACTGTGATTCATCACTGATGTACTGTGGATCATCACTGATGTACTGTGGATCATCACTGATGTACTATGGGCCATCACTGCTGTACTATGGGCCATCACTGGTGTACTGTGGATCATCGCTGATGTACTATGGACCATCCCTGATGTTCTGTGGATCATCACTGATGTACTATGGATCATCACTGATGTACTATAGATCATCACTGATGTACTGTGAATCCTCACTGATGTACTGTGGATCATCACTGGTGTACTATGGATCATCCCTGGTGTACTATGGATCATCACTGGTGTACTATGGATCATCACTGATGCTCTGTGGACCATCCCTGATGTATTGTGGATCATCACTGATGTACTGTGGATCATCACTGATGTACTGTGGATCATCACTGATGTACTGTGGACCATCACTGATGTACTATGGATCATCACTGATGTACTATGGATCATCACTGATGTACTATAGATCATCACTGATGTACTGTGGACCATCCCTGATGTACTGTGGATCATCACTGATGTACTATGAGCCATCACTGATGTATTATGGGCCATCACTGATGAACTGTGGATCATCACTGATGTACTATAGATCATCACTGATGTACTGTGGATAATCACTGATGTACTGTGGATCATCACTGATGTACTGAGGATCATCACTAATGTACTATGGGCCATCACTGATGTACTGTGGATCATCACTGCTGTACTATGGGCCATCACTGGTGTACTGTGGATCATCGCTGATGTACTATGGACCATCCCTGATGTACTATGGACCATCCCTGATGTTCTGTGGATCATCACTGATGTACTATGGATCATCACTGATGTACTATAGATCATCACTGATGTACTGTGAATCCTCACTGATGTACTGTGGATCATCACTGGTGTACTATGGATCATCCCTGGTGTACTATGGATCATCACTGGTGTACTATGGATCATCACTGATGCTCTGTGGACAATCCCTGATGTATTGTGGATCATCACTGATGTACTGTGGATCATCACTGATGTACTGTGGATCATCACTGATGTACTGTGGATCATCACTGATGTACTATGGATCATCACTGATGTACTATGGATCATCACTGATGTACTATAGATCATCACTGATGTACTGTGGACCATCCCTGATGTACTGTGGATCATCACTGATGTACTATGAGCCATCACTGATGTATTATGGGCCATCACTGATGAACTGTGGATCATCACTGATGTACTATAGATCATCACTGATGTACTGTGGATAATCACTGATGTACTGTGGATCATCACTGATGTACTGAGGATCATCACTAATGTACTATGGGCCATCACTGATGTACTGTGGATCATCACTGGTGTACTATGGATCATCACTGATGTACTGTGGATCATCACTGATGTACTATGGATCATCACTGATGTACTGTGGATCATCACTGATGTACTATAGATCATCACTGATGTATTGTGGATCATCACTGATATACTATAGATCATCACTGATGTACTGAGGATCATCACTGATATACTGAGGATCATCACTGATGTACTATGGATCATCACTGATGTACTGTGGATCATCACTGATGTACTATAGGTCATCACTGATGTACTATGGATCATCACTGATGTACTATGGACGATCCCTGATGTACTATGGACCATCCCTGATGTACTGTGGATCATCACTGATGTACTGTGGATCATCACTGGTGTACTATAGATCATCACTGATGTACTATGGGCCATCACTGGTGTACTATGGGCCATCACTGGTGTACTATGGGCCATCACTGGTGTACTATGGATCATCACTGATGTACTATGGACCATCCCTGATGTACAATGGACCATCCCTGATGTACTATGGACCATCCCTGATGTACTATAGATCATCACTGATGTACTGTGGATCATCACTGATGTACTGTGGATCATCCCTGGTGTACTATGGATCATCACTGATGTACTGTGGATCATCACTGATGTACTGTGGATCATCCCTGGTGTACTATGGATCATCACTGGTGTACTATGGGCCATCACTGATGTACTATGGATCATCACTGATGTACTATGGATCATCACTGATGTACTATAGATCATCACTGATGTAGTGTTAATCATCACTGATGTACCGTGGATCATCACTGATGTACCGTGGATCATCACTGATGTACTGTGGATCATCACTGATGTACTATGGATCATCACTGATGTACTGTGGATCATCACTGATGTACTATAGATCATCACTGATGTACTATAGATCATCACTGATGTACTGTGGATCATTACTGGTGTACTATGGATCATCCCTGGTGTACTATGGATCATCACTGGTGTACTATGAATCATCACTGGTGTACTATGGATCATCACTGATGTACTGTGGACCAACCCTGATGTATTGTGGTTCATCACTGATGCACTGTGGATCATCACTGATGTACTGTGGATCATCACTGATGTACTATGGATCATCTCTGATGTGCTATGGATCATCACTGATGTACTATGAGCCATCACTGATGTTCTATGGATCATCACTGGTGTACTATGGATCATCACTGATGTACTGTGGACCATCCCTGATGTACAGTGGATCATCACTGCTGTACTATGAGCCATCACTGATGTATTATGGGCCATCACTGATGTACTGTGGATCATCACTGATGTACTATAGATCATCACTGATGTACTATGGATAATCACTGATGTACTGTGGATCATCACTGATGTACTGAGGATCATCACTGATGTACTATGGGCAATCACTGATGTACTGTGGATCATCACTGATGTACTGTGGATCATCACTGATGTACTGTGGATCATCACTGATGTACCATAGATCATCACTGATGTACTATGGGCCATCACTGGTGTACTATGGGCCATAACTGGTGTACTGTGGATCATCACTGATGTACTATGGACCATCCCTGATGTACTATGGACCATCCCTGATGTTCTGTGGATCATCACTGATGTACTATGTATCATCACTGATGTACTATGGATCCTCAGTGATGCACTATGGATCATCACTGATGTACCGTGCATCATAACTGATGTACTGTGGATCATCACTGATGTACTGTGGATCATTACTGATGTACTGTTGATCATCACTGAAGTACTATGGGCCATCACTGGTGTACTATGGATCATCACTGGTGTACTATGAATCATCACTGGTGTACTATGGATCATCACTGATGTACTGTGGATCATCACTGATGTACTATGGATCATCACTGATGTACTGTGGATCATCACTGATGTACTATAGATCATCACTGATGTACTATAGATCATCACTAATGTACTGTGGATCATCACTGATGTACTGTGGATCATCACTGATGTACCGTGGATCATCACTGATGTACCGTGGCTCATCACTGATGTACCGAGGATCATCACTGATGTACCGTGGATCATCACTGATGTACCATGGATCATCACTGATGTACCGTGGATCATCACTGATGTACTATGGACCATCCCTGATGTACTATGGACCATCACTAATGTACAATAGATCATCACTGATGTACTATGGGCCATCACTGGTGTACTATGGGCCATCACTGGTGTACTATGGGCCATCACTGGTGTACTATGGGCCATCACTGGTGTACTATGGGCCATCACTGATGTACTATGGACCATCACCGATGTACTGTGGATCATCACTGATGTACTGTGGATCATCACTGATGTACTGTGGATCATCACTGGTGTACTATGGGCCAGTACTGATGTACTATGGATCATCACTGATGTACTATGGATCATCACTGGTGTACTATGGATCATCACTGATGTACTGTGGATCATCCCTGATGTACTGTGGACCATCCCTGATGTACTGTGGATCATCACTGATGTACTGTGGATCATCACTGATGTACTGTGGGTCATCACTGATGTACTATGAGCCATCACTGATGTACTATGGATCATCACTGGTGTACTATGGATCATCACTGATGTACTATGGATCATCACTGATGTACTATGGATCATCACTGGTGTACCGAGGATCATCACTGATGTACCGTGGATCATCACTGATGTACCGTGGATCATCACTGGTTTACTATGGATCATCACTGGTGTACTATGGATCCTCCCTGGTGTACTATGGACCATCACTGATGTACTATGGACCATCACTGATGTACTGTGGATCATCACTGATGTACTATGGACCATCACTGATGTACTATGGACCATCACTGATGTACTGTGGATCATCACTGATGTACTGTGGATCATCACTGGTGTACTATGGGCCATCACTGGTGTACTATGGATCATCACTGATGTACTATGGATCATCACTGATGTACTATGGATCATCACTGATGTACTATAGATCATCACTGATGTACTGTGGATCATCACTGATGTACCGTGGATCATCACTGATGTACCGTGGATCATCACTGATGTACCGTGGCTCATCACTGATGTACCGAGGATCATCACTGATGTACCGTAGATCATCACTGATGTACCGTGGATCATCACTGATGTACCGTGGATCATCACTGATGTACTGTGGATCATCACTGATGTACTATGGATCATCACTGGTGTACTGTGGATCATCACTGATGTACTATGGATCATCACTGATGTACTATAGATCATCACTGATGTACTGTGGATCATCACTGATGTACTGTGGATCATCACTGATGTACCGTGGCTCATCACTGATGTACCGTGGATCATCACTGATGTACTATGGATCATCACTGGTGTACTGTGGATCATCACTGATGTACTATAGATCATCACTGATGTACTATAGATCATCACTGATGTACTGTGGATCATCACTGATGTACTATGGACCATCACTGATGTACTATGGACCATCACTGATGTACTGTGGATCATCACTGATGTACTATGGACCATCACTGATGTACTATGGACCATCACTGATGTACTATGGACCATCACTGATGTACTGTGGATCATCACTGATGTACTGTGGATCATCACTGGTGTACTATGGGCCATCACTGGTGTACTATGGATCATCACTGATGTACTATGGATCATCACTGATGTACTATAGATCATCACTGATGTACAGTGGATCATCACTGATGTACTGTGGATCATCACTGATGTACCGTGGATCATCACTGATGTACCGTGGCTCATCACTGATGTACCGAGGATCATCACTGATGTATCGTAGATCATCACTGATGTACCGTGGATCATCACTGATGTACCGTGGATCATCACTGATGTACTGTGGATCATCACTGATGTACTATGGATCATCACTGATGTACTGTGGATCATCACTGATGTACTATAGATCATCACTGATGTACTATAGATCATCACTGATGTACTGTGGATCATCACTGATGTACTGTGGATCATCACTGATGTACCGTGGATCATCACTGATGTACCGTGGCTCATCACTGATGTACCGAGGATCATCACTGATGTACCGTGGATCATCACTGATGTACCGTGGATCATCACTGATGTACTATGGACCATCCCTGATGTACTATGGACCATCACTAATGTACTATAGATCATCACTGATGTACTATGGGCCATCACTGGTGTACTATGGGCCATCACTGGTGTACTATGGGCCATCACTGGTGTACTATGGGCCATCACTGGTGTACTATGGGCCATCACTGGTGTACTATGGGCCATCACTGATGTACTATGGATCATCACCGATGTACTGTGGATCATCACTGATGTACTGTGGATCATCACTGATGTACTGTGGATCATCACTGGTGTACTATGGGCCAGTACTGATGTACTATGGATCATCACTGATGTACTATGGATCATCACTGGTGTACTATGGATCATCACTGATGTACTGTGGACCATCCCTGATGTACTGGGGACCATCCCTGATGTACTGTGGATCATCACTGATGTACTGTGGGTCATCACTGATGTACTATGAGCCATCACTGATGTACTATGGATCATCACTGGTGTACTATGGATCATCACTGATGTACTATGGATCATCACTGATGTACTATGGATCATCACTGATGTACTGAGGATCATCACTGATGTACCGTAGATCATCACTGATGTACCGTGGATCATCACTGATGTACCGTGGATCATCACTGATGTACTGTGGATCATCACTGATGTACTATGGATCATCACTGGTGTACTGTGGATCATCACTGATGTACTATGGATCATCACTGATGTACTATGGATCATCACTGATGTACTGTGGATCATCACTGATGTACTGTGGATCATCACTGATGTACCATGGATCATCACTGATGTACCGTGGCTCATCACTGATGTACCGAGGATCATCACTGATGTACCGTAGATCATCACTGATGTACCGTGGATCATCACTGATGTACCGTGGATCATGACTGATGTACTATGGATCATCACTGATGTACTATGGATCATCACTGATGTACTGTGGATCATCACTGATGTACTGTGGATCATCACTGATGTACCGTGGATCATCACTGATGTACCGTGGCTCATCACTGATGTACCGAGGATCATCACTGATGTACCGTAGATCATCACTGATGTACCGTGGATCATCACTGATGTACCGTGGATCATCACTGATGTACTGTGGATCATCACTGATGTACTATGGATCATCACTGGTGTACTGTGGATCATCACTGATGTACTATAGATCATCACTGATGTACTATAGATCATCACTGATGTACTGTGGATCATCACTGATGTACTGTGGATCATCACTGATGTACCGTGGATCATTACTGATGTACCGTGGCTCATCACTGATGTACCGAGGATCATCACTGATGTACCGTGGATCATCACTGATGTACCGTGGATCATCACTGATGTACCGTGGATCATCACTGATGTACTATGGATCATCACTGATGTACTATGGATCATCACTGATGTACTATAGATCATCACTGATGTTCTGTGGATCATCACTGATGTACCGTGGCTCATCACTGATGTACCGAGGATCATCACTGATGTACCATAGATCATCACTGATGTACCGTGGATCATCACTGATGTACTGTGGATCATCACTGATGTACCGTGGATCATCACTGGTGTACTATGGGCCATCACTGATGTACTATGGATCATCACTGATGTACTATGGATCATCACTGATGTACTATAGATCATCACTGATGTACTATGGATCATCACTGATGTACTGTGGATCATCACTGATGTACCATGGATCATCACTGATGTACCGTGGCTCATCACTGATGTACCGAGGATCATCACTGATGTACCGAGGATCACCACTGATGTACCGTAGATCATCACTGATGTACCGTGGATCATCACTGATGTACTGAGGATCATCACTGATGTACCGTGGATCATCACTGATGTACCGTGGATCATCACTGATGTACCGTGGATCATCACTGATGTACCATGGATCATCACTGATGTACTGTGGATCATCACTGATGTACTTTGGATCATCACTGATGTACTATAGATCATCACTGATGTACTGTGGATCATCACTGATGTACCGTGGATCATCACTGATGTACCGTGGATCATCACTGATGTACCGTGGCTCATCACTGATGTACCGAGCATCATCACTGATTTACCGTGGATCATCACTGATGTACCGTGGATCATCACTGATGTACCATGGATCATCACTGATGTACTGTGGATCATCACTGATGTACTATGGATCATCACTGATGTACTATGGACCATCACTGACGTACTGTGGATCATCACTGATGTACCGTGGATCATCACTGGTGTACTGTGGGCCATCACTGATGTACTATGGATCATCACTGATGTACTATGGATCATCACTGATGTACTATAGATCATCACTGATGTACTGTGGATCATCACTGATGTACTGTGGATCATCACTGATGTACCGTGGATCATCACTGGTGTACCGTGGCTCATCACTGATGTACCGAGGATCATCACTGATGTACCGTGGATCATCACTGATGTACCGTGGATCATCACTGATGTACTGAGGATCATCACTGATGTACTATGGGCCATCACTGATATACTGTGGATCATCACTGATGTACTGTGGATCATCACTGATGTACTGTGATTCATCACTGATGTACTGTGGATCATCACTGATGTACCGTGGCTCATCACTGATGTACCGAGGATCATCACTGATGTACCATGGATCATCACTGATGTACCGTGGATCATCACTGATGTACCGTGGCTCATCACTGATGTACCGAGGATCATCACTGATGTACCGAGGATCACCACTGATGTACCGTAGATCATCACTGATGTACCGTGGATCATCACTGATGTACCGTGGATCATCACTGATGTACTGTGGATCATCACTGATGTACTATGGATCATCACTGATGTACTGTGTATCATCACTGATGTACTATAGATCATCACTGATGTACTATAGATCATCACTGATGTACTGTGGATCATCACTGATGTACTGTGGATCATCACTGATGTACCGTGGATCATCACTGATGTACCGTGGCTCATCACTGATGTACCGAGGATCATCACTGATGTACCGTGGATCATCACTGATGTACCGTGGATCATCACTGATATACCGTGGATCATCACTGATGTACCATGGATCATCACTGATGTACTGTGGATCATCACTGATGTACTTTGGATCATCACTGATGTACTATAGATCATCACTGATGTACTGTGGATCATCACTGATGTACCGTGGATCATCACTGATGTACCGTGGATCATCACTGATGTACCGTGGCTCATCACTGATGTACCGAGCATCATCACTGATTTACCGTGGATCATCACTGATGTACCGTGGATCATCACTGATGTACCATGGATCATCACTGATGTACTGTGGATCATCACTGATGTACTATGGATCATCACTGATGTACTATGGACCATCACTGACGTACTGTGGATCATCACTGATGTACCGTGGATCATCACTGGTGTACTATGGGCCATCACTGATGTACTATGGATCATCACTGATGTACTATGGATCATCACTGATGTACTATAGATCATCACTGATGTACTGTGGATCATCACTGATGTACTGTGGATCATCACTGATGTACCGTGGATCATCACTGGTGTACCGTGGCTCATCACTGATGTACCGAGGATCATCACTGATGTACCGTGGATCATCACTGATGTACCGTGGATCATCACTGATGTACTGAGGATCATCACTGATGTACTATGGGCCATCACTGATATAATGTGGATCATCACTGATGTACTGTGGATCATCACTGATGTACTGTGATTCATCACTGATGTACTGTGGATCATCACTGATGTACTGTGGCTCATCACTGATGTACCGAGGATCATCACTGATGTACCGAGGATCATCACTGATGTACCGTGGATCATCACTGATGTACCGTGGATCATCACTGATGTACTGAGGATCATCACTGATGTACTATGGGCCATCACTGATATACTGTGGATCATCACTGATGTACTGTGGATCATCACTGATGTACTGTGATTCATCACTGATGTACTGTGGATCATCACTGATGTACTGTGGATCATCACTGATGTACTATGGGCCATCACTGCTGTACTATGGGCCATCACTGGTGTACTGTGGATCATCGCTGATGTACTATGGACCATCCCTGATGTACTATGGACCATCCCTGATGTTCTGTGGATCATCACTGATGTACTATGGATCATCACTGATGTACTATAGATCATCACTGATGTACTGTGAATCCTCACTGATGTACTGTGGATCATCACTGGTGTACTATGGATCATTCCTGGTGTACTATGGATCATCACTGGTGTACTATGGATCATCACTGATGCTCTGTGGACCATCCCTGATGTATTGTGGATCATCACTGATGTACTGTGGATCATCACTGATGTACTGTGGATCATCACTGATGTACTGTGGATCATCACTGATGTACTATGGATCATCACTGATGTACTATAGATCATCACTGATGTACTGTGGACCATCCCTGATGTACTGTGGATCATCACTGATGTACTATGAGCCATCACTGATGTATTATGGGCCATCACTGATGAACTGTGGATCATCACTGATGTACTATAGATCATCACTGATGTACTGTGGATAATCACTGATGTACTGTGGATCATCACTGATGTACTGAGGATCATCACTAATGTACTATGGGCCATCACTGATGTACTGTGGATCATCACTGGTGTACTATGGATCATCACTGATGTACTGTGGATCATCACTGATGTACTATGGATCATCACTGATGTACTGTGGATCATCACTGATGTACTATAGATCATCACTGATGTATTGTGGATCATCACTGATATACTATAGATCATCACTGATGTACTGAGGATCATCACTGATGTACTGAGGATCATCACTGATGTACTATGGATCATCACTGATGTACTGTGGATCATCACTGATGTACTATAGGTCATCACTGATGTACTATAGATCATCACTGATGTACTATGGACGATCCCTGATGTACTATAGACCATCCCTGATGTACTGTGGATCATCACTGATATACTGTGGATCATCACTGGTGTACTATAGATCATCACTGATGTACTATGGGCCATCACTGGTGTACTATGGGCCATCACTGGTGTACTATGGGCCATCACTGGTGTACTATGGATCATCACTGATGTACTATGGACCATCCCTGATGTACAATGGACCATCCCTGATGTACTATGGACCATCCCTGATGTACTATAGATCATCACTGATGTACTGTGGATCATCACTGATGTACTGTGGATCATCCCTGGTGTACTATGGATCATCACTGATGTACTGTGGATCATCACTGATGTACTGTGGATCATCCCTGGTGTACTATGGATCATCACTGGTGTACTATGGGCCATCACTGATGTACTATGGATCATCACTGATGTACTATGGATCATCACTGATGTACTATAGATCATCACTGATGTAGTGTTAATCATCACTGATGTACCGTGGATCATCACTGATGTACCGTGGATCATCACTGATGTACTGTGCATCATCACTGATGTACTATGGATCATCACTGATGTACTGTGGATCATCACTGATGTACTATAGATCATCACTGATGTACTATAGATCATCACTGATGTACTGTGGATCATCACTGGTGTACTATGGATCATCCCTGGTGTACTATGGATCATTACTGGTGTACTATGAATCATCACTGGTGTACTATGGATCATCACTGATGTACTGTGGACCAACCCTGATGTATTGTGGATCATCACTGATGCACTGTGGATCATCACTGATGTACTGTGGATCATCACTGATGTACTATGGATCATCTCTGATGTGCTATGGATCATCACTGATGTACTATGAGCCATCACTGATGTTCTATGGATCATCACTGGTGTACTATGGATCATCACTGATGTACTGTGGACCATCCCTGATGTACTGTGGATCATCACTGCTGTACTATGAGCCATCACTGATGTATTATGGGCCATCACTGATGTACTGTGGATCATCACTGATGTACTATAGATCATCACTGATGTACTATGGATAATCACTGATGTACTGTGGATCATCACTGATGTACTGAGGATCATCACTGATGTACTATGGGCAATCACTGATGTACTGTGGATCATCACTGATGTACTGTGGATCATCACTGATGTACTGTGGATCATCACTGATGTACCATAGATCATCACTGATGTACTATGGGCCATCACTGGTGTACTATGGGCCATAACTGGTGTACTGTGGATCATCACTGATGTACTATGGACCATCCCTGATGTACTATGGACCATCCCTGATGTTCTGTGGATCATCACTGATGTACTATGTATCATCACTGATGTACTATGGATCCTCAGTGATGCACTATGGATCATCACTGATGTACCGTGCATCATCACTGATGTACTGTGGATCATCACTGATGTACTGTGGATCATTACTGATGTACTGTTGATCATCACTGAAGTACTATGGGCCATCACTGGTGTACTATGGATCATCACTGGTGTACTATGAATCATCACTGGTGTACTATGGATCATCACTGATGTACTGTGGATCATCACTGATGTACTATGAATCATCACTGATGTACTGTGGATCATCACTGATGTACTATAGATCATCACTGATGTACTATAGATCATCACTAATGTACTGTGGATCATCACTGATGTACTGTGGATCATCACTGATGTACCGTGGATCATCACTGATGTACCGTGGCTCATCACTGATGTACCGAGGATCATCACTGATGTACCGTGGATCATCACTGATGTACCGTGGATCATCACTGATGTACCGTGGATCATCACTGATGTACTATGGACCATCCCTGATGTACTATGGACCATCACTAATGTACTATAGATCATCACTGATGTACTATGGGCCATCACTGGTGTACTATGGGCCATCACTGGTGTACTATGGGCCATCACTGGTGTACTATGGGCCATCACTGGTGTACTATGGGCAATCACTGGTGTACTATGGGCCATCACTGGTGTACTATGGGCCATCACTGATGTACTATGGACCATCACCGATGTACTGTGGATCATCACCGATGTACTGTGGATCATCACTGATGTACTGTGGATCATCACTGGTGTACTATGGGCCAGTACTGATGTACTATGGATCATCACTGATGTACTATGGATCATCACTGGTGTACTATGGATCATCACTGATGTACTGTGGACCATCCCTGATGTACTGTGGACCATCCCTGATGTACTGTGGATCATCACTGATGTACTGTGGATCATCACTGATGTACTGTGGGTCATCACTGATGTACTATGAGCCATCACTGATGTACTATGGATCATCACTGGTGTACTATGGATCATCACTGATGTACTATGGATCATCACTGATGTACTATGGATCATCACTGGTGTACCGAGGATCATCACTGATGTACCGTGGATCATCACTGATGTACTATGGGCAATCACTGATGTACTGTGGATCATCACTGATGTACTATAGATCATCACTGATGTACTATGGATAATCACTGATGTACTGTGGATCATCACTGATGTACTGAGGATCATCACTGATGTACTATGGGCAATCACTGATGTACTGTGGATCATCACTGATGTACTGTGGATCATCACTGATGTACTGTGGATCATCACTGATGTACCATAGATCATCACTGATGTACTATGGGCCATCACTGGTGTACTATGGGCCATAACTGGTGTACTGTGGATCATCACTGATGTACTATGGACCATCCCTGATGTACTATGGACCATCCCTGATGTTCTGTGGATCATCACTGATGTACTATGTATCATCACTGATGTACTATGGATCCTCAGTGATGCACTATGGATCATCACTGATGTACCGTGCATCATCACTGATGTACTGTGGATCATCACTGATGTACTGTGGATCATTACTGATGTACTGTTGATCATCACTGAAGTACTATGGGCCATCACTGGTGTACTATGGATCATCACTGGTGTACTATGAATCATCACTGGTGTACTATGGATCATCACTGATGTACTGTGGATCATCACTGATGTACTATGAATCATCACTGATGTACTGTGGATCATCACTGATGTACTATAGATCATCACTGATGTACTATAGATCATCACTAATGTACTGTGGATCATCACTGATGTACTGTGGATCATCACTGATGTACCGTGGATCATCACTGATGTACCGTGGCTCATCACTGATGTACCGAGGATCATCACTGATGTACCGTGGATCATCACTGATGTACCGTGGATCATCACTGATGTACCGTGGATCATCACTGATGTACTATGGACCATCCCTGATGTACTATGGACCATCACTAATGTACTATGGGCCATCACTGGTGTACTATGGGCCATCACTGGTGTACTATGGGCCATCACTGGTGTACTATGGACCATCACCGATGTACTGTGGATCATCACCGATGTACTGTGGATCATCACTGATGTACTGTGGATCATCACTGGTGTACTATGGGCCAGTACTGATGTACTATGGATCATCACTGATGTACTATGGATCATCACTGGTGTACTATGGATCATCACTGATGTACTGTGGACCATCCCTGATGTACTGTGGATCATCACTGATGTACTGTGGATCATCACTGATGTACTGTGGGTCATCACTGATGTACTATGAGCCATCACTGATGTACTATGGATCATCACTGGTGTACTATGGATCATCACTGATGTACTATGGATCATCACTGATGTACTATGGATCATCACTGGTGTACCGAGGATCATCACTGATGTACCGTGGATCATCACTGATGTACCGTGGATCATCACTGGTTTACTATGGATCATCACTGGTGTACTATGGATCCTCCCTGGTGTACTATGGACCATCACTGATGTACTATGGACCATCACTGATGTACTGTGGATCATCACTGATGTACTATGGACCATCACTGATGTACTATGGACCATCACTGATGTACTGTGGATCATCACTGATGTACTGTGGATCATCACTGGTGTACTATGGGCCATCACTGGTGTACTATGGATCATCACTGATGTACTATGGATCATCACTGATGTACTATGGATCATCACTGATGTACTATAGATCATCACTGATGTACTGTGGATCATCACTGATGTACCGTGGATCATCACTGATGTACCGTGGATCATCACTGATGTACCGTGGCTCATCACTGATGTACCGAGGATCATCACTGATGTACCGTAGATCATCACTGATGTACCGTGGATCATCACTGATGTACCGTGGATCATCACTGATGTACTGTGGATCATCACTGATGTACTATGGATCATCACTGGTGTACTGTGGATCATCACTGATGTACTATGGATCATCACTGATGTACTATAGATCATCACTGATGTACTGTGGATCATCACTGATGTACTGTGGATCATCACTGATGTACCGTGGCTCATCACTGATGTACCGTGGATCATCACTGATGTACTGTGGATCATCACTGATGTACTATGGATCATCACTGGTGTACTGTGGATCATCACTGATGTACTATAGATCATCACTGATGTACTGTGGATCATCACTGATGTACTATGGACCATCACTGATGTACTATGGACCATCACTGATGTACTGTGGATCATCACTGATGTACTATGGACCATCACTGATGTACTATGGACCATCACTGATGTACTATGGACCATCACTGATGTACTGTGGATCATCACTGATGTACTGTGGATCATCACTGGTGTACTATGGGCCATCACTGGTGTACTATGGATCATCACTGATGTACTATGGATCATCACTGATGTACTATGGATCATCACTGATGTACTATAGATCATCACTGATGTACAGTGGATCATCACTGATGTACTGTGGATCATCACTGATGTACCGTGGATCATCACTGATGTACCGTGGCTCATCACTGATGTACCGAGGATCATCACTGATGTACCGTAGATCATCACTGATGTACCGTGGATCATCACTGATGTACCGTGGATCATCACTGATGTACTGTGGATCATCACTGATGTACTATGGATCATCACTGATGTACTGTGGATCATCACTGATGTACTATAGATCATCACTGATGTACTATAGATCATCACTGATGTACTGTGGATCATCACTGATGTACTGTGGATCATCACTGATGTACCGTGGATCATCACTGATGTACCGTGGCTCATCACTGATGTACCGAGGATCATCACTGATGTACCGTGGATCATCACTGATGTACCGTGGATCATCACTGATGTACTATGGACCATCCCTGATGTACTATGGACCATCACTAATGTACTATAGATCATCACTGATGTACTATGGGCCATCACTGGTGTACTATGGGCCATCACTGGTGTACTATGGGCCATCACTGGTGTACTATGGGCCATCACTGGTGTACTATGGGCCATCACTGATGTACTATGGACCATCACCGATGTACTGTGGATCATCACTGATGTACTGTGGATCATCACTGGTGTACTATGGGCCAGTACTGATGTACTATGGATCATCACTGATGTACTATGGATCATCACTGGTGTACTATGGATCATCACTGATGTACGGTGGACCATCCCTGATGTACTGTGGACCATCCCTGATGTACTGTGGATCATCACTGATGTACTGTGGATCATCACTGATGTACTGTGGGTCATCACTGATGTACTATGAGCCATCACTGATGTACTATGGATCATCACTGGTGTACTATGGATCATCACTGATGTACTATGGATCATCACTGATGTACTATGGATCATCACTGGTGTACCGAGGATCATCACTGATGTACCGTGGATCATCACTGATGTACCGTGGATCATCACTGATGTACTATGGACCATCCCTGATGTACTATGGACCATCACTAATGTACTATAGATCATCACTGATGTACTATGGGCCATCACTGGTGTACTATGGGCCATCACTGGTGTACTATGGGCCATCACTGGTGTACTATGGGCCATCACTGGTGTACTATGGGCCATCACTGATGTACTATGGACCATCACCGATGTACTGTGGATCATCACTGATGTACTGTGGATCATCACTGATGTACTGTGGATCATCACTGGTGTACTATGGGCCAGTACTGATGTACTATGGATCATCACTGATGTACTATGGATCATCACTGGTGTACTATGGATCATCACTGATGTACTGTGGACCATCCCTGATGTACTGTGGACCATCCCTGATGTACTGTGGATCATCACTGATGTACTGTGGATCATCACTGATGTACTGTGGGTCATCACTGATGTACTATGAGCCATCACTGATGTACTATGGATCATCACTGGTGTACTATGGATCATCACTGATGTACTATGGATCATCACTGATGTACTATGGATCATCACTGGTGTACCGAGGATCATCACTGATGTACCGTGGATCATCACTGATGTACCGTGGATCATCACTGATGTACCGTGGATCATCACTGGTTTACTATGGATCATCACTGGTGTACTATGGATCATCCCTGGTGTACTATGGACCATCACTGATGTACTATGGACCATCACTGATGTACTGTGGATCATCACTGATGTACTATGGACCATCACTGATGTACTATGGACCATCACTGATGTACTATGGACCATCACTGATGTACTGTGGATCATCACTGATGTACTGTGGATCATCACTGGTGTACTATGGGCCATCACTGGTGTACTATGGATCATCACTGATGTACTATGGATCATCACTGATGTACTATAGATCATCACTGATGTACTGTGGATCATCACTGATGTACTGTGGATCATCACTGATGTACCTTGGATCATCACTGATGTACCGTGGCTCATCACTGATGTACCGAGGATCATCACTGATGTACCGTAGATCATCACTGATGTACCGTGGATCATCACTGATGTACCGTGGATCATCACTGATGTACTGTGGATCATCACTGATGTACTATGGATCATCACTGGTGTACTGTGGATCATCACTGATGTACTATGGATCATCACTGATGTACTATGGATCATCACTGATGTACTATGGATCATCACTGATGTACTGTGGATCATCACTGATGTACTGTGGATCATCACTGATGTACCGTGGATCATCACTAGTGATGAGCCGAACACCCCCGGGTTCGGTTCGCACCAGAACCCGCGAACGGACCGAAAGTTCGAACGAACATTAGAACCCTATTAAATACAATGGATGCGAACGTTCGAATTCTAAAGTGCTAATTATAACAACTATTATGCATGTTATTGTCCTAAAAAGGGTTTGGGAACCCGGGTTCTGCACCAGGGGACATGTATCAATGCAAAAAGAAGTTTTAAAAACGGTCGTTTTTCGGGAGCAGTCATTTTAATGATGCATAAAGTGAAAAAAAAAAAGTCAAATATTCCTTTAAATATCGTACCTGGGGGGTGTCTAAAGTATGCCTGTGAAGTGCCACGTGTTTCCCGTGTTTAGAACTGTCCCTGCACAAAATGACACTTCTAAAGGAAAAAAAAGCCATTTAAAACTGCTTGCGGCTTTAATGTAATGTCTGGTCCCGGTAATATGGATGAAATTCTTTAAGAAAAATGGCATAGCTACCCCATGACCCCCCCCCTACCCCAGCCCATTACCAGCCCCTTTGGGTCTTGTATGGATATTTAGGGGAACCCCGCACATAAAATAAAAAAGGCCCTATATACTCTGAACAGCCCTATACAGGCGGTGCATACAAGACAGGGACTGTAGGTTTGTTCTTATGTAGAGTCTGTTTGTAATTTTGAACAGGTACATTGTTGAAGTGTAGCTCCAGACCAAAAATCTATTTTTAAACTTTTTGGAAAACATAGGTAAGGGTTATCACCCCTGTAACATTTGTTTTGCTGTCTGTGCCCCTGTTCAGAACATTTCACCTCACTTTCCGTCCCAATGACAACTGTTTTTGAAATGTGGTGTTTTTCTTGAAACAAGGATTGCTGATAAAGCATCAGTACAGAGGAGACACCTTTCTCCCATATTTATTCTTACAGGAGAGAATTTTCCTTCCTAGTGGTAGATTTCCTCTCACTTCCTGTTGTCTTCTTGCGTTTGCAAGTAGGAGTCGTTTGTAAGTTGGATGTTTGAAAGTAGGGACCTGCCGTATATACTCTGCAGAAATAGGCCCCTTAGTTGTTGGTGTTGGCACAACACTGTAAGCACTCACAGTTACTCTTGGTTGGTGCTGGAACGCCCTGCTGTCAACTATTATATCAGGAATTTTAATTACATATAATTGTTGAACAGTGGTAGTAAAAATTGGGCCTTTGATGGTGGTGCTGGTGCCACAACACTGTAAGCCCTGACAGTTACTCTTGGTGGGTGCAGCAATGGGCCCTGCTGTGAATTATTAGATCAAGAATTGTAATTACATGCCCCTGTTGAACAGGGGCTGAAAAATTGGGCCTTAGGCACTGGTGGCACAACACTGCAACCCCTCACAGATACTGTACTTGGAGCACAGCAATGAGCCCTGTTGCAAAGTATTGCTTCAAAAATTGTAATGACACGCCCCTGTTAAACAGGGGCTGAAAAATTGGGCCTTAGGCACTGGTGGCACAACACTGCAACTCCTCACAGATACTGTACTTGGAGCACAGCAATGAGACCTGTTGCAAAGTATTGCTTCAAAAATTGTAATTACACGCCCCTGTTAAACAGGGGCTGAAAAATTGGGCGTTAGGCACTGGTGGCGGCACCCATAAACAAAAATGATCTTACAAGCTATCATCATCAATCGTATCATTGAGGACTCGGAGGAGGAGGATAGCCAGTCAACATAACAGCACAGGCACTCAGCATCAGCATCAGTCTTGAAGGGATGTGACATGTTAAAATCAATTAGTCTGTTATATCAGCATCAGGTGTGTGGTAGCTGGTGGTGATCCAAGACTGGTTCATCTTGATGAAAGTCAGTCGATCAACCGAGTCGGTGGACAGGCGCACCCTGTGATCCGTGACAAATCCTCCAGCAGCACTGAATGTGCGTTCCGAAAGAACGCTGGATGCAGGACAGGCCAGTAGCTCAATTGCATACTGTGCAAGCTCTGGCCAGTGATCCATCCTCAAGACCCAGTAAGCCAGAGGATTTTCGGTGGGGAAGGTGTCCAAGTCTGACCTTGCCCCTAGATATTCCTGCACCATGTTTATCAGACGCTGGCGATGGTTGCTGGAACCGATCATACTTTGGGGCTGCGGACTAAAGAATTGTCTGAACGCATCGGTCAGACGGCCACCTTCCCCACCGCTCCTTCTTTGACTGGCCGAAGCCTCAGCAACTCGTTGTCCAGGACCAGGAGTTTGCAACCTCCCAGTCTCTGGGAACGCGTTGCACAGACCTTTCTGCAAGGCCTCCCGGAGTTGTCTCATCCTCTGCTCCCTCTGCGACGGTAACATAAGGTCCGCAACCTTACCCTTGTACCGTGGATCAAGGAGAGTGGCCAGCCAGTAATGGTCCCTCTCCTTGATCCGAAGAATACGAGGATCCTTCCGCAGACTTTGCAGGATCAGGGAGGCCATGCAGCGTAGGTTTGCTGAGGCATTCGCTCCGGAGTCCTCTGGGTCACTAAGGACGACATGATCCGCAGCCACCTCCTCCCAGCCACGTACAAGTCCACTGGTTTCTTGGGACTGTAAATCATCCCTAAAAGACTGCTGCTGATGATGCTGAGTGCCAGCCTCCACCTCCATGCTGACACAATCCTCCTCCTCCTCCTCCTCCTCCTCCTCCTCCTCCTCTTCCTGTGCGATGGGTGGGACAGAAGGAACACTGTCTGGGTAAAGGGGGCCTTGAGAGGCAAGGAAGTCCTCCTCTTCCTGCCTCTGTTCTGCCTCAAGTGCCCTGTCCATTATTCCACGCAGCGTGTGCTCCAACAGGTGGACAAGAGGTACAGTGTCACTGATGCATGCACTGTCACTGCTCACCATCCTCGTGGCCTCCTCAAATGGTGCCAGGACAGTGCATGCATCCCTGATCATGCCCCACTGGCGTGGAGAAAAAAAACCAAGCTCCCCTGACCCTGTCCTGGTGCCGTAGTCGCACAGGTACTCATTGATGGCCCTCTGCTGCGTGTGCAGCCGCTGCAGCATGGCCAACGTTGAGTTCCACCTGGTGGGCATGTCACATATAAGGCGGTTCTTGGGCAGGTTCAACTCCTTTTGCAGCTCAGCCAGGCGAGCACTGGCATTATAAGATCTGCGGAAATGCACACAGACTTTCCTGGCCTGCCTCAGGACATCCTGTAAGCCCGGGTACCTGCCCAAGAAGCGCTGCACCACCAGGTTAAGGACGTGAGCCACACAGGGCACATGGGTCAGTTGTCCCTGTCGGAGGGCGGAGAGGAGGTTGGTGCCATTGTCGCAAACCACCATTCCTGGCTTAAGCTGGCGTGGCGTCAACCACCTCTCGGCCTGGCCCTGCAGAGCAGACAGGACCTCTGCCCCAGTGTGGCTTCTGTCCCCCAAACACACCAGCGCAAGCACGGCATGGCATCTTTTTGCCTGCGTACTTGCGTAGCCCCGTGAACGGCTACGGAGCACCGCTGGTTCATAGGACAAACCACAGGAAGAGGCCATGGAGGAAGAAGAAGAGGAGGGGGTGGAGGAGAGAGGTGTGTCACAACCAGTAGTAGCATTTTGGAGGCGTGGCGGTGGGACAACCTCCAACACTACTGCACCTTGTCCTGAATCCTTCCCAGCTGCCAAAAGAGTGACCCAATGGGCCGTGAAAGAAAGGTAACGTCCCTGTCCATGCCTGCTGGACCATGAGTCAGCGGTAATATGCACCTTACCGCTGACCGCCCTGTCCAGCGAGGCCAAGACATTGCCTTCCACATGCCGGTAGAGAGCCGGAATAGCCTTCCGTGAGAAAAAGTGGCGTTTGGGAACCTGCCACTGAGGAACTGCACATTGCACAAACTCACGGAAGGGGGCCGAGTCTACCAACTGAAAAGGCAGCAGTTGAAGCGCTAGCAATTTAGCCAAGCTAGCATTCAACCGCTGGGCATGTGGATGGCTGGGAGTGAACTTCTTTCGACGGTCCAGCAGCTGGGGCAGGGAAATTTGCCTGCTAGAATCGGACGTCGGTGTACTGCTAGCAGAGTGGGCGCAAGTACTTGGCTGTGACACACCTAATTCTACACCTTCATTCCTCTCAGTGCATGTTTCAGAGAGGACTGAAGTTATAGTGGGGTTGGAGATCCCAGCTGATGCGGTGCAAGGAGAGGTCCGCTTTGTTCTTTGGTGTGGGTCTTTGAGGTAGGCTTGCCAACGAGCTGCATGGCAGGTCAACATATGTCTGGTCAGGCATGTGGTACCCAAGCGGCTGATGTTTTGGCCACGCGATATACGCTTGAGACATATGTTGCAAACAGCAGCTGTGCGATCTGATGCACTAGCCTCAAAAAAGGCCCACACCAAAGAACTTTTTGAATGACGGGCAGAGGCAGCGCCCTGCACAGGCGGAGCTCTGCGGTGTGATTCCGTCGGTGTACTGCCCTTACGCTGGCCACCAAAGGGCATCCTGCCTCGTTGGAGATGTGCCTCCTCCTCATCCTCCTCCTCCTCCTCTCTCCTATTAGGCACCCACGTGGAGTCAGTGACCTCATCATCCCCTCCCTCCTCTTCACTGGAGCCAATCTGGCAGTATGCTGCAGCTGCTGGAACATGACTGCCAGATTGGTGTCCTTCTTGCGCATCCCCTCTGTCTGCTCTCACGCTACTGCCTTCCTCTAGCTGGGTTTCATCATCAGACCCTTCGAAACGCTGGGCATCCTCCTGGAGCATGTACCCAACACTGTGCTGAAACAGTTCGGGGGACTCCTCAGGAGGAGGACATGGTGGGTCTAGGGAAGGAGTGACTGATGATTTGTCTGACATTGATACCAGGGAAGACGACGCTTTGGCAGCTGCTTTTCCAGTACCCTGAGCCTGGGTGAGAGAGGATGAGGAGGAGGAGGAGGGCTTGGTCATCCACTCTACCAAGTCTTCGGCATGATGTGGCTCAACATGTCCAGCTGCCGAAAAGAAGGACAAGCGTGTCCCATGGCCATGTGCTGATGACAATGCACCGCGTCCACGACCAGCACTGTTGCCCCCAGACACAGAGCCTGCTTGCCCTCTTTTATTGCCTCCTGACTGTCTGCCTCTCCTTGTTTGCCTTCCAGACATTCTAATAGATGGCCTGCAGGGAGATGGGAAAAAAGCAATAAGGGCTACCTTCAGGTGTCCTTCTCTGTCCCTTGAAACAAGGACTTTCACAGTGAAAGAAACTGACACTCTCCCTACCTACAGTTTTCTGTCCCTAGAAAAAATGTTTTTTTTAATCACAATATAGCACAAGGACAATTCACTCACTGTCCTTACAGGTCCCTGGAAACAAGGACTTGCAGAGTGAAAGAAAAAAAACACTCTCCCTACCTACAGTTTTCTGTCCCTAGAAAAAATGTTTTTTTTAATCACAATATAGCACAAGGAGAATTCACTCACTGTCCTTCCAGGTCCCTGGAAACAAGGACTTGCAGAGTGAAAGAAAAAAAACACTCTCCCTACCTACAGTTTTCTGTCCCTAGAAAAAATGTTTTTTTTAATCACAATATAGCACAAGGACAATTCACTCACTGTCCTTCCAGGTCCCTGGAAACAAGGACTTGCAGAGTGAAATAAACTGACACTCTCCCTACCTACAGTTTTCTGTCCCTAGAATAAATGTTTTTTTTAAGCACAATATAGCACAAGGAGAATTCACTCACTGTCCTTCCAGGTCCCTGGAAACAAGGACTTGCAGAGTGAAAGAAAAAAAACACTCTCCCTACCTACAGTTTTCTGTCCCTAGAAAAAATGTTTTTTTTAATCACAATATAACACAAGGACAATTCACTCACTGTCCTTCCAGGTCCCTGGAAACAAGGACTTGCAGAGTGAAATAAACTGACACTCTCCCTACCTACAGTTTTCTGTCCCTAGAATAAATGTTTTTTTTAAGCACAATATAGCACAAGGACAATTCACTCACTGTCCTTACAGGTCCCTGGAAACAAGGACTTGCAGAGTGAAAGAAAAAAAACACTCTCCCTACCTACAGTTTTCTGTCCCTAGAAAAAATGTTTTTTTTAATCACAATATAGCACAAGGACAATTCACTCACTGTCCTTCCAGGTCCCTGGAAACAAGGACTTGCAGAGTGAAATAAACTGACACTCTCCCTACCTACAGTTTTCTGTCCCTAGAATAAATGTTTTTTTTAAGCACAATATAGCACAAGGACAATTCACTCACTGTCCTTACAGGTCCCTGGAAACAAGGACTTGCAGAGTGAAAGAAAAAAAACACTCTCCCTACCTACAGTTTTCTGTCCCTAGAAAAAATGTTTTTTTTAATCACAATATAACACAAGGACAATTCACTCACTGTCCTTCCAGGTCCCTGGAAACAAGGACTTGCAGAGTGAAATAAACTGACACTCTCCCTACCTACAGTTTTCTGTCCCTAGAATAAATGTTTTTTTTAAGCACAATATAGCACAAGGACAATTCACTCACTGTCCTTACAGGTCCCTGGAAACAAGGACTTGCAGAGTGAAAGAAAAAAAACACTCTCCCTACCTACAGTTTTCTGTCCCTAGAAAAAATGTTTTTTTTAATCACAATATAGCACAAGGACAATTCACTCACTGTCCTTCCAGGTCCCTGGAAACAAGGACTTGCAGAGTGAAATAAACTGACACTCTCCCTACCTACAGTTTTCTGTCCCTAGAATAAATGTTTTTTTTAATCACAATATAGCACAAGGACAATTCACTCACTGTCCTTCCAGGTCCCTGGAAACAAGGACTTGCAGAGTGAAATAAACTGACACTCTCCCTACCTACAGTTTTCTGTCCCTAGAATAAATGTTTTTTTTAAGCACAATATAGCACAAGGACAATTCACTCACTGTCCTTACAGGTCCCTGGAAACAAGGACTTGCAGAGTGAAAGAAAAAAAACACTCTCCCTACCTACAGTTTTCTGTCCCTAGAAAAAATGTTTTTTTTAATCACAATATAGTACAAGGACAATTCACTCACTGTCCTTCCAGGTCCCTGGAAACAAGGACTTGCAGAGTGAAATAAACTGACACTCTCCCTACCTACAGTTTTCTGTCCCTAGAATAAATGTTTTTTTTAAGCACAATATAGCATAAGGACAATTCACTCACTGTCCTTACAGGTCCCTGGAAACAAGGACTTGCAGAGTGAAAGAAAAAAAACACTCTCCCTACCTACAGTTTTCTGTCCCTAGAAAAAATGTTTTTTTTAATCACAATATAGCACAAGGACAATTCACTCACTGTCCTTCCAGGTCCCTGGAAACAAGGACTTGCAGAGTGAAATAAACTGACACTCTCCCTACCTACAGTTTTCTGTCCCTAGAATAAATGTTTTTTTTAATCACAATATAGCACAAGGACAATTCACTCACTGTCCTTCCAGGTCCCTGGAAACAAGGACTTGCAGAGTGAAATAAACTGACACTCTCCCTACCTACAGTTTTCTGTCCCTAGAATAAATGTTTTTTTTAAGCACAATATAGCACAAGGACAATTCACTCACTGTCCTTACAGGTCCCTGGAAACAAGGACTTGCAGAGTGAAAGAAAAAAAACACTCTCCCTACCTACAGTTTTCTGTCCCTAGAAAAAATGTTTTTTTTAATCACAATATAGCACAAGGACAATTCACTCACTGTCCTTACAGGTCCCTGGAAACAAGGACTTGCAGAGTGAAAGAAACTGACACTGTCCCTACCTACAGTTTTCTGTCCCTAGAATAAATGTTTTTTTTAAGCACAATATAGCACAAGGAGAATTCACTCACTGTCCTTCCAGGTCCCTGGAAACAAGGACTTGCAGAGTGAAATAAACTGACACTCTCCCTACCTACAGTTTTCTGTCCCTAGAATAAATGTTTTTTTTAAGCAAAATATAGCACAAGGACAATTCACTCACTGTCCTTACAGGTCCCTGGAAACAAGGACTTGCAGAGTGAAAGAAACTGACACTCTCCCTACCTACAGTTTTCTGTCCCTAGAATAAATGTTTTTTTAAGCACAATATAGCACAAGGACAATTCACTCACTGTCCTTCCAGGTCCCTGGAAACAAGGACTTGCAGAGTGAAAGAAACTGACACTGTCCCTACCTACAGTTTTCTGTCCCTAGAATAAATGTTTTTTTTAAGCACACTATAGCACAAGCACAAAACACACTGACACTCTCCCTACCTATCCTTCTCTTTCCCTAAACTAAAGGAATCCAGGTTAAGCAAGAAAGAAATAACAGTCACTGTCCCTGCCTATGCTGCTCTATCCCTGCTCCGGAACACACTACACTAGGCCGCCGTGCTGGCGGCCTTTTATAGTGTGGGGCGTGTACTAAACACCCTCAGCAATAATTGGCCACAGGCATCCTGCCTGTGGCCAATCATTGCTCTCCTCGCTGCCGGCGCTGTGATTGGCCAAGCATGCGGGGTCACAGTGCATGCTTGGCCAATCACAGCGCCTGGATGACACTGCGATGGCGTAGTGCATTGTGGGCCGTTCGCGTCACTCGAATTTGGCGCGAACGGCCCAAATCGTTCGATCTTCGTCGAACGATCGAACAGCCGATGTTCGAGTCGAACGTATGTTCGACTCGAACACGAAGCTCATCCCTAATCATCACTGATGTACCGTGGCTCATCACTGATGTACCGAGGATCATCACTAATGTACCGTAGATCATCACTGATGTACCGTGGATCATCACTGATGTACCGTGGATCATCACTGATGTACTGTGGATCATCACTGATGTACTATGGATCATCACTGGTGTACTGTGGATCATCACTGATGTACTATAGATCATCACTGATGTACTATAGATCATCATTGATGTACTGTGGATCATCACTGATGTACTGTGGATCATCACTGATGTACCGTGGATCATCACTGATGTACCGTGGCTCATCACTGATGTACCGAGGATCATCACTGATGTACCGTGGATCATCACTGATGAACCGTGGATCATCACTGATGTACCGTGGATCATCACTGATGTACTATGGATCATCACTGATGTACTATGGATCATCACTGATGTACTATAGATCATCACTGATGTACTGTGGATCATCACTGATGTACCGTGGCTCATCACTGATGTACCGAGGATCATCACTGATGTACCGTAGATCATCACTGATGTACCGTGGATCATCACTGATGTACCGTGGATCATCACTGATGTACTGTGGATCATCACTGATGTACTATGGATCATCACTGATGTACTGTGGATCATCACTGATGTACTATAGATCATCACTGATGTACTGTGGATCATCACTGATGTACTGTGGATCATCACTGATGTACCGTGGATCATCACTGATGTACCGTGGCTCATTACTGATGTACCGAGGATCATCACTGATGTACCGAGGATCATCACTGATGTACCGTAGATCATCACTGATGTACCGTGGATCATCACTGATGTACCGTGGATCATCACTGATGTACTATGGATCATCACTGATGTACTGTGGATCATAACTGATGTACTATAGATCATCACTGATGTACTATAGATCATCACTGATGTACTGTGGATCATCACTGATGTACCGTGGATCATCACTGATGTACCGTGGCTCATCACTGATGTACCGAGGATCATCACTGATGTACCGTGGATCATCACTGATGTACCGTGGATCATCACTGATGTACCGTGGATCATCACTGATGTACCATGGATCATCACTGATGTACTGTGGATCATCACTGATGTACTTTGGATCATCACTGATGTACTATAGATCATCACTGATGTACCGTGGATCATCACTGATGTACCGTGGATCATCACTGATGTACCGTGGATCATCACTGATGTACCGTGGCTCATCACTGATGTACCGAGCATCATCACTGATTTACCGTGGATCATCACTGATGTACCATGGATCATCACTGATGTACTATGGGCCATCACTGGTGTACTATGGGCCATCACTGGTGTACTATGGGCCATCACTGGTGTACTATGGGCCATCACTGGTGTACTATGGGCCATCACTGGTGTACTATGGGCCATCACTGATGTACTATGGACCATCACCGATGTACTGTGGATCATCACTGATGTACTGTGGATCATCACTGATGTACTGTGGATCATCACTGGTGTACTATGGGCCAGTACTGATGTACTATGGACCATCACTGATGTACTATGGATCATCACTGGTGTACTATGGATCATCACTGATGTACTGTGGACCATCCCTGATGTACTGTGGACCATCCCTGATTTACTGTGGATCATCACTGATGTACTGTGGATCATCACTGATGTACTGTGGGTCATCACTGATGTACTATGAGCCATAACTGATGTACTATGGATCATCACTGGTGTACTATGGATCATCACTGATGTACTATGGATCATCACTGATGTACTATGGATCATCACTGGTGTACCGAGGATCATCACTGATGTACCGTGGATCATCACTGATGTACCGTGGATCATCACTGGTTTACTATGGATCATCACTGGTGTACTATGGATCATCCCTGGTGTACTATGGACCATCACTGATGTACTATGGACCATCACTGATGTACTGTGGATCATCACTGATGTACTATGGACCATCACTGATGTACTATGGACCATCACTGATGTACTATGGACCATCACTGATGTACTGTGGATCATCACTGATGTACTGTGGATCATCACTGGTGTACTATGGGCCATCACTGGTGTACTATGGATCATCACTGATGTACTATGGATCATCACTGATGTACTATGGATCATCACTGATGTACTATAGATCATCACTGATGTACTGTGGATCATCACTGATGTACTGTGGATCATCACTGATGTACCGTGGATCATCACTGATGTACCGTGGCTCATCACTGATGAACCGAGGATCATCACTGATGTACCGTAGATCATCACTGATGTACCGTGGATCATCACTGATGTACCATGGATCATCACTGATGTACTGTGGATCATCACTGATGTACTATGGATCATCACTGGTGTACTGTGGATCATCACTGATGTACTATGGATCATCACTGATGTACTATGGATCATCACTGATGTACTGTGGATCATCACTGATGTACTGTGGATCATCACTGATGTACCGTGGCTCATCACTGATGTACCGAGGATCATCACTGATGTACCGTAGATCATCACTGATGTACCGTGGATCATCACTGATGTACCGTGGATCATCACTGATGTACTGTGGATCATCACTGATGTACTATGGATCATCACTGGTGTACTGTGGATCATCACTGATGTACTATAGATCATCACTGATGTACTGTAGATCATCACTGATGTACTGTGGATCATCACTGATGTACTGTGGATCATCACTAATGTACCGTGGATCATCACTGATGTACCGTGGCTCATCACTGATGTACCGAGGATCATCACTGATGTACCGTGGATCATCACTGATGTACCGTGGATCATCACTGATGTACCGTGGATCATCACTGATGTACCATGGATCATCACTGATGTACTATGGATCATCACTGATGTACTATAGATCATCACTGATGTACTGTGGATCATCACTGATGTACCGTGGCTCATCACTGATGTACCAAGGATCATCACTGATGTACCGTAGATCATCACTGATGTATCGTGGATCATCACTGATGTACCGTGGATCATCACTGATGTACTGTGGATCATCACTGATGTACTATGGATCATCACTGATGTACTGTGGATCATCACTGATGTACTATAGATCATCACTGATGTACTATAGATCATCACTGATGTACTGTGGATCATCACTGATGTACCGTGGATCATCACTGATGTACCGTGGCTCATCACTGATGTACCGAGGATCATCACTGATGTACCGAGGATCATCACTGATGTACCGTAGATCATCACTGATGTACCGTGGATCATCACTGATGTACCGTGGATCATCACTGATGTACTGTGGATCATCACTGATGTACTATGGATCATCACTGATGTACTGTGGTTCATCACTGATGTACTATAGATCATCACTGATGTACTATAGATCATCACTGATGTACTGTGGATCATCACTGATGTACTGTGGATCATCACTGATGTACCGTGGATCATCACTGATGTACCGTGGCTCATCACTGATGTACCGAGGATCATCACTGATGTACCGTGGATCATCACTGATGTACCGTGGATCATCACTGATGTACCGTGGATCATCACTGATGTACCGTGGATCATCACTGATGTACTTTGGATCATCACTGATGTACTATAGATCATCACTGATGTACTGTGGATCATCACTGATGTACCGTGGATCATCACTGATGTACCGTGGATCATCACTGATGTACCGTGGCTCATCACTGATTTGCCGTGGATCATCACTGATGTACCGTGGATCATCACTGATGTACCATGGATCATCACTGATGTACCGTGGATCATCACTGATGTACTGTGGATCATCACTGATGTAATATGGATCATCACTGATGTACTATGGACCATCACTGACGTACTGTGGATCATCACTGATGTACCGTGGATCATCACTGGTGTACTATGGGCCATCACTGATGTACTATGGATCATCACTGATGTACTATGGATCATCACTGATGTACTATAGATCATCACTGATGTACTGTGGATCATCACTGATGTACTGTGGATCATCACTGATGTACCGTGGATCATCACTGATGTACCGTGGCTCATCACTGATGTACCGAGGATCATCACTGATGTACCGTGGATCATCACTGATGTACCGTGGATCATCACTGATGTACTGAGGATCATCACTGATGTACTATGGGCCATCACTGATATACTGTGGATCATCACTGATGTACTGTGGATCATCACTGATGTACTGTGATTCATCACTGATGTACTGTGGATCATCACTGATGTACCGTGGCTCATCACTGATGTACCGAGGATCATCACTGATGTACCATGGATCATCACTGATGTACCGTGGATCATCACTGATGTACCGTGGATCATCACTGATGTACCATAGATCATCACTGATGTACTGTGGATCATCACTGATGTACTTTGGATCATCACTGATGTACTGTGGATCATCACTGATGTACTTTGGATCATCACTGATGTACTATAGATCATCACTGATGTACTGTGGATCATCACTGATGTACCGTGGATCATCACTGATGTACCGTGGATCATCACTGATGTACCGTGGCTCATCACTGATGTACCGAGCATCATCACTGATTTACCGTGGATCATCACTGATGTACCGTGGATCATCACTGATGTACCATGGATCATCACTGATGTACTGTGGATCATCACTGATGTACTATGGATCATCACTGATGTACTATGGACCATCACTGAGGTACCGTGGATCATCACTGATGTACCGTGGATCATCACTGGTGTACTATGGGCCATCACTGATGTACTATGGATCATCACTGATGTACTATGGATCATCACTGATGTACTATAGATCATCACTGATGTACTGTGGATCATCACTGATGTACTGTGGATCATCACTGATGTACCGTGGATCATCACTGATGTACCGTGGCTCATCACTGATGTACCGAGGATCATCACTGATGTACCGTGGATCATCACTGATGTACCGTGGATCATCACTGATGTACCGTGGATCATCACTGATGTACTGAGGATCATCACTGATGTACTATGGGCCATCACTGATATACTGTGGATCATCACTGATGTACTGTGGATCATCACTGATGTACTGTGATTCATCACTGATGTACTGTGGATCATCACTGATGTACTGTGGATCATCACTGATGTACTATGGGCCATCACTGCTGTACTATGGTCCATCACTGGTGTACTGTGGATCATCGCTGATGTACTATGGACCATCCCTGATGTACTATGGACCATCCCTAATGTTCTGTGGATCATCACTGATGTACTATGGATCATCACTGATGTACTATAGATCATCACTGATGTACTGTGGATCCTCACTGATGTACTGTGGATCATCACTGGTGTACTATGGATCATCCCTGGTGTACTATGGATCATCACTGGTGTACTATGGATCATCACTGATGCTCTGTGGACCATCCCTGATGTATTGTGGATCATCACTGATGTACTGTGGATCATCACTGATGAACTATGGATCATCACTGATGTACTATGGATCATCACTGATGTACTATATATCATCACTGATGTACTGTGGACCATCCCTGATGTACTGTGGATCATCACTGATGTACTATGAGCCATCACTGATGTATTATGGGCCATCACTGATGAACTGTGGATTATCACTGATGTACTATAGATCATCACTGATGTACTGTGGATAATCACTGATGAACTGTGGATCATCACTGATGTACTGAGGATCATCACTAATGTACTATGGGCCATCACTGATGTACTGTGGATCATCACTGGTGTACTATGGATCATCACTGATGTACTGTGGATCATCACTGATGTACTATGGATCATCACTGATGTACTGTGGATCATCACTGATGTACTATAGATCATCACTGATGTATTGTGGATCATCACTGATATACTATAGATCATCACTGATGTACTGAGGATCATCACTGATGTACTGAGGATCATCACTGATGTACTATGGATCATCACTGATGTACTGTGGATCATCACTGATGTACTATAGGTCATCACTGATGTACTATGGATCATCACTGATGTACTATGGACGATCCCTGATGTACTATGGACCATCCCTGATGTACTGTGGATCATCACTGATGTACCGGTGATCATCACTGATGTACCGTGGCTCATCACTGATGTACCGAGGATCATCACTGATGTACCGAGGATCATCACTGATGTACCGTAGATCATCACTGATGTACCGTGGATCATCACTGATGTACCGTGGATCATCACTGATGTACTGTGGATCATCACTGATGTACTATGGATCATCACTGATGTACTGTGGTTCATCACTGATGTACTATAGATCATCACTGATGTACTATAGATCATCACTGATGTACTATGAGCCATCACTGATGTATTATGGGCCATCACTGATGAACTGTGGATTATCACTGATGTACTATAGATCATCACTGATGTACTGTGGATAATCACTGATGTACTGTGGATCATCACTGATGTACTGAGGATCATCACTAATGTACTATGGGCCATCACTGATGTACTGTGGATCATCACTGGTGTACTATGGATCATCACTGATGTACTGTGGATCATCACTGATGTACTATGGATCATCACTGATGTACTGTGGATCATCACTGATGTACTATAGATCATCACTGATGTATTGTGGATCATCACTGATATACTATAGATCATCACTGATGTACTGAGGATCATCACTGATGTACTGAGGATCATCACTGATGTACTATGGATCATCACTGATGTACTGTGGATCATCACTGATGTACTATAGGTCATCACTGATGTACTATGGATCATCACTGATGTACTATGGACGATCCCTGATGTACTATGGACCATCCCTGATGTACTGTGGATCATCACTGATGTACCGTGGATCATCACTGATGTACCGTGGCTCATCACTGATGTACCGAGGATCATCACTGATGTACCGAGGATCATCACTGATGTACCGTAGATCATCACTGATGTACCGTGGATCATCACTGATGTACCGTGGATCATCACTGATGTACTGTGGATCATCACTGATGTACTATGGATCATCACTGATGTACTGTGGTTCATCACTGATGTACTATAGATCATCACTGATGTACTATAGATCATCACTGATGTACTGTGGATCATCACTGATGTACTGTGGATCATCACTGATGTACCGTGGATCATCACTGATGTACCGTGGCTCATCACTGATGTACCGAGGATCATCACTGATGTACCGTGGATCATCACTGATGTACCGTGGATCATCACTGATGTACCGTGGATCATCACTGATGTACTTTGGATCATCACTGATGTACTATAGATCATCACTGATGTACTGTGGATCATCACTGATGTACCGTGGATCATCACTGATGTACCGTGGATCATCACTGATGTACCGTGGATCATCACTGATGTACCGTGGCTCATCACTGATTTGCCGTGGATCATCACTGATGTACCGTGGATCATCACTGATGTACCATGGATCATCACTGATGTACCGTGGATCATCACTGATGTACTGTGGATCATCACTGATGTAATATGGATCATCACTGATGTACTATGGACCATCACTGACGTACTGTGGATCATCACTGATGTACCGTGGATCATCACTGGTGTACTATGGGCCATCACTGATGTACTATGGATCATCACTGATGTACTATGGATCATCACTGATGTACTATAGATCATCACTGATGTACTGTGGATCATCACTGATGTACTGTGGATCATCACTGATGTACCGTGGATCATCACTGATGTACCGTGGCTCATCACTGATGTACCGAGGATCATCACTGATGTACCGTGGATCATCACTGATGTACCGTGGATCATCACTGATGTACTGAGGATCATCACTGATGTACTATGGGCCATCACTGATATACTGTGGATCATCACTGATGTACTGTGGATCATCACTGATGTACTGTGATTCATCACTGATGTACTGTGGATCATCACTGATGTACCGTGGCTCATCACTGATGTACCGAGGATCATCACTGATGTACCATGGATCATCACTGATGTACCGTGGATCATCACTGATGTACCGTGGATCATCACTGATGTACCATAGATCATCACTGATGTACTGTGGATCATCACTGATGTACTTTGGATCATCACTGATGTACTGTGGATCATCACTGATGTACTTTGGATCATCACTGATGTACTATAGATCATCACTGATGTACTGTGGATCATCACTGATGTACCGTGGATCATCACTGATGTACCGTGGATCATCACTGATGTACCGTGGCTCATCACTGATGTACCGAGCATCATCACTGATTTACCGTGGATCATCACTGATGTACCGTGGATCATCACTGATGTACCATGGATCATCACTGATGTACTGTGGATCATCACTGATGTACTATGGATCATCACTGATGTACTATGGACCATCACTGAGGTACTGTGGATCATCACTGATGTACTGTGGATCATCACTGGTGTACTATGGGCCATCACTGATGTACTATGGATCATCACTGATGTACTATGGATCATCACTGATGTACTATAGATCATCACTGATGTACTGTGGATCATCACTGATGTACTGTGGATCATCACTGATGTACCGTGGATCATCACTGATGTACCGTGGCTCATCACTGATGTACCGAGGATCATCACTGATGTACCGTGGATCATCACTGATGTACCGTGGATCATCACTGATGTACCGTGGATCATCACTGATGTACTGAGGATCATCACTGATGTACTATGGGCCATCACTGATATACTGTGGATCATCACTGATGTACTGTGGATCATCACTGATGTACTGTGATTCATCACTGATGTACTGTGGATCATCACTGATGTACTGTGGATCATCACTGATGTACTATGGGCCATCACTGCTGTACTATGGTCCATCACTGGTGTACTGTGGATCATCGCTGATGTACTATGGACCATCCCTGATGTACTATGGACCATCCCTGATGTTCTGTGGATCATCACTGATGTACTATGGATCATCACTGATGTACTATAGATCATCACTGATGTACTGTGGATCCTCACTGATGTACTGTGGATCATCACTGGTGTACTATGGATCATCCCTGGTGTACTATGGATCATCACTGGTGTACTATGGATCATCACTGATGCTCTGTGGACCATCCCTGATGTATTGTGGATCATCACTGATGTACTGTGGATCATCACTGATGAACTATGGATCATCACTGATGTACTATGGATCATCACTGATGTACTATATATCATCACTGATGTACTGTGGACCATCCCTGATGTACTGTGGATCATCACTGATGTACTATGAGCCATCACTGATGTATTATGGGCCATCACTGATGAACTGTGGATTATCACTGATGTACTATAGATCATCACTGATGTACTGTGGATAATCACTGATGTACTGTGGATCATCACTGATGTACTGAGGATCATCACTAATGTACTATGGGCCATCACTGATGTACTGTGGATCATCACTGGTGTACTATGGATCATCACTGATGTACTGTGGATCATCACTGATGTACTATGGATCATCACTGATGTACTGTGGATCATCACTGATGTACTATAGATCATCACTGATGTATTGTGGATCATCACTGATATACTATAGATCATCACTGATGTACTGAGGATCATCACTGATGTACTGAGGATCATCACTGATGTACTATGGATCATCACTGATGTACTGTGGATCATCACTGATGTACTATAGGTCATCACTGATGTACTATGGATCATCACTGATGTACTATGGACGATCCCTGATGTACTATGGACCATCCCTGATGTACTGTGGATCATCACTGATGTACTGTGGATCATCACTGGTGTACTATAGATCATCACTGATGTACTATGGGCCATCACTGGTGTACTATGGGCCATCACTGGTGTACTATGGGCCATCACTGGTGTACTATGGGCCATCACTGGTGTACTATGGATCATCACTAGGGATGAGCTTCGTGTTCGAGTCGAACATACATTCGACTCGAACATCGGCTGTTCGATCGTTCGACGAAGATCGAACGATTTGGGCCGTTCGCGCCAAATTCGAGTGACGCGAACGGCCCACAATGCACTACGCCATCGCAGTGTCATCCAGGCGCTGTGATTGGCCAAGCATGCACTGTGACCCCGCATGCTTGGCCAATCACAGCGCCGGCAGCGAGGAGAGCAATGATTGGCCACAGGCAGGATGCCTGTGGCCAATTATTGCTGAGGGTGTTTAGTACACGCCCCACACTATAAAAGGCCGCCAGCATGGCGGCCTAGTGTAGTGTGTTCCGGAGCAGGGAAAGAGAAGCATAGGCAGGGACAGTGACATTTATTTCTTTCTTGCTTAATCTGGATTCCTTTAGTTTAGGGAAAGAGAAGGATAGGTAGGGAGAGTGTCAGTGTGTTTTACTGTGCGAATCCTTGTTTCTAGGGACAAAGAAGGAAAGTGAGGGGAATTCTCCTTGTGCTATAGTGTGTTTTAAAAAAACATTTTTTCTAGGGACAGAAAACTCTAGGTAGGGAGAGTGTCAGTTTCTTTCACTGTGCGAGTCCTTGTTTCTAGGGACAAAGAAGGAAAGTGAGGGGAATTGTCCTTGTGCTATAGTGTGCTTTAAAAAAACATTTTTTCTAGGGACAGAAAACTCTAGGTAGGGAGAGTGTCAGTTTCTTTCACTGTGCGAGTCCTTGTTTCTAGGGACAAAGAAGGAAAGTGAGGGGAATTGTCCTTGTGCTATAGTGTGCTTTAAAAAAACATTTTTTCTAGGGACAGAAAACTCTAGGTAGGGAGAGTGTCAGTTTCTTTCACTGTGCGAGTCCTTGTTTCTAGGGACAAAGAAGGAAAGTGAGGGGAATTCTCCTTGTGCTATAGTGTGCTTTAAAAAAACATTTTTTCTAGGGACAGAAAACTCTAGGTAGGGAGAGTGTCAGTTTCTTTCACTGTGCGAGTCCTTGTTTCTAGGGACAAAGAAGGAAAGTGAGGGGAATTCTCCTTGTGCTATAGTGTGCTTTAAAAAAACATTTTTTCTAGGGACAGAAAACTCTAGGTAGGGAGAGTGTCAGTGTCTTTTACTGTGCGAGTCCTTGTTTCTAGGGACAAAGAAGGAAAGTGAGGGGAATTGTCCTTGTGCTATAGTGTGCTTTAAAAAAACATTTTTTCTAGGGACAGAAAACTCTAGGTAGGGAGAGTGTCAGTGTCTTTTACTGTGCGAGTCCTTGTTTCTAGGGACAAAGAAGGAAAGTGAGGGAAATTGTCCTTGTGCTATAGTGTGCTTTAAAAAAACATTTTTTCTAGGGACAGAAAACTCTAGGTAGGGAGAGTGTCAGTTTCTTTCACTGTGCGAGTCCTTGTTTCTAGGGACAAAGAAGGAAAGTGAGGGGAATTCTCCTTGTGCTATAGTGTGCTTTAAAAAAACATTTTTTCTAGGGACAGAAAACTCTAGGTAGGGAGAGTGTCAGTTTCTTTCACTGTGCGAGTCCTTGTTTCTAGGGACAAAGAAGGAAAGTGAGGGGAATTCTCCTTGTGCTATAGTGTGCTTTAAAAAAACATTTTTTCTAGGGACAGAAAACTCTAGGTAGGGAGAGTGTCAGTGTCTTTCACTGTGCGAGTCCTTGTTTCTAGGGACAAAGAAGGAAAGTGAGGGGAATTCTCCTTGTGCTATAGTGTGCTTTAAAAAATTTTTTTTCTAGGGACAGAAAACTCTAGGTAGGGAGAGTGTCAGTGTCTTTTACTGTGCGAGTCCTTGTTTCTAGGGACAAAGAAGGAAAGTGAGGGGAATTGTCCTTGTGCTATAGTGTGCTTTAAAAAAACATTTTTTCTAGGGACAGAAAACTCTAGGTAGGGAGAGTGTCAGTTTCTTTCACTGTGCGAGTCCTTGTTTCTAGGGACAAAGAAGGAAAGTGAGGGGAATTCTCCTTGTGCTATAGTGTGCTTTAAAAAAACATTTTTTCTAGGGACAGAAAACTCTAGGTAGGGAGAGTGTCAGTTTCTTTCACTGTGTGAGTCCTTGTTTCTAGGGACAAAGAAGGAAAGTGAGGGGAATTCTCCTTGTGCTATAGTGTGCTTTAAAAAAACATTTTTTCTAGGGACAGAAAACTCTAGGTAGGGAGAGTGTCAGTTTCTTTCACTGTGCGAGTCCTTGTTTCTAGGGACAAAGAAGGAAAGTGAGGGGAATTCTCCTTGTGCTATAGTGTGCTTTAAAAAAACATTTTTTCTAGGGACAGAAAACTCTAGGTAGGGAGAGTGTCAGTTTCTTTCACTGTGCGAGTCCTTGTTTCTAGGGACAAAGAAGGAAAGTGAGGGGAATTCTCCTTGTGCTATAGTGTGCTTTAAAAAAACATTTTTTCTAGGGACAGAAAACTCTAGGTAGGGAGAGTGTCAGTGTCTTTTACTGTGCGAGTCCTTGTTTCTAGGGACAAAGAAGGAAAGTGAGGGGAATTGTCCTTGTGCTATAGTGTGCTTTAAAAAAACATTTTTTCTAGGGACAGAAAACTCTCGGTAGGGAGAGTGTCAGTGTCTTTTACTGTGCGAGTTTCTAGGGACAAAGAAGGAAAGTGAGGGGAATTCTCCTTGTGCTATAGTGTGCTTTAAAAAAACATTTTTTCTAGGGACAGAAAACTCTAGGTAGGGAGAGTGTCAGTTTCTTTCACTGTGCGAGTCCTTGTTTCTAGGGACAAAGAAGGAAAGTGAGGGGAATTCTCCTTGTGCTATAGTGTGCTTTAAAAAAACATTTTTTCTAGGGACAGAAAACTCTAGGTAGGGAGAGTGTCAGTTTCTTTCACTGTGCGAGTCCTTGTTTCTAGGGACAAAGAAGGAAAGTGAGGGGAATTCTCCTTGTGCTATAGTGTGCTTTAAAAAAACATTTTTTCTAGGGACAGAAAACTCTAGGTAGGGAGAGTGTCAGTGTCTTTTACTGTGCGAGTCCTTGTTTCTAGGGACAAAGAAGGAAAGTGAGGGGAATTGTCCTTGTGCTATAGTGTGCTTTAAAAAAACATTTTTTCTAGGGACAGAAAACTCTAGGTAGGGAGAGTGTCAGTGTCTTTTACTGTGCGAGTCCTTGTTTCTAGGGACAAAGAAGGAAAGTGAGGGGAATTCTCCTTGTGCTATAGTGTGCTTTAAAAAAACATTTTTTCTAGGGACAGAAAACTCTAGGTAGGGAGAGTGTCAGTTTCTTTCACTGTGCGAGTCCTTGTTTCTAGGGACTGTGACAGCAGGAAGGTAAAGTCACCTGGTTGCATCCAGGGGGGTAGATATATTTCGCCCAGATTCAGACTTTACGCCGACTTATACAACTAGGTGGAGAGTTGTATAAGCCCAGCTGGGGCTAGTGGGCTCATGGATGACTCATACCTCTAGGGAGAGTGTGGGGCGTCGTGCAGACAGGGAGTTGATGAGACCAGCTGAAGCTTGTCAGCTCATTTAGGCCTCTATAAGAACTCCCAGCTTCATTAGATGTTAGCTCATGCCTGGACCCAGACCTGTGTGGACTGTCTAGGGAGAGTGAACCCCTGTGCGGTGAGACAAAGCCTGTGTGGCTATTTGCTTGGACATTTAAAACCAGGGACTTAGGGACTAGGACAGCACTAGGCTGATCCCAGTTGTTAGTTAGGAAACCTGTATGTTTAGTCAGAGGTCAAGTTGACCAGGATTTATTTTGTTTATGTTTCTTTTGCTTTGCTGTGTTTTGTCACTGTAAATAGAAAATAAACCGCACCTTTTTGATTTTGAAAACCACAACCTCCGTTTGCTGGGCCTGTTTTTGTGTGGGGAGCCCATCCCGGGGGTCGCACACACCCGCTGCCGAGCTAACCCCCTCACAGTTGGTGGAGAACCAGTGGCAGTTTTTTTTTAAGCCAGCATGGAGGAGATACTGAAACAGCTGGCTCTAGCAAATGCCAATCAACAGCAGACAAACGCAACTTTGCAACAGAGTCTGGAGGCTCAGCAACAAGCCCAGCAGCAATCTGAGGCCCGCTTCATAGACCTGTTGCAGAAGCAAGAGCAGAGACTACAACAACAGATGGAAGCAGTAATGCAGCAACGTCCGCAGACCAGTGAGGAAAGCCGTCCCACTAATACCGCGTCCTTTGGGGTGAGTCGTTTATTGACAAAAATGACTGGAGAGGATGATCCAGAGGTATTTTTGACCACATTTGAAAGGACCGCTGAAAGAGAAAAGTGGCCTGAGGAGCAGTGGGCTGGACTGGTGGCTCCTCTGTTAACTGGTGAATCGCAGAAAGCTTACTATGACCTAGAGCCTAACCAAGCAAAAGACTATGTGATGCTAAAAGCTGAAATATTGGCAAGGCTGGGTGTCACCCTGGCTGTCCGGGCTCAGCGTGTGCATAACTGGACTTTTCAGCTTGGAAAACCCCCCAGGTCTCAAATGTATGATCTCATTCACCTGAGCAGAAAGTGGCTACAGCCAGAGACTTTGTCCGCACCAAAGATTGTGGAACGTGTTGTAATGGATCGGTTTTTGAGAGCTCTTCCTACTGCCATCCAAAAGTGGGTAAGCCATGGAGACCCAGAGACGGCCGATGGTCTTGTGGATCGTGTAGAGAAATACTTGGCTACAGAGAACCTGACGGCCTCTTCCAGAGACACTCGGACTTTCCACCCTAAGACCAGACCATCCCCAGGGGCGGATAAGAGGATTCCAAGGGGTGAGGGTGGAGAGAGTGAGAGGGTGGGAGCTCTACCCCAAGTTTGGCGAGAACAGCCTGGGAAATCAGCGGCTCAAGAGGCGGCAAGAAGGATCGTTTGCTACCGCTGCCGGCAAGCGGGACATATTGCAGCCAATTGCCCGGTTGTGGAGGAACCCATGCAGTGTGACTTTCTGACGGGCAGACGTCAGTCGCTGTGTGCGACAGTCGCATGCACTGCCATTCGAGGAACTGAGAAACATTTATGCAAAATGTGTGTTAATGGTAGAAATGTTGTGGTATTGCTGGATTCAGGTAGCCTTGTGACCCTGATAAAGGCTGAGTTAGTTAAAACAGAGGTCTCTGGGAATAGCAAGGTAGCTGTTATTTGTGTGCATGGGGACACCCGAGAGTATCCAGTGACTACAGTGTGTTTCGAGACCCCCAAAGGTACCCTCTTTCATCCAGTGGGCTTAGTATCTCAGTTACCGCATGACGCCATTGTGGGAAGGGATTTTCCGAAGTTCTGGGAACTGTGGGATGATCCTGAGCCCCCCACTGGTGCCCCTATGTACCAGGAATGTGATAGCCAGAACTCCCCTGAGAGTGGTGAGGACTCTCCGGAATTTCCCTTATCAGTATTGGCAGGGGAGACTCAAGAAACTGGAGAGGAGCCCACCTCCTCAGACGAAAACCTACCGTCTGTGGAGTTTTCTGATCTTGAGGTTCACAGGGAAAACTTTGCCACAGAACAGTTGAAAGACCCCGCCCTAATAAAGGCACGGGAAAACGTAGTGAAAATAGATGGCGAGTTAGTGAACCCAGATAATACCTGCACTTACCCATACTTCAGCGTAGAGAAGGACCTACTGTATCGGGTGGCAAAAAGGGCAGAAGAAACCGTTGAGCAGCTTGTGGTGCCCAAACCTTACAGGAAGTTGGTGTTGGAGTTGGCCCATGGGCACATTCTTGGAGGTCATCTGGGGACAGAGAAAACCCGAGAGAGGGTATTACAGAGATTCTATTGGCCGGGGGTGATGAAGGACATAGAAAATTATTGTTCCTCCTGCCCTGTGTGTCAGAGGTCGGCCCCGATGCCACATTTCCGTAGCCCGCTGGTCCCTCTACCCATCATTGAGGTCCAGTTTGAGAGGATCGCCATGGATTTGGTAGGTCCTATAATCAAGTCCGCTAGGGGGCACCAGTACATATTAGTTATAATGGACTATGCCACCCGTTATCCAGAAGCGATCCCTCTCCGAAATACCTCGGCCAAAACCATAGCCAAAGAGCTATCTCTTGTGTTTAGCCGGGTGGGTATTTGTAAAGAACTGCTTACGGACCAAGGTACACCCTTTATGTCCCGGGTTATGAAGGAGCTGTGTAAATTGTTCAAAGTGACGCAATTACGTACATCTGTGTATCACCCCCAAACCGATGGGCTGGTTGAAAGATTCAACAAAACCCTAAAACAAATGTTGAAGAAAGTGGTGGATAGAGATGGAAAGGATTGGGACTGTCTACTTCCTTATCTGATGTTTGCTATTAGGGAGGTGCCCCAATCCTCTACGGGATTCTCCCCCTTTGAGTTACTGTATGGGAGACACCCAAGAGGGCTGTTGGATATTGCCAAGGAAACTTGGGAAAGTGAGAGTTCTCCCCACAGGAGTGTGATTGAGCATGTCGCCCTGATGCAAGACCGAATTGCACAGGTAATGCCCATCGTGAAGGAACATTTGGCCCAAGCGCAGTTAGCACAGCAGAGAGTGTACAACCGTGGAGCCAAGACCCGTACCTTTTCCCCGGGGGATAGGATACTGGTACTTGTCCCTACGGTTGAAAGTAAATTCCTTGCCAAATGGCAAGGCCCCTACGAGATAATGGAAAAAGTGAGCGAAGTGAATTACAAGGTCAGACAACCAGGAAGGCGAAAGCCCGAACAGATCTATCACGTTAATCTGTTGAAAGCCTGGAGGGATAGAGAGTCCCTAGTCGCAGAAACTTGGTCACCAGCTCAAACTGGTTGCGTGATTCCTGAGATTGGAATAGCAGCCACCTTGTCACAACCCCAACAACAGGAGGTTAAGGAGTTTGTGCTTCGCAACAAGGAGGTATTCTCTGAGCTGCCGGGACAAACATCTGGGGTAGAGCATGACATCATTACCCCGCCCGGTGAAAGGGTGAAGTTAAAACCCTATCGGATCCCAGAGGCCCGACGGGAGGAAGTACAGAAAATGCTGAACTTAGGGGTGATAGAGGAGTCCCAAAGTGATTGGTCTAGTCCCATTGTGTTGGTGCCTAAACCGGATGGGAGCTGGCGATTTTGTAACGATTTTCGTCAGTTGAACAAAGTTACAAAATTTGACACCTACCCCATGCCACGTATAGATGAGTTGATCGACCGGCTGGGAACAGCCCGATACATGACGACTCTTGACCTCACAAAAGGGTATTGGCAAATCCCCCTGGCCAAGTCGGCCAAAGAGAAAACCGCATTTGTAACCCCAGACGGGGCGTTCCAATATAAAAGAATGCCGTTCGGGTTACAGAATGCGCCGGCCACATTCCAGCGGAAAATGGACCAGATGCTGAGGCCCCATCGGAAGTATGCTGCGGCTTACCTGGATGACGTAATTGTCCATAGCACAGATTGGGCCTCACATCTGCCAAAAGTGCAAGCAGTCCTGGACTCTGTTCGGGAAGCGGGGTTTACGGCTAACCCCAAGAAGTGTACCATTGGGCAGGAAGAGGCCAAATATCTTGGGTACACCATTGGGAGGGGAGTAATAAAACCCCAACTCAACAAAGTCGAGGCCATCCAGAGTTGGCCACGTCCCAACAGCAAGAAGCAGGTACGAGCCTTTCTGGGAATCGCTGGGTATTATCGGCGATTCATTCCCCACTTTGCTTCTAAGGCTGTGCCCTTAACCAACCTGACGAAGGGGAAAGGGTCGGTCATGATTAAATGGACCCCCGAGGCTGAGGCAGCATTCCAATTCTTGAAACAAGCCTTATGTAGCCAGCCAGTGTTGTACTCACCCGACTTCTCTAAAGACTTTGTCGTACAAAGTGATGCGTCAGATGTGGGGTTAGGAGCAGTATTGTCCCAGGTCTGGAACGGGGAAGAGCACCCAGTCATTTACCTCAGCAGGAAGTTGAAGTCCCATGAGGTAAATTACGCCACCGTTGAAAAGGAGTGTTTAGCGGTGAAGTGGGCTCTAGATTCCCTTCGGTACTACCTGCTAGGTAGGCACTTTGACTTGGTTACGGATCACGCTCCGTTAAAGTGGATGGCTCAAAACAAGGAAACAAATAGAAGAGTGAATAGGTGGTTCCTGGCCCTCCAGGAATTCAACTTCACAGTAAAGCATCGCCCTGGCGTTCAAATGGGGAATGTGGATGCTTTGTCTCGAGTACATGAATGCCTGATTGCTGGTGTTCCAACCCCGAGGTTAAAACAAGAGGGGGGGGTATGTGACAGCAGGAAGGTAAAGTCACCTGGTTGCATCCAGGGGGGTAGATATATTTCGCCCAGATTCAGGCTTTACGCCGACTTATACAACTAGGTGGAGAGTTGTATAAGCCCAGCTGGGGCTAGTGGGCTCATGGATGACTCATACCTCTAGGGAGAGTGTGGGGCGTCGTGCAGACAGGGAGTTGATGAGACCAGCTGAAGCTTGTCAGCTCATTTAGGCCTCTATAAGAACTCCCAGCTTCATTAGATGTTAGCTCATGCCTGGACCCAGACCTGTGTGGACTGTCTAGGGAGAGTGAACCCCTGTGCGGTGAGACAAAGCCTGTGTGGCTATTTGCTTGGACATTTAAAACCAGGGACTTAGGGACTAGGACAGCACTAGGCTGATCCCAGTTGTTAGTTAGGAAACCTGTATGTTTAGTCAGAGGTCAAGTTGACCAGGATTTATTTTGTTTATGTTTCTTTTGCTTTGCTGTGTTTTGTCACTGTAAATAGAAAATAAACCGCACCTTTTTGATTTTGAAAACCACAACCTCCGTTTGCTGGGCCTGTTTTTGTGTGGGGAGCCCATCCCGGGGGTCACACACACCCGCTGCCGAGCTAACCCCCTCACAGGACAAAGAAGGAAAGTGAGGGGAATTCTCCTTGTGCTATAGTGTGCTTTAAAAAAACATTTTTTCTAGGGACAGAAAACTCTAGGTAGGGAGAGTGTCAGTTTCTTTCACTGTGCGAGTCCTTGTTTCTAGGGACAAAGAAGGAAAGTGAGGGGAATTCTCCTTGTGCTATAGTGTGCTTTAAAAAAACATTTTTTCTAGGGACAGAAAACTCTAGGTAGGGAGAGTGTCAGTTTCTTTCACTGTGCGAGTCCTTGTTTCTAGGGACAAAGAAGGAAAGTGAGGGGAATTCTCCTTGTGCTATAGTGTGCTTTAAAAAAACATTTTTTCTAGGGACAGAAAACTCTAGGTAGGGAGAGTGTCAGTTTCTTTCACTGTGCGAGTCCTTGTTTCTAGGGACAAAGAAGGAAAGTGAGGGGAATTCTCCTTGTGCTATAGTGTGCTTTAAAAAAACATTTTTTCTAGGGACAGAAAACTCTAGGTAGGGAGAGTGTCAGTTTCTTTCACTGTGCGAGTCCTTGTTTCTAGGGACAAAGAAGGAAAGTGAGGGGAATTCTCCTTGTGCTATAGTGTGCTTTAAAAAAACATTTTTTCTAGGGACAGAAAACTCTAGGTAGTGTGACAGCAGGAAGGTAAAGTCACCTGGTTGCATCCAGGGGGGTAGATATATTTCTCCCAGATTCAGGCTTTATGCCGACTTATACAACTAGGGAGGGAGTTGATGAAGCCCAGCTGAGGCTAGTGGGCTCATGGATGACTCATACCTCTAGGGAGAGTGCTGGGCGTCGTGCAGGCAGGGAGTTGATGAGACCAGCTGAAGCTTGTCAGCTCGTTTAAGGCCTCTATAAAAACTCCCAGCTTCATTAGGTGTTTGCTCATGCCTGGACCCAGACCTGTGTGGACTGTCTAGGGAGAGTGAACCCCTGTGCGGTGAGACAAAGCCTGTGTGGCTATTTGTTTGGACATTTACTAAACCAGGGACTTAGGGACTAGGACAGCACCAGGCTGATCCCAGTTGTTAGTTAGGAAACCTGCATGTTTAGTCAGAGGTCAAGCTGACCAGGGTTTATTTTGTTTATGTTTCTTTTTGCTTTGCTGTGTTTTTTTGTCACTGTAAATAGAGAAATAAACCGCACCTTTTTGATCTTGAAAACCACAACCTCCGTCTGCTGGGCCTGTTTTTGTGTGGGGAGCCCATCCAGGGGATCACACACACCCGCTGCCGAGCGAACCCCCTCACAGTTGGTGGAGAACCAGTGGCAGTTTTTTTTAAGCCAGCATGGAGGAGATACTGAAACAGCTGGCTCTAGCAAATGCCAATCAACAGCAGACAAATGCAGGTTTGCAAAGGAGCCTTGCAGCCCAGCAGCAAGCTCACCAACAGAGTCTGGAAGCTCAGCAACAAGCCCAGCAGCAATCTGAGGCCCGCTTCTGAGGCCCGCTTCATAGACCTGTTACAGAAGCAAGAGCAGAGACTACAACAAATGGAAGCAGTAGTGCAGCAACGTCCGCAGACCAGTGAGGAAAGCCGTCCCACTAATACCGCGTCCTTTGGGGTGAGTCGTTTATTGACAAAAATGACTGGAGAGGATGATCCAGAGGTATTTTTGACCACATTTGAAAGGACTGCTGAAAGAGAAAAGTGGCCTGAGAAGCAGTGGGCTGGACTGGTGGCTCCTCTGTTAACTGGTGAATCGCAGAAGGCTTACTATGACCTAGAGCCTGACCAAGCAAAAGACTATGTGATGCTAAAAGCTGAAATATTGGCAAGGCTGGGTGTCACCCTGGCTGTCCGGGCTCAGCGTGTGCATAACTGGACTTTCCAGCTTGGAAAACCCCCCAGGTCTCAAATGTATGATCTCATTCACCTGAGCAGGAAGTGGCTACAGCCAGAGACTTTGTCCGCACCAGAGATTGTGGAACGTGTTGTAATGGATCGGTTTTTGAGAGCTCTTCCTACTGCCATCCAAAAGTGGGTAAGCTATGGAGACCCAGAGACGGCCGGTGGTCTTGTGGATCGTGTAGAGAAATACTTGGCTACAGAGAACCTGACGGCCTCTTCCAGAGACTCTCGGACTTTCCACCCTAAGACCAGACCATCCCCAGGGGCGGATAAGAGGATTCCAAGGGGTGAGGGTGGAGAGAGTGAGAGGGTGGGAGCTCTACCCAAAGTTTGGCGAGAACAGCCTGGGAAGTCAGGGGCTCAAGAGGCAGCCAAAAGGATTGTTTGCTACCGCTGCCGGCAAGCGGGACATATTGCAGCAAATTGCCCGGTTGTGGAGGAACCCATGCAATGTGACTTTCTGACCGACGTCAGTCGCTGTGTGCGACAGTCGCATGCACTGCCATTCGGGGAACTGAGAAACATTTATGCAAAATGTGTATTAATGGTAGAAATGTTGTGGTATTACTGGATTCAGGTAGCCTTGTGACCCTGATAAAGGCTGAATTAGTTAAAACAGAGGTCTCTGGGAATAGCAAGGTAGCTGTTATTTGTGTGCATGGGGACACCCGAGAGTATCCAGTGACTACAGTGTGTTTCGAGACCCCCAAAGGTACCCTCTCTCATCCAGTGGGGTTAGTATCTCAATTACCGCATGATGCCATTGTGGGAAGGGATTTTCCGAAGTTCTGGGAACTGTGGGATGATCCTGAGCCCCCCACTGGTGCCCCTATGTACCAGGAATGTGATAGCCAGAACTCCTCTGAGAGTGGTGAGGACTCTCCAGAATTTCCCTTGTCAGTATTGGCAGGGGAGACTCAAGAAACTGGAGAGGAGCCCACCTCCTCAGACGAAAACCTACCGTCTGTGGAGTTTTCTGATCTGGAGGTTCACAGGGAAAATTTTGCCACAGAACAGTTAAAAGACCCCGCCCTAATAAAGGCACGGGAAAACGTAGTGGAAATAGATGGCGAGTTAGTGAACCCAGATAATACCTGCACTTACCCATACTTCAGCGTAGAGAAGGACATAGAAAATTATTGTTCCTCCTGCCCTGTGTGTCAGAGGTCGGCCCCGATGCCACATTTCCGTAGCCCGCTGGTCCCTCTACCCATCATTGAGGTCCCGTTTGAGAGAATCGCAATGGATTTGGTAGGTCCTATAATCAAGTCCGCTAGGGGGCACCAGTACATATTGGTTATAATAGACTATGCCACCCGTTATCCAGAAGCGATCCCTCTCAGAAATACCTCGGCCAAAACCATAGCCAAAGAGCTATCTCTTGTTTTTAGCCGGGTGGGTATTTGTAAAGAACTGCTTACGGACCAAGGTACACCCTTTATGTCCCGGGTTATGAAAGAGCTGTGTAAATTGTTCAAAGTGACGCAATTGCGTACATCTGTGTATCACCCCCAAACCGATGGGCTGGTTGAAAGATTCAACAAAACCCTAAAACAAATGTTGAAGAAAGTGGTGGATAGAGATGGAAAGGATTGGGACTGTCTACTTCCTTATTTGATGTTTGCTATTAGGGAGGTGCCCCAATCCTCTACGGGATTCTCCCCCTTTGAGTTACTGTATGGGAGACACCCAAGAGGGCTGTTGGATATTGCCAAGGAAACTTGGGAAAGTGAGAGTTCTCCCCACAGGAGTGTGATTGAGCATGTCGCCCTGATGCAAGATCGAATTGCACAGGTAATGCCCATCGTGAAGGAACATTTGGCCCAAGCGCAGTTGGCACAGCAGAGAGTGTACAACCGTGGAGCCAAGACCCGTACCTTTTCCCCGGGGGATAGGATATTGGTACTTGTCCCTACGGTTGAAAGTAAATTCCTTGCCAAATGGCAAGGCCCCTACGAGATAGTGGAAAAAGTGAGCGAAGTGAATTACAAGGTCAGACAACCAGGAAGGCGAAAGCCCGAACAGATATATCACGTTAATCTGTTGAAAGCCTGGAGGGATAGAGAGTCCCTAGTCGCAGAAACTTGGTCACCAGCTCAAACTGGTTGCGTGATTCCGGAGGTTGGAATAGCAGCCACCTTGTCACAACCCCAACAACAGGAGGTTAAGGAGTTTGTGCTTCGCAACAAGGAGGTGTTCTCTGAGCTGCCGGGACAAACATCTGGGGTAGAGCATGATATTATTACCCCGCCCGGTGAAAGGGTGAAGTTAAAACCCTATCGGATCCCAGAGGCCCGACGGGAGGCAATACGGGAGGAAGTACAGAAAATGCTGAACTTAGGGGTGATAGAGGAGTCCCAAAGTGATTGGTCTAGTCCCATTGTGTTGGTGCCTAAACCGGATGGGAGCTGGCGATTTTGTAACGATTTTCGTCAGTTGAACAAAGTTACAAAATTTGACACCTACCCCATGCCACGTATAGATGAGTTGATCGACCGGCTGGGAACAGCCCGATACATGACGACTCTTGACCTCACAAAAGGGTATTGGCAAATTCCCCTGGCCAAGTCGGCCAAAGAGAAAACCGCATTTGTAACCCCAGATGGGGCGTTCCAATATAAGAGAATGCCGTTCGGGTTACAGAATGCGCCGGCCACATTCCAGCGGAAAATGGACCAGATACTGAGGCCCCATCGGAAGTATGCTGCGGCTTACCTGGATGACATAATTGTCCATAGCACAGATTGGGCCTCACATCTGCCAAAAGTGCAAGCAGTCCTAGACTCTATCCGGGAAGCGGGGTTTACGGCTAACCCCAAGAAGTGTACCATTGGGCAGGAGGAGGCCAAATATCTTGGGTACACCATTGGCAGGGGAGTGATAAAACCCCAACTCAACAAAGTCGAGGCCATCCAGAGTTGGCCACGTCCCAACAGCAAGAAGCAGGTACGGGCCTTTCTGGGAATCGCGGGTTATTATCGGCGCTTCATTCCCCACTTTGCTTCTAAGGCTGTGCCCCTAACCAACCTGACGAAAGGGAAAGGGTCGGTCATGATTAAATGGACCCCCGAGGCTGAGGCAGCATTCCAATTCTTGAAACAAGCCTTATGTAGCCAGCCAGTGTTGTACTCACCCGACTTCTCTAAAGACTTTGTCGTACAAAGTGATGCGTCAGATGTGGGGTTAGGAGCAGTATTGTCCCAGGTCTGGAACGGGGAAGAGCACCCAGTCATTTACCTCAGCAGGAAGTTGAAGTCCCATGAGGTAAATTACGCCACGGTTGAAAAGGAGTGTTTAGCGGTGAAGTGGGCTCTAGATTCCCTTCGGTACTATCTGCTAGGTAGGCACTTTGACATGGTTACGGATCACGCTCCGTTAAAGTGGATGGCTCAAAACAAGGAGACAAATAGAAGAGTGAATAGGTGGTTCCTGGCCCTACAGGAATTCAACTTCACAGTAAAGCATCGCCCTGGCGTTCAAATGGGGAATGTGGATGCTTTGTCTCGAGTACATGAATGCCTGATTGCTGGTGTTCCAACCCCAAGGTTAAAACAAGAGGGGGGGGGGTATGTGACAGCAGGAAGGTAAAGTCACCTGGTTGCATCCAGGGGGGTAGATATATTTCTCCCAGATTCAGGCTTTATGCCGACTTATACAACTAGGGAGGGAGTTGATGAAGCCCAGCTGAGGCTAGTGGGCTCATGGATGACTCATACCTCTAGGGAGAGTGCTGGGCGTCGTGCAGGCAGGGAGTTGATGAGACCAGCTGAAGCTTGTCAGCTCGTTTAAGGCCTCTATAAAAACTCCCAGCTTCATTAGGTGTTTGCTCATGCCTGGACCCAGACCTGTGTGGACTGTCTAGGGAGAGTGAACCCCTGTGCGGTGAGACAAAGCCTGTGTGGCTATTTGTTTGGACATTTACTAAACCAGGGACTTAGGGACTAGGACAGCACCAGGCTGATCCCAGTTGTCAGTTAGGAAACCTGCATGTTTAGTCAGAGGTCAAGCTGACCAGGGTTTATTTTGTTTATGTTTCTTTTTGCTTTGCTGTGTTTTTTTGTCACTGTAAATAGAGAAATAAACCGCACCTTTTTGATCTTGAAAACCACAACCTCCGTCTGCTGGGCCTGTTTTTGTGTGGGGAGCCCATCCAGGGGATCACACACACCCGCTGCCGAGCGAACCCCCTCACAGTAGGGAGAGTGTCAGTTTCTTTCACTGTGCGAGTCCTTGTTTCTAGGGACAAAGAAGGAAAGTGAGGGGAATTCTCCTTGTGCTATAGTGTGCTTTAAAAAAACATTTTTTCTAGGGACAGAAAACTCTAGGTAGGGAGAGTGTCAGTGTCTTTTACTGTGCGAGTCCTTGTTTCTAGGGACAAAGAAGGAAAGTGAGGGGAATTGTCCTTGTGCTATAGTGTGCTTTAAAAAAACATTTTTTCTAGGGACAGAAAACTCTAGGTAGGGAGAGTGTCAGTGTCTTTTACTGTGCGAGTCCTTGTTTCTAGGGACAAAGAAGGAAAGTGAGGGGAATTCTCCTTGTGCTATAGTGTGCTTTAAAAAAACATTTTTTCTAGGGACAGAAAACTCTAGGTAGGGAGAGTGTCAGTTTATTTCACTGTGCGAATCTTTGTTTCTAGGGTCAGGGAAGGACAGTGAGTGAATTCTCCTTGTGCTATAGTGTGCTTTAAAAAAACATTTTTTCTAGGGACAGAAAACTCTAGGTAGGGAGAGTGTCAGTTTCTTTCACTGTGCGAGTCCTTGTTTCTAGGGACAAAGAAGGAAAGTGAGGGGAATTCTCCTTGTGCTATAGTGTGCTAAAGCATTCCTCATCAACCATCTTTGAAATCCTTGTTTTTTGGACAGTCAGGGAAATTGTCGTTGTGCTATTCTGTGCAAAAGCAATCATCCTCAACCATATTTAGAAATCCTTAAGTAAAGGGACAGAGAAGGACACCTGAAGGTAGCCCTTATTGCTTTTTTCCCATCAACCTGCAGGCCATCTATTAGAATGTCTGGAAGGCAAACAAGGAGAGGCAGACAGTCAGGAGGCAATAAAAGAGGGCAAGCAGGCTCTGTGTCTGGGGGCAACAGTGCTGGTCGTGGACGCGGTGCATTGTCATCAGCACATGGCCATGGGACACGCTTGTCCTTCTTTTCGGCAGCTGGACATGTTGAGCCACATCATGCCGAAGACTTGGTAGAGTGGATGACCAAGCCCTCCTCCTCCTCCTCATCCTCTCTCACCCAGGCTCAGGGTACTGGCAAAGCAGCTGCCAAAGCGTCCTCTTCCCTGGTATCAATGTCAGACTCATCATCAGTCACTCCTTCCCTAGACCCACCATGTCCTCCTCCTGAGGAGTCCCCCGAACTGTTTGAGCACAGTGTTGGGTACATGCTCCAGGAGGATGACCAGCGTTTCGAAGGGTCTGATGATGAAACCCAGCTACAGGAAGGCAGTAGGGTGAGAGCAGACAGAGGGGATGCTCAAGAAGGACACCAATCTGGCAGTCATGTTCCAGCAGCTGCAGCATACTGCCAGATTGGCACCAGTGATGAGGAGGGAGGGGATGATGAGGTCACTGACTCCACGTGGGTGCCTAATAGGAGAGAGGAGGAGGAGGAGGATGAGGAGGAGGCACATCTCCAACGAGGCAGGATGCCCTTTGGTGGCCAGCGTAAGGGCAGTACACCGACGGAATCACACCGCAGAGCTCCGCCTGTGCAGGGCGCTGCCTCTGCCCGTCATGCAAAAAGTTCCTTGGTGTGGGCCTTTTTTGAGGCTAGTGCATCAGATCGCACAGCTGCTGTTTGCAACATATGTCTCAAGCGTATATCGCGTGGCCAAAACATCAGCCGCTTGGGTACCACATGCCTGACCAGACATATGTTGACCTGCCATGCAGCTCGTTGGCAAGCCTACCTCAAAGACCCACACCAAAGAACAAAGCGGACCTCTCCTTGCACCGCATCAGCTGGGATCTCCAACCCCACTATAACTTCAGTCCTCTCTGAAACATGCACTGAGAGGAATGAAGGTGTAGAATTAGGTGTGTCACAGCCAAGTACTTGCGGCCACTCTGCTAGCAGTACACCGACGTCCGATTCTAGCAGGCAAATTTCCCTGCCCCAGCTGCTGGACCGTCGAAAGAAGTTCACTCCCAGCCATCCACATGCCCAGCGGTTGAATGCTAGCTTGGCTAAATTGCTAGCGCTTCAACTGCTGCCTTTTCAGTTGGTAGACTCGGCCCCCTTCCGTGAGTTTGTGCAATGTGCGGTTCCTCAGTGGCAGGTTCCCAAACGCCACTTTTTCTCACGGAAGGCTATTCCGGCTCTCTACCGGCATGTGGAAGGCAATGTCTTGGCCTCGCTGGACAGGGCGGTCAGCGGTAAGGTGCTTATTACCGCTGACTCATGGTCCAGCAGGCATGGACAGGGACGTTACCTTTCTTTCACGGCCCATTGGGTCACTCTTTTGGCAGCTGGGAAGGATGCAGGACAAGGTGCAGTAGTGTTGGAGGTTGTTCCACCGCCACGCCTCCAAAATGCTACTACTGGTTGTGACACACCTCTCTCCTCCACCCCCTCCTCTTCTTCTTCCTCCATGGCCTCTTCCTGTGGTTTGTCCTATGAACCAGCGGTGCTCCGTAGCCGTTCACGGGGCTACGCAAGTACGCAGGCAAAAAGATGCCATGCCGTGCTTGCGCTGGTGTGTTTGGGGGACAGAAGCCACACTGGGGCAGAGGTCCTGTCTGCTCTGCAGGGCCAGGCCGAGAGGTGGTTGACGCCACGCCAGCTTAAGCCAGGAATGGTGGTTTGCGACAATGGCACCAACCTCCTCTCCGTCCTCCGACAGGGACAACTGACCCATGTGCCCTGTGTGGCTCACGTCCTTAACCTGGTGGTGCAGCGCTTCTTGGGCAGGTACCCGGGCTTACAGGATGTCCTGAGGCAGGCCAGGAAAGTCTGTGTGCATTTCCGCAGATCTTATAATGCCAGTGCTCGCCTGGCTGAGCTGCAAAAGGAGTTGAACCTGCCCAAGAACCGCCTTATATGTGACATGCCCACCAGGTGGAACTCAACGTTGGCCATGCTGCAGCGGCTGCACACGCAGCAGAGGGCCATCAATGAGTACCTGTGCGACTACGGCACCAGGACAGGGTCAGGGGAGCTTGGTTTTTTTCTCCACGCCAGTGGGGCATGATCAGGGATGCATGCACTGTCCTGGCACCATTTGAGGAGGCCACGAGGATGGTGAGCAGTGACAGTGCATGCATCAGTGACACTATACCTCTTGTCCACCTGTTGGAGCACACGCTGCGTGGAATAATGGACAGGGCACTTGAGGCAGAACAGAGGCAGGAAGAGGAGGACTTCCTTGCCTCTCAAGGCCCCCTTTACCCAGACAGTGTTCCTTCTGTCCCACCCATCGCACAGGAAGAGGAGGAGGAGGAGGAGGAGGAGGATTGTGTCAGCATGGAGGTGGAGGCTGGCACTCAGCATCATCAGCAGCAGTCTTTTAGGGATGATTTACAGTCCCAAGAAACCAGTGGACTTGTACGTGGCTGGGAGGAGGTGGCTGCGGATCATGTCGTCCTTAGTGACCCAGAGGACTCCGGAGCGAATGCCTCAGCAAACCTACGCTGCATGGCCTCCCTGATCCTGCAAAGTCTGCGGAAGGATCCTCGTATTCTTCGGATCAAGGAGAGGGACCATTACTGGCTGGCCACTCTCCTTGATCCACGGTACAAGGGTAAGGTTGCGGACCTTATGTTACCGTCGCAGAGGGAGCAGAGGATGAGACAACTCCGGGAGGCCTTGCAGAAAGGTCTGTGCAACGCGTTCCCAGAGACTGGGAGGTTACAAACTCCTGGTCCTGGACAACGAGTTGCTGAGGCTTCGGCCAGTCAAAGAAGGAGCGGTGGGGAAGGTGGCCGTCTGACCGATGCGTTCAGACAATTCTTTAGTCCGCAGCCCCAAAGTATGATCGGTTCCAGCAACCATCGCCAGCGTCTGATAAACATGGTGCAAGAATATCTAGGGGCAAGGTCAGACTTGGACACCTTCCCCACCGAAAATCCTCTGGCTTACTGGGTCTTGAGGATGGATCACTGGCCAGAGCTTGCACAGTATGCAATTGAGCTACTGGCCTGTCCTGCATCCAGCGTTCTTTCGGAACGCACATTCAGTGCTGCTGGAGGATTTGTCACGGATCACAGGGTGCGCCTGTCCACCGACTCGGTTGATCGACTGACTTTCATCAAGATGAACCAGTCTTGGATCACCACCAGCTACCACACACCTGATGCTGATATAACAGACTAATTGATTTTAACATGTCACATCCCTTCAAGACTGATGCTGATGCTGAGTGCCTGTGCTGTTATGTTGACTGGCTATCCTCCTCCTCCGAGTCCTCAATGATACGATTGATGATGATAGCTTGGAAGATCATTTTTGTTTATGGGTGCCGCCACCAGTGGCTAAGGCCCAATTTTTCAGCCCCTGTTTTACAGGGGCGTGTAATTACAATTTTTTTAGCAATAATTTGCCATAGGGCTCATTGCTGTGCTCCAAGTACAGTATCTGTGAGGGGTTGGAGTGTTGTGGCACCAGTGCCTAAGGCCCAATTTTTCAGCCCCTGTTTAACAGGGGCGTGTCATTACAATTTTTGAAGCAATACTTTGCAACAGGGCTCATTGCTGTGCTCCAAGTACAGTATCTGTGAGGGGTTGTAGTGTTGTGCCACCAGTGCCTAAGGCCCAATTTTTCAGCCCCTGTTTAACAGGGGCGTGTCATTACAATTTTTGAAGCAATACTTTGCAACAGGGCTCATTGCTGTGCTCCAAGTACAGTATCTGTGAGGGGTTGTAGTGTTGTGCCACCAGTGCCTAAGGCCCAATTTTTCAGCCCCTGTTTAACAGGGGCGTGTCATTACAATTTTTGAAGCAATACTTTGCAACAGGGCTCATTGCTGTGCTCCAAGTACAGTATCTGTGAGGGGTTGTAGTGTTGTGCCACCAGTGCCTAAGGCCCAATTTTTCAGCCCCTGTTCAACAGGAGCATGCAATTACAATTCTTGATGTAATAATTCACAGCAGGGCCCATTGCTGCACCCACCAAGAGTAACTCTGAGGGCTTACAGTGTTGTGGCAACGCCACCACCACCACCACCACGAAAGGCCCAATTTTTCAGCCCCTGTTCAAAAGGGGCATGTAATTACAATTCTTGATCTAATAATTCACAGCAGGGCCCATTGCTGCAGCCACCAAGAGTAACTCTGAGGGCTTACAGTGTTGTGGCAACGCCACCACCACCACCACCACGAAAGGCCCAATTTTTCAGCCCCTGTTCAAAAGGGGCATGTAATTACAATTCTTGATCTAATAATTCACAGCAGGGCCCATTGCTGCACCCACCAAGAGTAACTCTGAGGGCTTACAGTGTTGTGGCAACGCCACCACCACCACCACCACGAAAGGCCCAATTTTTCAGCCCCTGTTCAAAAGGGGCATGTAATTACAATTCTTGATGTAATAATTCACAGCAGGGCCCATTGCTGCACCCACCAAGAGTAACTCTGAGGGCTTACAGTGTTGTGGCAACGCCACCACCACCACCACCACGAAAGGCCCAATTTTTCAGCCCCTGTTCAAAAGGGGCATGTAATTACAATTCTTGATCTAATAATTCACAGCAGGGCCCATTGCTGCACCCACCAAGAGTAACTCTGATTGCTTACAGTGTTGTGGCAACGCCACCACCACCACCACCACGAAAGGCCCAATTTTTCAGCCCCTGTTCAAAAGGGGCATGTAATTACAATTCTTGATCTAATAATTCACAGCAGGGCCCATTGCTGCACCCACCAAGAGTAACTCTGAGGGCTTACAGTGTTGTGGCAACGCCACCACCACCACCACCACGAAAGGCCCAATTTTTCAGCCCCTGTTCAAAAGGGGCATGTAATTACAATTCTTGATCTAATAATTCACAGCAGGGCCCATTGCTGCACCCACCAAGAGTAACTCTGAGGGCTTACAGTGTTGTGGCAACGCCACCACCACCACCACCACGAAAGGCCCAATTTTTCAGCCCCTGTTCAAAAGGGGCATGTAATTACAATTCTTGATCTAATAATTCACAGCAGGGCCCATTCCTGCACCCACCAAGAGTAACTCTGAGGGCTTACAGTGTTGTGGCAACGCCACCACCACCACCACCACGAAAGGCCCAATTTTTCAGCCCCTGTTCAAAAGGGGCATGTAATTACAATTCTTGATCTAATAATTCACAGCAGGGCCCATTCCTGCACCCACCAAGAGTAACTCTGAGGGCTTACAGTGTTGTGGAAATGCCACCACCACCACCACCACGAAAGGCCCAATTTTTCAGCCCCTGTTCAAAAGGGGCATGTAATTACAATTCTTGATCTAATAATTCACAGCAGGGCCCATTCCTGCACCCACCAAGAGTAAGTCTGAGGGCTTACAGTGTTGTGGCAACGCCACCACCACCACCACCACGAAAGGCCCAATTTTTCAGCCCCTGTTCAAAAGGGGCATGTAATTACAATTCTTGATCTAATAATTCACAGCAGGGCCCATTCCTGCACCCACCAAGAGTAACTCTGAGGGCTTACAGTGTTGTGGCAACACCACCACCACCACCACGAAAGGCCCAATTTTTCAGCCCCTGTTCAACAGGGGCATGCAATTACAATTCTTGATCTAATAATTCACAGCAGGGCCCATTGCTGCACCCACCAAGAGTAACTGTCAGGGCTTACAGTGTTGTGGCACCAGCACCACCATCAAAGGCCCAATTTTTACTACCACTGTTCAACAATTATATGTAATTAAAATTCCTGATATAATAGTTGACAGCAGGGCGTTCCAGCACCAACCAAGAGTAACTGTGAGTGCTTACAGTGTTGTGCCAACACCAACAACTAAGGGGCCTATTTCTGCAGAGTATATACGGCAGGTCCCTACTTTCAAACATCCAACTTACAAACGACTCCTACTTGCAAACGCAAGAAGACAACAGGAAGTGAGAGGAAATCTACCACTAGGAAGGAAAATTCTCTCCTGTAAGAATAAATATGGGAGAAAGGTGTCTCCTCTGTACTGATGCTTTATCAGCAATCCTTGTTTCAAGAAAAACACCACATTTCAAAAACAGTTGTCATTGGGACGGAAAGTGAGGTGAAATGTTCTGAACAGGGGCACAGACAGCAAAACAAATGTTACAGGGGTGATAACCCTTACCTATGTTTTCCAAAAAGTTTAAAAATAGATTTTTGGGCTGGAGCTACACTTCAACAATGTACCTGTTCAAAATTACAAACAGATTCTACATAAGAACAAACCTACAGTCCCTGTCTTGTATGCACCGCCTGTATACGGCTGTTCAGAGTATATAGGGCCTTTTTTATTTTATGTGCGGGGTTCCCCTTAATATCCATACAAGACCCAAAGGGGCTGGTAATGGGCTGGGGTGGGGGGGGGGGGTCATGGGGTAGCTATGCCATTTTTCTTAAAGATTTTCATCCATATTACCGGGACCAGACATTACATTAAAGCCGCAAGCAGTTTTAAATGGCTTTTTTTTCCTTTAGAAGTGTCATTTTGTGCAGGGACAGTTCTAAACACGGGAAACACGTGGCACTTCACAGGCATACTTTAGACACCCCCCAGGTACGATATTTAAAGGAATATTTGACTTTTTTTTTTCACTTTATGCATCATTAAAATGACTGCTCCCGAAAAACGACCGTTTTTAAAACTTCTTTTTGCATTGATACATGTCCCCTGGTGCAGAACCCGGGTTCCCAAACCCTTTTTAGGACAATAACATGCATAATAGTTGTTATAATTAGCACTTTAGAATTCGAACGTTCGCATCCATTGTATTTAATAGGGTTCTAATGTTCGTACGAACTTTCGGTCCGTTCGCGGGTTCTGGTGCGAACCGAACCCGGGGGTGTTCGGCTCATCACTAATCATCACTGATGTACTATGGACCATCCCTGATGTACAATGGACCATCCCTGATGTACTATGGACCATCCCTGATGTACTATAGATCATCACTGATGTACTGTGGATCATCACTGATGTACTGTGGATCATCCCTGGTGTACTATGGATCATCACTGATGTACTGTGGATCATCACTGATGTACTGTGGATCATCCCTGGTGTACTATGGATCATCACTGGTGTACTATGGGCCATCACTGATGTACTATGGATCATCACTGATGTACTATGGATCATCACTGATGTACTATAGATCATCACTGATGTAGTGTTAATCATCACTGATGTACCGTGGATCATCACTGATGTACCGTGGATCATCACTGATGTACTGTGGATCATCACTGATGTACTATGGATCATCACTGATGTACTATAGATCATCACTGATGTACTATAGATCATCACTGATGTACTGTGGATCATCACTGGTGTACTATGGATCATCCCTGGTGTACTATGGATCATCACTGGTGTACTATGAATCATCACTGGTGTACCATGGATCATCACTGATGTACTGTGGACCAACCCTGATGTATTGTGGATCATCACTGATGTACTGTGGATCATCACTGATGTACTGTGGATCATCACTGATGTACTATGGATCATCTCTGATGTGCTATGGATCATCACTGATGTACTATGAGCCATCACTGATGTTCTATGGATCATCACTGGTGTACTATGGATCATCACTGATGTACTGTGGACCATCCCTGATGTACTGTGGATCATCACTGATATACTATAGATCATCACTGATGTACTGTGGATAATCACTGATGTACTGTGGATCATCACTGATGTACTGAGGATCATCACTGATGTACTATGGGCCATCACTGATGTACTGTGGATCATCACTGATGTACTGTGGATCATCACTGATGTACTGTGGATCATCACTGATGTACCATAGATCATCACTGATGTACTATGGGCCATCACTGGTGTACTATGGGCCATAACTGGTGTACTGTGGATCATCACTGATGTACTATGGACCATCCCTGATGTACTATGGACCATCCCTGATGTTCTGTGGATCATCACTGATGTACTATGTATCATCACTGATGTACTATGGATCCTCAGTGATGCACTATGGATCATCACTGATGTACCGTGCATCATCACTGATGTACTGTGGATCATCACTGATGTACTGTGGATCATTACTGATGTACTATTGATCATCACTGAAGTACTATGGGCCATCACTGGTGTACTATGGATCATCACTGGTGTACTATGAATCATCACTGGTGTACTATGGATCATCACTGATGTACTGTGGATCATCACTGATGTACTATGGATCATCACTGATGTACTGTGGATCATCACTGATGTACTATAGATCATCACTGATGTACTATAGATCATCACTGATGTACTGTGGATCATCACTGATGTACTGTGGATCATCACTGATGTACCGTGGATCATCACTGATGTACCGTGGCTCATCACTGATGTACCGAGGATCATCACTGATGTACCGTGGATCATCACTGATGTACCGTGGATCATCACTGATGTACCGTGGATCATCACTGATGTACTATGGACCATCCCTGATGTACTATGGACCATCACTAATGTACTATAGATCATCACTGATGTACTATGGGCCATCACTGGTGTACTATGGGCCATCACTGGTGTACTATGGGCCATCACTGGTGTACTATGGGCCATCACTGGTGTACTATGGGCCATCACTGATGTACTATGGACCATCACCGATGTACTGTGGATCATCACTGATGTACTGTGGATCATCACTGATGTACTGTGGATCATCACTGGTGTACTATGGGCCAGTACTGATGTACTATGGATCATCACTGATGTACTATGGATCATCACTGGTGTACTATGGATCATCACTGATGTACTGTGGACCATCCCTGATGTACTGTGGACCATCCCTGATGTACTGTGGATCATCACTGATGTACTGTGGATCATCACTGATGTACTGTGGGTCATCACTGATGTACTATGAGCCATCACTGATGTACTATGGATCATCACTGGTGTACTATGGATCATCACTGATGTACTATGGATCATCACTGATGTACTATGGATCATCACTGGTGTACCGAGGATCATCACTGATGTACCGTGGATCATCACTGATGTACCGTGGATCATCACTGGTTTACTATGGATCATCACTGGTGTACTATGGATCATCCCTGGTGTACTATGGACCATCACTGATGTACTATGGACCATCACTGATGTACTGTGGATCATCACTGAAGTACTATGGACCATCACTGATGTACTATGGACCATCACTGATGTACTGTGGATCATCACTGATGTACTGTGGATCATCACTGGTGTACTATGGGCCATCACTGGTGTACTATGGATCATCACTGATGTACTATGGATCATCACTGATGTACTATGGATCATCACTGATGTACTATAGATCATCACGGATGTACTGTGGATCATCACTGATGTACCGTGGATCATCACTGATGTACCGTGGATCATCACTGATGTACCGTGGCTCATCACTGATGTACCAAGGATCATCACTGATGTACCGTAGATCATCACTGATGTAACGTGGATCATCACTGATGTACCGTGGATCATCACTGATGTACCGTGGATCATCACTGATGTACTGTGGATCATCACTGATGTACTATGGATCATCACTGATGTACTATAGATCATCACTGATGTACCGTGGATCATCACTGATGTACCGTGGATCATCACTGATGTACCGTGGCTCATCACTGATGTACCGAGCATCATCACTGATTTATCATGGATCATCACTGATGTACCGTGGATCATCACTGATGTACCATGGATCATCACTGATGTACTGTGGATCATCACTGATGTACTATGGATCATCACTGATGTACTATGGACCATCACTGACGTACTGTGGATCATCACTGATGTACCGTGGATCATCACTGGTGTACTATGGGCCATCACTGATGTACTATGGATCATCACTGATGTACTATAGATCATCACTGATGTACTGTGGATCATCACTGATGTACTGTGGATCATCACTGATGTACCGTGGATCATCACTGATGTACCGTGGCTCATCACTGATGTACCGAGGATCATCACTAATGTACCGTGGATCATCACTGATGTACCGTGGATCATCACTGATGTACCGTGGATCATCACTGATGTACTGAGGATCATCACTGATGTACTATGGGCCATCACTGATATACTGTGGATCATCACTGATGTACTGTGGATCATCACTGATGTACTGTGATTCATCACTGATGTACTGTGGATCATCACTGATGTACTGTGGATCATCACTGATGCACTATGGGCCATCACTGCTGTACTATGGGCCATCACTGGTGTACTGTGGATCATCGCTGATGTACTATGGACCATCCCTGATGTACTATGGACCATCCCTGATGTTCTGTGGATCATCACTGATGTACTATGGATCATCACTGATGTACTATAGATCATCACTGATGTACTGTGGATCCTCACTGATGTACTGTGGATCATCACTGGTGTACTATGGATCATCCCTGGTGTACTATGGATCATCACTGGTGTACTATGGATCATCACTGATGCTCTGTGGACCATCCCTGATGTATTGTGGATCATCACTGATGTACTGTGGATCATCACTGATGTACTGTGGATCATCACTGATGTACTATGGATCATCACTGATGTACTATGGATCATCACTGATGTACTATAGATCATCACTGATGTACTGTGGACCATCCCTGATGTACTGTGGATCATCACTGATGTACTATGAGCCATCACTGATGTATTATGGGCCATCACTGATGAACTGTGGATCATCACTGATGTACTATAGATCATCACTGATGTACTGTGGATAATCACTGATGTACTGTGGATCATCACTGATGTACTGAGGATCATCACTAATGTACTATGGGTCATCACTGATGTACTGTGGATCATCACTGGTGTACTATGGATCATCACTGATGTACTGTGGATCATCACTGATGTACTATGGATCATCACTGATGTACTGTGGATCATCACTGATGTACTATAGATCATCACTGATGTATTGTGGATCATCACTGATATACTATAGATCATCACTGATGTACTGAGGATCATCACTGATGTACTGAGGATCATCACTGATGTACTATGGATCATCACTGATGTACTGTGGATCATCACTGATGTACTATAGGTCATCACTGATGTACTATGGATCATCACTGATGTACTATGGACGATCCCTGATGTACTATAGACCATCCCTGATGTACTGTGGATCATCACTGATGTACTGTGGATCATCACTGGTGTACTATAGATCATCACTGATGTACTATGGGCCATCACTGGTGTACTATGGGCCATCACTGGTGTACTATGGGCCATCCCTGGTGTACTATGGATCATCACTGATGTACTATGGACCATCCCTGATGTACAATGGACCATCCCTGATGTACTATGGACCATCCCTGATGTACTATAGATCATCACTGATGTACTGTGGATCATCACTGATGTACTGTGGATCATCCCTGGTGTACTATGGATCATCACTGATGTACTGTGGATCATCACTGCTGTACTGTGGATCATCCCTGGTGTACTATGGATCATCACTGGTGTACTATGGGCCATCACTGATGTACTATGGATCATCACTGATGTACTATGGATCATCACTGATGTACTATAGATCATCACTGATGTACTGTGGATCATCACTGATGTACCGTGGATCATCACTGATGTACCGTGGATCATCACTGATGTACTGTGGATCATCACTGATGTACTATGGATCATCACTGATGTACTGTGGATCATCACTGATGTACTATAGATCATCACTGATGTACTATAGATCATCACTGATGTACTGTGGATCATCACTGGTGTACTATGGATCATCCCTGGTGTACTATGGATCATCACTGGTGTACTATGAATCATCACTGGTGTACTATGGATCATCACTGATGTACTGTGGACCAACCCTGATGTATTGTGGATCATCACTGATGTACTGTGGATCATCACTGATGTACTGTGGATCATCACTAATGTACTATGGATCATCTCTGATGTGCTATGGATCATCACTGATGTACTATGAGCCATCACTGATGTTCTATGGATCATCACTGGTGTACTATGGATCATCACTGATGTACTGTGGACCATCCCTGATGTACTGTGGATCATCACTGCTGTACTATGAGCCATCACTGATGTATTATGGGCCATCACTGATGTACTGTGGATCATCACTGATGTACTATAGATCATCACTGATGTACTGTGGATAATCACTGATGTACTGTGGATCATCACTGATGTACTATGGGCCATCACTGATGTACTGTGGATCATCACTGATGTACTGTGGATCATCACTGATGTACTGTGGATCATCACTGATGTACCATAGATCATCACTGATGTACTATGGGCCATCACTGGTGTACTATGGGCCATCACTGGTGTACTGTGGATCATCACTGATGTACTATGGACCATCCCTGATGTACTATGGACCATCCCTGATGTTCTGTGGATCATCACTGATGTACTATGGATCATCACTGATGTACTGTGGATCATCACTGATGTACTATAGATCATCACTGATGTACTATAGATCATCACTGATGTACTGTGGATCATCACTGGTGTACTATGGATCATCCCTGGTGTACTATGGATAATCACTGGTGTACTATGAATCATCACTGATGTACCGTGCATCATCACTGATGTACTGTGGATCATCACTGATGTACTGTGGATCATTACTGATGTACTATAGATCATCACTGAAGTACTATGGGCCATCACTGGTGTACTATGGATCATCACTGGTGTACTATGAATCATCACTGGTGTACTATGGATCATCACTGATGTACTGTGGACCATCCCTGATGTATTGTGGATCAACACTGATGTACTGTGGATCATCACTGATGTACTGTGGATCATCACTGATGTACTGTGGATCATCACTGATGTACTGTGGATCATCACTGATGTGCTATGGATCATCACTGATGTGCTATGGATCATCACTGATGTACTATGGATCATCACTGATGTGCTATGGATCATCACTGATGTGCTATGGATCATCACTGATGTACTATGAGCCATCACTGGTGTACTATGGATCATCACTGGTGTACTATGGGCCATCACTGGTGTGTTGTGGATCATCACTGATGTGCTATGGACCATCCCTGATGTACTGTGGATCATCACTGATGTACTGTGGATTATCACTGATGTACTGTGGATTATCACTGATGTACTGTGGACCATCACTGATGTACTGTGGATCATCACTGATGTACTGTGGATTATCACTGATGTACTGTGGACCATCACTGATGTACTGTGTACCATCTCTGATGTACTGTGGATCATCACTGATGTACTATGGATCATCACTGATGTACTATAGATCATCACTGATGTACTATGGACCATCACTGGTGTACTATGGATCATCACTGATGTACTATGGATCATCACTGATGTACCGTGGATCATCACTGATGTACCGTGGATCATCAGTGATGTACCGAGGATCATCACTGATGTACCGTGGATCATCACTGATGTACCGTGGATCATCACTGATGTACTATGGGCCATCACTGATGTACTATGGATCATCACTGATGTACTATGGACCATCCCTGATGTACTGTGGACCATCCCTGATGTACTGTGGATCCTCACTGATGTACTGTGGATCATCACTGATGTACTATAGATCATCACTGATGTACTATGGGCCATCACTGGTGTACTATGGGCCATCACTGGTGTACTATGGGCCATCACTGGTGTACTATGGATCATCACTGGTGTACTATGGATCATCACTGGTGTACTGTGGACCATCACTGGTGTACTGTGGATCATCACTGGTGTACTGTGGATCATCACTGGTGTACTATGAATCATTACTGGTGTACTATGGATCATCACTGGTGTACTATGGATCATCACTGGTGTACTATGGACCATCCCTGATGTACTGTGGATCATCACTGATGTACTATAGTTCATCACTGATGTACTGTGGATCATCACTGATGTACTGTGGATTATCACTGATGTACTATGGATCATCACTGATGTACTATGGACCATCCCTGATGTACTATGGATCATCACTGATGTACTATGGACCATCCCTGATGTACTGTGGATCATCACTGATGTACTGTGGATTATCACTGATGTACTGTGGATTATCACTGATGTACTGTGGACCATCACTGATGTACTGTGGATCATCACTGATGTACTGTGGATTATCACTGATGTACTGTGGACCATCACTGATGTTCTGTGTACCATCACTGATGTACTGTGGATCATCACTGATGTACTATGGATCATCACTGATGTACTATAGATCATCACTGATGTACTGTGGATCATCACTGATGTACTATAGTTCATCACTGATGTACTGTGGATCATCACTGATGTACTATAGATCATCACTGATGTACTATGGACCATCACTGATGTACTATGGACCATCACTGATGTACTGTGGACCATCACTGATGTACTGTGGATCATCACTGATGTACTGTGGATCATCACTGGTGTACTATGGGCCATCACTGATGTACTATGGATCATCACTGATGTACTATGGATCATCACTGGTGTACAATGGATCATCACTGATGTACTGTGGACCATCCCTGATGTACTGTGGATCATCACTGATGTACTGTGGATCATCACTGATGTACTGTGGGTCATCACTGATGTACTATAGATCATCACTGATGTGCTATGGATCATCACTGATGTACTATGGATCATCACTGATGTGCTATGGATCATCACTGATGTGCTATGGATCATCACTGATGTACTATGAGCCATCACTGGTGTACTATGGATCATCACTGGTGTACTATGGGCCATCACTGGTGTGTTGTGGATCATCACTGATGTGCTATGGACCATCCCTGATGTACTGTGGATCATCACTGATGTACTGTGGATTATCACTGATGTACTGTGGACCATCACTGATGTACTGTGGATCATCACTGATGTACTGTGGATTATCACTGATGTACTGTGGACCATCACTGATGTACTGTGTACCATCTCTGATGTACTGTGGATCATCACTGATGTACTATAGATCATCACTGATGTACTATGGACCATCACTGGTGTACTATGGATCATCACTGATGTATAGGGATGAGCTTCGTGTTCGAGTCGAACATACGTTCGACTCGAACATCGGCTGTTCGATCGTTCGACGAAGATCGAACGATTTGGGCCGTTCGCGCCAAATTCGAGTGACGCGAACGGCCCACAATGCACTACGCCATCGCAGTGTCATCCAGGCGCTGTGATTGGCCAAGCATGCACTGTGACCCCGCATGCTTGGCCAATCACAGCGCCGGCAGCGAGGAGAGCAATGATTGGCCACAGGCAGGATGCCTGTGGCCAATTATTGCTGAGGGTGTTTAGTACACGCCCCACACTATAAAAGGCCGCCAGCACGGCGGCCTAGTGTAGTGTGTTCCGGAGCAGGGATAGAGCAGCATAGGCAGGGACAGTGACTGTTATTTCTTTCTTGCTTAACCTGGATTCCTTTAGTTTAGGGAAAGAGAAGGATAGGTAGGGAGAGTGTCAGTGTGTTTTGTGCTTGTGCTATAGTGTGCTTAAAAAAAACATTTATTCTAGGGACAGAAAACTGTAGGTAGGGACAGTGTCAGTTTCTTTCACTCTGCAAGTCCTTGTTTCCAGGGACCTGGAAGGACAGTGAGTGAATTGTCCTTGTGCTATATTGTGCTTAAAAAAACATTTATTCTAGGGACAGAAAACTGTAGGTAGGGAGAGTGTCAGTTTCTTTCACTCTGCAAGTCCTTGTTTCCAGGGACCTGTAAGGACAGTGAGTGAATTGTCCTTGTGCTATATTGTGATTAAAAAAAACATTTTTTCTAGGGACAGAAAACTGTAGGTAGGGAGAGTGTTTTTTTTCTTTCACTCTGCAAGTCCTTGTTTCCAGGGACCTGGAAGGACAGTGAGTGAATTGTCCTTCTGCTATATTGTGCTTAAAAAAAACATTTATTCTAGGGACAGAAAACTGTAGGTAGGGAGAGTGTCAGTTTATTTCACTCTGCAAGTCCTTGTTTCCAGGGACCTGTAAGGACAGTGAGTGAATTGTCCTTGTGCTATATTGTGATTAAAAAAAACATTTTTTCTAGGGACAGAAAACTGTAGGTAGGGAGAGTGTTTTTTTTCTTTCACTCTGCAAGTCCTTGTTTCCAGGGACCTGTAAGGACAGTGAGTGAATTGTCCTTGTGCTATATTGTGCTTAAAAAAAAACATTTATTCTAGGGACAGAAAACTGTAGGTAGGGAGAGTGTCAGTTTATTTCACTCTGCAAGTCCTTGTTTCCAGGGACCTGTAAGGACAGTGAGTGAATTGTCCTTGTGCTATATTGTGATTAAAAAAAACATTTTTTCTAGGGACAGAAAACTGTAGGTAGGGAGAGTGTTTTTTTTCTTTCACTCTGCAAGTCCTTGTTTCCAGGGACCTGTAAGGACAGTGAGTGAATTGTCCTTGTGCTATATTGTGATTAAAAAAAACATTTTTTCTAGGGACAGAAAACTGTAGGTAGGGAGAGTGTTTTTTTTCTTTCACTCTGCAAGTCCTTGTTTCCAGGGACCTGGAAGGACAGTGAGTGAATTGTCCTTGTGCTATATTGTGCTTAAAAAAAACATTTTTTCTAGGGACAGAAAACTGTAGGTAGGGAGAGTGTTTTTTTTCTTTCACTCTGCAAGTCCTTGTTTCCAGGGACCTGGAAGGACAGTGAGTGAATTGTCCTTGTGCTATATTGTGCTTAAAAAAAAACATTTTTTCTAGGGACAGAAAACTGTAGGTAGGGAGAGTGTTTTTTTTCTTTCACTCTGCAAGTCCTTGTTTCCAGGGACCTGTAAGGACAGTGAGTGAATTGTCCTTGTGCTATATTGTGCTTAAAAAAAACATTTATTCTAGGGACAGAAAACTGTAGGTAGGGAGAGTGTCAGTTTATTTCACTCTGCAAGTCCTTGTTTCCAGGGACCTGGAAGGACAGTGAGTGAATTGTCCTTGTGCTATATTGTGATTAAAAAAAACATTTTTTCTAGGGACAGAAAACTGTAGGTAGGGAGAGTGTTTTTTTTCTTTCACTCTGCAAGTCCTTGTTTCCAGGGACCTGTAAGGACAGTGAGTGAATTGTCCTTGTGCTATATTGTGATTAAAAAAAAACATTTTTTCTAGGGACAGAAAACTGTAGGTAGGGAGAGTGTTTTTTTTCTTTCACTCTGCAAGTCCTTGTTTCCAGGGACCTGTAAGGACAGTGAGTGAATTGTCCTTGTGCTATATTGTGATTTAAAAAAACATTTTTTCTAGGGACAGAAAACTGTAGGTAGGGAGAGTGTTTTTTTTCTTTCACTCTGCAAGTCCTTGTTTCCAGGGACCTGTAAGGACAGTGAGTGAATTGTCCTTGTGCTATATTGTGATTAAAAAAAACATTTTTTCTAGGGACAGAAAACTGTAGGTAGGGAGAGTGTTTTTTTTCTTTCACTCTGCAAGTCCTTGTTTCCAGGGACCTGGAAGGACAGTGAGTGAATTGTCCTTGTGCTATATTGTGCTTAAAAAAAAACATTTTTTCTAGGGACAGAAAACTGTAGGTAGGGAGAGTGTTTTTTTTCTTTCACTCTGCAAGTCCTTGTTTCCAGGGACCTGTAAGGACAGTGAGTGAATTGTCCTTGTGCTATATTGTGCTTAAAAAAAACATTTATTCTAGGGACAGAAAACTGTAGGTAGGGAGAGTGTCAGTTTATTTCACTCTGCAAGTCCTTGTTTCCAGGGACCTGGAAGGACAGTGAGTGAATTGTCCTTGTGCTATATTGTGATTAAAAAAAAACATTTTTTCTAGGGACAGAAAACTGTAGGTAGGGAGAGTGTTTTTTTTCTTTCACTCTGCAAGTCCTTGTTTCCAGGGACCTGTAAGGACAGTGAGTGAATTGTCCTTGTGCTATATTGTGCTTAAAAAAAACATTTATTCTAGGGACAGAAAACTGTAGGTAGGGAGAGTGTCAGTTTATTTCACTCTGCAAGTCCTTGTTTCCAGGGACCTGGAAGGACAGTGAGTGAATTGTCCTTGTGCTATATTGTGATTAAAAAAAACATTTTTTCTAGGGACAGAAAACTGTAGGTAGGGAGAGTGTTTTTTTTCTTTCACTCTGCAAGTCCTTGTTTCCAGGGACCTGGAAGGACAGTGAGTGAATTCTCCTTGTGCTATATTGTGCTTAAAAAAAACATTTATTCTAGGGACAGAAAACTGTAGGTAGGGAGAGTGTCAGTTTATTTCACTCTGCAAGTCCTTGTTTCCAGGGACCTGTAAGGACAGTGAGTGAATTGTCCTTGTGCTATATTGTGATTAAAAAAAACATTTTTTCTAGGGACAGAAAACTGTAGGTAGGGAGAGTGTTTTTTTTCTTTCACTCTGCAAGTCCTTGTTTCCAGGGACCTGTAAGGACAGTGAGTGAATTGTTCTTGTGCTATATTGTGATTAAAAAAAACATTTTTTCTAGGGACAGAAAACTGTAGGTAGGGAGAGTGTTTTTTTTCTTTCACTCTGCAAGTCCTTGTTTCCAGGGACCTGTAAGGACAGTGAGTGAATTGTTCTTGTGCTATATTGTGATTAAAAAAAAACATTTTTTCTAGGGACAGAAAACTGTAGGTAGGGAGAGTGTTTTTTTTCTTTCACTCTGCAAGTCCTTGTTTCCAGGGACCTGTAAGGACAGTGAGTGAATTGTCCTTGTGCTATATTGTGCTTAAAAAAAATATTTTTTCTAGGGACAGAAAACTGTAGGTAGGGAGAGTGTCAGTTTCTTTCACTGTGAAAGTCCTTGTTTCAAGGGACAGAGAAGGACACCTGAAGGTAGCCCTTATTGCTTTTTTCCCATCTCCCTGCAGGCCATCTATTAGAATGTCTGGAAGGCAAACAAGGAGAGGCAGACAGTCAGGAGGCAATAAAAGAGGGCAAGCAGGCTCTGTGTCTGGGGGCAACAGTGCTGGTCGTGGACGCGGTGCATTGTCATCAGCACATGGCCATGGGACACGCTTGTCCTTCTTTTCGGCAGCTGGACATGTTGAGCCACATCATGCCGAAGACTTGGTAGAGTGGATGACCAAGCCCTCCTCCTCCTCCTCGTCCTCTCTCACCCAGGCTCAGGGTACTGGAAAAGCAGCTGCCAAAGCGTCGTCTTCCCTGGTATCAATGTCAGACAAATCATCAGTCACTCCTTCCCTAGACCCACCATGTCCTCCTCCTGAGGAGTCCCCCGAACTGTTTCAGCACAGTGTTGGGTACATGCTCCAGGAGGATGCCCAGCGTTTCGAAGGGTCTGATGATGAAACCCAGCTAGAGGAAGGCAGTAGCGTGAGAGCAGACAGAGGGGATGCTCAAGAAGGACACCAATCTGGCAGTCATGTTCCAGCAGCTGCAGCATACTGCCAGATTGGCTCCAGTGATGAGGAGGGAGGGGATGATGAGGTCACTGACTCCACGTGGGTGCCTAATAGGAGAGAGGAGGAGGAGGAGGATGAGGAGGAGGCACATCTCCAACGAGGCAGGATGCCCTTTGGTGGCCAGCGTAAGGGCAGTACACCGACGGAATCACACCGCAGAGCTCCGCCTGTGCAGGGCGCTGCCTCTGCCCGTCATTCAAAAAGTTCTTTGGTGTGGGCCTTTTTTGAGGCTAGTGCATCAGATCGCACAGCTGCTGTTTGCAACATATGTCTCAAGCGTATATCGCGTGGCCAAAACATCAGCCGCTTGGGTACCACATGCCTGACCAGACATATGTTGACCTGCCATGCAGCTCGTTGGCAAGCCTACCTCAAAGACCCACACCAAAGAACAAAGCGGACCTCTCCTTGCACCGCATCAGCTGGGATCTCCAACCCCACTATAACTTCAGTCCTCTCTGAAACATGCACTGAGAGGAATGAAGGTGTAGAATTAGGTGTGTCACAGCCAAGTACTTGCGCCCACTCTGCTAGCAGTACACCGACGTCCGATTCTAGCAGGCAAATTTCCCTGCCCCAGCTGCTGGACCGTCGAAAGAAGTTCACTCCCAGCCATCCACATGCCCAGCGGTTGAATGCTAGCTTGGCTAAATTGCTAGCGCTTCAACTGCTGCCTTTTCAGTTGGTAGACTCGGCCCCCTTCCGTGAGTTTGTGCAATGTGCGGTTCCTCAGTGGCAGGTTCCCAAACGCCACTTTTTCTCACGGAAGGCTATTCCGGCTCTCTACCGGCATGTGGAAGGCAATGTCTTGGCCTCGCTGGACAGGGCGGTCAGCGGTAAGGTGCATATTACCGCTGACTCATGGTCCAGCAGGCATGGACAGGGACGTTACCTTTCTTTCACGGCCCATTGGGTCACTCTTTTGGCAGCTGGGAAGGATTCAGGACAAGGTGCAGTAGTGTTGGAGGTTGTCCCACCGCCACGCCTCCAAAATGCTACTACTGGTTGTGACACACCTCTCTCCTCCACCCCCTCCTCTTCTTCTTCCTCCATGGCCTCTTCCTGTGGTTTGTCCTATGAACCAGCGGTGCTCCGTAGCCGTTCACGGGGCTACGCAAGTACGCAGGCAAAAAGATGCCATGCCGTGCTTGCGCTGGTGTGTTTGGGGGACAGAAGCCACACTGGGGCAGAGGTCCTGTCTGCTCTGCAGGGCCAGGCCGAGAGGTGGTTGACGCCACGCCAGCTTAAGCCAGGAATGGTGGTTTGCGACAATGGCACCAACCTCCTCTCCGCCCTCCGACAGGGACAACTGACCCATGTGCCCTGTGTGGCTCACGTCCTTAACCTGGTGGTGCAGCGCTTCTTGGGCAGGTACCCGGGCTTACAGGATGTCCTGAGGCAGGCCAGGAAAGTCTGTGTGCATTTCCGCAGATCTTATAATGCCAGTGCTCGCCTGGCTGAGCTGCAAAAGGAGTTGAACCTGCCCAAGAACCGCCTTATATGTGACATGCCCACCAGGTGGAACTCAACGTTGGCCATGCTGCAGCGGCTGCACACGCAGCAGAGGGCCATCAATGAGTACCTGTGCGACTACGGCACCAGGACAGGGTCAGGGGAGCTTGGTTTTTTTTCTCCACGCCAGTGGGGCATGATCAGGGATGCATGCACTGTCCTGGCACCATTTGAGGAGGCCACGAGGATGGTGAGCAGTGACAGTGCATGCATCAGTGACACTGTACCTCTTGTCCACCTGTTGGAGCACACGCTGCGTGGAATAATGGACAGGGCACTTGAGGCAGAACAGAGGCAGGAAGAGGAGGACTTCCTTGCCTCTCAAGGCCCCCTTTACCCAGACAGTGTTCCTTCTGTCCCACCCATCGCACAGGAAGAGGAGGAGGAGGAGGAGGAGGAGGAGGAGGATTGTGTCAGCATGGAGGTGGAGGCTGGCACTCAGCATCATCAGCAGCAGTCTTTTAGGGATGATTTACAGTCCCAAGAAACCAGTGGACTTGTACGTGGCTGGGAGGAGGTGGCTGCGGATCATGTCGTCCTTAGTGACCCAGAGGACTCCGGAGCGAATGCCTCAGCAAACCTACGCTGCATGGCCTCCCTGATCCTGCAAAGTCTGCGGAAGGATCCTCGTATTCTTCGGATCAAGGAGAGGGACCATTACTGGCTGGCCACTCTCCTTGATCCACGGTACAAGGGTAAGGTTGCGGACCTTATGTTACCGTCGCAGAGGGAGCAGAGGATGAGACAACTCCGGGAGGCCTTGCAGAAAGGTCTGTGCAACGCGTTCCCAGAGACTGGGAGGTTGCAAACTCCTGGTCCTGGACAACGAGTTGCTGAGGCTTCGGCCAGTCAAAGAAGGAGCGGTGGGGAAGGTGGCCGTCTGACCGATGCGTTCAGACAATTCTTTAGTCCGCAGCCCCAAAGTATGATCGGTTCCAGCAACCATCGCCAGCGTCTGATAAACATGGTGCAGGAATATCTAGGGGCAAGGTCAGACTTGGACACCTTCCCCACCGAAAATCCTCTGGCTTACTGGGTCTTGAGGATGGATCACTGGCCAGAGCTTGCACAGTATGCAATTGAGCTACTGGCCTGTCCTGCATCCAGCGTTCTTTCGGAACGCACATTCAGTGCTGCTGGAGGATTTATCACGGATCACAGGGTGCGCCTGTCCACCGACTCGGTTGATCGACTGACTTTCATCAAGATGAACCAGTCTTGGATCACCACCAGCTACCACACACCTGATGCTGATATAACAGACTAATTGATTTTAACATGTCACATCCCTTCAAGACTGATGCTGATGCTGAGTGCCTGTGCTGTTATGTTGACTGGCTATCCTCCTCCTCCGAGTCCTCAATGATACGATTGATGATGATAGCTTGTAAGATCATTTTTGTTTATGGGTGCCGCCACCAGTGCCTAACGCCCAATTTTTCAGCCCCTGTTTAACAGGGGCGTGTAATTACAATTTTTGAAGCAATACTTTGCAACAGGGCTCATTGCTGTGCTCCAAGTACAGTATCTGTGAGGAGTTGCAGTGTTGTGCCACCAGTGCCTAAGGCCCAATTTTTCAGCCCCTGTTTAACAGGGGCGTGTCATTACAATTTTTGAAGCAATACTTTGCAACAGGGCTCATTGCTGTGCTCCAAGTACAGTATCTGTGAGGAGTTGCAGTGTTGTGCCACCAGTGCCTAAGGCCCAATTTTTCAGCCCCTGTTTAACAGGGGCGTGTCATTACAATTTTTGAAGCAATACTTTGCAACAGGGCTCATTGCTGTGCTCCAAGTACAGTATCTGTGAGGGGTTGCAGTGTTGTGCCACCAGTGCCTAAGGCCCAATTTTTCAGCCCCTGTTCAACAGGGGCATGTAATTACAATTCTTGATCTAATAATTCACAGCAGGGCCCATTGCTGCACCCACCAAGAGTAACTGTCAGGGCTTACAGTGTTGTGGCACCAGCACCACCATCAAAGGCCCAATTTTTACTACCACTGTTCAACAATTATATGTAATTAAAATTCCTGATATAATAGTTGACAGCAGGGCGTTCCAGCACCAACCAAGAGTAACTGTGAGTGCTTACAGTGTTGTGCCAACACCAACAACTAAGGGGCCTATTTCTGCAGAGTATATACGGCAGGTCCCTACTTTCAAACATCCAACTTACAAACGACTCCTACTTGCAAACGCAAGAAGACAACAGGAAGTGAGAGGAAATCTACCACTAGGAAGGAAAATTCTCTCCTGTAAGAATAAATATGGGAGAAAGGTGTCTCCTCTGTACTGATGCTTTATCAGCAATCCTTGTTTCAAGAAAAACACCACATTTCAAAAACAGTTGTCATTGGGACGGAAAGTGAGGTGAAATGTTCTGAACAGGGGCACAGACAGCAAAACAAATGTTACAGGGGTGATAACCCTTACCTATGTTTTCCAAAAAGTTTAAAAATAGATTTTTGGTCTGGAGCTACACTTCAACAATGTACCTGTTCAAAATTACAAACAGATTCTACATAAGAACAAACCTACAGTCCCTGTCTTGTATGCACCGCCTGTATAGGGCTGTTCAGAGTATATAGGGCCTTTTTTATTTTATGTGCGGGGTTCCCCTTAATATCCATACAAGACCCAAAGGGGCTGGTAATGGGCTGGGGTGGGGGGGGGGTCATGGGGTAGCTATGCCATTTTTCTTAAAGAATTTCATCCATATTACCGGGACCAGACATTACATTAAAGCCGCAAGCAGTTTTAAATGGCTTTTTTTTCCTTTAGAAGTGTCATTTTGTGCAGGGACAGTTCTAAACACGGGAAACACGTGGCACTTCACAGGCATACTTTAGACACCCCCCAGGTACGATATTTAAAGGAATATTTGACTTTTTTTTTTCACTTTATGCATCATTAAAATGACTGCTCCCGAAAAACGACCGTTTTTAAAACTTCTTTTTGCATTGATACATGTCCCCTGGTGCAGAACCCGGGTTCCCAAACCCTTTTTAGGACAATAACATGCATAATAGTTGTTATAATTAGCACTTTAGAATTCGAACGTTCGCATCCATTGTATTTAATAGGGTTCTAATGTTCGTTCGAACTTTCGGTCCGTTCGCGGGTTCTGGTGCGAACCGAACCCGGGGGTGTTCGGCTCATCACTACTGATGTACTATGGATCATCACTGATGTACCGTGGATCATCACTGATGTACCGTGGATCATCAGTGATGTACCGAAGATCATCACTGATGTACCGTGGATCATCACTGATGTACCGTGGATCATCACTGATGTACTATGGGCCATCACTGATGTACTATGGATCATCACTGATGTACTATGGACCATCCCTGATGTACTGTGGACCATCCCTGATGTACTGTGGATCCTCATTGATGTACTGTGGATCATCACTGATGTACTATAGATCATCACTGATGTACTATGGGCCATCACTGGTGTACTATGGGCCATCACTGGTGTACTATGGGCCATCACTGGTGTACTATGGATCATCACTGGTGTACTATGGATCATCACTGGTGTACTGTGGACCATCACTGGTGTACTGTGGATCATCACTGGTGTACTGTGGATCATCACTGGTGTACTATGAATCATTACTGGTGTACTATGAATCATCACTGGTGTACTATGGATCATCACTGGTGTACTATGGACCATCCCTGATGTACTGTGGATCATCACTGATGTACTATAGTTCATCACTGATGTACTGTGGATCATCACTGATGTACTGTGGATTATCACTGATGTACTATGGATCATCACTGATGTACTATGGACCATCCCTGATGTACTATGGATCATCACTGATGTACTATGGACCATCCCTGATGTACTGTGGATCATCACTGATGTACTGTGGATTATCACTGATGTACTGTGGATTATCACTGATGTACTGTGGACCATCACTGATGTACTGTGGATCATCACTGATGTACTGTGGATTATCACTGATGTACTGTGGACCATCACTGATGTTCTGTGTACCATCACTGATGTACTGTGGATCATCACTGATGTACTATGGATCATCACTGATGTACTATAGATCATCACTGATGTACTGTGGACCATCACTGATGTACTATAGTTCATCACTGATGTACTGTGGATCATCACTGATGTACTATAGATCATCACTGATGTACTATGGACCATCACTGATGTACTATGGACCATCACTGATGTACTGTGGACCATCACTGATGTACTGTGGATCATCACTGATGTACTGTGGATCATCACTGGTGTACTATGGGCCATCACTGATGTACTATGGATCATCACTGATGTACTATGGATCATCACTGGTGTACTATGGATCATCACTGATGTACTGTGGACCATCCCTGATGTACTGTGGATCATCACTGATGTACTGTGGGTCATCACTGATGTACTATGAGCCATCACTGATGTACTATAGATCATCACTGATGTACTGTGGATCATCACTGATGTACTGTGGATCATCACTGATGTACCGTGGATCATCACTGATGTACCGTGGCTCATCACTGATGTACCGATGATCATCACTGATGTACCGTGGATCATCACTGATGTACCGTGGATCATCACTGATGTACCGTGGATCATCACTGATGTACTATGGACCATCCCTGATGTACTATGGACCATCACTAATGTACTATAGATCATCACTGATGTACTATGGGCCATCACTGGTGTACTATGGGCCATCACTGGTGTACTATGGGCCATCACTGGTGTACTATGGTCCATCACCGATGTACTATGGACCATCACCGATGTACTGTGGATCATCACTGATGTACTGTGGATCATCACTGATGTACTGTGGATCATCACTGGTGTACTATGGGCCAGTACTGATGTACTATGGATCATCACTGATGTACTATGGATCATCACTGGTGTACTATGGATCATCACTGATGTACTGTGGACCATCCCTGATGTACTGTGGACCATCCCTGATGTACTGTGGATCATCACTGATGTACTGTGGATCATCACTGATGTACTGTGGGTCATCACTGATGTACTATGAGCCATCACTGATGTACTATGGATCATCACTGGTGTACTATGGATCATCACTGATGTACTATGGATCATCACTGGTGTACCGAGGATCATCACTGATGTACCGTGGATCATCACTGATGTACCGTGGATCATCACTGGTTTACTATGGATCATCACTGGTGTACTATGGATCATCCCTGGTGTACTATGGACCATCACTGATGTACTATGGACCATCACTGATGTACTGTGGATCATCACTGATGTACTATGGACCATCACTGATGTACTATGGACCATCACTGATGTACTGTGGATCATCACTGATGTACTGTGGATCATCACTGGTGTACTATGGGCCATCACTGGTGTACTATGGATCATCACTGATGTACTATGGATCATCACTGATGTACTATGGATCATCACTGATGTACTATAGATCATCACGGATGTACTGTGGATCATCACTGATGTACCGTGGATCATCACTGATGTACCGTGGATCATCACTGATGTACCGTGGCTCATCACTGATGTACCGAGGATCATCACTGATGTACCGTAGATCATCACTGATGTACCGTGGATCATCACTGATGTACCGTGGATCATCACTGATGTACCGTGGATCATCACTGATGTACTGTGGATCATCACTGATGTACTATGGATCATCACTGATGTACTATAGATCATCACTGATGTACTGTGGATCATCACTGATGTACCGTGGATCATCACTGATGTACCATGGCTCATTACTGATGTACCGAGCATCATCACTGATTTATCGTGGATCATCACTGATGTACCGTGGATCATCACTGATGTACCATGGATCATCACTGATGTACTGTGGATCATCACTGATGTACTATGGATCATCACTGATGTACTATGGACCATCACTGACGTACTGTGGATCATCACTGATGTACCGTGGATCATCACTGGTGTACTATGGGCGATCACTGATGTACTATGGATCATCACTGATGTACTATAGATCATCACTGATGTACTGTGGATCATCACTGATGTACTGTGGATCATCAATGATGTACCGTGGATCATCACTGATGTACCGTGGATCATCACTGATGTACTGAGGATCATCACTGATGTACTATGGGCCATCACTGATATACTGTGGATCATCACTGATGTACTGTGGATCATCACTGATGTACTGTGATTCATCACTGATGTACTGTGGATCATCACTGATGTACTGTGGATCATCACTGATGTACTATGGGCCATCACTGCTGTACTATGGGCCATCACTGGTGTACTGTGGATCATCGCTGATGTACTATGGACCATCCCTGATGTACTATGGACCATCCCTGATGTTCTGTGGATCATCACTGATGTACTATGGATCATCACTGATGTACTATAGATCATCACTGATGTACTGTGGATCCTCACTGATGTACTGTGGATCATCACTGGTGTACTATGGATCATCCCTGGTGTACTATGGATCATCAGTGGTGTACTATGGATCATCACTGATGCTCTGTGGACCATCCCTGATGTATTGTGGATCATCACTGATGTACTGTGGATCATCACTGATGTACTGTGGATCATCACTGATGTACTATGGATCATCACTGATGTACTATGGATCATCACTGATGTACTATAGATCATCACTGATGTACTGTGGACCATCCCTGATGTACTGTGGATCATCACTGATGTACTATGAGCCATCACTGATGTATTATGGGCCATCACTGATGAACTGTGGATCATCACTGATGTACTATAGATCATCACTGATGTACTGTGGATAATCACTGATGTACTGTGGATCATCACTGATGTACTGAGGATCATCACTAATGTACTATGGGTCATCACTGATGTACTGTGGATCATCACTGGTGTACTATGGATCATCACTGATGTACTGTGGATCATCACTGATGTACTATGGATCATCACTGATGTACTGTGGATCATCACTGATGTACTATAGATCATCACTGATGTATTGTGGATCATCACTGATATAATATAGATCATCACTGATGTACTGAGGATCATCACTGATGTACTGAGGATCATCACTGATGTACTATGGATCATCACTGATGTACTGTGGATCATCACTGATGTACTATAGGTCATCACTGATGTACTATGGATCATCACTGATGTACTATGGACGATCCCTGATGTACTATAGACCATCCCTGATGTACTGTGGATCATCACTGATGTACTGTGGATCATCACTGGTGTACTATAGATCATCACTGATGTACTATGGGCCATCACTGGTGTACTATGGGCCATCACTGGTGTACTATGGGCCATCCCTGGTGTACTATGGATCATCACTGATGTACTATGGACCATCCCTGATGTACAATGGACCATCCCTGATGTACTATGGACCATCCCTGATGTACTATAGATCATCACTGATGTACTGTGGATCATCACTGATGTACTGTGGATCATCCCTGGTGTACTATGGATCATCACTGATGTACTGTGGATCATCACTGATGTACTGTGCATCATCCCTGGTGTACTATGGATCATCACTGGTGTACTATGGGCCATCACTGATGTACTATGGATCATCACTGATGTACTATGGATCATCACTGATGTACTATAGATCATCACTGATGTACTGTGGATCATCACTGATGTACCGTGGATCATCACTGATGTACCGTGGATCATCACTGATGTACTGTGGATCATCACTGATGTACTATGGATCATCACTGATGTACTGTGGATCATCACTGATGTACTATAGATCATCACTGATGTACTATAGATCATCACTGATGTACTGTGGATCATCACTGGTGTACTATGGATCATCCCTGGTGTACTATGGATCATCACTGGTGTACTATGAATCATCACTGGTGTACTATGGATCATCACTGATGTACTGTGGACCAACCCTGATGTATTGTGGATCATCACTGATGTACTGTGGATCATCACTGATGTACTGTGGATCATCACTAATGTACTATGGATCATCTCTGATGTGCTATGGATCATCACTGATGTACTATGAGCCATCACTGATGTTCTATGGATCATCACTGGTGTACTATGGATCATCACTGATGTACTGTGGACCATCCCTGATGTACTGTGGATAATCACTGCTGTACTATGAGCCATCACTGATGTATTATGGGCCATCACTGATGTACTGTGGATCATCACTGATGTACTATAGATCATCACTGATGTACTGTGGATAATCACTGATGTACTGTGGATCATCACTGATGTACTGAGGATCATCACTGATGTACTATGGGCCATCACTGATGTACTGTGGATCATCACTGATGTACTGTGGATCATCACTGATGTACTGTGGATCATCACTGATGTACCATAGATCATCACTGATGTACTATGGGCCATCACTGTTGTACTATGGGCCATCACTGGTGTACTGTGAATCATCACTGATGTACTATGGACCATCCCTGATGTACTATGGACCATCCCTGATGTTCTGTGGATCATCACTGATGTACTATGGATCATCACTGATGTACTGTGGATCATCACTGATGTACTATAGATCATCACTGATGTACTATAGATCATCACTGATGTACTGTGGATCATCACTGGTGTACTATGGATCATCCCTGGTGTACTATGGATCATCACTGGTGTACTATGAATCATCACTGATGTACCGTGCATCATCACTGATGTACTGTGGATCATCACTGATGTACTGTGGACCATCACTGATGTACTGTGTACCATCTCTGATGTACTGTGGATCATCACTGATGTACTATGGATCATCACTGATGTACTATAGATCATCACTGATGTACTATGGACCATCACTGGTGTACTATGGATCATCACTGATGTACTATGGATCATCACTGATGTACCGTGGATCATCACTGATGTACCGTGGATCATCAGTGATGTACCGAGGATCATCACTGATGTACCGTGGATCATCACTGATGTACCGTGGATCATCACTGATGTACTATGGGCCATCACTGATGTACTATGGACCATCCCTGATGTACTGTGGACCATCCCTGATGTACTGTGGATCCTCACTGATGTACTGTGGATCATCACTGATGTACTATAGATCATCACTGATGTACTATGGGCCATCACTGGTGTACTATGGGCCATCACTGGTGTACTATGGGCCATCACTGGTGTACTATGGATCATCACTGGTGTACTATGGATCATCACTGGTGTACTGTGGACCATCACTGGTGTACTGTGGATCATCACTGGTGTACTGTGGATCATCACTGGTGTACTATGAATCATTACTGGTGTACTAGGGATCATCACTGGTGTACTATGGATCATCACTGGTGTACTATGGACCATCCCTGATGTACTGTGGATCATCACTGATGTACTATAGTTCATCACTGATGTACTGTGGATCATCACTGATGTACTGTGGATTATCACTGATGTACTATGGATCATCACTGATGTACTATGGACCATCCCTGATGTACTATGGATCATCACTGATGTACTATGGACCATCCCTGATGTACTGTGGATCATCACTGATGTACTGTGGATTATCACTGATGTACTGTGGATTATCACTGATGTACTGTGGACCATCACTGATGTACTGTGGATCATCACTGATGTACTGTGGATTATCACTGATGTACTGTGGACCATCACTGATGTTCTGTGTACCATCACTGATGTACTGTGGATCATCACTGATGTACTATGGATCATCACTGATGTACTATAGATCATCACTGATGTACTGTGGATCATCACTGGTGTACTATGGGCCATCACTGATGTACTATGGATCATCACTGATGTACTATGGATCATCACTGGTGTACTATGGATCATCACTGATGTACTGTGGACCATCCCTGATGTACTGTGGATCATCACTGATGTACTGTGGATCATCACTGATGTACTGTGGGTCATCACTGATGTACTATGAGCCATCACTGATGTACTATGGATCATCACTGATGTACTGTGGATCATCACTGATGTACTATGGGTCATCCCTGGTGCACTATGGATCATCACTGGTGTACTATGGATCATCACTGATGTACTATGGATCATCACTGATGTACCATGGATCATCACTGATGTACCGTGGATCATCACTAATGTATCGTGGATCATCACTGATGTACCGTGGATCATCACTGATGTACCGAGGATCATCACTGATGTACCGGGGATCATCACTGATGTACCGTGGATCATCACTGATGTACTATGGGCCATCACTGATGTACTATGGATCATCACTGATGTACTATGGACCATCCCTGATGTACTGTGGACCATCCCTGATGTACTGTGGATCCTCACTGATGTACTGTGGATCATCACTGATGTACTATGGGCCATCACTGATGTACTATGGGCCATCACTGGTGTACTATGGATCATCACTGATGTACTATGGACCATACCTGATGTACTATGGACCATCCCTGATGTACTGTGGATCCTCACTGATGTACTGTGGATCATCACTGATGTACTATAGATCATCACTGATGTACTATGGGCCATCACTGGTGTACTATGGGCCATCACTGGTGTACTATGGGCCATCACTGGTGTACTATGGATCATCACTGGTGTACTATGGATCATCACTGGTGTACTGTGGACCATCACTGGTGTACTGTGGATCATCACTGGTGTACTGTGGATCATCACTGGTGTACTATGAATCATCACTGGTGTACTATGGATCATCACTGGTGTACTATGGATCATCACTGGTGTACTATGGACCATCCCTGATGTACTGTGGATCATCACTGATGTACTGTGGATCATCACTGATGTACTGTGTATCATCACTGATGTACTATGGATCATCTCTGATGTGCTATGGATCATCACTGATGTACTATGAGCCATCACTGATGTTCTATGGATCATCACTGGTGTACTATGGATCATCACTGATGTACTGTGGACCATCCCTGATGTACTGTGGATCATCACTGCTGTACTATGAGCCATCACTGATGTATTATGGGCCATCACTGATGTACTGTGGATCATCACTGATGTACTATAGATCATCACTGATGTACTGTGGATAATCACTGATGTACTGTGGATCATCACTGATGTACTGAGGATCATCACTGATGTACTATGGGCCATCACTGATGTACTGTGGATCATCACTGATGTACTGTGGATCATCACTGATGTACTGTGGATCATCACTGATGTACCATAGATCATCACTGATGTACTATGGGCCATCACTGGTGTACTATGGGCCATCACTGGTGTACTGTGGATCATCACTGATGTACTATGGACCATCCCTGATGTACTATGGACCATCCCTGATGTTCTGTGGATCATCACTGATGTACTATGTATCATCACTGATGTACTATGGATCCTCACTGATGCACTATGGATCATCACTGATGTACCGTGCATCATCACTGATGTACTGTGGATCATCACTGATGTACCGAGGATCATCACTGATGTACCGGGGATCATCACTGATGTACCGTGGATCATCACTGATGTACTATGGGCCATCACTGATGTACTATGGATCATCACTGATGTACTATGGACCATCCCTGATGTACTGTGGACCATCCCTGATGTACTGTGGATCCTCACTGATGTACTGTGGATCATCACTGATGTACTATGGGCCATCACTGATGTACTATGGGCCATCACTGGTGTACTATGGATCATCACTGATGTACTATGGACCATACCTGATGTACTATGGACCATCCCTGATGTACTGTGGATCCTCACTGATGTACTGTGGATCATCACTGATGTACTATAGATCATCACTGATGTACTATGGGCCATCACTGGTGTACTATGGGCCATCACTGGTGTACTATGGGCCATCACTGGTGTACTATGGATCATCACTGGTGTACTATGGATCATCACTGGTGTACTGTGGACCATCACTGGTGTACTGTGGATCATCACTGGTGTACTGTGGATCATCACTGGTGTACTATGAATCATCACTGGTGTACTATGGATCATCACTGGTGTACTATGGATCATCACTGGTGTACTATGGACCATCCCTGATGTACTGTGGATCATCACTGATGTACTGTGGATCATCACTGATGTACTGTGTATCATCACTGATGTACTATGGATCATCTCTGATGTGCTATGGATCATCACTGATGTACTATGAGCCATCACTGATGTTCTATGGATCATCACTGGTGTACTATGGATCATCACTGATGTACTGTGGACCATCCCTGATGTACTGTGGATCATCACTGCTGTACTATGAGCCATCACTGATGTATTATGGGCCATCACTGATGTACTGTGGATCATCACTGATGTACTATAGATCATCACTGATGTACTGTGGATAATCACTGATGTACTGTGGATCATCACTGATGTACTGAGGATCATCACTGATGTACTATGGGCCATCACTGTTGTACTGTGGATCATCACTGATGTACTGTGGATCATCACTGATGTACTGTGGATCATCACTGATGTACCATAGATCATCACTGATGTACTATGGGCCATCACTGGTGTACTATGGGCCATCACTGGTGTACTGTGGATCATCACTGATGTACTATGGACCATCCCTGATGTACTATGGACCATCCCTGATGTTCTGTGGATCATCACTGATGTACTATGTATCATCACTGATGTACTATGGATCCTCACTGATGCACTATGGATCATCACTGATGTACCGTGCATCATCACTGATGTACTGTGGATCATCACTGATGTACTGTGGATCATTACTGATGTACTATAGATCATCACTGAAGTACTATGGGCCATCACTGGTGTACTATGGATCATCACTGGTGTACTATGAATCATCACTGGTGTACTATGGATCATCACTGATGTACTGTGGACCATCCCTGATGTATTGTGGATCAACACTGATGTACTGTGGATCATCACTGATGTACTGTGGATCATCACTGATGTACTGTGGATCATCACTGATGTACTGTGGATCATCACTGATGTGCTATGGATCATCACTGATGTGCTATGGATCATCACTGATGTACTATGGATCATCACTGATGTGCTATGGATCATCACTGATGTGCTATGGATCATCACTGATGTACTATGAGCCATCACTGGTGTACTATGGATCATCACTGGTGTACTATGGGCCATCACTGGTGTACTATGGATCATCACTGATGTACTGTGGACCATCCCTGATGTACTGTGGATCATCACTGCTGTACTATGAGCCATCACTGATGTATTATGGGCCATCACTGATGTACTGTGGATCATCACTGATGTACTATAGATCATCACTGATGTACTGTGGATAATCACTGATGTACTGTGGATCATCACTGATGTACTGAGGATCATCACTGATGTACTATGGGCCATCACTGATGTACTGTGGATCATCACTGATGTACTGTGGATCATCACTGATGTACTGTGGATCATCACTGATGTACCATAGATCATCACTGATGTACTATGGGCCATCACTGGTGTACTATGGGCCATAACTGGTGTACTGTGGATCATCACTGATGTACTATGGACCATCCCTGATGTACTATGGACCATCCCTGATGTTCTGTGGATCATCACTGATGTACTATGTATCATCACTGATGTACTATGGATCCTCAGTGATGCACTATGGATCATCACTGATGTACCGTGCATCATCACTGATGTACTGTGGATCATCACTGATGTACTGTGGATCATTACTGATGTACTATTGATCATCACTGAAGTACTATGGGCCATCACTGGTGTACTATGGATCATCACTGGTGTACTATGAATCATCACTGGTGTACTATGGATCATCACTGATGTACTGTGGATCATCACTGATGTACTATGGATCATCACTGATGTACTGTGGATCATCACTGATGTACTATAGATCATCACTGATGTACTATAGATCATCACTGATGTACTGTGGATCATCACTGATGTACTGTGGATCATCACTGATGTACCGTGGATCATCACTGATGTACCGTGGCTCATCACTGATGTACCGAGGATCATCACTGATGTACCGTGGATCATCACTGATGTACCGTGGATCATCACTGATGTACCGTGGATCATCACTGATGTACTATGGACCATCCCTGATGTACTATGGACCATCACTAATGTACTATAGATCATCACTGATGTACTATGGGCCATCACTGGTGTACTATGGGCCATCACTGGTGTACTATGGGCCATCACTGGTGTACTATGGGCCATCACTGGTGTACTATGGGCCATCACTGGTGTACTATGGGCCATCACTGATGTACTATGGACCATCACCGATGTACTGTGGATCATCACTGATGTACTGTGGATCATCACTGATGTACTGTGGATCATCACTGGTGTACTATGGGCCAGTACTGATGTACTATGGATCATCACTGATGTACTATGGATCATCACTGATGTACTATGGATCATCACTGATGTACTATGGATCATCACTGGTGTACCGAGGATCATCACTGATGCACCGTGGATCATCACTGATGTACCGTGGATCATCACTGGTTTACTATGGATCATCACTGGTGTACTATGGATCATCCCTGGTGTACTATGGACCATCACTGATGTACTATGGACCATCACTGATGTACTGTGGATCATCACTGATGTACTATGGACCATCACTGATGTACTATGGACCATCACTGACGTACTGTGGATCATCACTGATGTACTGTGGATCATCACTGGTGTACTATGGGCCATCACTGGTGTACTATGGATCATCACTGATGTACTTTGGATCATCACTGATGTACTATGGATCATCACTGATGTACTATAGATCATCACTGATGTACCGTGGATCATCACTGATGTACCGTGGATCATCACTGATGTACCGTGGATCATCACTGATGTACCGTGGCTCATCACTGATGTACCGAGGATCATCACTGATGTACCGTAGATCATCACTGATGTACCGTGGATCATCACTGATGTACCGTGGATCATCACTGGTGTACTGTGGATCATCACTGGTGTACTATGAATCATTACTGGTGTACTATGGATCATCACTGGTGTACTATGGATCATCATTGGTGTACTATGGACCATCCCTGATGTACTGTGGATCATCACTGATGTACTATAGTTCATCACTGATGTACTGTGGATCATCACTGATGTACTATGGACCATCCCTGATGTTCTGTGGATCATCACTGATGTACTATGTATCATCACTGATGTACTATGGATCCTCAGTGATGCACTATGGATCATCACTGATGTACCGTGCATCATCACTGATGTACTGTGGATCATCACTGATGTACTGTGGATCATTACTGATGTACTATTGATCATCACTGAAGTACTATGGGCCATCACTGGTGTACTATGGATCATCACTGGTGTACTATGAATCATCACTGGTGTACTATGGATCATCACTGATGTACTGTGGATCATCACTGATGTACTATGGATCATCACTGATGTACTGTGGATCATCACTGATGTACTATAGATCATCACTGATGTACTGTGGATCATCACTGATGTACTGTGGATCATCACTGATGTACCGTGGATCATCACTGATGTACCGTGGCTCATCACTGATGTACCGAGGATCATCACTGATGTACCGTGGATCATCACTGATGTACCGTGGATCATCACTGATGTACCGTGGATCATCACTGATGTACTATGGACCATCCCTGATGTACTATGGACCATCACTAATGTACTATAGATCATCACTGATGTACTATGGGCCATCACTGGTGTACTATGGGCCATCACTGGTGTACTATGGGCCATCACTGGTGTACTATGGGCCATCACTGGTGTACTATGGGCCATCACTGGTGTACTATGGGCCATCACTGATGTACTATGGACCATCACCGATGTACTGTGGATCATCACTGATGTACTGTGGATCATCACTGATGTACTGTGGATCATCACTGGTGTACTATGGGCCAGTACTGATGTACTATGGATCATCACTGATGTACTATGGATCATCACTGATGTACTATGGATCATCACTGATGTACTATGGATCATCACTGGTGTACCGAGGATCATCACTGATGTACCGTGGTTCATCACTGATGTACCGTGGATCATCACTGGTTTACTATGGATCATCACTGGTGTACTATGGATCATCCCTGGTGTACTATGGACCATCACTGATGTACTATGGACCATCACTGATGTACTGTGGATCATCACTGATGTACTATGGACCATCACCGATGTACTATGGACCATCACTGACGTACTGTGGATCATCACTGATGTACTGTGGATCATCACTGGTGTACTATGGGCCATCACTGGTGTACTATGGATCATCACTGATGTACTTTGGATCATCACTGATGTACTATGGATCATCACTGATGTACTATAGATCATCACTGATGTACCGTGGATCATCACTGATGTACCGTGGATCATCACTGATGTACCGTGGATCATCACTGATGTACCGTGGCTCATCACTGATGTACCGAGGATCATCACTGATGTACCGTAGATCATCACTGATGTACCGTGGATCATCACTGATGTACCGTGGATCATCACTGGTGTACTGTGGATCATCACTGGTGTACTATGAATCATTACTGGTGTACTATGGATCATCACTGGTGTACTATGGATCATCACTGGTGTACTATGGACCATCCCTGATGTACTGTGGATCATCACTGATGTACTATAGTTCATCACTGATGTACTGTGGATCATCACTGATGTACTGTGGATTATCACTGATGTACTGTGGATCATCACTGATGTACTGTGGATTATCACTGATGTACTATGGATCATCACTGATGTACTATGGACCATCCCTGATGTACTATGGATCATCACTGATGTACTATGGACCATCCCTGATGTACTGTGGATCATCACTGATGTACTGTGATTCATCACTGATGTACTGTGGATCATCACTGATGTACTGTGGATCATCACTGATGTACTATGGGCCATCACTGCTGTACTATGGGCCATCACTGGTGTACTGTGGATCATCGCTGATGTACTATGGACCATCCCTGATGTACTATGGACCATCCCTGATGTTCTGTGGATCATCACTGATGTACTATGGATCATCACTGATGTACTATAGATCATCACTGATGTACTGTGGATCCTCACTGATGTACTGTGGATCATCACTGGTGTACTATGGATCATCCCTGGTGTACTATGGATCATCAGTGGTGTACTATGGATCATCACTGATGCTCTGTGGACCATCCCTGATGTATTGTGGATCATCACTGATGTACTGTGGATCATCACTGATGTACTGTGGATCATCACTGATGTACTATGGATCATCACTGATGTACTATGGATCATCACTGATGTACTATAGATCATCACTGATGTACTGTGGACCATCCCTGATGTACTGTGGATCATCACTGATGTACTATGAGCCATCACTGATGTATTATGGGCCATCACTGATGAACTGTGGATCATCACTGATGTACTATAGATCATCACTGATGTACTGTGGATAATCACTGATGTACTGTGGATCATCACTGATGTACTGAGGATCATCACTAATGTACTATGGGTCATCACTGATGTACTGTGGATCATCACTGGTGTACTATGGATCATCACTGATGTACTGTGGATCATCACTGATGTACTATGGATCATCACTGATGTACTGTGGATCATCACTGATGTACTATAGATCATCACTGATGTATTGTGGATCATCACTGATATAATATAGATCATCACTGATGTACTGAGGATCATCACTGATGTACTGAGGATCATCACTGATGTACTATGGATCATCACTGATGTACTGTGGATCATCACTGATGTACTATAGGTCATCACTGATGTACTATGGATCATCACTGATGTACTATGGACGATCCCTGATGTACTATAGACCATCCCTGATGTACTGTGGATCATCACTGATGTACTGTGGATCATCACTGGTGTACTATAGATCATCACTGATGTACTATGGGCCATCACTGGTGTACTATGGGCCATCACTGGTGTACTATGGGCCATCCCTGGTGTACTATGGATCATCACTGATGTACTATGGACCATCCCTGATGTACAATGGACCATCCCTGATGTACTATGGACCATCCCTGATGTACTATAGATCATCACTGATGTACTGTGGATCATCACTGATGTACTGTGGATCATCCCTGGTGTACTATGGATCATCACTGATGTACTGTGGATCATCACTGATGTACTGTGCATCATCCCTGGTGTACTATGGATCATCACTGGTGTACTATGGGCCATCACTGATGTACTATGGATCATCACTGATGTACTATGGATCATCACTGATGTACTATAGATCATCACTGATGTACTGTGGATCATCACTGATGTACCGTGGATCATCACTGATGTACCGTGGATCATCACTGATGTACTGTGGATCATCACTGATGTACTATGGATCATCACTGATGTACTGTGGATCATCACTGATGTACTATAGATCATCACTGATGTACTATAGATCATCACTGATGTACTGTGGATCATCACTGGTGTACTATGGATCATCCCTGGTGTACTATGGATCATCACTGGTGTACTATGAATCATCACTGGTGTACTATGGATCATCACTGATGTACTGTGGACCAACCCTGATGTATTGTGGATCATCACTGATGTACTGTGGATCATCACTGATGTACTGTGGATCATCACTAATGTACTATGGATCATCTCTGATGTGCTATGGATCATCACTGATGTACTATGAGCCATCACTGATGTTCTATGGATCATCACTGGTGTACTATGGATCATCACTGATGTACTGTGGACCATCCCTGATGTACTGTGGATAATCACTGCTGTACTATGAGCCATCACTGATGTATTATGGGCCATCACTGATGTACTGTGGATCATCACTGATGTACTATAGATCATCACTGATGTACTGTGGATAATCACTGATGTACTGTGGATCATCACTGATGTACTGAGGATCATCACTGATGTACTATGGGCCATCACTGATGTACTGTGGATCATCACTGATGTACTGTGGATCATCACTGATGTACTGTGGATCATCACTGATGTACCATAGATCATCACTGATGTACTATGGGCCATCACTGTTGTACTATGGGCCATCACTGGTGTACTGTGAATCATCACTGATGTACTATGGACCATCCCTGATGTACTATGGACCATCCCTGATGTTCTGTGGATCATCACTGATGTACTATGGATCATCACTGATGTACTGTGGATCATCACTGATGTACTATAGATCATCACTGATGTACTATAGATCATCACTGATGTACTGTGGATCATCACTGGTGTACTATGGATCATCCCTGGTGTACTATGGATCATCACTGGTGTACTATGAATCATCACTGATGTACCGTGCATCATCACTGATGTACTGTGGATCATCACTGATGTACTGTGGACCATCACTGATGTACTGTGTACCATCTCTGATGTACTGTGGATCATCACTGATGTACTATGGATCATCACTGATGTACTATAGATCATCACTGATGTACTATGGACCATCACTGGTGTACTATGGATCATCACTGATGTACTATGGATCATCACTGATGTACCGTGGATCATCACTGATGTACCGTGGATCATCAGTGATGTACCGAGGATCATCACTGATGTACCGTGGATCATCACTGATGTACCGTGGATCATCACTGATGTACTATGGGCCATCACTGATGTACTATGGACCATCCCTGATGTACTGTGGACCATCCCTGATGTACTGTGGATCCTCACTGATGTACTGTGGATCATCACTGATGTACTATAGATCATCACTGATGTACTATGGGCCATCACTGGTGTACTATGGGCCATCACTGGTGTACTATGGGCCATCACTGGTGTACTATGGATCATCACTGGTGTACTATGGATCATCACTGGTGTACTGTGGACCATCACTGGTGTACTGTGGATCATCACTGGTGTACTGTGGATCATCACTGGTGTACTATGAATCATTACTGGTGTACTAGGGATCATCACTGGTGTACTATGGATCATCACTGGTGTACTATGGACCATCCCTGATGTACTGTGGATCATCACTGATGTACTATAGTTCATCACTGATGTACTGTGGATCATCACTGATGTACTGTGGATTATCACTGATGTACTATGGATCATCACTGATGTACTATGGACCATCCCTGATGTACTATGGATCATCACTGATGTACTATGGACCATCCCTGATGTACTGTGGATCATCACTGATGTACTGTGGATTATCACTGATGTACTGTGGATTATCACTGATGTACTGTGGACCATCACTGATGTACTGTGGATCATCACTGATGTACTGTGGATTATCACTGATGTACTGTGGACCATCACTGATGTTCTGTGTACCATCACTGATGTACTGTGGATCATCACTGATGTACTATGGATCATCACTGATGTACTATAGATCATCACTGATGTACTGTGGATCATCACTGGTGTACTATGGGCCATCACTGATGTACTATGGATCATCACTGATGTACTATGGATCATCACTGGTGTACTATGGATCATCACTGATGTACTGTGGACCATCCCTGATGTACTGTGGATCATCACTGATGTACTGTGGATCATCACTGATGTACTGTGGGTCATCACTGATGTACTATGAGCCATCACTGATGTACTATGGATCATCACTGATGTACTGTGGATCATCACTGATGTACTATGGGTCATCCCTGGTGCACTATGGATCATCACTGGTGTACTATGGATCATCACTGATGTACTATGGATCATCACTGATGTACCATGGATCATCACTGATGTACCGTGGATCATCACTAATGTATCGTGGATCATCACTGATGTACCGTGGATCATCACTGATGTACCGAGGATCATCACTGATGTACCGGGGATCATCACTGATGTACCGTGGATCATCACTGATGTACTATGGGCCATCACTGATGTACTATGGATCATCACTGATGTACTATGGACCATCCCTGATGTACTGTGGACCATCCCTGATGTACTGTGGATCCTCACTGATGTACTGTGGATCATCACTGATGTACTATGGGCCATCACTGATGTACTATGGGCCATCACTGGTGTACTATGGATCATCACTGATGTACTATGGACCATACCTGATGTACTATGGACCATCCCTGATGTACTGTGGATCCTCACTGATGTACTGTGGATCATCACTGATGTACTATAGATCATCACTGATGTACTATGGGCCATCACTGGTGTACTATGGGCCATCACTGGTGTACTATGGGCCATCACTGGTGTACTATGGATCATCACTGGTGTACTATGGATCATCACTGGTGTACTGTGGACCATCACTGGTGTACTGTGGATCATCACTGGTGTACTGTGGATCATCACTGGTGTACTATGAATCATCACTGGTGTACTATGGATCATCACTGGTGTACTATGGATCATCACTGGTGTACTATGGACCATCCCTGATGTACTGTGGATCATCACTGATGTACTGTGGATCATCACTGATGTACTGTGTATCATCACTGATGTACTATGGATCATCTCTGATGTGCTATGGATCATCACTGATGTACTATGAGCCATCACTGATGTTCTATGGATCATCACTGGTGTACTATGGATCATCACTGATGTACTGTGGACCATCCCTGATGTACTGTGGATCATCACTGCTGTACTATGAGCCATCACTGATGTATTATGGGCCATCACTGATGTACTGTGGATCATCACTGATGTACTATAGATCATCACTGATGTACTGTGGATAATCACTGATGTACTGTGGATCATCACTGATGTACTGAGGATCATCACTGATGTACTATGGGCCATCACTGATGTACTGTGGATCATCACTGATGTACTGTGGATCATCACTGATGTACTGTGGATCATCACTGATGTACCATAGATCATCACTGATGTACTATGGGCCATCACTGGTGTACTATGGGCCATCACTGGTGTACTGTGGATCATCACTGATGTACTATGGACCATCCCTGATGTACTATGGACCATCCCTGATGTTCTGTGGATCATCACTGATGTACTATGTATCATCACTGATGTACTATGGATCCTCACTGATGCACTATGGATCATCACTGATGTACCGTGCATCATCACTGATGTACTGTGGATCATCACTGATGTACCGAGGATCATCACTGATGTACCGGGGATCATCACTGATGTACCGTGGATCATCACTGATGTACTATGGGCCATCACTGATGTACTATGGATCATCACTGATGTACTATGGACCATCCCTGATGTACTGTGGACCATCCCTGATGTACTGTGGATCCTCACTGATGTACTGTGGATCATCACTGATGTACTATGGGCCATCACTGATGTACTATGGGCCATCACTGGTGTACTATGGATCATCACTGATGTACTATGGACCATACCTGATGTACTATGGACCATCCCTGATGTACTGTGGATCCTCACTGATGTACTGTGGATCATCACTGATGTACTATAGATCATCACTGATGTACTATGGGCCATCACTGGTGTACTATGGGCCATCACTGGTGTACTATGGGCCATCACTGGTGTACTATGGATCATCACTGGTGTACTATGGATCATCACTGGTGTACTGTGGACCATCACTGGTGTACTGTGGATCATCACTGGTGTACTGTGGATCATCACTGGTGTACTATGAATCATCACTGGTGTACTATGGATCATCACTGGTGTACTATGGATCATCACTGGTGTACTATGGACCATCCCTGATGTACTGTGGATCATCACTGATGTACTGTGGATCATCACTGATGTACTGTGTATCATCACTGATGTACTATGGATCATCTCTGATGTGCTATGGATCATCACTGATGTACTATGAGCCATCACTGATGTTCTATGGATCATCACTGGTGTACTATGGATCATCACTGATGTACTGTGGACCATCCCTGATGTACTGTGGATCATCACTGCTGTACTATGAGCCATCACTGATGTATTATGGGCCATCACTGATGTACTGTGGATCATCACTGATGTACTATAGATCATCACTGATGTACTGTGGATAATCACTGATGTACTGTGGATCATCACTGATGTACTGAGGATCATCACTGATGTACTATGGGCCATCACTGTTGTACTGTGGATCATCACTGATGTACTGTGGATCATCACTGATGTACTGTGGATCATCACTGATGTACCATAGATCATCACTGATGTACTATGGGCCATCACTGGTGTACTATGGGCCATCACTGGTGTACTGTGGATCATCACTGATGTACTATGGACCATCCCTGATGTACTATGGACCATCCCTGATGTTCTGTGGATCATCACTGATGTACTATGTATCATCACTGATGTACTATGGATCCTCACTGATGCACTATGGATCATCACTGATGTACCGTGCATCATCACTGATGTACTGTGGATCATCACTGATGTACTGTGGATCATTACTGATGTACTATAGATCATCACTGAAGTACTATGGGCCATCACTGGTGTACTATGGATCATCACTGGTGTACTATGAATCATCACTGGTGTACTATGGATCATCACTGATGTACTGTGGACCATCCCTGATGTATTGTGGATCAACACTGATGTACTGTGGATCATCACTGATGTACTGTGGATCATCACTGATGTACTGTGGATCATCACTGATGTGCTATGGATCATCACTGATGTGCTATGGATCATCACTGATGTACTATGGATCATCACTGATGTGCTATGGATCATCACTGATGTGCTATGGATCATCACTGATGTACTATGAGCCATCACTGGTGTACTATGGATCATCACTGGTGTACTATGGGCCATCACTGGTGTACTATGGATCATCACTGATGTACTGTGGACCATCCCTGATGTACTGTGGATCATCACTGCTGTACTATGAGCCATCACTGATGTATTATGGGCCATCACTGATGTACTGTGGATCATCACTGATGTACTATAGATCATCACTGATGTACTGTGGATAATCACTGATGTACTGTGGATCATCACTGATGTACTGAGGATCATCACTGATGTACTATGGGCCATCACTGATGTACTGTGGATCATCACTGATGTACTGTGGATCATCACTGATGTACTGTGGATCATCACTGATGTACCATAGATCATCACTGATGTACTATGGGCCATCACTGGTGTACTATGGGCCATAACTGGTGTACTGTGGATCATCACTGATGTACTATGGACCATCCCTGATGTACTATGGACCATCCCTGATGTTCTGTGGATCATCACTGATGTACTATGTATCATCACTGATGTACTATGGATCCTCAGTGATGCACTATGGATCATCACTGATGTACCGTGCATCATCACTGATGTACTGTGGATCATCACTGATGTACTGTGGATCATTACTGATGTACTATTGATCATCACTGAAGTACTATGGGCCATCACTGGTGTACTATGGATCATCACTGGTGTACTATGAATCATCACTGGTGTACTATGGATCATCACTGATGTACTGTGGATCATCACTGATGTACTATGGATCATCACTGATGTACTGTGGATCATCACTGATGTACTATAGATCATCACTGATGTACTATAGATCATCACTGATGTACTGTGGATCATCACTGATGTACTGTGGATCATCACTGATGTACCGTGGATCATCACTGATGTACCGTGGCTCATCACTGATGTACCGAGGATCATCACTGATGTACCGTGGATCATCACTGATGTACCGTGGATCATCACTGATGTACCGTGGATCATCACTGATGTACTATGGACCATCCCTGATGTACTATGGACCATCACTAATGTACTATAGATCATCACTGATGTACTATGGGCCATCACTGGTGTACTATGGGCCATCACTGGTGTACTATGGGCCATCACTGGTGTACTATGGGCCATCACTGGTGTACTATGGGCCATCACTGGTGTACTATGGGCCATCACTGATGTACTATGGACCATCACCGAAGTACTGTGGATCATCACTGATGTACTGTGGATCATCACTGATGTACTGTGGATCATCACTGGTGTACTATGGGCCAGTACTGATGTACTATGGATCATCACTGATGTACTATGGATCATCACTGATGTACTATGGATCATCACTGATGTACTATGGATCATCACTGGTGTACCGAGGATCATCACTGATGCACCGTGGATCATCACTGATGTACCGTGGATCATCACTGGTTTACTATGGATCATCACTGGTGTACTATGGATCATCCCTGGTGTACTATGGACCATCACTGATGTACTATGGACCATCACTGATGTACTGTGGATCATCACTGATGTACTATGGACCATCACTGATGTACTATGGACCATCACTGACGTACTGTGGATCATCACTGATGTACTGTGGATCATCACTGGTGTACTATGGGCCATCACTGGTGTACTATGGATCATCACTGATGTACTTTGGATCATCACTGATGTACTATGGATCATCACTGATGTACTATAGATCATCACTGATGTACCGTGGATCATCACTGATGTACCGTGGATCATCACTGATGTACCGTGGATCATCACTGATGTACCGTGGCTCATCACTGATGTACCGAGGATCATCACTGATGTACCGTAGATCATCACTGATGTACCGTGGATCATCACTGATGTACCGTGGATCATCACTGGTGTACTGTGGATCATCACTGGTGTACTATGAATCATTACTGGTGTACTATGGATCATCACTGGTGTACTATGGATCATCATTGGTGTACTATGGACCATCCCTGATGTACTGTGGATCATCACTGATGTACTATAGTTCATCACTGATGTACTGTGGATCATCACTGATGTACTATGGACCATCCCTGATGTTCTGTGGATCATCACTGATGTACTATGTATCATCACTGATGTACTATGGATCCTCAGTGATGCACTATGGATCATCACTGATGTACCGTGCATCATCACTGATGTACTGTGGATCATCACTGATGTACTGTGGATCATTACTGATGTACTATTGATCATCACTGAAGTACTATGGGCCATCACTGGTGTACTATGGATCATCACTGGTGTACTATGAATCATCACTGGTGTACTATGGATCATCACTGATGTACTGTGGATCATCACTGATGTACTATGGATCATCACTGATGTACTGTGGATCATCACTGATGTACTATAGATCATCACTGATGTACTGTGGATCATCACTGATGTACTGTGGATCATCACTGATGTACCGTGGATCATCACTGATGTACCGTGGCTCATCACTGATGTACCGAGGATCATCACTGATGTACCGTGGATCATCACTGATGTACCGTGGATCATCACTGATGTACCGTGGATCATCACTGATGTACTATGGACCATCCCTGATGTACTATGGACCATCACTAATGTACTATAGATCATCACTGATGTACTATGGGCCATCACTGGTGTACTATGGGCCATCACTGGTGTACTATGGGCCATCACTGGTGTACTATGGGCCATCACTGGTGTACTATGGGCCATCACTGGTGTACTATGGGCCATCACTGATGTACTATGGACCATCACCGATGTACTGTGGATCATCACTGATGTACTGTGGATCATCACTGATGTACTGTGGATCATCACTGGTGTACTATGGGCCAGTACTGATGTACTATGGATCATCACTGATGTACTATGGATCATCACTGATGTACTATGGATCATCACTGATGTACTATGGATCATCACTGGTGTACCGAGGATCATCACTGATGTACCGTGGTTCATCACTGATGTACCGTGGATCATCACTGGTTTACTATGGATCATCACTGGTGTACTATGGATCATCCCTGGTGTACTATGGACCATCACTGATGTACTATGGACCATCACTGATGTACTGTGGATCATCACTGATGTACTATGGACCATCACCGATGTACTATGGACCATCACTGACGTACTGTGGATCATCACTGATGTACTGTGGATCATCACTGGTGTACTATGGGCCATCACTGGTGTACTATGGATCATCACTGATGTACTTTGGATCATCACTGATGTACTATGGATCATCACTGATGTACTATAGATCATCACTGATGTACCGTGGATCATCACTGATGTACCGTGGATCATCACTGATGTACCGTGGATCATCACTGATGTACCGTGGCTCATCACTGATGTACCGAGGATCATCACTGATGTACCGTAGATCATCACTGATGTACCGTGGATCATCACTGATGTACCGTGGATCATCACTGGTGTACTGTGGATCATCACTGGTGTACTATGAATCATTACTGGTGTACTATGGATCATCACTGGTGTACTATGGATCATCACTGGTGTACTATGGACCATCCCTGATGTACTGTGGATCATCACTGATGTACTATAGTTCATCACTGATGTACTGTGGATCATCACTGATGTACTGTGGATTATCACTGATGTACTGTGGATCATCACTGATGTACTGTGGATTATCACTGATGTACTATGGATCATCACTGATGTACTATGGACCATCCCTGATGTACTATGGATCATCACTGATGTACTATGGACCATCCCTGATGTACTGTGGATCATCACTGATGTACTGTGGATTATCACTGATGTACTGTGGATTATCACTGATGTACTGTGGACCATCACTGATGTACTGTGGATCATCACTGATGTACTGTGGATTATCACTGATGTACTGTGGACCATCACTGATGTTCTGTGTACCATCACTGATGTACTGTGGATCATCACTGATGTACTATGGATCATCACTGATGTACTATAGATCATCACTGATGTACTGTGGATCATCACTGATGTACTATAGTTCATCACTGATGTACTGTGGATCATCACTGATGTACTATAGATCATCACTGATGTACTATGGACCATCACTGATGTACTATGGACCATCACTGATGTACTGTGGACCATCACTGATGTACTGTGGATCATCACTGATGTACTGTGGATCATCACTGATGTACTGTGGATCATCACTGGTGTACTATGGGCCATCCCTGATGTACTATGGATCATCACTGATGTACTATGGATCATCACTGGTGTACTATGGATCATCACTGATGTACTGTGGACCATCCCTGATGTACTGTGGATCATCACTGATGTACTGTGGATCATCACTGATGTACTGTGGGTCATCACTGATGTACTATGAGCCATCACTGATGTACTATGGATCATCACTGATGTACTGTGGATCATCACTGATGTACTATGGGTCATCCCTGGTGCACTATGGATCATCACTGGTGTACTATGGATCATCACTGATGTACTATGGATCATCACTGATGTACCATGGATCATCACTGATGTACCGTGGATCATCACTAATGTATCGTGGATCATCACTGATGTACCGTGGATCATCACTGATGTACCGAGGATCATCACTGATGTACCGGGGATCATCACTGATGTACCGTGGATCATCACTGATGTACTATGGGCCATCACTGATGTACTATGGATCATCACTGATGTACTATGGACCATCCCTGATGTACTGTGGACCATCCCTGATGTACTGTGGATCCTCACTGATGTACTGTGGATCATCACTGATGTACTATGGGCCATCACTGATGTACTATGGGCCATCACTGGTGTACTATGGATCATCACTGATGTACTATGGACCATACCTGATGTACTATGGACCATCCCTGATGTACTGTGGATCCTCACTGATGTACTGTGGATCATCACTGATGTACTATAGATCATCACTGATGTACTATGGGCCATCACTGGTGTACTATGGGCCATCACTGGTGTACTATGGGCCATCACTGGTGTACTATGGATCATCACTGGTGTACTATGGGCCATCACTGGTGTACTATGGGCCATCACTGGTGTACTATGGGCCATCACTGGTGTACTATGGGCCATCACTGGTGTACTATGGGCCATCACTGATGTACTATGGACCATCACCGATGTACTGTGGATCATCACTGATGTACTGTGGATCATCACTGATGTACTGTGGATCATCACTGGTGTACTATGGGCCAGTACTGATGTACTATGGATCATCACTGATGTACTATGGATCATCACTGATGTACTATGGATCATCACTGATGTACTATGGATCATCACTGGTGTACCGAGGATCATCACTGATGTACCGTGGATCATCACTGATGTACCGTGGATCATCACTGGTTTACTATGGATCATCACTGGTGTACTATGGATCATCCCTGGTGTACTATGGACCATCACTGATGTACTATGGACCATCACTGATGTACTGTGGATCATCACTGATGTACTATGGACCATCACCGATGTACTATGGACCATCACTGACGTACTGTGGATCATCACTGATGTACTGTGGATCATCACTGGTGTACTATGGGCCATCACTGGTGTACTATGGATCATCACTGATGTACTTTGGATCATCACTGATGTACTATGGATCATCACTGATGTACTATAGATCATCACTGATGTACCGTGGATCATCACTGATGTACCGTGGATCATCACTGATGTACCGTGGATCATCACTGATGTACCGTGGCTCATCACTGATGTACCGAGGATCATCACTGATGTACCGTAGATCATCACTGATGTACCGTGGATCATCACTGATGTACCGTGGATCATCACTGGTGTACTTTGGATCATCACTGGTGTACTATGAATCATTACTGGTGTACTATGGATCATCACTGGTGTACTATGGATCATCACTGGTGTACTATGGACCATCCCTGATGTACTGTGGATCATCACTGATGTACTATAGTTCATCACTGATGTACTGTGGATCATCACTGATGTACTGTGGATTATCACTGATGTACTATGGATCATCACTGATGTACTATGGACCATCCCTGATGTACTATGGATCATCACTGATGTACTATGGACCATCCCTGATGTACTGTGGATCATCACTGATGTACTGTGGATTATCACTGATGTACTGTGGATTATCACTGATGTACTGTGGACCATCACTGATGTACTGTGGATCATCACTGATGTACTGTGGATTATCACTGATGTACTGTGGACCATCACTGATGTTCTGTGTACCATCACTGATGTACTGTGGATCATCACTGATGTACTATGGATCATCACTGATGTACTATAGATCATCACTGATGTACTGTGGATCATCACTGATGTACTATAGTTCATCACTGATGTACTGTGGATCATCACTGATGTACTATAGATCATCACTGATGTACTATGGACCATCACTGATGTACTATGGACCATCACTGATGTACTGTGGACCATCACTGATGTACTGTGGATCATCACTGATGTACTGTGGATCATCACTGATGTACTGTGGATCATCACTGGTGTACTATGGGCCATCCCTGATGTACTATGGATCATCACTGATGTACTATGGATCATCACTGGTGTACTATGGATCATCACTGATGTACTGTGGACCATCCCTGATGTACTGTGGATCATCACTGATGTACTGTGGATCATCACTGATGTACTGTGGGTCATCACTGATGTACTATGAGCCATCACTGATGTACTATGGATCATCACTGATGTACTGTGGATCATCACTGATGTACTATGGGTCATCCCTGGTGCACTATGGATCATCACTGGTGTACTATGGATCATCACTGATGTACTATGGATCATCACTGATGTACCATGGATCATCACTGATGTACCGTGGATCATCACTAATGTATCGTGGATCATCACTGATGTACCGTGGATCATCACTGATGTACCGAGGATCATCACTGATGTACCGGGGATCATCACTGATGTACCGGGGATCATCACTGATGTACCGTGGATCATCACTGATGTACTATGGGCCATCACTGATGTACTATGGATCATCACTGATGTACTATGGACCATCCCTGATGTACTGTGGACCATCCCTGATGTACTGTGGATCCTCACTGATGTACTGTGGATCATCACTGATGTACTATGGGCCATCACTGATGTACTATGGGCCATCACTGGTGTACTATGGATCATCACTGATGTACTATGGACCATACCTGATGTACTATGGACCATCCCTGATGTACTGTGGATCCTCACTGATGTACTGTGGATCATCACTGATGTACTATAGATCATCACTGATGTACTATGGGCCATCACTGGTGTACTATGGGCCATCACTGGTGTACTATGGATCATCACTGGTGTACTATGGATCATCACTGGTGTACTGTGGACCATCACTGGTGTACTGTGGATCATCACTGGTGTACTGTGGATCATCACTGGTGTACTATGAATCATCACTGGTGTACTATGGATCATCACTGGTGTACTATGGATCATCACTGGTGTACTATGGACCATCCCTGATGTACTGTGGATCATCACTGATGTACTGTGGATCATCACTGATGTACTGTGTATCATCACTGATGTACTATGGATCATCTCTGATGTGCTATGGATCATCACTGATGTACTATGAGCCATCACTGATGTTCTATGGATCATCACTGGTGTACTATGGATCATCACTGATGTACTGTGGACCATCCCTGATGTACTGTGGATCATCACTGCTGTACTATGAGCCATCACTGATGTATTATGGGCCATCACTGATGTACTGTGGATCATCACTGATGTACTATAGATCATCACTGATGTACTGTGGATAATCACTGATGTACTGTGGATCATCACTGATGTACTGAGGATCATCGCTGATGTACTATGGGCCATCACTGATGTACTGTGGATCATCACTGATGTACTGTGGATCATCACTGATGTACTGTGGATCATCACTGATGTACCATAGATCATCACTGATGTACTATGGGCCATCACTGGTGTACTATGGGCCATCACTGGTGTACTGTGGATCATCACTGATGTACTATGGACCATCCCTGATGTACTATGGACCATCCCTGATGTTCTGTGGATCATCACTGATGTACTATGTATCATCACTGATGTACTATGGATCCTCACTGATGCACTATGGATCATCACTGATGTACCGTGCATCATCACTGATGTACTGTGGATCATCACTGATGTACTGTGGATCATTACTGATGTACTATAGATCATCACTGAAGTACTATGGGCCATCACTGGTGTACTATGGATCATCACTGGTGTACTATGAATCATCACTGGTGTACTATGGATCATCACTGATGTACTGTGGGCCATCCCTGATGTATTGTGGATCAACACTGATGTACTGTGGATCATCACTGATGTACTGTGGATCATCACTGATGTACTGTGGATCATCACTGATGTACTGTGGATCATCACTGATGTGCTATGGATCATCACTGATGTGCTATGGATCATCACTGATGTACTGTGGATCATCACTGATGTACTGTGGATCATCACTGATGTACCATAGATCATCACTGATGTACTATGGGCCATCACTGGTGTACTATGGGCCATAACTGGTGTACTGTGGATCATCACTGATGTACTATGGACCATCCCTGATGTACTATGGACCATCCCTGATGTTCTGTGGATCATCACTGATGTACTATGTATCATCACTGATGTACTATGGATCCTCAGTGATGCACTATGGATCATCACTGATGTACCGTGCATCATCACTGATGTACTGTGGATCATCACTGATGTACTGTGGATCATTACTGATGTACTATTGATCATCACTGAAGTACTATGGGCCATCATTGGTGTACTATGGATCATCACTGGTGTACTATGAATCATCACTGGTGTACTATGGATCATCACTGATGTACTGTGGATCATCACTGATGTACTATGGATCATCACTGATGTACTGTGGATCATCACTGATGTACTATAGATCATCACTGATGTACTATAGATCATCACTGATGTACTGTGGATCATCACTGATGTACCGTGGATCATCACTGATGTACCGTGGATCATCACTGATGTACCGTGGCTCATCACTGATGTACCGAGGATCATCACTGATGTACCGTGGATCATCACTGATGTACCGTGGATCATCACTGATGTACCGTGGATCATCACTGATGTACTATGGACCATCCCTGATGTACTATGGACCATCACTAATGTACTATAGATCATCACTAGGGATGAGCTTCGAGTTCGAGTCGAACTTATGTTCGACTCGAACACAGCCTGTTCGCCCGTTCGCCGAACAGCGAACAAATTGGGGTGTTCGCGGCAAATTCGAAAAATCTATGGGAGAAATCTAAAGTGCTAATTATAAAGGGTTATATGCAAGTTATTGTCCTAAAAAGTGTTTGGGGACCCGGGTCCTGCCCCAGGGGACATGTATCAATGCAAAAAGAAGTTTTAAAAACGGCCGTTTTTTCGGGAGCAGTGATTTTAATAATGCTTAAAATGAAAAAATAAAAGTGAAATATTCCTTTAAATTTCGTACCTGGGGGGTGTGTATGATATGCATGTAAAGTGGCGCATGTTTCCCGTGCTTAGAACTGTCCCTGCAAAAAGTGTCATTTTTGAAAGAAAAAAATGCATTTAAAACTGACTCGCGGCTATTAATGAATTGTCGGCTCCCGGCAATACATACAAAAGTCATTGATAAAAAAATAAAAAAAAGCGTGGGGGTTCCCCAGAATTCAATTACCAGGCCCTTCAGGTCTGGAATGGATATTAAGGGGAACCCCGCCGCAAATAAAAAAAAAATTGACGTGGGGTTCCCCCAAATATCCATTCCAGGCCCTTCAGATCTGGCATGGATTTTAAGGGGAACTCCACCCCAAATTTAAAAAAAAATGGCGTGGAGTCCCCCTAAAAATCCATACCAGACCCCTTATCCGAGCATGCAACCTGGCCGGCCGCAGGGGAAAAGGGGGGGACGAGAGAGCGGCCCCCCCTCCCTCCTGAACCGTACCAAGCCACATGCCCTCAACATGGGGAGGATGTCCCCATGTTGATGGGGACAAGGGCCTCATCCCCACAACCCTTGCCCGGTGGTTGTGGGGGTCTGCGGGCGGGGGGCTTATCGGAATCTGGAAGACCCCTTTAACAAAGAGGACCCCCAGATCCCGGCCCCCCCCTATGTGAATTGGTAAGGGGTACATTGTACCCCTACCATTTCACGAAGAAAGCGTAAAAAAATGTTTAAAAAAACACACAAACACCTTGAAAAAGTCCTTTATTTAAAAAAAAAAAAAAAAAAAACATTCCAGCGGTGAAATCCAGTGTCCCGCGGCGATCCCGATGTCCAGCGCTGTCCGTCATTGGTTGTGCCTGAGCGGACCTGATGGGGAACTCCCTCTCAGTATTTTAAATGTATAGACCCGCCCCTTCTAAAGTTCCCCATCAGGTCCGCTCAGCGGACCAGATCCGGAACATGAGAAGGGGCGGGTCTATACATGTATTGCCAAAGTGAGAGCAGTTCCCCATCAGGTCCGCCTCCTCGGTATGTCGGACCCGCCTACGTCATTGGCTTGAGCGGGGAACTTCCTTCACTATGTAAATTTAAATTACACAGTGAAGGAAGTTCCCCGCTCAAGCCAATGACGTAGGCGGGTCCGACATACCGAGGTGGCGGACCTGATGGGGAACTTTAGAAGGGGCGGGTCTATACATTTAAAATACTGAGAGGGAGTTCCCCATCAGGTCCGCTCAGGCACAACCAATGAAGGACAGCGCTGGACATCGGGATCGCCGCGGGACACTGGATTTCACCGCTGGAATGTTTATTTATTTATTTTTTAAATAAAGGACTTTTTCAAGGTGTTTGTGTGTTTTTTTAAACATTTTTTTTACGCTTTCTTCGTGAAATGGTAGGGGTACAATGTACCCGTTACCAATTCACATAGGGGGGGGGCAGGATCTGGGGGTCCCCTTTGTTAAAGGGGTCTTCCAGATTCCGATAAGCCCCCCGCCCGCAGACCCCCACAACCACCGGGCAAGGGTTGTGGGGATGAGGCCCTTGTCCCCATCAACATGGGGACATCCTCCCCATGTTGAGGGCATGTGGCTTGGTACGGTTCAGGAGGGAGGGGGGGCCGCTCTCTCGTCCCCCCCTTTTCCCCTGCGGCCGGCCAGGTTGCGTGCTCGGATAAGGGGTCTGGTATGGATTTTTAGGGGGACTCCACGCCATTTTTTTTTTAAACTTGGGGTGGAGTTCCCCTTAAAATCCATGCCAGATCTGAAGGGCCTGGTAATTGAATTCTGGGGAACCCCCACGCTTTTTTTTTTTTTTTTCCTCAATGACTTTTGTATGTATTGCCGGGAGCCGACAATTCATTAATAGCCGCGAGTCAGTTTTAAATGCATTTTTTTTCTTTCAAAAATGACATTTTTTGCAGGGACAGTTCTAAGCACGGGAAACATGCGCCACTTCACATGCATATCATACACACCCCCCAGGTACGAAATTTAAAGGAATATTTCACTTTTATTTTTTCATTTTAACCATTATTAAAATCACTGCTCCCGAAAAAACGGCCGTTTTTAAAACTTCTTTTTGCATTGATACATGTCCCCTGGGGCAGGACCCAGGTCCCCAAACACTTTTTAGGACAATAACTTGCATATTAGCCTTTATAATTAACACTTTAGATTTCGAACGTTCGAGTCCATTGTATTTAATAGGGTTCTAAAGTTTACACGAACATTTTGTCTGTTCGCAGGTTCTGGTGCGAACCGAACAGGGGGGTGTTCGGCTCATCCCTGATCATCACTGATGTACTATGGGCCATCACTGGTGTACTATGGGCCATCACTGGTGTACTATGGGCCATCACTGGTGTACTATGGGCCATCACTGGTGTACTATGGGCCATCACTGGTGTACTATGGGCCATCACTGATGTACTATGGACCATCACCGATGTACTGTGGATCATCACTGATGTACTGTGGATCATCACTGATGTACTGTGGATCATCACTGGTGTACTATGGGCCAGTACTGATGTACTATGGATCATCACTGATGTACTATGGATCATCACTGATGTACTATGGATCATCACTGATGTACTATGGATCATCACTGGTGTACCGAGGATCATCACTGATGTACCGTGGATCATCACTGATGTACCGTGGATCATCACTGGTTTACTATGGATCATCACTGGTGTACTATGGATCATCCCTGGTGTACTATGGACCATCACTGATGTACTATGGACCATCACTGATGTACTGTGGATCATCACTGATGTACTATGGACCATCACTGATGTACTATGGACCATCACTGACGTACTGTGGATCATCACTGATGTACTGTGGATCATCACTGGTGTACTATGGGCCATCACTGGTGTACTATGGATCATCACTGATGTACTTTGGATCATCACTGATGTACTATGGATCATCACTGATGTACTATAGATCATCACTGATGTACCGTGGATCATCACTGATGTACCGTGGATCATCACTGATGTACCGTGGATCATCACTGATGTACCGTGGCTCATCACTGATGTACCGAGGATCATCACTGATGTACCGTAGATCATCACTGATGTACTGTGGATCATCACTGATGTACCGTGGATCATCACTGATGTACTGTGGATCATCACTGATGTACTATGGATCATCACTGGTGTACTGTGGATCATCACTGATGTACTATGGATCATCACTGATGTACTATGGATCATCACTGATGTACTATAGATCATCACTGATGTACTGTGGATCAACACTGATGTACTGTGGATCATCACTGATGTACCGTGGATCATCACTGATGTACCGTGGCTCATCACTGATGTACCTTGGATCATCACTGATGTACTGTGGATCATCACTGATGTACTATGGATCATCACTGGTGTACTGTGGATCATCACTGATGTACTATAGATCCTCACTGATGTACTATAGATCATCACTGATGTACTGTGGATCATCACTGATGTACTGTGGATCATCACTGATGTACCGTGAATCATCACTGATGTACCGTGGCTCATCACTGATGTACCGTGGATCATCACTGATGTACCGTGGATCATCACTGATGTACCGTGGATCATCACTGATGTACTGTGGATCATCACTGATGTACTATGGATCATCACTGATGTACTATAGATCATCACTGATGTACTGTGGATCATCACTGATGTACCGTGGCTCATCACTGATGTACCGAGGATCATCACTGATGTACCGTAGATCATCACTGATGTACCGTGGATCATCACTGATGTACCGTGGATCATCACTGATGTACTGTGGATCATCACTGATGTACTATGGATCATCACTGATGTACTGTGGATCATCACTGATGTACTATAGATCATCACTGATGTACTATAGATGATCACTGATGTACTGTGGATCATCACTGATGTACCGTGGATCATCACTGATGTACCGTGGATCATCACTGATGTACCGTGGCTCAACACTGATGTACCGTGGATCATCACTGATGTACCGTGGATCATCACTGATGTACCGTGGATCATCACTGATGTACCGTGGATCATCACTGATGTACTGTGGATCATCACTGATGTACTATGGATCATCACTGATGTACTATAGATCATCACTGATGTACTCTGGATCATCACTGATGTACCGTGGATCATCACTGATGTACCGTGGCTCATCACTGATGTACCGAGCATCATCACTGATTTATCGTGGATCATCACTGATGTACCGTGGATCATCACTGATGTACCATGGATCATCACTGATGTACTGTGGATCATCACTGATGTACTATGGATCATCACTGATGTACTATGGACCATCACTGACGTACTGTGGATCATCACTGATGTACCGTGGATCATCACTGGTGTACTATGGGCCATCACTGATGTACTATGGATCATCACTGATGTACTATGGATCATCACTGATGTACTATAGATCATCACTGATGTACTGTGGATCATCACTGATGTACTGTGGATCATCACTGATGTACCGTGGATCATCACTGATGTACCGTGGCTCATCACTGATGTACCGAGGATCATCACTAATGTACCGTGGATCATCACTGATGTACCGTGGATCATCACTGATGTACCGTGGATCATCACTGATGTACTATGGACCATCCCTGATGTACTATGGACCATCACTAATGTACTATAGATCATCACTGATGTACTATGGGCCATCACTGGTGTACTATGGGCCATCACTGGTGTACTATGGGCCATAACTGGTGTACTGTGGATCATCACTGATGTACTATGGACCATCCCTGATGTACTATGGACCATCCCTGATGTTCTGTGGATCATCACTGATGTACTATGTATCATCACTGATGTACTATGGATCCTCAGTGATGCACTATGGATCATCACTGATGTACCGTGCATCATCACTGATGTACTGTGGATCATCACTGATGTACTGTGGATCATTACTGATGTACTATTGATCATCACTGAAGTACTATGGGCCATCACTGGTGTACTATGGATCATCTCTGGTGTACTATGAATCATCACTGGTGTACTATGGATCATCACTGATGTACTGTGGATCATCACTGATGTACTATGGATCATCACTGATGTACTGTGGATCATCACTGATGTACTATAGATCATCACTGATGTACTATAGATCATCACTGATGTACTGTGGATCATCACTGATGTACTGTGGATCATCACTGATGTACCGTGGATCATCACTGATGTACCGTGGCTCATCACTGATGTACCGAGGATCATCACTGATGTACCGTGGATCATCACTGATGTACCGTGGATCATCACTGATGTACCGTGGATCATCACTGATGTACTGTGGACCATCCCTGATGTACTATGGACCATCACTAATGTACTATAGATCATCACTGATGTACTATGGGCCATCACTGGTGTACTATGGGCCATCACTGGTGTACTATGGGCCATCACTGGTGTACTATGGGCCATCACTGGTGTACTATGGGCCATCACTGGTGTACTATGGGCCATCACTGGTGTACTATGGGCCATCACTGATGTACTATGGACCATCACCGATGTACTGTGGATCATCACTGATGTACTGTGGATCATCACTGATGTACTGTGGATCATCACTGGTGTACTATGGGCCAGTACTGATGTACTATGGATCATCACTGATGTACTATGGATCATCACTGGTGTACTATGGATCATCACTGATGTACTGTGGACCATCCCTGATGTACTGTGGACCATCCCTGATGTACTGTGGATCATCACTGATGTACTGTGGATCATCACTGATGTACTGTGGGTCATCACTGATGTACTATGAGCCATCACTGATGTACTATGGATCATCACTGGTGTACTATGGATCATCACTGATGTACTATGGATCATCACTGATGTACTATGGATCATCACTTGTGTACCGAGGATCATCACTGATGTACCGTGGATCATCACTGATGTACCGTGGATCATCACTGGTTTACTATGGATCATCACTGGTGTACTATGGATCATCCCTGGTGTACTATGGACCATCACTGATGTACTATGGACCATCACTGATGTACTGTGGATCATCACTGATGTACTATGGACCATCACTGATGTACTATGGACCATCACTGATGTACTGTGGATCATCACTGATGTACTGTGGATCATCACTGGTGTACTATGGGCCATCACTGGTGTACTATGGATCATCACTGATGTACTAAGAATCATCACTGATGTACTATGGATCATCACTGATGTACTATAGATCATCACTGATGTACTGTGGATCATCACTGATGTACCGTGGATCATCACTGATGTACCGTGGATCATCACTGATGTACCGTGGCTCATCACTGATGTACCGAGGATCATCACTGATGTACCGTAGATCATCACTGATGTACCGTGGATCATCACTGATGTACCGTGGATCATCACTGATGTACTGTGGATCATCACTGATGTACTATGGATCATCACTGGTGTACTGTGGATCATCACTGATGTACTATGGATCATCACTGATGTACTATGGATCATCACTGATGTACTATAGATCATCACTGATGTACTGTGGATCATCACTGATGTACCGTGGATCATCACTGATGTACCGTGGCTCATCACTGATGTACCATGGATCATCACTGATGTACTGTGGATCATCACTGATGTACTATGGATCATCACTGGTGTACTGTGGATCATCACTGATGTACTATAGATCATCACTGATGTACTATAGATCATCACTGATGTACTGTGGATCATCACTGATGTACTGTGGATCATCACTGATGTACCGTGAATCATCACTGATGTACCGTGGCTCATCACTGATGTACCGTGGATCATCACTGATGTACCGTGGATCATCACTGATGTACCGTGGATCATCACTGATGTACTATGGATCATCACTGATGTACTATGGATCATCACTGATGTACTATAGATCATCACTGATGTACTGTGGATCATCACTGATGTACCGTGGCTCATCACTGATGTACCGAGGATCATCACTGATGTACCGTAGATCATCACTGATGTACCGAGGATCATCACTGATGTACCGTAGATCATCACTGATGTACCGTGGATCATCACTGATGTACCGTGGATCATCACTGATGTACTGTGGATCATCACTGATGTACTATAGATCATCACTGATGTACTATAGATCATCACTGATGTACTGTGGATCATCACTGATGTACTGTGGATCATCACTGATGTACTGTGGATCATCACTGATGTACCGTGGATCATCACTGATGTACCGTGGCTCATCACTGATGTACCGAGGATCATCACTGATGTACCGTGGATCATCACTGATGTACCGTGGATCATCACTGATGTACCGTGGATCATCACTGATGTACTGTGGATCATCACTGATGTACTATGGATCATCACTGATGTACTATAGATCATCACTGATGTACTGTGGATCATCACTGATGTACCGTGGATCATCACTGATGTACCGTGGCTCATCACTGATGTACCGAGCATCATCACTGATTTATCGTGGATCATCACTGATGTACCGTGGATCATCACTGATGTACCATGGATCATCACTGATGTACTGTGGATCATCACTGATGTACTATGGATCATCACTGATGTACTATGGACCATCACTGACGTACTGTGGATCATCACTGATGTACCGTGGATCATCACTGGTGTACTATGGGCCATCACTGATGTACTGTGGATCATCACTGATGTACTGTGGATCATCACTGGTGTACTATGGGCCAGTACTGATGTACTATGGATCATCACTGATGTACTATGGATCATCACTGGTGTACTATGGATCATCACTGATGTACTGTGGACCATCCTTGATGTACTGTGGACCATCCCTGATGTACTGTGGATCATCACTGATGTACTGTGTATCATCACTGATGTACTGTGGGTCATCACTGATGTACTATGAGCCATCACTGATGTACTATGGATCATCACTGGTGTACTATGGATCATCACTGATGTACTATGGATCATCACTGATGTACTATGGATCATCACTTGTGTACCGAGGATCATCACTGATGTACCGTGGATCATCACTGATGTACCGTGGATCATCACTGGTTTACTATGGATCATCACTGGTGTACTATGGATCATCCCTGGTGTACTATGGACCATCACTGATGTACTATGGACCATCACTGATGTACTGTGGATCATCACTGATGTACTATGGACCATCACTGATGTACTATGGACCATCACTGATGTACTGTGGATCATCACTGATGTACTGTGGATCATCACTGGTGTACTATGGGCCATCACTGGTGTACTATGGATCATCACTGATGTACTATGGATCATCACTGATGTACTATGGATCATCACTGATGTACTATAGATCATCACTGATGTACTGTGGATCATCACTGATGTACCGTGGATCATCACTGATGTACCGTGGATCATCACTGATGTACCGTGGCTCATCACTGATTTACTGTGGATCATCACTGATGTACTATGGATCATCACTGATGTACTATGGACCATCACTGACGTACTGTGGATCATCACTGATGTACCGTGGATCATCACTGGTGTACTATGGGCCATCACTGATGTACTGTGGATCATCACTGATGTACTGTGGATCATCACTGGTGTACTATGGGCCAGTACTGATGTACTATGGATCATCACTGATGTACTATGGATCATCACTGGTGTACTATGGATCATCACTGATGTACTGTGGACCATCCTTGATGTACTGTGGACCATCCCTGATGTACTGTGGATCATCACTGATGTACTGTGTATCATCACTGATGTACTGTGGGTCATCACTGATGTACTATGAGCCATCACTGATGTACTATGGATCATCACTGGTGTACTATGGATCATCACTGATGTACTATGGATCATCACTGATGTACTATGGATCATCACTTGTGTACCGAGGATCATCACTGATGTACCGTGGATCATCACTGATGTACCGTGGATCATCACTGGTTTACTATGGATCATCACTGGTGTACTATGGATCATCCCTGGTGTACTATGGACCATCACTGATGTACTATGGACCATCACTGATGTACTGTGGATCATCACTGATGTACTATGGACCATCACTGATGTACTATGGACCATCACTGATGTACTGTGGATCATCACTGATGTACTGTGGATCATCACTGGTGTACTATGGGCCATCACTGGTGTACTATGGATCATCACTGATGTACTATGGATCATCACTGATGTACTATGGATCATCACTGATGTACTATAGATCATCACTGATGTACTGTGGATCATCACTGATGTACCGTGGATCATCACTGATGTACCGTGGATCATCACTGATGTACCGTGGCTCATCACTGATTTACTGTGGATCATCACTGATGTACTATGGATCATCACTGATGTACTATGGACCATCACTGACGTACTGTGGATCATCACTGATGTACCGTGGATCATCACTGGTGTACTATGGGCCATCACTGATGTACTATGGATCATCACTGATGTACTATGGATCATCACTGATGTACTATAGATCATCACTGATGTACTGTGGATCATCACTGATGTACCGTGGATCATCACTGATGTACCGTGGCTCATCACTGATGTACCGAGGATCATCACTAATGTACCGTGGATCATCACTGATGTACCGTGGATCATCACTGATGTACTGAGGATCATCACTGATGTACTATGGGCCATCACTGATGTACCGTGGATCATCACTGATGTACCGTGGCTCATCACTGATGTACCTTGGATCATCACTGATGTACTGTGGATCATCACTGATGTACTATGGATCATCACTGGTGTACTGTGGATCATCACTGATGTACTATAGATCATCACTGATGTACTGTGGATCATCACTGATGTACTGTGGATCATCACTGATGTACCGTGAATCATCACTGATGTACCGTGGCTCATCACTGATGTACCGTGGATCATCACTGATGTACCGTGGATCATCACTGATGTACCGTGGATCATCACTGATGTACTATGGATCATCACTGATGTACTATAGATCATCACTGATGTACTGTGGATCATCACTGATGTACCGTGGCTCATCACTGATGTACCGAGGATCATCACTGATGTACCGTAGATCATCACTGATGTACCGTGGATCATCACTGATGTACCGTGGATCATCACTGATGTACTGTGGATCATCACTGATGTACTATGGATCATCACTGATGTACTGTGGATCATCACTGATGTACTATAGATCATCACTGATGTACTATAGATCATCACTGATGTACTGTGGATCATCACTGATGTACTGTGGATCATCACTGATGTACCGTGGATCATCACTGATGTACCGTGGCTCAACACTGATGTACCGTGGATCATCACTGATGTACCGTGGATCATCACTGATGTACCGTGGATCATCACTGATGTACTGTGGATCATCACTGATGTACTATGGATCATCACTGATGTACTATAGATCATCACTGATGTACTCTGGATCATCACTGATGTACCGTGGATCATCACTGATGTACCGTGGCTCATCACTGATGTACCGAGCATCATCACTGATTTATCGTGGATCATCACTGATGTACCGTGGATCATCACTGATGTACCATGGATCATCACTGATGTACTGTGGATCATCACTGATGTACTATGGATCATCACTGATGTACTATGGACCATCACTGACGTACTGTGGATCATCACTGATGTACCGTGGATCATCACTGGTGTACTATGGGCCATCACTGATGTACTATGGATCATCACTGATGTACTATGGATCATCACTGATGTACTATAGATCATCACTGATGTACTGTGGATCATCACTGATGTACTGTGGATCATCACTGATGTACCGTGGATCATCACTGATGTACCGTGGCTCATCACTGATGTACCGAGGATCATCACTAATGTACCGTGGATCATCACTGATGTACCGTGGATCATCACTGATGTACCGTGGATCATCACTGATGTACTATGGACCATCCCTGATGTACTATGGACCATCACTAATGTACTATAGATCATCACTGATGTACTATGGGCCATCACTGGTGTACTATGGGCCATCACTGGTGTACTATGGGCCATAACTGGTGTACTGTGGATCATCACTGATGTACTATGGACCATCCCTGATGTACTATGGACCATCCCTGATGTTCTGTGGATCATCACTGATGTACTATGTATCATCACTGATGTACTATGGATCCTCAGTGATGCACTATGGATCATCACTGATGTACCGTGCATCATCACTGATGTACTGTGGATCATCACTGATGTACTGTGGATCATTACTGATGTACTATTGATCATCACTGAAGTACTATGGGCCATCACTGGTGTACTATGGATCATCACTGGTGTACTATGAATCATCACTGGTGTACTATGGATCATCACTGATGTACTGTGGATCATCACTGATGTACTATGGATCATCACTGATGTACTGTGGATCATCACTGATGTACTATAGATCATCACTGATGTACTATAGATCATCACTGATGTACTGTGGATCATCACTGATGTACCGTGGATCATCACTGATGTACCGTGGCTCATCACTGATGTACCGAGGATCATCACTAATGTACCGTGGATCATCACTGATGTACCGTGGATCATCACTGATGTACTGAGGATCATCACTGATGTACTATGGGCCATCACTGATGTACCGTGGATCATCACTGATGTACCGTGGCTCATCACTGATGTACCTTGGATCATCACTGATGTACTGTGGATCATCACTGATGTACTATGGATCATCACTGGTGTACTGTGGATCATCACTGATGTACTATAGATCATCACTGATGTACTGTGGATCATCACTGATGTACTGTGGATCATCACTGATGTACCGTGAATCATCACTGATGTACCGTGGCTCATCACTGATGTACCGTGGATCATCACTGATGTACCGTGGATCATCACTGATGTACCGTGGATCATCACTGATGTACTATGGATCATCACTGATGTACTATGGATCATCACTGATGTACTATAGATCATCACTGATGTACTGTGGATCATCACTGATGTACCGTGGCTCATCACTGATGTACCGAGGATCATCACTGATGTACCGTAGATCATCACTGATGTACCGTGGATCATCACTGATGTACCGTGGATCATCACTGATGTACTGTGGATCATCACTGATGTACTATGGATCATCACTGATGTACTGTGGATCATCACTGATGTACTATAGATCATCACTGATGTACTATAGATCATCACTGATGTACTGTGGATCATCACTGATGTACTGTGGATCATCACTGATGTACCGTGGATCATCACTGATGTACCGTGGCTCAACACTGATGTACCGTGGATCATCACTGATGTACCGTGGATCATCACTGATGTACCGTGGATCATCACTGATGTACCGTGGATCATCACTGATGTACTGTGGATCATCACTGATGTACTATGGATCATCACTGATGTACTATAGATCATCACTGATGTACTCTGGATCATCACTGATGTACCGTGGATCATCACTGATGTACCGTGGCTCATCACTGATGTACCGAGCATCATCACTGATTTATCGTGGATCATCACTGATGTACCGTGGATCATCACTGATGTACCATGGATCATCACTGATGTACTGTGGATCATCACTGATGTACTATGGATCATCACTGATGTACTATGGACCATCACTGACGTACTGTGGATCATCACTGATGTACCGTGGATCATCACTGGTGTACTATGGGCCATCACTGATGTACTATGGATCATCACTGATGTACTATGGATCATCACTGATGTACTATAGATCATCACTGATGTACTGTGGATCATCACTGATGTACTGTGGATCATCACTGATGTACCGTGGATCATCACTGATGTACCATGGCTCATCACTGATGTACCGAGGATCATCACTAATGTACCGTGGATCATCACTGATGTACCGTGGATCATCACTGATGTACCGTGGATCATCACTGATGTACTATGGACCATCCCTGATGTACTATGGACCATCACTAATGTACTATAGATCATCACTGATGTACTATGGGCCATCACTGGTGTACTATGGGCCATCACTGGTGTACTATGGGCCATAACTGGTGTACTGTGGATCATCACTGATGTACTATGGACCATCCCTGATGTACTATGGACCATCCCTGATGTTCTGTGGATCATCACTGATGTACTATGTATCATCACTGATGTACTATGGATCCTCAGTGATGCACTATGGATCATCACTGATGTACCGTGCATCATCACTGATGTACTGTGGATCATCACTGATGTACTGTGGATCATTACTGATGTACTATTGATCATCACTGAAGTACTATGGGCCATCACTGGTGTACTATGGATCATCACTGGTGTACTATGAATCATCACTGGTGTACTATGGATCATCACTGATGTACTGTGGATCATCACTGATGTACTATGGATCATCACTGATGTACTGTGGATCATCACTGATGTACTATAGATCATCACTGATGTACTATAGATCATCACTGATGTACTGTGGATCATCACTGATGTACTGTGGATCATCACTGATGTACTATAGATCATCACTGATGTACTATAGATCATCACTGATGTACTGTGGATCATCACTGATGTACTGTGGATCATCACTGATGTACCGTGGATCATCACTGATGTACCGTGGCTCATCACTGATGTACCGAGGATCATCACTGATGTACCGTGGATCATCACTGATGTACCGTGGATCATCACTGATGTACCGTGGATCATCACTGATGTACTATGGACCATCCCTCATGTACTATGGACCATCACTAATGTACTATAGATCATCACTGATGTACTATGGGCCATCACTGGTGTACTATGGGCCATCACTGGTGTACTATGGGCCATCACTGGTGTACTATGGGCCATCACTGGTGTACTATGGGCCATCACTGGTGTACTATGGGCCATCACTGGTGTACTATGGGCCATCACTGATGTACTATGGACCATCACCGATGTACTGTGGATCATCACTGATGTACTGTGGATCATCACTGATGTACTGTGGATCATCACTGGTGTACTATGGGCCAGTACTGATGTACTATGGATCATCACTGATGTACTATGGATCATCACTGGTGTACTATGGATCATCACTGATGTACTGTGGACCATCCCTGATGTACTGTGGACCATCCCTGATGTACTGTGGATCATCACTGATGTACTGTGGATCATCACTGATGTACTGTGGGTCATCACTGATGTACTATGAGCCATCACTGATGTACTATGGATCATCACTGGTGTACTATGGATCATCACTGATGTACTATGGATCATCACTGATGTACTATGGATCATCACTTGTGTACCGAGGATCATCACTGATGTACCGTGGATCATCACTGATGTACCGTGGATCATCACTGGTTTACTATGGATCATCACTGGTGTACTATGGATCATCCCTGGTGTACTATGGACCATCACTGATGTACTATGGACCATCACTGATGTACTGTGGATCATCACTGATGTACTATGGACCATCACTGATGTACTATGGACCATCACTGATGTACTGTGGATCATCACTGATGTACTGTGGATCATCACTGGTGTACTATGGGCCATCACTGGTGTACTATGGATCATCACTGATGTACTATGGATCATCACTGATGTACTATGGATCATCACTGATGTACTATAGATCATCACTGATGTACTGTGGATCATCACTGATGTACCGTGGATCATCACTGATGTACCGTGGATCATCACTGATGTACCGTGGCTCATCACTGATGTACCGAGGATCATCACTGATGTACCGTAGATCATCACTGATGTACCGTGGATCATCACTGATGTACCGTGGATCATCACTGATGTACTGTGGATCATCACTGATGTACTATGGATCATCACTGGTGTACTGTGGATCATCACTGATGTACTATGGATCATCACTGATGTACTATGGATCATCACTGATGTACTATAGATCATCACTGATGTACTGTGGATCATCACTGATGTACCGTGGATCATCACTGATGTACCGTGGCTCATCACTGATGTACCATGGATCATCACTGATGTACTGTGGATCATCACTGATGTACTATGGATCATCACTGGTGTACTGTGGATCATCACTGATGTACTATAGATCATCACTGATGTACTATAGATCATCACTGATGTACTGTGGATCATCACTGATGTACTGTGGATCATCACTGATGTACCGTGAATCATCACTGATGTACCGTGGCTCATCACTGATGTACCGTGGATCATCACTGATGTACCGTGGATCATCACTGATGTACCGTGGATCATCACTGATGTACCGTGGATCATCACTGATGTACTATGGATCATCATTGATGTACTATGGATCATCACTGATGTACTATAGATCATCACTGATGTACTGTGGATCATCACTGATGTACCGTGGCTCATCACTGATGTACCGAGGATCATCACTGATGTACCGTAGATCATCACTGATGTACCGTGGATCATCACTGATGTACCGTGGATCATCACTGATGTACTGTGGATCATCACTGATGTACTATAGATCATCACTGATGTACTATAGATCATCACTGATGTACTGTGGATCATCACTGATGTACTGTGGATCATCACTGATGTACCGTGGATCATCACTGATGTACCGTGGCTCATCACTGATGTACCGAGGATCATCACTGATGTACCGTGGATCATCACTGATGTACCGTGGATCATCACTGATGTACCGTGAATCATCACTGATGTACCGTGGATCATCACTGATGTACTGTGGATCATCACTGATGTACTATGGATCATCACTGATGTACTATAGATCATCACTGATGTACTGTGGATCATCACTGATGTACCGTGGATCATCACTGATGTACCGTGGCTCATCACTGATGTACCGAGCATCATCACTGATTTATCGTGGATCATCACTGATGTACCGTGGATCATCACTGATGTACCATGGATCATCACTGATGTACTGTGGATCATCACTGATGTACTATGGATCATCACTGATGTACTATGGACCATCACTGACGTACTGTGGATCATCACTGATGTACCGTGGATCATCACTGGTGTACTATGGGCCATCACTGATGTACTATGGATCATCACTGATGTACTATGGATCATCACTGATGTACTATAGATCATCACTGATGTACTGTGGATCATCACTGATGTACCGTGGATCATCACTGATGTACCGTGGCTCATCACTGATGTACCGAGGATCATCACTAATGTACCGTGGATCATCACTGATGTACCGTGGATCATCACTGATGTACTGAGGATCATCACTGATGTACTATGGGCCATCACTGATATACTGTGGATCATCACTGATGTACTGTGGATCATCACTGATGTACTGTGATTCATCACTGATGTACTGTGGATCATCACTGATGTACTGTGGATCATCACTGATGTACTATGGGCCATCACTGCTGTACTATGGGCCATCACTGGTGTACTGTGGATCATCGCTGATGTACTATGGACCATCCCTGATGTACTATGGACCATCCCTGATGTTCTGTGGATCATCACTGATGTACTATGGATCATCACTGATGTACTATAGATCATCACTGATGTACTGTGGATCCTCACTGATGTACTGTGGATCATCACTGGTGTACTATGGATCATCCCTGGTGTACTATGGCTCATCACTGGTGTACTATGGATCATCACTGATGCTCTGTGGACCATCCCTGATGTATTGTGGATCATCACTGATGTACTGTGGATCATCACTGATGTACTGTGGATCATCACTGATGTACTATGGATCATCACTGATGTACTATGGATCATCACTGATGTACTATAGATCATCACTGATGTACTGTGGACCATCCCTGATGTACTGTGGATCATCACTGATGTACTATGAGCCATCACTGATGTATTATGGGCCATCACTGATGAACTGTGGATCATCACTGATGTACTATAGATCATCACTGATGTACTGTGGATAATCACTGATGTACTGTGGATCATCACTGATGTACTGAGGATCATCACTAATGTACTATGGGTCATCACTGATGTACTGTGGATCATCACTGGTATACTATGGATCATCACTGATGTACTGTGGATCATCACTTATGTACTATGGATCATCACTGATGTACTGTGGATCATCACTGATGTACTATAGATCATCACTGATGTATTGTGGATCATCATTGATATACTATAGATCATCACTGATGTACTGCGGATCATCACTGATGTACTGACGATCATCACTGATGTACTATGGATCATCACTGATGTACTGTGGATCATCACTGATGTACTATAGGTCATCACTGATGTACTATGGATCATCACTGATGTACTATGGACGATCCCTGATGTACTATAGACCATCCCTGATGTACTGTGGATCATCACTGATGTACTGTGGATCATCACTGGTGTACTATAGATCATCACTGATGTACTATGGGCCATCACTGGTGTACTATGGGCCATCACTGGTGTACTATGGGCCATCCCTGGTGTACTATGGATCATCACTGATGTACTATGGACCATCCCTGATGTACAATGGACCATCCCTGATGTACTATGGACCATCCCTGATGTACTATAGATCATCACTGATGTACTGTGGATCATCACTGATGTACTGTGGATCATCCCTGGTGTACTATGGATCATCACTGATGTACTGTGGATCATCACTGATGTACTGTGGATCATCCCTGGTGTACTATGGATCATCACTGGTGTACTATGGGCCATCACTGATGTACTATGGATCATCACTGATGTACTATGGATCATCACTGATGTACTATAGATCATCACTGATGTACTGTGGATCATCACTGATGTACCATGGATCATCACTGATGTACAGTGGATCATCACTGATGTACTGTGGATCATCACTGATGTACTATGGATCATCACTGATGTACTGTGGATCATCACTGATGTACTATAGATCATCACTGATGTACTATAGATCATCACTGATGTACTGTGGATCATCACTGGTGTACTATGGATCATCCCTGGTGTACTATGGATCATCACTGGTGTACTATGAATCATCACTGGTGTACTATGGATCATCACTGATGTACTGTGGACCAACCCTGATGTATTGTGGATCATCACTGATGTACTGTGGATCATCACTGATGTACTGTGGATCATCACTGATGTACTATGGATCATCTCTGATGTGCTATGGATCATCACTGATGTACTATGAGCCATCACTGATGTTCTATGGATCATCACTGGTGTACTATGGATCATCACTGATGTACTGTGGACCATCCCTGATGTACTGTGGATCATCACTGCTGTACTATGAGCCATCACTGATGTATTATGGGCCATCACTGATGTACTGTGGATCATCACTGATGTACTATAGATCATCACTGATGTACTGTGGATAATCACTGATGTACTGTGGATCATCACTGATGTACTGAGGATCATCACTGATGTACTATGGGCCATCACTGATGTACTTTGGATCATCACTGATGTACTGTGGATCATCACTGATGTACTGTGGATCATCACTGATGTACCATAGATCATCACTGATGTACTATGGGCCATCACTGGTGTACTATGGGCCATCACTGGTGTACTGTGGATCATCACTGATGTACTATGGACCATCCCTGATGTACTATGGACCATCCCTGATGTTCTGTGGATCATCACTGATGTACTATGTATCATCACTGATGTACTATGGATCCTCACTGATGCACTATGGATCATCACTGATGTACCGTGCATCATCACTGATGTACTGTGGATCATCACTGATGTACTGTGGGTCATTACTGATGTACTATAGATCATCACTGAAGTACTATGGGCCATCACTGGTGTACTATGGATCATCACTGGTGTACTATGAATCATCACTGGTGTACTATTGATCATCACTGATGTACTGTGGACCATCCCTGATGTATTGTGGATCAACACTGATGTACTGTGGATCATCACTGATGTACTGTGGATCATCACTGATGTACTGTGGATCATCACTGATGTACTGTGGATCATCACTGATGTGCTATGGATCATCACTGATGTGCTATGGATCATCACTGATGTACTATGGATCATCACTGATGTGCTATGGATCATCACTGATGTGCTATGGATCATCACTGATGTACTATGAGCCATCACTGGTGTACTATGGATCATCACTGGTGTACTATGGGCCATCACTGGTGTACTGTGGATCATCACTGATGTGCTATGGACCATCCCTGATGTACTGTGGATCATCACTGATGTACTGTGGATTATCACTGATGTACTGTGGATTATCACTGATGTACTGTGGACCATCACTGATGTACTGTGGATCATCACTGATGTACTGTGGATTATCACTGATGTACTGTGGACCATCACTGATGTACTGTGTACCATCTCTGATGTACTGTGGATCATCACTGATGTACTATGGATCATCACTGATGTACTATAGATCATCACTGATGTACTATGGACCATCACTGGTGTACTATGGATCATCACTGATGTACTATGGATCATCACTGATGTACCGTGGATCATCACTGATGTACCGTGGATCATCAGTGATGTACCGAGGATCATCACTGATGTACCGTGGATCATCACTGATGTACCGTGGATCATCACTGATGTACTATGGGCCATCACTGATGTACTATGGATCATCATTGATGTACTATGGACCATCCCTGATGTACTGTGGACCATCCCTGATGTACTGTGGATCCTCACTGATGTACTGTGGATCATCACTGATGTACTATAGATCATCACTGATGTACTATGGGCCATCACTGGTGTACTATGGGCCATCACTGGTGTACTATGGGCCATCACTGGTGTACTATGGATCATCACTGGTGTACTATGGATCATCACTGGTGTACTGCGGACCATCACTGGTGTACTGTGGATCATCACTGGTGTACTGTGGATCATCACTGGTGTACTATAAATCATTACTGGTGTACTATGGATCATCACTGGTGTACTATGGATCATCACTGGTGTACTATGGACCATCCCTGATGTACTGTGGATCATCACTGATGTACTATAGTTCATCACTGATGTACTGTGGATCATCACTGATGTACTGTGGATTATCACTGATGTACTATGGATCATCACTGATGTACTATGGACCATCCCTGATGTACTATGGATCATCACTGATGTACTATGGACCATCCCTGATGTACTGTGGATCATCACTGATGTACTGTGGATTATCACTGATGTACTGTGGATTATCACTGATGTACTGTGGACCATCACTGATGTACTGTGGATCATCACTGATGTACTGTGGATTATCACTGATGTACTGTGGACCATCACTGATGTTCTGTGTACCATCACTGATGTACTGTGAATCATCACTGATGTACTATGGATCATCACTGATGTACTATAGATCATCACTGATGTACTGTGGATCATCACTGATGTACTATAGTTCATCACTGATGTACTGTGGATCATCACTGATGTATTATAGATCATCACTGATATACTATGGACCATCACTGATGTACTATGGACCATCACTGATGTACTGTGGACCATCACTGATGTACTGTGGATCATCACTGATGTACTGTGGATCATCACTGATGTACTGTGGATCATCACTGGTGTACTATGGGCCATCACTGATGTACTATGGATCATCACTGATGTACTATGGATCATCACTGGTGTACTATGGATCATCACTGATGTACTGTGGACCATCCCTGATGTACTGTGGATCATCACTGATGTACTGTGGATCATCACTGATGTACTGTGGGTCATCACTGATGTACTATGAGCCATCACTGATGTACTATGGATCATCACTGATGTACTGTGGATCATCACTGATGTACTATGGGTCATCCCTGGTGCACTATGGATCATCACTGGTGTACTATGGATCATCACTGGTGTACTATGGACCATCCCTGATGTACTGTGGATCATCACTGATGTACTATAGTTCATCACTGATGTACTGTGGATCATCACTGATGTACTATAGATCATCACTGATGTACTATGGACCATCACTGATGTACTATGGACCATCACTGATGTACTGTGGATCATCACTGATGTACTGTGGATCATCACTGATGTAATGTGGATCATCACCGATGTACTGTGGATCATCACTGGTGTACTATGGGCCATCACTGATGTACTATGGATCATCACTGATGTACTATGGATCATTACTGGTGTACTATGGATCATCACTGATGTACTGTGGACCATCCCTGAAGTACTGTGGATCATCACTGATGTACTGTGGATCATCACTGATGTACTGTGGGTCATCACTGATGTACTATGAGCCATCACTGATGTACTATGGATCATCACTGATGTACTGTGGATCATCACTGATGTACTATGGATCATCCCTGGTGTACTATGGATCATCACTGATGTACTATGGATCATCACTGATGTACCGTGGATCATCACTGATGTACCGTGGATCATCACTGATGTACCGTGGATCATCACTGATGTACCGAGAATCCTCACTGATGTACCGTGGATCATCACTGATGTACCGTGGATCATCACTGATGTACTGTGGATCATCACTGATGTACTATGGATCATCCCTGGTGTACTATGGATCATCACTGATGTACCGTGGATCATCACTGATGTACTATAGATAATCACTGGTGTACTATGGGCCATCACTGGTGTATTATGGGCCATCACTGGTGTACTATGGATCATTACTGGTGTACTATGGATCATCCCTGGTGTACTATGGACCATCACTGATGTACTTTGGATCATCCCTGATGTACTATAGATCATCACTGATGTACTATGGACCATCACTGATGTACTATAGATCATCACTGATGTACTATGGACCATCACTGATGTACTATGGACCATCACTGATGTACTATGGACCATCACTGATGTACTGTGGATCATCACTGATGTACTATGGATCATCACTGATGTACTATAGATCATCACTGATGTAATATAGATCATCACTGATGTACTGTGGATCATCACTGATGTACTGTGGATCATCACTGATGTACTATGGACCATCACTGATGTACCGTGGATCATCACTGATGTACCGTGGATCATCACTGATGTACCGTGGATCATCACTGATGTACCGAGGATCATCACTGATGTACCGTGGATCATCACTGATGTACCGAGGATCATCACTGATGTACCGAGGATCATCACTGATGTACTGTGGATCATCACTGATTTACTGTGGATCATCACTGATGTACTATGGATCATCACTGATGTACTATAGATCATCACTGATGTAATATAGATCATCACTGATGTACTGTGGATCATCACTGATGTACTGTGGATCATCACTGATGTACTATGGACCATCACTGATGTACCGTGGATCATCACTGATGTACCGTGGATCATCACTGATGTACCGAGGATCATCACTGATGTACCGTGGATCATCACTGATGTACCGAGGATCATCACTGATGTACCGAGGATCATCACTGATGTACTGTGGATCATCACTGATTTACTGTGGATCATCACTGATGTACTATGGATCATCACTGATGTACTATGGATCATCACTGATGTACTATGGATCATCCCTGATGTACTATGGACCATCCCTGATGTACTATGGACCATCCCTGATGTACTATGAACCATCCCTGGTGTACTGTGGATCCTCACTGATGTACTGTGGATCATCACTGATGTACTATAGATCATCACTGATGTACTATGGGCCATCACTGATGTACTATGGGCCATCACTGGTGTACTATGGATCATCCCTGATGTACTATGGACCATCCCTGATGTACTATGGACCATCCCTGATGTACTATGGACCATCCCTGATGTACTGTGGATCCTCACTGATGTACTGTGGATCATCACTGATGTACTATAGATCATCACTGATGTACTATGGGCCATCACTGGTGTACTATGGGTCATCACTGGTGTACTATGGATCATCACTGGTGTACTGTGGATCATCACTGGTGTACTGTGGACCATCACTGGTGTACTGTGGATCATCACTGGTGTACTATGAATCATCACTGGTGTACTATGGATCATCACTGGTGTACTATGGATCATCACTATTGTACAATGGACCATCCCTGATGTACTGTGGATCATCACTGATGTACTATAGATCATCACTGATGTACTATGGACCATCACTGATGTACTATGGACCATCACTGATGTACTGTGGATCATCACTGATGTACTGTGGATCATCACTGATGTACTGTGGATCATCACTGGTGTACTATGGGCCATCACTGATGTACTATGGATCATCACTGGTGTACTATGGATCATCACTGATGTATTGTGGACCATCCCTGATGTACTGTGGATCATCACTGATGTACTGTGGATCATCACTGATGTACTGTGGGTCATCACTGATGTACTGTGGGTCATCACTGATGTACTATGAGCCATCACTGATGTACTATGGATCATCACTGATGTACTGTGGATCATCACTGATGTACTATGGATCATCCCTGGTGTACTATGGATCATCACTGGTGTACTATGGATCATCACTGATGTACCGTGGATCATCACTGATGTACCGAGGATCATCACTGATGTACCGTGGATCATCACTGATGTACCGAGGATCATCACTGATGTACCGAGGATCATCACTGATGTACTGTGGATCATCACTGATTTACTGTGGATCATCACTGATGTACTATGGATCATCACTGATGTACTATGGATCATCACTGATGTACTATGGATCATCCCTGATGTACTATGGACCATCCCTGATGTACTATGGACCATCCCTGATGTACTATGAACCATCCCTGGTGTACTGTGGATCCTCACTGATGTACTGTGGATCATCACTGATGTACTATAGATCATCACTGATGTACTATGGGCCATCACTGATGTACTATGGGCCATCACTGGTGTACTATGGATCATCCCTGATGTACTATGGACCATCCCTGATGTACTATGGACCATCCCTGATGTACTATGGACCATCCCTGATGTACTGTGGATCCTCACTGATGTACTGTGGATCATCACTGATGTACTATAGATCATCACTGATGTACTATGGGCCATCACTGGTGTACTATGGGTCATCACTGGTGTACTATGGATCATCACTGGTGTACTGTGGATCATCACTGGTGTACTGTGGACCATCACTGGTGTACTGTGGATCATCACTGGTGTACTATGAATCATCACTGGTGTACTATGGATCATCACTGGTGTACTATGGATCATCACTATTGTACAATGGACCATCCCTGATGTACTGTGGATCATCACTGATGTACTATAGATCATCACTGATGTACTATGGACCATCACTGATGTACTATGGACCATCACTGATGTACTGTGGATCATCACTGATGTACTGTGGATCATCACTGATGTACTGTGGATCATCACTGGTGTACTATGGGCCATCACTGATGTACTATGGATCATCACTGGTGTACTATGGATCATCACTGATGTATTGTGGACCATCCCTGATGTACTGTGGATCATCACTGATGTACTGTGGATCATCACTGATGTACTGTGGGTCATCACTGATGTACTGTGGGTCATCACTGATGTACTATGAGCCATCACTGATGTACTATGGATCATCACTGATGTACTGTGGATCATCACTGATGTACTATGGATCATCCCTGGTGTACTATGGATCATCACTGGTGTACTATGGATCACCACTGATGTACTATGGATCATCACTGATGTACTATGGATCATCACTGATATACCGTGGATCATCACTGATGTACCGAGGATCATCACTGATGTACCGTGGATCATCACTGATGTACCGTGGATCATCACTGATGTACTATAGATCATCACTGGTGTACTATGGGCCATCACTGGTGTACTATGGGCCATCACTGGTGTACTATGGATCATCACTGGTGTACTATGGACCATCACTGATGTACTATGGACCATCACTGATGTACTGTGGATCATCACTTATGTACTATAGATCATCACTGATGTACTATGGACCATCACTGATGTACTATGGACCATCACTGATATACTGTGGATCATCACTGATGTACTGTGGATCATCACTGATGTACTGTGGATCATCACTGGTGTACTATGGGCTATCACTGATGTACTATGGATCATCACTGATGTACTATGGATCATCACTGATGTACTATGGATCATCACTGATGTACTATAGATCATCACTAAAGTACTGTGGATCATCACTGATGTACTGTGGATCATCACTGGTGTACTATGGGCTATCACTGATGTACTATGGATCATCACTGATGTACTATGGATCATCACTGATGTACTATGGATCATCACTGATGTACTATAGATCATCACTAAAGTACTGTGGATCATCACTGATGTACTATGGGCCATCACTGGTGTACTATGGATCATCCCTGATGTACTATGGACCATCCCTGATGTACTATGGACCATCCCTGATGTACTATGGACCATCCCTGATGTACTGTGGATCCTCACTGATGTACTGTGGATCATCACTGATGTACTATAGATCATCACTGATGTACTATGGGCCATCACTGGTGTACTATGGGCCATCACTGGTGTACTATGGATCATCACTGGTGTACTGTGGATCATCACTGGTGTACTGTGGACCATCACTGGTGTACTGTGGATCATCACTGGTGTACTATGAATCATCACTGGTGTACTATGAATCATCACTGGTGTACTATGGATCATCACTATTGTACAATGGACCATCCCTGAAGTACTGTGGATCATCACTGATGTACTATAGATCATCACTGATGTACTATGGACCATCACTGATGTACTATGGACCATCACTGATGTACTGTGGATCATCACTGATGTACTGTGGATCATCACTGATGTACTGTGGATCATCACTGGTGTACTATGGGCCATCACTGATGTACTATGGATCATCACTGGTGTACTATGGATCATCACTGATGTACTGTGGACCATCCCTGATGTACTGTGGATCATCACTGATGTACTGTGGATCATCACTGATGTACTGTTGGTCATCACTGATGTACTGTGGGTCATCACTGATGTACTATGAGCCATCACTGATGTACTATGGATCATCACTGATGTACTGTGGATCATCACTGATGTACTATGGATCATCCCTGGTGTACTATGGATCATCACTGGTGTACTATGGATCACCACTGATGTACTATGGATCATCACTGATGTACTATGGATCATCACTGATATACCGTGGATCATCACTGATGTACCAAGGATCATCACTGATGTACCATGGATCATCACTGATGTACCGTGGATCATCACTGATGTACTATAGATCATCACTGGTGTACTATGGGCCATCACTGGTGTACTATGGGCCATCACTGGTGTACTATGGATCATCACTGATGTACTATGGATCATCACTGATGTACTATAGATCATCACTGATGTACTGTGGATCATCACTGATGTACTGTGGATCATCACTGATGTACTATGGACCATCACTGATGTACCGTGGATCATCACTGATGTACCGTGGATCATCACTGATGTACCGAGGATCATCACTGATGTACCGTGGATCATCACTGATGTACTGTGGATCATCACTGATGTACTGTGGATCATCACTGATTTACTGTGGATCATCACTGATGTACTATGGATCATCACTGATGTACTATAGATCATCACTAATGTACTATGGGCCATCACTGATGTACTATGGGCCATCACTGGTGTACTATGGGCCATCACTGGTGTACTATGGATCATCACTGGTGTACTATGGATCATCACTGTGTACTGTGGATCATCACTGGTGTACCGTGGACCATCACTTGTGTACTGTGGATCATCACTGGTGTACTATGAATCATCACTGGTGTACTATGGATCATCACTGGTGTACTATTTATCATCACTGGTGTACTATGGACCATCCCTGATGTACTGTGGATCATCACTGATGTACTATAGATCATCACTGATGTACTATGGACCATCACTGATGTACTGTGGATCATCACTGATGTACTGTGGATCATCACTGATGTACTGTGGATCATCACTGGTGTACTATGGGCCATCACTGATGTACTATGGATCATCACTGATGTACTATGAGCCATCACTGATGTACTATGGATTATCACTGATGTACTGTGGATCATCACTGATGTACTATGGATCATCCCTGGTGTACTATGGATCATCACTGGTGTACTATGGATCATCACTGATGTACTATGGATCATCACTGATGTACTATGGGCCATCACTGATGTACTATGGATCATCACTGATGTACTATGGACCATCCCTGATGTACTGTGGACCATCCCTGATGTACTGTGGATCATCACTGATGTACTATGGGCCATCACTGATGTACTATGGGCCATCACTGGTGTACTATGGATCATCACTGATGTACTATGGACCATACCTGATGTACTATGGACCATCCCTGATGTACTGTGGATCATCACTGATGTACTATGGATCATCACTGATGTACTATAGATCATCACTGATGTACTGTGGATCATCACTGATGTACTGTGGATCATCACTGATGTACTATGGACCATCACTGATGTACCGTGGATCATCACTGATGTACCGTGGATCATCACTGATGTACCGAGGATCATCACTGATGTACCGTGGATCATCACTGATGTACCAAGGATCATCACTGATGTACTGTGGATCATCACTGATTTACTGTGGATCATCACTGATGTACTATGGATCATCACTGATGTACTATAGATCATCACTAATGTACTATGGGCCATCACTGATGTACTATGGGCCATCACTGGTGTACTATGGGCCATCACTGGTGTACTATGGATCATCACTGGTGTACCATGGATCATCACTGGTGTACTGTGGATCATCACTGGTGTACCGTGGACCATCACTTGTGTACTGTGGATCATCACTGGTGTACTATGAATCATCACTGGTGTACTATGGATCATCACTGGTGTACTATTTATCATCACTGGTGTACTATGGACCATCCCTGATGTACTGTGGATCATCACTGATGTACTATAGATCATCACTGATGTACTATGGACCATCACTGATGTACTGTGGATCATCACTGATGTACTGTGGATCATCACTGATGTACTGTGGATCATCACTGGTGTACTATGGGCCATCACTGATGTACTATGGATCATCACTGATGTACTATGAGCCATCACTGATGTACTATGGATTATCACTGATGTACTGTGGATCATCACTGATGTACTATGGATCATCCCTGGTGTACTATGGATCATCACTGGTGTACTATGGATCATCACTGATGTACTATGGATCATCACTGATGTACTATGGGCCATCACTGATGTACTATGGATCATCACTGATGTACTATGGGCCATCCCTGATGTACTGTGGACCATCCCTGATGTACTGTGGATCATCACTGATGTACTATGGGCCATCACTGATGTACTATGTGCCATCACTGGTGTACTATGGATCATCACTGATGTACTATGGACCATACCTGATGTACTATGGACCATCCCTGATGTACTGTGGATCATCACTGATGTACTATAGATCATCACTGATGTACTATGGGCCATCACTGGTGTACTATGGGCCATCACTGGTGTACTATGGGCCATCACTGGTGTACTATGGATCATCACTGGTGTACTATGGATCATCACTGGTGTACTGTGGACCATCACTGGTGTACTGTGGATCATCACTGGTGTACTGTGGATCATCACTGGTGTACTATGAATCATCACTGGTGTACTATGGATCATCACTGGTGTACTATGGATCATCACTGGTGTACTATGGACCATCCCTGATGTACTGTGGATCATCACTGATGTACTATAGTTCATCACTGATGTACTGTGGATCATCACTGATGTACTATAGATCATCACTGATGTACTATGGACCATCACTGATGTACTATGGACCATCACTGATGTACTGTGGATCATCACTGATGTACTGTGGATCATCACTGATGTACTGTGGATCATCAATGATGTACTGTGGATCATCACTGGTGTACTATGGGCCATCACTGATGTACTATGGATCATCACTGATGTACTATGGATCATTACTGGTGTACTATGGATCATCACTGATGTACTGTGGACCATCCCTGATGTACTGTGGATCATCACTGATGTACTGTGGATCATCACTGATGTACTGTGGGTCATCACTGATGTACTATGAGCCATCACTGATGTACTATGGATCATCACTGGTGTACTATGGACCATCCCTGATGTACTGTGGATCATCACTGATGTACTATAGTTCATCACTGATGTACTGTGGATCATCACTGATGTACTATAGATCATCACTGATGTACTATGGACCATCACTGATGTACTATGGACCATCACTGATGTACTGTGGATCATCACTGATGTACTGTGGATCATCACTGATGTACTGTGGATCATCAATGATGTACTGTGGATCATCCCTGATGTACTATGGATCATCCCTGGTGTACTATGGATCATCACTGATGTACTATGGATCATCACTGATGTACTATGGATCATCACTGATGTACCGTGGATCATCACTGATGTACCGAGGATCATCACTGATGTACCGTGGATCATCACTGATGTACCGTGGATCATCACTGATGTACTATAGATCATCACTGGTGTACTATGGGCCATCACTGGTGTATTATGGGCCATCACTGGTGTACTATGGATCATTACTTGTGTACTATGGATCATCCCTGGTGTACTATGGACCATCACTGATGTACTTTGGATCATCACTGATGTACTGTGGGTCATCACTGATGTACTATGAGCCATCACTGATGTACTATGGATCATCACTGATGTACTGTGGATCATCACTGATGTACTATGGATCATCCCTGGTGCACTATGGATCATCACTGGTGTACTATGGATCATCACTGATGTACTATGGATCATCACTGATGTACCATGGATCATCACTGATGTACCGTGGATCATCACTAATGTATCGTGGATCATCACTGATGTACCGTGGATCATCACTGATGTACCAAGGATCATCGCTGATGTACCGGGGATCATCACTGATGTACCGTGGATCATCACTGATGTACTATGGGCCATCACTGATGTACTATGGATCATCACTGATGTACTATGGACCATCCCTGATGTACTGTGGACCATCCCTGATGTACTGTGGATCCTCACTGATGTACTGTGGATCATCACTGATGTACTATGGGCCATCACTGATGTACTATGGGCCATCACTGGTGTACTATGGATCATCACTGATGTACTATGGACCATACCTGATGTACTATGGACCATCCCTGATGTACTGTGGATCCTCACTGATGTACTGTGGATCATCACTGATGTACTATAGATCATCACTGATGTACTATGGGCCATCACTGGTGTACTATGGGCCATCACTGGTGTACTATGGGCCATCACTGGTGCACTATGGATCATCACTGGTGTACTATGGATCATCACTGGTGTACTGTGGACCATCACTGGTGTACTGTGGATCATCACTGGTGTACTGTGGATCATCACTGGTGTACTATGAATCATCACTGGTGTACTATGGATCATCACTGGTGTACTATGGATCATCACTGGTGTACTATGGACCATCCCTGATGTACTGTGGATCATCACTGATGTACTATAGTTCATCACTGATGTACTGTGGATCATCACTGATGTACTATAGATCATCACTGATGTACTATGGACCACCACTGATGTACTATGGACCATCACTGATGTACTGTGGATCATCACTGATGTAATGTGGATCATCACTGATGTACTGTGGATCATCACTGGTGTACTATGGCCCATCACTGATGTACTATGAGCCATCACTGATGTACTATGGATCATCACTGATGTACTGTGGATCATCACTGATGTACTATGGATCATCCCTGGTGTACTATGGATCATCACTGATGAACCGTGGATCATCACTGATGTACTATAGATAATCACTGGTGTACTATGGGCCATCACTGGTGTATTATGGGCCATCACTGGTGTACTATGGATCATTACTGGTGTACTATGGATCATCCCTGGTGTACTATGGACCATCACTGATGTACTTTGGATCATCACTGATGTACTATAGATCATCACTGATGTACTATGGACCATCACTGATGTACTATGGACCATCACTGATGTACTATGGACCATCACTGATGTACTGTGGATCATCACTGATGTACTGTGGATCATCACTGGTGTACTATGGGCCATCACTGATGTACTATGGATCATTACTGATGTACTATGGATCATCACTGATGTACTATGGATCATCACTGATGTACTATAGATCATCACTGATGTACTATAGATCATCACTGATGTACTGTGGATCATCACTGATGTACTGTGGATCATCACTGATGTACTATGGACCATCACTGATGTACCGTGGATCATCACTGATGTACCGTGGATCATCACTGATGTACCGTGGATCATCACTGATGTACCGAGGATCATCACTGATGTACCGTGGATCATCACTGATGTACCGAGGATCATCACTGATGTACCGAGGATCATCACTGATGTACTGTGGATCATCACTGATTTACTGTGGATCATCACTGATGTACTATGGATCATCACTGATGTACTATGGATCATCACTGATGTACTATGGATCATCCCTGATGTACTATGGACCATCCCTGATGTACTATGGACCATCCCTGATGTACTATGAACCATCCCTGGTGTACTGTGGATCCTCACTGATGTACTGTGGATCATCACTGATGTACTATAGATCATCACTGATGTACTATGGGCCATCACTGATGTACTATGGGCCATCACTGGTGTACTATGGATCATCCCTGATGTACTATGGACCATCCCTGATGTACTATGGACCATCCCTGATGTACTATGGACCATCCCTGATGTACTGTGGATCCTCACTGATGTACTGTGGATCATCACTGATGTACTATAGATCATCACTGATGTACTATGGGCCATCACTGGTGTACTATGGGCCATCACTGGTGTACTATGGATCATCACTGGTGTACTGTGGATCATCACTGGTGTACTGTGGACCATCACTGGTGTACTGTGGATCATCACTGGTGTACTATGAATCATCACTGGTGTACTATGGATCATCACTGGTGTACTATGTATCATCACTATTGTACAATGGACCATCCCTGATGTACTGTGGATCATCACTGATGTACTATAGATCATCACTGATGTACTATGGACCATCACTGATGTACTATGGACCATCACTGATGTACTGTGGATCATCACTGATGTACTGTGGATCATCACTGATGTACTGTGGATCATCACTGGTGTACTATGGGCCATCACTGATGTACTATGGATCATCACTGGTGTACTATGGATCATCACTGATGTACTGTGGACCATCCCTGATGTACTGTGCATCATCACTGATGTACTGTGGATCATCACTGATGTACTGTGGGTCATCACTGATGTACTGTGGGTCATCACTGATGTACTATGAGCCATCACTGATGTACTATGGATCATCACTGATGTACTGTGGATCATCACTGATGTACTATGGATCATCCCTGGTGTACTATGGATCATCACTGGTGTACTATGGATCACCACTGATGTACTATGGATCATCACTGATGTACTATGGATCATCACTGATATACCGTGGATCATCACTGATGTACCGAGGATCATCACTGATGTACCGTGGATCATCACTGATGTACCGTGGATCATCACTGATGTACTATAGATCATCACTGGTGTACTATGGGCCATCACTGGTGTACTATGGGCCATCACTGGTGTACTATGGATCATCACTGGCGTACTATGGACCATCACTGATGTACTATGGACCATCACTGATGTACTGTGGATCATCACTTATGTACTATAGATCATCACTGATGTACTATGGACCATCACTGATGTACTATGGACCATCACTGATGTACTATGGACCATCACTGATGTACTGTGGATCATCACTGATGTACTGTGGATCATCACTGATGTACTGTGGATCATCACTGGTGTACTATGGGCTATCACTGATGTACTATGGATCATCACTGATGTACTATGGATCATCACTGATGTACTATGGATCATCACTGATGTACTATAGATCATCACTAAAGTACTGTGGATCATCACTGATGTACTGTGGATCATCACTGATGTACTATGGACCATCACTGATGTACCGTGGATCATCACTGATGTACCGTGGATCATCACTGATGTACCGAGGATCATCACTGATGTACCGTGGATCATCACTGATGTACCAAGGATCATCACTGATGTACTGTGGATCATCACTGATTTACTGTGGATCATCACTGATGTACTATGGATCATCACTGATGTACTATGGATCATCACTAATGTACTATGGGCCATCACTGATGTACTATGGGCCATCACTGGTGTACTATGGGCCATCACTGGTGTACTATGGGCCATCACTGGTGTACTATGGATCATCACTGGTGTACTATGGATCATCACTGGTGTACTGTGGATCATCACTGGTGTACCGTGGACCATCACTGGTGTACTGTGGATCATCACTGGTGTACTATGAATCATCACTGGTGTACTATGGATCATCACTGGTGTACTATTTATCATCACTGGTGTACTATGGACCATCCCTGATGTACTGTGGATCATCACTGATGTACTATAGATCATCACTGATGTACTATGGACCATCACTGATGTACTGTGGATCATCACTGATGTACTGTGGATCATCACTGATGTACTGTGGATCATCACTGGTGTACTATGGGCCATCACTGATGTACTATGGATCATCACTGATGTACTATGAGCCATCACTGATGTACTATGGATTATCACTGATGTACTGTGGATCATCACTGATGTACTATGGATCATCCCTGGTGTACTATGGATCATCACTGGTGTACTATGGATCATCACTGATGTACTATGGATCATCACTGATGTACTATGGGCCATCACTGATGTACTATGGATCATCACTGATGTACTATGGACCATCCCTGATGTACTGTGGACCATCCCTGATGTACTGTGGATCCTCACTGATGTACTGTGGATCATCACTGATGTACTATGGGCCATCACTGATGTACTATGGGCCATTACTGGTGTACTATGGATCATCACTGATGTACTATGGACCATACCTGATGTACTATGGACCATCCCTGATGTACTGTGGATCATCACTGATGTACTATAGATCATCACTGATGTACTATGGGCCATCACTGGTGTACTATGGGCCATCACTGGTGTACTATGGGCCATCACTGGTGTACTATGGATCATCACTGGTGTACTATGGATCATCACTGGTGTACTGTGGACCATCACTGGTGTACTGTGGATCATCACTGGTGTACTGTGGATCATTACTGGTGTACTATGAATCATCACTGGTGTACTATGGATCATCACTGGTGTACTATGGATCATCACTGGTGTTCTATGGACCATCCCTGATGTACTGTGGATCATCACTGATGTACTATAGTTCATCACTGATGTACTGTGGATCATCACTGAAGTACTATAGATCATCACTGATGTACTATGGACCATCACTGATGTACTATGGACCATCACTGATGTACTGTGGATCATCACTGATGTACTGTGGATCATCACTGATGTACTGTGGATCATCAATGATGTACTGTGGATCATCACTGGTGTACTATGGGCCATCCCTGATGTACTATGGATCATCACTGATGTACTATGGATCATTACTGGTGTACTATGGATCATCACTTATGTACTGTGGACCATCCCTGATGTACTGTGGATCATCACTGATGTACTGTGGATCATCACTGATGTACTGTGGGTCATCACTGATGTACTATGAGCCATCACTGATGTACTATGGATCATCACTGATGTACTGTGGATCATCACTGATGTACTATGGATCATCCCTGGTGTACTATGGATCATCTCTGATGTACTATGGATCATCACTGATGTACTATGGATCATCACTGATGTACCGTGGATCATCACTGATGTACCGTGGATCATCACTGATGTACCGAGGATCATCACTGATGTACCGTGGATCATCACTGATGTACCGTGGATCATCACTGATGTACCATGGATCATCACTGATGTACTATAGATCATCACTGGTGTACTATGGGCCATCACTGGTGTATTATGGGCCATCACTGGTGTACTATGGATCATTACTTGTGTACTATGGATCATCCCTGGTGTACTATGGACCATCACTGATGTACTTTGGATCCTCACTGATGTACTATAGATCATCACTGATGTACTATGGGCCATCACTGATGTACTATGGGCCATCACTGGTGTACTATGGATCATCCCTGATGTACTATGGACCATCCCTGATGTACTATGGACCATCCCTGATGTTCTGTGGATCCTCACTGATGTACTGTGGATCATCACTGATGTACTATAGATCATCACTGATGTACTATGGATCATCACTGGTGTACTATGGGCCATCACTGATGTACTATGGATCATTACTGATGTACTATGGATCATCACTGATGTACTATGGATCATCACTGATGTACTATAGATCATCACTGATGTACTATAGATCATCACTGATGTACTGTGGATCATCACTGATGTACTGTGGATCATCACTGATGTACTATGGACCATCACTGATGTACCGTGGATCATCACTGATGTACCGTGGATCATCACTGATGTACCGTGGATCATCACTGATGTACCGAGGATCATCACTGATGTACCGTGGATCATCACTGATGTACCGAGGATCATCACTGATGTACTGTGGATCATCACTGATTTACTGTGGATCATCACTGATGTACTATGGATCATCACTGATGTACTATGGATCATCACTGATGTACTATGGACCATCCCTGATGTACTATGGACCATCCCTGATGTACTATGAACCATCCCTGGTGTACTGTGGATCCTCACTGATGTACTGTGGATCATCACTGATGTACTATAGATCATCACTGATGTACTATGGGCCATCACTGATGTACTATGGGCCATCACTGGTTTACTATGGATCATCCCCGATGTACTATGGACCATCCCTGATGTACTATGGACCATCCCTGATGTACTGTGGATCCTCACTGATGTACTGTGGATCATCACTGATGTACTATAGATCATCACTGATGTACTATGGGCCATCACTGGTGTACTATGGGCCATCACTGTTGTACTATGGATCATCACTGGTGTACTGTGGATCATCACTGGTGTACTGTGGACCATCACTGGTGTACTGTGGATCATCACTGGTGTACTATGAATCATCACTGGTGTACTATGGATCATCACTGGTGTACTATGGATCATCACTGGTGTACAATGGACCATCCCTGATGTACTATGGATCATCACTGATGTACTATAGATCATCACTGATGTACTATGGACCATCACTGATGTACTATGGACCATCACTGATGTACTGTGGATCATCACTGATGTACTGTGGATCATCACTGATGTACTGTGGATCATCACTGGTGTACTATGGGCCATCACTGATGTACTATGGATCATCACTGATGTACTATGGATCATCACTGGTGTACTATGGATCATCACTGATGTACTGTGGACCATCCCTGATGTACTGTGGATCATCACTGATGTACTGTGGATCATCACTGATGTACTGTGGGTCATCACTGATGTACTGTGGGTCATCACTGATGTACTATGAGCCATCACTGATGTACTATGGATCATCACTGATGTACTGTGGATCATCACTGATGTACTATGGATCATCCCTGGTGTACTATGGATCATCACTGGTGTACTATGGATCACCACTGATGTACTATGGATCATCACTGATGTACTATGGATCATCACTGATATACCGTGGATCATCACTGATGTACCGAGGATCATCACTGATGTACCGTGGATCATCACTGATGTACCGTGGATCATCACTGATGTACTATAGATCATCACTGGTGTACTATGGGCCATCACTGGTGTACTATGGGCCATCACTGGTGTACTATGGATCATCACTGGTGTACTATGGACCATCACTGATGTACTATGGACCATCACTGATGTACTGTGGATCATCACTGATGTACTATAGATCATCACTGATGTACTATGGACCATTACTGATGTACTATGGACCATCACTGATGTACTATGGACCATCACTGATGTACTGTGGATCATCACTGATGTACTGTGGATCATCACTGGTGTACTATGGGCTATCACTGATGTACTATGGATCATCACTGATGTACTATGGATCATCACTGATGTACTATAGATCATCACTGATGAACTGTGGATCATCACTGATGTACTGTGGATCATCACTGATGTACTATGGACCATCACTGATGTACCGTGGATCATCACTGATGTACTGTGGATCATCACTGATGTACCGAGGATCATCACTGATGTACCGTGGATCATCACTGATGTACCAAGGATCATCACTGATGTACTGTGGATCATCACTGATTTACTGTGGATCATCACTGATGTACTATGGATCATCACTGATGTACTATGGATCATCACTGATGTACTATGGGCCATCACTGATGTACTATGGGCCATCACTGGTGTACTATGGATCATCACTGGTGTACTATGGATCATCACTGGTGTACTGTGGATCATCACTGGTGTACCGTGGACCATCACTGGTGTACTGTGGATCATCACTGGTGTACTATGAATCATCACTGGTGTACTATGGATCATCACTGGTGTACTATTTATCATCACTGGTGTACTATGGACCATCCCTGATGTACTGTGGATCATCACTGATGTACTATAGATCATCACTGATGTACTATGGACCATCACTGATGTACTATGGACCATCACTGATGTACTGTGGATCATCACTGATGTACTGTGGATCATCACTGATGTACTATGGATCATCACTGGTGTACTATGGGCCATCACTGATGTACTATGGATCATCACTGATGTACTATGGATCATCACTGATGTACTATGGATCATCACTGATGTACTGTGGACATCCCTGATGTACTGTGGATCATCACTGATGTACTGTGGATCATCACTGATGTACTGTGGGTCATCACTGATGTACTGTGGGTCATCACTGATGTACTGTGGGTCATCACTGATGTACAATGAGCCATCACTGATGTACTATGGATTATCACTGATGTACTGTGGATCATCACTGATGTACTATGGATCATCCCTGGTGTACTATGGATCATCACTGGTGTACTATGGATCATCACTGATGTACTATGGATCATCACTGATGTACTATGGATCATCACTGATGTACCGTGGATCATCACTGATGTACCGTGGATCATCACTGATGTACCGTGGATCATCACTGATGTACCGTGGATCATCACTGATGTACTATAGATCATCACTGGTGTACTATGGGCCATCACTGGTGTACTATGGGCCATCACTGGTGTACTCTGGACCATCACTGATGTACTATGGACCATCACTGATGTACTGTGGATCATCACTGATGTACTATAGATCATCACTGATGTATTATGGACCATCACGGATGTACTATGGACCATCACTGATGTACTGTGGATCATCACTGATGTACTGTAGATCATCACTGATGTACTGTGGATCATCACTGGTGTACTATGTTCTATCACTGATGTACTATGGATCATCACTAAAGTACTATGGATCATCACTGATGTACTATAGTTCATCACTGATGTACTGTGGATCATCACTGATGTACTATAGATCATAACTGATGTACTATGGACCATCACTGAAGTACTATGGACCATCACTGATGTACTGTGGATCATCACTGATGTACTGTGGATCATCACTGATAAACTGTGGATCATCACTGATGTACTATGGGCCATCACTGATGTACAATGAATCATCAATGATGTACTGTGGATCATCACTGATGTACTGTGGATCATCACTGATGTACTATGGATCATCACTGATGTACTATAGTTCATCACTGATGTACTGTGGATCATCACTGATGTACTATAGATCATAACTGATGTACTATGGACCATCACTGAAGTACTATGGACCATCACTGATGTACTGTGGATCATCACTGATGTACTGTGGATCATCACTGATGTACTGTGGATCATCACTGATGTACTATGGGCCATCACTGATGTACAATGAATCATCAATGATGTACTGTGGATCATCACTGATGTACTGTGGATCATCACTGATGTACTATGGATCATCACTGGTGTACTGTGGACCATCCCTGATGTACTGTGGATCATCACTGATGTACTATAGTTCATCACTGATGTACTATGGATTATCACTGATGTACTATGGGCCATCACTGATGTACTATGGATCATCACTGATGTACTATGGATCATCACTGGTGTACTGTGGATCATCACTGATGTACTATGGATCATCACTGATGTACTGTGGATCATCACTGATGTACTGTGGATCATCACTGATGTACTATAGATCATCACTGATGTACTGTGGATCATCACTGATGTACTGTGGATCATCACTGGTGTACTGTGGATTATCACTGATGTACTGTGGACCATCACTGATGTACTGTGGATTATCACTGATGTACTGTGGATCATCACTGATGTACTGTGGACCATCACTGATGTTCTGTGGACCATCACTGATGTACTGTGGACCATCACTGATGTACTGTGGACCATCACTGATGTACTATGGATCATCGCTGATGTACTATGGATCATCACTGAGGTATTATGGATCATCACTGATGTACTATGGATCATCACTGATGTACTATGGACCATCACTGGTGTACTATGGATCATCACTGGTGTACTATGGATCATCACTGGTGTACAATGGACCATCCCTGATGTACTGTGGATCATCACTGATGTACTATGGACCATCACTGATGTACTATGGATCATCACTGGTGTACAGTGGACCATCACTGGTGTACTATGAATCATCACTGGTGTACTATGGATCATCACTGGTGTACTATGGATCATCACTGGTGTACTATGGACCATCCCTGATGTACTGTGGATCATCACTGATGTACTATAGATAATCACTGATGTACTATGGGCCATCACTGGTGTACTATGGATCATCACTATGTACTATGGATCATCACTGATGTACCATGAGCCATCACTGATGTACTATGGATCATCACTGGTGTACTGTGGATCATCACTGATGTACTGTGGACCATCCCTGGTGTACTGTGGATCATCACTGATGTACTGTGGATCATCACTGATGTACCGTGGATCATCACTGATGTACTGTGGACCATCACTGATGTACTATGGATCATCACTGATGTACTGTGGATCATCACTGATGTACCGAGGATCATCACTGATGTACTGTGGATCATCACTGATGTATTGTGGATCATCACTGATGTACTGTGGATCATCACTGATGTACTGTGGACCATCACTGATGTACTGTGGACCATCACTGATGTACTGTGGACCATCACTGATGTACTGTGGATCATCACTGATGTACTATGGATCATCACAGAGGTACTATGGATCATCACTGATGTACTATGGATCATAACTGATGTACTGTGGATCATCACTGATGTACTGTGGGCCATCACTGATGTACTGTGGGCCATCACGGGTGTACTATGGATCATCAGTGATGTACTATGGATCATCACTGATGTACTATGGATAATCACTGATGTACTATAGATCATCACTGATGTACTGTGGATCATCACTGATGTACTATGGATCATCCCTGGTGTACTATGGATCATCACTGGTGTACTATGGATCATCACTGGTGTACCGTGGATCATCACTGATGTACCGAGGATCATCACTGATGTACCGTGGATCATCACTGATGTACCGAGGATCATCACTGATGTACTGTGGATCATCACTGATTTACTGTGGATCATCACTGGTGTACTATGAATCATCACTGGTGTACTATGGATCATCACTGGTGTACTATGGATCATCACTGGTGTACTATGGACCATCCCTGATGTACTGTGGATCATCACTGATGTACTATAGTTCATCACTGATGTACTGTGGATCATCACTGATGTACTATAGATCATAACTGATGTACTATGGACCATCACTGAAGTACTATGGACCATCACTGATGTACTGTGGATCATCACTGATGTACTGTGGATCATCACTGATGTACTATGGGCCATCACTGATGTACAATGAATCATCAATGATGTACTGTGGATCATCACTGATGTACTGTGGATCATCACTGATGTACTATGGATCATCACTGGTGTACTATGGACCATCCCTGATGTACTGTGGATCATCACTGATGTACTATAGTTCATAACTGATGTACTATGGATTATCACTGATGTACTATGGGCCATCACTGATGTACTATGGATCATCACTGATGTACTATGGATCATCACTGGTGTACTGTGGATCATCACTGATGTACTATGGATCATCACTGATGTACTGTGGATCATCACTGATGTACTATAGATCATCACTGATGTACTGTGGATCATCACTGATGTACTGTGGATCATCACTGGTGTACTGTGGATTATCACTGATGTACTGTGGACCATCACTGATGTACTGTGGATTATCACTGATGTACTGTGGATCATCACTGATGTACTGTGGACCATCACTGATGTTCTGTGGACCATCACTGATGTACTGTGGACCATCACTGATGTACTGTGGATCATCACTGATGTACTATGGATCATCGCTGATGTACTATGGATTATCACTGAGGTACTATGGATCATCACTGATGTACTATGGATCATCACTGATGTACTATAGACCATCACTGGTGTACTATGGATCATCACTGGTGTACTATGGATCATCACTGGTGTACTATGGACCATCCCTGATGTACTGTGGATCATCACTGATGTACTATGGACCATCACTGATGTACTATGGATCATCACTGGTGTACTGTGGACCATCACTGGTGTACTATGAATCATCACTGGTGTACTATGGATCATCACTGGTGTACTATGGATCATCACTGGTGTACTATGGACCATCCCTGATGTACTGTGGATCATCACTGATGTACTATAGATAATCACTGATGTACTATGGGCCATCACTGGTGTACTATGGATCATCACTATGTACTATGGATCATCACTGATGTACTATGAGCCATCACTGATGTACTATGGATCATCACTGGTGTACTGTGGATCATCACTGATGTACTGTGGACCATCCCTGATGTACTGTGGATCATCACTGATGTACTGTGGATCATCACTGATGTACCGTGGATCATCACTGATGTACCGTGGATCATCACTGATGTACTGTGGACCATCACTGATGTACTATGGATCATCACTGATGTACTGTGGATCATCACTGATGTACTGTGGATCATCACTGATGTATTGTGGATCATCACTGATGTACTGTGGATCATCACTGATGTACTGTGGACTATCACTGATGTACTGTGGACCATCACTGATGTACTGTGGACCATCACTGATGTACTGTGGATCATCACTGATGTACTATGGATCATCACAGAGGTACTATGGATCATCACTGATGTACTATGGATCATCACTGATGTACTGTGGATCATCACTGATGTACTGTGGGCCATCACTGATGTACTGTGGGCCATCACGGGTGTACTATGGATCATCAGTGATGTACTATGGATCATCACTGATGTACTATGGATAATCACTGATGTACTATAGATCATCACTGATGTACTGTGGATCATCACTGATGTACTATGGATCATCCCTGGTGTACTATGGATCATCACTGGTGTACTATGGATCATCACTGGTGTACTATGGATCATCACTGATGTACTATGGATCATCACTGATGTACTATGGATCATCACTGATGTACTATAGATCATCACTGATGTACTATGAGCCATCACTGATGTACTATAGATCATCACTGATGTACTATGGATCATCACTGATGTACTATGGATCATCACTGATGTACTATGGATCATCACTGGTGTACTATGGATCATCGCTGGTGTACTATGGATCATCACTGATCTACTGTGGATCATCCCTGGTGTACTATGGATCATCACTGGTGTACTATGGATCATCACTGGTGTACTATGGATCATCACTGGTGTACTATGGATCATCACTGATGTACTATGGATCATCACTGATGTACTATGGATCATCACTGATGTACTATGGATCATCACTGATGTACTATAGATCATCACTGATGTACTAAGGATCATCACTGATGTACTATGGATCATCACTGATGTACTGTGGACCATCACTGATGTTCTGTGGACCATCACTGATGTACTGTGGACCATGACTGATGTACTGTGGATCATCACTGATGTACTGTGGATCATCACTGATGTACTGTGGACCATTACTGATGTTCTGTGGACCATCACTGATGCACTGTGGACCATCACTGATGTACTGTGGATCATCACTGATGTACTATGGATCATCGCTGATGTACTATGGATCATCACTGAGGTACTATGGATCATCACTGGTGTACTATTTATCATCACTGGTGTACTATGGACCATCCCTGATGTACTGTGGATCATCACTGATGTACTATAGATCATCACTGATGTACTATGGACCATCACTGATGTACTGTGGATCATCACTGATGTACTGTGGATCATCACTGATGTACTGTGGATCATCACTGGTGTACTATGGGCCATCACTGATGTACTATGGATCATCACTGATGTACTATGAGCCATCACTGATGTACTATGGATTATCACTGATGTACTGTGGATCATCACTGATGTACTATGGATCATCCCTGGTGTACTATGGATCATCACTGGTGTACTATGGATCATCACTGATGTACTATGGATCATCACTGATGTACTATGGGCCATCACTGATGTACTATGGATCATCACTGATGTACTATGGACCATCCCTGATGTACTGTGGACCATCCCTGATGTACTGTGGATCCTCACTGATGTACTGTGGATCATCACTGATGTACTATGGGCCATCACTGATGTACTATGGGCCATCACTGGTGTACTATGGATCATCACTGATGTACTATGGACCATACCTGATGTACTATGGACCATCCCTGATGTACTGTGGATCATCACTGATGTACTATAGATCATCACTGATGTACTATGGGCCATCACTGGTGTACTATGGGCCATCACTGGTGTACTATGGATCATCACTGGTGTACTATGGATCATCACTGGTGTACTGTGGACCATCACTGGTGTACTGTGGATCATCACTGGTGTACTGTGGATCATTACTGGTGTACTATGAATCATCACTGGTGTACTATGGATCATCACTGGTGTACTATGGATCATCACTGGTGTTCTATGGACCATCCCTGATGTACTGTGGATCATCACTGATGTACTATAGTTCATCACTGATGTACTGTGGATCATCACTGATGTACTATAGATCATCACTGATGTACTATGGACCATCACTGATGTACTATGGACCATCACTGATGTACTGTGGATCATCACTGATGTACTGTGGATCATCACTGATGTACTGTGGATCATCAATGATGTACTGTGGATCATCACTGGTGTACTATGGGCCATCACTGATGTACTATGGATCATCACTGATGTACTATGGATCATTACTGGTGTACTATGGATCATCACTTATGTACTGTGGACCATCCCTGATGTACTGTGGATCATCACTGATGTACTGTGGATCATCACTGATGTACTGTGGGTCATCACTGATGTACTATGAGCCATCACTGATGTACTATGGATCATCACTGATGTACTGTGGATCATCACTGATGTACTATGGATCATCCCTGGTGTACTATGGATCATCTCTGATGTACTATGGATCATCACTGATGTACTATGGATCATCACTGATGTACCGTGGATCATCACTGATGTACCGTGGATCATCACTGATGTACCGAGGATCATCACTGATGTACCGTGGATCATCACTGATGTACCGTGGATCATCACTGATGTACCATGGATCATCACTGATGTACTATAGATCATCACTGGTGTACTATGGGCCATCACTGGTGTATTATGGGCCATCACTGGTGTACTATGGATCATTACTTGTGTACTATGGATCATCCCTGGTGTACTATGGACCATCACTGATGTACTTTGGATCCTCACTGATGTACTATAGATCATCACTGATGTACTATGGGCCATCACTGATGTACTATGGGCCATCACTGGTGTACTATGGATCATCCCTGATGTACTATGGACCATCCCTGATGTACTATGGACCATCCCTGATGTTCTGTGGATCCTCACTGATGTACTGTGGATCATCACTGATGTACTATAGATCATCACTGATGTACTATGGATCATCACTGGTGTACTATGGGCCATCACTGATGTACTATGGATCATTACTGATGTACTATGGATCATCACTGATGTACTATGGATCATCACTGATGTACTATAGATCATCACTGATGTACTATAGATCATCACTGATGTACTGTGGATCATCACTGATGTACTGTGGATCATCACTGATGTACTATGGACCATCACTGATGTACCGTGGATCATCACTGATGTACCGTGGATCATCACTGATGTACCGTGGATCATCACTGATGTACCGAGGATCATCACTGATGTACCGTGGATCATCACTGATGTACCGAGGATCATCACTGATGTACCGAGGATCATCACTGATGTACTGTGGATCATCACTGATTTACTGTGGATCATCACTGATGTACTATGGATCATCACTGATGTACTATGGATCATCACTGATGTACTATGGATCATCACTGATGTACTATGGACTATCCCTGATGTACTATGGACCATCCCTGATGTACTATGAACCATCCCTGGTGTACTGTGGATCCTCACTGATGTACTGTGGATCATCACTGATGTACTATAGATCATCACTGATGTACTATGGGCCATCACTGATGTACTATGGGCCATCACTGGTTTACTATGGATCATCCCTGATGTACTATGGACCATCCCTGATGTACTATGGACCATCCCTGATGTACTGTGGATCCTCACTGATGTACTGTGGATCATCACTGATGTACTATAGATCATCACTGATGTACTATGGGCCATCACTGGTGTACTATGGGCCATCACTGTTGTACTATGGATCATCACTGGTGTACTGTGGATCATCACTGGTGTACTGTGGACCATCACTGGTGTACTGTGGATCATCACTGGTGTACTATGAATCATCACTGGTGTACTATGGATCATCACTGGTGTACTATGGATCATCACTGGTGTACAATGGACCATCCCTGATGTACTATGGATCATCACTGATGTACTATAGATCATCACTGATGTACTATGGACCATCACTGATGTACTATGGACCATCACTGATGTACTGTGGATCATCACTGATGTACTGTGGATCATCACTGATGTACTGTGGATCATCACTGGTGTACTATGGGCCATCACTGATGTACTATGGATCATCACTGATGTACTATGGATCATCACTGGTGTACTATGGATCATCACTGATGTACTGTGGACCATCCCTGATGTACTGTGGATCATCACTGATGTACTGTGGATCATCACTGATGTACTGTGGGTCATCACTGATGTACTGTGGGTCATCACTGATGTACTATGAGCCATCACTGATGTACTATGGATCATCACTGATGTACTGTGGATCATCACTGATGTACTATGGATCTTCCCTGGTGTACTATGGATCATCACTGGTGTACTATGGATCACCACTGATGTACTATGGATCATCACTGATGTACTATGGATCATCACTGATATACCGTGGATCATCACTGATGTACCGAGGATCATCACTGATGTACCGTGGATCATCACTGATGTACCGTGGATCATCACTGATGTACTATAGATCATCACTGGTGTACTATGGGCCATCACTGGTGTACTATGGGCCATCACTGGTGTACTATGGATCATCACTGGTGTACTATGGACCATCACTGATGTACTATGGACCATCACTGATGTACTGTGGATCATCACTGATGTACTATAGATCATCACTGATGTACTATGGACCATTACTGATGTACTATGGACCATCACTGATGTACTATGGACCATCACTGATGTACTGTGGATCATCACTGATGTACTGTGGATCATCACTGGTGTACTATGGGCTATCACTGATGTACTATGGATCATCACTGATGTACTATGGATCATCACTGATGTACTATGGATCATCACTGATGTACTATAGATCATCACTGATGAACTGTGGATCATCACTGATGTACTGTGGATCATCACTGATGTACTATGGACCATCACTGATGTACCGTGGATCATCACTGATGTACTGTGGATCATCACTGATGTACCGAGGATCATCACTGATGTACCGTGGATTATAACTGATGTACCAAGGATCATCACTGATGTACTGTGGATCATCACTGATTTACTGTGGATCATCACTGATGTACTATGGATCATCACTGATGTACTATGGATCATCACTGATGTACTATGGGCCATCACTGATGTACTATGGGCCATCACTGGTGTACTATGGGCCATCACTGGTGTACTATGGATCATCACTGGTGTACTATGGATCATCACTGGTGTACTGTGGATCATCACTGGTGTACCGTGGACCATCACTGGTGTACTGTGGATCATCACTGGTGTACTATGAATCATCACTGGTGTACTATGGATCATCACTGGTGTACTATTTATCATCACTGGTGTACTATGGACCATCCCTGATGTACTGTGGATCATCACTGATGTACTATAGATCATCACTGATGTACTATGGACCATCACTGATGTACTATGGACCATCACTGATGTACTGTGGATCATCACTGATGTACTGTGGATCATCACTGATGTACTGTGGATCATCACTGGTGTACTATGGGCCATCACTGATGTACTATGGATCATCACTGATGTACTATGGATCATCACTGATGTACTATGGATCATCACTGATGTACTGTGGACATCCCTGATGTACTGTGGATCATCACTGATGTACTGTGGATCATCACTGATGTACTGTGGGTCATCACTGATGTACTGTGGGTCATCACTGATGTACTGTGGGTCATCACTGATGTACAATGAGCCATCACTGATGTACTATGGATTATCACTGATGTACTGTGGATCATCACTGATGTACTATGGATCATCCCTGGTGTACTATGGATCATCACTGGTGTACTATGGATCATCACTGATGTACTATGGATCATCACTGATGTACTATGGATCATCACTGATGTACCGTGGATCATCACTGATGTACCGTGGATCATCACTGATGTACCGTGGATCATCACTGATGTACCGTGGATCATCACTGATGTACTATAGATCATCACTGGTGTACTATGGGCCATCACTGGTGTACTATGGGCCATCACTGGTGTACTCTGGACCATCACTGATGTACTATGGACCATCACTGATGTACTGTGGATCATCACTGATGTACTATAGATCATCACTGATGTATTATGGACCATCACGGATGTACTATGGACCATCACTGATGTACTGTGGATCATCACTGATGTACTGTAGATCATCACTGATGTACTGTGGATCATCACTGGTGTACTATGTTCTATCACTGATGTACTATGGATCATCACTAAAGTACTATGGATCATCACTGATGTACTATAGATCATCACTGATGTACTGTGGATCATCACTGATGTACTGTGGATCATCACTGATGTACTATGGACCATCACTGATGTACCGTGGATCATCACTGATGTACCGTGGATCATCACTGATGTACCGAGGATCATCACTGATGTACCGTGGATCATCACTGATGTACCGTGGATCATCACTGATGTACCGAGGATCATCACTGATGTACTGTGGATCATCACTGATTAACTGTGGATCATCACTGGTGTACTATGAATCATCACTGGTGTACTATGGATCATCACTGGTGTACTATGGATCATCACTGGTGTACTATGGACCATCCCTGATGTACTGTGGATCATCACTAAAGTACTATGGATCATCACTGATGTACTATAGATCATCACTGATGTACTGTGGATCATCACTGATGTACTGTGGATCATCACTGATGTACTATGGACCATCACTGATGTACCGTGGATCATCACTGATGTACCGTGGATCATCACTGATGTACCGAGGATCATCACTGATGTACCGTGGATCATCACTGATGTACCGTGGATCATCACTGATGTACCGAGGATCATCACTGATGTACTGTGGATCATCACTGATTTACTGTGGATCATCACTGGTGTACTATGAATCATCACTGGTGTACTATGGATCATCACTGGTGTACTATGGATCATCACTGGTGTACTATGGACCATCCCTGATGTACTGTGGATCATCACTGATGTACTATAGTTCATCACTGATGTACTGTGGATCATCACTGATGTACTATAGATCATAACTGATGTACTATGGACCATCACTGAAGTACTATGGACCATCACTGATGTACTGTGGATCATCACTGATGTACTGTGGATCATCACTGATAAACTGTGGATCATCACTGATGTACTATGGGCCATCACTGATGTACAATGAATCATCAATGATGTACTGTGGATCATCACTGATGTACTGTGGATCATCACTGATGTACTATGGATCATCACTGATGTACTATAGTTCATCACTGATGTACTGTGGATCATCACTGATGTACTATAGATCATAACTGATGTACTATGGACCATCACTGAAGTACTATGGACCATCACTGATGTACTGTGGATCATCACTGATGTACTGTGGATCATCACTGATGTACTGTGGATCATCACTGATGTACTATGGGCCATCACTGATGTACAATGAATCATCAATGATGTACTGTGGATCATCACTGATGTACTGTGGATCATCACTGATGTACTATGGATCATCACTGGTGTACTGTGGACCATCCCTGATGTACTGTGGATCATCACTGATGTACTATAGTTCATCACTGATGTACTATGGATTATCACTGATGTACTATGGGCCATCACTGATGTACTATGGATCATCACTGATGTACTATGGATCATCACTGGTGTACTATGGATCATCACTGATGTACTATGGATCATCACTGATGTACTATGGATCATCACTGATGTACCGTGGATCATCACTGATGTACCGTGGATCATCACTGATGTACCGTGGATCATCACTGATGTACCGTGGATCATCACTGATGTACTATAGATCATCACTGGTGTACTATGGGCCATCACTGGTGTACTATGGGCCATCACTGGTGTACTCTGGACCATCACTGATGTACTATGGACCATCACTGATGTACTGTGGATCATCACTGATGTACTATAGATCATCACTGATGTATTATGGACCATCACGGATGTACTATGGACCATCACTGATGTACTGTGGATCATCACTGATGTACTGTAGATCATCACTGATGTACTGTGGATCATCACTGGTGTACTATGTTCTATCACTGATGTACTATGGATCATCACTAAAGTACTATGGATCATCACTGATGTACTATAGATCATCACTGATGTACTGTGGATCATCACTGATGTACTGTGGATCATCACTGATGTACTATGGACCATCACTGATGTACCGTGGATCATCACTGATGTACCGTGGATCATCACTGATGTACCGAGGATCATCACTGATGTACCGTGGATCATCACTGATGTACCGTGGATCATCACTGATGTACCGAGGATCATCACTGATGTACTGTGGATCATCACTGATTAACTGTGGATCATCACTGGTGTACTATGAATCATCACTGGTGTACTATGGATCATCACTGGTGTACTATGGATCATCACTGGTGTACTATGGACCATCCCTGATGTACTGTGGATCATCACTAAAGTACTATGGATCATCACTGATGTACTATAGATCATCACTGATGTACTGTGGATCATCACTGATGTACTGTGGATCATCACTGATGTACTATGGACCATCACTGATGTACCGTGGATCATCACTGATGTACCGTGGATCATCACTGATGTACCGAGGATCATCACTGATGTACCGTGGATCATCACTGATGTACCGTGGATCATCACTGATGTACCGAGGATCATCACTGATGTACTGTGGATCATCACTGATTTACTGTGGATCATCACTGGTGTACTATGAATCATCACTGGTGTACTATGGATCATCACTGGTGTACTATGGATCATCACTGGTGTACTATGGACCATCCCTGATGTACTGTGGATCATCACTGATGTACTATAGTTCATCACTGATGTACTGTGGATCATCACTGATGTACTATAGATCATAACTGATGTACTATGGACCATCACTGAAGTACTATGGACCATCACTGATGTACTGTGGATCATCACTGATGTACTGTGGATCATCACTGATAAACTGTGGATCATCACTGATGTACTATGGGCCATCACTGATGTACAATGAATCATCAATGATGTACTGTGGATCATCACTGATGTACTGTGGATCATCACTGATGTACTATGGATCATCACTGATGTACTATAGTTCATCACTGATGTACTGTGGATCATCACTGATGTACTATAGATCATAACTGATGTACTATGGACCATCACTGAAGTACTATGGACCATCACTGATGTACTGTGGATCATCACTGATGTACTGTGGATCATCACTGATGTACTGTGGATCATCACTGATGTACTATGGGCCATCACTGATGTACAATGAATCATCAATGATGTACTGTGGATCATCACTGATGTACTGTGGATCATCACTGATGTACTATGGATCATCACTGGTGTACTGTGGACCATCCCTGATGTACTGTGGATCATCACTGATGTACTATAGTTCATCACTGATGTACTATGGATTATCACTGATGTACTATGGGCCATCACTGATGTACTATGGATCATCACTGATGTACTATGGATCATCACTGGTGTACTGTGGATCATCACTGATGTACTATGGATCATCACTGATGTACTGTGGATCATCACTGATGTACTGTGGATCATCACTGATGTACTATAGATCATCACTGATGTACTGTGGATCATCACTGATGTACTGTGGATCATCACTGGTGTACTGTGGATTATCACTGATGTACTGTGGACCATCACTGATGTACTGTGGATTATCACTGATGTACTGTGGATCATCACTGATGTACTGTGGACCATCACTGATGTTCTGTGGACCATCACTGATGTACTGTGGACCATCACTGATGTACTGTGGACCATCACTGATGTACTATGGATCATCGCTGATGTACTATGGATCATCACTGAGGTATTATGGATCATCACTGATGTACTATGGATCATCACTGATGTACTATGGACCATCACTGGTGTACTATGGATCATCACTGGTGTACTATGGATCATCACTGGTGTACTATGGACCATCCCTGATGTACTGTGGATCATCACTGATGTACTATGGACCATCACTGATGTACTATGGATCATCACTGGTGTACAGTGGACCATCACTGGTGTACTATGAATCATCACTGGTGTACTATGGATCATCACTGGTGTACTATGGATCATCACTGGTGTACTATGGACCATCCCTGATGTACTGTGGATCATCACTGATGTACTATAGATAATCACTGATGTACTATGGGCCATCACTGGTGTACTATGGATCATCACTATGTACTATGGATCATCACTGATGTACCATGAGCCATCACTGATGTACTATGGATCATCACTGGTGTACTGTGGATCATCACTGATGTACTGTGGACCATCCCTGGTGTACTGTGGATCATCACTGATGTACTGTGGATCATCACTGATGTACCGTGGATCATCACTGATGTACTGTGGACCATCACTGATGTACTATGGATCATCACTGATGTACTGTGGATCATCACTGATGTACCGAGGATCATCACTGATGTACTGTGGATCATCACTGATGTATTGTGGATCATCACTGATGTACTGTGGATCATCACTGATGTACTGTGGACCATCACTGATGTACTGTGGACCATCACTGATGTACTGTGGACCATCACTGATGTACTGTGGATCATCACTGATGTACTATGGATCATCACAGAGGTACTATGGATCATCACTGATGTACTATGGATCATAACTGATGTACTGTGGATCATCACTGATGTACTGTGGGCCATCACTGATGTACTGTGGGCCATCACGGGTGTACTATGGATCATCAGTGATGTACTATGGATCATCACTGATGTACTATGGATAATCACTGATGTACTATAGATCATCACTGATGTACTGTGGATCATCACTGATGTACTATGGATCATCCCTGGTGTACTATGGATCATCACTGGTGTACTATGGATCATCACTGGTGTACCGTGGATCATCACTGATGTACCGAGGATCATCACTGATGTACCGTGGATCATCACTGATGTACCGAGGATCATCACTGATGTACTGTGGATCATCACTGATTTACTGTGGATCATCACTGGTGTACTATGAATCATCACTGGTGTACTATGGATCATCACTGGTGTACTATGGATCATCACTGGTGTACTATGGACCATCCCTGATGTACTGTGGATCATCACTGATGTACTATAGTTCATCACTGATGTACTGTGGATCATCACTGATGTACTATAGATCATAACTGATGTACTATGGACCATCACTGAAGTACTATGGACCATCACTGATGTACTGTGGATCATCACTGATGTACTGTGGATCATCACTGATGTACTATGGGCCATCACTGATGTACAATGAATCATCAATGATGTACTGTGGATCATCACTGATGTACTGTGGATCATCACTGATGTACTATGGATCATCACTGGTGTACTATGGACCATCCCTGATGTACTGTGGATCATCACTGATGTACTATAGTTCATAACTGATGTACTATGGATTATCACTGATGTACTATGGGCCATCACTGATGTACTATGGATCATCACTGATGTACTATGGATCATCACTGGTGTACTGTGGATCATCACTGATGTACTATGGATCATCACTGATGTACTGTGGATCATCACTGATGTACTATAGATCATCACTGATGTACTGTGGATCATCACTGATGTACTGTGGATCATCACTGGTGTACTGTGGATTATCACTGATGTACTGTGGACCATCACTGATGTACTGTGGATTATCACTGATGTACTGTGGATCATCACTGATGTACTGTGGACCATCACTGATGTTCTGTGGACCATCACTGATGTACTGTGGACCATCACTGATGTACTGTGGATCATCACTGATGTACTATGGATCATCGCTGATGTACTATGGATTATCACTGAGGTACTATGGATCATCACTGATGTACTATGGATCATCACTGATGTACTATAGACCATCACTGGTGTACTATGGATCATCACTGGTGTACTATGGATCATCACTGGTGTACTATGGACCATCCCTGATGTACTGTGGATCATCACTGATGTACTATGGACCATCACTGATGTACTATGGATCATCACTGGTGTACTGTGGACCATCACTGGTGTACTATGAATCATCACTGGTGTACTATGGATCATCACTGGTGTACTATGGATCATCACTGGTGTACTATGGACCATCCCTGATGTACTGTGGATCATCACTGATGTACTATAGATAATCACTGATGTACTATGGGCCATCACTGGTGTACTATGGATCATCACTATGTACTATGGATCATCACTGATGTACTATGAGCCATCACTGATGTACTATGGATCATCACTGGTGTACTGTGGATCATCACTGATGTACTGTGGACCATCCCTGATGTACTGTGGATCATCACTGATGTACTGTGGATCATCACTGATGTACCGTGGATCATCACTGATGTACCGTGGATCATCACTGATGTACTGTGGACCATCACTGATGTACTATGGATCATCACTGATGTACTGTGGATCATCACTGATGTACTGTGGATCATCACTGATGTATTGTGGATCATCACTGATGTACTGTGGATCATCACTGATGTACTGTGGACTATCACTGATGTACTGTGGACCATCACTGATGTACTGTGGACCATCACTGATGTACTGTGGATCATCACTGATGTACTATGGATCATCACAGAGGTACTATGGATCATCACTGATGTACTATGGATCATCACTGATGTACTGTGGATCATCACTGATGTACTGTGGGCCATCACTGATGTACTGTGGGCCATCACGGGTGTACTATGGATCATCAGTGATGTACTATGGATCATCACTGATGTACTATGGATAATCACTGATGTACTATAGATCATCACTGATGTACTGTGGATCATCACTGATGTACTATGGATCATCCCTGGTGTACTATGGATCATCACTGGTGTACTATGGATCATCACTGGTGTACTATGGATCATCACTGATGTACTATGGATCATCACTGATGTACTATGGATCATCACTGATGTACTATAGATCATCACTGATGTACTATGAGCCATCACTGATGTACTATAGATCATCACTGATGTACTATGGATCATCACTGATGTACTATGGATCATCACTGATGTACTATGGATCATCACTGGTGTACTATGGATCATCGCTGGTGTACTATGGATCATCACTGATCTACTGTGGATCATCCCTGGTGTACTATGGATCATCACTGGTGTACTATGGATCATCACTGGTGTACTATGGATCATCACTGGTGTACTATGGATCATCACTGATGTACTATGGATCATCACTGATGTACTATGGATCATCACTGATGTACTATGGATCATCACTGATGTACTATAGATCATCACTGATGTACTAAGGATCATCACTGATGTACTATGGATCATCACTGATGTACTGTGGACCATCACTGATGTTCTGTGGACCATCACTGATGTACTGTGGACCATGACTGATGTACTGTGGATCATCACTGATGTACTGTGGATCATCACTGATGTACTGTGGACCATTACTGATGTTCTGTGGACCATCACTGATGCACTGTGGACCATCACTGATGTACTGTGGATCATCACTGATGTACTATGGATCATCGCTGATGTACTATGGATCATCACTGAGGTACTATGGATCATCACTGATGTACTATGGATCATCACTGATGTACTATGGACCATCACTGGTGTACTATGGATTAGACTTGTGCACAATGGAAAAATTCGTTCCGTTTCGGTTCGTTTCTTTCCGGTCCTGTTGATTCGTAATCATTCGTAATTTTGCTAGACGGGATTTTTCGTGTTCGGACTCATTCGTATTTTTGCAAGCGACATTTTTCGTTGAATTTTTTGTTGCTTTATAATTCGTACTTTCGGTAGAGTACGTTGTTTTTCTTTGATTCTGGACACAACTCCTACTTTCGTAACTTTTTTTGGGTTCGTACTTTCGGTAGAGTACGTTGTTTTTCGTTGATTCTGGACACAACTCCTACTTTCGTAACTTTTTTTGGGTTCGTTGATTCGTAATTTTCCGTGTCTCTCTCACAACGACGCTGCCTATTATGCCTAATGTGCTTCGAATGGATTTGTACTTTTCTAAATACATTGCGGTTATTTGTAACGATTCGAAATCTCGTATTTTACTTTCGTTTTTAACATGCGGCTATAGGCTCCGCCCCTGTACACCATTTTCAGAGGGTTCAGCACGGTGAGGGAGAAGCAGAGAGCAGAGCAGAGTGAGTGTTATTGTGCTTCGAATGGATTCGAAATCTCGTATTTTACTTTCGTTTTTTACATGCGGCTATAACCTCCGCCCCTGTACACCATTTTGAGAGGGAGTTCAGCACGGTGTGGGAGAAGCAGAGAGCAGAGCAGAGTGAGTGTTATTGTGCTTCGTATGGATTCGTACATTCGTAACTTTTTCATAACGAATTATGCCGAAGACATTCGGGCATTCGCTATTTGCGGTATAATTTATTTCGGATTCGGTCTTATTCGTAATTGCTTTGTTCGGAAATTCGAATGCTTCCGAATGTCCGAAAGTTGCTAAATTCGGACGAATTTCAATTCGTTACGAAACGAATTGCACAAGCCTACTATGGATCATCACTGGTGTACTATGGATCATCACTGGTGTACTATGGACCATCCCTGATGTACTGTGGATCATCACTGATGTACTATGGACCATCACTGATGTACTATGGATCATCACTGGTGTACTATGGATCATCGCTGGTGTACTATGGATCATCACTGATCTACTGTGGATCATCCCTGGTGTACTATGGATCATCACTGGTGTACTATGGATCATCACTGGTGTACTATGGATCATCACTGGTGTACTATGGATCATCACTGATGTACTATGGATCATCACTGATGTACTATGGATCATCCCTGGTGTACTATGGATCATCACTGGTGTACTATGGATCATCACTGGTGTACTATGGATCATCACTGGTGTACTATGGATCATCACTGATGTACTATGGATCATCACTGATGTACTATGGATCATCACTGATGTACTATAGATCATCACTGATGTACTATAGATCATCACTGATGTACTAAGGATCATCACTGATGTACTATGGATCATCACTGATGTACTGTGGACCATCACTGATGTTCTGTGGACCATCACTGATGTACTGTGGACCATGACTGATGTACTGTGGATCATCACTGATGTACTGTGGATCATCACTGATGTACTGTGGACCATCACTGATGTTCTGTGGACCATCACTGATGCACTGTGGACCATCACTGATGTACTGTGGATCATCACTGATGTACTATGGATCATCGCTAATGTACTATGGATCATCACTGAGGTACTATGGATCATCACTGATGTACTATGGATCATCACTGATGTACTATGGACCATCACTGGTGTACTATGGATAATCACTGGTGTACTATGGATCATCACTGGTGTACTATGGACCATCCCTGATGTACTGTGGATCATCACTGATGTACTATGGACCATCACTGATGTACTATGGATCATCACTGGTGTACTGTGGACCATCACTGGTGTACTATGAATCATCACTGGTGTACTATGGATCATCACTGGTGTACTATGGATCATCACTGGTGTACTATGGACCATCCCTGATGTACTGTGGATCATCACTGATGTACTATAGATAATCACTGATGTACTATGGGCCATCACTGGTGTACTATGGATCATCACTATGTACTATGGATCATCACTGATGTACTATGAGCCATCACTGATGTACTATGGATCATCACTGGTGTACTGTGGATCATCACTGATGTACTGTGGACCATCCCTGATGTACTGTGGATCATCACTGATGTACTGTGGATCATCACTGATGTACTGTGGATCATCACTGATGTACCGTGGATCATCACTGATGTACCGTGGATCATCACTGATGTACTGTGGACCATCACTGATGTACTATGGATCATCACTGATGTACTGTGGATCATCACTGATGTACCGAGGATCATCACTGATGTACTGTGGATCATCACTGATGTATTGTGGATCATCACTGATGTACTGTGGATCATCACTGATGTACTGTGGACCATCACTGATGTACTGTGGACCATCACTGATGTACTGTGGACCATCACTGATGTACTGTGGATCATCACTGATGTACTATGGATCATCACAGAGGTACTATGGATCATCACTGATGTACTATGGATCATCACTGATGTACTGTGGATCATCACTGATGTACTGTGGGCCATCACTGATGTACTGTGGGCCATCACGGGTGTACTATGGATCATCAGTGATGTACTATGGATCATCACTGATGTACTATGGATAATCACTGATGTACTATAGATCATCACTGATGTACTGTGGATCATCCCTGGTGTACTATGGATCATCACTGGTGTACTATGGATCATCACTGGTGTACTATGGATCATCACTGATGTACTATGGATCATCACTGATGTACTATAGATCATCACTGATGTACTATAGATCATCACTGATGTACTATGAGCCATTACTGATGTACTATAGATCATCACTGATGTACTATGGATCATCACTGATGTACTATGGATCATCACTGATGTACTATGGATCATCACTGGGGTACTATGGATCATCGCTGGTGTACTATGGATCATCACTGATGTACTGTGGATCATCCCTGGTGTACTATGGATCATCACTGGTGTACTGTGGATCATCACTGATGTACTGTGGACCATCCCTGATGTACTGTGGATCATCACTGATGTACTGTGGATCATCACTGATGTACTGTGGATCATCACTGATGTACCGTGGATCATCACTGATGTACCGTGGATCATCACTGATGTACTGTGGACCATCACTGATGTACTATGGATCATCACTGATGTACTGTGGATCATCACTGATGTACCGAGGATCATCACTGATGTACTGTGGATCATCACTGATGTATTGTGGATCATCACTGATGTACTGTGGATCATCACTGATGTACTGTGGACCATCACTGATGTACTGTGGACCATCACTGATGTACTGTGGACCATCACTGATGTACTGTGGATCATCACTGATGTACTATGGATCATCACAGAGGTACTATGGATCATCACTGATGTACTATGGATCATCACTGATGTACTGTGGATCATCACTGATGTACTGTGGGCCATCACTGGTGTACTGTGGGCCATCACGGGTGTACTATGGATCATCAGTGATGTACTATGGATCATCACTGATGTACTATGGATAATCACTGATGTACTATAGATCATCACTGATGTACTGTGGATCATCCCTGGTGTACTATGGATCATCACTGGTGTACTATGGATCATCACTGGTGTACTATGGATCATCACTGATGTACTATGGATCATCACTGATGTACTATAGATCATCACTGATGTACTATAGATCATCACTGATGTACTATGAGCCATTACTGATGTACTATAGATCATCACTGATGTACTATGGATCATCACTGATGTACTATGGATCATCACTGATGTACTATGGATCATCACTGGGGTACTATGGATCATCGCTGGTGTACTATGGATCATCACTGATGTACTGTGGATCATCCCTGGTGTACTATGGATCATCACTTGTGTACTATGGATCATCACTGGTGTACTATGGATCATCACTGGTGTACTATGGATCATCACTGATGTACTATGGATCATCACTGATGTACTATGGATCATCACTGATGTACTATAGATCATCACTGATGTACTATGGATCATCACTGATGTACTATGGATCATCACTGATGTACTATGGATCATCGCTGGTGTACTATGGATCATCACTGATGTACTGTGGATCATCACTGATGTACTATGGATCATCACTGATGTACTATGGGCCATCACTGATGTACTGTGGATCATCACTGGTGTACTATGGATCATCACTGGTGTACTATGGATCATCACTGATGTACTATGGATCATCACTGATGTACTATGGATCATCACTGATGTACTATGGATCATCACTGATGTACTGTGGATCATCACTGATGTACTGTGGATCATCACTGATGTACTATAGATCATCACTGATGTACTGTGGATCATCACTGATGTACTGTGGATCATCACTGGTGTACTATAGATCATCACTGATGTACTATGGACCATCCCTGATTTACTGTGGATCATCACTGATGTACTGTGGATCATCACTGATGTACTGTGGACCATCACTGATGTACTATGGATCATCACTGATGTACTATGGATCATCACTGAGGTACTATGGATCATCACTGAGGTACTATGGATCATCACTGAGGTACTATGAATCATCACTGATGTACTATGGACCATCACTAGTGTACTATGTATCATCACTGGTGTACTATGGATCATCACTGGTGTACTGTGGACCATCACTGATGTACTGTGGATCATCACTGATGTACTATGGACCATCACTGGTGTACTATGGACCATCCCTGATGTACTGTGGATCATCACTGATGTACTGTGGATCATCACTGATGTACTATAGATCATCACTGATGTACTATGGGCCATCACTGGTGTACTATGGGCCATCACTGGTGTACTATGGGCCATCACTGGTGTACTGTGGATCATCACTGATGTACTATGGACCATCCCTGATGTACTCTGGACCATCCCTGATGTTCTGTGGATCATCACTGATGTTCTGTGGATCATCACTGATGTACTATAGATCATCACTGATGTACTACAGATCATTACTGATGTACTGTGGATCATCACTGGTGTACTATGGATCATCCCTGGTGTACTATGGATCATCACTGGTGTACTGTGGACCATCCCTGATGTACTGTGGATCATCACTGATGTACTATGGACCATCACTGGTGTACTATGGACCATCCCTGATGTACTGTGGATCATCACTGATGTACTGTGGATCATCACTGATGTACTATAGATCATCACTGATGTACTATGGGCCATCACGGGTGTACTATGGGCCATCACTGGTGTACTGTGGATCATCACTGATGTACTATGGACCATCCCTGATGTACTATGGACCATCCCTGATGTACTATGGACCATCCCTGATGTTCTGTGGATCATCACTGATGTACTGTGGATCATCACTGATGTACTATAGATCATCACTGATGTACTATAGATCATCACTGGTGTACTATAGATCATCACTGGTGTACAATGGATCATCACTGGTGTACTATGAATCATCACTGGTGTACTATGGATCATCACTGGTGTACTATGGATCATCACTGATGTACTATGGATCATCACTGATGTACTATGGATCATCACTGATGTACTATGGATCATCACTGATGTACTATGGATCATCACTGATGTACTGTGGATCATCACTGATGTACTGTGGATCATCACTGATGTACTATAGATCATCACTGATGTACTGTGGATCATCACTGATGTACTGTGGATCATCACTGGTGTACTATAGATCATCACTGATGTACTATGGACCATCCCTGGTGTACTGTGGATCATCACTGATGTACTGTGGATCATCACTGATGTACTGTGGACCATCACTGATGTACTATGGATCATCACTGATGTACTATGGATCATCACTGAGGTACTATGGATCATCACTGAGGTACTATGGATCATCACTGAGGTACTATGAATCATCACTGATGTACTATGGACCATCACTAGTGTACTATGGATCATCACTGGTGTACTATGGATCATCACTGGTGTACTGTGGACCTTCACTGATGTACTGTGGATCATCACTGATGTACTATGGACCATCACTGGTGTACTATGGACCATCCCTGATGTACTGTGGATCATCACTGATGTACTGTGGATCATCACTGATGTACTATGGATCATCACTGATGTACTATAGTTCATCACTGATGTACTGTGGATCATCACTGATGTACTATAGATCATAACTGATGTACTATGGACCATCACTGAAGTACTATGGACCATCACTGATGTACTGTGAATCATCACTGATGTACTGTGGATCATCACTGATGTACTGTGGATCATCACTGATGTACTATGGGCCATCACTGATGTACAATGAATCATCAATGATGTACTGTGGATCATCACTGATGTACTGTGGATCATCACTGATGTACTATGGATCATCACTGGTGTACTATGGACCATCCCTGATGTACTGTGGATCATCACTGATGTACTATAGTTCATCACTGATGTACTATGGATTATCACTGATGTACTATGGGCCATCACTGATGTACTATGGATCATCACTGATGTACTATGGATCATCACTGGTGTACTGTGGATCATCACTGATGTACTATGGATCATCACTGATGTACTGTGGATCATCACTGATGTACTGTGGATCATCACTGATGTACTATAGATCATCACTGATGTACTGTGGATCATCACTGATGTACTGTGGATCATCACTGGTGTACTGTGGATTATCACTGATGTACTGTGGACCATCACTGATGTACTGTGGATTATCACTGATGTACTGTGGATCATCACTGATGTACTGTGGACCATCACTGATGTTCTGTGGACCATCACTGATGTACTGTGGACCATCACTGATGTACTATGGATCATCGCTGATGTACTATGGATCATCACTGAGGTACTATGGATCATCACTGATGTACTATGGATCATCACTGATGTACTATGGACCATCACTGGTGTACTATGGATCATCACTGGTGTACTATGGATCATCACTGGTGTACTCTGGACCATCCCTGATGTACTGTGGATCATCACTGATGTACTATGGACCATCACTGATGTACTATGGATCATCACTGGTGTACAGTGGACCATCACTGGTGTACTATGAATCATCACTGGTGTACTATGGATCATCACTGGTGTACTATGGATCATCACTGGTGTACTATGGACCATCCCTGATGTACTGTGGATCATCACTGATGTACTATAGATAATCACTGATGTACTATGGGCCATCACTGGTGTACTATGGATCATCACTATGTACTATGGATCATCACTGATGTACCATGAGCCATCACTGATGTACTATGGATCATCACTGGTGTACTGTGGATCATCACTGATGTACTGTGGACCATCCCTGGTGTACTGTGGATCATCACTGATGTACTGTGGATCATCACTGATGTACTGTGGATCATCACTGATGTACCGTGGATCATCACTGATGTACTGTGGACCATCACTGATGTACTATGGATCATCACTGATGTACTGTGGATCATCACTGATGAACCGAGGATCATCACTGATGTACTGTGGATCATCACTGATGTATTGTGGATCATCACTGATGTACTGTGGATCATCACTGATGTACTGTGGACCATCACTGATGTACTGTGGACCATCACTGATGTACTGTGGACCATCACTGATGTACTGTGGATCATCACTGATGTACTATGGATCATCACAGAGGTACTATGGATCATCACTGATGTACTATGGATCATCACTGATGTACTATGGATCATCACTGAGGTACTATGGATCATCACTGATGTACTATGGATCATCACTGATGTACTATGGACCATCACTGGTGTACTATGGATCATCACTGGTGTACTATGGATCATCACTGGTGTACTATGGACCATCCCTGATGTACTGTGGATCATCACTGATGTACTATGGACCATCACTGATGTACTATGGATCATCACTGGTGTACTGTGGACCATCACTGGTGTACTATGAATCATCACTGGTGTACTATGGATCATCACTGGTGTACTATGGATCATCACTGGTGTACTATGGACCATCCCTGATGTACTGTGGATCATCACTGATGTACTATAGATAATCACTGATGTACTATGGGCCATCACTGGTGTACTATGGATCATCACTATGTACTATGGATCATCACTGATGTACTATGAGCCATCACTGATGTACTATGGATCATCACTGGTGTACTGTGGATCATCACTGATGTACTGTGGACCATCCCTGATGTACTGTGGATCATCACTGATGTACTGTGGATCATCACTGATGTACCGTGGATCATCACTGATGTACCGTGGATCATCACTGATGTACTGTGGACCATCACTGATGTACTATGGATCATCACTGATGTACTGTGGATCATCACTGATGTACCGAGGATCATCACTGATGTACTGTGGATCATCACTGATGTATTGTGGATCATCACTGATGTACTGTGGATCATCACTGATGTACTGTGGACCATCACTGATGTACTGTGGACCATCACTGATGTACTGTGGACCATCACTGATGTACTGTGGATCATCACTGATGTACTATGGATCATCACAGAGGTACTATGGATCATCACTGATGTACTATGAATCATCACTGATGTACTGTGGATCATCACTGATGTACTGTGGGCCATCACTGATGTACTGTGGGCCATCACGGGTGTACTATGGATCATCAGTGATGTACTATGGATCATCACTGATGTACTATGGATAATCACTGATGTACTATAGATCATCACTGATGTACTGTGGATCATCACTGATGTACTATGGATCATCACTGATGTACTATGGGCCATCACTGATGTACTGTGGATCATCACTGGTGTACTATGGATCATCACTGGTGTACTATGGATCATCACTGATGTACTATGGATCATCACTGATGTACTGTGGATCATCACTGATGTACTATGGATCATCACTGATGTACTGTGGATCATCACTGATGTACTGTGGATCATCACTGATGTACTATAGATCATCACTGATGTACTGTGGATCATCACTGATGTACTGTGGACCATCACTGGTGTACTATAGATCATCACTGATGTACTATGGACCATCCCTGATTTACTGTGGATCATCACTGATGTACTGTGGATCATCACTGATGTACTGTGGACCATCACTGATGTACTATGGATCATCACTGATGTACTATGGATCATCACTGAGGTACTATGAATCATCACTGATGTACTATGGACCATCACTAGTGTACTATGGATCATCACTGGTGTACAATGGATCATCACTGGTGTACTGTGGACCATCACTGATGTACTGTGGATCATCACTGATGTACTATGGACCATCACTGGTGTACTATGGACCATCCCTGATGTACTGTGGATCATCACTGATGTACTGTGGATCATCCCTGATGTACTGTGGATCATCACTGATGTACTGTGGATCATCACTGATGTACTATAGATCATCACTGATGTACTATGGGCCATCACTGGTGTACTATGGGCCATCACTGGTGTACTATGGGCCATCACTGGTGTACTGTGGATCATCACTGATGTACTATGGATCATCCCTGATGTACTCTGGACCATCCCTGATGTTCTGTGGATCATCACTGATGTTCTGTGGATCATCACTGATGTACTATAGATCATCACTGATGTACTACAGATCATTACTGATGTACTGTGGATCATCACTGGTGTACTATGGATCATCCCTGGTGTACTATGGATCATCACTGGTGTACTGTGGACCATCCCTGATGTACTGTGGATCATCACTGATGTACTATGGACCATCACTGGTGTACTATGGACCATCCCTGATGTACTGTGGATCATCACTGATGTACTGTGGATCATCACTGATGTACTATAGATCATCACTGATGTACTATGGGCCATCACTGGTGTACTATGGGCCATCACTGGTGTACTGTGGATCATCACTGATGTACTATGGACCATCCCTGATGTACTATGGACCATCCCTGATGTACTATGGACCATCCCTGATGTTCTGTGGATCATCACTGATGTACTGTGGATCATCACTGATGTACTATAGATCATCACTGATGTACTATAGATCATCACTGGTGTACTATAGATCATCACTGGTGTACAATGGATCATCACTGGTGTACTATGAATCATCACTGGTGTACTATGGATCATCACTGATGTACTATGGATCATCACTGATGTACTATGGATCATCACTGATGTACTGTGGATCATCACTGATGTACTGTGGATCATCACTGATGTACTGTGGACCATCACTGATGTACTATGGATCATCACTGGTGTACTATAGATCATCACTGATGTACTAAGGACCATCCCTGATGTACTGTGGATCATCACTGATGTACTGTGGATCATCACTGATGTACTGTGGACCATCACTGATGTACTATGGATCATCACTGATGTACTATGGGCCATCACTGATGTACTGTGGATCATCACTGGTGTACTATGGATCATCACTGGTGTACTATGGATCATCACTGATGTACTATGGATCATCACTGATGTACTGTGGATCATCACTGATGTACTATGGATCATCACTGATGTACTGTGGATCATCACTGATGTACTGTGGATCATCACTGATGTACTATAGATCATCACTGATGTACTGTGGATCATCACTGATGTACTGTGGACCATCACTGGTGTACTATAGATCATCACTGATGTACTATGGACCATCCCTGATTTACTGTGGATCATCACTGATGTACTGTGGATCATCACTGATGTACTGTGGACCATCACTGATGTACTATGGATCATCACTGATGTACTATGGATCATCACTGAGGTACTATGAATCATCACTGATGTACTATGGACCATCACTAGTGTACTATGGATCATCACTGGTGTACAATGGATCATCACTGGTGTACTGTGGACCATCACTGATGTACTGTGGATCATCACTGATGTACTATGGACCATCACTGGTGTACTATGGACCATCCCTGATGTACTGTGGATCATCACTGATGTACTGTGGATCATCCCTGATGTACTGTGGATCATCACTGATGTACTGTGGATCATCACTGATGTACTATAGATCATCACTGATGTACTATGGGCCATCACTGGTGTACTATGGGCCATCACTGGTGTACTATGGGCCATCACTGGTGTACTGTGGATCATCACTGATGTACTATGGATCATCCCTCATGTACTCTGGACCATCCCTGATGTTCTGTGGATCATCACTGATGTTCTGTGGATCATCACTGATGTACTATAGATCATCACTGATGTACTACAGATCATTACTGATGTACTGTGGATCATCACTGGTGTACTATGGATCATCCCTGGTGTACTATGGATCATCACTGGTGTACTGTGGACCATCCCTGATGTACTGTGGATCATCACTGATGTACTATGGACCATCACTGGTGTACTATGGACCATCCCTGATGTACTGTGGATCATCACTGATGTACTGTGGATCATCACTGATGTACTATAGATCATCACTGATGTACTATGGGCCATCACTGGTGTACTATGGGCCATCACTGGTGTACTGTGGATCATCACTGATGTACTATGGACCATCCCTGATGTACTATGGACCATCCCTGATGTACTATGGACCATCCCTGATGTTCTGTGGATCATCACTGATGTACTGTGGATCATCACTGATGTACTATAGATCATCACTGATGTACTATAGATCATCACTGGTGTACTATAGATCATCACTAGTGTACAATGGATCATCACTGGTGTACTATGAATCATCACTGGTGTACTATGGATCATCACTGATGTACTATGGATCATCACTGATGTACTATGGATCATCACTGATGTACTGTGGATCATCACTGATGTACTGTGGATCATCACTGATGTACTGTGGACCATCACTGATGTACTATGGATCATCACTGGTGTACTATAGATCATCACTGATGTACTAAGGACCATCCCTGATGTACTGTGGATCATCACTGATGTACTGTGGATCATCACTGATGTACTGTGGACCATCACTGATGTACTATGGATCATCACTGATGTACTATGGATCATCACTGAGGTACTATGGATCATCACTGAGGTACTATGGATCATCACTGAGGTACTATGAATCATCACTGATGTACTATGGACCATCACTAGTGTACTATGGATCATCACTGGTGTACTATGGATCATCACTGGTGTACTGTGGACCTTCACTGATGTACTGTGGATCATCACTGATGTACTATGGACCATCACTGGTGTACTATGGACCATCCCTGATGTACTGTGGATCATCACTGATGTACTGTGGATCATCACTGATGTACTATGGATCATCACTGATGTACTATAGTTCATCACTGATGTACTGTGGATCATCACTGATGTACTATAGATCATAACTGATGTACTATGGACCATCACTGAAGTACTATGGACCATCACTGATGTACTGTGGATCATCACTGATGTACTGTGGATCATCACTGATGTACTGTGGATCATCACTGATGTACTATGGGCCATCACTGATGTACAATGAATCATCAATGATGTACTGTGGATCATCACTGATGTACTGTGGATCATCACTGATGTACTATGGATCATCACTGGTGTACTATGGACCATCCCTGATGTACTGTGGATCATCACTGATGTACTATAGTTCATCACTGATGTACTATGGATTATCACTGATGTACTATGGGCCATCACTGATGTACTATGGATCATCACTGATGTACTATGGATCATCACTGGTGTACTGTGGATCATCACTGATGTACTATGGATCATCACTGATGTACTGTGGATCATCACTGATGTACTGTGGATCATCACTGATGTACTATAGATCATCACTGATGTACTGTGGATCATCACTGATGTACTGTGGATCATCACTGTTGTACTGTGGATTATCACTGATGTACTGTGGACCATCACTGATGTACTGTGGATTATCACTGATGTACTGTGGATCATCACTGATGTACTGTGGACCATCACTGATGTTCTGTGGACCATCACTGATGTACTGTGGACCATCACTGATGTACTATGGATCATCGCTGATGTACTATGGATCATCACTGAGGTACTATGGATCATCACTGATGTACTATGGATCATCACTGATGTACTATGGACCATCACTGGTGTACTATGGATCATCACTGGTGTACTATGGATCATCACTGGTGTACTATGGACCATCTCTGATGTACTGTGGATCATCACTGATGTACTATGGACCATCACTGATGTACTATGGATCATCACTGGTGTACAGTGGACCATCACTGGTGTACTATGAATCATCACTGGTGTACTATGGATCATCACTGGTGTACTATGGATCATCACTGGTGTACTATGGACCATCCCTGATGTACTGTGGATCATCACTGATGTACTATAGATAATCACTGATGTACTATGGGCCATCACTGGTGTACTATGGATCATCACTATGTACTATGGATCATCACTGATGTACCATGAGCCATCACTGATGTACTATGGATCATCACTGGTGTACTGTGGATCATCACTGATGTACTGTGGACCATCCCTGGTGTACTGTGGATCATCACTGATGTACTGTGGATCATTACTGATGTACTGTGGATCATCACTGATGTACCGTGGATCATCACTGATGTACTGTGGACCATCACTGATGTACTATGGATCATCACTGATGTACTGTGGATCATCACTGATGAACCGAGGATCATCACTGATGTACTGTGGATCATCACTGATGTATTGTGGATCATCACTGATGTACTGTGGATCATCACTGATGTACTGTGGACCATCACTGATGTACTGTGGACCATCACTGATGTACTGTGGATCATCACTGATGTACTGTGGATCATCACTGATGTACTATGGATCATCACAGAGGTACTATGGATCATCACTGATGTACTATGGATCATCACTGATGTACCGTGGATCATCACTGATGTACTGTGGGCCATCACTGATGTACTGTGGGCCATCACGGGTGTACTATGGATCATCAGTGATGTACTATGGATCATCACTGATGTACTATGGATAATCACTGATGTACTATAGATCATCACTGATGTACTTTGGATCATCACTGATGTACTATGGATCATCCCTGGTGTACTATGGATCATCACTGGTGTACTATGGATCATCACTGGTGTACCGTGGATCATCACTGATGTACCGAGGATCATCACTGATGTACCGTGGATCATCACTGATGTACCGTGGATCATCACTGATGTACCGAGGATCATCACTGATGTACTGTGGATCATCACTGATTTACTGTGGATCATCACTGGTGTACTATGAATCATCACTGGTATACTATGGATCATCACTGGTGTACTATGGATCATCAGTGGTGTACTATGGACCATCCCTGATGTACTGTGGATCATCACTGATGTACTATAGTTCATCACTGATGTACTGTGGATCATCACTGATGTACTATAGATCATAACTGATGTACTATGGACCATCACTGAAGTACTATGGACCATCACTGATGTACTGTGGATCATCACTGATGTACTGTGGATCATCACTGATGTACTGTGGATCATCACTGATGTACTATGGGCCATCACTGATGTACAATGAATCATCAATGATGTACTGTGGATCATCACTGATGTACTGTGGATCATCACTGATGTACTATGGATCATCACTGGTGTACTATGGACCATCCCTGATGTACTGTGGATCATCACTGATGTACTATAGTTCATCACTGATGCACTATGGATTATCACTGATGTACTATGGGCCACCACTGATGTACTATGGATCATCACTGATGTACTATGGATCATCACTGGTGTACTGTGGATCATCACTGATGTACTATGGATCATCACTGATGTACTGTGGATCATCACTGATGTACTATAGATCATCACTGATGTACTGTGGATCATCACTGATGTACTGTGGATCATCACTGGTGTACTGTGGATTATCACTGATGTACTGTGGACCATCACTGATGTACTGTGGATTATCACTGATGTACTGTGGATCATCACTGATGTACTGTGGACCATCACTGATGTTCTGTGGACCATCACTGATGTACTGTGGACCATCACTGATGTACTGTGGATCATCACTGATGTACTATGGATCATCGCTGATGTACTATGGATCATCACTGAGGTACTATGGATCATCACTGATGTACTATGGATCATCACTGATGTACTATGGACCATCACTGGTGTACTATGGATCATCACTGGTGTACTATGGATCATCACTGGTGTACTATGGACCATCCCTGATGTACTGTGGATCATCACTGATGTACTATGGACCATCACTGATGTACTATGGATCATCACTGGTGTACTGTGGACCATCACTGGTGTACTATGAATCATCACTGGTGTACTATGGATCATCACTGGTGTACTATGGATCATCACTGGTGTACTATGGACCATCCCTGATGTACTGTGGATCATCACTGATGTACTATAGATAATCACTGATGTACTATGGGCCATCACTGGTGTACTATGGATCATCACTATGTACTATGGATCATCACTGATGTACTATGAGCCATCACTGATGTACTATGGATCATCACTGGTGTACTGTGGATCATCACTGATGTACTGTGGACCATCCCTGATGTACTGTGGATCATCACTGATGTACTGTGGATCATCACTGATGTACCGTGGATCATCACTGATGTACCGTGGATCATCACTGATGTACTGTGGACCATCACTGATGTACTATGGATCATCACTGATGTACTGTGGATCATCACTGATGTACCGAGGATCATCACTGATGTACTGTGGATCATCACTGATGTATTGTGGATCATCACTGATGTACTGTGGATCATCACTGATGTACTGTGGACCATCACTGATGTACTGTGGACCATCACTGATGTACTGTGGACCATCACTGATGTACTGTGGATCATCACTGATGTACTATGGATCATCACAGAGGTACTATGGATCATCACTGATGTACTATGGATCATCACTGATGTACTGTGGATCATCACTGATGTACTGTGGGCCATCACTGATGTACTGTGGGCCATCACGGGTGTACTATGGATCATCAGTGATGTACTATGGATCATCACTGATGTACTATGGATCATCACTGATGTACTATGGACCATCCCTGATGTACTGTGGATCATCACTGATGTACTATAGATAATCACTGATGTACTATGGGCCATCACTGGTGTACTATGGATCATCACTATGTACTATGGATCATCACTGATGTACCATGAGCCATCACTGATGTACTATGGATCATCACTGGTGTACTGTGGATCATCACTGATGTACTGTGGACCATCCCTGGTGTACTGTGGATCATCACTGATGTACTGTGGATCATTACTGATGTACTGTGGATCATCACTGATGTACCGTGGATCATCACTGATGTACTGTGGACCATCACTGATGTACTATGGATCATCACTGATGTACTGTGGATCATCACTGATGAACCGAGGATCATCACTGATGTACTGTGGATCATCACTGATGTATTGTGGATCATCACTGATGTACTGTGGATCATCACTGATGTACTGTGGACCATCACTGATGTACTGTGGACCATCACTGATGTACTGTGGATCATCACTGATGTACTGTGGATCATCACTGATGTACTATGGATCATCACAGAGGTACTATGGATCATCACTGATGTACTATGGATCATCACTGATGTACCGTGGATCATCACTGATGTACTGTGGGCCATCACTGATGTACTGTGGGCCATCACGGGTGTACTATGGATCATCAGTGATGTACTATGGATCATCACTGATGTACTATGGATAATCACTGATGTACTATAGATCATCACTGATGTACTTTGGATCATCACTGATGTACTATGGATCATCCCTGGTGTACTATGGATCATCACTGGTGTACTATGGATCATCACTGGTGTACCGTGGATCATCACTGATGTACCGAGGATCATCACTGATGTACCGTGGATCATCACTGATGTACCGTGGATCATCACTGATGTACCGAGGATCATCACTGATGTACTGTGGATCATCACTGATTTACTGTGGATCATCACTGGTGTACTATGAATCATCACTGGTATACTATGGATCATCACTGGTGTACTATGGATCATCAGTGGTGTACTATGGACCATCCCTGATGTACTGTGGATCATCACTGATGTACTATAGTTCATCACTGATGTACTGTGGATCATCACTGATGTACTATAGATCATAACTGATGTACTATGGACCATCACTGAAGTACTATGGACCATCACTGATGTACTGTGGATCATCACTGATGTACTGTGGATCATCACTGATGTACTGTGGATCATCACTGATGTACTATGGGCCATCACTGATGTACAATGAATCATCAATGATGTACTGTGGATCATCACTGATGTACTGTGGATCATCACTGATGTACTATGGATCATCACTGGTGTACTATGGACCATCCCTGATGTACTGTGGATCATCACTGATGTACTATAGTTCATCACTGATGCACTATGGATTATCACTGATGTACTATGGGCCATCACTGATGTACTATGGATCATCACTGATGTACTATGGATCATCACTGGTGTACTGTGGATCATCACTGATGTACTATGGATCATCACTGATGTACTGTGGATCATCACTGATGTACTATAGATCATCACTGATGTACTGTGGATCATCACTGATGTACTGTGGATCATCACTGGTGTACTGTGGATTATCACTGATGTACTGTGGACCATCACTGATGTACTGTGGATTATCACTGATGTACTGTGGATCATCACTGATGTACTATGGATCATCACTGATGTACTGTGGATCATCACTGATGTACTGTGGGCCATCACTGATGTACTGTGGGCCATCACGGGTGTACTATGGATCATCAGTGATGTACTATGGATCATCACTGATGTACTATGGATCATCACTGATGTACTATGGACCATCCCTGATGTACTGTGGATCATCACTGATGTACTATAGATAATCACTGATGTACTATGGGCCATCACTGGTGTACTATGGATCATCACTATGTACTATGGATCATCACTGATGTACCATGAGCCATCACTGATGTACTATGGATCATCACTGGTGTACTGTGGATCATCACTGATGTACTGTGGACCATCCCTGGTGTACTGTGGATCATCACTGATGTACTGTGGATCATTACTGATGTACTGTGGATCATCACTGATGTACCGTGGATCATCACTGATGTACTGTGGACCATCACTGATGTACTATGGATCATCACTGATGTACTGTGGATCATCACTGATGAACCGAGGATCATCACTGATGTACTGTGGATCATCACTGATGTATTGTGGATCATCACTGATGTACTGTGGATCATCACTGATGTACTGTGGACCATCACTGATGTACTGTGGACCATCACTGATGTACTGTGGATCATCACTGATGTACTGTGGATCATCACTGATGTACTATGGATCATCACAGAGGTACTATGGATCATCACTGATGTACTATGGATCATCACTGATGTACCGTGGATCATCACTGATGTACTGTGGGCCATCACTGATGTACTGTGGGCCATCACGGGTGTACTATGGATCATCAGTGATGTACTTGTGATCATCACTGATGTACTATGGATAATCACTGATGTACTATAGATCATCACTGATGTACTTTGGATCATCACTGATGTACTATGGATCATCCCTGGTGTACTATGGATCATCACTGGTGTACTATGGATCATCACTGGTGTACCGTGGATCATCACTGATGTACCGAGGATCATCACTGATGTACCGTGGATCATCACTGATGTACCGTGGATCATCACTGATGTACCGAGGATCATCACTGATGTACTGTGGATCATCACTGATTTACTGTGGATCATCACTGGTGTACTATGAATCATCACTGGTATACTATGGATCATCACTGGTGTACTATGGATCATCAGTGGTGTACTATGGACCATCCCTGATGTACTGTGGATCATCACTGATGTACTATAGTTCATCACTGATGTACTGTGGATCATCACTGATGTACTATAGATCATAACTGATGTACTATGGACCATCACTGAAGTACTATGGACCATCACTGATGTACTGTGGATCATCACTGATGTACTGTGGATCATCACTGATGTACTGTGGATCATCACTGATGTACTATGGGCCATCACTGATGTACAATGAATCATCAATGATGTACTGTGGATCATCACTGATGTACTGTGGATCATCACTGATGTACTATGGATCATCACTGGTGTACTATGGACCATCCCTGATGTACTGTGGATCATCACTGATGTACTATAGTTCATCACTGATGCACTATGGATTATCACTGATGTACTATGGGCCATCACTGATGTACTATGGATCATCACTGATGTACTATGGATCATCACTGGTGTACTGTGGATCATCACTGATGTACTATGGATCATCACTGATGTACTGTGGATCATCACTGATGTACTATAGATCATCACTGATGTACTGTGGATCATCACTGATGTACTGTGGATCATCACTGGTGTACTGTGGATTATCACTGATGTACTGTGGACCATCACTGATGTACTGTGGATTATCACTGATGTACTGTGGATCATCACTGATGTACTGTGGACCATCACTGATGTTCTGTGGACCATCACTGATGTACTGTGGACCATCACTGATGTACTATGGACCATCACTGGTGTACTATGGATCATCACTGGTGTACTATGGATCATCACTGGTGTACTATGGACCATCCCTGATGTACTGTGGATCATCACTGATGTACTATGGACCATCACTGATGTACTATGGATCATCACTGGTGTACTGTGGACCATCACTGGTGTACTATGAATCATCACTGGTGTACTATGGATCATCACTGGTGTACTATGGATCATCACTGGTGTACTATGGACCATCCCTGATGTACTGTGGATCATCACTGATGTACTATAGATAATCACTGATGTACTATGGGCCATCACTGGTGTACTATGGATCATCACTATGTACTATGGATCATCACTGATGTACTATGAGCCATCACTGATGTACTATGGATCATCACTGGTGTACTGTGGATCATCACTGATGTACTGTGGACCATCCCTGATGTACTGTGGATCATCACTGATGTACTGTGGATCATCACTGATGTACCGTGGATCATCACTGATGTACCGTGGATCATCACTGATGTACTGTGGACCATCACTGATGTACTATGGATCATCACTGATGTACTGTGGATCATCACTGATGTACCGAGGATCATCACTGATGTACTGTGGATCATCACTGATGTATTGTGGATCATCACTGATGTACTGTGGATCATCACTGATGTACTGTGGACCATCACTGATGTACTGTGGACCATCACTGATGTACTGTGGACCATCACTGATGTACTGTGGATCATCACTGATGTACTATGGATCATCACAGAGGTACTATGGATCATCACTGATGTACTATGGATCATCACTGATGTACTGTGGATCATCACTGATGTACTGTGGGCCATCACTGATGTACTGTGGGCCATCACGGGTGTACTATGGATCATCAGTGATGTACTATGGATCATCACTGATGTACTATGGATAATCACTGATGTACTATAGATCATCACTGATGTACTGTGGATCATCACTGATGTACTATGGATCATCCCTGGTGTACTATGGATCATCAATGGTGTACTATGGATCATCACTGGTGTACTATGGATCATCACTGGTGTACTATGGATCATCACTGATGTACTATAAATCATCACTGATGTACTATGGATCATCACTGATGTACTATAGATCATCACTGATGTACTATGAGCCATCACTGATGTACTATAGATCATCACTGATGTACTATGGATCATCACTGATGTACTATGGATCATCACTGATGTACTATGGATCATCACTGGTGTACTATGGATCATCGCTGGTGTACTATGGATCATCACTGATCTACTGTGGATCATCCCTGGTGTACTATGGATCATCACTGGTGTACTATGGATCATCACTGGTGTACTATGGATCATCACTGATGTACTATGGATCATCACTGATGTACTATGGATCATCACTGATGTACTATGGATCATCACTGATGTACTATAGATCATCACTGATGTACTATGGATCATCACTGATGTACTATGGATCATCACTGATGTACTGTGGACCATCACTGATGTTCTGTGGACCATCACTGATGTACTGTGGACCATGACTGATGTACTGTGGATCATCACTGATGTACTGTGGATCATCACTGATGTACTGTGGACCATCACTGATGTACCGTGGATCATCACTGATGTACTGTGGATCATCACTGATGTACTATGGGCCATCACTGATGTACAATGAATCATCAATGATGTACTGTGGATCATCACTGATGTACTGTGGATCATCACTGATGTACTATGGATCATCACTGGTGTACTATGGACCATCCCTGATGTACTGTGGATCATCACTGATGTACTATAGTTCATCACTGATGTACTATGGATTATCACTGATGTACTATGGGCCATCACTGATGTACTATGGATCATCACTGATGTATTATGGATCATCACTGGTGTACTGTGGATCATCACTGATGTACTATGGATCATCACTGATGTACTGTGGATCATCACTGATGTACTATAGATCATCACTGATGTACTGTGGATCATCACTGATGTACTGTGGATCATCACTGGTGTACTGTGGATTATCACTGATGTACTGTGGACCATCACTGATGTACTGTGGATTATCACTGATGTACTGTGGATCATCACTGATGTACTGTGGACCATCACTGATGTTCTGTGGACCATCACTGATGTACTGTGGACCATCACTGATGTACTGTGGATCATCACTGATGTACTATGGATCATCGCTGATGTACTATGGATCATCACTGAGGTACTATGGATCATCACTGATGTACTATGGATCATCACTGATGTACTATGGACCATCACTGGTGTACTATGGATCATCACTGGTGTACTATGGATCATCACTGGTGTACTATGGACCATCCCTGATGTACTGTGGATCATCACTGATGTACTATGGACCATCACTGATGTACTATGGATCATCACTGGTGTACTGTGGACCATCACTGGTGTACTATGAATCATCACTGGTGTACTATGGATCATCACTGGTGTACTATGGATCATCACTGGTGTACTATGGACCATCCCTGATGTACTGTGGATCATCACTGATGTACTATAGATAATCACTGATGTACTATGGGCCATCACTGGTGTACTATGGATCATCACTATGTACTATGGATCATCACTGATGTACTATGAGCCATCACTGATGTACTATGGATCATCACTGGTGTACTGTGGATCATCACTGATGTACTGTGGACCATCCCTGATGTACTGTGGATCATCACTGATGTACTGTGGATCATCACTGATGTACCGTGGATCATCACTGATGTACCGTGGATCATCACTGATGTACTGTGGACCATCACTGATGTACTATGGATCATCACTGATGTACTGTGGATCATCACTGATGTACCGAGGATCATCACTGATGTACTGTGGATCATCACTGATGTATTGTGGATCATCACTGATGTACTGTGGATCATCACTGATGTACTGTGGACCATCACTGATGTACTGTGGACCATCACTGATGTACTGTGGACCATCACTGATGTACTGTGGATCATCACTGATGTACTATGGATCATCACAGAGGTACTATGGATCATCACTGATGTACTATGGATCATCACTGATGTACTGTGGATCATCACTGATGTACTGTGGGCCATCACTGATGTACTGTGGGCCATCACGGGTGTACTATGGATCATCAGTGATGTACTATGGATCATCACTGATGTACTATGGATAATCACTGATGTACTATAGATCATCACTGATGTACTGTGGATCATCACTGATGTACTATGGATCATCCCTGGTGTACTATGGATCATCACTGGTGTACTATGGATCATCACTGGTGTACTATGGATCATCACTGATGTACTATGGATCATCACTGATGTACTATGGATCATCACTGATGTACTATAGATCATCACTGATGTACTATGAGCCATCACTGATGTACTATAGATCATCACTGATGTACTATGGATCATCACTGATGTACTATGGATCATCACTGGTGTACTATGGATCATCGCTGGTGTACTATGGATCATCACTGATCTACTGTGGATCATCCCTGGTGTACTATGGATCATCACTGGTGTACTATGGATCATCACTGGTGTACTATGGATCATCACTGATGTACTATGGATCATCACTGATGTACTATGGATCATCACTGATGTACTATGGATCATCATTGATGTACTATAGATCATCACTGATGTACTATGGATCATCACTGATGTACTATGGATCATCACTGATGTACTGTGGACCATCACTGATGTTCTGTGGACCATCACTGATGTACTGTGGACCATGACTGATGTACTGTGGATCATCACTGATGTACTGTGGATCATCACTGATGTACTGTGGACCATCACTGATGTTCTGTGGACCATCACTGATGCACTGTGGACCATCACTGATGTACTGTGGATCATCACTGATGTACTATGGATCATCGCTGATGTACTATGGATCATCGCTGAGGTATTATGGATCATCACTGATGTACTATGGATCATCACTGATGTACTATGGACCATCACTGGTGTACTATGGATCATCACTGGTGTACTATAGATCATCACTGGTGTACTATGGACCATCCCTGATGTACTGTGGATCATCACTGATGTACTATGGACCATCACTGATGTACTATGGATCATCACTGGTGTACTGTGGACCATCACTGGTGTACTATGAATCATCACTGGTGTACTATGGATCATCACTGGTGTACTATGGATCATCACTGGTGTACTATGGACCATCCCTGATGTACTGTGGATCATCACTGATGTACTATAGATAATCACTGATGTACTATGGGCCATCACTAGTGTACTATGGATCATCACTATGTACTATGGATCATCACTGATGTACTATGAGCCATCACTGATGTACTATGGATCATCACTGGTGTACTGTGGATCATCACTGATGTACTGTGGACCATCCCTGATGTACTGTGGATCATCACTGATGTACTGTGGATCATCACTGATGTACTGTGGATCATCACTGATGTACCGTGGATCATCACTGATGTACCGTGGATCATCACTGATGTACTGTGGACCATCACTGATGTACTATGGATCATCACTGATGTACTGTGGATCATCACTGATGTACCGAGGATCATCACTGATGTACTGTGGATCATAACTGATGTATTGTGGATCATCACTGATGTACTGTGGATCATCACTGATGTACTGTGGACCATCACTGATGTACTGTGGACCATCACTGATGTACTGTGGATCATCACTGATGTACTATGGATCATCACAGAGGTACTATGGATCATCACTGATGTACTATGGATCATCACTGATGTACTGTGGATCATCACTGATGTACTGTGGGCCATCACTGATGTACTGTGGGCCATCACGGGTGTACTATGGATCATCAGTGATGTACTATGGATCATCACTGATGTACTATGGATAATCACTGATGTACTATAGATCATCACTGATGTACTGTGGATCATCACTGATGTACTGTGGATCATCCCTGGTGTACTATGGATCATCACTGGTGTACTATGGATCATCACTGGTGTACTATGGATCATCACTGATGTACTATGGATCATCACTGATGTACTATAGATCATCACTGATGTACTATAGATCATCACTGATGTACTATGAGCCATTACTGATGTACTATAGATCATCACTGATGTACTATGGATCATCACTGATGTACTATGGATCATCACTGATGTACTATGGATCATCACTGGTGTACTATGGATCATCGCTGGTGTACTATGGATCATCACTGATGTACTGTGGATCATCCCTGGTGTACTATGGATCATCACTTGTGTACTATGGATCATCACTGGTGTACTATGGATCATCACTGGTGTACTATGGATCATCACTGATGTACTATGGATCATCACTGATGTACTATGGATCATCACTGATGTACTATAGATCATCACTGATGTACTATGGATCATCACTGATGTACTATGGATCATCACTGATGTACTATGGATCATCGCTGGTGTACTATGGATCATCACTGATGTACTGTGGATCATCACTGATGTACTATGGATCATCACTGATGTACTATGGGCCATCACTGATGTACTGTGGATCATCACTGGTGTACTATGGATCATCACTGGTGTACTATGGATCATCACTGATGTACTATGGATCATCACTGATGTACTATGGATCATCACTGATGTACTATGGATCATCACTGATGTACTATGGATCATCACTGATGTACTGTGGATCATCACTGATGTACTGTGGATCATCACTGATGTACTATAGATCATCACTGATGTACTATAGATCATCACTGATGTACTATGAGCCATTACTGATGTACTATAGATCATCACTGATGTACTATGGATCATCACTGATGTACTATGGATCATCACTGATGTACTATGGATCATCACTGGTGTACTATGGATCATCTCTGGTGTACTATGGATCATCACTGATGTACTGTGGATCATCCCTGGTGTACTATGGATCATCACTTGTGTACAATGGATCATCACTGGTGTACTATGGATCATCACTGGTGTACTATGGATCATCACTGATGTACTATGGATCATCACTGATGTACTATGGATCATCACTGATGTACTATGGATCATCACTGATGTACTATAGATCATCACTGATGTACTATGGATCATCACTGATGTACTATGGATCATCGCTGGTGTACTATGGATCATCACTGATGTACTGTGGATCATCACTGATGTACTATGGATCATCACTGATGTACTGTGGACCATCACTGATGTACTGTGGACCATCACTGATGTACTGTGGATCATCACTGATGTACTATGGATCATCACAGAGGTACTATGGATCATCACTGATGTACTATGGATCATCACTGATGTACTGTGGATCATCACTGATGTACTGTGGGCCATCACTGATGTACTGTGGGCCATCACGGGTGTACTATGGATCATCAGTGATGTACTATGGATCATCACTGATGTACTATGGATAATCACTGATGTACTATAGATCATCACTGATGTACTGTGGATCATCCCTGGTGTACTATGGATCATCACTGGTGTACTATGGATCATCACTGGTGTACTATGGATCATCACTGATGTACTATGGATCATCACTGATGTACTATAGATCATCACTGATGTACTATAGATCATCACTGATGTACTATGAGCCATTACTGATGTACTATAGATCATCACTGATGTACTATGGATCATCACTGATGTACTATGGATCATCACTGATGTACTATGGATCATCACTGGGGTACTATGGATCATCGCTGGTGTACTATGGATCATCACTGATGTACTGTGGATCATCCCTGGTGTACTATGGATCATCACTGGTGTACTGTGGATCATCACTGATGTACTGTGGACCATCCCTGATGTACTGTGGATCATCACTGATGTACTGTGGATCATCACTGATGTACTGTGGATCATCACTGATGTACCGTGGATCATCACTGATGTACCGTGGATCATCACTGATGTACTGTGGACCATCACTGATGTACTATGGATCATCACTGATGTACTGTGGATCATCACTGATGTACCGAGGATCATCACTGATGTACTGTGGATCATCACTGATGTATTGTGGATCATCACTGATGTACTGTGGATCATCACTGATGTACTGTGGACCATCACTGATGTACTGTGGACCATCACTGATGTACTGTGGACCATCACTGATGTACTGTGGATCATCACTGATGTACTATGGATCATCACAGAGGTACTATGGATCATCACTGATGTACTATGGATCATCACTGATGTACTGTGGATCATCACTGATGTACTGTGGGCCATCACTGGTGTACTGTGGGCCATCACGGGTGTACTATGGATCATCAGTGATGTACTATGGATCATCACTGATGTACTATGGATAATCACTGATGTACTATAGATCATCACTGATGTACTGTGGATCATCCCTGGTGTACTATGGATCATCACTGGTGTACTATGGATCATCACTGGTGTACTATGGATCATCACTGATGTACTATGGATCATCACTGATGTACTATAGATCATCACTGATGTACTATAGATCATCACTGATGTACTATGAGCCATTACTGATGTACTATAGATCATCACTGATGTACTATGGATCATCACTGATGTACTATGGATCATCACTGATGTACTATGGATCATCACTGGGGTACTATGGATCATCGCTGGTGTACTATGGATCATCACTGATGTACTGTGGATCATCCCTGGTGTACTATGGATCATCACTTGTGTACTATGGATCATCACTGGTGTACTATGGATCATCACTGGTGTACTATGGATCATCACTGATGTACTATGGATCATCACTGATGTACTATGGATCATCACTGATGTACTATAGATCATCACTGATGTACTATGGATCATCACTGATGTACTATGGATCATCACTGATGTACTATGGATCATCGCTGGTGTACTATGGATCATCACTGATGTACTGTGGATCATCACTGATGTACTATGGATCATCACTGATGTACTATGGGCCATCACTGATGTACTGTGGATCATCACTGGTGTACTATGGATCATCACTGGTGTACTATGGATCATCACTGATGTACTATGGATCATCACTGATGTACTATGGATCATCACTGATGTACTATGGATCATCACTGATGTACTGTGGATCATCACTGATGTACTGTGGATCATCACTGATGTACTATAGATCATCACTGATGTACTGTGGATCATCACTGATGTACTGTGGATCATCACTGGTGTACTATAGATCATCACTGATGTACTATGGACCATCCCTGATTTACTGTGGATCATCACTGATGTACTGTGGATCATCACTGATGTACTGTGGACCATCACTGATGTACTATGGATCATCACTGATGTACTATGGATCATCACTGAGGTACTATGGATCATCACTGAGGTACTATGGATCATCACTGAGGTACTATGAATCATCACTGATGTACTATGGACCATCACTAGTGTACTATGGATCATCACTGGTGTACTATGGATCATCACTGGTGTACTGTGGACCATCACTGATGTACTGTGGATCATCACTGATGTACTATGGACCATCACTGGTGTACTATGGACCATCCCTGATGTACTGTGGATCATCACTGATGTACTGTGGATCATCACTGATGTACTATAGATCATCACTGATGTACTATGGGCCATCACTGGTGTACTATGGGCCATCACTGGTGTACTATGGGCCATCACTGGTGTACTGTGGATCATCACTGATGTACTATGGACCATCCCTGATGTACTCTGGACCATCCCTGATGTTCTGTGGATCATCACTGATGTTCTGTGGATCATCACTGATGTACTATAGATCATCACTGATGTACTACAGATCATTACTGATGTACTGTGGATCATCACTGGTGTACTATGGATCATCCCTGGTGTACTATGGATCATCACTGGTGTACTGTGGACCATCCCTGATGTACTGTGGATCATCACTGATGTACTATGGACCATCACTGGTGTACTATGGACCATCCCTGATGTACTGTGGATCATCACTGATGTACTGTGGATCATCACTGATGTACTATAGATCATCACTGATGTACTATGGGCCATCACGGGTGTACTATGGGCCATCACTGGTGTACTGTGGATCATCACTGATGTACTATGGACCATCCCTGATGTACTATGGACCATCCCTGATGTACTATGGACCATCCCTGATGTTCTGTGGATCATCACTGATGTACTGTGGATCATCACTGATGTACTATAGATCATCACTGATGTACTATAGATCATCACTGGTGTACTATAGATCATCACTGGTGTACAATGGATCATCACTGGTGTACTATGAATCATCACTGGTGTACTATGGATCATCACTGGTGTACTATGGATCATCACTGATGTACTATGGATCATCACTGATGTACTATGGATCATCACTGATGTACTATGGATCATCACTGATGTACTATGGATCATCACTGATGTACTGTGGATCATCACTGATGTACTGTGGATCATCACTGATGTACTATAGATCATCACTGATGTACTGTGGATCATCACTGATGTACTGTGGATCATCACTGGTGTACTATAGATCATCACTGATGTACTATGGACCATCCCTGGTGTACTGTGGATCATCACTGATGTACTGTGGATCATCACTGATGTACTGTGGACCATCACTGATGTACTATGGATCATCACTGATGTACTATGGATCATCACTGAGGTACTATGGATCATCACTGAGGTACTATGGATCATCACTGAGGTACTATGAATCATCACTGATGTACTATGGACCATCACTAGTGTACTATGGATCATCACTGGTGTACTATGGATCATCACTGGTGTACTGTGGACCTTCACTGATGTACTGTGGATCATCACTGATGTACTATGGACCATCACTGGTGTACTATGGACCATCCCTGATGTACTGTGGATCATCACTGATGTACTGTGGATCATCACTGATGTACTATGGATCATCACTGATGTACTATAGTTCATCACTGATGTACTGTGGATCATCACTGATGTACTATAGATCATAACTGATGTACTATGGACCATCACTGAAGTACTATGGACCATCACTGATGTACTGTGGATCATCACTGATGTACTGTGGATCATCACTGATGTACTGTGGATCATCACTGATGTACTATGGGCCATCACTGATGTACAATGAATCATCAATGATGTACTGTGGATCATCACTGATGTACTGTGGATCATCACTGATGTACTATGGATCATCACTGGTGTACTATGGACCATCCCTGATGTACTGTGGATCATCACTGATGTACTATAGTTCATCACTGATGTACTATGGATTATCACTGATGTACTATGGGCCATCACTGATGTACTATGGATCATCACTGATGTACTATGGATCATCACTGGTGTACTGTGGATCATCACTGATGTACTATGGATCATCACTGATGTACTGTGGATCATCACTGATGTACTGTGGATCATCACTGATGTACTATAGATCATCACTGATGTACTGTGGATCATCACTGATGTACTGTGGATCATCACTGGTGTACTGTGGATTATCACTGATGTACTGTGGACCATCACTGATGTACTGTGGATTATCACTGATGTACTGTGGATCATCACTGATGTACTGTGGACCATCACTGATGTTCTGTGGACCATCACTGATGTACTGTGGACCATCACTGATGTACTATGGATCATCGCTGATGTACTATGGATCATCACTGAGGTACTATGGATCATCACTGATGTACTATGGATCATCACTGATGTACTATGGACCATCACTGGTGTACTATGGATCATCACTGGTGTACTATGGATCATCACTGGTGTACTCTGGACCATCCCTGATGTACTGTGGATCATCACTGATGTACTATGGACCATCACTGATGTACTATGGATCATCACTGGTGTACAGTGGACCATCACTGGTGTACTATGAATCATCACTGGTGTACTATGGATCATCACTGGTGTACTATGGATCATCACTGGTGTACTATGGACCATCCCTGATGTACTGTGGATCATCACTGATGTACTATAGATAATCACTGATGTACTATGGGCCATCACTGGTGTACTATGGATCATCACTATGTACTATGGATCATCACTGATGTACCATGAGCCATCACTGATGTACTATGGATCATCACTGGTGTACTGTGGATCATCACTGATGTACTGTGGACCATCCCTGGTGTACTGTGGATCATCACTGATGTACTGTGGATCATCACTGATGTACTGTGGATCATCACTGATGTACCGTGGATCATCACTGATGTACTGTGGACCATCACTGATGTACTATGGATCATCACTGATGTACTGTGGATCATCACTGATGAACCGAGGATCATCACTGATGTACTGTGGATCATCACTGATGTATTGTGGATCATCACTGATGTACTGTGGATCATCACTGATGTACTGTGGACCATCACTGATGTACTGTGGACCATCACTGATGTACTGTGGACCATCACTGATGTACTGTGGATCATCACTGATGTACTATGGATCATCACAGAGGTACTATGGATCATCACTGATGTACTATGGATCATCACTGATGTACTATGGATCATCACTGAGGTACTATGGATCATCACTGATGTACTATGGATCATCACTGATGTACTATGGACCATCACTGGTGTACTATGGATCATCACTGGTGTACTATGGATCATCACTGGTGTACTATGGACCATCCCTGATGTACTGTGGATCATCACTGATGTACTATGGACCATCACTGATGTACTATGGATCATCACTGGTGTACTGTGGACCATCACTGGTGTACTATGAATCATCACTGGTGTACTATGGATCATCACTGGTGTACTATGGATCATCACTGGTGTACTATGGACCATCCCTGATGTACTGTGGATCATCACTGATGTACTATAGATAATCACTGATGTACTATGGGCCATCACTGGTGTACTATGGATCATCACTATGTACTATGGATCATCACTGATGTACTATGAGCCATCACTGATGTACTATGGATCATCACTGGTGTACTGTGGATCATCACTGATGTACTGTGGACCATCCCTGATGTACTGTGGATCATCACTGATGTACTGTGGATCATCACTGATGTACCGTGGATCATCACTGATGTACCGTGGATCATCACTGATGTACTGTGGACCATCACTGATGTACTATGGATCATCACTGATGTACTGTGGATCATCACTGATGTACCGAGGATCATCACTGATGTACTGTGGATCATCACTGATGTATTGTGGATCATCACTGATGTACTGTGGATCATCACTGATGTACTGTGGACCATCACTGATGTACTGTGGACCATCACTGATGTACTGTGGACCATCACTGATGTACTGTGGATCATCACTGATGTACTATGGATCATCACAGAGGTACTATGGATCATCACTGATGTACTATGAATCATCACTGATGTACTGTGGATCATCACTGATGTACTGTGGGCCATCACTGATGTACTGTGGGCCATCACGGGTGTACTATGGATCATCAGTGATGTACTATGGATCATCACTGATGTACTATGGATAATCACTGATGTACTATAGATCATCACTGATGTACTGTGGATCATCACTGATGTACTATGGATCATCACTGATGTACTATGGGCCATCACTGATGTACTGTGGATCATCACTGGTGTACTATGGATCATCACTGGTGTACTATGGATCATCACTGATGTACTATGGATCATCACTGATGTACTGTGGATCATCACTGATGTACTATGGATCATCACTGATGTACTGTGGATCATCACTGATGTACTGTGGATCATCACTGATGTACTATAGATCATCACTGATGTACTGTGGATCATCACTGATGTACTGTGGACCATCACTGGTGTACTATAGATCATCACTGATGTACTATGGACCATCCCTGATTTACTGTGGATCATCACTGATGTACTGTGGATCATCACTGATGTACTGTGGACCATCACTGATGTACTATGGATCATCACTGATGTACTATGGATCATCACTGAGGTACTATGAATCATCACTGATGTACTATGGACCATCACTAGTGTACTATGGATCATCACTGGTGTACAATGGATCATCACTGGTGTACTGTGGACCATCACTGATGTACTGTGGATCATCACTGATGTACTATGGACCATCACTGGTGTACTATGGACCATCCCTGATGTACTGTGGATCATCACTGATGTACTGTGGATCATCCCTGATGTACTGTGGATCATCACTGATGTACTGTGGATCATCACTGATGTACTATAGATCATCACTGATGTACTATGGGCCATCACTGGTGTACTATGGGCCATCACTGGTGTACTATGGGCCATCACTGGTGTACTGTGGATCATCACTGATGTACTATGGATCATCCCTGATGTACTCTGGACCATCCCTGATGTTCTGTGGATCATCACTGATGTTCTGTGGATCATCACTGATGTACTATAGATCATCACTGATGTACTACAGATCATTACTGATGTACTGTGGATCATCACTGGTGTACTATGGATCATCCCTGGTGTACTATGGATCATCACTGGTGTACTGTGGACCATCCCTGATGTACTGTGGATCATCACTGATGTACTATGGACCATCACTGGTGTACTATGGACCATCCCTGATGTACTGTGGATCATCACTGATGTACTGTGGATCATCACTGATGTACTATAGATCATCACTGATGTACTATGGGCCATCACTGGTGTACTATGGGCCATCACTGGTGTACTGTGGATCATCACTGATGTACTATGGACCATCCCTGATGTACTATGGACCATCCCTGATGTACTATGGACCATCCCTGATGTTCTGTGGATCATCACTGATGTACTGTGGATCATCACTGATGTACTATAGATCATCACTGATGTACTATAGATCATCACTGGTGTACTATAGATCATCACTGGTGTACAATGGATCATCACTGGTGTACTATGAATCATCACTGGTGTACTATGGATCATCACTGATGTACTATGGATCATCACTGATGTACTATGGATCATCACTGATGTACTGTGGATCATCACTGATGTACTGTGGATCATCACTGATGTACTGTGGACCATCACTGATGTACTATGGATCATCACTGGTGTACTATAGATCATCACTGATGTACTAAGGACCATCCCTGATGTACTGTGGATCATCACTGATGTACTGTGGATCATCACTGATGTACTGTGGACCATCACTGATGTACTATGGATCATCACTGATGTACTATGGGCCATCACTGATGTACTGTGGATCATCACTGGTGTACTATGGATCATCACTGGTGTACTATGGATCATCACTGATGTACTATGGATCATCACTGATGTACTGTGGATCATCACTGATGTACTATGGATCATCACTGATGTACTGTGGATCATCACTGATGTACTGTGGATCATCACTGATGTACTATAGATCATCACTGATGTACTGTGGATCATCACTGATGTACTGTGGACCATCACTGGTGTACTATAGATCATCACTGATGTACTATGGACCATCCCTGATTTACTGTGGATCATCACTGATGTACTGTGGATCATCACTGATGTACTGTGGACCATCACTGATGTACTATGGATCATCACTGATGTACTATGGATCATCACTGAGGTACTATGAATCATCACTGATGTACTATGGACCATCACTAGTGTACTATGGATCATCACTGGTGTACAATGGATCATCACTGGTGTACTGTGGACCATCACTGATGTACTGTGGATCATCACTGATGTACTATGGACCATCACTGGTGTACTATGGACCATCCCTGATGTACTGTGGATCATCACTGATGTACTGTGGATCATCCCTGATGTACTGTGGATCATCACTGATGTACTGTGGATCATCACTGATGTACTATAGATCATCACTGATGTACTATGGGCCATCACTGGTGTACTATGGGCCATCACTGGTGTACTATGGGCCATCACTGGTGTACTGTGGATCATCACTGATGTACTATGGATCATCCCTGATGTACTCTGGACCATCCCTGATGTTCTGTGGATCATCACTGATGTTCTGTGGATCATCACTGATGTACTATAGATCATCACTGATGTACTACAGATCATTACTGATGTACTGTGGATCATCACTGGTGTACTATGGATCATCCCTGGTGTACTATGGATCATCACTGGTGTACTGTGGACCATCCCTGATGTACTGTGGATCATCACTGATGTACTATGGACCATCACTGGTGTACTATGGACCATCCCTGATGTACTGTGGATCATCACTGATGTACTGTGGATCATCACTAATGTACTATAGATCATCACTGATGTACTATGGGCCATCACTGGTGTACTATGGGCCATCACTGGTGTACTGTGGATCATCACTGATGTACTATGGACCATCCCTGATGTACTATGGACCATCCCTGATGTACTATGGACCATCCCTGATGTTCTGTGGATCATCACTGATGTACTGTGGATCATCACTGATGTACTATAGATCATCACTGATGTACTATAGATCATCACTGGTGTACTATAGATCATCACTAGTGTACAATGGATCATCACTGGTGTACTATGAATCATCACTGGTGTACTATGGATCATCACTGATGTACTATGGATCATCACTGATGTACTATGGATCATCACTGATGTACTGTGGATCATCACTGATGTACTGTGGATCATCACTGATGTACTGTGGACCATCACTGATGTACTATGGATCATCACTGGTGTACTATAGATCATCACTGATGTACTAAGGACCATCCCTGATGTACTGTGGATCATCACTGATGTACTGTGGATCATCACTGATGTACTGTGGACCATCACTGATGTACTATGGATCATCACTGATGTACTATGGATCATCACTGAGGTACTATGGATCATCACTGAGGTACTATGGATCATCACTGAGGTACTATGAATCATCACTGATGTACTATGGACCATCACTAGTGTACTATGGATCATCACTGGTGTACTATGGATCATCACTGGTGTACTGTGGACCTTCACTGATGTACTGTGGATCATCACTGATGTACTATGGACCATCACTGGTGTACTATGGACCATCCCTGATGTACTGTGGATCATCACTGATGTACTGTGGATCATCACTGATGTACTATGGATCATCACTGATGTACTATAGTTCATCACTGATGTACTGTGGATCATCACTGATGTACTATAGATCATAACTGATGTACTATGGACCATCACTGAAGTACTATGGACCATCACTGATGTACTGTGGATCATCACTGATGTACTGTGGATCATCACTGATGTACTGTGGATCATCACTGATGTACTATGGGCCATCACTGATGTACAATGAATCATCAATGATGTACTGTGGATCATCACTGATGTACTGTGGATCATCACTGATGTACTATGGATCATCACTGGTGTACTATGGACCATCCCTGATGTACTGTGGATCATCACTGATGTACTATAGTTCATCACTGATGTACTATGGATTATCACTGATGTACTATGGGCCATCACTGATGTACTATGGATCATCACTGATGTACTATGGATCATCACTGGTGTACTGTGGATCATCACTGATGTACTATGGATCATCACTGATGTACTGTGGATCATCACTGATGTACTGTGGATCATCACTGATGTACTATAGATCATCACTGATGTACTGTGGATCATCACTGATGTACTGTGGATCATCACTGGTGTACTGTGGATTATCACTGATGTACTGTGGACCATCACTGATGTACTGTGGATTATCACTGATGTACTGTGGATCATCACTGATGTACTGTGGACCATCACTGATGTTCTGTGGACCATCACTGATGTACTGTGGACCATCACTGATGTACTATGGATCATCGCTGATGTACTATGGATCATCGCTGAGGTACTATGGATCATCACTGATGTACTATGGATCATCACTGATGTACTATGGACCATCACTGGTGTACTATGGATCATCACTGGTGTACTATGGATCATCACTGGTGTACTATGGACCATCTCTGATGTACTGTGGATCATCACTGATGTACTATGGACCATCACTGATGTACTATGGATCATCACTGGTGTACAGTGGACCATCACTGGTGTACTATGAATCATCACTGGTGTACTATGGATCATCACTGGTGTACTATGGATCATCACTGGTGTACTATGGACCATCCCTGATGTACTGTGGATCATCACTGATGTACTATAGATAATCACTGATGTACTATGGGCCATCACTGGTGTACTATGGATCATCACTATGTACTATGGATCATCACTGATGTACCATGAGCCATCACTGATGTACTATGGATCATCACTGGTGTACTGTGGATCATCACTGATGTACTGTGGACCATCCCTGGTGTACTGTGGATCATCACTGATGTACTGTGGATCATTACTGATGTACTGTGGATCATCACTGATGTACCGTGGATCATCACTGATGTACTGTGGACCATCACTGATGTACTATGGATCATCACTGATGTACTGTGGATCATCACTGATGAACCGAGGATCATCACTGATGTACTGTGGATCATCACTGATGTATTGTGGATCATCACTGATGTACTGTGGATCATCACTGATGTACTGTGGACCATCACTGATGTACTGTGGACCATCACTGATGTACTGTGGATCATCACTGATGTACTGTGGATCATCACTGATGTACTATGGATCATCACAGAGGTACTATGGATCATCACTGATGTACTATGGATCATCACTGATGTACCGTGGATCATCACTGATGTACTGTGGGCCATCACTGATGTACTGTGGGCCATCACGGGTGTACTATGGATCATCAGTGATGTACTATGGATCATCACTGATGTACTATGGATAATCACTGATGTACTATAGATCATCACTGATGTACTTTGGATCATCACTGATGTACTATGGATCATCCCTGGTGTACTATGGATCATCACTGGTGTACTATGGATCATCACTGGTGTACCGTGGATCATCACTGATGTACCGAGGATCATCACTGATGTACCGTGGATCATCACTGATGTACCGTGGATCATCACTGATGTACCGAGGATCATCACTGATGTACTGTGGATCATCACTGATTTACTGTGGATCATCACTGGTGTACTATGAATCATCACTGGTATACTATGGATCATCACTGGTGTACTATGGATCATCAGTGGTGTACTATGGACCATCCCTGATGTACTGTGGATCATCACTGATGTACTATAGTTCATCACTGATGTACTGTGGATCATCACTGATGTACTATAGATCATAACTGATGTACTATGGACCATCACTGAAGTACTATGGACCATCACTGATGTACTGTGGATCATCACTGATGTACTGTGGATCATCACTGATGTACTGTGGATCATCACTGATGTACTATGGGCCATCACTGATGTACAATGAATCATCAATGATGTACTGTGGATCATCACTGATGTACTGTGGATCATCACTGATGTACTATGGATCATCACTGGTGTACTATGGACCATCCCTGATGTACTGTGGATCATCACTGATGTACTATAGTTCATCACTGATGCACTATGGATTATCACTGATGTACTATGGGCCATCACTGATGTACTATGGATCATCACTGATGTACTATGGATCATCACTGGTGTACTGTGGATCATCACTGATGTACTATGGATCATCACTGATGTACTGTGGATCATCACTGATGTACTATAGATCATCACTGATGTACTGTGGATCATCACTGATGTACTGTGGATCATCACTGGTGTACTGTGGATTATCACTGATGTACTGTGGACCATCACTGATGTACTGTGGATTATCACTGATGTACTGTGGATCATCACTGATGTACTGTGGACCATCACTGATGTTCTGTGGACCATCACTGATGTACTGTGGACCATCACTGATGTACTGTGGATCATCACTGATGTACTATGGATCATCGCTGATGTACTATGGATCATCACTGAGGTACTATGGATCATCACTGATGTACTATGGATCATCACTGATGTACTATGGACCATCACTGGTGTACTATGGATCATCACTGGTGTACTATGGATCATCACTGGTGTACTATGGACCATCCCTGATGTACTGTGGATCATCACTGATGTACTATGGACCATCACTGATGTACTATGGATCATCACTGGTGTACTGTGGACCATCACTGGTGTACTATGAATCATCACTGGTGTACTATGGATCATCACTGGTGTACTATGGATCATCACTGGTGTACTATGGACCATCCCTGATGTACTGTGGATCATCACTGATGTACTATAGATAATCACTGATGTACTATGGGCCATCACTGGTGTACTATGGATCATCACTATGTACTATGGATCATCACTGATGTACTATGAGCCATCACTGATGTACTATGGATCATCACTGGTGTACTGTGGATCATCACTGATGTACTGTGGACCATCCCTGATGTACTGTGGATCATCACTGATGTACTGTGGATCATCACTGATGTACCGTGGATCATCACTGATGTACCGTGGATCATCACTGATGTACTGTGGACCATCACTGATGTACTATGGATCATCACTGATGTACTGTGGATCATCACTGATGTACCGAGGATCATCACTGATGTACTGTGGATCATCACTGATGTATTGTGGATCATCACTGATGTACTGTGGATCATCACTGATGTACTGTGGACCATCACTGATGTACTGTGGACCATCACTGATGTACTGTGGACCATCACTGATGTACTGTGGATCATCACTGATGTACTATGGATCATCACAGAGGTACTATGGATCATCACTGATGTACTATGGATCATCACTGATGTACTGTGGATCATCACTGATGTACTGTGGGCCATCACTGATGTACTGTGGGCCATCACGGGTGTACTATGGATCATCAGTGATGTACTATGGATCATCACTGATGTACTATGGATCATCACTGATGTACTATGGACCATCCCTGATGTACTGTGGATCATCACTGATGTACTATAGATAATCACTGATGTACTATGGGCCATCACTGGTGTACTATGGATCATCACTATGTACTATGGATCATCACTGATGTACCATGAGCCATCACTGATGTACTATGGATCATCACTGGTGTACTGTGGATCATCACTGATGTACTGTGGACCATCCCTGGTGTACTGTGGATCATCACTGATGTACTGTGGATCATTACTGATGTACTGTGGATCATCACTGATGTACCGTGGATCATCACTGATGTACTGTGGACCATCACTGATGTACTATGGATCATCACTGATGTACTGTGGATCATCACTGATGAACCGAGGATCATCACTGATGTACTGTGGATCATCACTGATGTATTGTGGATCATCACTGATGTACTGTGGATCATCACTGATGTACTGTGGACCATCACTGATGTACTGTGGACCATCACTGATGTACTGTGGATCATCACTGATGTACTGTGGATCATCACTGATGTACTATGGATCATCACAGAGGTACTATGGATCATCACTGATGTACTATGGATCATCACTGATGTACCGTGGATCATCACTGATGTACTGTGGGCCATCACTGATGTACTGTGGGCCATCACGGGTGTACTATGGATCATCAGTGATGTACTATGGATCATCACTGATGTACTATGGATAATCACTGATGTACTATAGATCATCACTGATGTACTTTGGATCATCACTGATGTACTATGGATCATCCCTGGTGTACTATGGATCATCACTGGTGTACTATGGATCATCACTGGTGTACCGTGGATCATCACTGATGTACCGAGGATCATCACTGATGTACCGTGGATCATCACTGATGTACCGTGGATCATCACTGATGTACCGAGGATCATCACTGATGTACTGTGGATCATCACTGATTTACTGTGGATCATCACTGGTGTACTATGAATCATCACTGGTATACTATGGATCATCACTGGTGTACTATGGATCATCAGTGGTGTACTATGGACCATCCCTGATGTACTGTGGATCATCACTGATGTACTATAGTTCATCACTGATGTACTGTGGATCATCACTGATGTACTATAGATCATAACTGATGTACTATGGACCATCACTGAAGTACTATGGACCATCACTGATGTACTGTGGATCATCACTGATGTACTGTGGATCATCACTGATGTACTGTGGATCATCACTGATGTACTATGGGCCATCACTGATGTACAATGAATCATCAATGATGTACTGTGGATCATCACTGATGTACTGTGGATCATCACTGATGTACTATGGATCATCACTGGTGTACTATGGACCATCCCTGATGTACTGTGGATCATCACTGATGTACTATAGTTCATCACTGATGCACTATGGATTATCACTGATGTACTATGGGCCATCACTGATGTACTATGGATCATCACTGATGTACTATGGATCATCACTGGTGTACTGTGGATCATCACTGATGTACTATGGATCATCACTGATGTACTGTGGATCATCACTGATGTACTATAGATCATCACTGATGTACTGTGGATCATCACTGATGTACTGTGGATCATCACTGGTGTACTGTGGATTATCACTGATGTACTGTGGACCATCACTGATGTACTGTGGATTATCACTGATGTACTGTGGATCATCACTGATGTACTATGGATCATCACTGATGTACTGTGGATCATCACTGATGTACTGTGGGCCATCACTGATGTACTGTGGGCCATCACGGGTGTACTATGGATCATCAGTGATGTACTATGGATCATCACTGATGTACTATGGATCATCACTGATGTACTATGGACCATCCCTGATGTACTGTGGATCATCACTGATGTACTATAGATAATCACTGATGTACTATGGGCCATCACTGGTGTACTATGGATCATCACTATGTACTATGGATCATCACTGATGTACCATGAGCCATCACTGATGTACTATGGATCATCACTGGTGTACTGTGGATCATCACTGATGTACTGTGGACCATCCCTGGTGTACTGTGGATCATCACTGATGTACTGTGGATCATTACTGATGTACTGTGGATCATCACTGATGTACCGTGGATCATCACTGATGTACTGTGGACCATCACTGATGTACTATGGATCATCACTGATGTACTGTGGATCATCACTGATGAACCGAGGATCATCACTGATGTACTGTGGATCATCACTGATGTATTGTGGATCATCACTGATGTACTGTGGATCATCACTGATGTACTGTGGACCATCACTGATGTACTGTGGACCATCACTGATGTACTGTGGATCATCACTGATGTACTGTGGATCATCACTGATGTACTATGGATCATCACAGAGGTACTATGGATCATCACTGATGTACTATGGATCATCACTGATGTACCGTGGATCATCACTGATGTACTGTGGGCCATCACTGATGTACTGTGGGCCATCACGGGTGTACTATGGATCATCAGTGATGTACTATGGATCATCACTGATGTACTATGGATAATCACTGATGTACTATAGATCATCACTGATGTACTTTGGATCATCACTGATGTACTATGGATCATCCCTGGTGTACTATGGATCATCACTGGTGTACTATGGATCATCACTGGTGTACCGTGGATCATCACTGATGTACCGAGGATCATCACTGATGTACCGTGGATCATCACTGATGTACCGTGGATCATCACTGATGTACCGAGGATCATCACTGATGTACTGTGGATCATCACTGATTTACTGTGGATCATCACTGGTGTACTATGAATCATCACTGGTATACTATGGATCATCACTGGTGTACTATGGATCATCAGTGGTGTACTATGGACCATCCCTGATGTACTGTGGATCATCACTGATGTACTATAGTTCATCACTGATGTACTGTGGATCATCACTGATGTACTATAGATCATAACTGATGTACTATGGACCATCACTGAAGTACTATGGACCATCACTGATGTACTGTGGATCATCACTGATGTACTGTGGATCATCACTGATGTACTGTGGATCATCACTGATGTACTATGGGCCATCACTGATGTACAATGAATCATCAATGATGTACTGTGGATCATCACTGATGTACTGTGGATCATCACTGATGTACTATGGATCATCACTGGTGTACTATGGACCATCCCTGATGTACTGTGGATCATCACTGATGTACTATAGTTCATCACTGATGCACTATGGATTATCACTGATGTACTATGGGCCATCACTGATGTACTATGGATCATCACTGATGTACTATGGATCATCACTGGTGTACTGTGGATCATCACTGATGTACTATGGATCATCACTGATGTACTGTGGATCATCACTGATGTACTATAGATCATCACTGATGTACTGTGGATCATCACTGATGTACTGTGGATCATCACTGGTGTACTGTGGATTATCACTGATGTACTGTGGACCATCACTGATGTACTGTGGATTATCACTGATGTACTGTGGATCATCACTGATGTACTGTGGACCATCACTGATGTTCTGTGGACCATCACTGATGTACTGTGGACCATCACTGATGTACTGTGGATCATCACTGATGTACTATGGATCATCGCTGATGTACTATGGATCATCACTGAGGTACTATGGATCATCACTGATGTACTATGGATCATCACTGATGTACTATGGACCATCACTGGTGTACTATGGATCATCACTGGTGTACTATGGATCATCACTGGTGTACTATGGACCATCCCTGATGTACTGTGGATCATCACTGATGTACTATGGACCATCACTGATGTACTATGGATCATCACTGGTGTACTGTGGACCATCACTGGTGTACTATGAATCATCACTGGTGTACTATGGATCATCACTGGTGTACTATGGATCATCACTGGTGTACTATGGACCATCCCTGATGTACTGTGGATCATCACTGATGTACTATAGATAATCACTGATGTACTATGGGCCATCACTGGTGTACTATGGATCATCACTATGTACTATGGATCATCACTGATGTACTATGAGCCATCACTGATGTACTATGGATCATCACTGGTGTACTGTGGATCATCACTGATGTACTGTGGACCATCCCTGATGTACTGTGGATCATCACTGATGTACTGTGGATCATCACTGATGTACCGTGGATCATCACTGATGTACCGTGGATCATCACTGATGTACTGTGGACCATCACTGATGTACTATGGATCATCACTGATGTACTGTGGATCATCACTGATGTACCGAGGATCATCACTGATGTACTGTGGATCATCACTGATGTATTGTGGATCATCACTGATGTACTGTGGATCATCACTGATGTACTGTGGACCATCACTGATGTACTGTGGACCATCACTGATGTACTGTGGACCATCACTGATGTACTGTGGATCATCACTGATGTACTGTGGATCATCACAGAGGTACTATGGATCATCACTGATGTACTATGGATCATCACTGATGTACTGTGGATCATCACTGATGTACTGTGGGCCATCACTGATGTACTGTGGGCCATCACGGGTGTACTATGGATCATCAGTGATGTACTATGGATCATCACTGATGTACTATGGATAATCACTGATGTACTATAGATCATCACTGATGTACTGTGGATCATCACTGATGTACTATGGATCATCCCTGGTGTACTATGGATCATCAATGGTGTACTATGGATCATCACTGGTGTACTATGGATCATCACTGGTGTACTATGGATCATCACTGATGTACTATAAATCATCACTGATGTACTATGGATCATCACTGATGTACTATAGATCATCACTGATGTACTATGAGCCATCACTGATGTACTATAGATCATCACTGATGTACTATGGATCATCACTGATGTACTATGGATCATCACTGATGTACTATGGATCATCACTGGTGTACTATGGATCATCGCTGGTGTACTATGGATCATCACTGATCTACTGTGGATCATCCCTGGTGTACTATGGATCATCACTGGTGTACTATGGATCATCACTGGTGTACTATGGATCATCACTGATGTACTATGGATCATCACTGATGTACTATGGATCATCACTGATGTACTATGGATCATCACTGATGTACTATAGATCATCACTGATGTACTATGGATCATCACTGATGTACTATGGATCATCACTGATGTACTGTGGACCATCACTGATGTTCTGTGGACCATCACTGATGTACTGTGGACCATGACTGATGTACTGTGGATCATCACTGATGTACTGTGGATCATCACTGATGTACTGTGGACCATCACTGATGTACCGTGGATCATCACTGATGTACTGTGGATCATCACTGATGTACTATGGGCCATCACTGATGTACAATGAATCATCAATGATGTACTGTGGATCATCACTGATGTACTGTGGATCATCACTGATGTACTATGGATCATCACTGGTGTACTATGGACCATCCCTGATGTACTGTGGATCATCACTGATGTACTATAGTTCATCACTGATGTACTATGGATTATCACTGATGTACTATGGGCCATCACTGATGTACTATGGATCATCACTGATGTATTATGGATCATCACTGGTGTACTGTGGATCATCACTGATGTACTATGGATCATCACTGATGTACTGTGGATCATCACTGATGTACTATAGATCATCACTGATGTACTGTGGATCATCACTGATGTACTGTGGATCATCACTGGTGTACTGTGGATTATCACTGATGTACTGTGGACCATCACTGATGTACTGTGGATTATCACTGATGTACTGTGGATCATCACTGATGTACTGTGGACCATCACTGATGTTCTGTGGACCATCACTGATGTACTGTGGACCATCACTGATGTACTGTGGATCATCACTGATGTACTATGGATCATCGCTGATGTACTATGGATCATCACTGAGGTACTATGGATCATCACTGATGTACTATGGATCATCACTGATGTACTATGGACCATCACTGGTGTACTATGGATCATCACTGGTGTACTATGGATCATCACTGGTGTACTATGGACCATCCCTGATGTACTGTGGATCATCACTGATGTACTATGGACCATCACTGATGTACTATGGATCATCACTGGTGTACTGTGGACCATCACTGGTGTACTATGAATCATCACTGGTGTACTATGGATCATCACTGGTGTACTATGGATCATCACTGGTGTACTATGGACCATCCCTGATGTACTGTGGATCATCACTGATGTACTATAGATAATCACTGATGTACTATGGGCCATCACTGGTGTACTATGGATCATCACTATGTACTATGGATCATCACTGATGTACTATGAGCCATCACTGATGTACTATGGATCATCACTGGTGTACTGTGGATCATCACTGATGTACTGTGGACCATCCCTGATGTACTGTGGATCATCACTGATGTACTGTGGATCATCACTGATGTACCGTGGATCATCACTGATGTACCGTGGATCATCACTGATGTACTGTGGACCATCACTGATGTACTATGGATCATCACTGATGTACTGTGGATCATCACTGATGTACCGAGGATCATCACTGATGTACTGTGGATCATCACTGATGTATTGTGGATCATCACTGATGTACTGTGGATCATCACTGATGTACTGTGGACCATCACTGATGTACTGTGGACCATCACTGATGTACTGTGGACCATCACTGATGTACTGTGGATCATCACTGATGTACTATGGATCATCACAGAGGTACTATGGATCATCACTGATGTACTATGGATCATCACTGATGTACTGTGGATCATCACTGATGTACTGTGGGCCATCACTGATGTACTGTGGGCCATCACGGGTGTACTATGGATCATCAGTGATGTACTATGGATCATCACTGATGTACTATGGATAATCACTGATGTACTATAGATCATCACTGATGTACTGTGGATCATCACTGATGTACTATGGATCATCCCTGGTGTACTATGGATCATCACTGGTGTACTATGGATCATCACTGGTGTACTATGGATCATCACTGATGTACTATGGATCATCACTGATGTACTATGGATCATCACTGATGTACTATAGATCATCACTGATGTACTATGAGCCATCACTGATGTACTATAGATCATCACTGATGTACTATGGATCATCACTGATGTACTATGGATCATCACTGGTGTACTATGGATCATCGCTGGTGTACTATGGATCATCACTGATCTACTGTGGATCATCCCTGGTGTACTATGGATCATCACTGGTGTACTATGGATCATCACTGGTGTACTATGGATCATCACTGATGTACTATGGATCATCACTGATGTACTATGGATCATCACTGATGTACTATGGATCATCATTGATGTACTATAGATCATCACTGATGTACTATGGATCATCACTGATGTACTATGGATCATCACTGATGTACTGTGGACCATCACTGATGTTCTGTGGACCATCACTGATGTACTGTGGACCATGACTGATGTACTGTGGATCATCACTGATGTACTGTGGATCATCACTGATGTACTGTGGACCATCACTGATGTTCTGTGGACCATCACTGATGCACTGTGGACCATCACTGATGTACTGTGGATCATCACTGATGTACTATGGATCATCGCTGATGTACTATGGATCATCACTGAGGTATTATGGATCATCACTGATGTACTATGGATCATCACTGATGTACTATGGACCATCACTGGTGTACTATGGATCATCACTGGTGTACTATAGATCATCACTGGTGTACTATGGACCATCCCTGATGTACTGTGGATCATCACTGATGTACTATGGACCATCACTGATGTACTATGGATCATCACTGGTGTACTGTGGACCATCACTGGTGTACTATGAATCATCACTGGTGTACTATGGATCATCACTGGTGTACTATGGATCATCACTGGTGTACTATGGACCATCCCTGATGTACTGTGGATCATCACTGATGTACTATAGATAATCACTGATGTACTATGGGCCATCACTAGTGTACTATGGATCATCACTATGTACTATGGATCATCACTGATGTACTATGAGCCATCACTGATGTACTATGGATCATCACTGGTGTACTGTGGATCATCACTGATGTACTGTGGACCATCCCTGATGTACTGTGGATCATCACTGATGTACTGTGGATCATCACTGATGTACTGTGGATCATCACTGATGTACCGTGGATCATCACTGATGTACCGTGGATCATCACTGATGTACTGTGGACCATCACTGATGTACTATGGATCATCACTGATGTACTGTGGATCATCACTGATGTACCGAGGATCATCACTGATGTACTGTGGATCATAACTGATGTATTGTGGATCATCACTGATGTACTGTGGATCATCACTGATGTACTGTGGACCATCACTGATGTACTGTGGACCATCACTGATGTACTGTGGATCATCACTGATGTACTATGGATCATCACAGAGGTACTATGGATCATCACTGATGTACTATGGATCATCACTGATGTACTGTGGATCATCACTGATGTACTGTGGGCCATCACTGATGTACTGTGGGCCATCACGGGTGTACTATGGATCATCAGTGATGTACTATGGATCATCACTGATGTACTATGGATAATCACTGATGTACTATAGATCATCACTGATGTACTGTGGATCATCACTGATGTACTGTGGATCATCCCTGGTGTACTATGGATCATCACTGGTGTACTATGGATCATCACTGGTGTACTATGGATCATCACTGATGTACTATGGATCATCACTGATGTACTATAGATCATCACTGATGTACTATAGATCATCACTGATGTACTATGAGCCATTACTGATGTACTATAGATCATCACTGATGTACTATGGATCATCACTGATGTACTATGGATCATCACTGATGTACTATGGATCATCACTGGTGTACTATGGATCATCGCTGGTGTACTATGGATCATCACTGATGTACTGTGGATCATCCCTGGTGTACTATGGATCATCACTTGTGTACTATGGATCATCACTGGTGTACTATGGATCATCACTGGTGTACTATGGATCATCACTGATGTACTATGGATCATCACTGATGTACTATGGATCATCACTGATGTACTATAGATCATCACTGATGTACTATGGATCATCACTGATGTACTATGGATCATCACTGATGTACTATGGATCATCGCTGGTGTACTATGGATCATCACTGATGTACTGTGGATCATCACTGATGTACTATGGATCATCACTGATGTACTATGGGCCATCACTGATGTACTGTGGATCATCACTGGTGTACTATGGATCATCACTGGTGTACTATGGATCATCACTGATGTACTATGGATCATCACTGATGTACTATGGATCATCACTGATGTACTATGGATCATCACTGATGTACTGTGGATCATCACTGATGTACTGTGGATCATCACTGATGTACTATAGATCATCACTGATGTACTATAGATCATCACTGATGTACTATGAGCCATTACTGATGTACTATAGATCATCACTGATGTACTATGGATCATCACTGATGTACTATGGATCATCACTGATGTACTATGGATCATCACTGGTGTACTATGGATCATCTCTGGTGTACTATGGATCATCACTGATGTACTGTGGATCATCCCTGGTGTACTATGGATCATCACTTGTGTACAATGGATCATCACTGGTGTACTATGGATCATCACTGGTGTACTATGGATCATCACTGATGTACTATGGATCATCACTGATGTACTATGGATCATCACTGATGTACTATGGATCATCACTGATGTACTATAGATCATCATTGATGTACTATGGATCATCACTGATGTACTATGGATCATCGCTGGTGTACTATGGATCATCACTGATGTACTGTGGATCATCACTGATGTACTATGGATCATCACTGATGTACTATGGGCCATCACTGATGTACTGTGGATCATCACTGGTGTACTATGGATCATCACTGGTGTACTATGGATCATCACTGATGTACTATGGATCATCACTGATGTACTATGGATCATCACTGATGTACTATGGATCATCACTGATGTACTGTGGATCATCACTGATGTACTGTGGATCATCACTGATGTACTATAGATCATCACTGATGTACTGTGGATCATCACTGATGTACTGTGGATCATCACTGGTGTACTATAGATCATCACTGATGTACTATGGACCATCCCTGATGTACTGTGGATCATCACTGATGTACTGTGGATCATCACTGATGTACTGTGGACCATCACTGATGTACTATGGATCATCACTGATGTACTATGGATCATCACTGAGGTACTATGGATCATCACTGAGGTACTATGGATCATCACTGAGGTACTATGAATCATCACTGATGTACTATGGACCATCACTAGTGTACTATGGATCATCACTGGTGTACTATGGATCATCACTGGTGTACTGTGGACCATCACTGATGTACTGTGGACCATCACTGATGTACTATGGACCATCACTGGTGTACTATGGACCATCCCTGATGTACTGTGGATCATCAATGATGTACTGTGGATCATCACTGATGTACTATAGATCATCACTGATGTACTATGGGCCATCACTGGTGTACTATGGGCCATCACTGGTGTACTATGGGCCATCACTGGTGTACTGTGGATCATCACTGATGTACTATGGACCATCCCTGATGTACTCTGGACCATCCCTGATGTTCTGTGGATCATCACTGATGTTCTGTGGATCATCACTGATGTACTATAGATCATCACTGATGTACTACAGATCATTACTGATGTACTGTGGATCATCACTGGTGTACTATGGATCATCCCTGGTGTACTATGGATCATCACTGGTGTACTGTGGACCATCCCTGATGTACTGTGGATCATCACTGATGTACTATGGACCATCACTGGTGTACTATGGACCATCCCTGATGTACTGTGGATCATCACTGATGTACTGTGGATCATCACTGATGTACTATAGATCATCACTGATGTACTATGGGCCATCACTGGTGTACTATGGGCCATCACTGGTGTACTGTGGATCATCACTGATGTACTATGGACCATCCCTGATGTACTATGGACCATCCCTGATGTACTATGGACCATCCCTGATGTTCTGTGGATCATCACTGATGTACTGTGGATCATCACTGATGTACTATAGATCATCACTGATGTACTATAGATCATCACTGGTGTACTATAGATCATCACTGGTGTACAATGGATCATCACTGGTGTACTATGAATCATCACTGGTGTACTATGGATCATCACTGGTGTACTATGGATCATCACTGATGTACTATGGATCATCACTGATGTACTATGGATCATCACTGATGTACTATGGATCATCACTGATGTACTGTGGATCATCACTGATGTACTGTGGATCATCACTGATGTACTGTGGATCATCACTGATGTACTATAGATCATCACTGATGTACTGTGGATCATCACTGATGTACTGTGGATCATCACTGGTGTACTATAGATCATCACTGATGTACTATGGACCATCCCTGATGTACTGTGGATCATCACTGATGTACTGTGGATCATCACTGATGTACTGTGGACCATCACTGATGTACTATGGATCATCACTGATGTACTATGGATCATCACTGAGGTACTATGGATCATCACTGAGGTACTATGGATCATCACTGAGGTACTATGAATCATCACTGATGTACTATGGACCATCACTAGTGTACTATGGATCATCACTGGTGTACTATGGATCATCACTGGTGTACTGTGGACCATCACTGATGTACTGTGGATCATCACTGATGTACTATGGACCATCACTGGTGTACTATGGACCATCCCTGATGTACTGTGGATCATCACTGATGTACTGTGGATCATCACTGATGTACTATAGATCATCACTGATGTACTATGGGCCATCACTGGTGTACTATGGGCCATCACTGGTGTACTATGGGCCATCACTGGTGTACTGTGGATCATCACTGATGTACTATGGACCATCCCTGATGTACTCTGGACCATCCCTGATGTTCTGTGGATCATCACTGATGTTCTGTGGATCATCACTGATGTACTATAGATCATCACTGATGTACTACAGATCATTACTGATGTACTGTGGATCATCACTGGTGTACTATGGATCATCCCTGGTGTACTATGGATCATCACTGGTGTACTGTGGACCATCCCTGATGTACTGTGGATCATCACTGATGTACTATGGACCATCACTGGTGTACTATGGACCATCCCTGATGTACTGTGGATCATCACTGATGTACTGTGGATCATCACTGATGTACTATAGATCATCACTGATGTACTATGGGCCATCACTGGTGTACTATGGGCCATCACTGGTGTACTGTGGATCATCACTGATGTACTATGGACCATCCCTGATGTACTATGGACCATCCCTGATGTACTATGGACCATCCCTGATGTTCTGTGGATCATCACTGATGTACTGTGGATCATCACTGATGTACTATAGATCATCACTGATGTACTATAGATCATCACTGGTGTACTATAGATCATCACTGGTGTACAATGGATCATCACTGGTGTACTATGAATCATCACTGGTGTACTATGGATCATCACTGATGTACTGTGGACCATCCCTGATGTATTGTGGATCATCACTGATGTACTGTGGATCATCACTGATGTACTGTGGATCATCACTGATGTACTATGGATCATCACTGATGTACTATGGATCATCACTGATGTGCTATGGATCATCACTGATGTACTATGAGCCATCACTGATGTTCTATGGGTCATCACTGGTGTACTGTGGATCATCACTGATGTACTGTGGACCATCCCTGATGTACTGTGGATCATCACTGATGTACTATGAGCCATCACTGATGTATTATGGGCCATCACTGATGTACTGTGGATCATCACTGATGTACTATAGATCATCACTGATGTACTGTGGATAATCACTGATGTACTGTAGATCATAACTAATGTACTGAGGATCATCACTGATGTACTATGGGCCATCACTGATGTACTGTGGATCATCACTGATGTACTGTGGATCATCACTGATGTACTGTGGATCATCACTGATGTACTATAGATCATCACTGATGTACTATGGGCCATCACTGGTGTACTATGGGCCATCACTGGTGTACTGTGGATCATCACTGATGTACTATGGATCATCACTGATGTGCCATGGATCATCACTGATGTACCGAGGATCATCACTGATGTACCGTGGATCATCACTGATGTACCGTGGATCATCACTGATGTACTATAGATCATCACTGGTGTACTATGGGCCATCACTGGTGTACTATGGGCCATCACTGGTGTACTATGGATCATCACTGGTGTACTATGGACCATCACTGATGTACTATGGACCATCACTGATGTACTGTGGATCATCACTGATGTACTATAGATCATCACTGATGTACTATGGACCATCACTGATGTACTATGGACCATCACTGATGTACTATGGACCATCACTGATGTACTGTGGATCATCACTGATGTACTGTGGATCATCACTGATGTACTGTGGATCATCACTGGTGTACTATGGGCTATCACTGATGCACTATGGATCATCACTGATGTACTATGGACCATCACTGATGTACTATGGACCATCACTGATGTACTGTGGATCATCACTGATGTACTGTGGATCATCACTGATGTACTGTGGATCATCACTGGTGTACTATGGGCTATCACTGATGTACTATGGATCATCACTGATGTACTATGGATCATCACTGATGTACTATAAATCATCACTGATGTACTGTGGATCATCACTGATGTACTATGGACCATCACTGATGTACCATGGATCATCACTGATGTACCGTGGATCATCACTGATGTACCGTGGATCATCACTGATGTACCATGGATCATCACTGATGTACCGAGGATCATCACTGATGTACCGTGGATCATCACTGATGTACCGAGGATCATCACTGATGTACTGTGGATCATCACTGATTTACTGTGGATCATCACTGATGTACTATGGATCATCACTGATGTACTATGGATCATCACTGATGTACTATGGGCCATCACTGGTGTACTATGGGCCATCACTGGTGTACTATGGATCATCACTGATGTACCGTGGATCATCACTGATGTACCGAGGATCATCACTGATGTACTGTGGATCATCACTGATTTACTGTGGATCATCACTGGTGTACTATGAATCATCACTGGTGTACTATGGATCATCACTGGTGTACTATGGATCATCACTGGTGTACTATGGACCATCCCTGATGTACTGTGGATCATCACTGATGTACTATAGTTCATCACTGATGTACTGTGGATCATCACTGATGTACTATAGATCATAACTGATGTACTATGGACCATCACTGAAGTACTATGGACCATCACTGATGTACTGTGGATCATCACTGATGTACTGTGGATCATCACTGATGTACTGTGGATCATCACTGATGTACTGTGGATCATCACTGGTGTACTATGGGCCATCACTGATGTACAATGAATCATCAATGATGTACTGTGGATCATCACTGATGTACTGTGGATCATCACTGATGTACTATGGACCATCACTGGTGTACTATGGACCATCCCTGATGTACTGTGGATCATCACTGATGTACTATAGTTCATCACTAATGTACTATGGATTATTACTGATGTACTATGGGCCATCACTGATGTACTATGGATCATCACTGATGTACTATGGACCATCACTAGTGTACTATGGATCATCACTGGTGTACTATGGATCATCACTGGTGTACTGTGGACCATCACTGATGTACTGTGGATCATCACTGATGTACTATGGACCATCACTGGTGTACTATGGACCATCCCTGATGTACTGTGGATCATCACTGATGTACTGTGGATCATCACTGATGTACTATAGATCATCACTGATGTACTATGGGCCATCACTGGTGTACTATGGGCCATCACTGGTGTACTGTGGATCATCACTGATGTACTATGGACCATCCCTGATGTACTCTGGACCATCCCTGATGTTCTGTGGATCATCACTGATGTTCTGTGGATCATCACTGATGTACTATAGATCATCACTGATGTACTACAGATCATTACTGATGTACTGTGGATCATCACTGGTGTACTATGGATCATCCCTGGTGTACTATGGATCATCACTGGTGTACTGTGGACCATCCCTGATGTACTGTGGATCATCACTGATGTACTATGGACCATCACTGGTGTACTATGGACCATCCCTGATGTACTGTGGATCATCACTGATGTACTGTGGATCATCACTGATGTACTATAGATCATCACTGATGTACTATGGGCCATCAATGGTGTACTATGGGCCATCACTGGTGTACTGTGGATCATCCCTGATGTACTATGGACCATCCCTGATGTACTATGGACCATCCCTGATGTACTATGGACCATCCCTGATGTTCTGTGGATCATCACTGATGTACTGTGGATCATCACTGATGTACTATAGATCATCACTGATGTACTATAGATCATCACTGGTGTACTATAGATCATCACTGGTGTACAATGGATCATCACTGGTGTACTATGAATCATCACTGGTGTACTATGGATCATCACTGATGTACTGTGGACCATCCCTGATGTATTGTGGATCATCACTGATGTACTGTGGATCATCACTGATGTACTGTGGATCATCACTGATGTACTATGGATCATCACTGATGTACTATGGATCATCACTGATGTACTATGGATCATCACTGATGTGCTATGGATCATCACTGATGTACTATGAGCCATCACTGATGTTCTATGGATCATCACTGGTGTACTGTGGATCATCACTGATGTACTGTGGACCATCCCTGATGTACTGTGGATCATCACTGATGTACTATGAGCCATCACTGATGTATTATGGGCCATCACTGATGTACTGTGGATCATCACTGATGTACTATAGATCATCACTGATGTACTGTGGATAATCACTGATGTACTGTAGATCATAACTGATGTACTGAGGATCATCACTGATGTACTATGGGCCATCACTGATGTACTGTGGATCATCACTGATGTACTGTGGATCATCACTGATGTACTGTGGATCATCACTGATGTACTATAGATCATCACTGATGTACTATGGGCCATCACTGGTGTACTATGGGCCATCACTGGTGTACTGTGGATCATCACTGATGTACTATGGATCATCACTGATGTGCCATGGATCATCACTGATGTACCGAGGATCATCACTGATGTACCGTGGATCATCACTGATGTACCGTGGATCATCACTGATGTACTATAGATCATCACTGGTGTACTATGGGCCATCACTGGTGTACTATGGGCCATCACTGGTGTACTATGGATCATCACTGGTGTACTATGGACCATCACTGATGTACTATGGACCATCACTGATGTACTGTGGATCATCACTGATGTACTATAGATCATCACTGATGTACTATGGACCATCACTGATGTACTATGGACCATCACTGATGTACTGTGGATCATCACTGATGTACTGTGGATCATCACTGATGTACTGTGGATCATCACTGGTGTACTATGGGATATCACTGATGTACTATGGATCATCACTGATGTACTATGGACCATCACTGATGTACTATGGACCATCACTGATGTACTGTGGATCATCACTGATGTACTGTGGATAATCACTGATGTACTGTGGATCATCCCTGGTGTACTATGGGCTATCACTGATGTACTATGGATCATCACTAATGTACTATGGATCATCACTGATGTACTATGGATCATCACTGATGTACTATAAATCATCACTGATGTACTGTGGATCATCACTGATGTACTATGGACCATCACTGATGTACCGTGGCTCATCACTGATGTACCGTGGATCATCACTGATGTACCATGGATCATCACTGATGTACCGAGGATCATCACTGATGTACCGTGGATCATCACTGATGTACCGAGGATCATCACTGATGTACTGTGGATCATCACTGATTTACTGTGGATCATCACTGATGTACTATGGATCATCACTGATGTACTATGGATCATCACTGATGTACTATGGGCCATCACTGGTGTACTATGGGCCATCACTGGCGTACTATGGATCATCACTGATGTACCATGGATCATCACTGATGTACCGAGGATCATCACTGATGTACTGTGGATCATCACTGATTTACTGTGGATCATGACTGGTGTACTATGAATCATCACTGGTGTACTATGGATCATCACTGGTGTACTATGGATCATCACTGGTGTACTATGGACCATCCCTGATGTACTGTGGATCATCACTGATGTACTATAGTTCATCACTGATGTACTGTGGATCATCACTGATGTACTATAGATCATAACTGATGTACTATGGACCATCACTGAAGTACTATGGACCATCACTGATGTACTGTGGATCATCACTGATGTACTGTGGATCATCACTGATTTACTGTGGATCATCACTGATGTACTATGGATCATCACTGATGTACTATGGATCATCACTGCTGTACTATGGGCCATCACTGGTGTACTATGGGCCATCACTGGTGTACTATGGATCATCACTGATGTACCGTGGATCATCACTGATGTACCGAGGATCATCACTGATGTACTGTGGATCATCACTGATTTACTGTGGATCATCACTGGTGTACTATGAATCATCACTGGTGTACTATGGATCACCACTGGTGTACTATGGATCATCACTGGTGTACTATGGACCATCCCTGATGTACTGTGGATCATCACTGATGTACTATAGTTCATCACTGATGTACTGTGGATCATCACTGATGTACTATAGATCATAACTGATGTACTATGGACCATCACTGAAGTACTATGGACCATCACTGATGTACTGTGGATCATCACTGATGTACTGTGGATCATCACTGATGTACTGTGGATCATCACTGATGTACTGTGGATCATCACTGATGTACTGTGGATCATCACTGGTGTACTATGGGCCATCACTGATGTACAATGAATCATCAATGATGTACTGTGGATCATCACTGATGTACTATGGACCATCACTGGTGTACTATGGACCATCCCTGATGTACTGTGGATCATCACTGATGTACTATAGTTCATCACTAATGTACTATGGATTATTACTGATGTACTATGGGCCATCACTGATGTACTATGGATCATCACTGATGTACTATGGATCATCACTGGTGTACTGTGGATCATCACTGATGTACTATGGATCATCACTGATGTACTGTGGATCATCACTGATGTACTGTGGATCATCACTGATGTACGGTGGATCATCACTGATGTACTGTGGATCATCACTGGTGTACTGTGGATTATCACTGATGTACTGTGGACCATCACTGATGTACTGTGGATTATCACTGATGTACTGTGGATCATCACTGATGTACTGTGGACCATCACTGATGTTCTGTGGACCATCACTGATGTACTGTGGACCATCACTGATGTACTGTGGACCATCACTGATGTACTATGGATCATCGCTGATGTACTATGGATCATCCCTGAGGTACTATGGATCATCACTGATGTACTATGGATCATCACTGATGTACTATGGACCATCACTGGTGTACTATGGATCATCACTGGTGTACTATGGATCATCACTGGTGTACTATGGATCATCACTGGTGTACTATGGACCATCCCTGATGTACTGTGGATCATCACTGATGTACTATAGATAATCACTGATGTACTATGGGCCATCACTGGTGTACTATGGATCATCACTATGTACTATGGATCATCACTAGGGATGAGCCGAACACCCCCGGGTTCGGTTCGCACCAGAACCTTCGAACGGACCGAAAGTTCGCGCGAATTTTCGAACCCTATTCGTTATAATGGACGCGAACGTTCGAAATCAAAATTGCTAATTACAACGGCCAATATGCATGTTAATGTCATAAAACAGGTTTGGGGACCCGGGTCCTGCCCCAGGGGACATATATCAATGCAAAAAGAAATTTTAAAAACTAAAGTTTTTTCGGGAGCAGTCATTTTAATGATGCATAAAGTGAAAAAAAAAAAAGTGAAATTTTCCTTTAAATATGGTACCTGGGGGGTGTCTAAAGTATGCCTGTGAAGTGGCATGTGTTTCCCGTGTTTAGAACTGTCCTTGCACAAAATGACATTTGTAAAGGAAAAAAAGAAGCCATTTAAAACCACTTGCGGCTTTAATGTCATGTCTTGTCCTGGCCGCCATATGGCTGAAAATCCTTGAGAAAAATGGCATGGCTACCCCATCACCCCCCCCCCCCCACCCCAGCCCCTTTGGGTCTTGTATGGATACTAAGGGGGACCCCGCACCCAAAATAAAACCCTATACCTACAACCCTATATACTCTGAACAGCAGTATATAGGTGGTGCAAACAAGACATGGACTGTAGGTTTGTTCTTAAGTAGAATCTGAACAGGTACATTATGAAGTGTAGCTACATCCCAAAAAAATAATTTTTTAAGCTTTTTGGAGAACATAGGGAGGGGTTATCACCCCTGTAACATTTGCTGTCTTTGCACATCTGTTCAGAACATGTCACCTCACTTTCCGTCCCAATGACAAATGTTTTTGGAAAAGTGGGGTTTTAATTGAAACAAGGATTGGTGATAAAGCATCAGTAGAGAGGAGATACCTTTTTCCCAAATTAAATCTAACAGGATAGAATTTTCCTTCCTAGGGGTAGATTTCCTCTCACTTCCTGTTTTCTCTTGCCGTTTGCAAGTAGGAGTCGTTTGTAAGTTGGATGTTTGAAAGTAGGGTCCTGCCGTATATACTCTGCAGAAATTTGCCCTATTAGATGTTGGTGTAGCCACAAGACTGGTGGGCACAGGAATGGGCCCTGCTGTGAGTTAATAGATCAAGATTTGTACTTGCATGCACCTGTTGAACCGGGCAGAAAAATTGGGCCTTTGGTGGTGGTGGTGGTGGTGGTGGACGGTGTTGCCACAAGACTGTAAGCCCTCACAGTTACTCTTGGTGGGTGCAGGAATGGGCCCTGCTGTGAGTTATTAGATCAAGATTTGTAATTGCATGCACCTGTTGAACAGGGCAGAAAAATTGGGCCTTTGGTGGTGGTGGTGGTGGTGGACGGTGTTGCCACAAGACTGTAGGCCCTCATAGTTACTCTTGGTGGGCGCAGGAATGGGCCCTGCTGTGAACTATTAGATCAAGATTTGTAATTACACGCCCCTGTTAAACAGGGGCTGAAAAATTGTGCCTTAGGCATTGGTGCTGGTGCCACAACACTGCAACCCCTCACAGATACTGTACTTGGAGCACAGCAGTCACACCTGTTGCGAAGCATCTTTTTAAAAAATTGTAATTACACGCCCCTGTTATACAGGGGCTGAAAAATTGTGCCTTAGGCACTGGTGCTGGTGCCACAACACTGCAACCCCTCACTGATACTGTACTCTGAGCACAGCAATGAGACCTGTTGCAAAGCATTGCCTAAAAATTGTAATTACACGCCCCAACAGGGGCTGAAAAATTGTGCCTTAGGCACTGGTGCTGGTGCCACAACACTGCAACCCCTCACAGATACTGTACTCTGAGCACAGCAGTCACACCTGTTGCGAAGCATCTTTTTAAAAAATTGTAATTACACGCCCCTGTTATACAGGGGCTGAAAAATTGTGCCTTAGGCACTGGTGTGGTGGCATGGATCATTGAGGAGGAGGAAGAGGATAGTCAGTGAACATAACAGGACAGTCACTCAGCATCAGCATAGGCAGTCTTGAAGGGATGTGACATTATAAATTATTCCGTTATATCCGCTTCAGGTGTCTGGTAGCTGGTGGTGATCCAAGACTGATTCATTTTTATGAAGGTCAGTCGATCAACCGAGTCGGTGGACAGGCGCACCCTATGATCGGTGACAAATCCTCCAGCAGCACTGAATGTGCGTTCGGAAATAACGCTGGATGCAGGACAGGCCAGTAGCTCAATTGCATACTGTGCAAGCTCTGGCCAGTGATCCATCCTCAGGACCCAGTAAGCCAGAGGATTTTCGGTGGGAAAGGTGTCCAAGTCTGACCTTGCCCCTAGGTATTCCTGCACCATGTATATCAGACGCTGGCGATGGTTGCTGGAACCGATCATACCTTGGGGCTGCGGACTAAAAAATTGTCTGAACGCATCGGTCAGACGTCCACCTTCCCCACCGCTCCTTCTGCTACTGACCGAAGCCTCAGCAACTCGTCGTCCAGGACCAGGAGTTTGTAACCTCCCAGTTTCTGGGAACGCGTTGCACAGACCTTTCTGCAAGGCCTCCCTGAGATGTCTCATCCTCTGCTCCCTCTGCGACGGCAAGATAAGGTCCGCAACCTTACCCTTGTACCGTGGATCAAGGAGAGTGGCCAGCCAGTAATGGTCACTCTCCTTGATCCGAAGAACACGAGGATCCTTCCGCAGGCTTTGCAGGATCAGGGAGGCCATGCAGCGTAGGTTAGCTGAGGCATTCGGTCCGGAGTCTTCTGGGTCACTGAGGATGACATGATCGCCAGCCACCTCCTCCCAGCCACGTACAAGTCCACTGGTTTGTTGGGACTGTACATCATCCCTAAAAGACTGCTGCTGCTGATGCTGAGTGCCAGGCTCCACCTCCATGCTCACACAATCCTCCTCCTCCTCCTCCTCCTCCTCCTCTTCCTGTGTGATGGGTGGGACAGAAGGAACATTGTCTGGATAAAGGGGGCCTTGAGAGACAAGGAAGTCCTCCTCTTCCTGCCTCTGTTCTGCCTCAAGTGCCCTGTCCATTATCCCACGCAGCGTATGCTCCAACAGGTGGACAAGAGGTACAGTGTCACTGATGCATGCACTGTCACTGCTCACCATCCTCGTGGCCTCCTCAAATGGTGAGAGGACAGTGCATGCATCCCTGATCATGCTCCACTGGCGTGGGGAAAAAAAGCCAAGCTCCCCTGACCCTATGGGTGCTGCTGAGAAGAAAATATAGGAGCTCTGTTTGCTGCCACTAACACACTAGAAGTCCTATGGGTGCTGCTGAGAAGAAAATATAGGAGCTCTGTGTGATGCCACTAACACACTAGAAGTCCTATGGGTGCTGCTGAGAAGAAAATATAGGAGCTCTGTTTGCTGCCACTAACACACTAGAAGTCCTATGGGTGCTGCTGAGAAGAAAATATAGGAGCTCTGTTTGCTGCCACTAACACACTAGAAGTCCTATGGGTGCTGCTGAGAAGAAAATATAGGAGCTCTGTGTGATGCCACTAACACACTAGAAGTCCTATGGGTGCTGCTGAGAAGAAAATATAGGAGCTCTGTTTGCTGCCACTAACACACTAGAAGTCCTATGGGTGCTGCTGAGAAGAAAATATAGGAGCTCTGTTTGCTGCCACTAACACACTAGAAGTCCTATGGGTGCTGCTGAGAAGAAAATATAGGAGCTCTGTTTGCTGCCACCAACACACTAGAAGTCCTATGGGTGCTGCTGAGAAGAAAATATAGGAGCTCTGTGTGATGCCACTAACACACTAGAAGTCCTATGGGTGCTGCTGAGAAGAAAATATAGGAGCTCTGTTTGCTGCCACTAACACACTAGAAGTCCTATGGGTGCTGCTGAGAAGAAAATATAGGAGCTCTGTTTGCTGCCACTAACACACTAGAAGTCCTATGGGTGCTGCTGAGAAGAAAATATAGGAGCTCTGTGTGATGCCACTAACACACTAGAAGTCCTATGGGTGCTGCTGAGAAGAAAATATAGGAGCTCTGTTTGCTGCCACTAACACACTAGAAGTCCTATGGGTGCTGCTGAGAAGAAAATATAGGAGCTCTGTTTGCTGCCACTAACACACTAGAAGTCCTATGGGTGCTGCTGAGAAGAAAATATAGGAGCTCTGTTTGCTGCCACTAACACACTAGAAGTCCTATGGGTGCTGCTGAGAAGAAAATATAGGAGCTCTGTGTGATGCCACTAACACACTAGAAGTCCTATGGGTGCTGCTGAGAAGAAAATATAGGAGCTCTGTTTGCTGCCACTAACACACTAGAAGTCCTATGGGTGCTGCTGAGAAGAAAATATAGGAGCTCTGTTTGCTGCCACTAACACACTAGAAGTCCTATGGGTGCTGCTGAGAAGAAAATATAGGAGCTCTGTGTGATGCCACTAACACACTAGAAGTCCTATGGGTGCTGCTGAGAAGAAAATATAGGAGCTCTGTTTGCTGCCACCAACACACTAGAAGTCCTATGGGTGCTGCTGAGAAGAAAATATAGGAGCTCTGTTTGCTGCCACTAACACACTAGAAGTCCTATGGGTGCTGCTGAGAAGAAAATATAGGAGCTCTGTGTGATGCCACTAACACACTAGAAGTCCTATGGGTGCTGCTGAGAAGAAAATATAGGAGCTCTGTTTGCTGCCACTAACACACTAGAAGTCCTATGGGTGCTGCTGAGAAGAAAATATAGGAGCTCTGTGTGATGCCACTAACACACTAGAAGTCCTATGGGTGCTGCTGAGAAGAAAATATAGGAGCTCTGTTTGCTTCCACTAACACACTAGAAGTCCTATGGGTGCTGCTGAGAAGAAAATATAGGAGCTCTGTTTGCTGCCACTAACACACTAGAAGTCCTATGGGTGCTGCTGAGAAGAAAATATAGGAGCTCTGTTTGCTGCCACTAACACACTAGAAGTCCTATGGGTGCTGCTGAGAAGAAAATATAGGAGCTCTGTGTGATGCCACTAACACACTAGAAGTCCTATGGGTGCTGCTGAGAAGAAAATATAGGAGCTCTGTTTGCTGCCACTAACACACTAGAAGTCCTATGGGTGCTGCTGAGAAGAAAATATAGGAGCTCTGTTTGCTGCCACTAACACACTAGAAGTCCTATGGGTGCTGCTGAGAAGAAAATATAGGAGCTCTGTGTGATGCCACTAACACACTAGAAGTCCTATGGGTGCTGCTGAGAAGAAAATATAGGAGCTCTGTTTGCTGCCACTAACACACTAGAAGTCCTATGGGTGCTGCTGAGAAGAAAATATAGGAGCTCTGTTTGCTGCCACTAACACACTAGAAGTCCTATGGGTGCTGCTGAGAAGAAAATATAGGAGCTCTGTTTGCTGCCACTAACACACTAGAAGTCCTATGGGTGCTGCTGAGAAGAAAATATAGGAGCTCTGTGTGATGCCACTAACACACTAGAAGTCCTATGGGTGCTGCTGAGAAGAAAATATAGGAGCTCTGTTTGCTGCCACTAACACACTAGAAGTCCTATGGGTGCTGCTGAGAAGAAAATATAGGAGCTCTGTGTGATGCCACTAACACACTAGAAGTCCTATGGGTGCTGCTGAGATGAAAATATAGGAACTCTGTGTGATGCCACTAACACATTAGAAGTCCTATGGGTGCTGCTGAGAAGAAAATATAGAAGCTCTGTTTGCTGCCACTAACACACTAGAAGTCCTATGGGTGCTGCTGAGAAGAAAATATAGGAGCTCTGTGTGATGCCACTAACACACTAGAAGTCCTATGGGTGCTGCTGAGAAGAAAATATAGGAGCTCTGTTTGCTGCCACTAACACACTAGAAGTCCTATGGGTGCTGCTGAGAAGAAAATATAGGAGCTCTGTGTGATGCCACTAACACACTAGAAGTCCTATGGGTGCTGCTGAGAAGAAAATATAGGAGCTCTGTTTGCTGCCACTAACACACTAGAAGTCCTATGGGTGCTGCTGAGAAGAAAATATAGGAGCTCTGTTTGCTGCCACTAACACACTAGAAGTCCTATGGGTGCTGCTGAGAAGAAAATATAGGAGCTCTGTTTGCTGCCACCAACACACTAGAAGTCCTATGGGTGCTGCTGAGAAGAAAATATAGGAGCTCTGTGTGATGCCACTAACACACTAGAAGTCCTATGGGTGCTGCTGAGAAGAAAATATAGGAGCTCTGTGTGATGCCACTAACACACTAGAAGTCCTATGGGTGCTGCTGAGAAGAAAATATAGGAGCTCTGTTTGCTGCCACTAACACACTAGAAGTCCTATGGGTGCTGCTGAGAAGAAAATATAGGAGCTCTGTGTGATGCCACTAACACACTAGAAGTCCTATGGGTGCTGCTGAGAAGAAAATATAGGAGCTCTGTTTGCTGCCACTAACACACTAGAAGTCCTATGGGTGCTGCTGAGAAGAAAATATAGGAGCTCTGTTTGCTGCCACTAACACACTAGAAGTCCTATGGGTGCTGCTGAGAAGAAAATATAGGAGCTCTGTTTGCTGCCACTAACACACTAGAAGTCCTATGGGTGCTGCTGAGAAGAAAATATAGGAGCTCTGTGTGATGCCACTAACACACTAGAAGTCCTATGGGTGCTGCTGAGAAGAAAATATAGGAGCTCTGTTTGCTGCCACTAACACACTAGAAGTCCTATGGGTGCTGCTGAGAAGAAAATATAGGAGCTCTGTTTGCTGCCACTAACACACTAGAAGTCCTATGGGTGCTGCTGAGAAGAAAATATAGGAGCTCTGTGTGATGCCACTAACACACTAGAAGTCCTATGGGTGCTGCTGAGAAGAAAATATAGGAGCTCTGTTTGCTGCCACTAACACACTAGAAGTCCTATGGGTGCTGCTGAGAAGAAAATATAGGAGCTCTGTTTGCTGCCACTAACACACTAGAAGTCCTATGGGTGCTGCTGAGAAGAAAATATAGGAGCTCTGTGTGATGCCACTAACACACTAGAAGTCCTATGGGTGCTGCTGAGAAGAAAATATAGGAGCTCTGTTTGCTGCCACTAACACACTAGAAGTCCTATGGGTGCTGCTGAGAAGAAAATATAGGAGCTCTGTGTGATGCCACTAACACACTAGAAGTCCTATGGGTGCTGCTGAGAAGAAAATATAGGAGCTCTGTTTGCTGCCACTAACACACTAGAAGTCCTATGGGTGCTGCTGAGAAGAAAATATAGGAGCTCTGTTTGCTGCCACTAACACACTAGAAGTCCTATGGGTGCTGCTGAGAAGAAAATATAGGAGCTCTGTGTGATGCCACTAACACACTAGAAGTCCTATGGGTGCTGCTGAGAAGAAAATATAGGAGCTCTGTTTGCTGCCACTAACACACTAGAAGTCCTATGGGTGCTGCTGAGAAGAAAATATAGGAGCTCTGTTTGCTGCCACTAACACACTAGAAGTCCTATGGGTGCTGCTGAGAAGAAAATATAGGAGCTCTGTTTGCTGCCACTAACACACTAGAAGTCCTATGGGTGCTGCTGAGAAGAAAATATAGGAGCTCTGTGTGATGCCACTAACACACTAGAAGTCCTATGGGTGGTGCTGAGAAGAAAATATAGGAGCTCTGTTTGCTGCCACTAACACACTAGAAGTCCTATGGGTGCTGCTGAGAAGAAAATATAGGAGCTCTGTTTGCTGCCACTAACACACTAGAAGTCCTATGGGTGCTGTTGGGGTGCAATGCTGTGCTAACAGCACTGCGGTTGGTACTACTGCAATACTGTACTAACAGTAAGCATGCACCAGACTAATCCCCAGCAGCAGCTAATAACACACTAACTGTGCAATCAGCAGCAATGAACGATCAATGACTTAGGTAGCAATGGTTTAGCAAAGAAATAGCCAATGGTTTAGCAAAGAAGAGCAAATCTTTCAGTATCAAGCAAAGACAGAATCAGCAGACTAATCTCTCCTAAAGCCGGAACTCATGTGACCGGGGCCGATGGCGTGGCGGCCTTTTAAATGGTGGGGCGTGTACTAAAGCCCCTGAGCTGTAATTGGCTACAGGCGTCCTGCCTGTAGCCAATTATTGCTCTCCGAGTTTCGGGCGCTGTGATTGGCCAAGCATGCGGGGTCACAGTGCATGCTTGGCCAATCATCAGCCAGCAATGCACTGCGCCGGCCGCGCCAGCCGCAATGCATTGCGGGGCCGCTCGCATCACACGAATGTGATGCGAACGGCCCAAATAGTTCTGGGCTCGACGAGCGAGCGAACGCCCGATGCTCGATTCGAACATGGGTTCGAATCGAGCACCGGGCCCATCCCTAATCATCACTGATGTACTATGAGCCATCACTGATGTACTATGGATCATCACTGGTGTACTGTGGATCATCACTGATGTACTGTGGACCATCCCTGATGTACTGTGGATCATCACTGATGTACTGTGGATCATCACTGATGTACCGTGGATCATCACTGATGTACCGTGGATCATCACTGATGTACTGTGGACCATCACTGATGTACTATGGATCATCACTGATGTACTGTGGATCATAACTGATGTACCGAGGATCATCACTGATGTACTGTGGATCATCACTGATGTATTGTGGATCATCACTGATGTACTGTGTATCATCATCACTGATGTACTGTGGACCATCACTGATGTACTGTGGACCATCACTGATGTACTGTGGATCATCACTGATGTACTATGGATCATCACAGAGGTTATATGGATCATCACTGATGTACTATGGATCATCACTGATGTACTGTGGATCATCACTGATGTACTGTGGGCCATCACTGATGTACTGTGGGCCATCACGGGTGTACTATGGATCATCAGTGATGTACTATGGATCATCACTGATGTACTATGGATAATCACTGATGTACTATAGATCATCACTGATGTACTGTGGATCATCACTGATGTACTATGGATCATCCCTGGTGTACTATGGATCATCACTGGTGTACTATGGATCATCACTGGTGTACTATGGATCATCACTTGTGTACTATGGATCATCACTGATGTACTATGGATCATCACTGATGTACTATGGATCATCACTGATGTACTATGGATCATCGCTGGTGTACTATGGATCATCACTGATGTACTATGGATCATCACTGATGTACTATAGATCATCACTGATGTACTATGGATCATCACTGATGTACTATGGATCATCACTGATGTACTATGGATCATCACTGATGTACTATGGATCATCGCTGGTGTACTATGGATCATCACTGATGTACTATGGATCATCACTGATGTACTATGGGCCATCACTGATGTACTGTGGATCATCACTGGTGTACTATGGATCATCACTGGTGTACTATGGATCATCACTGATGTACTATGGATCATCACTGATGTACTATGGATCATCACTGATGTACTGTGGATCATCACTGATGTACTGTGGATCATCACTGATGTACTGTGGATCATCACTGATGTACTATAGATAATCACTGATGTACTGTGGATCATCACTGATGTACTGTGGATCATCACTGGTGTACTATAGATCATCACTGATGTACTATGGACCATCCCTGATGTACTGTGGATCATCACTGATGTACTGTGGATCATCACTGATGTACTGTGGACCATCACTGATGTACTGTGGACCATCACTGATGTACTGTGGACCATCACTGATGTATTATGGATCATCACTGATGTACTATGGATCATCACTGAGGTACTATGGATCATCACTGAGGTACTATGGATCATCACTGAGGTACTATGAATCATCACTGGTGTACTGTGGACCATCACTGATGTACTGTGGACCATCACTGATGTACTGTGGACCATCACTGATGTACTATGGATCATCACTGATGTACTATGGATCATCACTGAGGTACTATGGATCATCACTGAGGTACTATGGATCATCACTGAGGAACTATGAATCATCACTGATGTACTATGGACCATCACTAGTGTACTATGGATCATCACTGGTGTACTATGGATCATCACTGGTGTACTGTGGACCATCACTGATGTACTGTGGATCATCACTGATGTACTATGGACCATCACTGGTGTACTATGGACCATTCCTGATGTACTGTGGATCATCACTGATGTACTGTGGATCATCACTGATGTACTATAGATCATCACTGATGTACTATGGGCCATCACTGGTGTACTATGGGCCATCACTGGTGTACTATGGGCCATCACTGGTGTACTGTGGATCATCACTGATGTACTATGGACCATCCCTGATGTACTCTGGACCATCCCTGATGTTCTGTGGATCATCACTGATGTTCTGTGGATCATCACTGATGTACTATAGATCATCACTGATGTACTACAGATCATTACTGATGTACTGTGGATCATCACTGGTGTACTATGGATCATCCCTGGTGTACTATGGATCATCACTGGTGTACTGTGGACCATCCCTGATGTACTGTGGATCATCACTGATGTACTATGGACCATCACTGGTGTACTATGGACCATCCCTGATGTACTGTGGATCATCACTGATGTACTGTGGATCATCACTGATGTACTATAGATCATCACTGATGTACTATGGGCCATCACTGGTGTACTATGGGCCATCACTGGTGTACTGTGGATCATCACTGATGTACTATGGACCATCCCTGATGTACTATGGACCATCCCTGATGTTCTGTGGATCATCACTGATGTACTGTGGATCATCACTGATGTACTATAGATCATCACTGATGGACTATAGATCATCACTGGTGTACTATAGATCATCACTGGTGTACAATGGATCATCACTGGTGTACTATGAATCATCACTGGTGTACTATGGATCATCACTGATGTACTGTGGACCATCCCTGATGTATTGTGGATCATCACTGATGTACTGTGGATCATCACTGATGTACTATGGATCATCACTGATGTACTATGGATCATCACTGATGTACTATGGATCATCACTGATGTGCTATTGATCATCACTGATGTACTATGAGCCATCACTGATGTTCTATGGATCATCACTGGTGTACTGTGGATCATCACTGATGTACTGTGGACCATCCCTGATGTACTGTGGATCATCACTGATGTACTATGAGCCATCACTGATGTATTATGGGCCATCACTGATGTACTGTGGATCATCACTGATGTACTATAGATCATCACTGATGTACTGTGGATAATCACTGATGTACTGTAGATCATAACTGATGTACTGAGGATCATCACTGATGTACTATGGGCCATCACTGATGTACTGTGGATCATCACTGATGTACTGTGGATCATCACTGATGTACTGTGGATCATCACTGATGTACTATAGATCATCACTGATGTACTATGGGCCATCACTGGTGTACTATGGGCCATCACTGGTGTACTGTGGATCATCACTGATGTACTATGGATCATCACTGATGTGCCATGGATCATCACTGATGTACCGAGGATCATCACTGATGTACCGTGGATCATCACTGATGTACCGTGGATCATCACTGATGTACTATAGATCATCACTGGTGTACTATGGGCCATCACTGGTGTACTATGGGCCATCACTGGTGTACTATGGATCATCACTGGTGTACTATGGACCATCACTGATGTACTATGGACCATCACTGATGTACTGTGGATCATCACTGATGTACTATAGATCATCACTGATGTACTATGGACCATCACTGATGTACTATGGACCATCACTGATGTACTATGGACCATCACTGATGTACTGTGGATCATCACTGATGTACTGTGGATCATCACTGATGTACTGTGGATCATCACTGGTGTACTATGGGCTATCACTGATGTACTATGGATCATCACTGATGTACTATGGACCATCACTGATGTACTATGGACCATCACTGATGTACTGTGGATCATCACTGATGTACTGTGGATCATCACTGATGTACTGTGGATCATCACTGGTGTACTATGGGCTATCACTGATGTACTATGGATCATCACTGATGTACTATGGATCATCACTGATGTACTATGGATCATCACTGATGTACTATAAATCATCACTGATGTACTGTGGATCATCACTGATGTACTATGGACCATCACTGATGTACCGTGGATCATCACTGATGTACCGTGGATCATCACTGATGTACCGTGGATCATCACTGATGTACCGAGGATCATCACTGATGTACCGTGGATCATCACTGATGTACCGAGGATCATCACTGATGTACTGTGGATCATCACTGATTTACTGTGGATCATCACTGATGTACTATGGATCATCACTGATGTACTATGGATCATCACTGATGTACTATGGGCCATCACTAGAGTGTACTATGGGCCATCACTGGTGTACTATGGATCATGACTGATGTACCGTGGATCATCACTGATGTACTGTGGATAATCACTGATGTACTGTAGATCATAACTGATGTACTGAGGATCATCACTGATGTACTATGGGCCATCACTGATTTACTGTGGATCATCACTGATGTACTGTGGATCATCACTGATGTACTGTGGATCATCACTGATGTACTATAGATCATCACTGATGTACTATGGGCCATCACTGGTGTACTATGGGCCATCACTGGTGTACTGTGGATCATCACTGATGTACTATGGATCATCACTGATGTGCCATGGATCATCACTGATGTACCGAGGATCATCACTGATGTACCGTGGATCATCACTGATGTACCGTGGATCATCACTGATGTACTATAGATCATCACTGGTGTACTATGGGCCATCACTGGTGTACTATGGGCCATCACTGGTGTACTATGGATCATCACTGGTGTACTATGGACCATCACTGATGTACTATGGACCATCACTGATGTACTATGGACCATCACTGATGTACTGTGGATTATCACTGATGTACTGTGGATCATCACTGATGTACTGTGGATCATCACTGGTGTACTATGGGCTATCACTGATGTACTATGGGCTATCACTGATGTACTATGGACCATCACTGATGTACTATGGACCATCACTGATGTACTGTGGATCATCACTGATGTACTGTGGATCATCACTGATGTACTGTGGATCATCACTGGTGTACTATGGGCTATCACTGATGTACTATGGATCATCACTGATGTACTATGGATCATCACTGATGTACTATGGATCATCACTGATGTAATATAAATCATCACTGATGTACTGTGGATCATCACTGATGTACTATGGACCATCACTGATGTACCGTGGATCATCACTGATGTACCGTGGATCATCACTGATGTACCGTGGATCATCACTGATGTACCATGGATCATCACTGATGTACCGTGGATCATCACTGATGTACCGAGGATCATCACTGATGTACTGTGGATCATCACTGATTTACTGTGGATCATCACTGATGTACTATGGATCATCACTGATGTACTATGGATCATCACTGATGTACTATGGGCCATCACTGGTGTACTATGGGCCATCAATGGTGTACTATGGATCATCACTGATGTACCGTGGATCATCACTGATGTACCGAGGATCATCACTGATGTACTGTGGATCATCACTGATTTACTGTGGATCATCACTGGTGTACTATGAATCATCACTGGTGTACTATGGATCATCACTGGTGTACTATGGATCATCACTGGTGTACTATGGACCATCCCTGATGTACTGTGGATCATCACTGATGTACTATAGTTCATCACTGATGTACTGTGGATCATCACTGATGTACTATAGATCATAACTGATGTACTATGGACCATCACTGAAGTACTATGGACCATCACTGATGTACTGTGGATCATCACTGATGTACTGTGGATCATCACTGATGTACTGTGGATCATCACTGATGTACTGTGGATCATCACTGGTGTACTATGGGCCATCACTGATGTACAATGAATCATCAATGATGTACTGTGGATCATCACTGATGTACTGTGGATCATCACTGATGTACTATGGGCCATCACTGGTGTACTATGGACCATCCCTGATGTACTGTGGATCATCACTGATGTACTATAGTTCATCACTAATGTACTATGGATTATTACTGATGTACTATGGGCCATCACTGATGTACTATGGATCATCACTATGTACTATGGATCATCACTGATGTACTATGAGCCATCACTGATGTACTATGGATCATCACTGGTGTACTGTGGATCATCACTGATGTACTGTGGACCATCCCTGATGTACTGTGGATCATCACTGATGTACTGTGGATCATCACTGATGTACCGTGGATCATCACTGATGTACCGTGGATCATCACTGATGTACTGTGGACCATCACTGATGTACTATGGATCATCACTGATGTACTGTGGATCATCACTGATGTACCGAGGATCATCACTGATGTACTGTGGATCATCACTGATGTATTGTGGATCATCACTGATGTACTGTGTATCATCATCACTGATGTACTGTGGACCATCACTGATGTACTGTGGACCATCACTGATGTACTGTGGACCATCACTGATGTACTGTGGATCATCACTGATGTACTATGGATCATCACAGAGGTTATATGGATCATCACTGATGTACTATGGATCATCACTGATGTACTGTGGATCATCACTGATGTACTGTGGGCCATCACTGATGTACTGTGGGCCATCACGGGTGTACTATGGATCATCAGTGATGTACTATGGATCATCACTGATGTACTATGGATAATCACTGATGTACTATAGATCATCACTGATGTACTGTGGATCATCACTGATGTACTATGGATCATCCCTGGTGTACTATGGATCATCACTGGTGTACTATGGATCATCACTGGTGTACTATGGATCATCACTGGTGTACTATGGATCATCACTGATGTACTATGGATCATCACTGATGTACTATAGATCATCACTGATGTACTATGAGCCATCACTGATGTACTATAGATCATCACTGATGTACTATGGATCATCACTGATGTACTATGGATCATCACTGATGTACCATGGATCATCGCTGGTGTACTATGGATCATCGCTGGTGTACTATGGATCATCACTGATGTACTGTGGATCATCCCTGGTGTACTATGGATCATCACTGGTGTACTATGGATCATCACTGGTGTACTATGGATCATCACTGATGTACTATGGATCATCACTGATGTACTATGGATCATCACTGATGTACTATAGATCATCACTGATGTACTATGGATCATCACTGATGTACTATGGATCATCACTGATGTACTATGGATCATCGCTGGTGTACTATGGATCATCACTGATGTACTATGGATCATCACTGATGTACTATGGGCCATCACTGATGTACTGTGGATCATCACTGGTGTACTATGGATCATCACTGGTGTACTATGGATCATCACTGATGTACTATGGATCATCACTGATGTACTATGGATCATCACTGATGTACTATGGATCATCACTGATGTACTGTGGATCATCACTGATGTACTGTGGATCATCACTGATGTACTATAGATCATCACTGATGTACTGTGGATCATCACTGATGTACTGTGGATCATCACTGGTGTACTATAGATCATCACTGATGTACTATGGACCATCCCTGATGTACTGTGGATCATCACTGATGTACTGTAGATCATCACTGATGTACTGTGGACCATCACTGATGTACTGTGGACCATCACTGATGTACTGTGGACCATCACTGATGTACTATGGATCATCACTGATGTACTATGGATCATCACTGAGGTACTATGGATCATCACTGAGGTACTATGGATCATCACTGAGGTACTATGAATCATCACTGGTGTACTGTGGACCATCACTGATGTACTGTGGACCATCACTGATGTACTGTGGACCATCACTGATGTACTATGGATCATCACTGATGTACTATGGATCATCACTGAGGTACTATGGATCATCACTGAGGTACTATGGATCATCACTGAGGTACTATGAATCATCACTGATGTACTATGGACCATCACTAGTGTACTATGGATCATCACTGGTGTACTATGGATCATCACTGGTGTACTGTGGACCATCACTGATGTACTGTGGATCATCACTGATGTACTATGGACCATCACTGGTGTACTATGGACCATTCCTGATGTACTGTGGATCATCACTGATGTACTGTGGATCATCACTGATGTACTATAGATCATCACTGATGTACTATGGGCCATCACTGGTGTACTATGGGCCATCACTGGTGTACTATGGGCCATCACTGGTGTACTGTGGATCATCACTGATGTACTATGGACCATCCCTGATGTACTCTGGACCATCCCTGATGTTCTGTGGATCATCACTGATGTTCTGTGGATCATCACTGATGTACTATAGATCATCACTGATGTACTACAGATCATTACTGATGTACTGTGGATCATCACTGGTGTACTATGGATCATCCCTGGTGTACTATGGATCATCACTGGTGTACTGTGGACCATCCCTGATGTACTGTGGATCATCACTGATGTACTATGGACCATCACTGGTGTACTATGGACCATCCCTGATGTACTGTGGATCATCACTGATGTACTGTGGATCATCACTGATGTACTATAGATCATCACTGATGAACTATGGGCCATCACTGGTGTACTATGGGCCATCACTGGTGTACTGTGGATCATCACTGATGTACTATGGACCATCCCTGATGTACTATGGACCATCCCTGATGTTCTGTGGATCATCACTGATGTACTGTTGATCATCACTGATGTACTATAGATCATCACTGATGGACTATAGATCATCACTGGTGTACTATGGATCATCACTGGTGTACAATGGATCATCACTGGTGTACTATGAATCATCACTGGTGTACTATGGATCATCACTGATGTACTGTGGACCATCCCTGATGTATTGTGGATCATCACTGATGTACTGTGGATCATCACTGATGTACTGTGGATCATCACTGATGTACTATGGATCATCACTGATGTACTATGGATCATCACTGATGTACTATGGATCATCACTGATGTGCTATGGATCATCACTGATGTACTATGAGCCATCACTGATGTTCTATGGATCATCACTGGTGTACTGTGGATCATCACTGATGTACTGTGGACCATCCCTGATGTACTGTGGATCATCACTGATGTACTATGAGCCATCACTGATGTATTATGGGCCATCACTGATGTACTGTGGATCATCACTGATGTACTATAGATCATCACTGATGTACTGTGGATAATCACTGATGTACTGTAGATCATAACTGATGTACTGAGGATCATCACTGATGTACTATGGGCCATCACTGATGTACTGTGGATCATCACTGATGTACTGTGGATCATCACTGATGTACTGTGGATCATCACTGATGTACTATAGATCATCACTGATGTACTATGGGCCATCACTGGTGTACTATGGGCCATCACTGGTGTACTGTGGATCATCACTGATGTACTATGGATCATCACTGATGTGCCATGGATCATCACTGATGTACCGAGGATCATCACTGATGTACCGTGGATCATCACTGATGTACCGTGGATCATCACTGATGTACTATAGATCATCACTGGTGTACTATGGGCCATCACTGGTGTACTATGGATCATCACTGGTGTACTATGGACCATCACTGATGTACTATGGACCATCACTGATGTACTGTGGATCATCAGTGATGTACTATAGATCATCACTGATGTACTATGGACCATCACTGATGTACTATGGACCATCACTGATGTACTATGGACCATCACTGATGTACTGTGGATCATCACTGATGTACTGTGGATCATCACTGATGTACTGTGGATCATCACTGGTGTACTATGGGCTATCACTGATGTACTATGGATCATCACTGATGTACTATGGACCATCACTGATGTACTATGGACCATCACTGATGTACTGTGGATCATCACTGATGTACTGTGGATCATCACTGATGTACTGTGGATCATCACTGGTGTACTATGGGCTATCACTGATGTACTATGGATCATCACTGATGTACTATGGATCATCACTGATGTACTATAAATCATCACTGATGTACTGTGGATCATCACTGATGTACTATGGACCATCACTGATGTACCGTGGATCATCACTGATGTACCGTGGATCATCACTGATGTACCGTGGATCATCACTGATGTACCGATGATCATCACTTATGTACCGTGGATCATCACTGATGTACCGAGGATCATCACTGATGTACTGTGGATCATCACTGATTTACTGTGGATCATCACTGATGTACTATGGATCATCACTGATGTACTATGGATCATCACTGATGTACTATGGGCCATCACTGGTGTACTATGGGCCATCACTGGTGTACTATGGATCATCACTGATGTACCGTGGATCATCACTGATGTACCGAGGATCATCACTGATGTACTGTGGATCATCACTGATTTACTGTGGATCATCACTGGTGTACTATGAATCATCACTGGTGTACTATGGATCATCACTGGTGTACTATGGATCATCACTTTTGTACTATGGACCATCCCTGATGTACTGTGGATCATCACTGATGTACTATAGTTCATCACTGATGTACTGTGGATCATCACTGATGTACTGTAGATCATAACTGATGTACTATGGGCCATCACTGAAGTACTATGGACCATCACTGGTGTACTGTGGATCATCACTGATGTACTGTGGATCATCACTGATGTACTGTGGATCATCACTGATGTACTGTGGATCATCACTGGTGTACTATGGGCCATCACTGATGTACAATGAATCATCAATGATGTACTGTGGATCATCACTGATGTACTGTGGATCATCACTGGTGTACTGTGGATCATCACTGATGTACTGTGGATCATCACTGATGTACTGTGGATCATCACTGGTGTACTGTGGATTATCACTGATGTACTGTGGACCATCACTGATGTAATGTGGATTATCACTGATGTACTGTGGATCATCATTGATGTACTGTGGACCATCACTGATGTTCTGTGGACCATCACTGATGTACTGTGGACCATCACTGATGTACTGCGGACCATCACTGATGTACTATGGATCATCGCTGATGTACTATGGATCATCACTGAGGTACTATGGATCATCACTGATGTACTATGGATCATCACTGATGTACTATGGACCATCACTGGTGTACTATGGATCATCACTGGTGTACTATGGACCATCCCTGATGTACTGTGGATCATCACTGATGTACTATAGATAATCACTGATGTACTATGGGCCATCACTGGTGTACTATGGATCATCACTATGTACTATGGATCATCACTGATGTACTATGAGCCATCACTGATGTACTATGGATCATCACTGGTGTACTGTGGATCATCACTGATGTACTGTGGACCATCCCTGATGTACTGTGGATCATCACTGATGTACTGTGGATCATCACTGATGTACCGTGGATCATCACTGATGTACCGTGGATCATCACTGATGTACTGTGGACCATCACTGATGTACTATGGATCATCACTGATGTACTGTGGATCATCACTGATGTACCGAGGATCATCACTGATGTACTGTGGATCATCACTGATGTATTGTGGATCATCACTGATGTACTGTGTATCATCATCACTGATGTACTGTGGACCATCACTGATGTACTGTGGACCATCACTGATGTACTGTGGATCATCACTGATGTACTATGGATCATCACAGAGGTTATATGGATCATCACTGATGTACTATGGATCATCACTGATGTACTGTGGATCATCACTGATGTACTGTGGGCCATCACTGATGTACTGTGGGCCATCACGGGTGTACTATGGATCATCAGTGATGTACTATGGATCATCACTGATGTACTATGGATAATCACTGATGTACTATAGATCATCACTGATGAACTGTGGATCATCACTGATGTACTATGGATCATCCCTGGTGTACTATGGATCATCACTGGTGTACTATGGATCATCACTGGTGTACTATGGATCATCACTGATGTACTATGGATCATCACTGATGTACTATAGATCATCACTAGGGATGAGCTTCGTGTTCGAGTCGAACATACGTTCGACTCGAACATCGGCTGTTCGATCGTTCGACGAAGATCGAACGATTTGGGCCGTTCGCGCCAAATTCGAGTGACGCGAACGGCCCACAATGCACTACGCCATCGCAGTGTCATCCAGGCGCTGTGATTGGCCAAGCATGCACCGTGACCCCGCATGCTTGGCCAATCACAGCGCCGGCAGCGAGGAGAGCAATGATTGGCCACAGGCAGGATGCCTGTGGCCAATTATTGCTGAGGGTGTTTAGTACACGCCCCACACTATAAAAGGCCGCCAGCACGGCGGCCTAGTGTAGTGTGTTCCGGAGCAGGGATAGAGCAGCATAGGCAGGGACAGTGACTGTTATTTCTTTCTTGCTTAACCTGGATTCCTTTAGTTTCGGGAAAGAGAAGGATAGGTAGGGAGAGTGTCAGTGTGTTTTGTGCTTGTGCTATAGTGTGCTTAAAAAAAACATTTATTCTAGGGACAGAAAACTGTAGGTAGGGACAGTGTCAGTTTCTTTCACTCTGCAAGTCCTTGTTTCCAGGGACCTGGAAGGACAGTGAGTGAATTGTCCTTGTGCTATATTGTGCTTAAAAAAACATTTATTCTAGGGACAGAAAACTGTAGGTAGGGAGAGTGTCAGTTTCTTTCACTCTGCAAGTCCTTGTTTCCAGGGACCTGTAAGGACAGTGAGTGAATTGTCCTTGTGCTATATTGTGATTAAAAAAAACATTTTTTCTAGGGACAGAAAACTGTAGGTAGGGAGAGTGTTTTTTTTCTTTCACTCTGCAAGTCCTTGTTTCCAGGGACCTGGAAGGACAGTGAGTGAATTGTCCTTGTGCTATATTGTGCTTAAAAAAAACATTTTTTCTAGGGACAGAAAACTGTAGGTAGGGAGAGTGTTTTTTTTCTTTCACTCTGCAAGTCCTTGTTTCCAGGGACCTGGAAGGACAGTGAGTGAATTGTCCTTGTGCTATATTGTGCTTAAAAAAAAACATTTTTTCTAGGGACAGAAAACTGTAGGTAGGGAGAGTGTTTTTTTTCTTTCACTCTGCAAGTCCTTGTTTCCAGGGACCTGTAAGGACAGTGAGTGAATTGTCCTTGTGCTATATTGTGCTTAAAAAAAACATTTATTCTAGGGACAGAAAACTGTAGGTAGGGAGAGTGTCAGTTTATTTCACTCTGCAAGTCCTTGTTTCCAGGGACCTGGAAGGACAGTGAGTGAATTGTCCTTGTGCTATATTGTGATTAAAAAAAACATTTATTCTAGGGACAGAAAACTGTAGGTAGGGACAGTGTCAGTTTCTTTCACTCTGCAAGTCCTTGTTTCCAGGGACCTGGAAGGACAGTGAGTGAATTGTCCTTGTGCTATATTGTGCTTAAAAAAACATTTATTCTAGGGACAGAAAACTGTAGGTAGGGAGAGTGTCAGTTTCTTTCACTCTGCAAGTCCTTGTTTCCAGGGACCTGTAAGGACAGTGAGTGAATTGTCCTTGTGCTATATTGTGATTAAAAAAAACATTTTTTCTAGGGACAGAAAACTGTAGGTAGGGAGAGTGTTTTTTTTCTTTCACTCTGCAAGTCCTTGTTTCCAGGGACCTGGAAGGACAGTGAGTGAATTGTCCTTGTGCTATATAGTGCTTAAAAAAAACATTTTTTCTAGGGACAGAAAACTGTAGGTAGGGAGAGTGTTTTTTTCTTTCACTCTGCAAGTCCTTGTTTCCAGGGACCTGGAAGGACAGTGAGTGAATTGTCCTTGTGCTATATTGTGCTTAAAAAAAAACATTTTTTCTAGGGACAGAAAACTGTAGGTAGGGAGAGTGTTTTTTTTCTTTCACTCTGCAAGTCCTTGTTTCCAGGGACCTCTAAGGACAGTGAGTGAATTGTCCTTGTGCTATATTGTGCTTAAAAAAAACATTTATTCTAGGGACAGAAAACTGTAGGTAGGGAGAGTGTCAGTTTATTTCACTCTGCAAGTCCTTGTTTCCAGGGACCTGGAAGGACAGTGAGTGAATTGTCCTTGTGCTATATTGTGATTAAAAAAAACATTTATTCTAGGGACAGAAAACTGTAGGTAGGGACAGTGTCAGTTTCTTTCACTCTGCAAGTCCTTGTTTCCAGGGACCTGGAAGGACAGTGAGTGAATTGTCCTTGTGCTATATTGTGCTTAAAAAAAACATTTATTCTAGGGACAGAAAACTGTAGGTAGGGAGAGTGTCAGTTTCTTTCACTCTGCAAGTCCTTGTTTCCAGGGACCTGTAAGGACAGTGAGTGAATTGTCCTTGTGCTATATTGTGATTAAAAAAAACATTTTTTCTAGGGACAGAAAACTGTAGGTAGGGAGAGTGTTTTTTTTCTTTCACTCTGCAAGTCCTTGTTTCCAGGGACCTGGAAGGACAGTGAGTGAATTGTCCTTGTGCTATATTGTGCTTAAAAAAAACATTTTTTCTAGGGACAGAAAACTGTAGGTAGGGAGAGTGTTTTTTTTCTTTCACTCTGCAAGTCCTTGTTTCCAGGGACCTGGAAGGACAGTGAGTGAATTGTCCTTGTGCTATATTGTGCTTAAAAAAAAACATTTTTTCTAGGGACAGAAAACTGTAGGTAGGGAGAGTGTTTTTTTTCTTTCACTCTGCAAGTCCTTGTTTCCAGGGACCTCTAAGGACAGTGAGTGAATTGTCCTTGTGCTATATTGTGCTTAAAAAAAACATTTATTCTAGGGACAGAAAACTGTAGGTAGGGAGAGTGTCAGTTTATTTCACTCTGCAAGTCCTTGTTTCCAGGGACCTGGAAGGACAGTGAGTGAATTGTCCTTGTGCTATATTGTGATTAAAAAAAACATTTTTTCTAGGGACAGAAAACTGTAGGTAGGGAGAGTGTTTTTTTTCTTTCACTCTGCAAGTCCTTGTTTCCAGGGACCTGTAAGGACAGTGAGTGAATTGTCCTTGTGCTATATTGTGATTAAAAAAAACATTTTTTCTAGGGACAGAAAACTGTAGGTAGGGAGAGTGTTTTTTTTCTTTCACTCTGCAAGTCCTTGTTTCCAGGGACCTGTAAGGACAGTGAGTGAATTGTCCTTGTGCTATATTGTGCTTAAAAAAAACATTTATTCTAGGGACAGAAAACTGTAGGTAGGGAGAGTGTCAGTTTATTTCACTCTGCAAGTCCTTGTTTCCAGGGACCTGTAAGGACAGTGAGTGAATTGTCCTTGTGCTATATTGTGATTAAAAAAAACATTTTTTCTAGGGACAGAAAACTGTAGGTAGGGAGAGTGTTTTTTTTCTTTCACTCTGCAAGTCCTTGTTTCCAGGGACCTGTAAGGACAGTGAGTGAATTGTCCTTGTGCTATATTGTGCTTAAAAAAAACATTTATTCTAGGGACAGAAAACTGTAGGTAGGGAGAGTGTCAGTTTATTTCACTCTGCAAGTCCTTGTTTCCAGGGACCTGTAAGGACAGTGAGTGAATTGTCCTTGTGCTATATTGTGATTAAAAAAAACATTTTTTCTAGGGACAGAAAACTGTAGGTAGGGAGAGTGTTTTTTTTCTTTCACTCTGCAAGTCCTTGTTTCCAGGGACCTGTAAGGACAGTGAGTGAATTGTCCTTGTGCTATATTGTGCTTAAAAAAACATTTATTCTAGGGACAGAAAACTGTAGGTAGGGAGAGTGTCAGTTTATTTCACTCTGCAAGTCCTTGTTTCCAGGGACCTGTAAGGACAGTGAGTGAATTGTCCTTGTGCTATATTGTGATTAAAAAAAACATTTTTTCTAGGGACAGAAAACTGTAGGTAGGGAGAGTGTTTTTTTTCTTTCACTCTGCAAGTCCTTGTTTCCAGGGACCTGGAAGGACAGTGAGTGAATTGTCCTTGTGCTATATTGTGCTTAAAAAAACATTTATTCTAGGGACAGAAAACTGTAGGTAGGGAGAGTGTTTTTTTTCTTTCACTCTGCAAGTCCTTGTTTCCAGGGACCTGGAAGGACAGTGAGTGAATTGTCCTTGTGCTATATTGTGATTAAAAAAAACATTTTTTCTAGGGACAGAAAACTGTAGGTAGGGAGAGTGTTTTTTTTCTTTCACTCTGCAAGTCCTTATTTCCAGGGACCTGTAAGGACAGTGAGTGAATTGTCCTTGTGCTATATTGTGCTTAAAAAAAACATTTATTCTAGGGACAGAAAACTGTAGGTAGGGAGAGTGTTTTTTTTCTTTCACTCTGCAAGTCCTTGTTTCCAGGGACCTGTAAGGACAGTGAGTGAATTGTCCTTGTGCTATATTGTGATTAAAAAAAATATTTTTTCTAGGGACAGAAAACTGTAGGTAGGGAGAGTGTCAGTTTCTTTCACTGTGAAAGTCCTTGTTTCAAGGGACAGAGAAGGACACCTGAAGGTAGCCCTTATTGCTTTTTTCCCATCTCCCTGCAGGCCATCTATTAGAATGTCTGGAAGGCAAACAAGGAGAGGCAGACAGTCAGGAGGCAATAAAAGAGGGCAAGCAGGCTCTGTGTCTGGGGGCAACAGTGCTGGTCGTGGACGCGGTGCATTGTCATCAGCACATGGCCATGGGACACGCTTGTCCTTCTTTTCGGCAGCTGGACATGTTGAGCCACATCATGCCGAAGACTTGGTAGAGTGGATGACCAAGCCCTCCTCCTCCTCCTCATCCTCTCTCACCCAGGCTCAGGGTACTGGAAAAGCAGCTGCCAAAGCGTCGTCTTCCCTGGTATCAATGTCAGACAAATCATCAGTCACTCCTTCCCTAGACCCACCATGTCCTCCTCCTGAGGAGTCCCCCGAACTGTTTCAGCACAGTGTTGGGTACATGCTCCAGGAGGATGCCCAGCGTTTCGAAGGGTCTGATGATGAAACCCAGCTAGAGGAAGGCAGTAGCGTGAGAGCAGACAGAGGGGATGCTCAAGAAGGACACCAATCTGGCAGTCATGTTCCAGCAGCTGCAGCATACTGCCAGATTGGCTCCAGTGATGAGGAGGGAGGGGATGATGAGGTCACTGACTCCACGTGGGTGCCTAATAGGAGAGAGGAGGAGGAGGAGGATGAGGAGGAGGCACATCTCCAACGAGGCAGGATGCCCTTTGGTGGCCAGCGTAAGGGCAGTACACCGACGGAATCACACCGCAGAGCTCCGCCTGTGCAGGGCGCTGCCTCTGCCCGTCATTCAAAAAGTTCTTTGGTGTGGGCCTTTTTTGAGGCTAGTGCATCAGATCGCACAGCTGCTGTTTGCAACATATGTCTCAAGCGTATATCGCGTGGCCAAAACATCAGCCGCTTGGGTACCACATGCCTGACCAGACATATGTTGACCTGCCATGCAGCTCGTTGGCAAGCCTACCTCAAAGACCCACACCAAAGAACAAAGCGGACCTCTCCTTGCACCGCATCAGCTGGGATCTCCAACCCCACTATAACTTCAGTCCTCTCTGAAACATGCACTGAGAGGAATGAAGGTGTAGAATTAGGTGTGTCACAGCCAAGTACTTGCGCCCACTCTGCTAGCAGTACACCGACGTCCGATTCTAGCAGGCAAATTTCCCTGCCCCAGCTGCTGGACCGTCGAAAGAAGTTCACTCCCAGCCATCCACATGCCCAGCGGTTGAATGCTAGCTTGGCTAAATTGCTAGCGCTTCAACTGCTGCCTTTTCAGTTGGTAGACTCGGCCCCCTTCCGTGAGTTTGTGCAATGTGCGGTTCCTCAGTGGCAGGTTCCCAAACGCCACTTTTTCTCACGGAAGGCTATTCCGGCTCTCTACCGGCATGTGGAAGGCAATGTCTTGGCCTCGCTGGACAGGGCGGTCAGCGGTAAGGTGCATATTACCGCTGACTCATGGTCCAGCAGGCATGGACAGGGACGTTACCTTTCTTTCACGGCCCATTGGGTCACTCTTTTGGCAGCTGGGAAGGATTCAGGACAAGGTGCAGTAGTGTTGGAGGTTGTCCCACCGCCACGCCTCCAAAATGCTACTACTGGTTGTGACACACCTCTCTCCTCCACCCCCTCCTCTTCTTCTTCCTCCATGGCCTCTTCCTGTGGTTTGTCCTATGAACCAGCGGTGCTCCGTAGCCATTCACGGGGCTACGCAAGTACGCAGGCAAAAAGATGCCATGCCGTGCTTGCGCTGGTGTGTTTGGGGGACAGAAGCCACACTGGGGCAGAGGTCCTGTCTGCTCTGCAGGGCCAGGCCGAGAGGTGGTTGACGCCACGCCAGCTTAAGCCAGGAATGGTGGTTTGCGACAATGGCACCAACCTCCTCTCCGCCCTCCGACAGGGACAACTGACCCATGTGCCCTGTGTGGCTCACGTCCTTAACCTGGTGGTGCAGCGCTTCTTGGGCAGGTACCCGGGCTTACAGGATGTCCTGAGGCAGGCCAGGAAAGTCTGTGTGCATTTCCGCAGATCTTATAATGCCAGTGCTCGCCTGGCTGAGCTGCAAAAGGAGTTGAACCTGCCCAAGAACCGCCTTATATGTGACATGCCCACCAGGTGGAACTCAACGTTGGCCATGCTGCAGCGGCTGCACACGCAGCAGAGGGCCATCAATGAGTACCTGTGCGACTACGGCACCAGGACAGGGTCAGGGGAGCTTGGTTTTTTTTCTCCACGCCAGTGGGGCATGATCAGGGATGCATGCACTGTCCTGGCACCATTTGAGGAGGCCACGAGGATGGTGAGCAGTGACAGTGCATGCATCAGTGACACTGTACCTCTTGTCCACCTGTTGGAGCACACGCTGCGTGGAATAATGGACAGGGCACTTGAGGCAGAACAGAGGCAGGAAGAGGAGGACTTCCTTGCCTCTCAAGGCCCCCTTTACCCAGACAGTGTTCCTTCTGTCCCACCCATCGCACAGGAAGAGGAGGAGGAGGAGGAGGAGGAGGAGGAGGATTGTGTCAGCATGGAGGTGGAGGCTGGCACTCAGCATCATCAGCAGCAGTCTTTTAGGGATGATTTACAGTCCCAAGAAACCAGTGGACTTGTACGTGGCTGGGAGGAGGTGGCTGCGGATCATGTCGTCCTTAGTGACCCAGAGGACTCCGGAGCGAATGCCTCAGCAAACCTACGCTGCATGGCCTCCCTGATCCTGCAAAGTCTGCGGAAGGATCCTCGTATTCTTCGGATCAAGGAGAGGGACCATTACTGGCTGGCCACTCTCCTTGATCCACGGTACAAGGGTAAGGTTGCGGACCTTATGTTACCGTCGCAGAGGGAGCAGAGGATGAGACAACTCCGGGAGGCCTTGCAGAAAGGTCTGTGCAACGCGTTCCCAGAGACTGGGAGGTTGCAAACTCCTGGTCCTGGACAACGAGTTGCTGAGGCTTCGGCCAGTCAAAGAAGGAGCGGTGGGGAAGGTGGCCGTCTGACCGATGCGTTCAGACAATTCTTTAGTCCGCAGCCCCAAAGTATGATCGGTTCCAGCAACCATCGCCAGCGTCTGATAAACATGGTGCAGGAATATCTAGGGGCAAGGTCAGACTTGGACACCTTCCCCACCGAAAATCCTCTGGCTTACTGGGTCTTGAGGATGGATCACTGGCCAGAGCTTGCACAGTATGCAATTGAGCTACTGGCCTGTCCTGCATCCAGCGTTCTTTCGGAACGCACATTCAGTGCTGCTGGAGGATTTGTCACGGATCACAGGGTGCGCCTGTCCACCGACTCGGTTGATCGACTGACTTTCATCAAGATGAACCAGTCTTGGATCACCACCAGCTACCACACACCTGATGCTGATATAACAGACTAATTGATTTTAACATGTCACATCCCTTCAAGACTGATGCTGATGCTGAGTGCCTGTGCTGTTATGTTGACTGGCTATCCTCCTCCTCCGAGTCCTCAATGATACGATTGATGATGATAGCTTGTAAGATCATTTTTGTTTATGGGTGCCGCCACCAGTGCCTAACGCCCAATTTTTCAGCCCCTGTTTAACAGGGGCGTGTAATTACAATTTTTGAAGCAATACTTTGCAACAGGGCTCATTGCTGTGCTCCAAGTACAGTATCTGTGAGGAGTTGCAGTGTTGTGCCACCAGTGCCTAAGGCCCAATTTTTCAGCCCCTGTTTAACAGGGGCGTGTCATTACAATTTTTGAAGCAATACTTTGCAACAGGGCTCATTGCTGTGCTCCAAGTACAGTATCTGTGAGGAGTTGCAGTGTTGTGCCACCAGTGCCTAAGGCCCAATTTTTCAGCCCCTGTTTAACAGGGGCGTGTCATTACAATTTTTGAAGCAATACTTTGCAACAGGGCTCATTGCTGTGCTCCAAGTACAGTATCTGTGAGGGGTTGCAGTGTTGTGCCACCAGTGCCTAAGGCCCAATTTTTCAGCCCCTGTTCAACAGGGGCATGTAATTACAATTCTTGATCTAATAATTCACAGCAGGGCCCATTGCTGCACCCACCAAGAGTAACTGTCAGGGCTTACAGTGTTGTGGCACCAGCACCACCATCAAAGGCCCAATTTTTACTACCACTGTTCAACAATTATATGTAATTAAAATTCCTGATATAATAGTTGACAGCAGGGCGTTCCAGCACCAACCAAGAGTAACTGTGAGTGCTTACAGTGTTGTGCCAACACCAACAACTAAGGGGCCTATTTCTGCAGAGTATATACGGCAGGTCCCTACTTTCAAACATCCAACTTACAAACGACTCCTACTTGCAAACGCAAGAAGACAACAGGAAGTGAGAGGAAATCTACCACTAGGAAGGAAAATTCTCTCCTGTAAGAATAAATATGGGAGAAAGGTGTCTCCTCTGTACTGATGCTTTATCAGCAATCCTTGTTTCAAGAAAAACACCACATTTCAAAAACAGTTGTCATTGGGACGGAAAGTGAGGTGAAATGTTCTGAACAGGGGCACAGACAGCAAAACAAATGTTACAGGGGTGATAACCCTTACCTATGTTTTCCAAAAAGTTTAAAAATAGATTTTTGGTCTGGAGCTACACTTCAACAATGTACCTGTTCAAAATTACAAACAGATTCTACATAAGAACAAACCTACAGTCCCTGTCTTGTATGCACCGCCTGTATAGGGCTGTTCAGAGTATATAGGGCCTTTTTTATTTTATGTGCGGGGTTCCCCTTAATATCCATACAAGACCCAAAGGGGCTGGTAATGGGCTGGGGTAGGGGGGGGGGGTCATGGGGTAGCTATGCCATTTTTCTTAAAGAATTTCATCCATATTACCGGGACCAGACATTACATTAAAGCCGCAAGCAGTTTTAAATGGCTTTTTTTTCCTTTAGAAGTGTCATTTTGTGCAGGGACAGTTCTAAACACGGGAAACACGTGGCACTTCACAGGCATACTTTAGACACCCCCCAGGTACGATATTTAAAGGAATATTTGACTTTTTTTTTTTCACTTTATGCATCATTAAAATGACTGCTCCCGAAAAACGACCGTTTTTAAAACTTCTTTTTGCATTGATACATGTCCCCTGGTGCAGAACCCGGGTTCCCAAACCCTTTTTAGGACAATAACATGCATAATAGTTGTTATAATTAGCACTTTAGAATTCGAACGTTCGCATCCATTGTATTTAATAGGGTTCTAATGTTCGTTCGAACTTTCGGTCCGTTCGCGGGTTCTGGTGCGAACCGAACCCGGGGGTGTTCGGCTCATCACTAATCATCACTGATGTACTATGAGCCATCACTGATGTACTATAGATCATCACTGATGTACTATGGATCATCACTGATGTACTATGGATCATCACTGATGTACTATGGATCATCGCTGGTGTACTATGGATCATCGCTGGTGTACTATGGATCATCACTGATGTACTGTGGATCATCCCTGGTGTACTATGGATCATCACTGGTGTACTATGGATCATCACTGGTGTACTATGGATCATCACTGGTGTACTATGGATCATCACTGATGTACTATGGATCATCACTGATGTACTATGGATCATCACTGATGTACTATAGATCATCACTGATGTACTATGGATCATCACTGATGTACTATGGATCATCACTGATGTACTATGGATCATCACTGATGTACTATGGATCATCGCTGTTGTACTATGGATCATCACTGATGTACTGTGGATCATCGCTGATGTACTATGGATCATCACTGATGTACTATGGGCCATCACTGATGTACTGTGGATCATCACTGGTGTACTATGGATCATCACTGGTGTACTATGGATCATCACTGATGTACTATGGATCATCACTGATGTACTATGGATCATCACTGATGTACTATGGATCATCACTGATGTACTGTGGATCATCACTGATGTACTGTGGATCATCACTGATGTACTATAGATCATCACTGATGTACTGTGGATCATCACTGATGTACTGTGGATCATCACTGGTGTACTATAGATCATCACTGATGTACTATGGACCATCCCTGATGTACTGTGGATCATCACTGATGTACTGTGGATCATCACTGATGTACTGTGGACCATCACTGATGTACTGTGGACCATCACTGATGTACTGTGGACCATCACTGATGTACTATGGATCATCACTGATGTACTATGGATCATCACTGAGGTACTATGGATCATCACTGAGGTACTATGGATCATCACTGAGGTACTATGAATCATCACTGGTGTACTGTGGACCATCACTGATGTACTGTGGATCATCACTGATGTACTATGAGCCATCACTGGTGTACTATGGACCATCCCTGATGTACTGTGGATCATCACTGATGTACTGTGGATCATCACTGATGTACTATAGATCATCACTGATGTACTATGGGCCATCACTGGTGTACTATGGGCCATCACTGGTGTACTATGGGCCATCACTGGTGTACTGTGGATCATCACTGATGTACTATGGACCATCCCTGATGTACTCTGGACCATCCCTGATGTTCTGTGGATCATCACTGATGTTCTGTGGATCATCACTGATGTACTATAGATCATCACTGATGTACTATAGATCATTACTGATGTACTGTGGATCATCACTGATGTACTATGGATCATTACTGATGTACTATGGATCATCACTGGTGTAATATGGGCCATCACTGGTGTACTGTGGATCATCACTGATGTACTATGGACCATCACTGATGTACTGTGGATCATCACTGATGTACTGTGGATCATCACTGATGTACTGTGGATCATCACTGATTTACTGTGGATCATCACTGATGTACTATGGACCATTCCCAATGTACTATGGGCCATCACGGGTGTACTATGGATCATCACTGGTGTACTAGGGACCATCCCTGATGTACTATGGACCATCCCTGATGTACTGAGGATCATCACTGATGTACTATTGATCATCACTGATGTACTATAGATCATCACTGATGTACTATAGATCATCACTGATGTACTGTGGATCATCACTGATGTACTGAGGATCATCACTGATGTACTGAGGATCATCACTGATGTACTATGGATCATCACTGATGTACTGTGGATCATCACTGATGTACTAAGGATCATCAATGATGTACTATGGATCATCACTGATGTACTATGGATCATCACTGATGTACTATGGATCATCACTGGTGTACTATGAATCATCACTGGTGTACTATGGATCCTCACTGGTGTACTATGGACCATCCCTGATGTACTGTGGATCATCACTGATGTACTGTGGATCATCACTGATGTACTATGGATCATCACTGATATACTGTGGACCATCACTGATGTACTGTGGATCATCACTGATATACTGTGGACCATCCCTGATGTACTGTGGATCATCACTGATGTACTGTGGATCATCACTGATGTTCTATGGGCCATCACTGGTGTACTATGGGCCATCACTGGTGTACTGTGGATCATCACTGATGTACTGTGGATCATCACTGATGTACTATAGTTCATCACTGATGTACTATGGGCCATCACTGATGTACTATGGATCATCACTGATGTACTATGGGCCTTTACTGGTGTACTATGGGCCATCACTGGTGTACTGTGGATCATCACTGATGTACTATAGATCATCACTGATGTACTATGGGCCATCACTGATGTACTATGGATCATCACTGATGTACTGAGGATCATCACTGATGTACTATGGACCATCACTGATGTACTGTGGACCATCCCCGATGTACTGTGGATAATCACTGATGTACTATGGATCATCACTGATGTACTATGGATCATCACTGATGTACTATGGATCATCACTGATGTACTTTGGGCCATCACTGGTGTACTATAGATCATCACTGATGTACTGTGGACCATCACTGATGTACTGTGGATCATCACTGATGTACTGTGGATCATCATTGGTGTACTATAGATCATCACTGATGTACTATGGATCATCACTGATGTACTATAAATCATCACTGATGTACTATGGATCATCACTGATGTACTATGGATCATCACTGATGTAGTATGGATCGTCACTGATGTACAATGGATCATCACTGATGTACTATGGATCATCACTGATGTACTGTGGATCATCACTGATGTACTGTGGATCATCACTGATGTACTATGGACCATCCCTGATGCACTGTGGATCATCACTGATGTACCGTGGATCATCACTGATGTACTGAGGATCATCACTGATGTACCGTGGATTATCACTGATGTACTGAGGATCATCACTGATGTACTGTGGATCATCACTGATGTACTGTGGATCATCACTGATGTACTGTGGATCATTACTGATGTACTGTGGATCATCACTGATGTACTGCGGACCATCACTGATGTACTGTGGATTATCACTGATGTTATATGGATCATCACTGATGTACTATAGATCATCACTGATGTACTATGGACCATCACTGGTGTACTATGGATCATCACTGGTGTACTATGGATCCTCATTGGTGTACTATGGACCATCCCTGATGTACTGTGGATCATCACTGATGTACTGTGGATCATCACTGATGTACTGTGGATCATCACTGATATACCGTGGACCATCCCTGATGTACTATGGATCATCACTGATATACTGTGGACCATCCCTGATGTACTGTGGATCATCACTGATGTACTGTGGATCATCACTGATGTACTGTGGATCATCACTGATATACCGTGGATAATCACTGATGTACTGAGGATCATCCCTGATGTACTGTGGATCATCACTGATGTACTGTGGACCATCACTGATGTACTGTGGACCATCACTGATGTACTGTAGATCATCACTGATGTAATGTGGACCGTCACTGATGTACTGTGGACCATCACTGATGTACTGTGGATCATCACTGATGTTCTATGGGCCATCACTGGTGTACTATGGGCCATCACTGGTGTACTGTGGATCATCACTGATGTACTGTGGATCATCACTGATGTACTATAGTTCATCACTGATGTACTATGGACCATCACTGGTGTACTATGGTTCATCACTGATGTACTATGGGCCTTTACTGGTGTACTATGGGCCATCACTGATGTACTGTGGACCATCACTGATGTACTGTGGATCATCACTGTTATACTGTGGACCATCCCTGATGTACTGTGGATCATCACTGATGTACTGAGGATCATCACTGGTGTACTTTGGATCATCACTGATGTACTATGAGCCATCACTGATGTACTATGAGCCATCACTGATGTACTATGGATCATCTCTGGTGTACTATGGATCATCACTGATGTACTGTGGATCATCACTGATGTACCATGGATCATCACTGATGTACTGAGGATCAGCACTGATGTACTGGGGATCATCACTGATGTACTATGGGCCATCACAGGTGTACTATGGATCATCACTGGTGTATTATGGATCATCACTGGTGTACTATGGATCATCACTGATGTACTATGGATCATCACTGGTGTACTATGGATCATCACTGATGTACTGTGGACCATCACTGATGTACTGTGGACCATCACTGATGTACTGTGGACCATCACTGGTGCACTGTGGACCATTACTGATGTTCTATGGATCATCACTGATGTACTATAGATCATCACTGATGTACTATAGATCATCACTGATGTACTATAGATCATCACTGATGTACTGTGGATCATCACTGATGTACTGAGGATCATCACTGATGTACTGAGGATCATCACTGATGTACTATGGATCATCACTGATGTACTGTGGATCATCACTGATGTACTAAGGATCATCACTGATGTACTATAGATCATCACTGGTGTACTATGAATCATCACTGGTGTACTATGGATCCTCACTGGTGTACTATGGACCATCCCTGATGTACTGTGGATCATCACTGATGTACTATGGATCATCACTGATATACTGTGGACCATCCCTGATGTACTATGGATCATCACTGATATACTGTGGACCATCCCTGATGTACTGTGGATCATCACTGATGTACTGTGGATCATCACTGATGTACTGTGGATCATCACTGATGTACCGTGGATAATCACTGATGTACTGAGGATCATCCCTGATGTACTGTGGATCATCACTGATGTACTGTGGACCATCACTGATGTACTGTGGATCATCACTGATGTACTGTGGACCATCACTGATGTACTGTGGACCATCACTGATGTACTGTGGATCATCACTGATGTTCTATGGGCCATCACTGGTGTACTATGGGCCATCACTGGTGTACTGTGGATCATCACTGATGTACTGTGGATCATCACTGATGTACTATAGTTCATCACTGATGTACTGTGGATCATCACTGATGTTCTATGGGCCATCACTGGTGTACTATGGGCCATCACTGGTGTACTGTGGATCATCACTGGTGTACTGTGGATCATCACTGGTGTACTGTGGACCATCACTGATGTACTATAGATGATCACTGATGTACTGTGGATCATCACTGATGTACTATGGGCCATCACTGGTGTACTATGGATCATCACTGGTGTACTATGGATCATCCCTGTTGTACTATGGACCATCACTGATGTACTGTGGATCATCACTGATGTACTGTGGATCATCATTGGTGTACTATGGATCATCACTGATGTACTATGGATCATCACTGATGTACTATGGATCATCACTGATGTACTATGGGCCACCACTGGTGTACTATGGGCCACCACTGGTGTACTATGGGCCATCACTTGTGTACTATGGATCATCACTGATGTACTATGGATCATCACTGATGTACTATGGATCATTACTGATGTACTATGGATCATCACTGGTGTACTATGGACCATCCCTGATGTACTGTGGATCATCACTGATGTACTGTGGATCATCACTGATGTACTGAGGATCATAACTGATGTACTATAGATCATCACTGATGTACTATGGGCCATCACTGGTGTACTATGGGCCATCACTGGTGTACTATGGATCATCACTGGTGTACTATGGATCATCCCTGGTGAACTATGGACCATCACTGATGTACTGTGGACCATCACTGATGTACTGTGGATCATCACTGATGTACTATGGACCATCACTGATGTACTGTGGATCATCACTGATGTACTGTGGATCATCATTGGTGTACTATAGATCATCACTGATGTACTATGGGCCATCACTGATGTACTATGGATCATCACTGATGTACTGTGGATCATCACTGATGTACTGTGGATCATCCCTGATGTACTGTGGATCATAACTGGTGTACTGTGGATCATCACTGATGTACTGTGGACCATCACTGATGTACTGTGGATCATCCCTGATGTACTGTGGATCATAACTGGTGTACTGTGGATCATCACTGATGTACTGAGGATCATCACTGATGTACTGTCGATCATCACTGATGTACTATGGGCCATCACGGGGGTACTATGGATCATCACTGGTGTACTATGGACCATCCCTGATGTACTATGGACCATCCCTGATGTACTATGGACCATCCCTGATGTACTGAGGATCATCACTGATGTACTATAGATCATCACTGATGTACTATGGGCCATCACTGGTGTACTATGGATCATCACTGATGTACTATGGATCATCACTGGTGTACTATGGATCATCACTGGTGTACTGTGGATCATCACTGATGTACTGTGGACCATCACTGATGTACTGTGGACCATCACTGATGTACTGTGGACCATCAATGATGTTCTATGGATCATCACTGATGTACTATAGATCATCACTGATATACTATAGATCATCACTGATGTACTATAGATCATCACTGATGTACTGTGGATCATCACTGATGTACTGAGGATCATCACTGATGTACTGAGGATCATCACTGATGTACTATGGATCATCACTGATGTACTGTGGATCATCACTGATGTACTGTGGATCATCACTGATGTACTATGGATCATCACTGATGTACTGTGGACTATCCCTGATGTACTGTGGATCATCAGTGATGTACTGTGGATCATCACTGATGTACTGAGGACCATCCCTGATGTACTGTGGACCATCACTGATGTACTGTGGATCATCACTGATGTACTGTGGATCATCACTGATGTACTGTGGATCATCACTGATTTACTGTGGATCATCACTGATGTACTATGGACCATCCCCGATGTACTATGGGCCATCACGGGTGTACTATGGATCATCACTGGTGTACTATGGACCATCCCTGATGTACTATGGACCATCCCTGATGTACTGAGGATCATCACTGATGTACTATTGATCATCACTGATGTACTATAGATCATCACTGATGTACTATAGATCATCACTGATGTACTGTGGATCATCATTGATGTACTATGGATCATCACTGATGTACTATGAGCCATCACTGATGTACTATGGCCCATCACTGATGTACTGTGGACCATCCCTGATGTACTGTGGCTCATCACTGATGTACTGTGGATCATCACTGATGTACTGAGGATCATCACTGATGTACTATAGATCATCACTGATGTACTATGGGCCATCACTGGTGTACTATGGGCCATCACTGGTGTACTGTGGATCATCACTGATGTACTATAGATCATCACTGATGTACTATAGATCATCACTGATGTACTATGGACCATCACTGGTGTACTATGAATCATCACTGGTGTACTATGGGCCATCACTGGTGTTCTGTGGATCATCACTGATGTACTATAGATCATCACTGATGTACTGTAGATCATCACTGATGTACTATGGACCATCACTGGTGTACTATGAATCATCACTGGTGTACTATGGATCATCACTGGTGTACTATGGATCATCACTGATGTACTATAGATCATCACTGATGTACTATGGGCCATCACTGGTGTACTGTGGATCATCACTGGTGTACTATGGATCATCCCTGATGTACTATGGACCATCTCTGATGTACTATGGACCATCCCTGATGTACTGTGGATCATCACTGGTGTACTGTGGATCATCACTGATGTACTATAGATCATCACTGATGTACTGTGGATCATCACTGATGTACTGTGGGCCATCACTGGTGTACTATGGGCCGTCACTGGTGTACTATGGATCATCACTGGTGTACTATGGATTATACCTGGTGTACTATGGACCATCACTGATGTACTGTGGACCATCACTGATGTACTGTGGACCATCACTGATGTACTGTGGACCATCACTGATGTACTGTGGATCATCACTGATGTACTGTGGACCATCACTGATGTACTGTGGATCATCACTGATGTACTGTGGATCATCACTGATGTACTGTGGACCATCACTGATGTACTGTGGATCATCACTGATGTTCTATGGGCCATCACTGGTGTACTATGGGCCATCACTGGTGTATAGGGATGAGCCGAACACCCCCGGGTTCGGTTCGCACCAGAACCTTCGAACGGACTGAAAGTTTGCGTGAATTTTCGAACCCTATTCGTTATAATGGACGCGAACGTTCGAAATCAAAATTGCTAATTACAACGGCCAATATGCATGTTAATGTCATAAAACAGGTTTGGGAACCCGGGTCCTGCCCCAGGGGACATATATCAATGCAAAAAGAAATTTTAAAAACTAACGTTTTTTGGGGAGCAGTAATTTTAATGATGCATAAAGTGAAAAAAAAAGTGAAATTTTCCTTTAAATATGGTACCTGGGGGGTGTCTAAAGTATGCCTGTGAAGTGGCATGTGTTTCCCGTGTTTAGAACTGTCCTTGCACAAAATGACATTTGTAAAGGAAAAAAAGAAGCCATTTAAAACCACTTGCGGCTTTAATGTCATGTCTTGTCCTGGCCGCCATATGGCTGAAAATCCTTGAGAAAAATGGCATGGCTACCCCATCACCCCCCCCCCACCCCAGCCCCTTTGGGTCTTGTATGGATATTAAGGGGGACCCCGCACCCAAAATAAAACCCTATACCTACAACCCTATATACTCTGAACAGCAGTATATAGGTGGTGCAAACAAGACACGGACTGTAGGTTTGTTCTTAAGTAGAATCTGAACAGGTACATTATGAAGTGTAGCTCCATCCCAAAAAAATCTATTTTTAAGCTTTTTGGAGAACATAGGGAGGGGTTATCACCCCTGTAACATTTGCTGTCTTTGCACATCTGTTCAGAACATGTCACCTCACTTTCCGTCCCAATGACAAATGTTTTTGGAAAAGTGGGGTTTTAATTGAAACAAGGATTGGTGATAAAGCATCAGTAGAGAGGAGATACCTTTTTCCCAAATTAAATCTAACAGGATAGAATTTCCCTTCCTAGGGGTAGATTTCCTCTCACTTCCTGTTTTCTCTTGCCGTTTGCAAGTAGGAGTCGTTTGTAAGTTGGATGTTTGAAAGTAGGGGCCTGCCGTATATACTCTGCAGAAATTTGCCCTATTAGATGTTGGTGTAGCCACAAGACTGGTGGGCACAGGAATGGGCCCTGCTGTGAGTTAATAGATCAAGATTTGTACTTGCATGCACCTGTTGAACCGGGCAGAAAAATTAGGCCTTTGGTGGTGGTGGTGGTGGTGGTGGACGGTGTTGCCACAAGACTGTAAGCCCTCACAGTTACTCTTAGTGGGTGCAGGAATGGGCCCTGCTGTGAGTTATTAGATCAAGATTTGTAATTGCATGCACCTGTTGAACAGGGCAGAAAAATTGGGCCTTTGGTGGTGGTGGTGGTGGTGGTGGTGGACGGTGTTGCCACAAGACTGTAAGCCCTCACAGTTACTCTTGGTGGGTGCAGGAATGGGCCCTGCTGTGAGTTATTAGATCAAGATTTGTAATTGCATGCACCTGTTGAACAGGGCAGAAAAATTGGGCCTTTGGTGGTGGTGGTGGTGGTGGACGGTGTTGCCACAAGACTGTAGGCCCTCATAGTTACTCTTGGTGGGCGCAGGAATGGGCCCTGCTGTGAACTATTAGATCAAGATTTGTAATTACACGCCCCTGTTAAACAGGGGCTGAAAAATTGTGCCTTAGGCATTGGTGCTGGTGCCACAACACGGCAACCCCTCACAGATACTGTACTTGGAGCACAGCAGTCACACCTGTTGCGAAGCATCTTTTTAAAAAATTGTAATTACACGCCCCTGTTATACAGGGGCTGAAAAATTGTGCCTTAGGCACTGGTGCCACAACACTGCAACCCCTCACAGATACTGTACTCTGAGCACAGCAATGAGACCTGTTGCAAAGCATTGCCTAAAAATTGTAATTACACGCCCCAACAGGGGCTGAAAAATTGTGCCTTAGGCACTGGTGCTGGTGCCACAACACTGCAACCCCTCACAGATACTGTACTTGGAGCACAGCAGTCACACCTGTTGCGAAGCATCTTTTGAAAAAATTGTAATTACACGCCCCTGTTCTACAGGGGCTGAAAAATTGTGCCTTAGGCACTGGTGTGGTGGCATGGATCATTGAGGAGGAGGAAGAGGATAGTCAGTGAACATAACAGGACAGTCACTCAGCATCAGCATAGGCAGTCTTGAAGGGATGTGACATTATAAATTATTCCGTTATATCCGCTTCAGGTGTCTGGTAGCTGGTGGTGATCCAAGACTGATTCATTTTTATGAAGGTCAGTCGATCAACCGAGTCGGTGGACAGGCGCACCCTATGATCGGTGACAAATCCTCCAGCAGCACTGAATGTGCGTTCGGAAAGAACGCTGGATGCAGGACAGGCCAGTAGCTCAATTGCATACTGTGCAAGCTCTGGCCAGTGATCCATCCTCAGGACCCAGTAAGCCAGAGGATTTTCGGTGGGAAAGGTGTCCAAGTCTGACCTTGCCCCTAGGTATTCCTGCACCATGTATATCAGACGCTGGCGATGGTTGCTGGAACCGATCATACCTTGGGGCTGCGGACTAAAAAATTGTCTGAACGCATCGGTCAGACGTCCACCTTCCCCACCGCTCCTTCTGCTACTGACCGAAGCCTCAGCAACTCGTCGTCCAGGACCAGGAGTTTGTAACCTCCCAGTTTCTGGGAACGTGTTGCACAGACCTTTCTGCAAGGCCTCCCTGAGATGTCTCATCCTCTGCTCCCTCTGCGACGGCAAGATAAGGTCCACAACCTTACCCTTGTACCGTGGATCAAGGAGAGTGGCCAGCCAGTAATGGTCCCTCTCCTTGATCCGAAGAACACGAGGATCCTTCCGCAGGCTTTGCAGGATCAGGGAGGCCATGCAGCGTAGGTTAGCTGAGGCATTCGGTCCGGAGTCTTCTGGGTCACTGAGGATGACATGATCGCCAGCCACCTCCTCCCAGCCACGTACAAGTCCACTGGTTTGTTGGGACTGTATATCATCCCTAAAAGACTGCTGCTGCTGATGCTGAGTGCCAGGCTCCACCTCCATGCTCACACAATCCTCCTCCTCCTCCTCCTCCTCCTCATCCTCATCCTCTTCCTGTGTGATGGGTGGGACAGAAGGAACACTGTCTGGATAAAGGGGGCCTTGAGAGGCAAGGAAGTCCTCCTCTTCCTGCCTCTGTTCTGCCTCAAGTGCCCTGTCCATTATCCCACGCAGCGTATGCTCCAACAGGTGGACAAGAGGTACAGTGTCACTGATGCATGCACTGTCACTGCTCACCATCCTCGTGGCCTCCTCAAATGGTGAGAGGACAGTGCATGCATCCCTGATCATGCTCCACTGGCGTGGGGAAAAAAAGCCAAGCTCACCTGACCCTGTCCTGGTGCCGTAGTCGCAAAGGTACTCATTGATGGTCCTCTGCTGCATGTGCAGTCGCTGCAGCATGGCCAACGTTGAGTTCCACCTGGTGGGCATGTCACATATTAGGCGGTTCTTGGGCAGGTTCAGCTCCTTTTGCAGCTCAGTCAGCCGAGCACTGGCATTATAAGATCGGCGGAAATGCACACAGACTTTCCTGGCCTGCCTCAGGACATCCTGTAAGCCTGGGAACCTGCCCAAGAACCGCTGCACCACCAGGTTGAGGACGTGAGCCATACAGGGCACATGGGTGAGCTGCCCCTGTCGCAGGGCGGAGAGGAGGTTGGTGCCATTGTCAGAAACGACCATTCCTGGCTTAAGCTGGTGTGGCGTCAACCACCTCTCGGCCTGCCCCTGCAGAGCTGCCAGAACCTCTGGCCCAGTGTGGCTCCTGTCCCCCAAACACACCAGCGCAAGCACGGCATGGCATCTTTTTGCCTGCGTACTCGCGTAGCCCCTTGTACGCCTACGGAGCACCGCTGGTTCCGAGGACAGAGCACTCGAAGAGGACATGGAGGAAGAAGAAGAGGAGGGGGTGGAGGAGAGAGGTGTGTCACAACCAGTAGTAGCATTTTGGAGGCGTGGTGGCGGAACAACCTCCAACACTACTGCACCTTGTCCTGCATCCCTCCCAGCTGCCAATAGAGTGACCCAATGGGCCGTGAAAGAAAGATAACGTCCCTGTCCATGCCTGCTGGACCATGAGTCAGCGGTAATATGCACCTTACCGCTGACCGCCCTGTCCAGCGAGGCATGGACATTGCCTTCCACATGCCGGTAGAGAGACGGAATCGCCTTCCGTGAGAAAAAGTGGCGTTTGGGAACCTGCCACTGAGGAACCGCACATTGCACAAACTCACGGAAGGGGGCCGAGTCTACCAACTGAAAAGGCAGCAGTTGAAGCGCTAGCAATTTAGCCAAGCTAGCATTCAACCGCTGGGCATGTGGATGGCTGGGAGTATACTTCTTTCGACGGTCCAGCAGCTGGGGCAGGGAAATTTGCCTGCTACAATCGGACGTCGGTGTACTGCAAGTACTTGGTTGTGACACACCTAATTCTACACCTTCAGTCCTCTCAGAGCAGCTTTCAGAGAGGACTGAAGATATAGTGGGGATGGAGATCCCAGCTGATGAGGAGCAAGGAGAGGTCCGCTTTGTTCTTTGGTGTGGGTCTTTTATGTGTGCTTGCCAACGAGCTGCATGGCAGGTCGACATATGTCTGCTCATGCTTGTGGTGCCCAAGCGCCTGATGTTTTGGCCACGCGAGATACGCTTGAGACAAATATTGCAAATAGCAGTGGTGCGATCTGATGCACTCGTCTCAAAAAAGGCCCACACCAAAGAACTTTTGTGATAACGTGCAGAGGCAGCGCCCTGCAAAGGCGGAGCTCTGCTGTGTGGTACAGTTGCTGTGCTGGCCTCTAGCTGGCCTCCAGGGGGCATCCTGCCTCGTTGGACATGTGACGCCGCATCCTCCTCCTCCTCCTCCTCTCTCCCTTCAGCACCCACGTGGAGTCAGTGACCTCATCATCCCCTCCCTCTTCACCACTAGAGCAAACCTGGCAGTAAGCTGCAGCTGGTGGAACAGTACTGCCAGATTGCTGTCCCTCAGCATCCCCTCTCTCTGCGCACACACTACTGACTTCCTCAAGCTGGGTATCATCATCCGAGCCTTCAAATCGTTGGGCATCCTCCTGGAGCATGTACCCAACACTGTGCTCAAACAGTTCGGGGGACTCCTCAGGAGGACATGGTGGGTCTAGGGAAGGGGTGGCTGATGATGTCATTGAGTACGCGTTGGCAGCTGCTCTGCCAGTACCCTGAGCCTGGGTGAGAGAGGATGAGGAGGATGAGGAGGGCTTGGTCATCCATTCTACCAAGCCTTCGGCATGATGCGGCTCCACATGTCCAGCTGCCGAAAACAAAGACAAGCGTGTCCCATGGCCACGTGCTGATGACGATGCACGACCACGTCCACGGCCAGCACTGTTGTCTCTAGAAACAGAGCCTGCCTGCCCTGTGTTCTTGCCTCGGCACGCTCTGCCTCTCCTTGGCGGTCTTCCAGCCATTGTAGTCGGTAGTGTATATAGTATAAAAAATAGAGCTCCTATGTCTGCTCACAACACACTGTAGGTCCTATGGGTGCTGCCACTAACACACTATAGGTACTATGTGTGCTGCTGACAAGAAAATATAGGAGCTCTGTTTGCTGCCACTAACACACTAGAAGTCCTATGGGTGCTTCTGAGAAGAAAATATAGGAGCTCTGTGTAATGCCACTAACACACTAGAAGTCCTATGGGTGCTGCTGAGAAGAAAATATAGGAGCTCTGTGTGATGCCGCTAACACACTAGAAGTCCTATTGGTGCTTCTGAGATGAAAATATAGGAGCTCTGTGTGATGCCACTAACACACTAGAAGTCCTATGGGTGCTGCTGAGAAGAAAATATAGGAGCTCTGTGTGATGCCACTAACACACTAGAAGTCCTATTGGTGCTTCTGAGATGAAAATATAGGAGCTCTGTGTGATGCCACTAACACACTAGAAGTCCTATGGGTGCTGCTGAGAAGAAAATATAGGAGCTCTGTGTGATGCCACTAACACACTAGAAGTCCTATTGGTGCTTCTGAGATGAAAATATAGGAGCTCTGTGTGATGCCACTAACACACTAGAAGTCCTATGGGTGCTGCTGAGAAGAAAATATAGGAGCTCTGTGTGATGCCACTAACACACTAGAAGTCCTATTGGTGCTTCTGAGATGAAAATATAGGAGCTCTGTGTGATGCCACTAACACACTAGAAGTCCTATGGGTGCTGCTGAGATGAAAATATAGGAGCTCTGTGTGATGCCACTAACACACTAGAAGTCCTATGGGTGCTTCTGAGATGAAAATATAGGAGCTCTGTTTGCTGCCACTAACACACTAGAAGTCCTATGGGTGCTGCTGAGAAGAAAATATAGGAGCTCTGTGTGATGCCACTAACACACTAGAAGTCCTATGGGTGCTTCTGAGAAGAAAATATAGGAGCTCTGTGTGATGCCACTAACACACTAGAAGTCGTATGGGTGCTGCTGAGAAGAAAATATAGGAGCTCTGTGTGATGCCACTAACACACTAGAAGTCCTATGGGTGCTTCTGAGATGAAAATATAGGAACTCTGTGTGATGCCACTAACACACTAGAAGTCCTATGGGTGCTGCTGAGAAGAAAATATAGGAGCTCTGTGTGATGCCACTAACACACTAGAAGTCCTATGGGTGCTTCTGAGAAGAAAATATAGGATCTCTGTGTGATGCCACTAACACACTAGAAGTCCTATGGGTGCTGCTGAGAAGAAAATATAGGAGCTCTGTGTGATGCCACTAACACACTAGAAGTCCTATGGGTGCTTCTGAGATGAAAACATAGGAGCTCTGTGTGATGCCACTAACACACTAGAAGTCCTATGGGTGCTGCTGAGAAGAAAATATAGGAGCTCTGTTTGCTGCCACTAACACACTAGAAGTCCTATGGGTGCTGCTGAGAAGAAAATATAGGAGCTCTGTGTGATGCCACTAACACACTAGAAGTCCTATGGGTGCTTCTGAGATGAAAATATAGGAGCTCTGTGTGATGCCACTAACACACTAGAAGTCCTATGGGTGCTTCTCAGATGAAAATATAGGAGCTCTGTTTGCTGCCACTAACACACTAGAAGTCCTATGGGTGCTGCTGAGAAGAAAATATAGGAGCTCTGTGTGATGCCACTAACACACTAGAAGTCCTATGGGTGCTTCTGAGAAGAAAATATAGGAGCTCTGTGTGATGCCACTAACACACTAGAAGTCCTATGGGTGCTTCTGAGATGAAAATATAGGAGCTCTGTTTGCTGTCACTAACACACTAGAAGTCCTATGGGTGCTGCTGAGAAGAAAATATAGGAGCTCTGTTTGCTGCCACTAACACACTAGAAGTCCTATGGGTGCTGCTGAGAAGAAAATATAGGAGCTCTGTGTGATGCCACTAACACACTACAAGTCCTATGGGTGCTTCTGAGATGAAAATATAGGAACTCTGTGTGATGCCACTAACACACTAGAAGTCCTATGGGTGCTGCTGAGAAGAAAATATAGGAGCTCTGTGTGATGCCACTAACACACTAGAAGTCCTATGGGTGCTGCTGAGAAGAAAATATAGGAGCTCTGTGTGATGCCACTAACACACTAGAAGTCCTATGGGTGCTGTTGGGGTGCAATGCTGTGCTAACAGCACTGCGGTTGGTACTACTGCAATACTGTACTAACAGTAAGCACGCACCAGACTAATCCCCAGCAGCAGCTAATAACACACTAACTGTGCAATCAGCAGCAATGAACGATCAATGACTTAGGTAGCAATGGTTTAGCAAAGAAATAGCCAATGGTTTAGCAAAGAAGAGCAAATCTTTCAGTATCAAGCAAAGACAGAATCAGCAGACTGATCTCTCCTAAAGCCGGAACTCATGTGACCGGGGCCGACGGCGTGGCGGCCTTTTAAATGGTGGGGCGTGTACTAAAGCCCCTGAGCTGTAATTGGCTACAGGCGTCCTGCCTGTAGCCAATTATTGCTCTCCGAGTTTTGGGCGCTGTGATTGGCCAAGCATGCGGGGTCACAGTGCATGCTTGGCCAATCATCAGCCAGCAATGCACTGCGCCGGCCGCGCCGGCCGCAATGCATTGCGGGGCCGCCCGCATCACACGAATGTGATGCGAACGGCCCAAATAGTTCTGGGCTCGCCGATTCGAGCACCGGGCCCATCCCTACTGGTGTACTGTGGATCATCACTGATGTACTGTGGATCATCACTGATGTACTATAGATCATCACTGATGTACTATGGACCATCACTGGTGTACTATGGTTCATCACTGATGTACTATGGGCCTTTACTGGTGTACTATGGGCCATCACTGGTGTACTGTGGATCATCACTGATGTACTATAGATCATCACTGATGTACTATGGGCCATCACTGATGTACTATGGATCATCACTGATGTACTGAGGATCATCACTGATGTACTATGGACCATCACTGATGTACTGTGGACCATCCCCGATGTACTGTGGATAATCACTGATGTACTTTGGGCCATCACTGGTGTACTATCGATCATCACTGATGTACTGTGGACCATCACTGATGTACTGTGGACCATCACTGATGTACTGTGGATCATCACTGATGTACTGTGGATCATCATTAGTGTACTATAGATTATCACTGATGTACTATGGGCCATCACTGAGGTACTATGGATCATCACTGATGTACTATTGATCATCACTGATGTACTATGGATCATCACTGATGTAATGTGGATCATCACTGATGTACTGTGGACCATCCCTGATGTACTGTGGATCATCACTGATGTACCGTGGATCATCACTAATGTACTGAGGATCATCACTGATGTACCGTGGATCATCACTGATGTACTGAGGATCATTACTGATGTACTGTGGATCATCACTGATGTACTGTGGATCATCACTGATGTACTGTGGATCATTACTGATGTACTGTGGATCATCACTGATGTACTATGGATCATCACTGATGTACTGTGGACCATCACTGATGTACTGTGGATTATCACTGATGTTCTATGGATCATCACTGATGTACTATAGATCATCACTGATGTACTATAGACCATCACTGGTGTACTATGGATCATCACTGGTGTACTGTGGATCATCACTGATGTACTATAGATCATCACTGATGTACTATGGACCATCACTGGTGTACTATGAATCATCACTGGTGTACTATGGATCATCACTGGTGTACTATGGATCATAACTGATGTACTATAGATCATCGCTGATGTACTATGGGCCATCACTGGTGTACTATGGATCATCATTGGTGTACTATGGACCATCCCTGATGTACTATGGACCATCCCTGATGTACTGTGGATCATCACTGGTGTACTGTGGATCATCACTGATGTACTATAGATCATCACTGATGTACTGTGGATCATCACTGATGTACTATGGGCCATCACTGGTGTACTATGGGCCATCACTGGTGTACTATGGATCATCACTGGTGTACTATGGATCATCCCTGGTGTACTACGGACCATCACTGATGTACTGTGGATCATCACTGATGTACTGTGGATCATCATTGGTGTACTATGGATCATCATTGGTTTTCTATGGATCATCACTGATGTACTATGGATCATCACTGATGTACTATGGATCATCACTGATGTACTATGGGCCACCACTGGTGTACTATGGGCCACCACTGGTGTACTATGGGCCACCACTGGTGTACTATGGGCCATCACTGGTGTACTATGGATCATCACTGATGTACTATGGATCATCACTGATGTACTATGGATCATTACTGATGTACTATGGATCATCACTGGTGTACTATGGACCATCCCTGATGTACTGTGGATCATCACTGATGTACTGTGGATCATCACTGATGTACTGTGGATCATCACTGATGTACTATAGATCATCACTGATGTACTGTGGATCATCACTGATGTACTGTGGATCATCACTGATGTACTATAGATCATCACTGATGTACTATGGGCCATCAGTGGTGTACTATGGACCATCACTGGTGTATTATGGATCATCACTGGTGTACTATGGACCATCACTGATGTACTGTGGACCATCACTGATGTACTGTGGATCATCCCTGATGTACTGTGGATCATCACTAATGTACTGTGGGTCATCACTAATGTACTGTGGGTCATCACTGATGTACTGAGGATCATCACTGGTGTACTGAGGATCATCACTGGTGTACTATGGATCATCACTGATGTACTATGGATCATCACTGATGTACTATGGATCATCACTGATGTACTTTGGGCCATCACTGATGTACTATGGATCATCACTGATGTACAATGGATCATCACTGATGTACTGTGGATCATCACTGATGTACTATGGATCATCACTGATGTACTGTGGACCATCTCTGATGTACTGTGGATCATCAGTGATGTACTGTGGATCATCACTGATGTACTGAGGACCATCCCTGATGTACTGTGGACCATCACTGATGTACTGTGGATAATCACTGATGTACTGTGGATCATCACTGATGTACTGTGGATCATCACTGATTTACTGTGGATCATCACTGATGTACTATGGACCATCCCCGATGTACTATGGGCCATCACGGGTGTACTATGGATCATCACTGGTGTACTATGGACCATCCCTGATGTACTATGGACCATCCCTGATGTACTGAGGATCATCACTGATGTACTATTGATCATCACTGATGTACTATAGATCATCACTGATGTACTATAGATCATCACTGATGTACTATGGATCATCACTGATGTACTTTGGGCCATCACTGATGTACTATGGACCATCACTGATGTACTGTGGACCATCACTGATTTACTGTGGATCATCACTGATGTACCGTGGATCATCACTGATGTACCGTGGATCATCACTGATGTACCGTGGATCATCACTGATGTACCGTGGATCATCACTTGTGTACTGTGGATCATCACTGATGTACTGTGGATCATCATTGGTGTACTATAGATCATCACTGATGTACTATGGGCCATCACTGATGTACTATGGATCATCACTGATGTACTATGGATCATCACTGATGTACTGTGGATCATCACTGATGTAATGTGGATCATCACTGATGTACTGTGGATCATCACTGATGTACTGTGGATCATCACTGATGTACTATGGACCATCCCTGATGTACTGTGGATCATCACTGATGTACCGTGGATCATCACTGATGTACTGAGGATCATCACTGATGTACCGTGGATCATCACTGATGTACTGAGGATCATCACTGATGTACTGTGGATCATCACTGATGTACTGTGGATCATCACTGATGTACTGTGGATCATTACTGATGTACTGTGGATCATCACTGATGCACTGTGGACCATCACTGATGTACTGTGGAATATCACTGATGTTCTATGGATCATCACTGATGTACTATAGATCATCACTGATGTACTATAGACCATCACTGGTGTACTATGGATCATCACTGGTGTACTGTGGATCATCACTGATGTACTATAGATCATCACTGATGTACTATGGACCATCACTGGTGTACTATGAATCATCACTGGTGTACTATGGATCATCACTGGTGTACTATGGATCATCACTGGTGTACTATGGATCATAACTGATGTACTATAGATCATCACTGATGTACTATGGGCCATCACTGGTGTACTATGGATCATCATTGGTGTACTATGGACCATCCCTGATGTACTATGGACCATCCCTGATGTACTGTGGATCATCACTGGTGTACTGTGGATCATCACTGGTGTACTGTGGATCATCACTGATGTACTATAGATCATCACTGATGTACTGTGGATCATCACTGATGTACTATGGGCCATCACTGGTGTACTATGGGCCATCACTGGTGTACTATGGATCATCACTGATGTACTATGGATCATCACTGATGTACTATGGATCATCACTGATGTACTATGGATCATCACTGATGTACTTTGGGCCATCCCTGATGTACTGTGGACCATCACTGATGTACTGTGGATCATCACTGATGTACTGTGGATCATCACAGATGTACTGTGGATCATCACTGATTTACTGTGGATCATCACTGATGTACTATGGATCATTACTGATGTACTATGAGCCATCACTGATGTACTATGGATCATCACTGGTGTACTATGGATCATCACTGATGCACTATGGATCATCACTGATGTACTGTGGATCATCACTGATGTACTATGGACCATCCCCGATGTACTATGGGCCATCACGGGTGTACTATGGATCATCACTGGTGTACTATGGACCATCCCTGATGTACTATGGACCATCCCTGATGTACTGAGGATCATCACTGATGTACTATAGATCATCACTGATGTACTATAGATCATCACTGATGTACTATAGATCATCACTGATGTACTGTGGATCATCATTGATGTACTATGGATCATCACTGATGTACTATGAGCCATCACTGATATACTATGGGCCATCACTGATGCACTGTGGATCATCACTGATGTACTATGGATCATCACTGATGTACTATGAGCCATCACTGATGTACTATGGATCATCACTGATGTACTGTGGACCATCCCTGATGTACTGTGGATCATCACTGATGTACTGTGGATCATCACTGATGTACTGAGGATCATCACTGATGTACTATAGATCATCACTGATGTACTATGGGCCATCACTGGTGTACTATGGGCCATCACTGGTGTTCTGTGGATCATCACTGATGTACTATAGATCATCACTGATGTACTATAGATCATCACTGATGTACTATGGACCATCACTGGTGTACTATGAATCATCACTGGTGTACTATGGATCATCACTGGTGTACTATGGATCATCACTGATGTACTATAGATCATCACTGATGTACTATGGGCCATCACTGGTGTACTGTGGATCATCACTGGTGTACTATGGATCATCCCTGATGTACTATGGACCATCTCTGATGTACTATGGACCATCCCTGATGTACTGTGGATCATCACTGGTGTACTGTGGATCATCACTGATGTACTATAGATCATCACTGATGTACTGTGGATCATCACTGATGTACTGTGGGCCATCACTGGTGTACTATGGGCCGTCACTGGTGTACTATGGATCATCACTGGTGTACTGTGGATCATCACTGATGTACTGTGGACCATCACTGATGTACTGTGGATTATCACTGATGTTCTATGGATCATCACTGATGTACTATAGATCATCACTGATGTACTATGGACCATCACTGGTGTACTATGGATCATCACTGGTGTACTATGGATCCTCATTGGTGTACTATGGACCATCCCTGATGTACTGTGGATAATCACTGATGTACTGTGGATCATCACTGATGTACTGTGGATCATCACTGATATACCGTGGACCATCCCTGATGTACTATGGATCATCACTGATATACTGTGGACCATCCCTGATGTACTGTGGATCATCACTGATGTACTGTGGATCATCACTGATGTACTGTGGATCATCACTGATATACCGTGGATAATCACTGATGTACTGAGGATCATCCCTGATGTACTGTGGATCATCACTGATGTACTGTGGACCATCACTGATGTACTGTGGACCATCACTGATGTACTGTAGATCATCACTGATGTAATGTGGACCATCACTGATGTACTGTGGACCATCACTGATGTACTGTGGATCATCACTGATGTTCTATGGGCCATCACTGGTGTACTATGGGCCATCACTGGTGTACTGTGGATCATCACTGATGTACTGTGGATCATCACTGATGTACTATAGTTCATCACTGATGTACTATGGACCATCACTGGTGTACTATGGTTCATCACTGATGTACTATGGGCCTTTACTGGTGTACTATGGGCCATCACTGATGTACTGAGGATCATCACTGATGTACTGTGGATCATCACTGATGTACTATGGGCCATCACGGGTGTACTATGGATCATCACTGGTGTACTATGGACCATCCCTGATGTACTATGGACCATCCCTGATGTACTATGGACCATCCCTGATGTACTGAGGATCATCACTGATGTACTATAGATCATCACTGATGTACTATGGGCCATCACTGGTGTACTATGGATCATCACTGATGTACTATGGATCATCACTGGTGTACTATGGATCATCACTGGTGTACTGTGGATCATCACTGATGTACTGTGGACCATCACTGATGTACTGTGGACCATCACTGATGTACTGTGGACCATCAATGATGTTCTATGGATCATCACTGATGTACTATAGATCATCAGTGATGTACTATAGATCATCACTGATGTACTATAGATCATCACTGATGTACTGTGGATCATCACTGATGTACTGAAGATCATCACTGATGTACTGAGGATCATCACTGATGTACTATGGATCATCACTGATGTACTGTGGATCATCACTGATGTACTAAGGATCATCAATGATGTACTATGGATCATCACTGATGTACTATGGATCATCACTGATGTACTATAGATCATGACTGGTGTACTATGAATCATCACTGGTGTACTATGGATCCTCACTGGTGTACTATGGACCATCCCTGATGTACTGTGGATCATCACTGATGTACTGTGGATCATCACTGATGTACTATGGATCATCACTGATATACTGTGGACCATCACTGATGTACTGTGGATCATCACTGATATACTGTGGACCATCCCTGATGTACTGTGGATCATCACTGATGTACTGTGGATCATCACTGATGTTCTATGGGCCATCACTGGTGTACTATGGGCCATCACTGGTGTACTGTGGATCATCACTGATGTACTGTGGATCATCACTGATGTACTATAGTTCATCACTGATGTACTATGGACCATCACTGGTGTACTATGGTTCATCACTGATGTACTATGGGCCTTTACTGGTGTACTATGGGCCATCACTGGTGTACTGTGGATCATCACTGATGTACTATAGATCATCACTGATGTACTATGGGCCATCACTGATGTACTATGGATCATCACTGATGTACTGAGGATCATCACTGATGTACTATGGACCATCACTGATGTACTGTGGACCATCCCCGATGTACTGTGGATAATCACTGATGTACTATGGATCATCACTGATGTACTATGGATCATCACTGATGTACTATGGATCATCACTGATGTACTTTGGGCCATCACTGGTGTACTATAGATCATCACTGATGTACTGTGGACCATCACTGATGTACTGTGGATCATCACTGATGTACTGTGGATCATCATTGGTGTACTATAGATCATCACTGATGTACTATGGATCATCACTGATGTACTATAGATCATCACTGATGTACTATGGATCATCACTGATGTTCTATGGATCATCACTGATGTAGTATGGATCATCACTGATGTACAATGGATCATCACTGATGTACTATGGATCATCACTGATGTACTGTGGATCATCACTGATGTACTGTGGATCATCACTGATGTACAATGGACCATCCCTGATGTACTGTGGATCATCACTGATGTACCGTGGATCATCACTGATGTACTGAGGATCATCACTAATGTACCGTGGATCATCACTGATGTACTGAGGATCATCACTGATGTACTGTGGATCATCACTGATGTACTGTGGATCATCACTGATGTACTGTGGATCATTACTGATGTACTGTGGATCATCACTGATGTACTGTGGACCATCACTGATGTACTGTGGATTATCACTGATGTTCTATGGATCATCACTGATGTACTATAGATCATCACTGATGTACTATGGACCATCACTGGTGTACTATGGATCATCACTGGTGTACTATGGTTCATCACTGATGTACTATGGGCCTTTACTGGTGTACTATGGGCCATCACTGGTGTACTGTGGATCATCACTGATGTACTATAGATCATCACTGATGTACTATGGGCCATCACTGATGTACTATGGATCATCACTGATGTACTGAGGATCATCACTGATGTACTATGGACCATCACTGATGTACTGTGGACCATCCCCGATGTACTGTGGATAATCACTGATGTACTATGGATCATCACTGATGTACTATGGATCATCACTGATGTACTGTGGATCATCACTGATGTACTGTGGATCATCACTGATGTACTATGGATCATCACTGATATACCGTGGACCATCCCTGATGTACTATGGATCATCACTGATATACTGTGGACCATCCCTGATGTATTGTGGATCATCACTGATGTACTGTGGATCATCACTGATGTACTGTGGATCATCACTGATGTACCGTGGATAATCACTGATGTACTGAGGATCATCCCTGATGTACTGTGGATTATCACTGATGTACTGTGGACCATCACTGATGTACTGTGAACCATCACTGATGTACTGTAGATCATCACTGATGTACTGTGGACCATCACTGATGTACTGTGGACCATCACTGATGTACTGTGGATCATCACTGATGTTCTATGGGCCATCACTGGTGTACTATGGGCCATCACTGGTGTACTGTGGATCATCACTGATGTACTGTGGATCATCACTGATGTACTATAGTTCATCACTGATGTACTATGGACCATCACTGGTGTACTATGGTTCATCACTGATGTACTATGGGCCTTTACTGGTGTACTATGGGCCATCACTGGTGTACTGTGGATCATCACTGATGTACTATAGATCATCACTGATGTACTATGGGCCATCACTGATGTACTATGGATCATCACTGATGTACTGAGGATCATCACTGATGTACTATGGACCATCACTGATGTACTGTGGACCATCCCCGATGTACTGTGGATAATCACTGATGTACTATGGATCATCACTGATGTACTATGGATCATCACTGATGTACTATGGATCATCACTGATGTACTTTGGGCCATCACTGGTGTACTATCGATCATCACTGATGTACTGTGGACCATCACTGATGTACTGTGGATCATCACTGATGTACTGTGGATCATCATTGGTGTACTATAGATCATCACTGATGTACTATGGACCATCCCTGATGTACTGTGGATCATCACTGATGTACCGTGGATCATCACTGATGTACTGAGGATCATCACTGATGTACCGTGGATCATCACTGATGTACTGAGGATCATCACTGATGTACTGTGGATCATCACTGATGTACTGTGGATCATCACTGATGTACTGTGGATCATTACTGATGTACTGTGGATCATCACTGATGTACTGTGGACCATCACTGATGTACTGTGGATTATCACTGATGTTCTATGGATCATCACTGATGTACTATAGATCATCACTGATGTACTATGGACCATCACTGGTGTACTATGGATCATCACTGGTGTACTATGGATCCTCACTGGTGTACTATGGACCATCCCTGATGTACTGTGGATCATCACTGATGTACTGTGGATCATCAAAGATGTACTATGGATCATCACTGATATACCGTGGACCATCCCTGATGTACTATGGATCATCACTGATATACTGTGGACCATCCCTGATGTACTGTGGATCATCACTGATGTACTGTGGATCATCACTGATGTACTGTGGATCATCACTGATGTACCGTGGATAATCACTGATGTACTGAGGATCATCCCTGATGTACTGTGGATCATCACTGATGTACTGTGGACCATCACTGATGTACTGTGGACCATCACTGATGTACTGTAGATCATCACTGATGTACTGTGGACCATCACTGATGTACTGTGGACCATCACTGATGTACTGTGGATCATCACTGATGTTCTATGGGCCATCACTGGTGTACTATGGGCCATCACTGGTGTACTGTGGATCATCACTGATGTACTGTGGATCATCACTGATGTACTATAGTTCATCACTGATGTACTATGGACCATCACTGGTGTACTATGGTTCATCACTGATGTACTATGGGCCTTTACTGGTGTACTATGGGCCATCACTGGTGTACTGTGGATCATCACTGATGTACTATAGATCATCACTGATGTACTATGGGCCATCACTGATGTACTATGGATCATCACTGATGTACTGAGGATCATCACTGATGTACTATGGACCATCAATGATGTACTGTGGACCATCCCCGATGTACTGTGGATAATCACTGATGTACTATGGATCATCACTGATGTACTATGGATCATCACTGATGTACTATGGATCATCACTGATGTACTTTGGGCCATCACTGGTTTACTATCGATCATCACTGATGTACTGTGGACCATCACTGATGTACTGTGGATCATCACTGATGTACTGTGGATCATCATTGGTGTACTATAGATCATCACTGATGTACTATGGGCCATCACTGATGTACTATGGATCATCACTGATGTACTATGGATCATCACTGATGTACTATGGATCATCACTGATGTAGTATGGATCATCACTGATGTACAATGGATCATCACTGATGTACTATGGATCATCACTGATGTACTGTGGATCATCACTGATGTACTATGGATCATCACTGATGTACTATGGACCATCCCTGATGTACTGTAGATCATTACTGATGTACCGTGGATCATCACTGATGTACTGAGGATCATCACTGATGTACCGTGGATCATCACTGATGTACTGAGGATCATCACTGATGTACTGTGGATCATCACTGATGTACTGTGGATCATCACTGATGTACTGTGGATCATTACTGATGTACTGTGGATCATCACTGATGTACTGTGTGTTAGGCGAATCGCCTGGGTTCCTGCTCGGTCACTTAGAGTACCGTGGACTTCTCCTTATGTATAAGATATGTTAGGAAAGATCACCACTGTTATCAGCCCTTCGAGTGCACCCGGAGAGCCCAAACACCACGCAAGACAGATATGATGCTAGAACTCTGTTGTATTTTCATTGTGTACAGTATTATATAGTTACATTAGACAGAACATTGTCAGTAAGGCGTTTATGGAGGCGTCCTCTTTGGACCAATCACAATAGAGATCAATTGATGTAGGTGAATACTTAATGATTAATTACACATGACTATTCCTACTGTTTACTATCTACTAGCTACTGTTTGTCTTTTGTGGTCATGTCAAATGTCATGATGTACTAGGTTCTTTTTACTCATTATCTCTTTGGACAAATATACAAGGCACAGTCAGCAGTTTAAGAATCACATCTATATTCTACTGAAACCTTGCTAAAACTAATTCTCTGCTGAATTCATAAAATGGATGCTGCACGATCAAAATGGAGGTTTGTAATGTCAATTATATCCTCACAATCCCTCCTTTTATCCCTGAACAGGGATAAATCATATAGGTAATCAAAAGTCCAAGGTACTATCCACAAGAACAAGGGTTAGGCATCTTTGTCTTGTAGAGGGATGCTGCATCTTGAGGGCATCATCACCATTCCCCCGGTGAAGATTACTCTGTTATTGGCTGTAGTTCGTATTCTGGTCCAGCTGCTCGATTCATTCGGTAGTTGTATCCTTTGATCATGCAGAGCAGACTCTTGTACATAAAATATGTAAAAAGAAGAAACAAGAGACCCATCAGTATCACAGTACCAACCTTCTTTATCCACATAAATAATCCACTTAACCATCCTCCTACACCTTCCATTCCTTTGAATGGATTCCATCCTTCCTCTGCTATACTTCTAGCCTTGTGCTGCAATTCTTTTATCTTCTGTAGGTGTACTTCTACTCTGTCTCCATAATCTGAGATCCAGGTGCAACATTCATTCCCAATAAATTGACAAAACCCTCCTTCTGAGGCTAATAAGTAATCTAAAGCCATTTTCTCCTGCAAAGCTAATCTACTTAATTCTCTTACCTCTTCATTTAACAACTCAAGAGTTGTAGTTTCATTTAAAATCTCATCCATGATGTTTGAAAAACACCTTTCCCTCCTAGTCTATATCCAATGCTAGACCTTCCTTGTTGACCAGTTACGTAGATGGGATGTCTTAATTGTTTACAGAAAAATTCATCTTGGCTAGAAAAATTCTTCCCTATTCCTGATTCCCAGAAAGTATTATAGGGATGTGCGAGTCTGACATTTAAACTTTCATTAATGGGTGCTGATTGATTAATGGTAATGTTGTAGGGGATGAAAACTGCTTTCATGGCCGGGTTAGTAATACCCAAGGGGGGTCTTGAACATACCCAACAATTGGACTTGTTGGCTGCTTGAGCAATTTTTAAATGAGTCTTCCATAACAGACTAGGGTATTCATTTTTATATTCATTCTTGTAATCATATTTATAATCATATGCTTCCATATTTCGTTTGTTGAGATATGGGGTATTCATGGCCTGGCTATAATGTGAACGTGTTGATCTATTTGACCAGGGACACACATCGTATATATCACATTCGACCATGTAAATCACCACAGCGAGAGTAGTGGCAAGAATGCAGACTGTTACTCCCCTATTTCTAATCAGCACTGCCAGTGGTGTTTCCTTGGGTGTTCTCCTTTGCGATTCCTCTGGGCCCTTCACTTCTTCCTGGTCCGATGGAGGGTCCAACATTTCCTCGTGTTCCTGTGTATGGTCCGTCTTCTCTTCGTTTTCCAGTGGGAGGTGCATTCTTAACTCTGGAAGTGGGAAAGGATGGGTTGGCTCACCTGCTGGAAGTGGGAAAGGCAGAGACACATCACCATATACAGAATTCAGTTTTTCGATTAGTTTGACCACATGTTCCTGTTGTATAACCTCTAAATCTCCTGGCTGTAACTGAGGTGTTCCTCTAACCCAAGGGGTAGGAAATGGTCTCCCCATGAGAACCTCGAATGGGGATACTTTTGTGGTCTTACTTGGGGTCATCCTTATTTCGGCAAGTACCGCAGGTAGGTGTTCTATCCAATTTTTAAAACTTCCTCCTGTTCCCTTTCTTAATTTATCTTTGATGGTCCTGTTCATTCTTTCTACAATTCCTGAGCTTTGTGGGTGGTATGGTATGTGAAATTTCCAATCAATAGCTAGTAGTCTGCTGATGTGTTGTGTCAGGGCAGCAGTGAATGCTGGTCCCTTATCACTATCTATGACTATAGGGCACCCATACCTTGGAATCCATTCTTTACATAGAATTTTTGCAACTGTTTTAGCGCTTTCTCTCATTGTGGGGATGCCCTCTACCCACCTTGAGAATTTATCCACAATAACCAAGAGATATTTGAAACCACCTCTGGCTATTGGCATATGTGTGAAATCAATCTGTAATTCCTGCATTGGGCCCTGGAGTGCTGGTAAGTGATCCAGAGCTCCTATTTTCTTCCCTTGTACATTGTTCCTTGCACATGTCAGGCATCTAGAAAGTTGTGCATCAACTAGATTCCACAGGTCCCTGCAGACAAAATGCCTAGAAATGGCGATTAATGTATTCTTCTTACTTTTGTGTCCAAATCCATGATAATGGGAAATGAATAATGGGGCAGCTGCTTTTGGGAGGCCATACTTTACCTATGTCTCCCTCCTTGTTGGCCCACAGACCAAATTGGTCTTGGGCCAAACCGTTTCTTGACCAGAACTCTATGTCATCTATAGTCGCTAAAGCTTGTAGGTGAACAAGGTCAGTATCCTCTACAAGGGATGGTATTACAAACTTTGACATGAGCAGGTATGCAGGACATACCGGTTTAGTGGCGATTAATTTGGCAACCTGATCTGCTAGTCTATTTCCCTGAGCAAGTTTGTCTATGCCTATGCTGTGCCCTTGGCATTTAATTACAGCAATTTTTGCGGGAAGCATTATTGCTGATAAAAGTTCCTGAATAAGGTCTGAATGAGAAATTCCTTTCCCATCAGCAGTGATGAATCCTCGTTTCTGCCATATTCTTGCGAAATCGTGTGTCGCACTGAATGCGTATTTGGAGTCAGTATAGATATTTACATCTTTGTCCTTGTATAACTGACAGGCTCTAATTAAAGCAACTAATTCAGCTGCCTGGGCAGATGGGTAGGGTAGGGAGTTTGCTTCAATGACAATGTCAGGTAGCTGTACTACTGAATACCCTGTGTGGAAAGTCTTGTCATTTGGCCTAGTAGAGGAGCCATCTACAAAAACATCCTCTGCTCCAGGTATAGGAGTCTCCAATAAGTCAGGTCTGGGTGTGGTGTCTTGTTGTATAATCTCCATACAGTCATGTTCTTCCAATGTGCTGTCCTCAGAATGTGTGATCATGGCATGTAAGAAGGCAATGGGGCCTGCATTTGGGGGAGAATATTTTATCTCCAAGTTGGCTGATGACGTAAGAATTACTTCATATCCTGAATTACGTTGTGCAGTCATGTGTTGTGTAGTGTTGTTCCTTAGCACATGTATCACTTGATGTGTTGTATGTAGGATAGTATGGTGTGAGAGGGTGAGTGTTTGTGCATTTTCTACTGCGATGGCGCATGCAGCTACTGCTCTCAAGCATGCTGGCATACCTTGGACAGGTATTGGCAGCACCCTGGAGAGAAAAGCAGTTGGTCTCATAGAGCTGCCGTGTTCCTGGGCCAGAACTGCCGCCATTACCGCTCCCCCCTCTCTACAGTACAAATGGAACGATTTCTTGTAATTAGGGATGCCAAGACTTGGTGATGCAACAAGAAGATTCTTTAGAGTCTTATATGATTTGTGCATATCATCAGTCCATTGTAACTTTGCTGGTTGGGCTTGGGTGGTGGCTGCCCGAAGAATGGAATCATAATGGGAACAGTCAGGTATCCATTGTCTGCAATAACTAATCATGCCCAGAAAAGTCATCATCTCAGCTTTTGTGAAAGGTTTGGGCAGGGTATAAATGGCTTTTACCCTGTCTGGAGAAAGCTCTTTTTCCATGGGAGAGGAGGAATCCCAAGTATTTCACAGTTTTCTGGCAGTATTGTAGTTTGCTTCTTGAGGCTCTGTGTCCCGCTTCAGCAAGATGTTTCATTAGGGAGATAGAGTCTATTTGGCACCCCTTTTTATCAGCATTGTGTTTCAATCTTTTTATTCAAGTTTTGTCATACAAAATGTATAAAAGTCGCCACATAACATTGTACAGTCACAATCAACATTTGGGGTAACACAATGAAGATCACCAAGTGTAGGGGTCCTTGGAGTAGTCCGAAGCTCCGTAGAGCCGTTAACCCCTATTAGCATCGCAGATCATATCTGAACCGTCCACCCAGATGAGCCGCCCCCCCATCCATCTATCGGGGGGGGCGCAACTCAGCCGGCCGTGTGGGCCGCCCAGAGGTCTGATCAGACTGACAATGGTCCCGTAGGAGCTGAGAAAACAGGGAGCAGCACAAACCTCTAAGGTCTGGATCTGACTCCAAAAATAAACAATAAACAAATTTCAAAAGAGAGGAAAGAGGACAGTGACAAAGAATAGAAGGAAGGAGACAGAGTAAGGAAAGGACAGTTGAGGAGGGGGGAATGGGGGGAGGGAGGGGGGGAGGAGCCCCGATTCAGCATCCAGACATCTCAACCTAATCCCCTAGGCTATGCTGTAAACATCCCCGGGTCATTAGTTAGGTAACGAAGCCATGGGTCCCAAACTCCATGAAACAGTTTCATTTTATCTTGGGCCAGAGCGGTCAAGCGTTCGTTTAGCATCAACCAAGACAATTTGCCTTTAAGCTGATCGAATGGTAGAGCTGCCGATTTCCAGTTCCTAGCAATAGTGATTTTGGCTGAAATAAAAATAAATGTCAAGAGCCTCTTGCAGGACTTGGAGGCTTCCACATCTCCTCCCCCCAGTAGTGCTTGCTTAGCTGATTTAGTTAGGTTTAGTTGGGTAAGGGAGTAAACTAAATTATACACCCTGATCCAAAACCTCCGGACCTTTGGGCATGTCCACCAAATATGATAGGTGGTGCCCATCTGGCCACATCCTCTAAAGCACAACGGGGTAGCTCCTGAGACAAAAGTTGCCAGTCTGACCGGCACCATATACCACCTCAGTAGAACCTTATAATTGGCCTCAATTATTGAAGTATTGACGAGCGAACGAGATGCTGTCTCGGCTATCCTATGCCATTCGTCCAGATCCAGGGTTTCCTGCAAGTCGGTCTCCCATTGGACCATATAAGTCAGCTTTGTCGATACACTCAGCAATATCGAATATATAGCAGATAAATGTCCTTTAATTTTATCATAATTTTTGCATAGATGTTCCATGGGAGTTTGGGTTGCTAGGTTGCTCTTGCGAGCCAGGCTTTGTACATAATGTGAGATTTGGGCGAACCTATAACCCTCCGCTGGAGGCATTTGATGTCTGTCAGCCATAGTCCGTTCGGTCAGCATACCTCTATGATCGCACAAGTCAGCAATACACTTAAAACCCTTATTAGTCCACCATTCGAACGCTAGTGGAGTGAGACCCGGGGTGAATGCTTTATTTTGAAGCAGAGGTGTCAGTGGAGAATGAGGAGATTTGAATTTGTGAGATCTGGAGAGTCTGTCCCATAGTTCCAGTGACATGGATAAAGTAGGGCAAAGTATAGGAGGTCGCTCCTTGATAGGGAGCCATAAAATATAAGAAATAGGTTTGGGACGGCAGGAATAAGATTCCATAGCCATCCAAATGGCCTGTGCCTGTTGGGAGTGAAACCTTGTAAGTTGTGCTATCTGGGCAGCATAAAAATATTTTAATAAGTCTGGAAGACCAAGTCCCCCTCTCCGCTTCAACGTGTATAGAGTGCTCCTATTCACCCTGGGTCTCTTATCACCCCAAATAAACTGTAGTACTTTATTCTGGAATCGTTTAAGGTCATCACGGGCCAATGAAACTGGCAAGGTATGGAAGAAATACAATAATCGAGGTAGAACATTCATTTTAATTGAGTGAAGTCTGCCAAACCACGATGGCGGGTGAACCTGCCACTTAGCCATGTCAGCTGTTAGCCGTTTGAAAAGGGCTGGATAATTCTCTTTGTACAACTCACCAATAGATGAGGTCAGCTGTATGCCTAAATAAGGGAGAGCTGTGGATTCCCATCGGAATTGAAATGATTTTTCAAGCGTAGCCTGAGTGGAGCTTAGCAAAGATAAGTTCAGTGCTCTTGACTTACTATGATTAATTGCCAACCCGGAAATGTTGGAGAAAGGCTGCAAAATAGCATACAAGTTAGGTAGGGATGTGATCGGTGAGGTCAAGGTCAGCAACAAGTCGTCCGCAAAGAGTAAACATTTGTGTTCATAGTCTCCGCAATAAATGCCCTGTATATCTCTGCAGGCGCAAATTTTGAGCGCTAGTGGTTCAATCGCCAGGGCGAATAATAGTGGCGACAACGGGCAGCCCTGTCTAGTTCCTCTCCTGATAGGAAATGTTTGGGATGTATATCCTCTGAGCATTAGCGAGGCACTGGGGGAATCATATAATATGTGAAGGAGATCCAGAAAGCGTCTCCCAAATCCAAAGCGTGTGAGAACATCAAAAAGATAGTCCCAGGAGATAGAATCGAACGCCTTCTGGATATCTAATGAAAGTAACATTCCCCTCCTAGTCCCCTTTCCATCCCAATCAGACCGAACTGCCGAGATAAGGTTAATTATCCGGCGGGTTTGGTCCGATGCCTGTCTTGTCGGGACAAAACCTGCTTGGTCAGGATGGATATAACACTGAAGAAAAGTATTAAGTCTCTGGGCCAGTATTTTGGTTAGAATCTTAAGATCCGTATTGATCAGAGAAATTGGGCGATAATTGGAACAGTCTGTATGGTCCTTTCCTGGTTTCGGGATAACACTTATATAGGCTACATTTTCATGGCTGGGGAGCTTGCTGCCGCTTCTCAGGTCATTAAAGTAAGTACAGAGATGTGGGGCCAGAAGATCGTGATATTTCCTATAGTAGTGACCCGGGAATCCATCTGGCCCAGGGGCCTTGGTAGGGTGTAGGGTTTTGATTGCAGCCCTGACTTCAGGCTCTGTAAGAGCACCGTCCATCAGTTCCGCATGGGCTTGTGTCAATTTAGGCAGCTGTAAGTCGCGAAAGAATGTGCTCGCTTCAGATGAATCGAACTTGTCCTGCACTCCATACAGCTTAGCATAAAATTTGTGAAATTCTCCAATTATCCGTTCGGGGTTCTGGGAGGTTAGGCCCGTGGATAGTCGTAGTTTAGGCAAAGTCGGTGTGTACGGTCGAGGAACCAGTTTTCTAGCTAACATTGTGGTAGGTTTATCACCCATCGTATAGAACCTGTGCTTAGACCAACTAATATGTTTCTCCGCTTGAGTAGTCAAGCTAAGATTTAGTGCTAGTCGAGCCTCGTCAATTTTATGCCTTATATCTACCAGGGGATTTCTGTGCTGTTCACTAAGTAAGTTATCTAAGTTAGTTTCCAGAATCTTATTTGCCTGTTCCCTATTGCGTTTAATCCTGGCTGCCACTTGTAACAATATGCCCCTAATCGCTGCTTTATGAGCTACCCAGTTAATTGCGGGGGATGTGTCCGATGCCTTATTAAGTCTAAAGTATTCCTGTATTTCCTTTTGAATCTCTAAAAAGATTGTAGGGTCATTCAGCAAGCTCACATTAAGTCTCCACGGGGAGGGTCTAGATTTAGTCCATAGCCCTGAAGTAGAGAGTTTTATCGGGGAATGATCAGACCAAGGGGTAGATAAAATCTTAACCGACTTAATAAATGGTAGCAAAGGCGTACGTACTAGAACGTGGTCTATCCTCGAGTAAGTATGATGGGCTTGTGAAAAGTGTGTAAAGTCTCTGACCGTAGGGTTATTTTCTCGCCAGGCGTCGATGAGGTCATAGAAATGAAACAGACGTGCAACCTTGCTGCTTCCAGTCGGTGGGCGTTTCAATGTTGGTCTAGAGGAGTCCGATTTATCCATAATTCTGTCCAAGGGAATATTACTATCGCCTCCCATAATGACCTGACCCTGGACTTTGGGCATAAGAATCTTCAGCATTTTGCTAAAGAATTCCGGCTGTCCAGTATTCGGGGCATAGTATGATATAAAGGACACATCCTGGTCATGGAGCCGCCCCACTGCCATAATATATCTACCTCTCTTGTCCTTAACGATAGCGATGGGGGTAAAGGGGGTCCGTTTCGAAAAGCAGATGGCTACACCGCCCTTCTTTTCCCGACCCCCTGCCAAGTAAAACTGTGGATACTTCCCTTTGAGGTAACGGGGCGCTGAGACATTGGAGAAATGAGTTTCCTGTAATAGCAGGACTTCAGCCTTCTGTTTATGATAAAACTGGAAAGCCTTAGTTCTTTTAGTAGGGGAGTTAAATCCATGTACATTGTGGCTAACTATCGAATAGTCTGTGTTATATGTGGTGGCCATCGTGGTAGGGCAGAGCACTCTTACCTTGCATAATGAATGAAGCGAGAAGGGTCCCGATGATGATGACTGTTTGGCTATGTGACCTCTCAGACCATGACATAAGGGAAGGGCGCTGAACCGAGGCTCCGAAGAAAGAGGGGGAAGGGAGAGAAGGAAAAGGCATTAGAGAAGAAGAGAAACAAAAATAAAAGCAAAAAAACATATACATAGGCCTTAGGCCCAAACAACCAATATAACTCAATCCTAGCTGATGAATGAAGGAATGGGGAATAACCCCTGCCGGAGACAACATCCGGCAAATTAGGTGCAAGGGTACCATCCTTGTCGTAGGATAGGTAGTCTTGCAGTTGGGTGGCAAGCATGACCACCCCGACCCAAATATGATTACACTCTGTACGAGCAGGCTATTCGAGGTCATATCGGAAATGACAAAATCAATCAATACAGTTTTAACATAACAGGCTGTCTATAGGAACATGCATTCGCAAGGCCAGTGGCGCCGGGGCCGGAAGGGTCCCCATCGGTCGTTCCGGCCCCCGAGCCACAGCCCAACAGGGGAACACATTGCGGTCCGACTAAGGCCCCCAGACTGCTAAAAAGCAAAAAGCAAAATTTCTTCGACCAGGTTGGGCCCGTCGGGGTTGTAAAATATTCGGCTGGCAGCCAGTCCGAAGAACCAGGAACTCCAGTAACTTTGTAACCCGTGACTTTGTAACCTGTGAACTGTGAACGGTAACGATGGCCCCATCAGGCCCATAGTCCACCATGGGCCCAGGCCATATCCGTGCAATCAAGCACTAACAGTTCCCAAAAGGGGGCAAAAAAGCAAAAAGAGAGAAGAGCAATAATACTCAGGTATTCCGGCGAGCATTTCTGGCCTGTGAGCGTGTGCGATCCTGCCATATCGGGGAGAGGGGACGATGATCCAGACGAGGGGGAGATGAAATCGGAGTCGGAGAGTCCCGTGCAATGATGCCGAGACTAAGCAGTAGGTCTTCGCCTGCTTGGAACGTGGAAAAGGAGTGGGACTTTCCGTTGTAAGTGAATGATAACTTAAAAGGGAACGACCATCGATACTTAATCTGTTTGGCCATAAGTTGCTGGAGTAATGGCCATAGGTTTCTGCGTTTCTGGACCGTTGATGGCGCCAAATCTGTAAAGAGCTGTATTGGTGTTCCAAATAGCGACAGGTCCGGCCTGTTGCGAGCCGCAAGCATCATCTTATCCTTAATGCGGTAGTGATGTGGCTTAACAATAATGTCTCGTGGTAGGCCGTCGGCCCTTGGGGCTGTCAGTGCTCGGTGAACGCGATCAACTTCCATGTGGTGGTTGGCTATATCAGGGATAAGGGTTTTCATCAGGTCTTTTACAGCCCCCTCTAGATCTGTGTGAGTTTCAGGGAGGCCACGCACGTGGACATTGTACCTACGAGAACGATTCTCCAAATCTTCAATTTTTGTGAATGCCTCTTCTAATCTATCCTGGAGGTCTGTCACCATGGCTGAGTTCTGGTTGACCCTTTTGATGGCTCCATCCACTTTGGTTTCAATTAGCTCAAAACGCTCTCCCAAGCTATGGATGTCTTTTTTCAGGTCAGTGGTGATTAATGTGCAGGCCTTAGAGAGCTCCTGCTGCAGCATGGTGGAGAATCTGCCCAACAGTACAGCATCAGGGGAATAGTGTGAGAGCTGGGGAATTGGCATATCCTGGCTGGATTGGCTGGATTGGCTAATGAGGACTTCTGCTAAGTCTGCCATGTTCCTATCCATGGAGGAGGCAGGGGAGGCAGGGGAGTTTGGAGAGTCATGTCTATCAGCGTATATGGCTGGGGATGGGGGATGTGATAGTGACTCACCCCGCTGTCCGGTCTCCACCTCTCCCGAGGATTGTGAGGAGAATGGATCCCTAGTTGGCTCCAGATTTAGCTGCCTGTCTCCTCTCTGTGTAGCTCCGTCGGATCTGGCTGCTGCCGTGCTGCCTCGTGTGTCTGGCTTACCCGGCGCCATCTTGGATCGCGGCTGTGCTGTAGGGGAAGGCCCTGCTCTCTTCTGGGCTGTAGTTTGCGTATCGTGTCCTTTCCGCGGCTGCCCCTGTGCCCTACGGTTCATCGCCACTTCGGGGCTGGTGTGGGATCGGTCCTGGCTCACGGACCTCAGTGCCTGCGCTATCGTTAGCTCTGGTGGGTCGGGGTGCCGGGAGCTCGGTCAGCACACGTCCTTCTCCGAGTCCCCGCGCATGCGCACTTCTTTTATCAGCATTGATGAGAAGAAGATCATCCACATACTGCAGGAGAGTGGAGCTGCAAATGGGAGTCCAAGACCTCAAGGTTTCCTGAGCTACTCGAGAGTAGACTGCAGGGGAGTCCACAAAGCCTTGTGGAAGCCTCACCCATGTCATTTGAATTTTCTTAAAACTAAAGGCCAATAGGGGTTGGGTCTCTTCATCGATTGGTATCGAGAAGAATGCGTTTGATAGGTCAATGACCGTGAAATATTCAGCATCCGATGGGATAGATGTTATCAATGAGTTAACATCAGGTACCACCGGAGCAATGGGTTGTATCAGGTTGTTAATGGCTCTGAGATCCTGTGTGAACCTATATCCTCCCTTTGGTTTGGGTATAGGATTTATGGGTGTATTGTAGGGAGAAAATGTCAGTTTGACAACACCACTTTGAAGTAAGTCTTTTATGACAGGTGTAATACCCTCCTCCTTGTCTCTACTGAGAGGATATTGTTTGACATATATTGGAGATGTATTGGGCCTTAGTGTTGCCTTGTAAGGAGTGCAATCTATCAGTCCTACATCAGTAGGGTGTTCTGTCCAAAAATGTGGGGGTACTTCCTTCAATTCGGTCTCTAGGTCTTGAAACAACTGTATTGTCATGTTGTCTGTCATGTTTGTGGGGGGTACAATACATACCGTCGGTGATGTGACATCAACTCCCCCTTTCGGAGAAAATTGGATACTTATCTGAAAAACACCAAGTAAATCTAGGCCTAACAAGTTAACAGGGCAGTCTGGTATTATCATAAATGAAAATTTTCCTAGCACTGTCCCGTCCAATGTAGCTACTGTCAGAGGAGGTGTGCGCCCACACCTAATATGAACTCCAGTAATGCCTATTGAAGTCTCACCCTTTTCCCAAGGCCCTTCATAAAATTTCGCACTCAGGCTGCTCTTGCACGCTCCACTATCTATGATCAGATCAACAGCGACGCCCTGTATCATAAAGGAGCATAAAGGCAGCTCTGCCCATGAAGGGGAAATTTGGATAAAGTTAGAGGTGAGGGAGTTTACTTCTAGGCTGTCCTATTGGGTTTTCTTTCCGTTTAGCCAATCAATGGGGTAACGGACTGCTCCAGGGAATGGTTGTCTTTCATCCCGCTGTTGATTTGGCATGTATCTCTTCTTATTATTGGGACAATCTCTCTTCCAATGACCAACCCGTCCACATTCAAAACAACGATTCCCTCTCTGTTCATCAATACCACCCCGCATAGGGAACCTTCCCTGATTTCTGTCTCTATTGTCCTTACTTACCTTCTGCTGGTACTGATATGCCTGTATTACTGGCCTTGCATAATCAAAGCATCCCGCAGCAACCCAGGTCATCATTAATAGTATGGGTTGTAGCGATACTAGGATACAATGGCCTGTAGGGAGGTGGTGCCGTTGGTTTCCTTGGAAACACACATTCACGGCACTCACATGTCCCAAAGAATGGCGTTGCTCCTGGCTTCTGCAAACCATCATCCTGCCACAATTGAGTGATCAATTGCTGCCTAGTAAGATGCGATCCTATTTTTAACTTCCTTCTTTTCCCCATGTCCCTAAGCTTCTCATTAGAATATTCTCCATAATACCCTTCCTGACTTTGATGAAAGTCATCCATTCCTAACAACTGTGTGAGCTTTCTTTTATTTGCACCTTCTAGGTGCCATATCCCTCTCTGTTTTTTTTTTTGTTTTTTTTTATGCCACTGCACCCAGCACACCTTGCACAACAAACTTTCCTATTTCAGGAAGCTTGTAGTAACGCAGTTACAGGCTGAATTACAATAGATAAGCCTTCAATTAGAACCAATATTTTGCCTTATCTTGTATTACTTTACACTTTCGAGCAATTTCCAATACAGTACATAACCTTAATCACTTTAAAACATGACATTGCGCATAACAATTAACAACCAGACAGCCCAGACAACAGACAACATATACAAGGGTCGATAACAGCGTGATATGAGAGAAAAAAATTCAGCAAAATAAGATAAAATTGAGAGAGAAAAAAATTGACAAAAATGTGTTTAATGTCCGGTTTTCTTCAAGAAAACCTGAGGCCTCCAAACATCACTGTGCTCCCAGCACTACCCTGCGTCTTTCAGCAGTCCAGTTCCCTGCGTCTTTCAGCAGTCCCCTGCTCTTACAGCAGAAAGTTGTCCTTGCTTCCAAAGCAAAAGCACGCTCCCAGCAATGCCACTGCCACACTCCTAAGCAACCAAGCTCATATCTTACAGCAGCGAGAGATGGCAGAAAGGAAAGAAGATCATACTTTACCAAACTCCAACGCTTCACCGCTGTAAGATATTCCACTTTACTGACACCAAACTGTTCCTGCTCGGTCACTTAGAGTACCGTGGACTTCTCCTTATGTATAAGATATGTTAGGAAAGATCACCACTGTTATCAGCCCTTCGAGTGCACCCGGAGAGCCCAAACACCACGCAAGACAGATATGATGCTAGAACTCTGTTGTATTTTCATTGTGTACAGTATTATATAGTTACATTAGACAGAACATTGTCAGTAAGGCGTTTATGGAGGCGTCCTCTTTGGACCAATCACAATAGAGATCAATTGATGTAGGTGAATACTTAATGATTAATTACACATGACTATTCCTACTGTTTACTATCTACTAGCTACTGTTTGTCTTTTGTGGTCATGTCAAATGTCATGATGTACTAGGTTCTTTTTACTCATTATCTCTTTGGACAAATATACAAGGCACAGTCAGCAGTTTAAGAATCACATCTATATTCTACTGAAACCTTGCTAAAACTAATTCTCTGCTGAATTCATAAAATGGATGCTGCACGATCAAAATGGAGGTTTGTAATGTCAATTATATCCTCACACTGTGGACCATCACTGATGTACTGTGGATTATCACTGATGTTCTATGGATCATCACTGATGTACTATAGATCATCACTGATGTACTATGGACCATCACTGGTGTACTATGGATCATCACTGGTGTACTATGGATCCTCACTGGTGTACTATGGACCATCCCTGATGTACTGTGGATCATCACTGATGTACTGTGGATCATCACTGATGTACTATGGATCATCACTGATATACTGTGGACCATCCCTGATGTACTATGGATCATCACTGATATACTGTGGACCATCCCTGATGTACTGTGGATCATCACTGATGTACTGTGGATCATCACTGATGTACCGTGGATAATCACTGATGTACTGAGGATCATCCCTGATGTACTGTGGATCATCACTGATGTACTGTGGACCATCACTGATGTACTGTGGACCATCACTGATGTACTGTGGATCATCACTGATGTTCTATGGGCCATCACTGGTGTACTATGGGCCATCACTGGTGTACTGTGGATCATCACTGATGTACTGTGGATCATCACTGATGTACTATAGTTTATCACTGATGTACTATGGACCATCACTGGTGTACTATGGTTCATCACTGATGTACTATGGGCCTTTACTGGTGTACTATGGGCCATCACTGGTGTACTGTGTATCATCACTGATGTACTATAGATCATCACTGATGTACTATGGGCCATCACTGATGTACTATGGATCATCACTGATGTGCTGAGGATCATCACTGATGTACTATGGACCATCACTGATGTACTGTGGACCATCCCCGATGTACTGTGGATAATCACTGATGTACTATGGATCATCACTGATGTACTATGGATCATCACTGATGTACTATGGATCATCACTGATGTACTTTGGGCCATCACTGGTGTACTATCGATCATCACTGATGTACTGTGGACCATCACTGATGTACTGTGGACCATCCCCGATGTACTGTGGATCATCATTGGTGTACTATAGATCATCACTGATGTATTATGGGCCATCACTGATGTACTATGGGCCATCACTGATGTACTATGGATCATCACTGATGTACTATGGATCATCACTGATGTAGTATGGATCATCACTGATGTACTATGGATCATCACTGATGTACTATGGATCATCACTGATGTACTGTGGATCATCACTGATGTACTGTGGATCATCACTGATGTACTATGGACCATCCCTGATGCACTGTGGATCATCACTGATGTACCGTGGATCATCACTGTTGTACTGAGGATCATCACTGATGTACTGTGGATCATCACTGATGTACTGAGGATCATCACTGATGTACTATGGACCTTCACTGATGTACTGTGGACCATCCCCGATGTACTGTGGATCATCATTGGTGTACTATAGATCATCACTGATGTACTATGGGCCATCACTGATGTACTATGGGCCATCACTGATGTACTATGGATCATCACTGATGTACTATGGATCATCACTGATGTACTATGGATCATCACTGATGTACTGTGGATCATCACTGATGTACTGTGGATCATCACTGATGTACTGTGGATCATCACTGATGTACTATGGACCATCCCTGATGCACTGTGGATCATCACTGATGTACCGTGGATCATCACTGTTGTACTGAGGATCATCACTGATGTACTGTGGATCATCACTGATGTACTGAGGATCATCACTGATGTACTGTGGATCATCACTGATGTACTGTGGATCATCACTGATGTACTGTGGATCATTACTGATGTACTGTGGATCATCACTGATGTACTGTGGATCATCACTGATGTACTGTGGACCATCACTGATGTACTGTGGATTATCACTGATGTTCTATGGATCATCACTGATGTACTATAGATCATCACTGATGTACTATGGACCATCACTGGTGTACTATGGATCATCACTGGTGTACTGTGGATCATCACTGATGTACTATAGATCATCACTGATGTACTATGGACCATCACTGGTGTACTATGAATCATCACTGGTGTACTAGTATTCATCACTGGTGTACTATGGATCATAACTGATGTACTATAGATCATCACTGATGTACTATGGGCCATCACTGGTGTACTATGGATCATCACTGGTGTACTATGGACCATCCCTGATGTACTATGGACCATCCCTGATGTACTGTGGATCATCACTGGTGTACTGTGGATCATCACTGATGTACTATAGATCATCACTGATGTACTGTGGATCATCACTGATGTACTATGGATCATCACTGATGTACAGTCCCTGACAAAAGTCTTGTCGCTTGTGTACAAATTGACCTGAAGTGCTGCTAAAATATATTTCTAATCAAGATTTTGTTACAAGAAATGGGTCATTTTAATCCCAAGAGCTTTTGTAATAATGTTTCAGTGCAAAACGAAACTGACAAAAAGTATTCTAATATTCACAGCTTGGTAAAGCCCATTCAGTCAATTTTTGCCAAGACATAAGTGTTGTCGCCTTGTTATATGAGCTTCACCTGTGACTAATAATGGATCAATTAGGTCTCAGGTGTGTATAAAAAGAACACCAGTACACTAGAGTCCTTCTCAACTGCAACTAGACCTCTGCAAACATGCCTAAGATTCACCCGGAGACTAAAGTGTTTATTATCAAGAGGCTGAAGACCAGATCCATTACTGATGTGGCAGACACCTTCAATGTGTGTCAGCGTCAAGTTCAGAGGATAAAAAAAAGATTTGAAGAGACTGGAGACGTTTTGGACAAGGCCAGGTCAGGCCGACCCCGCAAGACAACTGCTGGAGAGGACCGTTTGTTGGCTCGAAAATCCAAGGCCAGCCCATTTTCCACTGCAGCAGAGCTCCACGAGACCTGGTCACCTGAAGTCCCTGTGTCAACCAGAACAGTTTGTCGGATTCTGTCTCAAAATGGCCTCCATGGTCGAATCAGTGCCCATAAGCCAGCACTAAACAAAAGACAATTGAAATACCGTGTGGCATTTGCCAAGGGCCACAGCCTGCTAAAAGGATGGACTCTGGAAAAGTGGCAGAAGGTGGATTTTTCAGATGAATCTTCTGTTGAATTACACCACAGTCGCCGCAAATATTGCAGGACACCAACTGGAACCCGCATGGAGCCGAGATTTACCCAGAAAACAGTGAAGTTTGGTGGAGGCAAAATCATGGTCTGGAGTTACATCCAGTATGGGGGTGTGCGAGGGATCTGCAGGGTGGAAGGCAACATCAATAGTCTAGAATACCAAGAAATCTTTTCTACCTCTTATATTCCCAACCATAAAAAAGGCCAAATTTTGCAGCAGGATGGTGCTCCATCGCATACTTCCATCTCCACATCAAAGTTCCTTAAGGCAAAGAAGATCAAGATGCTCCAGGATTGGCCAGCCCAGTCACCAGACATGAACATCATTGAGCATATGTGGTGTAGGATGGAAGACGAAACCAAAGATTATTGATGAACTCTGGGAGGCATGCAAGACTGTTTTCTTTGCTATTCCTGATGACTTCATCAATAAATTGTATGAATCCTTGCCAAACCGCATGGATGCTGTCCTTCAAGCTCATGGAAGTCATACAAGATAATAAATTTGGATCTCACAGCACCACTACTTAATTTGCTGACATATTTTTGGATTTTCAGTAAAGTTGTTCATGTTCTGTATAGGCGACAAAACTTTTGTCTTGCCAAAATTTGACCTGTCTGTCTTGAATAAATGATAAATCTTTTTTCAGTGAAACTAATTTATTTCAGTGCATTAAACATCATTTGGGAGGGCTTTAGCTTTTCATAGGAGCTATTTCTAACACCAATTGATTAATTAAAAGTCAGGTTAATAGCAGGAGTTTCTACAAAATAGAGAAGCGACAAGACTTTTGTCAGGGACTGTACTATGGATCATCACTGATGTACTATAGATCATCACTGATGTACTATGGATCATCACTGATGTACTATGGATCATCACTGATGTAGTATGGATCATCACTGATGTACAATGGATCATCACTGATGTACAATGGATCATCACTGATGTACTATGGATCATCACTGATGTACTGTGGATCATCACTGATGTACTGTGGATCATCACTGATGTACTATGGACCATCCCTGATGTACTGTGGATCATCACTGATGTACCGTGGATCATCACTGATGTACTGAGGATCATCACTGATGTACCGTGGATCATCACTGATGTACTGAGGATCATCACTGATGTACTGTGGATCATCACTGATGTACTGTGGATCATCACTGATGTACTGTGGATCATTACTGATGTACTGTGGATCATCACTGATGTACTGTGGACCATCACTGATGTACTGTGGATTATCACTGATGTTCTATGGATCATCACTGATGTACTATAGATCATCACTGATGTACTATGGACCATCACTGGTGTACTATGGATCATCACTGGTGTACTATGGATCCTCACTGGTGTACTATGGACCATCCCTGATGTACTGTGGATCATCACTGATGTACTGTGGATCATCACTGATGTACTATGGATCATCACTGATATACCGTGGACCATCCCTGATGTACTATGGATCATCACTGATATACTGTGGACCATCCCTGATGTACTGTGGATCATCACTGATGTACTGTGGATCATCACTGATGTACTGTGGATCATCACTGATGTATCGTGGATAATCACTGATGTACTGAGGATCATCCCTGATGTACTGTGGATCATCACTGATGTACTGTGGACCATCACTGATGTACTGTGGACCATCACTGATGTACTGTAGATCATCACTGATGTACTGTGGACCATCACTGATGTACTGTGGACCATCACTGATGTACTGTGGATCATCACTGATGTTCTATTGGCCATCACTGGTGTACTATGGGCCATCACTGGTGTACTGTGGATCATCACTGATGTACTGTGGATCATCACTGATGTACTATAGTTCATCACTGATGTACTATGGACCATCACTGGTGTACTATGGTTCATCACTGATGTACTATGGGCCTTTACTGGTGTACTATGGGCCATCACTGGTGTACTGTGGATCATCACTGATGTACTATAGATCATCACTGATGTACTATGGGCCATCACTGATGTACTATGGATCATCACTGATGTACTGAGGATCATCACTGATGTACTATGGACCATCACTGATGTACTGTGGACCATCCCCGATGTACTGTGGATAATCACTGATGTACTATGGATCATCACTGATGTACTATGGATCATCACTGATGTACTATGGATCATCACTGATGTACTATGGATCATCACTGATGTACTTTGGGCCATCACTGGTGTACTATCGATCATCACAGATGTACTGTGGACCATCACTGATGTACTGTGGATCATCACTGATGTACTGTGGATCATCATTTGTGTACTATAGATCATCACTGATGTACTATGGGCCATCACTGATGTACTATGAATCATCACTGATGTACTATGGATCATCACTGATGTAGTATGGATCATCACTGATGTACAATGGATCATCACTGATGTACTATGGATCATCACTGATGTACTGTGGATCATCACTGATGTACTATGGATCATCACTGATGTACTATGGACCATCCCTGATGTACTGTGGATCATTACTGATGTACCGTGGATCATCACTGATGTACTGAGGATCATCACTGATGTACCGTGGATCATCACTGATGTACTGTGGATCATCACTGATGTACTGTGGATCATCACTGATGTACTGTGGATCATTACTGATGTACTGTGGATCATCACTGATGTACTGTGGACCATCACTGATGTACTGTGGATTATCACTGATGTTCTATGGATCATCACTGATGTACTATAGATCATCACTGATGTACTATGGACCATCACTGGTGTACTATGGATCATCACTGGTGTACTATGGATCCTCACTGGTGTACTATGGACCATCCCTGATGTACTGTGGATCATCACTGATGTACTGTGGATCATCACTGATGTACTATGGATCATCACTGATATACCGTGGACCATCCCTGATGTACTATGGATCATCACTGATATACTGTGGACCATCCCTGATGTACTGTGGATCATCACTGATGTACTGTGGATCATCACTGATGTACTGTGGATCATCACTGATGTACCGTGGATAATCACTGATGTACTGAGGATCATCCCTGATGTACTGTGGATCATCACTGATGTACTGTGGACCATCACTGATGTACTGTGGACCATCACTGATGTACTGTAGATCATCACTGATGTACTGTGGACCATCACTGATGTACTGTGGATCATCACTGATGTTCTATGGGCCATCACTGGTGTACTATGGGCCATCACTGGTGTACTGTGGATCATCACTGATGTACTGTGGATCATCACTGATGTACTATAGTTCATCACTGATGTACTATGGACCATCACTGGTGTACTATGGTTCATCACTGATGTACTATGGGCCTTTACTGGTGTACTATGGGCCATCACTGGTGTACTGTGGATCATCACTGATGTACTATAGATCATCACTGATGTACTATGGGCCATCACTGATGTACTATGGATCATCACTGATGTACTGAGGATCATCACTGATGTACTATGGACCATCACTGATGTACTGTGGACCATCCCCGATGTACTGTGGATAATCACTGATGTACTATGGATCATCACTGATGTACTATGGATCATCACTGATGTACTATGGATCATCACTGATGTACTATGGATCATCACTGATGTACTTTGGGCCATCACTGGTGTACTATCGATCATCACTGATGTACTGTGGACCATCACTGATGTACTGTGGATCATCACTGATGTACTGTGGATCATCATTTGTGTACTATAGATCATCACTGATGTACTATGGGCCATCACTGATGTACTATGAATCATCACTGATGTACTATGGATCATCACTGATGTAGTATGGATCATCACTGATGTACAATGGATCATCACTGATGTACTATGGATCATCACTGATGTACTGTGGATCATCACTGATGTACTATGGATCATCACTGATGTACTATGGACCATCCCTGATGTACTGTGGATCATTACTGATGTACCGTGGATCATCACTGATGTACTGAGGATCATCACTGATGTACCGTGGATCATCACTGATGTACTGTGGATCATCACTGATGTACTGTGGATCATCACTGATGTACTGTGGATCATTACTGATGTACTGTGGATCATCACTGATGTACTGTGGACCATCACTGATGTACTGTGGATTATCACTGATGTTCTATGGATCATCACTGATGTACTATAGATCATCACTGATGTACTATGGACCATCACTGGTGTACTATGGATCATCACTGGTGTACTATGGATCCTCACTGGTGTACTATGGACCATCCCTGATGTACTGTGGATCATCACTGATGTACTGTGGATCATAACTGATGTACTATGGATCATCACTGATATACTGTGGACCATCCCTGATGTACTATGGATCATCACTGATATACTGTGGACCATCCCTGATGTACTGTGGATCATCACTGATGTACTGTGGATCATCACTGATGTGCCGTGGATAATCACTGATGTACTGAGGATCATCCCTGATGTACTGTGGATCATCACTGATGTACTGTGGACCATCACTGATGTACTGTGGACCATCACTGATGTACTGTGGATCATCACTGATGTTCTATGGGCCATCACTGGTGTACTATGGGCCATCACTGGTGTACTGTGGATCATCACTGATGTACTGTGGATCATCACTGATGTACTATAGTTCATCACTGATGTACTATGGACCATCACTGGTGTACTATGGTTCATCACTGATGTACTATGGGCCTTTACTGGTGTACTATGGGCCATCACTGGTGTACTGTGTATCATCACTGATGTACTATAGATCATCACTGATGTACTATGGGCCATCACTGATGTACTATGGATCATCACTGATGTACTGAGGATCATCACTGATGTACTATGGACCATCACTGATGTACTGTGGACCATCCCCGATGTACTGTGGATAATCACTGATGTACTATGGATCATCACTGATGTACTATGGATCATCACTGATGTACTATGGATCATCACTGATGTACTTTGGGCCATCACTGGTGTACTATCGATCATCACTGATGTACTGTGGACCATCACTGATGTACTGTGGACCATCCCCGATGTACTGTGGATCATCATTGGTGTACTATAGATCATCACTGATGTACTATGGGCCATCACTGATGTACTATGGGCCATCACTGATGTACTATGGATCATCACTGATGTACTATGGATCATCACTGATGTAGTATGGATCATCACTGATGTACTATGGATCATCACTGATGTACTATGGATCATCACTGATGTACTATGGATCATCACTGATGTACTGTGCATCATCACTGATGTACTGTGGATCATCACTGATGTACTATGGACCATCCCTGATGCACTGTGGATCATCACTGATGTACCGTGGATCATCACTGTTGTACTGAGGATCATCACTGATGTACTGTGGATCATCACTGATGTACTGAGGATCATCACTGATGTACTATGGACCATCACTGATGTACTGTGGACCATCCCCGATGTACTGTGGATCATCATTGGTGTACTATAGATCATCACTGATGTACTATGGGACATCACTGATGTACTATGGGCCATCACTGATGTACTATGGATCATCACTGATGTACTATGGATCATCACTGATGTAGTATGGATCATCACTGATGTACTATGGATCATCACTGATGTACTATGGATCATCACTGATGTACTGTGGATCATCACTGATGTACTGTGGATCATCACTGATGTACTATGGACCATCCCTGATGCACTGTGGATCATCACTGATGTACTGTGGATCATCACTGTTGTACTGAGGATCATCACTGATGTACTGTGGATCATCACTGATGTACTGAGGATCAACACTGATGTACTGTGGATCATCACTGATGTACTGTGGATCATCACTGATGTACTGTGGATCATCACTGATGTACTGTGGATCATTACTGATGTACTGTGGATCATCACTGATGTACTGTGGATCATCACTGATGTACTGTGGACCATCACTGATGTACTGTGGATTATCACTGATGTTCTATGGATCATCACTGATGTACTATAGATCATCACTGATGTACTATGGACCATCACTGGTGTACTATGGATCATCACTGGTGTACTGTGGATCATCACTGATGTACTATAGATCATCACTGATGTACTATGGACCATCACTGGTGTACTATGAATCATCACTGGTGTACTAGGGTTCATCACTGGTGTACTATGGATCATAACTGATGTACTATAGATCATCACTGATGTACTATGGGCCATCACATGTGTACTATGGATCATCACTGGTGTACTATGGACCATCACTGGTGTACTATGGACCATCCCTGATGTACTATGGATCATCACTGGTGTACTGTGGATCATCACTGATGTACTATAGATCATCACTGATGTACTGTGGATCATCACTGATGTACTATGGGCCATCACTGGTGTACTATGGGCCATCACTGGTGTACTATGGATCATCCCTGGTGTACTATGGACCATCACTGATGTACTGTGGACCATCACTGATGTACTGTGGATCATCACTGATGTACTATGGACCATCACTAATGTACTGTGGATCATCACTGATGTACTGTGGATCATCATTGGTGTACTATGGCTCATCACTGATGTACTATGGATCATCACTGATGTACTATGGATCATCACTGATGTACTATGGGCCACCACTGGTGTACTATGGATCATCACTGGTGTACTATGGATCATCACTGGTGTACTGTGGATCATCACTGATGTACTGTGGATCATCACTGATGTACTGTGGATCATCACTGATGTACTGTGGATCATCACTGATGTACTATGGATCATCACTGATGTACTATGGATCATCACTGGTGTACTATGGATCATCACTGGTGTACTATGGATCATCACTGATGTACTGTGGACCATCCCTGATGTACTGTGGATCATCACTGATGTACTGTGGATCATCACTGATGTACTGAGGATCATAACTGATGTACTATAGATCATCACTGATGTACTATGGGCCATCACTGGTGTACTATGGGCCATCACTGGTGTACTATGGATCATCACTGGTGTACTATGAATCATCCCTGATGTACTGTGGACCATCACTGATGTACTGTGGATTATCACTGATGTTCTATGGAGCATCACTGATGTACTATAGATCATCACTGATGTACTATGGACCATCACTGGTGTACTATGGATCATCACTGGTGTACTATGGATCCTCACTGGTGTACTATGGACCATCCCTGATGTACTGTGGATCATCACTGATGTACTGTGGATCATAACTGATGTACTATGGATCATCACTGATATACTGTGGACCATCCCTGATGTACTATGGATCATCACTGATATACTGTGGACCATCCCTGATGTACTGTGGATCATCACTGATGTACTGTGGATCATCACTGATGTGCCGTGGATAATCACTGATGTACTGAGGATCATCCCTGATGTACTGTGGATCATCACTGATGTACTGTGGACCATCACTGATGTACTGTGGACCATCACTGATGTACTGTGGATCATCACTGATGTTCTATGGGCCATCACTGGTGTACTATGGGCCATCACTGGTGTACTGTGGATCATCACTGATGTACTGTGGATCATCACTGATGTACTATAGTTCATCACTGATGTACTATGGACCATCACTGGTGTACTATGGTTCATCACTGATGTACTATGGGCCTTTACTGGTGTACTATGGGCCATCACTGGTGTACTGTGTATCATCACTGATGTACTATAGATCATCACTGATGTACTATGGGCCATCACTGATGTACTATGGATCATCACTGATGTACTGAGGATCATCACTGATGTACTATGGACCATCACTGTTGTACTGTGGACCATCCCCGATGTACTGTGGATAATCACTGATGTACTATGGATCATCACTGATGTACTATGGATCATCACTGATGTACTATGGATCATCACTGATGTACTTTGGGCCATCACTGGTGTACTATCGATCATCACTGATGTACTGTGGACCATCACTGATGTACTGTGGACCATCCCCGATGTACTGTGGATCATCATTGGTGTACTATAGATCATCACTGATGTACTATGGGCCATCACTGATGTACTATGGGCCATCACTGATGTACTATGGATCATCACTGATGTACTATGGATCATCACTGATGTAGTATGGATCATCACTGATGTACTATGGATCATCACTGATGTACTATGGATCATCACTGATGTACTATGGATCATCACTGATGTACTGTGCATCATCACTGATGTACTGTGGATCATCACTGATGTACTATGGACCATCCCTGATGCACTGTGGATCATCACTGATGTACCGTGGATCATCACTGTTGTACTGAGGATCATCACTGATGTACTGTGGATCATCACTGATGTACTGAGGATCATCACTGATGTACTATGGACCATCACTGATGTACTGTGGACCATCCCCGATGTACTGTGGATCATCATTGGTGTACTATAGATCATCACTGATGTACTATGGGACATCACTGATGTACTATGGGCCATCACTGATGTACTATGGATCATCACTGGTGTACTATGGATCATCACTGGTGTACTGTGGATCATCACTGATGTACTATAGATCATCACTGATGTACTATGGACCATCACTGGTGTACTATGAATCATCACTGGTGTACTAGGGTTCATCACTGGTGTACTATGGATCATAACTGATGTACTATAGATCATCACTGATGTACTATGGGCCATCACTGGTGTACTATGGATCATCACTGGTGTACTATGGACCATCCCTGATGTACTATGGACCATCCCTGATGTACTATGGATCATCACTGGTGTACTGTGGATCATCACTGATGTACTATAGATCATCACTGATGTACTGTGGATCATCACTGATGTACTATGGGCCATCACTGGTGTACTATGGGCCATCACTGGTGTACTATGGATCATCCCTGGTGTACTATGGACCATCACTGATGTACTGTGGACCATCACTGATGTACTGTGGATCATCACTGATGTACTATGGACCATCACTAATGTACTGTGGATCATCACTGATGTACTGTGGATCATCATTGGTGTACTATGGCTCATCACTGATGTACTATGGATCATCACTGATGTACTATGGATCATCACTGATGTACTATGGGCCACCACTGGTGTACTATGGATCATCACTGGTGTACTATGGATCATCACTGGTGTACTGTGGATCATCACTGATGTACTGTGGATCATCACTGATGTACTGTGGATCATCACTGATGTACTGTGGATCATCACTGATGTACTATGGATCATCACTGATGTACTATGGATCATCACTGGTGTACTATGGATCATCACTGGTGTACTATGGATCATCACTGATGTACTGTGGACCATCCCTGATGTACTGTGGATCATCACTGATGTACTGTGGATCATCACTGATGTACTGAGGATCATAACTGATGTACTATAGATCATCACTGATGTACTATGGGCCATCACTGGTGTACTATGGGCCATCACTGGTGTACTATGGATCATCACTGGTGTACTATGAATCATCCCTGGTGAACTATGGAACATCACTGATGTACTGTGGAACATCACTGATGTACTGTGGATCATCACTGATGTACTATCGGCCATCACTGATGTACTGTGGATCATCACTGATGTACTGTGGATCATCACTGATGTACCGTGGATAATCACTGATGTACTGAGGATCATCCCTGATGTACTGTGGATCATCACTGATGTACTGTGGACCATCACTGATGTACTGTGGACCATCACTGATGTACTGTAGATCATCACTGATGTACTGTGGACCATCACTGATGTACTGTGGACCATCACTGATGTACTGTGGATCATCACTGATGTTATATGGGCCATCACTGGTGTACTATGGGCCATCACTGGTGTACTGTGGATCATCACTGATGTACTGTGGATCATCACTGATGTATTATAGTTCATCACTGATGTACTATGGACCATCACTGGTGTACTATGGTTCATCACTGATGTACTATGGGCCTTTACTGGTGTACTATGGGCCATCACTGGTGTACTGTGGATCACCACTGATGTTCTATAGATCATCACTGATGTACTATGGGCCATCACTGATGTACTATGGATCATCACTGATGTACTGAGGATCATCACTGATGTACTATGGACCATCACTGATGTACTGTGGACCATCCCCAATGTACTGTGGATAATCACTGATGTACTATGAATCATCACTGATGTACTATGGATCATCAGTGATGTACTATGGATCATCACTGATGTATAGGGATGAGCTTCGTGTTCGAGTCGAACATACGTTCGACTCGAACATTGGCTGTTCGATCGTTCGACGAAGATCGAACGATTTGGGCCGTTCGCGCCAAATTCGAGTGACGCGAACGGCCCACAATGCACTACGCCATCGCAGTGTCATCCAGGCGCTGTGATTGGCCAAGCATGCACTGTGACCCCGCATGCTTGGCCAATCACAGCGCCGGCAGCGAGGAGAGCAATGATTGGCCACAGGCAGGATGCCTGTGGCCAATTATTGCTGAGGGTGTTTAGTACACGCCCCACACTATAAAAGGCCGCCAGCACGGCGGCCTAGTGTAGTGTGTTCCGGAGCAGGGATAGAGTAGCATAGGCAGGGACAGTGACTGTTATTTCTTTCTTGCTTAACCTGGATTCCTTTAGTTTAGGGAAAGAGAAGGATAGGTAGGGAGAGTGTCAGTGTGTTTTGTGCTTCTGCTATAGTGTGCTTAAAAAAAACATTTATTCTAGGGACAGAAAACTCTAGGTAGGGACAGTGTCAGTTTCTTTCACTCTGCAAGTCCTTGTTTCCAGGGACCTGTAAGGACAGTGAGTTAATTGTCCTTGTGCTATATTGTGCTTAAAAAAAACATTTATTCTAGGGACAGAAAACTCTAGGTAGGGACAGTGTCAGTTTCTTTCACTCTGCAAGTCCTTGTTTCCAGGGACCTGTAAGGACAGTGAGTTAATTGTCCTTGTGCTATATTGTGATTAAAAAAAACATTTATTCTAGGGACAGAAAACTCTAGGTAGGGACAGTGTCAGTTTCTTTCACTCTGCAAGTCCTTGTTTCCAGGGACCTGTAAGGACAGTGAGTTAATTTTCCTTGTGCTATATTGTGATTAAAAAAAACATTTTTTCTAGGGACAGAAAACTGTAGGTAGGGAGAGTGTTTTTTTTCTTTCACTCTGCAAGTCCTTGTTTCCAGGGACCTGTAAGGACAGTGAGTTAATTGTCCTTGTGCTATATTGTGCTTAAAAAAAACATTTATTCTAGGGACAGAAAACTCTAGGTAGGGACAGTGTCAGTTTCTTTCACTCTGCAAGTCCTTGTTTCCAGGGACCTGTAAGGACAGTGAGTTAATTGTCCTTGTGCTATATTGTGATTAAAAAAAACATTTATTCTAGGGACAGAAAACTGTAGGTAGGGAGAGTGTTTTTTTTCTTTCACTCTGCAAGTCCTTGTTTCCAGGGACCTGTAAGGACAGTGAGTTAATTTTCCTTGTGCTATATTGTGATTAAAAAAAACATTTTTTCTAGGGACAGAAAACTCTAGGTAGGGAGAGTGTTTTTTTTCTTTCACTCTGCAAGTCCTTGTTTCCAGGGACCTGTAAGGACAGTGAGTTAATTGTCCTTGTGCTATATTGTGCTTAAAAAAAACATTTATTCTAGGGACAGAAAACTCTAGGTAGGGACAGTGTCAGTTTCTTTCACTCTGCAAGTCCTTGTTTCCAGGGACCTGTAAGGACAGTGAGTTAATTTTCCTTGTGCTATATTGTGATTAAAAAAAACATTTATTCTAGGGACAGAAAACTCTAGGTAGGGACAGTGTCAGTTTCTTTCACTCTGCAAGTCCTTGTTTCCAGGGACCTGTAAGGACAGTGAGTTAATTTTCCTTGTGCTATATTGTGATTAAAAAAAACATTTTTTCTAGGGACAGAAAACTGTAGGTAGGGAGAGTGTTTTTTTTCTTTCACTCTGCAAGTCCTTGTTTCCAGGGACCTGTAAGGACAGTGAGTTAATTTTCCTTGTGCTATATTGTGATTAAAAAAAACATTTTTTCTAGGGACAGAAAACTCTAGGTAGGGAGAGTGTTTTTTTTCTTTCACTCTGCAAGTCCTTGTTTCCAGGGACCTGTAAGGACAGTGAGTTAATTGTCCTTGTGCTATATTGTGCTTAAAAAAAACATTTATTCTAGGGACAGAAAACTCTAGGTAGGGACAGTGTCAGTTTCTTTCACTCTGCAAGTCCTTGTTTCCAGGGACCTGTAAGGACAGTGAGTTAATTGTCCTTGTGCTATATTGTGATTAAAAAAAACATTTATTCTAGGGACAGAAAACTCTAGGTAGGGACAGTGTCAGTTTCTTTCACTCTGCAAGTCCTTGTTTCCAGGGACCTGTAAGGACAGTGAGTTAATTTTCCTTGTGCTATATTGTGATTAAAAAAAACATTTTTTCTAGGGACAGAAAACTGTAGGTAGGGAGAGTGTTTTTTTTCTTTCACTCTGCAAGTCCTTGTTTCCAGGGACCTGTAAGGACAGTGAGTTAATTGTCCTTGTGCTATATTGTGCTTAAAAAAAACATTTATTCTAGGGACAGAAAACTCTAGGTAGGGACAGTGTCAGTTTCTTTCACTCTGCAAGTCCTTGTTTCCAGGGACCTGTAAGGACAGTGAGTTAATTGTCCTTGTGCTATATTGTGATTAAAAAAAACATTTATTCTAGGGACAGAAAACTGTAGGTAGGGAGAGTGTTTTTTTTCTTTCACTCTGCAAGTCCTTGTTTCCAGGGACCTGTAAGGACAGTGAGTTAATTTTCCTTGTGCTATATTGTGATTAAAAAAAACATTTTTTCTAGGGACAGAAAACTCTAGGTAGGGAGAGTGTTTTTTTTCTTTCACTCTGCAAGTCCTTGTTTCCAGGGACCTGTAAGGACAGTGAGTTAATTGTCCTTGTGCTATATTGTGCTTAAAAAAAACATTTATTCTAGGGACAGAAAACTCTAGGTAGGGACAGTGTCAGTTTCTTTCACTCTGCAAGTCCTTGTTTCCAGGGACCTGTAAGGACAGTGAGTTAATTTTCCTTGTGCTATATTGTGATTAAAAAAAACATTTATTCTAGGGACAGAAAACTCTAGGTAGGGACAGTGTCAGTTTCTTTCACTCTGCAAGTCCTTGTTTCCAGGGACCTGTAAGGACAGTGAGTTAATTTTCCTTGTGCTATATTGTGATTAAAAAAAACATTTTTTCTAGGGACAGAAAACTGTAGGTAGGGAGAGTGTTTTTTTTCTTTCACTCTGCAAGTCCTTGTTTCCAGGGACCTGTAAGGACAGTGAGTTAATTTTCCTTGTGCTATATTGTGATTAAAAAAAACATTTTTTCTAGGGACAGAAAACTCTAGGTAGGGAGAGTGTTTTTTTTCTTTCACTCTGCAAGTCCTTGTTTCCAGGGACCTGTAAGGACAGTGAGTTAATTGTCCTTGTGCTATATTGTGCTTAAAAAAAACATTTATTCTAGGGACAGAAAACTCTAGGTAGGGACAGTGTCAGTTTCTTTCACTCTGCAAGTCCTTGTTTCCAGGGACCTGTAAGGACAGTGAGTTAATTGTCCTTGTGCTATATTGTGATTAAAAAAAACATTTATTCTAGGGACAGAAAACTCTAGGTAGGGACAGTGTCAGTTTCTTTCACTCTGCAAGTCCTTGTTTCCAGGGACCTGTAAGGACAGTGAGTTAATTTTCCTTGTGCTATATTGTGATTAAAAAAAACATTTTTTCTAGGGACAGAAAACTGTAGGTAGGGAGAGTGTTTTTTTTCTTTCACTCTGCAAGTCCTTGTTTCCAGGGACCTGTAAGGACAGTGAGTTAATTGTCCTTGTGCTATATTGTGCTTAAAAAAAACATTTATTCTAGGGACAGAAAACTCTAGGTAGGGACAGTGTCAGTTTCTTTCACTCTGCAAGTCCTTGTTTCCAGGGACCTGTAAGGACAGTGAGTTAATTGTCCTTGTGCTATATTGTGATTAAAAAAAACATTTATTCTAGGGACAGAAAACTGTAGGTAGGGAGAGTGTTTTTTTTCTTACACTCTGCAAGTCCTTGTTTCCAGGGACCTGTAAGGACAGTGAGTTAATTTTCCTTGTGCTATATTGTGATTAAAAAAAACATTTTTTCTAGGGACAGAAAACTCTAGGTAGGGAGAGTGTTTTTTTTCTTTCACTCTGCAAGTCCTTGTTTCCAGGGACCTGTAAGGACAGTGAGTTAATTGTCCTTGTGCTATATTGTGCTTAAAAAAAACATTTATTCTAGGGACAGAAAACTCTAGGTAGGGACAGTGTCAGTTTCTTTCACTCTGCAAGTCCTTGTTTCCAGGGACCTGTAAGGACAGTGAGTTAATTTTCCTTGTGCTATATTGTGATTAAAAAAAACATTTATTCTAGGGACAGAAAACTCTAGGTAGGGACAGTGTCAGTTTCTTTCACTCTGCAAGTCCTTGTTTCCAGGGACCTGTAAGGACAGTGAGTTAATTTTCCTTGTGCTATATTGTGATTAAAAAAAACATTTTTTCTAGGGACAGAAAACTGTAGGTAGGGAGAGTGTTTTTTTTCTTTCACTCTGCAAGTCCTTGTTTCCAGGGACCTGTAAGGACAGTGAGTTAATTTTCCTTGTGCTATATTGTGATTAAAAAAAACATTTTTTCTAGGGACAGAAAACTCTAGGTAGGGAGAGTGTTTTTTTTCTTTCACTCTGCAAGTCCTTGTTTCCAGGGACCTGTAAGGACAGTGAGTTAATTGTCCTTGTGCTATATTGTGCTTAAAAAAAACATTTATTCTAGGGACAGAAAACTCTAGGTAGGGACAGTGTCAGTTTCTTTCACTCTGCAAGTCCTTGTTTCCAGGGACCTGTAAGGACAGTGAGTTAATTTTCCTTGTGCTATATTGTGATTAAAAAAAACATTTATTCTAGGGACAGAAAACTCTAGGTAGGGACAGTGTCAGTTTCTTTCACTCTGCAAGTCCTTGTTTCCAGGGACCTGTAAGGACAGTGAGTTAATTTTCCTTGTGCTATATTGTGATTAAAAAAAACATTTTTTCTAGGGACAGAAAACTGTAGGTAGGGAGAGTGTTTTTTTTCTTTCACTCTGCAAGTCCTTGTTTCCAGGGACCTGTAAGGACAGTGAGTTAATTTTCCTTGTGCTATATTGTGATTAAAAAAAACATTTTTTCTAGGGACAGAAAACTCTAGGTAGGGAGAGTGTTTTTTTTCTTTCACTCTGCAAGTCCTTGTTTCCAGGGACCTGTAAGGACAGTGAGTTAATTGTCCTAGTGCTATATTGTGCTTAAAAAAAACATTTATTCTAGGGACAGAAAACTCTAGGTAGGGACAGTGTCAGTTTCTTTCACTCTGCAAGTCCTTGTTTCCAGGGACCTGTAAGGACAGTGAGTTAATTTTCCTTGTGCTATATTGTGATTAAAAAAAACATTTATTCTAGGGACAGAAAACTCTAGGTAGGGACAGTGTCAGTTTCTTTCACTCTGCAAGTCCTTGTTTCCAGGGACCTGTAAGGACAGTGAGTTAATTTTCCTTGTGCTATATTGTGATTAAAAAAAACATTTTTTCTAGGGACAGAAAACTGTAGGTAGGGAGAGTGTTTTTTTTCTTTCACTCTGCAAGTCCTTGTTTCCAGGGACCTGTAAGGACAGTGAGTTAATTTTACTTGTGCTATATTGTGCTTAAAAAAAACATTTTTTCTAGGGACAGAAAACTGTAGGTAGGGAGAGTGTTTTTTTTCTTTCACTCTGCAAGTCCTTGTTTCCAGGGACCTGTAAGGACAGTGAGTTAATTGTCCTTGTGCTATATTGTGCTTAAAAAAAACATTTATTCTAGGGACAGAAAACTCTAGGTAGGGACAGTGTCAGTTTCTTTCACTCTGCAAGTCCTTGTTTCCAGGGACCTGGAGAGACATTGAGTGAATTGTCCTTGTGCTATATTGTGATTAAAAAAAACATTTATTCTAGGGACAGAAAACTCTAGGTAGGGACAGTGTCAGTTTCTTTCACTCTGCAAGTCCTTGTTTCCAGGGACCTGTAAGGACAGTGAGTTAATTTTCCTTGTGCTATATTGTGATTAAAAAAAACATTTATTCTAGGGACAGAAAACTCTAGGTAGGGACAGTGTCAGTTTCTTTCACTCTGCAAGTCCTTGTTTCCAGGGACCTGTAAGGACAGTGAGTTAATTTTCCTTGTGCTATATTGTGATTAAAAAAAACATTTATTCTAGGGACAGAAAACTCTAGGTAGGGACAGTGTCAGTTTCTTTCACTCTGCAAGTCCTTGTTTCCAGGGACCTGGAGAGACATTGAGTGAATTGTCCTTGTGCTATATTGTGATTAAAAAAAACATTTATTCTAGGGACAGAAAACTCTAGGTAGGGACAGTGTCAGTTTCTTTCACTGTGAAAGTCCTTGTTTCAAGGGACAGAGAAGGACACCTGAAGGTAGCCCTTATTGCTTTTTTCCCATCTCCCTGCAGGCCATCTATTAGAATGTCTGGAAGGCAAACAAGGAGAGGCAGACAGTCAGGAGGCAATAAAAGAGGGCAAGCAGGCTCTGTGTCTGGGGGCAACAGTGCTGGTCGTGGACGCGGTGCATTGTCATCAGCACATGGCCATGGGACACGCTTGTCCTTCTTTTCGGCAGCTGGACATGTTGAGCCACATCATGCCGAAGACTTGGTAGAGTGGATGACCAAGCCCTCCTCCTCCTCCTCATCCTCTCTCACCCAGGCTCAGGGTACTGGAAAAGCAGCTGCCAAAGCGTCGTCTTCCCTGGTATCAATGTCAGACAAATCATCAGTCACTCCTTCCCTAGACCCACCATGTCCTCCTCCTGAGGAGTCCCCCGAACTGTTTCAGCACAGTGTTGGGTACATGCTCCAGGAGGATGCCCAGCGTTTCGAAGGGTCTGATGATGAAACCCAGCTAGAGGAAGGCAGTAGCGTGAGAGCAGACAGAGGGGATGCTCAAGAAGGACACCAATCTGGCAGTCATGTTCCAGCAGCTGCAGCATACTGCCAGATTGGCTCCAGTGATGAGGAGGGAGGGGATGATGAGGTCAATGACTCCACGTGGGTGCCTAATAGGAGAGAGGAGGAGGAGGAGGATGAGGAGGAGGCACATCTCCAACGAGGCAGGATGCCCTTTGGTGGCCAGCGTAAGGGCAGTACACCGACGGAATCACACCGCAGAGCTCCGCCTGTGCAGGGCGCTGCCTCTGCCCGTCATTCAAAAAGTTCTTTGGTGTGGGCCTTTTTTGAGGCTAGTGCATCAGATCGCACAGCTGCTGTTTGCAACATATGTCTCAAGCGTATATCGCGTGGCCAAAACATCAGCCGCTTGGGTACCACATGCCTGACCAGACATATGTTGACCTGCCATGCAGCTCGTTGGCAAGCCTACCTCAAAGACCCACACCAAAGAACAAAGCGGACCTCTCCTTGCACCGCATCAGCTGGGATCTCCAACCCCACTATAACTTCAGTCCTCTCTGAAACATGCACTGAGAGGAATGAAGGTGTAGAATTAGGTGTGTCACAGCCAAGTACTTGCGCCCACTCTGCTAGCAGTACACCGACGTCCGATTCTAGCAGGCAAATTTCCCTGCCCCAGCTGCTGGACCGTCGAAAGAAGTTCACTCCCAGCCATCCACATGCCCAGCGGTTGAATGCTAGCTTGGCTAAATTGCTAGCGCTTCAACTGCTGCCTTTTCAGTTGGTAGACTCGGCCCCCTTCCGTGAGTTTGTGCAATGTGCGGTTCCTCAGTGGCAGGTTCCCAAACGCCACTTTTTCTCACGGAAGGCTATTCCGGCTCTCTACCGGCATGTGGAAGGCAATGTCTTGGCCTCGCTGGACAGGGCGGTCAGCGGTAAGGTGCATATTACCGCTGACTCATGGTCCAGCAGGCATGGACAGGGACGTTACCTTTCTTTCACGGCCCATTGGGTCACTCTTTTGGCAGCTGGGAAGGATTCAGGACAAGGTGCAGTAGTGTTGGAGGTTGTCCCACCGCCACGCCTCCAAAATGCTACTACTGGTTGTGACACACCTCTCTCCTCCACCCCCTCCTCTTCTTCTTCCTCCATGGCCTCTTCCTGTGGTTTGTCCTATGAACCAGCGGTGCTCCGTAGCCGTTCACGGGGCTACGCAAGTACGCAGGCAAAAAGATGCCATGCCGTGCTTGCGCTGGTGTGTTTGGGGGACAGAAGCCACACTGGGGCAGAGGTCCTGTCTGCTCTGCAGGGCCAGGCCGAGAGGTGGTTGACGCCACGCCAGCTTAAGCCAGGAATGGTGGTTTGCGACAATGGCACCAACCTCCTCTCCGCCCTCCGACAGGGACAACTGACCCATGTGCCCTGTGTGGCTCACGTCCTTAACCTGGTGGTGCAGCGCTTCTTGGGCAGGTACCCGGGCTTACAGGATGTCCTGAGGCAGGCCAGGAAAGTCTGTGTGCATTTCCGCAGATCTTATAATGCCAGTGCTCGCCTGGCTGAGCTGCAAAAGGAGTTGAACCTGCCCAAGAACCGCCTTATATGTGACATGCCCACCAGGTGGAACTCAACGTTGGCCATGCTGCAGCGGCTGCACACGCAGCAGAGGGCCATCAATGAGTACCTGTGCGACTACGGCACCAGGACAGGGTCAGGGGAGCTTGGTTTTTTTTCTCCACGCCAGTGGGGCATGATCAGGGATGCATGCACTGTCCTGGCACCATTTGAGGAGGCCACGAGGATGGTGAGCAGTGACAGTGCATGCATCAGTGACACTGTACCTCTTGTCCACCTGTTGGAGCACACGCTGCGTGGAATAATGGACAGGGCACTTGAGGCAGAACAGAGGCAGGAAGAGGAGGACTTCCTTGCCTCTCAAGGCCCCCTTTACCCAGACAGTGTTCCTTCTGTCCCACCCATCGCACAGGAAGAGGAGGAGGAGGAGGAGGAGGAGGAGGAGGAGGAGGAGGATTGTGTCAGCATGGAGGTGGAGGCTGGCACTCAGCATCATCAGCAGCAGTCTTTTAGGGATGATTTACAGTCCCAAGAAACCAGTGGACTTGTACGTGGCTGGGAGGAGGTGGCTGCGGATCATGTCGTCCTTAGTGACCCAGAGGACTCCGGAGCGAATGCCTCAGCAAACCTACGCTGCATGGCCTCCCTGATCCTGCAAAGTCTGCGGAAGGATCCTCGTATTCTTCGGATCAAGGAGAGGGACCATTACTGGCTGGCCACTCTCCTTGATCCACGGTACAAGGGTAAGGTTGCGGACCTTATGTTACCGTCGCAGAGGGAGCAGAGGATGAGACAACTCCGGGAGGCCTTGCAGAAAGGTCTGTGCAACGCGTTCCCAGAGACTGGGAGGTTGCAAACTCCTGGTCCTGGACAACGAGTTGCTGAGGCTTCGGCCAGTCAAAGAAGGAGCGGTGGGGAAGGTGGCCGTCTGACCGATGCGTTCAGACAATTCTTTAGTCCGCAGCCCCAAAGTATGATCGGTTCCAGCAACCATCGCCAGCGTCTGATAAACATGGTGCAGGAATATCTAGGGGCAAGGTCAGACTTGGACACCTTCCCCACCGAAAATCCTCTGGCTTACTGGGTCTTGAGGATGGATCACTGGCCAGAGCTTGCACAGTATGCAATTGAGCTACTGGCCTGTCCTGCATCCAGCGTTCTTTCGGAACGCACATTCAGTGCTGCTGGAGGATTTGTCACGGATCACAGGGTGCGCCTGTCCACCGACTCGGTTGATCGACTGACTTTCATCAAGATGAACCAGTCTTGGATCACCACCAGCTACCACACACCTGATGCTGATATAACAGACTAATTGATTTTAAAATGTCACATCCCTTCAAGACTGATGCTGATGCTGAGTGCCTGTGCTGTTATGTTGACTGGCTATCCTCCTCCTCCGAGTCCTCAATGATACGATTGATGATGATAGCTTGGAAGATCATTTTTGTTTATGGGTGCCGCCACCAGTGCCTAACGCCCAATTTTTCAGCCCCTGTTTAACAGGGGCGTGTAATTACAATTTTTGAAGCAATACTTTGCAACAGGGCTCATTGCTGTGCTCCAAGTACAGTATCTGTGAGGAGTTGCAGTGTTGTGCCACCAGTGCCTAAGGCCCAATTTTTCAGCCCCTGTTTAACAGGGGCGTGTCATTACAATTTTTGAAGCAATACTTTGCAACAGGGCTCATTGCTGTGCTCCAAGTACAGTATCTGTGAAGGGTTGCAGTGTTGTGCCACCAGTGCCTAAGGCCCAATTTTTCAGCCCCTGTTCAACAGGGGCATGTAATTACAATTCTTGATCTAATAATTCACAGCAGGGCCCATTGCTGCACCCACCAAGAGTAACTGTCAGGGCTTACAGTGTTGTGGCACCAGCACCACCATCAAAGGCCCAATTTTTACTACCACTGTTCAACAATTATATGTAATTAAAATTCCTGATATAATAGTTGACAGCAGGGCGTTCCAGCACCAACCAAGAGTAACTGTGAGTGCTTACAGTGTTGTGCCAACACCAACAACTAAGGGGCCTATTTCTGCAGAGTATATACGGCAGGTCCCTACTTTCAAACATCCAACTTACAAACGACTCCTACTTGCAAACGCAAGAAGACAACAGGAAGTGAGAGGAAATCTACCACTAGGAAGGAAAATTCTCTCCTGTAAGAATAAATATGGGAGAAAGGTGTCTCCTCTGTACTGATGCTTTATCAGCAATCCTTGTTTCAAGAAAAACACCACATTTCAAAAACAGTTGTCATTAGGACGGAAAGTGAGGTGAAATGTTCTGAACAGGGGCACAGACAGCAAAACAAATGTTACAGGGGTGATAACCCTTACCTATGTTTTCCAAAAAGTTTAAAAATAGATTTTTGGTCTGGAGCTACACTTCAACAATGTACCTGTTCAAAATTACAAACAGATTCTACATAAGAACAAACCTACAGTCCCTGTCTTGTATGCACCGCCTGTATACGGCTGTTCAGAGTATATAGGGCCTTTTTTATTTTATGTGCGGGGTTCCCCTTAATATCCATACAAGACCCAAAGGGGCTGGTAATGGGCTGGGGTAGGGGGGGGGTCATGGGGTAGCTATGCCATTTTTCTTAAAGATTTTCATCCATATTACCGGGACCAGACATTACATTAAAGCCGCAAGCAGTTTTAAATGGCTTTTTTTTCCTTTAGAAGTGTCATTTTGTGCAGGGACAGTTCTAAACACGGGAAACACGTGGCACTTCACAGGCATACTTTAGACACCCCCCAGGTACGATATTTAAAGGAATATTTGACTTTTTTTTTTTCACTTTATGCATCATTAAAATGACTGCTCCCGGAAAACGACCGTTTTTAAAACTTATTTTTGCATTGATACATGTCCCCTGGTGCAGAACCCGGGTTCCCAAACCCTTTTTAGGACAATAACATGCATAATAGTTTTTATAATTAGCACTTTAGAATTCGAACGTTCGCATCCATTGTATTTAATAGGGTTCTAATGTTCGTTCGAACTTTCGGTCCGTTCGCGGGTTCTGGTGCGAACCGAACCCGGGGGTGTTCGGCTCATCACTACTGATGTACTTTGGGCCATCACTGGTGTACTATCGATCATCACTGATGTACTGTGGACCATCACTGATGTACTGTGGATCATCACTGATGTACTGTGGATCATCATTGGTGTACTATTGATCATCACTGATGTACTATGGGCCATCACTGATGTACTATGGATCATCACTGATGTACTATGGATCATCACTGATGTAGTATGGATCATCACTGATGTACAATGGATCATCACTGATGTACTATGGATCATCACTGATGTACTGTGGATCATCACTGATGTACTGTGGATCATCACTGATGTACTATGGACCATCCCTGATGTACTGTGGATCATCACTGATGTACCGTGGATCATCACTGATGTACTGAGGATCATCACTGATGTACCGTGGATCATCACTGATGTACTGAGGATCATCACTGATGTACTGTGGATCATCACTGATGTACTGTGGATCATCACTGATGTACTGTGGATCATTACTGATGTACTGTGGATCATCACTGATGTACTGTGGACCATCACTGATGTACTGTGGATTATCACTGATGTTCTATGGATCATCACTGATGTACTATAGATCATCACTGATGTACTATGGACCATCACTGGTGTACTATGGATCATCACTGGTGTACTATGGATCCTCACTGGTGTACTATGGACCATCCCTGATGTACTGTGGATCATCACTGATGTACTGTGGATCATCACTGATGTACTATGGATCATCACTGATATACTGTGGACCATCCCTGATGTACTATGGATCATCACTGATATACTGTGGACCATCCCTGATGTACTGTGGATCATCACTGATGTACTGTGGATCATCACTGATGTACTGTGGATCATCACTGATGTACCGTGGATAATCACTGATGTACTGAGGATCATCCCTGATGTACTGTGGATCATCACTGATGTACTGTGGACCATCACTTATGTACTGTGGACCATCACTGATGTACTGTGGATCATCACTGATGTTCTATGGGCCATCACTGGTGTACTATGGGCCATCACTGGTGTACTGTGGATCATCACTGATGTACTGTGGATCATCACTGATGTACTATAGTTCATCACTGATGTACTATGGACCATCACTGGTGTACTATGGTTCATCACTGATGTACTATGGGCCTTTACTGGTGTACTATGGGCCATCACTGGTGTACTGTGTATCATCACTGATGTACTATAGATCATCACTGATGTACTATGGGCCATCACTGATGTACTATGGATCATCACTGATGTACTGAGGATCATCACTGATGTACTATGGACCATCACTGATGTACTGTGGACCATCCCCGATGTACTGTGGATAATCACTGATGTACTATGGATCATCACTGATGTACTATGGATCATCACTGATGTACTATGGATCATCACTGATGTACTTTGGGCCATCACTGGTGTACTATCGATCATCACTGATGTACTGTGGACCATCACTGATGTACTGTGGATCATCACTGATGTACTGTGGATCATCATTGGTGTACTATAGATCATCACTGATGTACTATGGGCCATCACTGATGTACTATGGGCCATCACTGATGTACTATGGATCATCACTGATGTACTATGGATCATCACTGATGTAGTATGGATCATCACTGATGTACTATGGATCATCACTGATGTACTGTGGATCATCACTGATGTACTGTGGATCATCACTGATGTACTGTGGATCATCACTGATGTACTATGGACCATCCCTGATGCACTGTGGATCATCACTGATGTACCGTGGATCATCACTGTTGTACTGAGGATCATCACTGATGTACTGTGGATCATCACTGATGTACTGAGGATCATCACTGATGTACTGTGGATCATCACTGATGTACTGTGGATCATCACTGATGTACTGTGGATCATTACTGATGTACTGTGGATCATCACTGATGTACTGTGGACCATCACTGATGTACTGTGGATTATCACTGATGTTCTATGGATCATCATTGATGTACTATAGATCATCACTGATGTACTACGGACCATCACTGGTGTACTATGGATCATCACTGGTGTACTGTGGATCATCACTGATGTACTATAGATCATCACTGATGTACTATGGACCATCACTGGTGTACTATGAATCATCACTGGTGTACTAGGGCAGTGGTCCCCAACCTTTTTGGCACTGAGGACCGGCGTTGTGGAATAGAATCGTGCCAAGGCTCGGGGGGGGGGTTGGGTTGTTATGTTGCTTTTCGCGGGCAATTTGTCGGGGAAATGGCTGGTGTTAGCGCTTCAATCATCACAGAACAATGGCTGATATGGTGTTGGGATGATTGAAGCGCATTATTTCTGTCATTGCATTGTAATATAAAATGAAATGGTTCAATCTCACCATAATGCAGAATCTGCCACCAGATGCGGTTTGCCACTTGCCACATCGCCTTCCACCAGGTGTGGAATGTCGCTTGCCACGTCATCTGCCACCAGGTGTGGATTGCCATGTCACCTGCCACCAGGTGTGGATTGTCGCTTGCCACCTCGCCTGCCACCAGATGTGGATTGCCACTTGCCACATCACCTGCCACCAGGTGGGGATTGCCACGTCATCTGCCACCAGATGTGGATTGCCACGTCGCCTGCCACCAGGTGCGGATTGCCACTTGCCATATCACCTGCCACCAGGTGTGGATTGCCACGTCACCTGCCACCAGGTGTGGATTGCTATTTGCCACGTCACCTGCCACCAGGTGTGGATTGCTACTTGCCATGTCACCTGACGTGCTTTGCCACCTGCCACTAGATTTTCATTGTCACCTGCCATGGTAGCACAGGCCAGTGAGGGAGAATAGCGGTAATGTTGCTCCCCCTCTCTGCTCCCCCACCTCGCCGCAGTATAGCAGCCCCGCTCTGTGGGCGGAAGTGCCGTGTTCCAGGCAGGCAGCGAGAGATGATCTCATCTCTCTGCTCCCGTGCCTCACCACAGTATAGCAGCCCCGCTGTGTGGGTGGAAGTGCCGTGTTCCAGGTGGGCAGCGAGAGATGATCTCATCTCTCTGCTCCCGCGCCTCGCCGCAGTGTAGCAGCCCGGCTGTGTGGGCGGAAGTGCCATGATCCAAACGGGCGGTGAGAGATGTCATCTCTCTGCTTGCCCGCCGCTGCACCTCACACAGTGCAGCCTTCGCGGCCCGGCTGCAAATAGGCCACGGCCCGGCAATGGGCCACGGACCGGGGGTTGGGGAACCCTGTACTAGGGTTCATCACTGGTGTACTATGGATCATAACTGATGTACTATAGATCATCACTGATGTACTATGGGCCATCACTGGTGTACTATGGATCATCACTGGTGTACTATGGACCATCACTGATGTACTATGGGCCATCACTGGTGTACTATGGATCATCACTGGTGTACTATGGACCATCCCTGATGTACTATGGACCATCCCTGATGTACTGTGGATCATCACTGGTGTACTGCGGATCATCACTGATGTACTATAGATCATCACTGATGTACTGTGGATCATCACTGATGTACTATGGGCCATCACTGGTGTACTATGGGCCATCACTGGTGTACTATGGATCATCACTGGTGTACTATGGATCATCCCTGGTGTACTATGGACCATCACTGATGTACTGTGGACCATCACTGATGTACTGTGGATCTTCACTGAAGTACTATGGACTATCACTGATGTACTGTGGATCATCACTGATGTACTGTGGATCATCATTGGTGTACTATGGCTCATCACTGATGTACTATGGATCATCACTGATGTACTATGGATCATCACTGATGTACTATGGGCCACCACTGGTGTACTATGGGCCATCACTGGTGTACTATGGATCATCACTGGTGTACTATGGATCATCACTGATGTGCTGTGATGATCACTGATGTACTGTGGATCATCACTGATGTACTGTGGATCATCACTGATGTACTATGGATCATCACTGATGTACTATGGATCATCACTGATGTACTATGGATCAACACTGGTGTACTATGGATCATCACTGGTGTACTATGGATCATCACTGATGTACTGTGGACCATCCCTGATGTACTGTGGATCATCACTGATGTACTGTGGATCATCACTGATGTACTGAGGATCATAACTGATGTACTATAGATCATCACTGATGTACTATGGGCCATCACTGGTGTACTATGGGCCATCACTGGTGTACTATGGATCATCACTGGTGTACTATGAATCATCCCTGGTGAAATATGGAACATCACTGATGTACTGTGGAACATCACTGATGTACTGTGGATCATCACTGATGTACTATGGACCATCACTGATGTACTGTGGATCATCACTGATGTACTGTGGATCATCATTGGTGTACTGTAGATCATCACTGATGTACTATGGGCCATCACTGATGTACTATGGATCATCACTGATGTACTGTGGATCATCACTGATGTACTGTGGATCATCACTGATGTACTATGGACCATCCCTGATGTACTGTGGATCATCACTGGTGTACTGTGGATCATCACTGATGTACTGTGGACCATCACTGGTGTACTGTGGATCATCCCTGGTGTACTATGGATCATCACTGGTGTACTATGGATCATCACTGGTGTATGGTTGGCCATCCCTGATGTACTGTGGATCATCACTGATGTACTATGGATCATCACTGATGTAGTATGGATCATCACTGATGTACTATGGATCATCACTGATGTACTATGGATCATCACTGATGTACTGTGGATCATCACTGATGTACTATGGACCATCCCTGATGCACTGTGGATCATCACTGATGTACCGTGGATCATCACTGTTGTACTGAGGATCATCACTGATGTACCGTGGATCATCACTGATGTACTGAGGATCATCACTGATGTACTGTGGATCATCACTGATGTACTGTGGATCATCACTAATGTACTGTGGATCATTACTGATGTACTGTGGATCATCACTGATGTACTGTGGATCATCACTGATGTACTGTGGACCATCACTGATGTACTGTGGATTATCACTGATGTTCTATGGATCATCACTGATGTACTATAGATCATCACTGATGTACTATGGACCATCACTGGTGTACTATGGATCATCACTGGTGTACTGTGGATCATCACTGATGTACTATAGATCATCACTGATGTACTATGGACCATCACTGGTGTACTATGAGTCGTCACTGGTGTACTATGGTTCATCACTGGTGTACTATGGATCATAACTGATGTACTATAGATCATCACTGATGTACTATGGGCCATCACTGGTGTACTATGGATCATCACTGGTGTACTATGGACCATCCCTGATGTACTATGGACCATCCCTGATGTACTGTGGATCATCACTGGTGTACTGTGGATCATCACTGATGTACTATAGATCATCACTGATGTACTGTGGAACATCACTGATGTACTATGGGCCATCACTGGTGTACTATGGGCCATCACTGGTGTACTATGGATCATCACTGGTGTACTATGGATCATCCCTGGTGTACTATGGACCATCACTGATGTACTGTGGACCATCACTGATGTACTGTGGATCATCACTTATGTACTATGGACCATCACTGATGTACTGTGGATCATCACTGATGTACTGTGGATCATCATTGGTGTACTATGGCTCATCACTGATGTACTATGGATCATCACTGATGTACTATGGATCATCACTGATGTACTATGGGCCACCACTGGTGTACTATGGGCCATCACTGGTGTACTATGGATCATCACTGGTGTACTATGGATCATCACTGATGTACTGTGGATCATCACTGATGTACTGTGGATCATCACTGATGTACTGTGGATCATCACTGATGTACTGTGGATCATCACTGATGTACTATGGATCATCACTGATGTACTATGGATCATCACTGATGTACTATGGATCATCACTGGTGTACTATGGATCATCACTGATGTACTGTGGACCATCCCTGATGTACTGTGGATCATCACTGATGTACTATGGATCATCACTGATGTAGTATGGATCATCAGTGATGTACTATGGATCATCATTGATGTACTATGGATCATCACTGATGTACTGTGGATCATCACTGATGTACTATGGACCATCCCTGATGCACTGTGGATCATCACTGATGTACCGTGGATCATCACTGTTGTACTGAGGATCATCACTGATGTACCGTGGATCATCACTGATGTACTGAGGATCATCACTGATGTACTGTGGATCATCACTGATGTACTGTGGATCATCACTGATGTACTATGGATCATCACTGTTGTACTGAGGATCATCACTGATGTACCGTGGATCATCACTGATGTACTGAGGATCATCACTGATGTACTGTGGATCATCACTGATGTACTGTGGATCATCACTAATGTACTGTGGATCATTACTGATGTACTGTGGATCATCACTGATGTACTGTGGACCATCCCTGATGTACTATGGACCATCCCTGATGTACTGTGGATCATCACTGGTGTACTGTGGATCATCACTGATGTACTATAGATCATCACTGATGTACTGTGGATCATCACTGATGTACTATGGGCCATCACTGGTGTACTATGGGCCATCACTGGTGTACTATGGATCATCACTGGTGTACTATGGATCATCCCTGGTGTACTATGGACCATCACTGATGTACTGTGGACCATCACTGATGTACTGTGGATCATCACTGATGTACTATGGACCATCACTGATGTACTGTGGATCATCACTGATGTACTGTGGATCATCATTGGTGTACTATGGCTCATCACTGATGTACTATGGATCATCACTGATGTACTATGGATCATCACTGATGTACTATGGGCCACCACTGGTGTACTATGGGCCATCACTGGTGTACTATGGATCATCACTGGTGTACTATGGATCATCACTGATGTACTGTGGATCATCACTGATGTACTGTGGATCATCACTGATGTACTGTGGATCATCACTGATGTACTGTGGATCATCACTGATGTACTATGGATCATCACTGATGTACTATGGATCATCACTGATGTACTATGGATCATCACTGGTGTACTATGGATCATCACTGATGTACTGTGGACCATCCCTGATGTACTGTGGATCATCACTGATGTACTGTGGATCATCACTGATGTACTGAGGATCATAACTGATGTACTATAGATCATCACTGATGTACTATGGGCCATCATTGGTGTACTATGGGACATCACTGGTGTACTATGGATCATCACTGGTGTACTATGAATCATCCCTGGTGAACTATGGAACATCACTGATGTACTGTGGAACATCACTGATGTACTTTGGATCATCACTGATGTACTATGGACCATCACTGATGTACTGTGGATCATCACTGATGTACTGTGGATCATCATTGGTGTACTATAGATCATCACTGATGTACTATGGGCCATCACTGATGTACTATGGATCATCACTGATGTACTGTGGATCATCACTGATGTACTGTGGATCATCACTGATGTACTATGGACCATCCCTGATGTACTGTGGATCATCATTGGTGTACTGTGGATCATCACTGATGTACTATAGATCATCACTGATGTACTGTGGATCATCACTGATGTACTATGGGCCATCACTGGTGTACTATGGGCCATCACAGGTGTACTATGGATCATCACTGGTGTACTATGGATCATCACTGGTGTACTATGGATCATCCCTGATGTACTGTGGACCATCACTGATGTACTGTGGTTCATCACTGATGTACTGTGGATCATCACTGATGTACTATGGACCATCACTGATGTACTGTGGATCATCACTGATGTACTGTGGATCATCATTGGTGTACTATGGCTCATCACTGATGTACTATGGATCATCACTGATGTACTATGGATCATCACTGATGTACTATGGGCCACCACTGGTGTACTATGGGCCATCACTGGTGTACTATGGATCATCACTGGTGTACTATGGATCATCACTGATGTACTGTGGATCATCACTGATGTACTGTGGATCATCACTGATGTACTGTGGATCATCACTGATGTACTATGGATCATCACTGATGTACTATGGATCATCACTGGTGTACTATGGATCATCACTGGTGTACTATGGATCATCACTGATGTACTGTGGACCATCCCTGATGTACTGTGGATCATCACTGATGTACTGTGGATCATCACTGATGTACTGAGGATCATAACTGATGTACTATAGATCATCACTGATGTACTATGGGCCATCACTGGTGTACTATGGGCCATCACTGGTGTACTATGGATCATCACTGGTGTACTATGAATCATCCCTGGTGAAATATGGAACATCACTGATGTACTGTGGAACATCACTGATGTACTGTGGATCATCACTGATGTACTATGGACCATCACTGATGTACTGTGGATCATCACTGATGTACTGTGGATCATCATTGGTGTACTATAGATCATCACTGATGTACTATGGGCCATCACTGATGTACTATGGATCATCACTGATGTACTGTGGATCATCACTGATGTACTGTGGATCATCACTGATGTACTATGGACCATCCCTGATGTACTGTGGATCATAACTGGTGTACTGTGGATCATCACTGATGTACTGTGGACCATCACTGGTGTACTGTGGATCATCCCTGGTGTACTATGGATCATCACTGGTGTACTATGGATCATCACTGGTGTACTGTTGACCATCCCTGATGTACTGTGGATCATCACTGATGTACTATGGATCATCACTGATGTAGTATGGATCATCACTGATGTACTATGGATCATCACTGATGTACTATGGATCATCACTGATGTACTGGGGATCATCACTGATGTACTGTGGATCATCACTGATGTACTATGGACCATCCCTGATGCACTGTGGATCATCACTGATGTACCGTGGATCATCACTGTTGTACTGAGGATCATCACTGATGTACCGTGGATCATCACTGATGTACTGAGGATCATCACTGATGTACTGTGGATCATCACTGATGTACTGTGGATCATCACTGATGTACTGTGGATCATTACTGATGTACTGTGGATCATCACTGATGTACTGTGGATCATCACTGATGTACTGTGGACCATCACTGATGTACTGTGGATTATCACTGATGTTCTATGGATCATCACTGATGTACTATAGATCATCACTGATGTACTATTGACCATCACTGGTGTACTATGGATCATCACTGGTGTACTGTGGATCATCACTGATGTACTATAGATCATCGCTGATGTACTATGGACCATCACTGGTGTACTATGAATCATCACTGGTGTACTATGGTTCATCACTGGTGTACTATGGATCATAACTGATGTACTATAGATCATCACTGATGTACTATGGGCCATCACTGGTGTACTATGGATCATCACTGGTGTACTATGGACCATCCCTGATGTACTATGGACCATCCCTGATGTACTGTGGATCATCACTGGTGTACTGTGGATCATCACTGATGTACTATAGATCATCACTGATGTACTGTGGATCATCACTGGTGTACTATGGGCCATCACTGGTGTACTATGGGCCATCACTGGTGTACTATGGATCATCACTGGTGTACTATGGATCATCCCTGGTGTACTATGGACCATCACTGATGTACTGTGGACCATCACTGATGTACTGTGGACCATCACTGATGTACTGTGGATCATCACTGATGTACTATGGACCATCACTGATGTACTGTGGATCATCACTGATGTACTGTGGATCATCATTGGTGTACTATGGCTCATCACTGATGTACTATGGATCATCACTGATGTACTATGGATCATCACTGATGTACTATGGGCCACCACTGGTGTACTATGGGCCATCACTGGTGTACTATTGATCATCACTGGTGTACTATGGATCATCACTGATGTACTGTGGATCATCACTGATGTACTGTGGATCATCACTGATGTACTGTGGATCATCACTGATGTACTGTGGATCATCACTGATGTACTATGGATCATCACTGATGTACTATGGATCATCACTGATGTACAGTGCCTTGCGAAAGTATTCGGCCCCTTTGAACTTTTCATCCTTTTGCCACATTTCAGGCTTCAAACATAAAGACATAAAATTTAAATTTTTTGTAAAGAATCACCAACAAGTGGGACACAATTGTGAAGTGGAACGAAATCTATTGGATTTTTGAATCTTTTTTAACTAAGAAAAAAAATGAAAAGTGGGGCGTGCAAAATTATTCGGCCCCCTTGCGTTAATACTTTGTAGAGCCACCTTTTGCTGCGATTACAGCTGCAAGTCGCTTGGGGTATGTCTCTATCAGTTTTGCACATCAAGAGACTGAAATTCTTGCCCATTCTTCCTTGCAAAACAGCTCGAGCTCAGTGAGGTTGGATGGAGAGCGTTTGTGAACAGCAGTTTTCAGCTCTTTCCACAGATTCTCGATTGGATTCAGGTCTGGACTTTGACTTGGCCATTCTAACACCTGGATACGTTTATTTGTGAACCATTCCTTTGTAGATTTTGCTGTATGTTTGGGATCATTGTCTTGTTGGAAGATAAATCTCCGTCCCAGTCTCAGGTCTTTTGCAGACTCCAACAGGTTTTCATCCAGAATGGTCCTGTATTTGGCTGCATCCATCTTCCCCTCAATTTTAACCATCTTCCCTGTCCCTGCTGAAGAAAAGCAGGCCCAAACCATGATGCTGCCACCACCATGTTTGACAGTGGGGATGGTGTGTTGAGGGTGATGAGCTGTGTTGCTTTTACGCCAAACATATCGTTTTGCATTGTGGCCAAAAAGTTGGATTTTGGTTTCATCGGGCCAGAGCACCTTCTTCCACATGTTTGGTGTGTCTCCCAGGTGGCTTGTGGCAAACTTTAGACAAGACTTTTTATGGATATCTTTGAGAAATGGCTTTCTTCTTGCCACTCTTCCGTAAAGGCCAGATTTGTGCAGTGTATGACTGATTGTTGTCCTGTGGACAGACTCTCCCACCTCAGCTGTAGTTCTCTGCAGTTCATCCAGAGTGATCATGGGCCTCTTGGCTGCATCTCTGATCAGTCTTCTCCTTGTCTGAGCTGAAAGTTTAGAGGGACAGCCAGGTCTTGGTAGATTTGCAGTGGTCTGATACTCCTTCCATTTCAAAATGATCGCTTGCACAGTGCTCCTTGGGATGTTTAAAGCTTGGGAAATCTTTTTGTATCTAAATCCGGCTTTAAACTTCTCCACAACAGTATTACGGACCTGCCTGGTGTGTTCCTTGGTCTTCATGATGCTCTCTGCGCTTTCAACAGAACCCTGAGACTATCACAGAGCAGGTGCATTTATACAGAGACTTGATTACACACAGGTGGATTCTATTTATCACCATCAGTCATTTAGGACAACATTGGATCATTAAGAGATCCTCGCTGAACTTCTGGAGTGAGTTTGCTGCACTGAAAGTAAAGGGGCCGAATAATTTTGCACGCACCACTTTTCAGTTTTTTATTTGCTAAAAAAGTTTCAAATATCCAATATATTTCGTTCCACTTCACAATTGTGTCCCACTTGTTGGTGATTCTTCACAAAAAAATAATATTTTATATCTTTATGTTTGAAGCCTGAAATGTGGCAAAAGGATGAAAAGTTCAAGGGGGCCGAATACTTTCGCAAGGCACTGTACTATGGATCATCACTGATGTACTATGGATCATCACTGGTGTACTATGGATCATCACTGATGTACTGTGGACCATCCCTGATGTACTGTGGATCATCACTGATGTACTGTGGATCATCACTGATGTACTGAGGATCATAACTGATGTACTATAGATCATCACTGATGTACTATGGGCCATCATTGGTGTACTATGGGCCATCACTGGTGTACTATGGATCATCACTGGTGTACTATGAATCATCCCTGGTGAACTATGGAACATCACTGATGTACTGTGGAACATCACTGATGTACTTTGGATCATCACTGATGTACTATGGACCATCACTGATGTACTGTGGATCATCACTGATGTACTGTGGATCATCATTGGTGTACTATAGATCATCACTGATGTACTATGGGCCATCACTGATGTACTATGGATCATCACTGATGTACTGTGGATCATCACTGATGTACTGTGGATCATCACTGATGTACTATGGACCATCCCTGATGTACTGTGGATCATCACTGGTGTACTGTGGATCATCACTGATGTACTGTGGACCATCACTGGTGTACTGTGGATCATCCCTGGTGTACTATGGATCATCACTGGTGTACTATGGATCATCACTGGTGTACTGTTGACCATCCCTGATGTACTGTGGATCATCACTGATGTACTGTGGATCATCACTGGTGTACTATGGATCATCACTGATGTACTATGGATCATCACTGATGTACTATGAGCCATCACTGATGTACTATGGCTCATCACTGATGTACTGTGGACCATCCCTGATGTACTGTGGATCATCACTGATGTACCGTGGATCATCACTGATGTACTGAGGATCATCACTGATGTACTGTGGATCATCACTGATGTACTATGGGCCATCACGGGTGTACTATGGATCATCCCTGATGTACTATGGACCATCCCTGATGTACTATGGACCATCCCTGATGTACTATGGACCATCCCTGATGTACTGAGGATCATCACTGATGTACTATAGATCATCACTGATGTACTATGGGCCATCACTGGTGTACTATGGACCATCACTGATGTACTATGGATCATCACTGATGTACTATGAGCCATCACTGATGTACTATGAGCCATCACTGATGTACTATGGGCCATCACTGATGTACTGTGGATCATCACTGGTGTACTATGGATCATCACTGATGTACTATGGATCATCACTGATGTACTATGGATCATCACTGGTGTACTATGGATCATCACTGGTGTACTGTGGATCATCACTGATGTACTGTGGACCATCACTGATGTACTGTGAACCATCACTGATGTACTGTGGACCATCACTGATGTACTGTGGACCATCACTGATGTACTGTGGACCATCACTGATGTTCTATGGTTCATCACTAATGTACTATAGATCATCACTGATGTACTATAGATCATCACTGATGTACTATAGATCATCACTGATGTACTATAGATCATCACTGATGTACTGTGGATCATCACTGATGTACTATGGATCATCACTGATGTACTGTGGATCATCACTGATGTACTATGCATCATCAATGATGTACTATGGATCATCACTGATGTACTATGGATCATCACTGATGTACTATAGATCATCACTGGTGTACTATGAATCATCACTGGTGTACTATGGATCCTCACTGGTGTACTATGGACCATCCCTGATGTACTGTGGATCATCACTGATGTACTGTGGATCATCACTGATGTACTATGGATCATCACTGATATACTGTGGACCATCCCTGATGTACTGTGGATCATCACTGATGTACTATGGATCATCACTGATATACTGTGGACCATCCCTGATGTACTATGGATCATCACTGATATACTGTGGACCATCCCTGATGTACTGTGGATCATCACTGATGTACTGTGGATCATCACTGATGTACTGAGGATCATAACTGATGTACTATAGATCATCACTGATGTACTATGGGCCATCATTGGTGTACTATGGGCCATCACTGGTGTACTATGGATCATCACTGGTGTACTATGAATCATCCCTGGTGAACTATGGAACATCACTGATGTACTGTGGAACATCACTGATGTACTTTGGATCATCACTGATGTACTATGGACCATCACTGATGTACTGTGGATCATCACTGATGTACTGTGGATCATCATTGGTGTACTATAGATCATCACTGATGTACTATGGGCCATCACTGATGTACTATGGATCATCACTGATGTACTGTGGATCATCACTGATGTACTGTGGATCATCACTGATGTACTATGGACCATCCCTGATGTACTGTGGATCATCACTGGTGTACTGTGGATCATCACTGATGTACTGTGGACCATCACTGGTGTACTGTGGATCATCCCTGGTGTACTATGGATCATCACTGGTGTACTATGGATCATCACTGGTGTACTGTTGACCATCCCTGATGTACTGTGGATCATCACTGATGTACTGTGGATCATCACTGGTGTACTATGGATCATCACTGATGTACTATGGATCATCACTGATGTACTATGAGCCATCACTGATGTACTATGGCTCATCACTGATGTACTGTGGACCATCCCTGATGTACTGTGGATCATCACTGATGTACCGTGGATCATCACTGATGTACTGAGGATCATCACTGATGTACTGTGGATCATCACTGATGTACTATGGGCCATCACGGGTGTACTATGGATCATCCCTGATGTACTATGGACCATCCCTGATGTACTATGGACCATCCCTGATGTACTATGGACCATCCCTGATGTACTGAGGATCATCACTGATGTACTATAGATCATCACTGATGTACTATGGGCCATCACTGGTGTACTATGGACCATCACTGATGTACTATGGATCATCACTGATGTACTATGAGCCATCACTGATGTACTATGAGCCATCACTGATGTACTATGGGCCATCACTGATGTACTGTGGATCATCACTGGTGTACTATGGATCATCACTGATGTACTATGGATCATCACTGATGTACTATGGATCATCACTGGTGTACTATGGATCATCACTGGTGTACTGTGGATCATCACTGATGTACTGTGGACCATCACTGATGTACTGTGAACCATCACTGATGTACTGTGGACCATCACTGATGTACTGTGGACCATCACTGATGTTCTATGGTTCATCACTAATGTACTATAGATCATCACTGATGTACTATAGATCATCACTGATGTACTATAGATCATCACTGATGTACTGTGGATCATCACTGATGTACTATGGATCATCACTGATGTACTGTGGATCATCACTGATGTACTATGCATCATCAATGATGTACTATGGATCATCACTGATGTACTATGGATCATCACTGATGTACTATAGATCATCACTGGTGTACTATGAATCATCACTGGTGTACTATGGATCCTCACTGGTGTACTATGGACCATCCCTGATGTACTGTGGATCATCACTGATGTACTGCGGATCATCACTGATGTACTATGGATCATCACTGATATACTGTGGACCATCCCTGATGTACTGTGGATCATCACTGATGTACTATGGATCATCACTGATATACTGTGGACCATCCCTGATGTACTATGGATCATCACTGATATACTGTGGACCATCCCTGATGTACTGTGGATCATCACTGATGTACTGTGGATCATCACTGATGTACTGTGGATCATCACTAGTGATGAGCCGAACACCCCCGGGTTCGGTTCGCACCAGAACCCGCGAACGGACCGAAAGTTCGTACGAACATTAGAACCCTATTAAATACAATGGATGCGAACGTTCGAATTCTAAAGTGCTAATTATAACAACTATTATGCATGTTATTGTCCTAAAAAGGGTTTGGGAACCCGGGTTCTGCACCAGGGGACATGTATCAATGCAAAAAGAAGTTTTAAAAACGGTCGTTTTTCGGGAGCAGTCATTTTAATGATGCATAAAGTGAAAAAAAAGTCAAATATTCCTTTAAATATCGTACCTGGGGGGTGTCTAAAGTATGCCTGTGAAGTGCCACGTGTTTCCCGTGTTTAGAACTGTCCCTGCACAAAATGACACTTCTAAAGGAAAAAAAAGCCATTTAAAACTGCTTGCGGCTTTAATGTAATGTCTGGTCCCGGTAATATGGATGAAAATCTTTAAGAAAAATGGCATAGCTACCCCATGACCCCCCCCCCACCCCAGCCCATTACCAGCCCCTTTGGGTCTTGTATGGATATTAAGGAGAACACCGCACACAAAATAAAAAAGGCCCTATATACTCTGAACAGCCGTATACAGGCGGTGCATACAAGACAGGGACTGTATGTTTGTTCTTATGTAGAATGTGTTTGTAATTTTGAACAGGTACATTGTTTAAGTGTAGCTCCAGCCCAAAAATCTATTTTTAAACTTTTTGGAAAACATAGGTAAGGGTTATCACCCCTGTAACATTTGTTTTGCTGTCTGTGCCCCTGTTCAGAACATTTCACCTCACTTTCCGTCCCAATGACAACTGTTTTTGAAATGTGGTGTTTTTCTTGAAACAAGGATTGGTGATAAAGCATCAGTACAGAGGAGACACCTTTCTCCCATATTAATTCTTACAGGAGATAATTTTCCTTCCTAGGGGTAGATTTCCTCTCACTTCCTGTTGTCTTCTTGCGTTTGCAAGTAGGAGTCGTTTGTAAGTTGGATGTTTGAAAGTAGGGACCTGCCGTATATAATCTGCAGAAATAGGCCCCTTAGTTGGTGTTGGCACAACACTGTAAGCACTCACAGTTACTCTTGGTTGGTGCTGGAACGCCCTGCTGTCAACTATTATATCAGGAATTGTAATTACATATAATTGTTGAACAGTGGTAGTAAAAATTGGGCCTTTGATGGTGGTGCTGGTGCCACAACACTGTAAGCCCTGACAGTTACTCTTGGTGGGTGCAGCAATGGACCCTGCTGTGAATTATTAGATCAAGAATTGTAATTGCATGCCCCTGTTGAACAGGGGCTGAAAAATTGGGCCTTTCGTGGTGGTGGTGGTGGTGGTGGTGTTGCCACAACACTGTAAGCCCTCAGAGTTACTCTTGGTGGGTGCAGGAATGGGCCCTGCTGTGAATTATTAGATCAAGAATTGTAATTACATGCCCCTGTTGAACAGGGGCTGAAAAATTGGGCCTTAGGCACTGGTGGCACAACACTGCAACCCCTCACAGATACTGTACTTGGAGCACAGCAATGAGCCCTGTTGCAAAGTATTGCTTCAAAAATTGTAATGACACGCCCCTGTTAAACAGGGGCTGAAAAATTGGGCCTTAGGCACTGGTGGCACAACACTCCAACCCCTCACAGATACTGTACTTGGAGCACAGCAATGAGCCCTGTTGCAAAGTATTGCTTCAAAAATTGTAATTACACGCCCCTGTTAAACAGGGGCTGAAAAATTGGGCCTTAGCCACTGGTGGCGGCACCCATAAACAAAAATGATCTTCCAAGCTATCATCATCAATCGTATCATTGAGGACTCGGAGGAGGAGGATAGCCAGTCAACATAACAGCACAGGCACTCAGCATCAGCATCAGTCTTGAAGGGATGTGACATGTTAAAATCAATTAGTCTGTTATATCAGCATCAGGTGTGTGGTAGCTGGTGGTGATCCAAGACTGGTTCATCTTGATGAAAGTCAGTCGATCAACCGAGTCGGTGGACAGGCGCACCCTGTGATCCGTGACAAATCCTCCAGCAGCACTGAATGTGCGTTCCGAAAGAACGCTGGATGCAGGACAGGCCAGTAGCTCAATTGCATACTGTGCAAGCTCTGGCCAGTGATCCATCCTCAAGACCCAGTAAGCCAGAGAATTTTCGGTGGGGAAGGTGTCCAAGTCTGACCTTGCCCCTAGATATTCCTGCACCATGTTTATCAGACGCTGGCGATGGTTGCTGGAACCGATCATACTTTGGGGCTGCGGACTAAAGAATTGTCTGAACGCATCGGTCAGACGGCCACCTTCCCCACCGCTCCTTCTTTGACTGGCCGAAGCCTCAGCAACTCGTTGTCCAGGACCAGGAGTTTGTAACCTCCCAGTCTCTGGGAACGCGTTGCACAGACCTTTCTGCAAGGCCTCCCGGAGTTGTCTCATCCTCTGCTCCCTCTGCGACGGTAACATAAGGTCCGCAACCTTACCCTTGTACCGTGGATCAAGGAGAGTGGCCAGCCAGTAATGGTCCCTCTCCTTGATCCGAAGAATACGAGGATCCTTCCGCAGACTTTGCAGGATCAGGGAGGCCATGCAGCGTAGGTTTGCTGAGGCATTCACTCCGGAGTCCTCTGGGTCACTAAGGACGACATGATCCGCAGTCACCTCCTCCCAGCCACGTACAAGTCCACTGGTTTCTTGGGACTGTAAATCATCCCTAAAAGACTGCTGCTGATGATGCTGAGTGCCAGCCTCCACCTCCATGCTGACACAATCCTCCTCCTCCTCCTCCTCCTCTTCCTGTGCGATGGGTGGGACAGAAGGAACACTGTCTGGGTAAAGGGGGCCTTGAGAGGCAAGGAAGTCCTCCTCTTCCTGCCTCTGTTCTGCCTCAAGTGCCCTGTCCATTATTCCATGCAGCGTGTGCTCCAACAGGTGGACAAGAGGTACAGTGTCACTGATGCATGCACTGTCACTGCTCACCATCCTCGTGGCCTCCTCAAATGGTGCCAGGACAGTGCATGCATCCCTGATCATGCCCCACTGGCGTGGAGAAAAAAAACAAGCTCCCCTGACCCTGTCCTGGTGCCGTAGTCGCACAGGTACTCATTGATGGCCCTCTGCTGCGTGTGCAGCCGCTGCAGCATGGCCAACGTTGAGTTCCACCTGGTGGGCATGTCACATATAAGGCGGTTCTTGGGCAGGTTCAACTCCTTTTGCAGCTCAGCCAGGCGAGCACTGGCATTATAAGATCTGCGGAAATGCACACAGACTTTCCTGGCCTGCCTCAGGACATCCTGTAAGCCTGGGTACCTGCCCAAGAACCGCTGCACCACCAGGTTAAGGACGTGAGCCACACAGGGCACATGGGTCAGTTGTCCCTGTCGAAGGGCGGAGAGGAGGTTGGTGCCATTGTCGCAAACCACCATTCCTGGCTTAAGCTGGCGTGGCGTCAACCACCTCTCGGCCTGGCCCTGCAGAGCAGACAGGACCTCTGCCCCAGTGTGGCTTCTGTCCCCCAAACACACCAGCGCAAGCACGGCATGGCATCTTTTTGCCTGCGTACTTGCGTAGCCCCGTGAATGGCTACGGAGCACCGCTGGTTCATAGGACAAACCACAGGAAGAGGCCATGGAGGAAGAAGAAGAGGAGGGGGTGGAGGAGAGAGGTGTGTCACAACCAGTAGTAGCATTTTGGAGGCGTGGCGGTGGGACAACCTCCAACACTACTGCACCTTGTCCTGCATCCTTCCCAGCTGCCAAAAGAGTGACCCAATGGGCCGTGAAAGAAAGGTAACGTCCCTGTCCATGCCTGCTGGACCATGAGTCAGCGGTAATATGCACCTTACCGCTGACCGCCCTGTCCAGCGAGGCCAAGACATTGCCTTCCACATGCCGGCAGAGAGCCGGAATAGCCTTCCGTGAGAAAAAGTGGCGTTTGGGAACCTGCCACTGAGGAACCGCACATTGCACAAACTCACGGAAGGGGGCCGAGTCTACCAACTGAAAAGGCAGCAGTTGAAGCGCTAGCAATTTAGCCAAGCTAGCATTCAACCGCTGGGCATGTGGATGGCTGGGAGTGAACTTCTTTTGACGGTCCAGCAGCTGGGGCAGGGAAATTTGCCTGCTAGAATCGGACGTCGGTGTACTGCTAGCAGAGTGGCCGCAAGTACTTGGCTGTGACACACCTAATTCTACACCTTCATTCCTCTCAGTGCATGTTTCAGAGAGGACTGAAGTTATAGTGGGGTTGGAGATCCCAGCTGATGCGGTGCAAGGAGAGGTCCGCTTTGTTCTTTGGTGTGGGTCTTTGAGGTAGGCTTGCCAACGAGCTGCATGGCAGGTCAACATATGTCTGGTCAGGCATGTGGTACCCAAGCGGCTGATGTTTTGGCCACGCGATATATGCTTGAGACATATGTTGCAAACAGCAGCTGTGCGATCTGATGCACTAGCCTCAAAAAAGGCCCACACCAAGGAACTTTTTGAATGACGGGCAGAGGCAGCGCCCTGCACAGGCGGAGCTCTGCGGTGTGATTCTGTCGGTGTACTGCCCTTACGCTGGCCACCAAAGGGCATCCTGCCTCGTTGGAGATGTGCCTCCTCCTCATCCTCCTCCTCTCTCCTATTAGGCACCCATGTGGAGTCAGTGACCTCATCATCCCCTCCCTCCTCATCACTGGAGCCAATCTGGCAGTATGCTGCAGCTGCTGGAACATGACTGCCAGATTGGTGTCCTTCTTGAGCATCCCCTCTGTCTGCTCTCACCCTACTGCCTTCCTGTAGCTGGGTTTCATCATCAGACCCTTCGAAACGCTGGGCATCCTCCTGGAGCATGTACCCAACACTGTGCTCAAACAGTTCGGGGGACTCCTCAGGAGGAGGACATGGTGGGTCTAGGGAAGGAGTGACTGATGATGAGTCTGACATTGATACCAGGGAAGAGGACGCTTTGGCAGCTGCTTTGCCAGTACCCTGAGCCTGGGTGAGAGAGGATGAGGAGGAGGAGGAGGGCTTGGTCATCCACTCTACCAAGTCTTCGGCATGATGTGGCTCAACATGTCCAGCTGCCGAAAAGAAGGACAAGCGTGTCCCATGGCCATGTGCTGATGACAATGCACCGCGTCCACGACCAGCACTGTTGCCCCCAGACACAGAGCCTGCTTGCCCTCTTTTATTGCCTCCTGACTGTCTGCCTCTCCTTGTTTGCCTTCCAGACATTCTAATAGATGGCCTGCAGGGAGATGGGAAAAAAGCAATAAGGGCTACCTTCAGGTGTCCTTCTCTGTCCCTTTACTTAAGGATTTCTAAATATGGTTCAGGATGATTGCTTTTGCACAGAATAGCACAACGACAATTTCCCTGACTGTCCAAAAAACAAGGATTTCAAAGATGGTTGATGAGGAATGCTTTAGCACACTATAGCACAAGGAGAATTCCCCTCACTTTCCTTCTTTGTCCCTAGAAACAAGGACTCGCACAGTGAAAGAAACTGACACTCTCCCTACCTAGAGTTTTCTGTCCCTAGAAAAAATGTTTTTTTAAAGCACACTATAGCACAAGGAGAATTCCCCTCACTTTCCTTCTTTGTCCCTAGAAACAAGGACTCGCACAGTGAAAGAAACTGACACTCTCCCTACCTAGAGTTTTCTGTCCCTAGAAAAAATGTTTTTTTTAAGCACACTATAGCACAAGGAGAATTCACTCACTGTCCATCCCAGTCCCTAGAAACAAGGACTTGCACAGTGAAAGAAACTGACACTCTCCCTACCTAGAGTTTTCTGTCCCTAGAAAAAATGTTTTTTTTAAGCACACTATAGCACAAGGAGAATTCACTCACTGTCCTTCCCAGTCCCTAGAAACAAGGACTTGCACAGTGAAAGAAACTGACACTCTCCCTACCTAGAGTTTTCTGTCCCTAGAAAAAATGTTTTTTTTAAGCACACTATAGCACAAGGAGAATTCACTCACTGTCCTTCCCAGTCCCTAGAAACAAGGACTTGCACAGTGAAAGAAACTGACACTCTCCCTACCTAGAGTTTTCTGTCCCTAGAAAAAATGTTTTTATTAAGCACACTATAGCACAAGGAGAATTCATTCACTGTCCTTCCCAGTCCCTAGAAACAAGGACTTGCACAGTGAAAGAAACTGACACTCTCCCTACCTAGAGTTTTCTGTCCCTGGAAAAAATGTTTTTTTTAAGCACACTATAGCACAAGGAGAATTCACTCACTGTCCTTCCCAGTCCCTAGAAACAAGGACTTGCACAGTGAAAGAAACTGACACTCCCCCTACCTAGAGTTTTCTGTCCCTAGAAAAAATGTTTTTTTTAAGCACACTATAGCACAAGGAGAATTCACTCACTGTCCTTCCCAGTCCCTAGAAACAAGGACTTGCACAGTGAAAGAAACTGACACTCTCCCTACCTAGAGTTTTCTGTCCCTAGAAAAAATGTTTTTTTTAAGCACACTATAGCACAAGGAGAATTCACTCACTGTCCTTCCCAGTCCCTAGAAACAAGGACTTGCACAGTGAAAGAAACTGACACTCTCCCTACCTAGAGTTTTTTGTCCCTAGAAAAAATGTTTTTTTTAAGCACACTATAGCACAAGGAGAATTCACTCACTGTCCTTCCCAGTCCCTAGAAACAAGGACTTGCACAGTGAAAGAAACTGACACTCTCCCTACCTAGAGTTTTCTGTCCCTAGAAAAAATGTTTTTTTTAAGCACACTATAGCACAAGGAGAATTCACTCACTGTCCTTCCCAGTCCCTAGAAACAAGGACTTGCACAGTGAAAGAAACTGACACTCTCCCTACCTAGAGTTTTCTGTCCCTAGAAAAAATGTTTTTTTTAAGCACACTATAGCACAAGGAGAATTCACTCACTGTCCTTCCCAGTCCCTAGAAACAAGGACTTGCACAGTGAAAGAAACTGACACTCTCCCTACCTAGAGTTTTCTGTCCCTAGAAAAAATGTTTTTTTTAAGCACACTATAGCACAAGGAGAATTCACTCACTGTCCTTCCCAGTCCCTAGAAACAAGGACTTGCACAGTGAAAGAAACTGACACTCTCCCTACCTAGAGTTTTCTGTCCCTAGAAAAAAAGTTTTTTTTAAGCACACTATAGCACAAGGAGAATTCACTCACTTTCCTTCTTTGTCCCTAGAAACAAGGACTTGCACAGTGAAAGAAACTGACACTCTCCCTACCTAGAGTTTTCTGTCCCTAGAAAAAATGTTTTTTTTAAGCACACTATAGCACAAGGAGAATTCACTCACTGTCCTTCCCAGTCCCTAGAAACAAGGACTTGCACAGTGAAAGAAACTGACACTCTCCCTACCTAGAGTTTTCTGTCCCTAGAAAAAATGTTTTTTTTAAGCACACTATAGCACAAGGAGAATTCACTCACTGTCCTTCCCAGTCCCTAGAAACAAGGACTTGCACAGTGAAAGAAACTGACACTCTCCCTACCTAGAGTTTTCTGTCCCTAGAAAAAATGTTTTTTTTAAGCACACTATAGCACAAGGAGAATTCACTCACTGTCCTTCCCAGTCCCTAGAAACAAGGACTTGCACAGTGAAAGAAACTGACACTCTCCCTACCTAGAGTTTTCTGTCCCTAGAAAAAATGTTTTTTTTAAGCACACTATAGCACAAGGAGAATTCACTCACTGTCCTTCCCAGTCCCTAGAAACAAGGACTTGCACAGTGAAAGAAACTGACACTCTCCCTACCTAGAGTTTTCTGTCCCTAGAAAAAATGTTTTTTTTAAGCACACTATAGCACAAGGAGAATTCACTCACTGTCCTTCCCAGTCCCTAGAAACAAGGACTTGCACAGTGAAAGAAACTGACACTCTCCCTACCTAGAGTTTTCTGTCCCTAGAAAAAAATGTTTTTTTTAAGCACACTATAGCACAAGGAGAATTCACTCACTGTCCTTCCCAGTCCCTAGAAACAAGGACTTGCACAGTGAAAGAAACTGACACTCTCCCTACCTAGAGTTTTCTGTCCCTAGAAAAAATGTTTTTTTTTAAGCACACTATAGCACAAGCACAAAACACACTGACACTCTCCCTACCTATCCTTCTCTTTCCCTAAACTAAAGGAATCCAGGTTAAGCAAGAAAGAAATAAAAGTCACTGTCCCTGCCTATGCTGCTCTTTCCCTGCTCCGGAACACACTACACTAGGCCGCCGTGCTGGCGGCCTTTTATAGTGTGGGGCGTGTACTAAACACCCTCAGCAATAATTGGCCACAGGCATCCTGCCTGTGGCCAATCATTGCTCTCCTCGCTGCCGGCGCTGTGATTGGCCAAGCATGCGGGGTCACAGTGCATGCTTGGCCAATCACAGCGCCTGGATGACACTGCGATGGCGTAGTGCAATGTGGGCCGTTCGCGTCACTCGAATTTGGCGCGAACGGCCCAAATCGTTCGATCTTCGTCGAACGATCGAACAGCCGATGTTCGAGTCGAACGTATGTTCGACTCGAACACAAAGCTCATCCCTAATCATCACTGATGTACTGTGGACAGTGTCATCTTAAGAGCATTATAGGCCCCCGGGCAATACATTGCACTGGGGCCCTGTCTACACAATCACGCACGAGAATTTTTTACTGACAAAAATCATGACATTTTCTGGCAGAACCACATTTTTTACTGGCACTGCAAAAAGGTACCTAAAAATAGGATTTTTATAACAGCTTACCTGTAAAATCCTTTTCTTGGAGTACATCACGGGACACAGAGCGACATAGTCATTACTAATGGGTTATATAGTTACCGTCAGGTGCTGGCACTGGCAACTTCCAAAACCGGAAGTACCCTCCCCTATATAAGCCCCTCCCATCCGGGAGCACCTCAGTTTTGTAGCAAAGCAATAAGTGTCCCCAAAGAGGGGTGGGAGCTCTGTGTCCCGTGATGTACTCCAAGAAAAGGATTTTACAGGTAAGCTGTTATAAAAATCCTATTTTCTTTTTCGTACATCACGGGACACAGAGCGACATAGTCATTACTAATGGGATGTCCTAAAGCAATGCCAAATGAGGGGGGGGATACACCATATATAAGCTGAGCGCTATCAGACATGAGGATCTTTTGCGGCCTGCAACACACTGCGCCCAAAGGCGACATCCTCCTGACTTCTAACGTCCACCTGGTAGAACCTAGTAAACGTGTGTACCGAAGACCATGTTGCGGCCTTACAGATTTGAGCCAGGGAGGCCTGGTGATGCACTGCCCATGAAGTTCCAACTGCTCTCGTGGAGTGCGCCCTAACTTTGAACGGAGGCGGTCTACTTCTCAAGCTATAGGCTTGTATTATGACCTGTCGAATCCACTTGGCTAAAGTAGATTTTGACGCTGCCTGACCCTTTCTGGGGCCTTCCGGCAGAATAAACAAAGTATCCGTTCTGCGAATCTGAGCAGTGGCTTTTAGATAAGGTTTAACTGCTCCTACTACATCCAAAGAATGCAATAACTTTTCCTCTACCGAAGTAGGCTTGGGGAAAAAAGAAGGAAGAACCACATCTTGGTTCAAATGAAAACTCGATACCACCTTAGGAAGAAAGGCTGGATGAGGACGTAACACTACTCTGTCCTTATGGATAACCAGATATGGCTCCTTACAGGACATAGCTGCTAATTCCGATACTCTTTTAGCCGAACAAATGGCTACTAGAAAAATCAATTTCCTGGTGAGAAGCACCAAGGAAATATGCTGTAATGGTTCAAATGGTTGTTTCTGTAGAACCGACAGAACCAAGTTTAGATCCCATGGACATATGGGAATATTAACCGGAGGACTAATACGCATCACTCCTTGTATAAAGGCTTTGACTAGTGAATGCGAAGCCAAGGGCCTTTGAAAAAATATTGACAAGGCCGAAATCTGACCCTTGATAGTACTCAAGGCAAGCTTCCTATCTACAGCCCACTGTAGGAAGTCCAGAAACCTACCTATTACGTACTTATGTGGATGCCATTTCTTGGCCTCCCACCACGCGATGTACGCCTTCCAGATTCTATAGTAGATCTGCCTGGATACCGGCTTCCTGGCATTGATCATGGTAGATACCACAGCATTAGAGAGCCCTCTCTTTTTTAGAATGTGGGCTTCAATAGCCAGGCCGTCAAACCTAGGGCTGGTAAGGAAGGGTGGTATATCGGTCCTTGCGAAAGCCGGACGACGTGGGAGAGTCCAAGGACTCCCCACTGAAATTTTACAATCTCCGCGTACCACGCTCTTCGGGGCCACGCTGGAGCCACCGGAATCACTGGTTTCTTTTCTACCCTGATTCTGCGGAGTAATCGAGGTAACCATTGTGGCGGTGTGAATGCATATATCAGCTTGAACTGATCCCCAGGGAACACTAGGGCATCCGAGCCGCAAGCTAGGGGATCCCTTGTCCGAGAGACAAACCTATCCCCCTTTGCGTTGAATCTGGATGCTAGAAGATCTACATCCGATGTTCCCCACCGCTGACATATTGTCCAGAAAACCTCGGGGTGAAGGGACCCTTCCTCTGGGCCTAATTGCTGGCGACTTAGAAAGTCCGCCTTCCAATTCTCCACTCCTGGAATGAATACCGCAGATATGGCTGGGACATATTTTTCCTGCCCATTTCAGGATGTAATTTACTTCCCTCTGGGCTGCACGACTCCTGGTGCCCCCCTGATGATTGAATTCTGACAGGGGACCCTTGGAGTTTGGATGTCCATGCTACTAGGGCATACCGGGCTGCTCGTATCTCTAAGAGATTGATGGGCAGGGCCTTTTCTGCATCCGACCATCTGCCCTGGAGAGACTATTGCTCCAGTACTGCTCCCCAGCCTATAAGGCTGGCATCTGTAGTGACCACCTTCCAAGAAATCGGACTGAAGGATTTCCTTTTTTCCAGATTCTGGGGAACCCACCACCAACGGAGGCTCTTGCGAACGGAAGGGGACAAGGACATTGTAAGTCTAGGGCCTGAACTTTTTTGTTCCAGGCTGACAGTATGGCCCCTTGCAAATTCCTTGAATGGAATTGACCGTAGGGTACTGCTTCGAATGATGCCACCATTTTTCCCAGCAGCCTCATATACAGGCGTATGGACGGCTGTCTTTTTTGTACCCACTAAGTGGATCAAATCTTTCAAAGACAACACCTTTCCTCGAGGCAAGAATATTTTTCTCTGGCCTGAATCCAACCTTAGCCCCAAGTATTCCAGACTTTTGACTGGTTTTTAGGGCTGACTTGTCTCGGTTGATAATCCAACCGTGAGATTCCAGATACTTGATCGTCTTGTGAACGACCACGTCTAGTTTTTTCACTGAGTGGTCTATCAGCAACAAGTCATCCAGATATGCCATTATCATTACACCTTGTGTTCTTAGATTGGCCAATAAAGGGCCAGAATTTTTGTAAACACTCGTGGTGCTGTGGCCAAACCGAAGGGTAAGGCTCTGAACTGAAAATGGTGCCCTTCTACTGCAAAGCGTAGAAATTTTTGGTGGCCTGGAAAGATGGGAATGTGCAAATAAGCATCTTTGATGTCGATCGTGGCTAACCAATCCTCCCCTTGTAGGGCAGTGGCCACCGATCGGATCGACTCCATCGGAAAGTCCTGATATACAGGAATTTGTATAGCCCTTTTTGAATTAATATGGGCCTCCCGTCCGCGTTTGCTTCGGGACTGTAAAGAGGTTTGAGTAAAACCCGAACCCTCATTCTTCCAGGGGAACTTCCATAATTACTCCTTGGAGCAATAGTTGTTCTAGTGCCAACAGGAGGGACTCTCTCTTCCGGGGATCTCTTGGCACGTTTGACCTTAAAAATGGGAAGGAGGAGAGTCTTTTAACTCCAAACTGTATCCCAAACCTACTGCGGAGAGCACCTATCTGTCTTGATCGTGTCCCGCCAGGTCTCCTTGCGAACAACTGGAGTCCTCCCCCCACCCGACTGAGTGGGGGCTTCAATGAATTTAACTTTGGGGGAGGTTTTGTACCTCCCCTGACCCAGGGTTTCTCATTACCCTGCTACTGTCCCTGTTTTTTACCCCCGGGATTTGACCGAGGAGGCCGTCGGAACTGTTACACAGCCGATGCCCCAGGGACTGGAGAAGCAGGCCCCTTAAAGAGGGACCTCTAACTCTGCTTTTAACCGGCAAGAGCGTATTTTTACCGCTGGAAATTTTCTGGATATATTTGTCCAGGTTTTCCCTGAATAAGCGTTCACCATGAAATGGGACGCTAACCAGCCATTCTTTACAGGGAGCTTCAGCAGACCAGTTTCTGAGCCATAGGAGCCTACGCATATGTCTATAGACAGCGTAAGGCGGGAGGCCTGATGGACTGAATCCTCTATGGCGTCAACCGCAAAGCCTAAGGCTCTAGGTAGATCAGCTAGGGCAAAGCCTGCTGATCTGTCAAGTCCCTCAAGACCTGTTTCAACTGATCCTTCACTGCTTAGCAGACCCCAATAGCTGCTACTGCTGGTTGTATCACCAAGCAGATTTTCATAAGGACTCCAATCTTTTATCTATTGGGTTCTTGAACATTTGGACATTATCCACTGGACATGTCAGTGATTTATACATACAAGAGATGGCTGCGTCCACTGTAGGGACCTTCCATTTTTTTTTTTTTTTTGATGAACTTATCCTCCATGGGATAGACCACCGGAAATCTCTTGGGGGAATAAATATTTTCTCAGGACGTTCCCAATCCTGGTAAATGAGCCCTTTCAGTAAAGGGTGAAGTGGAAAAGAACAAACAGTCTGGGGGCTTCTAGCGACCCCAACGAGGATACAGTAGTGGTTGATGGTTCCGCAAGGTGCATTTTTAAATGCTGATCGGACCATGTTAGTCAGAGACTGAACCCATAATCTTTCAGCTTGAGATGCTGAGAAAAGGTTCTCCCACTGTTGATTCCTCTATAACAGAATCAACCTTATCCTGATCCCCTTCAGGCAGGTCGATCCCTGTATGGGACTGTTGCTCTGCTAACAGGCACTCTGAAGGAGGAGACGGAGATCGGGCGTGCTTTCCCTGACAGGGAGGCAGCGATAAATTTTGACAATCTCTCTCTAATCCTCCCAGAGCTGAGGAAAAAACCTCCTCTGTTACATACACAGGAGCAGGTGAACTGAGGACAGCCACAGTACCAAGTACCCCTGCGGGGTCTCTACGGTCACATACCTCTGAACTTCAGGGGAGACTGGTGCAGCAAGAGTATGCCCAAGATCCTCAGAGCCCGATGAGACCCCCTTCGCTTCCTGGAAGATTCAGTTCCGGAGCTACTGGACGGCATATTCCTAAGCCTAAAGCTGAGGTATTCCAGCCGTAATACACCACTTTTACTGAGAATAGTCTAGCACAATTGCTGCTATATCACAGTTGGTGTCTACTAATGTGCCCTTCTAGGGGATGCCTGTATCAACCGCTTGCTGTATGCCTTTAAATGTTGCCAGCTCTGTCTCTGTACTTCATAGCCAGCTTACTGCAATAATGTGGCTTTTTAAAAACCTGCTGGGACGCCCGCACATGCGCAGAAGCGCTGCGGCGCGCACAGAGCGTCATCCCCCAGGCCCCGCCCCTTTTTCCGGCCACCTCTATATATAGAGGCGCGTGCACGCGCACGCGCGCGGCCACGTGCGCCTCGGCGCTAATTTTCAAACATGGAAACCAGGGACAGGAGCCAGGGCCCCCTTTGCCGCAGGCCGGGGGATAGACGAACACTGCAACATGGCAGAGGAAACAGTTTCCTGTAGGAGAACTCACCAGCTGCCTGGACTTTGCTCTCTGAGAAGAAACTAGTCCATATGACAAGAAAAACATTCCACAGCGGCCTCTAGTGGACAAACACAGGTACCGCAGTTTAATATACTAAACATATATAAAAAAACATTCCTTTTTTTTTTTTTTTTTTTCTTGACCACCATTAAAAATTATTACATTTTTTTAGTAGTTACAGGCATGCACAGATATTAGCGGGAATACCGTTAGGTAACAGACAGAAAGACAAATTAGGCTTGGGGGTCCCCCAATAGAACCAAGTTCCTGGGGGCCCCCACTTACCTGTTCCCCGCCGCAGGACTTTGTTTGGTCCACAAAAGCCCAAACTTCCCTATCACGGCAGGCATTGTAATCAAACCTTCAGGGACCGGGTTCCCAAGGATTCCACTCCCCTGGACCTGTATAGCACCCTGCACAGAAAACATCTTGGTCGTGGGTATGACCAGAGCTCTGGATCCCAGGGTCCAGCTCTCCTAAGAGAAGCATTACAGGCAGAACCTTGCTCTTCTCTGCAAGGCCCGGGTACCGACCGTTTAGCTATGAAGCTTTTTTGGTCGGATCCGGAATAGCTTACTGAGGCCCAAAAGAACCTGTACGCAAGCTCAGTGAAAAACACATGTTTCTTCTTGGCCAACACCTTAGACACTGGCAAAAAACTGAGGTGCTCCCGGATGGGAGGGGCTTATATAGGGGAGGGTACTTCCGGTTTTGGAAGTTGCCAGTGCCAGCACCTGACGGTAACTATATAACCCATTAGTAATGACTATGTCGCTCTGTGTCCCGTGATGTACGAAAAAGAAATTACAGTTTTCAGTGACAAACAGTGCAAATGTCAGTGTAACGGCACCCCAAATATAAAAGGGGTTAACGCAGTTTACTCTGTCCCCTCTCCTGGACACACATCCACTCGCTACCAATCTTCCACAGCCAAACGACCCCTTCCCATAGGAATTAATCCTTCTGAAGAAACGAGACGCACTCTGTATCCTTCTGGGGTAGAATGACTTTATTGAGAAACATTGTAACTTTTATATATATCCAATACTGCATTAGTTTAACATGAACAATGGCCCAGCTCCACCCACACATCACAAGACTCAACACATCATCCTGACATCTGCTACGCTTCAAAAAATTCCACACAATAGAATATAACGATCCCCAATACACATCTTATCACAAAGTGTTGGCAGCCAGTCTTTCTGCCGGATACCATACACACAGACATAGTGTTAATTATCTCTATTCACACCAGACCTTCCCAAGTCATAATGAACAATAGAATGCAAATCACCTTAATTCCTCCCAGCAATGATTACACAAAGGCAGGGGCTGGGGGTGATGACATTAGCATCTAACAGTGTGTGTCCCAACATCATTAAGGCGTCACTTTTCAATTACCCTGTTGAGGTCATAATCAAACAGTAAATAGTTCTTTGCAGAATCCTGAGGAATATGGTGGATCAATATTACAGACCCAATCTAGATAAAATGTATGTACAGCATTTAATATGGCTATCATAGACCATATTGGGGTTTTTCCATTCACCCTGTGTCCAAAGTGACCCCCTTGTCACAGTCAGTATTTAAACTTTACACATATAGATCGTGCTATTAGCAATGTGTTTAAGTTAAACAAAAGTAAAAAAAAAACATTTCTTTATTGACATGAAGGTTAGGTTACTATAACCCAGCCAGCACAGAGTTTCCTCTTACATCAGAGTCTGCAGGATTCCCCCTTACAGTGAAAGGGAACTCTTATGTAAAGGGGAACGCTGCAGATCATGATGTAAGGGGAAACGCTGATGTAAGGGGGGCTCTGGTGACCAGAGACCACCTTATATCAGAGTCCACTGCTTTCTCTTTACATCAGAGTTCCCACTTACATCAGAGCAACAGAACACCCCCCAATCTCTTTGTGCAAGCTGCACAGTCAGCCAGACAGCCACTCACCGTACGACACTGACCAGGGCATTACGTGTCTATACTGGCTGGTGGCTGGGCAGGTTACAGGCTCACGAAAACTGGCACTGCCGACAGGGGTCCGACTCCGCCACACTCTGCTTCAAGCCTGCTGTGCTGTCTGCTCTGACAACTCTACTCTGCCCATTCACCTTCAGCGCCTCCTGCTTTTTTTTTTAAGTCTGGCGGGTGTGGCTAACGTCATCATCGGCGGACAGACAGAGGCAACACTCGTGGAGGATCGGATCTTCTCAGCGATTTCCGCAAACTGTGCATGCACAGTTCTGACCCGCCGCTTCCCACCATTTTTTACTGGGGTCGCTGGGCAGCCGGTGGGGCCCCCCAGGCAAATGTGGCCCCCGGGCAACTGCCCAGCGTGCCCAATGGAAAAGATGGCCCTGACTGTGGATCATCACTGATGTACTATAGATCATCAATGATGTACTATGGGCCATCACCGGTGTACTATGGGCCATCACCAGTGTACTATGGGCCATCACCGGTGTACTATGGATCATCACCGATGTACTATGGATCATCACTGATGTACTATGGATCATCACTGATGTACTATAGATCATCACTGATGTACTATGGGCCATCACTGGTGTACTATGGATCATCACTGATGTACTGTGGACCATCACTGATGTACTGTGGACCATCACTGATGTACTGTGGACCATCACCGATGTACTATTGATCATCACTGATCTACTGTGGATCCTCACTGATGTACTGTGGATCATCACTGATGTACTGTGGATCATCACTGATGTACTGAGGATCATCACTGATGTACTATGGATCATCACTGATGTACTCTGGATCATCACTGATGTACTGTGGATCATCACTGATGTACTGTGGATCATCACTAAAGTATTATTGGCCATCACTGGTGTACTATGGATCATCACTTATGTACTATGGATCATCACTGATGTACTATGGATCATCACTGATGTATTATGGATCATCACTGATGTATTATGGATCATCACTGATGTACTGTGGACCATCCCTGATGTACTGTGGACCATCCCTGATGTACTGTGGACCATCCCTGATGTACTGTGGATCATCACTGATGTACTGTGGATCATCACTGATGTACTGAGGATCATCACCGATGTACTGAGGATCATTACTGATGTACTGTGGATCATTACTGATGAACTGTGGATCATCACTGATGTACTGTGGATCATCACTGATTTACTGTGGATCATTACTGATTTACTGAGGATCATCACTGATGTACTATGGATCATCACCGATGTACCATGGATCATCACTGGTGTACTATGAGCCATCACTGATGTACTATGGATCATCACTGGTGTACTATGGATCATCACTGATGTACTGTGGATCATCACTGATGTACTATAGATCATCACTGATGTACAATGGGCCATCACTGGTGTACTATGGATCATCACTGATGTAATATGGATAATCATTGAAGTACTATGGATCATCACTGATGTACTATGATGAGCCATCTCTGATGTACTATGGATCATCACTGGTGTACTATGGATCATCACTGATGTACTGTGGACCATCCCTGATGTACTGTGGATCATCTCTGATGTACTGTGGATCATCTCTGATGTACTGTGGATCATCACTGATGTACCGTGGATCATCACTGATGTACTGTGGATCATCACTGATGTACTATGGGCCATCACGGGTGTACTATGGATCATCACTGATGTACTATGGGCCATCACAGGTGTACTATGGATCATCACTGGTGTACTATAGACCATCCCTGGTGTACTATGGACCATCCCTGGTGTACTATGGACCATCCCTGATGTACTATGGACCATCCCTGATGTACTGTGGATCATCTCTGATGTACCGTGGATCATCACTGATGTACTGTGGATCATCACTGATGTACTATGGATCATCACTGGTGTACTATGGATCATCACTGATGTACTATGGGCCATCACTGGTGTACTATGGATCATCACTGATGTACTGTGGATCATCACTGATGTACTATGGACCATCCCTGATGTACCGTGGATCATCACTGATGTACCGTGGATCATCACTGATGTACCGTGGATCATCACTGATTTACTGTGGATCATTACTGATGTACTATGGATCATCACTGGTGTACTATGGATCATCACTGATGTACTGTGGATCATCACTGATGTACTATAGATCATCACTGATGTACTATGGGCCATCACTGGTGTACTATAGATCATCACTGATGTACTATGGGCCATCACTGGTGTACTATGGATCATCACTGATGTACTGTGGATCATCACTGGTTTAGTATAGATCATCACTGATGTACTATGGACAATCCCTGATGTACTATTGATCATCACTGATGTACTATGGACCATTCCTGATGTACTATTGATCATCACTGATGTACTGTGGACCATCCCTGATGTACTGTGGATCATCACTGATGTACTGTGGGTCATCACTGATGTACCGTGGATCATCACTGATGTACTGAGGATCATCACTGATGTACTGAGGATCATCACTGATGTATTATGGGCCATCACGGGTGTACTATGGATCATCACTGGTTTACTATGGATCATCACTGATGTACTATGGACCATCCCTGATGTACTATGGACCATCCCTGATGGACTATGGACCATCCCTGATGTACTGAGGATCATCACTGATGTACTATAGATCATCACTGATGTACTATGGGCCATCACTGGTGTACTATGGATCATCACTGATGTACTGTGGATCATCACTGATGTACTATGGATCATCACTGATATACTATGGATCATCACTGATGTACTATGAGCCATCACTGATGTACTATGGGCCATCACTGATGTACTGTGGATCATCACTGGTGTACTATGGATCATCACTGATGTACTATGGATCATCACTGATGTACTATGGATCATCACTGATGTACTATGGATCATCACTGGTGTACTGTGGATCATCACTGGTGTACTGTGGATCATCACTGATGTACTGTGGATCATCACTGATGTACTGAGGATCATCACTGATGTACTGAAAATCATCAATGATGTACTGAGGATCATCACTGATGTACTGTGGATCATCACTGATGTACTATGGATCATCACTGATGTACTTTAGGTCATCACTGATGTACTATGGACCATCACTGGTGTACTATGGATCATCACTGGTGTACTATGGATCATCACTGGTGAACTATGGATCATCACTGGTGTACTATGGACCATCCCTGATGTACTGTGGATCATCACTGATGTACTGTGGATCATCACTGATGTACCGTGGATCATCACCGATGTACTGAGGATCATCACCGATGTACTGAGGATCATCACTGATGTACTGTGGATCATCACTGATGTACTATGGGCCATCACAGATGTACTATGGATCATCACTGGTGTACTATGGATCATCAGTGATGTACTATGGACCAACCCTTATGTACTGTGGGTCATCACTGATGTACTGTGGATCATCACTGGTGTACTATGGGCCATCACTGGTGTACTATGGATCATCACTGATGTACTGTGGATCATCACTAATGTACTGTGGATCATCACTGATGTACCGTGGATCATCACCGATGTACTGAGGATCATCACCGATGTACTGAGGATCATCACTGATGTACTATGGATCATCACTGATGTACTATGGGCCATCACTGGTGCACTATGGATCATCACTGATGTACTATGGATCATCACTGATGTACTATGATGAGCCATCTCTGATGTACTATGGATCATCACTGGTGTACTATGGATCATCACTGGTGTACTATGGACCATCCCTGATGCACTATGGATCATCACTGATGTACTATGGACCATCCCTGATGTACTGAGGATCATCACTGATGTACTGTGGATCATCACTGATGTACTGTGGATCATCACTGATGTACTATAGATCATCACTGATGTACTATGGGCCATCACTGGTGTACTATGGATCATCACTGATGTACTATGGATCATCACTGATGTACTGTGGATCATCACTGGTGTACTATAGATCATCACTGATCTACTGTGGATCATCACTGATGTACTATAGATCATCACTGATGTACTATAGATCATCACTGATGTACTATGGTCCATCACTGGTGTACTATGGATCATCACTGATGTACTATGGATTATCACTGATGTACTATGGATCATCACTGATGTACTGTGGACCATCCCTGATGTACTGTGGATCATCACTGATGTACTGTGGATCATCACTGATGTACCGTGGATCATCACTGATGTACTGAGGATCATCACTGATGTACTATGGATCATCACTGGTGTACTATGGATCATCACTGGTGTACTATGGACCATCCCTGATGTACTATGGACCATCCCTGATGTACTATGGACCATCCCTGATGTACTGAGGATCATCACTGATGTACTGTGGATCATCACTGATGTACTGTGGATCATCACTGATGTACTGTGTATCATCACTGATGTACTATGGATCATCACTGATGTACTATGGGCCATCACTGGTGTACTGTGGATCATCACTGATGTACTGTGGATCATCACTGATGTACTATGGACCATCCCTGATGTACTATGGACCATCCCTGATGTACTATGGACCATCCCTGATGTACTATGGATCATCACTGATGTACTGTGGACCATCCCTGATGTACTGTGGATCATCACTGATGTACTGTGGATCATCACTGATTTACTGTGGATCATTACTGAGGTACTGTGGATCATTACTGATGTACTATGGATCATCACTGATGTACTGAGGATCATCACTGATGTACTATGGATCATCACTGATGTACTATGAGCCATCACTGATGTACTATGGATCATCACTGGTGTACTATGGACCATCCCTGATGTACTATGGACCATCCCTGATGTACTATGGACCATCCCTGATGTACTGAGGATCATCACTGATGTACTGTGGATCATCACTGGTGTACTGTGGATCATCACTGATGTACTGTGGATCATCACTGATGTACTATGGATCATCACTGATGTACTATGGGCCATCACTGGTGTACTGTGGATCATCACTGATGTACTGTGGATCATCACTGATGTACTATGGACCATCCCTGATGTACTATGGACCATCCCTGATGTACTATGGATCATCACTGATGTACTGTGGACCATCCCTGATGTACTGTGGATCATCACTGATGTACTGTGGATCATCACTGATTTACTGTGGATCATTACTGAGGTACTGTATATCATTACTGATGTACTATGGATCATCACTGATGTACTGAGGATCATCACTGATGTACTATGGATCATCTCTGATGTACTATGAGCCATCACTGAGGTACTATGGATCATCACTGGTGTACTATGGATCATCACTGATGTACTGTGGATCATCACTGATGTACTATAGATCATCACTGATGTACTATGGGCCATCACTGGTGTACTATGGATCATCACTGATGTACTATGGATCATCACAGATGTACTGTTGATCATCACTGGTGTACTATAGATCATCACTGATGTACTGTGGATCATCACTGATGTACTGTGGATCATCACTGGTGTACTATAGATCATCACTGATGTACTATGGGCCATCACTGATGTACTATGGATCATCACTGATGTACTGTGGATCATCACTGATGTACTATGGACCATCCCTGATGTACTATGGACCATCCCTGATGTACTATGGATCATCACTGATGTACTGTGGACCATCCCTGATGTACTGTGGATCATCACTGATGTACCGTGGATCATCACTGATGTACCGTGGATCATCACTGATGTACTGAGGATCATCACTGATGTACTATGGGCCATCACGGGTGTACTATGGATCATCACTGGTTTACTATGGATCATCACTGATGTACTATGGACCATCCCTGATGTACTATGGACCATCCCTGATGTACTATGGACCATTCCTGATGTACTCAGGATCATCACTGATGTACTATGGATCATCACTGATGTATAGGGATGAGCTTCGTGTTCGAGTCGAACATACGTTCGACTCGAACATCGGCTGTTCGATCGTTCGACGAAGATCGAACGATTTGGGCCGTTCGCGCCAAATTCGAGTGACGCGAACGGCCCACAATGCACTACGCCATCGCAGTGTCATCCAGGCGCTGTGATTGGCCAAGCATGCACTGTGACCCCGCATGCTTGGCCAATCACAGCGCTGGCAGCGAGGAGAGCAATGATTGGCCACAGGCAGGATGCCTGTGGCCAATTATTGCTGAGGGTGTTTAGTACACGCCCCACACTATAAAAGGCCGCCAGCACGGCGGCCTAGTGTAGTGTGTTCCGGAGCAGGGAAAGAGAAGCATAGGCAGGGACAGTGACATTTATTTCTTTCTTGCTTAACCTGGATTCCTTTAGTTTAGGGAAAGAGAAGGATAGGTAGGGAGAGTGTCAGTGTGTTTTACTGTGCGAATCCTTGTTTCTAGGGACAAAGAAGGAAAGTGAGGGGAATTCTCCTTGTGCTATAGTGTGCTTTAAAAAAACATTTTTTCTAGGGACAGAAAACTCTAGGTAGGGAGAGTGTCAGTTTCTTTCACTGTGCGAGTCCTTGTTTCTAGGGACAAAGAAGGAAAGTGAGGGGAATTCTCCTTGTGCTATAGTGTGCTTTAAAAAAACATTTTTTCTAGGGACAGAAAACTTTAGGTAGGGAGAGTGTCAGTTTCTTTCACTGTGCGAGTCCTTGTTTCTAGGGACAAAGAAGGAAAGTGAGGGGAATTCTCCTTGTGCTATAGTGTGCTTTAAAAAAACATTTTTTCTAGGGACAGAAAACTCTAGGTAGGGAGAGTGTCAGTTTCTTTCACTGTGCGAGTCCTTGTTTCTAGGGACAAAGAAGGAAAGTGAGGGGAATTCTCCTTGTGCTATAGTGTGCTTTTAAAAAACATTTTTTCTAGGGACAGAAAACTCTAGGTAGGGAGAGTGTCAGTTTCTTTCACTGTGCGAGTCCTTGTTCCTAGGGACAAAGAAGGAAAGTGAGGGGAATTCTCCTTGTGCTATAGTGTGCTTTAAAAAAACATTTTTTCTAGGGACAGAAAACTCTAGGTAGGGAGAGTGTCAGTTTCTTTCACTGTGCGAGTCCTTGTTTCTAGGGACAAAGAAGGAAAGTGAGGGGAATTCTCCTTGTGCTATAGTGTGCTTTTAAAAAACATTTTTTCTAGGGACAGAAAACTCTAGGTAGGGAGAGTGTCAGTTTCTTTCACTGTGCGAGTCCTTGTTTCTAGGGACAAAGAAGGAAAGTGAGGGGAATTCTCCTTGTGCTATAGTGTGCTTTAAAAAAACATTTTTTCTAGGGACAGAAAACTCTAGGTAGGGAGAGTGTCAGTTTCTTTCACTGTGCGAGTCCTTGTTTCTAGGGACAAAGAAGGAAAGTGAGGGGAATTCTCCTTGTGCTATAGTGTGCTTTTAAAAAACATTTTTTCTAGGGACAGAAAACTCTAGGTAGGGAGAGTGTCAGTTTCTTTCACTGTGCGAGTCCTTGTTTCTAGGGACAAAGAAGGAAAGTGAGGGGAATTCTCCTTGTGCTATAGTGTGCTTTAAAAAAACATTTTTTCTAGGGACAGAAAACTCTAGGTAGGGAGAGTGTCAGTTTCTTTCACTGTGCGAGTCCTTGTTTCTAGGGACAAAGAAGGAAAGTGAGGGGAATTCTCCTTGTGCTATAGTGTGCTTTAAAAAAACATTTTTTCTAGGGACAGAAAACTCTAGGTAGGGAGAGTGTCAGTTTCTTTCACTGTGCGAGTCCTTGTTTCTAGGGACAAAGAAGGAAAGTGAGGGGAATTCTCCTTGTGCTATAGTGTGCTTTAAAAAAACATTTTTTCTAGGGACAGAAAACTCTAGGTAGGGAGAGTGTCAGTTTCTTTCACTGTGCGAGTCCTTGTTTCTAGGGACAAAGAAGGAAAGTGAGGGGAATTCTCCTTGTGCTATAGTGTGCTTTAAAAAAACATTTTTTCTAGGGACAGAAAACTCTAGGTAGGGAGAGTGTCAGTTTCTTTCACTGTGCGAGTCCTTGTTTCTAGGGACAAAGAAGGAAAGTGAGGGGAATTCTCCTTGTGCTATAGTGTGCTTTAAAAAAACATTTTTTCTAGGGACAGAAAACTCTAGGTAGGGAGAGTGTCAGTTTCTTTCACTGTGCGAGTCCTTGTTTCTAGGGACAAAGAAGGAAAGTGAGGGGAATTCTCCTTGTGCTATAGTGTGCTTTAAAAAAAAAAAATTCTAGGGACAGAAAACTCTAGGTAGGGAGAGTGTCAGTTTCTTTCACTGTGCGAGTCCTTGTTTCTAGGGACAAAGAAGGAAAGTGAGGGGAATTCTCCTTGTGCTATAGTGTGCTTTAAAAAAACATTTTTTCTAGGGACAGAAAACTCTAGGTAGGGAGAGTGTCAGTTTCTTTCACTGTGCGAGTCCTTGTTTCTAGGGACAAAGAAGGAAAGTGAGGGGAATTCTCCTTGTGCTATAGTGTGCTTTTAAAAAACATTTTTTCTAGGGACAGAAAACTCTAGGTAAGGAGAGTGTCAGTTTCTTTCACTGTGCGAGTCCTTGTTTCTAGGGACAAAGAAGGAAAGTGAGGGGAATTCTCCTTGTGCTATAGTGTGCTTTAAAAAAACATTTTTTCTAGGGACAGAAAACTCTAGGTAGGGAGAGTGTCAGTTTCTTTCACTGTGCGAGTCCTTGTTTCTAGGGACAAAGAAGGAAAGTGAGGGGAATTCTCCTTGTGCTATAGTGTGCTTTTAAAAAACATTTTTTCTAGGGACAGAAAACTCTAGGTAGGGAGAGTGTCAGTTTCTTTCACTGTGCGAGTCCTTGTTTCTAGGGACAAAGAAGGAAAGTGAGGGGAATTCTCCTTGTGCTATAGTGTGCTTTAAAAAAAAAAATTTCTAGGGACAGAAAACTCTAGGTAGGGAGAGTGTCAGTTTCTTTCACTGTGCGAGTCCTTGTTTCTAGGGACAAAGAAGGAAAGTGAGGGGAATTCTCCTTGTGCTATAGTGTGCTTTAAAAAAACATTTTTTCTAGGGACAGAAAACTCTAGGTAGGGAGAGTGTCAGTTTCTTTCACTGTGCGAGTCCTTGTTTCTAGGGACAAAGAAGGAAAGTGAGGGGAATTCTCCTTGTGCTATAGTGTGCTTTTAAAAAACATTTTTTCTAGGGACAGAAAACTCTAGGTAAGGAGAGTGTCAGTTTCTTTCACTGTGCGAGTCCTTGTTTCTAGGGACAAAGAAGGAAAGTGAGGGGAATTCTCCTTGTGCTATAGTGTGCTTTAAAAAAACATTTTTTCTAGGGACAGAAAACTCTAGGTAGGGAGAGTGTCAGTTTCTTTCACTGTGCGAGTCCTTGTTTCTAGGGACAAAGAGGAAAGTGAGGGGAATTCTCCTTGTGCTATAGTGTGCTTTTAAAAAACATTTTTTCTAGGGACAGAAAACTCTAGGTAGGGAGAGTGTCAGTTTCTTTCACTGTGCGAGTCCTTGTTTCTAGGGACAAAGAAGGAAAGTGAGGGGAATTCTCCTTGTGCTATAGTGTGCTTTAAAAAAAAAAATTTTCTAGGGACAGAAAACTCTAGGTAGGGAGAGTGTCAGTTTCTTTCACTGTGCGAGTCCTTGTTTCTAGGGACAAAGAAGGAAAGTGAGGGGAATTCTCCTTGTGCTATAGTGTGCTTTAAAAAAACATTTTTTCTAGGGACAGAAAACTCTAGGTAGGGAGAGTGTCAGTTTCTTTCACTGTGCGAGTCCTTGTTTCTAGGGACAAAGAAGGAAAGTGAGGGGAATTCTCCTTGTGCTATAGTGTGCTTTAAAAAAACATTTTTTCTAGCGACAGAAAACTCTAGGTAGGGAGAGTGTCAGTTTCTTTCACTGTGCGAGTCCTTGTTTCTAGGGACAAAGAAGGAAAGTGAGGGGAATTCTCCTTGTGCTATAGTGTGCTTTAAAAAAACATTTTTTCTAGGGACAGAAAACTCTAGGTAGGGAGAGTGTCAGTTTCTTTCACTGTGCGAGTCCTTGTTTCTAGGGACAAAGAAGGAAAGTGAGGGGAATTCTCCTTGTGCTATAGTGTGCTAAAGCATTCCTCATCAACCATCTTTGAAATCCTTGTTTTTTGGACAGTCAGGGAAATTGTCGTTGTGCTATTCTGTGCAAAAGCAATCATCCTCAACCATATTTAGAAATCCTTAAGTAAAGGGACAGAGAAGGACACCTGAAGGTAGCCCTTATTGCTTTTTTCCCATCTCCCTGCAGGCCATCTATTAGAATGTCTGGAAGGCAAACAAGGAGAGGCAGACAGTCAGGAGGCAATAAAAGAGGGCAAGCAGGCTCTGTGTCTGGGGGCAACAGTGCTGGTCGTGGACGCGGTGCATTGTCATCAGCACATGGCCATGGGACACGCTTGTCCTTCTTTTCGGCAGCTGGACATGTTGAGCCACATCATGCCGAAGACTTGGTAGAGTGGATGACCAAGCCCTCCTCCTCCTCCTCATCCTCTCTCACCCAGGCTCAGGGTACTGGCAAAGCAGCTGCCAAAGCGTCCTCTTCCCTGGTATCAATGTCAGACTCATCATCAGTCACTCCTTCCCTAGACCCACCATGTCCTCCTCCTGAGGAGTCCCCCGAACTGTTTGAGCACAGTGTTGGGTACATGCTCCAGGAGGATGCCCAGCGTTTCGAAGGGTCTGATGATGAAACCCAGCTACAGGAAGGCAGTAGGGTGAGAGCAGACAGAGGGGATGCTCAAGAAGGACACCAATCTGGCAGTCATGTTCCAGCAGCTGCAGCATACTGCCAGATTGGCTCCAGTGATGAGGAGGGAGGGGATGATGAGGTCACTGACTCCACGTGGGTGCCTAATAGGAGAGAGGAGGAGGAGGAGGATGAGGAGGAGGCACATCTCCAACGAGGCAGGATGCCCTTTGGTGGCCAGCGTAAGGGCAGTACACCGACGGAATCACACCGCAGAGCTCCGCCTGTGCAGGGCGCTGCCTCTGCCCGTCATTCAAAAAGTTCCTTGGTGTGGGCCTTTTTTGAGGCTAGTGCATCAGATCGCACAGCTGCTGTTTGCAACATATGTCTCAAGCGTATATCGCGTGGCCAAAACATCACCCGCTTGGGTACCACATGCCTGACCAGACATATGTTGACCTGCCATGCAGCTCGTTGGCAAGCCTACCTCAAAGACCCACACCAAAGAACAAAGCGGACCTCTCCTTGCACCGCATCAGCTGGGATCTCCAACCCCACTATAACTTCAGTCCTCTCTGAAACATGCACTGAGAGGAATGAAGGTGTAGAATTAGGTGTGTCACAGCCAAGTACTTGCGGCCACTCTGCTAGCAGTACACCGACGTCCGATTCTAGCAGGCAAATTTCCCTGCCCCAGCTGCTGGACCGTCGAAAGAAGTTCACTCCCAGCCATCCACATGCCCAGCGGTTGAATGCTAGCTTGGCTAAATTGCTAGCGCTTCAACTGCTGCCTTTTCAGTTGGTAGACTCGGCCCCCTTCCGTGAGTTTGTGCAATGTGCGGTTCCTCAGTGGCAGGTTCCCAAACGCCACTTTTTCTCACGGAAGGCTATTCCGGCTCTCTACCGGCATGTGGAAGGCAATGTCTTGGCCTCGCTGGACAGGGCGGTCAGCGGTAAGGTGCATATTACCGCTGACTCATGGTCCAGCAGGCATGGACAGGGACGTTACCTTTCTTTCACGGCCCATTGGGTCACTCTTTTGGCAGCTGGGAAGGATGCAGGACAAGGTGCAGTAGTGTTGGAGGTTGTTCCACCGCCACGCCTCCAAAATGCTACTACTGGTTGTGACACACCTCTCTCCTCCACCCCCTCCTCTTCTTCTTCCTCCATGGCCTCTTCCTGTGGTTTGTCCTATGAACCAGCGGTGCTCCGTAGCCGTTCACGGGGCTACGCAAGTGCGCAGGCAAAAAGATGCCATGCCGTGCTTGCGCTGGTGTGTTTGGGGGACAGAAGCCACACTGGGGCAGAGGTCCTGTCTGCTCTGCAGGGCCAGGCCGAGAGGTGGTTGACGCCACGCCAGCTTAAGCCAGGAATGGTGGTTTGCGACAATGGCACCAACCTCCTCTCCGCCCTTCGACAGGGACAACTGACCCATGTGCCCTGTGTGGCTCACGTCCTTAACCTGGTGGTGCAGCGGTTCTTGGGCAGGTACCCGGGCTTACAGGATGTCCTGAGGCAGGCCAGGAAAGTCTGTGTGCATTTCCGCAGATCTTATAATGCCAGTGCTCGCCTGGCTGAGCTGCAAAAGGAGTTGAACCTGCCCAAGAACCGCCTTATATGTGACATGCCCACCAGGTGGAACTCAACGTTGGCCATGCTGCAGCGGCTGCACACGCAGCAGAGGGCCATCAATGAGTACCTGTGCGACTACGGCACCAGGACAGGGTCAGGGGAGCTTGGTTTTTTTTCTCCACGCCAGTGGGGCATGATCAGGGATGCATGCACTGTCCTGGCACCATTTGAGGAGGCCACGAGGATGGTGAGCAGTGACAGTGCATGCATCAGTGACACTGTACCTCTTGTCCACCTGTTGGAGCACACGCTGCGTGGAATAATGGACAGGGCACTTGAGGCAGAACAGAGGCAGGAAGAGGAGGACTTCCTTGCCTCTCAAGGCCCCCTTTACCCAGACAGTGTTCCTTCTGTCCCACCCATCGCACAGGAAGAGGAGGAGGAGGAGGAGGAGGAGGATTGTGTCAGCATGGAGGTGGAGGCTGGCACTCAGCATCATCAGCAGCAGTCTTTTAGGGATGATTTACAGTCCCAAGAAACCAGTGGACTTGTACGTGGCTGGGAGGAGGTGACTGCGGATCATGTCGTCCTTAGTGACCCAGAGGACTCCGGAGCGAATGCCTCAGCAAACCTACGCTGCATGGCCTCCCTGATCCTGCAAAGTCTGCGGAAGGATCCTCGTATTCTTCGGATCAAGGAGAGGGACCATTACTGGCTGGCCACTCTCCTTGATCCACGGTACAAGGGTAAGGTTGCGGACCTTATGTTACCGTCGCAGAGGGAGCAGAGGATGAGACAACTCCGGGAGGCCTTGCAGAAAGGTCTGTGCAACGCGTTCCCAGAGACTGGGAGGTTACAAACTCCTGGTCCTGGACAACGAGTTGCTGAGGCTTCGGCCAGTCAAAGAAGGAGCGGTGGGGAAGGTGGCCGTCTGACCGATGCGTTCAGACAATTCTTTAGTCCGCAGCCCCAAAGTATGATCGGTTCCAGCAACCATCGCCAGCGTCTGATAAACATGGTGCAGGAATATCTAGGGGCAAGGTCAGACTTGGACACCTTCCCCACCGAAAATCCTCTGGCTTACTGGGTCTTGAGGATGGATCACTGGCCAGAGCTTGCACAGTATGCAATTGAGCTACTGGCCTGTCCTGCATCCAGCGTTCTTTCGGAACGCACATTCAGTGCTGCTGGAGGATTTGTCACGGATCACAGGGTGCGCCTGTCCACCGACTCGGTTGATCGACTGACTTTCATCAAGATGAACCAGTCTTGGATCACCACCAGCTACCACACACCTGATGCTGATATAACAGACTAATTGATTTTAACATGTCACATCCCTTCAAGACTGATGCTGATGCTGAGTGCCTGTGCTGTTATGTTGACTGGCTATCCTCCTCCTCCGAGTCCTCAATGATACGATTGATGATGATAGCTTGGAAGATCATTTTTGTTTATGGGTGCCGCCACCAGTGGCTAAGGCCCAATTTTTCAGCCCCTGTTTTACAGGGGCGTGTAATTACAATTTTTTTAGCAATAATTTGCCATAGGGCTCATTGCTGTGCTCCAAGTACAGTATCTGTGAGGGGTTGGAGTGTTGTGGCACCAGTGCCTAAGGCCCAATTTTTCAGCCCCTGTTTAACAGGGGCGTGTCATTACAATTTTTGAAGCAATACTTTGCAACAGGGCTCATTGCTGTGCTCCAAGTACAGTATCTGTGAGGGGTTGTAGTGTTGTGCCACCAGTGCCTAAGGCCCAATTTTTCAGCCCCTGTTTAACAGGGGCGTGTCATTACAATTTTTGAAGCAATACTTTGCAACAGGGCTCATTGCTGTGCTCCAAGTACAGTATCTGTGAGGGGTTGTAGTGTTGTGCCACCAGTGCCTAAGACCCAATTTTTCAGCCCCTGTTTAACAGGGGCGTGTCATTACAATTTTTGAAGCAATACTTTGCAACAGGGCTCATTGCTGTGCTCCAAGTACAGTATCTGTGAGGGGTTGTAGTGTTGTGCCACCAGTGCCTAAGGCCCAATTTTTCAGCCCCTGTTCAACAGGGGCATGCAATTACAATTCTTGATGTAATAATTCACAGCAGGGCCCATTGCTGCACCCACCAAGAGTAACTCTGAGGGCTTACAGTGTTGTGGCAACGCCACCACCACCACCACCACGAAAGGCCCAATTTTTCAGCCCCTGTTCAAAAGGGGCATGTAATTACAATTCTTGATCTAATAATTCACAGCAGGGCCCATTCCTGCACCCACCAAGAGTAACTCTGAGGGCTTACAGTGTTGTGGCAACGCCACCACCACCACCACCACGAAAGGCCCAATTTTTCAGCCCCTGTTCAAAAGGGGCATGTAATTACAATTCTTGATCTAATAATTCACAGCAGGGCCCATTGCTGCACCCACCAAGAGTAACTCTGAGGGCTTACAGTGTTGTGGCAACGCCACCACCACCACCACCACGAAAGGCCCAATTTTTCAGCCCCTGTTCAAAAGGGGCATGTAATTACAATTCTTGATCTAATAATTCACAGCAGGGCCCATTCCTGCACCCACCAAGAGTAACTCTGAGGGCTTACAGTGTTGTGGCAACGCCACCACCACCACCACCACGAAAGGGCCAATTTTTCAGCCCCTGTTCAAAAGGGGCATGTAATTACAATTCTTGATCTAATAATTCACAGCAGGGCCCATTGCTGCACCCACCAAGAGTAACTCTGAGGGCTTACAGTGTTGTGGCAACGCCACCACCACCACCACCACGAAAGGCCCAATTTTTCAGCCCCTGTTCAAAAGGGGCATGTAATTACAATTCTTGATCTAATAATTCACAGCAGGGCCCATTCCTGCACCCACCAAGAGTAACTCTGAGGGCTTACAGTGTTGTGGCAACGCCACCACCACCACCACCACGAAAGGCCCAATTTTTCAGCCCCTGTTCAAAAGGGGCATGTAATTACAATTCTTGATCTAATAATTCACAGCAGGGCCCATTCCTGCACCCACCAAGAGTAACTCTGAGGGCTTACAGTGTTGTGGCAACGCCACCACCACCACCACCACGAAAGGCCCAATTTTTCAGCCCCTGTTCAAAAGGGGCATGTAATTACAATTCTTGATCTAATAATTCACAGCAGGGCCCATTGCTGCACCCACCAAGAGTAACTCTGAGGGCTTACAGTGTTGTGGCAACGCCACCACCACCACCACCACGAAAGGCCCAATTTTTCAGCCCCTGTTCAAAAGGGGCATGTAATTACAATTCTTGATCTAATAATTCACAGCAGGGCCCATTCCTGCACCCACCAAGAGTAACTCTGAGGGCTTACAGTGTTGTGGCAACGCCACCACCACCACCACCACGAAAGGCCCAATTTTTCAGCCCCTGTTCAAAAGGGGCATGTAATTACAATTCTTGATCTAATAATTCACAGCAGGGCCCATTCCTGCACCCACCAAGAGTAACTCTGAGGGCTTACAGTGTTGTGGCAACGCCACCACCACCACCACCACGAAAGGCCCAATTTTTCAGCCCCTGTTCAAAAGGGGCATGTAATTACAATTCTTGATCTAATAATTCACAGCAGGGCCCATTCCTGCACCCACCAAGAGTAACTCTGAGGGCTTACAGTGTTGTGGCAACACCACCACCACCACCACCACGAAAGGCCCAATTTTTCAGCCCCTGTTCAACAGGGGCATGCAATTACAATTCTTGATCTAATAATTCACAGCAGGGCCCATTGCTGCACCCACCAAGAGTAACTGTCAGGGCTTACAGTGTTGTGGCACCAGCACCACCATCAAAGGCCCAGTTTTTACTACCACTGTTCAACAATTATATGTAATTAAAATTCCTGATATAATAGTTGACAGCAGGGCGTTCCAGCACCAACCAAGAGTAACTGTGAGTGCTTACAGTGTTGTGCCAACACCAACAACTAAGGGGCCTATTTCTGCAGAGTATATACGGCAGGTCCCTACTTTCAAACATCCAACTTACAAACGACTCCTACTTGCAAACGCAAGAAGACAACAGGAAGTGAGAGGAAATCTACCACTAGGAAGGAAAATTCTCTCCTGTAAGAATAAATATGGGAGAAAGGTGTCTCCTCTGTACTGATGCTTTATCAGCAATCCTTGTTTCAAGAAAAACACCACATTTCAAAAACAGTTGTCATTGGGACGGAAAGTGAGGTGAAATGTTCTGAACAGGGGCACAGACAGCAAAACAAATGTTACAGGGGTGATAACCCTTACCTATGTTTTCCAAAAAGTTTAAAAATAGATTTTTGGGCTGGAGCTACACTTCAACAATGTACCTGTTCAAAATTACAAACAGATTCTACATAAGAACAAACCTACAGTCCCTGTCTTGTATGCACCGCCTGTATACGGCTGTTCAGAGTATATAGGGCCTTTTTTATTTTATGTGCGGGGTTCCCCTTAATATCCATACAAGACCCAAAGGGGCTGGTAATGGGCTGGGGTAGGGGGGGGGTCATGGGGTAGCTATGCCATTTTTCTTAAAGATTTTCAACCATATTACCGGGACCAGACATTACATTAAAGCCGCAAGCAGTTTTAAATGGCTTTTTTTTCCTTTAGAAGTGTCATTTTGTGCAGGGACAGTTCTAAACACGGGAAACACGTGGCACTTCACAGGCATACTTTAGACACCCCCCAGGTACGATATTTAAAGGAATATTTGACTTTTTTTTTTTCACTTTATGCATCATTAAAATGACTGCTCCCGAAAAACGACCGTTTTTAAAACTTCTTTTTGCATTGATACATGTCCCCTGGTGCAGAACCCGGGTTCCCAAACCCTTTTTAGGACAATAACATGCATAATAGTTGTTATAATTAGCACTTTAGAATTCGAACGTTCGCATCCATTGTATTTAATAGGGTTCTAATGTTCGTACGAACTTTCGGTCCGTTCGCGGGTTCTGGTGCGAACCGAACCCGGGGGTGTTCGGCTCATCACTACTGATGTACTATGAGCCATCACTGATATACTATGGCCCATCACTGATGTACTGTGGATCATCACTGGTGTACTATGGATCATCACTGGTGTACTATGGATCATCACTGATGTACTATAGATCATCACTGATGTACTATGGATCATCACTGGTGTACTATGGATCATCACTGGTGTACTGTGGATCATCACAGATGTACTGTGGATCATCACTGATGTACTGTGGATCATCACTGATGTACTATAGATCATCACTGATGTACAATAGATCATCACTGATGTACTGAGGATCATCACTGATGTACTGAGGATCATCACTGATGTACTGAGGATCATCACTGATGTACTGTGGATCATCACTGATGTACTGAGAATCATCACCGATGTACTGAGGATCATCACTGATGTACTGTGGATCATCACTGATGTACTATGGGCCATCACAGGTGTACTATGGATCATCACTGGTGTACTATGGATCATCACTGATGTACTATGGACCATCCCTGATGTACTGTGGATCATCACTGATGTACTGTGGATCATCCCTGATGTACTGTTGATTATCACTGATGTACCGTGGATCATCACTGATGTAATGAGGATCATCACTGATGTACTGTGGATCATTACTGATGTACTGTGGATCATTACTGATGAACTGTGGATCATCACTGATGTACTGTGGATCATCACTGATTTACTGTGGATCATTACTGATTTACTGAGGATCATCACTGATGTACTATGGATCATCACCGATGTACTATGGATCATCACTGGTGTACTATAAGCCATCACTGATGTACTATGGATCATCACTGGTGTACTATGGATCATCACTGATGTACTGTGGATCATCACTGATGTACTATAGATCATCACTGATGTACTATGGGCCATCACTGGTGTACAATGGATCATCACTGATGTACTATGGATCATCACTGATGTACTATGGATCATCACTGTAGTACTATGGATCATCACTGATATGCTATGATGAGCCATCTCTGATGTACTATGGATCATTACTGGTGTACTATGGATCATCACTGATGTACTGTGGACCATCACTGATGTACTGTGGATCATCTCTGATGTACTGTGGATCATCTCTGATGTACTGTGGATCATCACTGATGTACCGTGGATCATCACTGATGTACTGTGGATCATCACTGATGTACTATGGGCCATCACGGGTGTACTATGGATCATCACTGATGTACTATGGGCCATCACAGGTGTACTATGGATCATCACTGGTGTACTATGGACCATCCCTGGTGTACTATGGACCATCCCTGGTGTACTATGGACCATCCCTGATGTACTATGGACCATCCCTGATGTACTGTGGATCATCTCTGATGTACTGTGGATCATCACTGATGTACCGTGGATCATCACTGATGTACTGTGGATCATCACTGATGTACTATGGATCATCACTGGTGTACTATGGATCATCACTGATGTACTATGGGCCATCACTGGTGTACTATGGATCATCACTGATGTACTGTGGATCATCACTGATGTACTATGGACCATCCCTGATGTACTGTGGATCATCACTGATGTACCGTGGATCATCACTGATGTACCGTGGATCATCACTGATTTACTGTGGATCATTACTGATGTACTATGGATCATCACTGGTGTACTATGGATCATCACTGATGTACTGTGGATCATCACTGATGTACTATAGATCATGACTGATGTACTATGGGCCATCACTGGTGTACTATAGATCATCACTGATGTACTATGGGCCATCACTGGTGTACTATGGATCATCACTGATGTACTGTGGATCATCTCTGGTTTAGTATAGATCATCACTGATGTACTATGGACAATCCCTGATGTACTATTGATCATCACTGATGTACTGTGGACCATTCCTGATGTACTATTGATCATCACTGATGTACTGTGGACCATCCCTGATGTACTGTGGATCATCACTGATGTACTGTGGATCATCACTGATGTACCGTGGATCATCACTGATGTACTGAGGATCATCACTGATGTGCTGAGGATCATCACTGATGTATTATGGGCCATCACGGGTGTACTATGGATCATCACTGGTTTACTATGGATCATCACTGATGTACTATGGACCATCCCTGATGTACTATGGGCCATCCCTGATGGACTATTGATCATCACTGATGTACTATGGATCATCACTGATGTACTATGGATCATCACTGGTGTACTATGGATCATCACTGGTGTACTGTGGATCATCACTGGTGTACTGTGGATCATCACTGATGTACTGTGGATCATCACTGATGTACTGAGGATCATCACTGATGTACTGATGATCATCAATGATGTACTGAGGATCATCACTGATGTACTGTTGATCATCACTGATGTACTATGGATCATCACTGATGTACTTTAGATCATCACTGATGTACTATGGACCATCACTGGTGTACTGTGGATAATCACTGATGTACTGTGGATCATCACTGATGTACTGTGGATCATCACTGATGTACCGTGGATCATCACCGATGTACTGAGGATCATCACCGATGTACTGAGGATCATCACTGATGTACTGTGGATCATCACTGATGTACTATGGGCCATCACAGATGTACTATGGATCATCACTGGTGTACTATGGATCATCAGTGATGTACTATGGACCATCCCTTATGTACTGTGGATCATCACTGATGTACTGTGGATCATCACTGGTGTACTATGGGCCATCACTGGTGTACTATGGACCATCACTGATGTACTGTGGATCGTCACTGATGTACTGTGGATCATCACTGTTGTACCGTGGATCATCACTGATGTACTGAGGATCATCACCGATGTACTGAGGATCATCACTGATGTACTATAGATCATCACTGATGTACTATGGGACATCACTGGTGTACTATGGATCATCACTGATGTATTATGGATCATCACTGATGTATTATGGATCATCACTGATGTACTATGAGCCATCACTGATGTACTATGGATCATCACTGATGTACTATGGATCATCACTGATGTACTGTGGACCATCCCTGATGTACTGTGGACCATCCCTGATGTACTGTGGACCATCACTGATGTACTGTGGATCATCACTGATGTACTGTGGATCATCACTGATGTACTATGGACCATCCCTGATGTACTATGGACCATCCCTGAGTTACTATGGACCATCCCTTATGTACTATGGATCATCACTGATGTACTGTGGACCATCCCTGATGTACTGTGGATCATCACTGATGTACTGTGGATCATCACTGATTTACTGTGGATCATTACTGAGGTACTGTGGATCATTACTGATGTACTATGGATCATCACTGATGTACTGAGGATCATCACTGATGTACTATGGATCATCACTGATGTACTATGAGCCATCACTGATGTACTATGGATCATCACTGGTGTACTATGGACCATCCCTGATGTACTATGGACCATCCCTGATGTACTATGGACCATCCCTGATGTACTGAGGATCATCACTGATGTACTGTGGATCATCACTGATGTACTGTGGATCATCACTGATGTACTGTGGATCATCACTGATGTACTATGGATCATCACTGATGTACTATGGGCCATCACTGGTGTACTGTGGATCATCACTGATGTACTGTGGATCATCACTGATGTACTATGGACCATCCCTGATGTACTATGGACCATCCCTGATGTACTATGGATCATCACTGATGTAAAGTGGACCATCCCTGATGTACTGTGGATCATCACTGATGTACTGTGGATCATCACTGATTTACTATGGATCATCACTGATGTACTTTAGATCATCACTGATGTACTATGGACCATCACTGGTGTACTATGGATCATCACTGGTGTACTATGGATCATCACTGGTGTACTATGGACCATCCCTGATGTACTGTGGATCATCACTGATGTACTGTGGATCATCACTGATGTACCGTGGATCATCACCGATGTACTGAGGATCATCACCAATGTACTGAGGATCATCACTGATGTACTGTGGATCATCACTGATGCACTATGGGCCATCACAGATGTACTATGGATCATCACTGGTGTACTATGGATCATCAGTGATATACTATGGACCATCCCTTATGTACTGTGGATCATCACTGATGTACTGTGGATCATCACTGGTGTACTATGGGCCATCACTGGTGTACTATGGATCATCACTGATGTACTGAGGATCATCACCGATGTACTGAGGATCATCACTGATGTACTATAGATCATCACTGATGTACTATGGGCCATCACTGGTGTACTATGGATCATTACTGATGTACTATGGATCATCACTGATGTACTATGATGAGCCATCTCTGATGTACTATGGATCATCACTGGTGTACTATGGATCATCACTGGTGTACTATGGACCATCCCTGATGCACTATGGATCATCACTGATGTACTATGGACCATCCCTGATGTACTGAGGATCATCACTGATGTACTGTGGATCATCACTGATGTACTGTGGATCATCACTGATGTACTATGGATCATCACTGGTGTACTATGGATCATCACTGGTGTACTATGGATCATCACTGATGTACTGTGGATCATTACTGATGTACTATAGATCATCACTGATGTACTATGGGCCATCACTGGTGTACTATGGATCATCACTGATGTACTATGGATCATCACTGATGTACTGTGGATCATCACTGGTGTACTATAGATCATCACTGATCTACTGTGGATCATCACTGATGTACTATAGATCATCACTGATGTACTATAGATCATCACTGATGTACTATGGGCCATCACTGGTGTACTATGGATCATCACTGATGTACTATGGATTATCACTGATGTACTATGGATCATCACTGATGTACTGTGGACCATCCCTGATGTACTGTGGATCATCACTGATGTACCGTGGATCATCACTGATGTACCGTGGATCATCACTGATGTACTGAGGATCATCACTGATGTACTATGGATCATCACTGGTGTACTATGGATCATCACTGGTGTACTATGGACCATCCCTGATGTACTATGGACCATCCCTGATGTACTATGGACCATCCCTGATGTACTAAGGATCATCACTGATGTACTGTGGATCATCACTGATGTACTGTGGATCATCACTGATGTACTATGGATCATCACTGATGTACTATGGGCCATCACTGGTGTACTGTGGATCATCACTGATGTACTGTGGATCATCACTGATGTACTATGGACCATCCCTGATGTACTATGGACCATCCCTGATGTACTATGGACCATCCCTGATGTTTTATGGATCATCACTGATGTACTGTGGACCATCCCTGATGTACTGTGGATCATCACTGATGTACTGTGGATCATCACTGATTTACTGTGGATCATTACTGAGGTACTGTGGATCATTACTGATGTACTATGGATCATTACTGATGTACTATGGATCATCACTGATGTACTGAGGATCATCACTGATGTACTATGGATCATCACTGATGTACTATGAGCCATCACTGATGTACTATGGATCATCACTGGTGTACTATGGACCATCCCTGATGTACTATGGACCATCCCTGATGTACTATGGACCATCCCTGATGTACTATGGACCATCCCTGATGTTTTATGGATCATCACTGATGTACTATGGACCATCCCTGATGTACTAAGGATCATCACTGATGTACTGTGGATCATCACTGATGTACTGTGGATCATCACTGATGTACTGTGGATCATCACTGATGTACTATGGATCATCACTGATGTACTATGGGCCATCACTGGTGTACTGTGGATCATCACTGATGTACTGTGGATCATCACTGATGTACTATGGACCATCCCTGATGTACTATGGACCATCCCTGATGTACTATGGACCATCCCTGATGTTTTATGGATCATCACTGATGTACTGTGGACCATCCCTGATGTACTGTGGATCATCACTGATGTACTGTGGATCATCACTGATTTACTGTGGATCATTACTGAGGTACTGTGGATCATTACTGATGTACTATGGATCATTACTGATGTACTATGGATCATCACTGATGTACTGAGGATCATCACTGATGTACTATGGATCATCACTGATGTACTATGAGCCATCACTGATGTACTATGGATCATCACTGGTGTACTATGGACCATCCCTGATGTACTATGGACCATCCCTGATGTACTATGGACCATCCCTGATGTACTGTGTATCATCACTGATGTACTGTGGATCATCACTGATGTACTGTGTATCATCACTGATGTACTGTGGATCATCACTGATGTACTGTGGATCATCACTGATGTACTATGGATCATCACTGATGTACTATGGGCCATCACTGGTGTACTGTGGATCATCACTGATGTACTGTGGATCATCACTGATGTACTATGGACCATCCCTGATGTACTATGGACCATCCCTGATGTACTATGGATCATCACTGATGTACTGTGGATCATCACTGATGTACTATAGATCATCACTGATGTACTATGGGCCATCACTGGTGTACTATGGATCATCATTGATGTACTATGGATCATCACTGATGTACTGTGGATCATCACTGGTGTACTATAGATCATCACTGATGTACTGTGGATCATCACTGATGTACTGTGGACCATCACTGGTGTACTATAGATCATCACTGATGTACTATGGGCCATCACTGGTGTACTATGGATCATCGCTGATGTACTGTGGATCATCACTGATGTACTATGGACCATCCCTGATGTACTATGGACCATCCCTGATGTACTATGGATCATCACTGATGTACTGTGGACCATCCCTGATGTACTGTGGATCATCACTGATGTACCGTGGATCACCACTGATGTACCGTGGATCATCACTGATGTACTGAGGATCATCACTGATGTACTATGGGCCATCACGGGTGTACTATGGATCATCACTGGTGTACTATGGATCATCACTGATGTACTATGAGCCATCACTGATATACTATGGGCCATCACTGATGTACTGTGGATCATCACTGGTGTACTATGGATCATCACTGATGTACTATGGATCATCACTGATGTACTATGGATCATCACTGGTGTACTGTGGATCATCACTGATGTACTGTGGATCATCACTGATGTACTATAGATCATCACTGATGTACTATAGATCATCACTGATGTACTGAGGATCATCACTGATGTACTGAGGATTATCACTGATGTACTGAGGATCATCACTGATGTACTATGGATCATCACTGATGTACTGTGGATCATCACTGATGTACTGTGGATCATCACTGATGTACTGAGAATCATCACCGATGTACTGAGGATCATCACTGATGCACTGTGGATCATCACTGATGTACTATGGGCCATCACATGTGTACTATGGATCATCACTGGTGTACTATGGATCATCACTGATGTACTATGGAACATCCCTGATGTACTGTGGATCATCACTGATGTACTGTGGATCATCCCTGATGTACTGTTGATTATCACTGATGTACCGTGGATCATCACTGATGTACTGAGGATCATCACTGATGTACTGTGGATCATTACTGATGTACTGTGGATCATTACTGATGAACTGTGGATCATCACTGATGTACTGTGGATCATCACTGATTTACTGTGGATCATTACTGATTTACTGAGGATCATCACTGATGTACTATGGATCATCACCGATGTACTATGGATCATCACTGGTGTACTATGAGCCATCACTGATGTACTATGGATCATCACTGGTGTACTATGGATCATCACTGATGTACTGTGGATCATCACTGATGTACTATAGATCATCACTGATGTACTATGGATCATCACTGCTGTACTATGGATCATCACTGATGTACTGTGGACCATCACTGATGTACTGTGGATCATCACTGATGTACTATGATGAGCCATCTCTGATGTACTATGGATCATCACTGGTGTACTATGGATCATCACTGATGTACTGTGGACCATCACTGATGTACTGTGGATCATCTCTGATGTACTGTGGATCATCTCTGATGTACTGTGGATCATCACTGATGTACCGTGGATCATCACTGATGTACTGTGGATCATCACTGATGTACTGTGGATCATCACTGATGTACTATGGGCCATCACGGGTGTACTATGGATCATCACTGATGTACTATGGGCCATCACAGGTGTACTATGGATCATCACTGGTGTACTATGGAACATCCCTGGTGTACTATGGACCATCCCTGGTGTACTATGGACCATCCCTGATGTACTATGGACCATCCCTGATGTACTGTGGATCATCTCTGATGTACTGTGGATCATCACTGATGTACCGTGGATCATCACTGATGTACTGTGGATCATCACTGATGTACTATTGATCATCACTGGTGTACTATGGATCATCACTGGTGTACTATGGATCATCACTGATGTACTGTGGATCATCACTGATGTACTATGGACCATCCCTGATGTACCGTGGATCATCACTGATGTACCGTGGATCATCACTGATGTACCGTGGATCATCACTGATTTACTGTGGATCATTACTGATGTACTATGGATCATCACTGGTGTACTATGGATCATCACTGATGTACTGTGGATCATCACTGATGTACTATAGATCATCACTGATGTACTATGGGCCATCACAGGTGTACTATAGATCATCACTGATGTACTATGGGCCATCACTGGTGTACTATGGATCATCACTGATGTACTGGGGATCATCACTGGTTTAGTATAGATCATCACTGATGTACTATGGACAATCCCTGATGTACTATTGATCATCACTGATGTCCTGTGGACCATTCCTGATGTACTATTGATCATCACTGATGTACTGTGGACCATCCCTGATGTACTGTGGATCATCACTGATGTACTGTGGATCATCACTGATGTACCGTGGATCATCACTGATGTACTGAGGATCATCACTGATGTACTGAGGATCATCACTGATGTATTATGGGCCATCACGGGTGTACTATGGATCATCACTGGTTTACTATGTATCATCACTGGTTTACTATGGATCATCACTGATGTACTATGGACCATCCCTGATGTACTATGGACCATCCCTGATGGACTATGAACCATCCCTGATGTACTGAGGATCATCACTGATGTACTATACATCATCACTGATGTACTATGGGCCATCACTGGTGTACTATGGATCATCACTGATGTACTGTGGATCATCACTGATGTACTGTGGATCATCACTGATGTACTATGGATCATCACTGATGTACTATGGATCATCACTGATGTACTATGAGCCATCACTGATGTACTATGGGCCATCACTGATGTACTGTGGATCATCACTGGTGTACTATGGATCATCACTGATGTACTATGGATCATCACTGATGTACTATGGATCATCACTGGTGTACTATGGATCATCACTGGTGTACTGTGGATCATCACTGGTGTACTGTGGATCATAACTGATGTACTGTGGATCATCACTAATGTACTGAGGATCATCACTGATGTACTGAGGATCATCAATGATGTACTGAGGATCATCACTGATGTACTGTGGATCATCACTGATGTACTATGGATCATCACTGATGTACTTTAGATCATCACTGATGTACTATGGACCATCACTGGTGTACTATGGATCATCACTGGTGTACTATGGATCATCACTGGTGTACTATGGATCATCACTGGTGTACTATGGACCATCCCTGATGTACTGTGGATCATCACTGATGTACTGTGGATCATCACTGATGTACTGTGGATCATCACTGATGTACCGTGGATCATCACCGATGTACTGAGGATCATCACCGATGTACTGAGGATCATCACTGATGTACTGTGGATCATCACTGATGCACTATGGGCCATCACAGATGTACTATGGATCATCACTGGTGTACTATGGATCATCAGTGATGTACTATGGACCATCCCTTATGTACTGTGGATCATCACTGATGTACTGTGGATCATCACTGGTGTACTATGGGCCATCACTGGTGTACTATGGATCATCACTGATGTACTGTGGATCATCACTGATGTACTGTGGATCATCACTGTTGTACCGTGGACCATCACCGATGTACTGAGGATCATCACCGATGTACTGAGGATCATCACTGATGTACTATAGATCATCACTGATGTACTATGGGCCATCACTGGTGTACTATGGATCATCACTGATGTACTATGGATCATCACTGATGTACTATGATGAGCCATCTCTGATGTACTATGGATCATCACTGGTGTACTATGGATCATCACTGGTGTACTATGGACCATCCCTGATGCACTATGGATCATCACTGATGTACTATGGACCATCCCTGATGTACTGAGGATCATCACTGATGTACTGTGGATCATCACTGATGTACTGTGGATCATCACTGATGTACTATGGATCATCACTGGTGTACTATGGATCATCACTGGTGTACTATGGATCATCACTGATGTACTGTGGATCATCACTGATGTACTATAGATCATCACTGATGTACTATGGGCAATCACTGGTGTACTATGGATCATCACTGATGTACTGTGGATCATCACTGATGTACTGTGGATCATCACTGGTGTACTATAGATCATCACTGATCTACTGTGGATCATCACTGATGTACTATAGATCATCACTGATGTACTATAGATCATCACTGATGTACTATGGGCCATCACTGGTGTACTGTGGATCATCACTGATGTACCGTGGATCATCACTGATGTACTGAGGATCATCACTGATGTACTATGGATCATCACTGGTGTACTATGGATCATCACTGGTGTACTATGGACCATCCCTGATGTACTATGGACCATCCCTGATGTACTATGGACCATCCCTGATGTACTGAGGATCATCACTGATGTACCGTGGATCATCACTGATGTACCATGGATCATCACTGATGTACTGAGGATCATCACTGATGTACTATGGGCCATCACGGGTGTACTATGGATCATCACTGGTTTACTATGGATCATCACTGATGTACTGTGGATCATCACTGATGTACTATGGACCATCCCTAATGTACTATGGACCATCCCTGATGTACTATGGACCATCCCTGATGTACTATGGATCATCACTGATGCACTGTGGACCATCCCTGATGTACTGTGGATCATCACTGATGTACTGTGGATCATCACTGATTTACTGTGGATCATTACTGAGGTACTGTGGATCATTACTGATGTACTATGTATCATCATTGATGTACTGAGGATCATCACTGATGTACTATGGATCATCACTGATGTACTATGAGCCATCACTGATGTACTATGGATCATCACTAGTGTACTATGGACCATCCCTGATGTACTATGGACCATCCCTGATGTACTATGGACCATCCCTGATGTACTATGGATCATCACTGATGTACTGTGGACCATCCCTGATGTACTGTGGATCATCACTGATGTACTGTGGATCATCACTGATTTACTGTGGATCATTACTGAGGTACTGTGGATCATTACTGATGTACTATGGATCATCACTGATGTACTGAGGATCATCACTGATGTACTATGGATCATCACTGATGTACTATGGATCATCACTAGTGTACTATGGACCATCCCTGATGTACTATGGACCATCCCTGATGTACTATGGACCATCCCTGATGTACTGAGGATCATCACTGATGTACTGTGGATCATCACTGATGTACCGTGGATCATCACTGATGTACCGTGGATCATCACTGATGTACTGAGGATCATCACTGATGTACTGAGGATCATCACTGATGTACTATGGATCATCACTGATATACTGTGGATCATCACTGATGTACTGTGGATCATCACTGGTGTACTATAGATCATCACTGATGTACTATGGATCATCACTGGTGTACTATGGATCATCAATGATGTACTGTGGACCATCCCTGATGTACTGTGGATCATCAGTGATGTACTGTGGATCATCACTGATGTACCGTGGATCATCACTGATGTACTGAGGATCATCACTGATGTACTGAGGATCATCACTGATGTACTGTGGATCATCACTGATGTACAATGGGCCTTCACGGGTGTACTATGGACCATCCCTGATGTACTATGGACCATCCCTGATGTACTGAGGATCATCACTGATGTACTATAGATCATCACTGATGTACTATGGGCCATCACTGATGTACTATGGGCCATCGCTGATGTACTATGGGCCATCACTGATGTACTATGGGCCATCACTGATGTACTATGGATCATCACTGATGTACTATAGATCATCACTGATGTACTATAAGCAATCACTGATGTACTATGGGCCATCACTGATGTACTTTGGATCATCACTGATGTACTGTGGATCATCACTGATGTACTATGGATCATCACTGATGTACTATGGATCATCACTGGTGTACTATGGATCATCACTGGTGTACTATGGATCATCCCTGATGTACTGTGGATCATCACTGATGTACTGTGGATCATCGCTGATGTACTGTGGATCATCACTGATGTACTGAGGATCATCACTGATGTACTGAGGATCATCACTGATGTACTATAGATCATCACTGATGTACTGTGGATCATCACTGATGTACTGTGGATCATCACTGATGTACTGTGGATCATCACTGATGTTCTATGGATCATCACTGATGTTCTATGGATCATCACTGATGTACTATAGATCATCACTGATGTACTATGGATCATCACTGATGTACTATAGATCATCACTGGTGTACTATGGACCATCACTGGTGTACTATGGATCATCACTGGTGTACTATGGATCATCACTGGTGTACTATGGACCATCTCTGATGTACTGTGGATCATCACTGATGTACTGTGGATCATCACTGATGTACTATAGTTCATCACTGATGTACTGAGGGTCATCACTGATGTACTATAGATCATCACTGATGTACTGTGGATCATCACTGATGTACTGTGGATCATCACTGATGTACTGTGGATCATCAATGATGTTCTATGGATCATCACTGATGTTCTATGGATCATCACTGATGTTCTGTGGATCATCACTGATGTACTATAGATCATCACTGATGTACTATGGATCATCACTGATGTACTATAGATCATCACTGGTGTACTATGGGCCATCACTGGTGTACTATGGATCATCACTGGTGTACTATGGATCATCACTGATGTACTATGGACCATCACTGGTGTACTATGGATCATCACTGGTGTACTATGGATCATCACTGGTGTACTATGGACCATCACTGATGTACTATGGACCATCACTAATGTACTGTGGATCATCACTAATGTACTATGGGCCATCGCTGATGTATTATGGGCCATCACTGATGTACTATGGATCATCACTGGTGTACTATAGATCATCACTGATGAACTATAAGCAATCACTGATGTACTATGGGCCATCACTGATGTACTTTGGATCATCACTGATGTACTGTGGATCATCACTGATGTACTATGGATCATCACAGATGTACTATGGATCATCACTGGTGTACTATGGATCATCACTGGTGTACTATGGATCATCCCTGATGTACTGTGGATCATCACTGATGTACTGTGGATCATTACTGATGTACTGTGGATCATCACTGATGTACTGAGGATCATCACTGATGTACTGAGGATCATCACTGATGTACTATAGATCATCACTGATGTACTGTGGATCATCACTGATGTACTGTGGATCATCACTGATGTACCGTGGATCATCACTGATGTTCTATGGATCATCAATGATGTTCTATGGATCATCACTGATGTACTATAGATCATCACTGATGTACTATGGATCATCACTGATGTACTATAGATCATCACTGGTGTACTATGGACCATCACTGGTGTACTGGGAATGCTGCAGATCATGATGTAAGGGGGGCTCTGGTGACCAGAGACCACCTTATATCAGAGTCCACTGCTTTCTCTTTACATCAGAGTTCCCACTTACATCAGAGCAACCGATCACCACCGATCTCTAGGGATGAGCTTCGTGTTCGAGTCGAACATACGTTCGACTCGAACATCGGCTGTTCGATCGTTCGACGAAGATCGAACGATTTGGGCCGTTCGCGCCAAATTCGAGTGACGCGAACGGCCCACAATGCACTACGCCATCGCAGTGTCATCCAGGCGCTGTGATTGGCCAAGCATGCACTGTGACCCCGCATGCTTGGCCAATCACAGCGCCGGCAGCGAGGAGAGCAATGATTGGCCACAGGCAGGATGCCTGTGGCCAATTATTGCTGAGGGTGTTTAGTACACGCCCCACACTATAAAAGGCCGCCAGCACGGCGGCCTAGTGTAGTGTGTTCCGGAGCAGGGATAGAGCAGCATAGGCAGGGACAGTGACTGTTATTTCTTTCTTGCTTAACCTGGATTCCTTTAGTTTAGGGAAAGAGAAGGATAGGTAGGGAGAGTGTCAGTGTGTTTTGTGCTTGTGCTATAGTGTGCTTAAAAAAAACATTTATTCTAGGGACAGAAAACTGTAGGTAGGGACAGTGTCAGTTTCTTTCACTCTGCAAGTCCTTGTTTCCAGGGACCTGGAAGGACAGTGAGTGAATTGTCCTTGTGCTATATTGTGCTTAAAAAAACATTTATTCTAGGGACAGAAAACTGTAGGTAGGGAGAGTGTCAGTTTATTTCACTCTGCAAGTCCTTGTTTCCAGGGACCTGTAAGGACAGTGAGTGAATTGTCCTTGTGCTATATTGTGATTAAAAAAAACATTTTTTCTAGGGACAGAAAACTAGGTAGGGAGAGTGTTTTTTTTCTTTCACTCTGCAAGTCCTTGTTTCCAGGGACCTGGAAGGACAGTGAGTGAATTGTCCTTGTGCTATATTGTGCTTAAAAAAAACATTTATTCTAGGGACAGAAAACTGTAGGTAGGGAGAGTGTCAGTTTATTTCACTCTGCAAGTCCTTGTTTCCAGGGACCTGTAAGGACAGTGAGTGAATTGTCCTTGTGCTATATTGTGATTAAAAAAAACATTTTTTCTAGGGACAGAAAACTGTAGGTAGGGAGAGTGTTTTTTTTCTTTCACTCTGCAAGTCCTTGTTTCCAGGGACCTGTAAGGACAGTGAGTGAATTGTCCTTGTGCTATATTGTGCTTAAAAAAAACATTTATTCTAGGGACAGAAAACTGTAGGTAGGGAGAGTGTCAGTTTATTTCACTCTGCAAGTCCTTGTTTCCAGGGACCTGTAAGGACAGTGAGTGAATTGTCCTTGTGCTATATTGTGATTAAAAAAAACATTTTTTCTAGGGACAGAAAACTGTAGGTAGGGAGAGTGTTTTTTTTCTTTCACTCTGCAAGTCCTTGTTTCCAGGGACCTGGAAGGACAGTGAGTGAATTGTCCTTGTGCTATATTGTGCTTAAAAAAACATTTTTTCTAGGGACAGAAAACTGTAGGTAGGGAGAGTGTTTTTTTTCTTTCACTCTGCAAGTCCTTGTTTCCAGGGACCTGTAAGGACAGTGAGTGAATTGTCCTTGTGCTATATTGTGCTTAAAAAAACATTTATTCTAGGGACAGAAAACTGTAGGTAGGGAGAGTGTCAGTTTATTTCACTCTGCAAGTCCTTGTTTCCAGGGACCTGTAAGGACAGTGAGTGAATTGTCCTTGTGCTATATTGTGATTAAAAAAAACATTTTTTCTAGGGACAGAAAACTGTAGGTAGGGAGAGTGTTTTTTTTCTTTCACTCTGCAAGTCCTTGTTTCCAGGGACCTGTAAGGACAGTGAGTGAATTGTCCTTGTGCTATATTGTGCTTAAAAAAACATTTATTCTAGGGACAGAAAACTGTAGGTAGGGAGAGTGTCAGTTTATTTCACTCTGCAAGTCCTTGTTTCCAGGGACCTGTAAGGACAGTGAGTGAATTGTCCTTGTGCTATATTGTGATTAAAAAAAAACATTTTTTCTAGGGACAGAAAACTGTAGGTAGGGAGAGTGTTTTTTTTCTTTCACTCTGCAAGTCCTTGTTTCCAGGGACCTGTAAGGACAGTGAGTGAATTGTCCTTGTGCTATATTGTGCTTAAAAAAAACATTTATTCTAGGGACAGAAAACTGTAGGTAGGGAGAGTGTCAGTTTATTTCACTCTGCAAGTCCTTGTTTCCAGGGACCTGTAAGGACAGTGAGTGAATTGTCCTTGTGCTATATTGTGATTAAAAAAAACATTTTTTCTAGGGACAGAAAACTGTAGGTAGGGAGAGTGTTTTTTTTCTTTCACTCTGCAAGTCCTTGTTTCCAGGGACCTGTAAGGACAGTGAGTGAATTGTCCTTGTGCTATATTGTGCTTAAAAAAAACATTTATTCTAGGGACAGAAAACTGTAGGTAGGGAGAGTGTCAGTTTATTTCACTCTGCAAGTCCTTGTTTCCAGGGACCTGTAAGGACAGTGAGTGAATTGTCCTTGTGCTATATTGTGATTAAAAAAAACATTTTTTCTAGGGACAGAAAACTGTAGGTAGGGAGAGTGTTTTTTTTCTTTCACTCTGCAAGTCCTTGTTTCCAGGGACCTGTAAGGACAGTGAGTGAATTGTCCTTGTGCTATATTGTGCTTAAAAAAAACATTTTTTCTAGGGACAGAAAACTGTAGGTAGGGAGAGTGTTTTTTTTCTTTCACTCTGCAAGTCCTTGTTTCCAGGGACCTGTAAGGACAGTGAGTGAATTGTCCTTGTGCTATATTGTGCTTAAAAAAAACATTTATTCTAGGGACAGAAAACTGTAGGTAGGGAGAGTGTCAGTTTATTTCACTCTGCAAGTCCTTGTTTCCAGGGACCTGTAAGGACAGTGAGTGAATTGTCCTTGTGCTATATTGTGATTAAAAAAAACATTTTTTCTAGGGACAGAAAACTGTAGGTAGGGAGAGTGTTTTTTTTCTTTCACTCTGCAAGTCCTTGTTTCCAGGGACCTGTAAGGACAGTGAGTGAATTGTCCTTGTGCTATATTGTGCTTAAAAAAACATTTATTCTAGGGACAGAAAACTGTAGGTAGGGAGAGTGTCAGTTTATTTCACTCTGCAAGTCCTTGTTTCCAGGGACCTGTAAGGACAGTGAGTGAATTGTCCTTGTGCTATATTGTGATTAAAAAAAACATTTTTTCTAGGGACAGAAAACTGTAGGTAGGGAGAGTGTTTTTTTTCTTTCACTCTGCAAGTCCTTGTTTCCAGGGACCTGTAAGGACAGTGAGTGAATTGTCCTTGTGCTATATTGTGCTTAAAAAAAACATTTATTCTAGGGACAGAAAACTAGGTAGGGAGAGTGTTTTTTTTCTTTCACTCTGCAAGTCCTTGTTTCCAGGGACCTGTAAGGACAGTGAGTGAATTGTCCTTGTGCTATATTGTGCTTAAAAAAAACATTTATTCTAGGGACAGAAAACTGTAGGTAGGGAGAGTGTTTTTTTTCTTTCACTCTGCAAGTCCTTGTTTCCAGGGACCTGTAAGGACAGTGAGTGAATTGTCCTTGTGCTATATTGTGATTAAAAAAAACATTTTTTCTAGGGACAGAAAACTGTAGGTAGGGAGAGTGTTTTTTTTCTTTCACTCTGCAAGTCCTTGTTTCCAGGGACCTGTAAGGACAGTGAGTGAATTGTTCTTGTGCTATATTGTGATTAAAAAAAACATTTTTTCTAGGGACAGAAAACTGTAGGTAGGGAGAGTGTTTTTTTTCTTTCACTCTGCAAGTCCTTGTTTCCAGGGACCTGTAAGGACAGTGAGTGAATTGTCCTTGTGCTATATTGTGCTTAAAAAAAACATTTATTCTAGGGACAGAAAACTGTAGGTAGGGAGAGTGTCAGTTTATTTCACTCTGCAAGTCCTTGTTTCCAGGGACCTGTAAGGACAGTGAGTGAATTGTCCTTGTGCTATATTGTGATTAAAAAAAAACATTTTTTCTAGGGACAGAAAACTGTAGGTAGGGAGAGTGTTTTTTTTCTTTCACTCTGCAAGTCCTTGTTTCCAGGGACCTGTAAGGACAGTGAGTGAATTGTCCTTGTGCTATATTGTGCTTAAAAAAAACATTTATTCTAGGGACAGAAAACTGTAGGTAGGGAGAGTGTCAGTTTATTTCACTCTGCAAGTCCTTGTTTCCAGGGACCTGTAAGGACAGTGAGTGAATTGTCCTTGTGCTATATTGTGATTAAAAAAAACATTTTTTCTAGGGACAGAAAACTGTAGGTAGGGAGAGTGTTTTTTTTCTTTCACTCTGCAAGTCCTTGTTTCCAGGGACCTGTAAGGACAGTGAGTGAATTGTCCTTGTGCTATATTGTGCTTAAAAAAAACATTTATTCTAGGGACAGAAAACTGTAGGTAGGGAGAGTGTCAGTTTATTTCACTCTGCAAGTCCTTGTTTCCAGGGACCTGTAAGGACAGTGAGTGAATTGTCCTTGTGCTATATTGTGATTAAAAAAAACATTTTTTCTAGGGACAGAAAACTGTAGGTAGGGAGAGTGTTTTTTTTTCTTTCACTCTGCAAGTCCTTGTTTCCAGGGACCTGTAAGGACAGTGAGTGAATTGTCCTTGTGCTATATTGTGCTTAAAAAAAACATTTATTCTAGGGACAGAAAACTGTAGGTAGGGAGAGTGTCAGTTTCTTTCACTGTGAAAGTCCTTGTTTCAAGGGACAGAGAAGGACACCTGAAGGTAGCCCTTATTGCTTTTTTCCCATCTCCCTGCAGGCCATCTATTAGAATGTCTGGAAGGCAAACAAGGAGAGGCAGACAGTCAGGAGGCAATAAAAGAGGGCAAGCAGGCTCTGTGTCTGGGGGCAACAGTGCTGGTCGTGGACGCGGTGCATTGTCATCAGCACATGGCCATGGGACACGCTTGTCCTTCTTTTCGGCAGCTGGACATGTTGAGCCACATCATGCCGAAGACTTGGTAGAGTGGATGACCAAGCCCTCCTCCTCCTCCTCATCCTCTCTCACCCAGGCTCAGGGTACTGGAAAAGCAGCTGCCAAAGCGTCGTCTTCCCTGGTATCAATGTCAGACAAATCATCAGTCACTCCTTCCCTAGACCCACCATGTCCTCCTCCTGAGGAGTCCCCCGAACTGTTTCAGCACAGTGTTGGGTACATGCTCCAGGAGGATGCCCAGCGTTTCGAAGGGTCTGATGATGAAACCCAGCTAGAGGAAGGCAGTAGCGTGAGAGCAGACAGAGGGGATGCTCAAGAAGGACACCAATCTGGCAGTCATGTTCCAGCAGCTGCAGCATACTGCCAGATTGGCTCCAGTGATGAGGAGGGAGGGGATGATGAGGTCACTGACTCCACGTGGGTGCCTAATAGGAGAGAGGAGGAGGAGGAGGATGAGGAGGAGGCACATCTCCAACGAGGCAGGATGCCCTTTGGTGGCCAGCGTAAGGGCAGTACACCGACGGAATCACACCGCAGAGCTCCGCCTGTGCAGGGCGCTGCCTCTGCCCGTCATTCAAAAAGTTCTTTGGTGTGGGCCTTTTTTGAGGCTAGTGCATCAGATCGCACAGCTGCTGTTTGCAACATATGTCTCAAGCGTATATCGCGTGGCCAAAACATCAGCCGCTTGGGTACCACATGCCTGACCAGACATATGTTGACCTGCCATGCAGCTCGTTGGCAAGCCTACCTCAAAGACCCACACCAAAGAACAAAGCGGACCTCTCCTTGCACCGCATCAGCTGGGATCTCCAACCCCACTATAACTTCAGTCCTCTCTGAAACATGCACTGAGAGGAATGAAGGTGTAGAATTAGGTGTGTCACAGCCAAGTACTTGCGCCCACTCTGCTAGCAGTACACCGACGTCCGATTCTAGCAGGCAAATTTCCCTGCCCCAGCTGCTGGACCATCGAAAGAAGTTCACTCCCAGCCATCCACATGCCCAGCGGTTGAATGCTAGCTTGGCTAAATTGCTAGCGCTTCAACTGCTGCCTTTTCAGTTGGTAGACTCGGCCCCCTTCCGTGAGTTTGTGCAATGTGCGGTTCCTCAGTGGCAGGTTCCCAAACGCCACTTTTTCTCACGGAAGGCTATTCCGGCTCTCTACCGGCATGTGGAAGGCAATGTCTTGGCCTCGCTGGACAGGGCGGTCAGCGGTAAGGTGCATATTACCGCTGACTCATGGTCCAGCAGGCATGGACAGGGACGTTACCTTTCTTTCACGGCCCATTGGGTCACTCTTTTGGCAGCTGGGAAGGATTCAGGACAAGGTGCAGTAGTGTTGGAGGTTGTCCCACCGCCACGCCTCCAAAATGCTACTACTGGTTGTGACACACCTCTCTCCTCCACCCCTCCTCTTCTTCTTCCTCCATGGCCTCTTCCTGTGGTTTGTCCTATGAACCAGCGGTGCTCCGTAGCCGTTCACGGGGCTACGCAAGTACGCAGGCAAAAAGATGCCATGCCGTGCTTGCGCTGGTGTGTTTGGGGGACAGAAGCCACACTGGGGCAGAGGTCCTGTCTGCTCTGCAGGGCCAGGCCGAGAGGTGGTTGACGCCACGCCAGCTTAAGCCAGGAATGGTGGTTTGCGACAATGGCACCAACCTCCTCTCCGCCCTCCGACAGGGACAACTGACCCATGTGCCCTGTGTGGCTCACGTCCTTAACCTGGTGGTGCAGCGCTTCTTGGGCAGGTACCCGGGCTTACAGGATGTCCTGAGGCAGGCCAGGAAAGTCTGTGTGCATTTCCGCAGATCTTATAATGCCAGTGCTCGCCTGGCTGAGCTGCAAAAGGAGTTGAACCTGCCCAAGAACCGCCTTATATGTGACATGCCCACCAGGTGGAACTCAACGTTGGCCATGCTGCAGCGGCTGCACACGCAGCAGAGGGCCATCAATGAGTACCTGTGCGACTACGGCACCAGGACAGGGTCAGGGGAGCTTGGTTTTTTTTCTCCACGCCAGTGGGGCATGATCAGGGATGCATGCACTGTCCTGGCACCATTTGAGGAGGCCACGAGGATGGTGAGCAGTGACAGTGCATGCATCAGTGACACTGTACCTCTTGTCCACCTGTTGGAGCACACGCTGCGTGGAATAATGGACAGGGCACTTGAGGCAGAACAGAGGCAGGAAGAGGAGGACTTCCTTGCCTCTCAAGGCCCCCTTTACCCAGACAGTGTTCCTTCTGTCCCACCCATCGCACAGGAAGAGGAGGAGGAGGAGGAGGAGGAGGAGGAGGAGGATTGTGTCAGCATGGAGGTGGAGGCTGGCACTCAGCATCATCAGCAGCAGTCTTTTAGGGATGATTTACAGTCCCAAGAAACCAGTGGACTTGTACGTGGCTGGGAGGAGGTGGCTGCGGATCATGTCGTCCTTAGTGACCCAGAGGACTCCGGAGCGAATGCCTCAGCAAACCTACGCTGCATGGCCTCCCTGATCCTGCAAAGTCTGCGGAAGGATCCTCGTATTCTTCGGATCAAGGAGAGGGACCATTACTGGCTGGCCACTCTCCTTGATCCACGGTACAAGGGTAAGGTTGCGGACCTTATGTTACCGTCGCAGAGGGAGCAGAGGATGAGACAACTCCGGGAGGCCTTGCAGAAAGGTCTGTGCAACGCGTTCCCAGAGACTGGGAGGTTGCAAACTCCTGGTCCTGGACAACGAGTTGCTGAGGCTTCGGCCAGTCAAAGAAGGAGCGGTGGGGAAGGTGGCCGTCTGACCGATGCGTTCAGACAATTCTTTAGTCCGCAGCCCCAAAGTATGATCGGTTCCAGCAACCATCGCCAGCGTCTGATAAACATGGTGCAGGAATATCTAGGGGCAAGGTCAGACTTGGACACCTTCCCCACCGAAAATCCTCTGGCTTACTGGGTCTTGAGGATGGATCACTGGCCAGAGCTTGCACAGTATGCAATTGAGCTACTGGCCTGTCCTGCATCCAGCGTTCTTTCGGAACGCACATTCAGTGCTGCTGGAGGATTTGTCACGGATCACAGGGTGCGCCTGTCCACCGACTCGGTTGATCGACTGACTTTCATCAAGATGAACCAGTCTTGGATCACCACCAGCTACCACACACCTGATGCTGATATAACAGACTAATTGATTTTAACATGTCACATCCCTTCAAGACTGATGCTGATGCTGAGTGCCTGTGCTGTTATGTTGACTGGCTATCCTCCTCCTCCGAGTCCTCAATGATACGATTGATGATGATAGCTTGTAAGATCATTTTTGTTTATGGGTGCCGCCACCAGTGCCTAACGCCCAATTTTTCAGCCCCTGTTTAACAGGGGCGTGTAATTACAATTTTTGAAGCAATACTTTGCAACAGGGCTCATTGCTGTGCTCCAAGTACAGTATCTGTGAGGAGTTGCAGTGTTGTGCCACCAGTGCCTAAGGCCCAATTTTTCAGCCCCTGTTTAACAGGGGCGTGTCATTACAATTTTTGAAGCAATACTTTGCAACAGGGCTCATTGCTGTGCTCCAAGTACAGTATCTGTGAGGAGTTGCAGTGTTGTGCCACCAGTGCCTAAGGCCCAATTTTTCAGCCCCTGTTTAACAGGGGCGTGTCATTACAATTTTTGAAGCAATACTTTGCAACAGGGCTCATTGCTGTGCTCCAAGTACAGTATCTGTGAGGGGTTGCAGTGTTGTGCCACCAGTGCCTAAGGCCCAATTTTTCAGCCCCTGTTCAACAGGGGCATGTAATTACAATTCTTGATCTAATAATTCACAGCAGGGCCCATTGCTGCACCCACCAAGAGTAACTGTCAGGGCTTACAGTGTTGTGGCACCAGCACCACCATCAAAGGCCCAATTTTTACTACCACTGTTCAACAATTATATGTAATTAAAATTCCTGATATAATAGTTGACAGCAGGGCGTTCCAGCACCAACCAAGAGTAACTGTGAGTGCTTACAGTGTTGTGCCAACACCAACAACTAAGGGGCCTATTTCTGCAGAGTATATACGGCAGGTCCCTACTTTCAAACATACAACTTACAAACGACTCCTACTTGCAAACGCAAGAAGACAACAGGAAGTGAGAGGAAATCTACCACTAGGAAGGAAAATTCTCTCCTGTAAGAATAAATATGGGAGAAAGGTGTCTCCTCTGTACTGATGCTTTATCAGCAATCCTTGTTTCAAGAAAAACACCACATTTCAAAAACAGTTGTCATTGGGACGGAAAGTGAGGTGAAATGTTCTGAACAGGGGCACAGACAGCAAAACAAATGTTACAGGGGTGATAACCCTTACCTATGTTTTCCAAAAAGTTTAAAAATAGATTTTTGGTCTGGAGCTACACTTCAACAATGTACCTGTTCAAAATTACAAACAGATTCTACATAAGAACAAACCTACAGTCCCTGTCTTGTATGCACCGCCTGTATACGGCTGTTCAGAGTATATAGGGCCTTTTTTATTTTATGTGCGGGGTTCCCCTTAATATCCATACAAGACCCAAAGGGGCTGGTAATGGGCTGGGGTAGGGGGGGGGGGGTCATGGGGTAGCTATGCCATTTTTCTTAAAGAATTTCATCCATATTACCGGGACCAGACATTACATTAAAGCCGCAAGCAGTTTTAAATGGCTTTTTTTTCCTTTAGAAGTGTCATTTTGTGCAGGGACAGTTATAAACACGGGAAACACGTGGCACTTCACAGGCATACTTTAGACACCCCCCAGGTACGATATTTAAAGGAATATTTGACTTTTTTTTTTTCACTTTATGCATCATTAAAATGACTGCTCCCGAAAAACGACCGTTTTTAAAACTTCTTTTTGCATTGATACATGTCCCCTGGTGCAGAACCCGGGTTCCCAAACCCTTTTTAGGACAATAACATGCATAATAGTTGTTATAATTAGCACTTTAGAATTCGAACGTTCGCATCCATTGTATTTAATAGGGTTCTAATGTTCGTTCGAACTTTCGGTCCGTTCGCGGGTTCTGGTGCGAACCGAACCCGGGGGTGTTCGGCTCATCACTACCGATCTCTTTGTGCAAGCTGCACAGTCAGCCAGACAGCCACTCACCGTACGACACTGACCAGGGCACTACGTGTCTATACTGGCTGGTGGCAGGGCAGGTTACAGGCTCACGAAAACCGGCACTGCCGACAGGGGTCCGACTCCGTCACACTCTGTTTCAAGCCTGCTGTGCTGTCTGCTCTGACAACTCTACTCTGTCCATTCACCTTCAGCGCCTCCTGCTTTTTTTTAAGTCTGGCGGGTGTGGCTAACGTCATCATCGGCGGACAGACAGAGGCAGCACTCGTGGAGGATCGGATCTTCTCGGCGATTTCCGCAAACTGCGCATGCACAGTTCTGACCCGCCGCTTCCCACCATTTTTTACTGGGGTCGCTGGGCAGCCGGTGGGCCCCCCAGGCAAATGTGGCCCCCGGGCAACTGCCCAGCATGCCCAATGGAAAAGATGGCCCTGAATGTGGGCCATCGCTGCTGTACTATGGGCCATCACTGATGTACTATGGATCATCACTGATGTACTATAGATCATCACTGATGTACTATAAGCAATCACTGATGTAGTATGGGCCATCACTGATGTACTTTGGATCATCACTGATGTACTATGGATCATCACAGATGTACTATGGATCATCACTGGTGTACTGTGGATCATCACTGATGTACTATAGATCATCACTGATGTACTATGGATCATCACTGATGTACTATAGATCATCACTGGTGTACTATGGGCCATCACTGGTGTACTATGGATCATCACTGATATACTGTGGACCATCCCTGATGTACTGTGGATCATCACTGATGTACTGTGGATCATCACTGATGTACTGTGGACAGTGTCATCTTAAGAGCATTATAGGCCCCCGGGCAATACATTGCACTGGGGCCCTGTCTACACAATCACGCACAAGAATTTTTTACTGACAAAAATCATGACATTTTCTGGCAGAACCACATTTTTTACTGGCACTGCAAAAAGGTACCTACAATTACAGTTTTCAGTGCCAAACAGTGCAAATGTCAGTATTTAAACTTTACACATATAGATCGTGCTATTAGTAATGTGTTTAAGATAAAAAAAGTTTAAAAAAAACATTTCTTTATTGACATGAAGGTTAGGTTACTATAACCCAGCCAGCACAGAGTTTCCTCTTACATCAGAGTCTGCAGGATTCCCCCTTACAGTGAAAGGGAACTCTTATGTAAAGGGGAACGCTGCAGATCATGATGTAAGGGGAAACGCTGATGTAAGGGGGGCTCTGGTGACCAGAGACCACCTTATATCAGAGTCCACTGCTTTCTCTTTACATCAGAGTTCCCACTTACATCAGAGCAACCGAACACCCTCGATCTCTTTGTGCAAGCTGCACAGTCAGCCAGACAGCCACTCACCGTACGACACTGACCAGGGCACTATGTGTCCATACTGGCTGGTGGCTGGGCAGGTTACAGGCTCACGAAAACCGGCACTGCCGACAGGGGTCCGACTCCGCCACACTCTGCCCAGCATGCCCAATGGAAAAGATGGCCCTGAATGTGGATCATCATTGATGTACTATAGATCATCAATGATGTACTATGGGCCATCACTGGTGTACTATGGGCCATCACCGGTGTACTATGGATCATCACTAATGTACTATGGATCAACACTGATGTACTATAGATCATCACTGATGTACTATGGGCCATCACTGGTGTACTATGGATCATCACTGATGTACTGTGGACCATCACTGATGTACTATGGGCCATCACTGGTGTACTATGGATCATCACTGGTGTACTATGGATCATCACTGGTGTACTATGGACCATCACTGATGTACTATGGACCATCACTGATGTATTATGGATCATCACTGATGTACTATGAGCCATCACTGATGTACTATGGACCATCCCTGATGTACTGTGGATCATCACTGATGTACCGTGGATCATCACTGATGTACTGAGGATCATCACCGATGTACTGAGGATCATCACCGATGTACTGTGGATCATCACTGATGTACTATGGGCCATCACATGTGTACTGTGGATCATCACTGGTGTACTATGGATCATCACTGATGTACTATGGACCATCCCTGATGTACTGTGGATCATCACTGATGTACTGTGGATCATCACTGATGTACTATGGGCCATCACTGGTGTACTATGGATCATCACTGATGTACTATGGACCATCCCTGATGTACTATGGACCATCCCTGATGTATTGTTGATTATAACTGATGTACCGTGGATCATCACTGATGTACTGAGGACAATCACTAATGTACTGTGGATCATCACTAATGTTCTATGGTTCATCACTGATGTACTATAGATCATCACTGATGTACTATAGATCATCACTGATGTACCGTGGATCATCACTGATGTACTGTGGATCATCACTGATGTACTGAGGATCATCACTGATGTACTGAGGATCATCACTGATGTACTATGGATCATCACTGATGTACTATGGATCATCGCTGATGTACTATGAGCCATCACTGATGTACTATGGATCATCACTGGTGTACTGTGGATCATCACTGATGTACTGTGGACCATCCCTGATGTACTGTGGATCATCACTGATGTACTGTGGATCATCACTGATGTACCGTGGATCATCACTGATGTACTGAGGATTATCACTGATGTACTGTGGATCATCACTGATGTACTATGGGCCATCACGGGTGTACTATGGACCATCCCTGATGTACTATGGACCATCCCTGATGTACTGAGGATCATCACTGATGTACTATAGATCATCACTGATGTACTACGGGCCAACACCGGTGTACTATGGATCATCACTGATGTACTGTGGATCATCACTGATGTACTATGGACCATCCCTGATGTACTATGGACCATCCCTGATGTACTGTGGATCATCACTGAAGTACTATGGGCCATCACTGGTGTACTATGGATCATCACTGATGTACTATGGATCATCACTGATGTACTATGTATCATCACTGATGTACTATGGATCATCACTGATGTACTATGGATCATCACTGATGTACTATGAGCCATCACTGATGTACTATGAGCCATCACTGATGTACTATGGATCATCACTGGTGTACTATAGATCATCACTGATGTACTATGGGTCATCACTGGTGTACTATGGATCATCACTGATGTACTATGGATCATCACTGATGTACTATGAGCCATCACTGATGTACTATGGACCATCCCTGATGTACTGTGGATCATCACTGATGTACTGTGGATCATCACTGATGTACTATAGATCATCACTGATGTACTATGGATCATCACTGATGTACTGTGGATCATCACTGATGTACTGTGGATCATCACTGATGTACTATGGATCATCACTGATGTACTATTGATCATCACTGGTGTACTATGGATCATCACTGATGTACTATGGACCATCACTGGTGTACTATGGATCATCACTGGTGTACTATGGATCATCACTGATGTACTGTGGATCATCACTGATGTGCTATGGAACATCACTGGTGTACTATGGATCATCACTGATGTACTATGGATCATCACTGATGTACTATGGACCATCTCTGATGTACTGTGGATCATCACTGATGTACTATGGACCATCCCTGATGTACTGTGGATCATCACTGATGTACTGTGGATTATCACTGATGTACTGAGGATCATCACTGATGTACTGAGGATCATCACTGATGTACTGAGGATCATCACTGATGTACTGTGGATCATCACTGATGTACTATAGATCATCACTGATGTACTATAGATCATCACTGAAGTACTATGGACCATCACTGATGTACTATGGACCATCCCTGATGTACTGTGGATCATCCCTGATGTACTGTGGATCATCACTGATGTACTATGGACCATCCCTGATGTACTGTGGATCATCACTGATGTACTGTGGATCATCACTGATGTACTGTGTATCATCACTGATGTACTGTGGATCATCACTGATGTACTGTGGATCATCACTGATGTACTGTGGATCATCACTGATGTACTGTGTATAGGGTGACCACATTTCCAAACTGCCATTCAGGGACACCCCCCCAAAAATGATGATTTTTGACCAAAAAAAGTGGGTCCTAGGCATCAAGAAGAACAACAATATGGTGCGCAAAGCGCGTCGCGGTGAACAGTGGACATGTCTTAAATTGCGCTAAATATTGGGCGTGGCTTAAAGGGGGTGTTGTTAAAGAGTCTGAGATGACCTATATAGTGCAGAATGTGGTAATGTTAAATAGGGAATGTAGAGTGTATGGTGGTGAGTAGTATGTACAGGAGAGGAGTGCGGAGTGTATGGTGGTGGGTAATATGTACAGGAGAGGAGTGCAAAGTGTATTGCGGTGGGTAGTTAGTGGAGAGAGGAGGAAGAGGAGTGAAATACCACCTCCTGATAGTCTGTCAGCCACTGCTATATTACCTTGGTGGTGGGGCACTTCGAAGTATGTAAGGGGGCACTCTGGAGACACTAAGGGGGCACCTTGGAGGTTGTAAGGTGGGGATGTAAGGGGGCACTCTGGCGGTACTTAGTCAGAGCCCCCTTACATCCTCCGGGGTGCCCCCTTAGTGCCTCCAAACATTCTCCTCCAGAGTGCCCCCTTACATTCTCCTCCAGAGTGCCCCCTTACATTCTTCTCCAGAGTGCCCCCTTACATTCTCCTCCAGAGTGCCCCCTTACATTCTCCTCCAGAGTGCCCCCTTACATTCTCCTCCAGAGTGCCCCCTTACATGCTCCTCCAAATTGCCCCCTTACATCCTCCTCCAGAGTGCCCCCTTACATCCTCCTCCAGAGTGCCCCCTTACATTCTTCTCCAGAGTGCCCCCTTACATCCTCCTCCAAAGTGCCCCCTTACATCCTCCTCCAAAGTGCCCCCTTACATCCTCCTCCAAATTGCCCCCTTACATCCTCTTCCAAAGTGCCCCCTTAGTACTACTGTACTATGGGGCACTCTGGAGAAATGTAAAGGGGCACTCTGGAGAAAGTAAGGGGAGGTAAGGGAGCACTCTGGAGGAAGTAAAGGGAGTCAAGAGAGCACCACTACACTGACCTACCTGACCCCTAAAATGACCTCTCCACTACAATGACCCCTGCACTGACCTACCTGACCCCTAAAATGACCTGTCCACTACACTGAACCCTGCACTGACCCACCAGACCACTATTACCTACCTGGCCTCTACACTGACCTACCTGAACCCCCTGACCACTACACTCCTCCCTCCAGTACTCACACTACTGACTACTCCCCCACACAAACACAAGGTAGATCGGTGGATTTCACTCACCACTCTAGGCCAGGACTCCATCCATGAAGATCACCCCCCATTCGCTCCTTGGTATCCCCCGCATGGCGCAAACTCCGCCAGCAGCAGCCGCACGCTTGTCTGCACCGAGCACCGCCCCTCCCACTCACACACACGGACCACCTGGCTCAGGCTGGCTGGCTGCACAGGAAAGTTGCTCTGTCTCTGAGACGGTCACTGACGTCACTGGAGGAGGAGGAGGATGATGGCTGGCCTGGCTGGCTGTGCACAGGTGAGTGGCTCAGTCCGAGTGGTCACTGGCGTGAGAGTGAGCATCACGGTCACTCACTCTGTGCTGACTCTGGACTGGCTGGTGGCTGCGGAGGGAGGCACGGGCGCTGCTCTCAGACTCAGCGTAGTGTGCACCGGGCGGGTGCACTCACTGCCCACACTGACAGGCCTCAGCTCAACTGACATCACTGGTTGCTAGGCGCGGAGCGGCCCCTAGCCTAGCAACCAGACTGGCAGTGGCAGCCGCAGCCTATGTGTTATCATCAGTGTAATACAATTTATAAGGTGGTGGCGGCGGACAGGCGGAGTCGGCAGAGTGGACTGGTCACTGTTTTTTTTTTCATTCCGGGACATCTGTATTGTCCCGGAATGAGCTGCCCGGGACACGGGACAAAAATCTCTAATCAGGGACAATCCCGGGCAATCCGGGACACATGGGCACCCTAACTGTGTATCATCACTGATGTACTGTGTATCATCACTGATGTACTGTGGATCATCACTGATGTACTATGGACCATCACTGGTGTACTATGGACCATCACTGGTGTACTATGGATCATCACTGGTGTACTATGGATCATCACTGGTGTACTATGGATCATCACTGATGTACTATAGATCATCACTGATGTACTATGGGCCATCACTGGTGTACTATGGATCATCACTGGTGTACTATGGACCATCCCTGATGTACTGTGGATCATCACTGATGTACTGTGGATCATCACTGGTGTACTATAGATCATCACTGATGTACTATGGGCCATCACTGGTGTACTATGGATCATCACTGATGTACTATAGATCACTGGTGTACTATGGATCATCCCTGGTGTACTATGGATCATCACTGATGTACTGTGGATCATCACTGATGTACTGTGGATCATCACTGATGTACTATGGATCATCACTGATGTACTATGGATCATCACTGATTTACTATGAGCCATCACTGATGTACTATGAGCCATCACTGATGTACTATGGGCCATCAGTGATGTACTGTGGATCATCACTGATGTACTATGGATCATCACTGATGTACTTTGGATCATCACTGATGTACTATGGATCATCACTGATGTACTATGGATCATCACTGGTGTACTATGGATCATCACTGGTGTACTATGGATCATCACTGGTGTACTGTGGACCATCACTGATGTACTGTGGATCATCAATGATGTACTGTGGATCATCACTGGTGTACTGTGGATCATCACTGATGTACTGTGGATCATTACTGATGTACTGTGGATCATCACTGATGTACTGTGGATCATCACTGATGTACTATGGATCATCACTGATGTACTATGGATCATCACTGATGTACTATGAGCCATCACTGATGTACTATGGATCATAACTGGTGTACTGAGGATCATCACTGATGTACTCTAGATCATCACTGATGTACTACGGGCCATCACTGGTGTACTATGGATCATCACTAGGGATGAGCCGAACACCCCCGGGTTCGGTTCGCACCAGAACCTTTGAACGGACCGAAAGTTCGCGCGAATTTTCGAACCCTATTCGTTATAATGGACGCGAACGTTCGAAATCAAAATTGCTAATTACAACGGCCAATATGCATGTTAATGTCATAAAACAGGTTTGGGGACCCGGGTCCTGCCCCAGGGGACATATATCAATGCAAAAAGAAATTTTAAAAACTAAAGTTTTTTCGGGAGCAGTCATTTTAATGATGCATAAAGTGAAAAAAAAAAAAGTGAAATTTTCCTTTAAATATGGTACCTGGGGGGTGTCTAAAGTATGCCTGTGAAGTGGCATGTGTTTCCCGTGTTTAGAACTGTCCTTGCACAAAATGACATTTGTAAAGGAAAAAAAGAAGCCATTTAAAACCACTTGCGGCTTTAATGTCATGTCTTGTCCTGGCCGCCATATGGCTGAAAATCCTTGAGAAAAATGGCATGGCTACCCCATCACCCCCCCCCCCCCACCCCAGCCCCTTTGGGTCTTGTATGGATACTAAGGGGGACCCCGCACCCAAAATAAAACCCTATACCTACAACCCTATATACTCTGAACAGCAGTATATAGGTGGTGCAAACAAGACATGGACTGTAGGTTTGTTCTTAAGTAGAATCTGAACAGGTACATTATGAAGTGTAGCTACATCCCAAAAAAATAAATTTTTAAGCTTTTTGGAGAACATAGGGAGGGGTTATCACCCCTGTAACATTTGCTGTCTTTGCACATCTGTTCAGAACATGTCACCTCACTTTCCGTCCCAATGACAAATGTTTTTGGAAAAGTGGGGTTTTAATTGAAACAAGGATTGGTGATAAAGCATCAGTAGAGAGGAGATACCTTTTTCCCAAATTAAATCTAACAGGATAGAATTTTCCTTCCTAGGGGTAGATTTCCTCTCACTTCCTGTTTTCTCTTGCCGTTTGCAAGTAGGAGTCGTTTGTAAGTTGGATGTTTGAAAGTAGGGGCCTGCCGTATATACTCTGCAGAAATTTGCCCTATTAGATGTTGGTGTAGCCACAAGACTGGTGGGCACAGGAATGGGCCCTGCTGTGAGTTAATAGATCAAGATTTGTACTTGCATGCACCTGTTGAACCGGGCAGAAAAATTGGGCCTTTGGTGGTGGTGGTGGTGGTGGTGGACGGTGTTGCCACAAGACTGTAAGCCCTCACAGTTACTCTTGGTGGGTGCAGGAATGGGCCCTGCTGTGAGTTATTAGATCAAGATTTGTAATTGCATGCACCTGTTGAACAGGGCAGAAAAATTGGGCCTTTGGTGGTGGTGGTGGTGGTGGACGGTGTTGCCACAAGACTGTAGGCCCTCATAGTTACTCTTGGTGGGCGCAGGAATGGGCCCTGCTGTGAACTATTAGATCAAGATTTGTAATTACACGCCCCTGTTAAACAGGGGCTGAAAAATTGTGCCTTAGGCATTGGTGCTGGTGCCACAACACTGCAACCCCTCACAGATACTGTACTTGGAGCACAGCAGTCACACCTGTTGCGAAGCATCTTTTTAAAAAATTGTAATTACACGCCCCTGTTATACAGGGGCTGAAAAATTGTGCCTTAGGCACTGGTGCTGGTGCCACAACACTGCAACCCCTCACAGATACTGTACTCTGAGCACAGCAATGAGACCTGTTGCAAAGCATTGCCTAAAAATTGTAATTACACACCCCAACAGGGGCTGAAAAATTGTGCCTTAGGCACTGGTGCTGGTGCCACAACACTGCAACCCCTCACAGATACTGTACTCTGAGCACAGCAGTCAGACCTGTTGCGAAGCATCTTTTTAAAAAATTGTAATTACACGCCCCTGTTATACAGGGGCTGAAAAATTGTGCCTTAGGCACTGGTGTGGTGGCATGGATCATTGAGGAGGAGGAAGAGGATAGTCAGTGAACATAACAGGACAGTCACTCAGCATCAGCATAGGCAGTCTTGAAGGGATGTGACATTATAAATTATTCCGTTATATCCGCTTCAGGTGTCTGGTAGCTGGTGGTGATCCAAGACTGATTCATTTTTATGAAGGTCAGTCGATCAACCGAGTCGGTGGACAGGCGCACCCTATGATCGGTGACAAATCCTCCAGCAGCACTGAATGTGCGTTCGGAAAGAACGCTGGATGCAGGACAGGCCAGTAGCTCAATTGCATACTGTGCAAGCTCTGGCCAGTGATCCATCCTCAGGACCCAGTAAGCCAGAGGATTTTCGGTGGGAAAGGTGTCCAAGTCTGACCTTGCCCCTAGGTATTCCTGCACCATGTATATCAGACGCTGGCGATGGTTGCTGGAACCGATCATACCTTGGGGCTGCGGACTAAAAAATTGTCTGAACGCATCGGTCAGACGTCCACCTTCCCCACCGCTCCTTCTGCTACTGACCGAAGCCTCAGCAACTCGTCGTCCAGGACCAGGAGTTTGTAACCTCCCAGTTTCTGGGAACGCGTTGCACAGACCTTTCTGCAAGGCCTCCCTGAGATGTCTCATCCTCTGCTCCCTCTGCGACGGCAAGATAAGGTCCGCAACCTTACCCTTGTACCGTGGATCAAGGAGAGTGGCCAGCCAGTAATGGTCACTCTCCTTGATCCGAAGAACACGAGGATCCTTCCGCAGGCTTTGCAGGATCAGGGAGGCCATGCAGCGTAGGTTAGCTGAGGCATTCGGTCCGGAGACTTCTGGGTCACTGAGGATGACATGATCGCCAGCCACCTCCTCCCAGCCACGTACAAGTCCACTGGTTTGTTGGGACTGTACATCATCCCTAAAAGACTGCTGCTGCTGATGCTGAGTGCCAGGCTCCACCTCCATGCTCACACAATCCTCCTCCTCCTCCTCCTCCTCTTCCTGTGTGATGGGTGGGACAGAAGGAACATTGTCTGGATAAAGGGGGCCTTGAGAGACAAGGAAGTCCTCCTCTTCCTGCCTCTGTTCTGCCTCAAGTGCCCTGTCCATTATCCCACGCAGCGTATGCTCCAACAGGTGGACAAGAGGTACAGTGTCACTGATGCATGCACTGTCACTGCTCACCATCCTCGTGGCCTCCTAAAATGGTGAGAGGACAGTGCATGCATCCCTGATCATGCTCCACTGGCGTTGGGAAAAAAAGCCAAGCTCCCCTGACCCTGTCCTGGTGCCGTAGTCGCAAAGGTACTCATTGATGGCCCTCTGCTGCGTGTGCAGTCGCTGCAGCATGGCCAACGTTGAGTTCCACCTGGTGGGCATGTCACATATTAGGCGGTTCTTGGGCAGGTTCAGCTCCTTTTGCAGCTCAGTCAGCCGAGCACTGGCATTATAAGATCGGCGGAAATGCACACAGACTTTCCTGGCCTGCCTCAGGACATCCTGTAAGCCTGGGAACCTGCCCAAGAACCGCTGCACCACCAGGTTGAGGACGTGAGCCATACAGGGCACATGGGTGAGCTGCCCCTGTCGCAGGGCGGAGAGGAGGTTGGTGCCATTATCAGAAACGACCATTCCTGGCTTAAGCTGGCGTGGCGTCAACCACCTCTCGGCCTGCCCCTGCAGAGCTGCCAGAACCTCTGGCCCAGTGTGGCTCCTGTCCCCCAAACACACCAGCGCAAGCACGGCATGGCATCTTTTTGCCTGCGTACTCGCGTAGCCCCTTGTACGCCTACGGAGCACCGCTGGTTCCGAGGACAGAGCACTCGAAGAGGACATGGAGGAAGAAGAAGAGGAGGGGGTGGAGGAGAGAGGTGTGTCACAACCAGTAGTAGCATTTTGGAGGCGTGGTGGCGGAACAACCTCCAACACTACTGCACCTTGTCCTGCATCCCTCCCAGCTGCCAATAGAGTGACCCAATGGGCCGTGAAAGAAAGATAACGTCCCTGTCCATGCCTGCTGGACCATGAGTCAGCGGTAATATGCACCTTACCGCTGACCGCCCTGTCCAGCGAGGCATGGACATTGCCTTCCACATGCCAGTAGAGAGACGGAATCGCCTTCCGTGAGAAAAAGTGGCGTTTGGGAACCTGCCACTGAGGAACCGCACATTGAACAAACTCACGGAAGGGGGCCGAGTCTATCAACTGAAAAGGCAGCAGTTGAAGTGCTAGCAATTTAGCCAAGCTAGCATTCAACCGCTGGGCATGTGGATGGCTGGGAGTATACTTCTTTCGACGGTCCAGCAGCTGGGGCAGGGAAATTTGCCTGCTACAATCGGACGTCGGTGTACTGCAAGTACTTGGTTGTGACACACCTAATTCTACACCTTCAGTCCTCTCAGAGCAGCTTTCAGAGAGGACTGAAGATATAGTGGGGATGGAGATCCCAGCTGATGAGGAGCAAGGAGAGGTCCGCTTTGTTCTTTGGTGTGGGTCTTTTATGTGTGCTTGCCAACGAGCTGCATGGCAGGTCGACATATGTCTGCTCATGCTTGTGGTGCCCAAGCGGCTGATGTTTTGGCCACGCGAGATACGCTTGAGACAAATATTGCAAATAGCAGTGGTGCGATCTGATGCACTCGTCTCAAAAAAGGCCCACACCAAAGAACTTTTGTGATAACGTGCAGAGGCAGCGCCCTGCACAGGCGGAGCTCTGCGGTGTGGTACAGTTGCTGTGCTGGCCTCTAGCTGGCCTCCAGGGGGCATCCTGCCTCGTTGGACATGTGACGCTGCATCCTCCTCCTCCTCCTCCTCTCTCCCTTCAGGCACCCACGTGGAGTCAGTGACCTCATCATCCCCTCCCTCTTCACCACTAGAGCAAACCTGGCAGTAAGCTGCAGCTGGTGGAACACTACTGCCAGATTGCTGTCCTTCAGCATCCCCTCTCTCTGCGCGCACACTACTGACTTCCTCAAGCTGGGTATCATCATCCGAGCCTTCGAATCGTTGGGCATCCTCCTGGAGCATGTACCCAACACTGTGCTCAAACAGTTCGGGGGACTCCTCAGGAGGACATGGTGGGTCTAGGGAAGGGGTGGCTGATGATGCCATTGAGTACGCGTTGGCAGCTGCTCTGCCAGTACCCTGAGCCTGGGTGAGAGAGGATGAGGAGGATGAGGAGGGCTTGGTCATCCATTCTACCAAGCCTTCGGCATGATGCGGCTCCACATGTCCAGCTGCCGAAAACAAAGACAAGCGTGTCCCATGGCCACGTGCTGATGACGATGCACGACCACGTCCACGGCCAGCACTGTTGTCTCTAGAAACAGAGCCTGCCTGCCCTGTGTTCTTGCCTCGGCACGCTCTGCCTCTCCTTGGCGGTCTTCCAGCCATTGTAGTCGGTAGTGTATATAGTATAAAAAATAGAACTCCTATGTGTGCTCACAACACACTGTAGGTCCTATGGGTGCTGACACTAACACACTATAGGTACTATGTGTGCTGCTGACAAGAAAATATAGGAGCTCTGTTTGCTGCCACTAACACACTAGAAGTCCTATTGGTGCTTCTGAGATGAAAATATAGGAGCTCTGTGTGATGCCACTAACACACTAGAAGTCCTATGGGTGCTGCTGAGAAGAAAATATAGGAGCTCTGTGTGATGCCACTAACACACTAGAAGTCCTATGGGTGCTGCTGAGAAGAAAATATAGGAGCTCTGTTTGCTGCCACTAACACACTAGAAGTCCTATGGGTGCTGCTGAGAAGAAAATATAGGAGCTCTGTGTGATGCCACTAACACACTAGAAGTCCTATGGGTGCTTCTGAGATGAAAATATAGGAGCTCTGTTTGCTGCCACTAACACACTAGAAGTCCTATGGGTGCTGCTGAGAAGAAAATATAGGAGCTCTGTGTGATGCCACTAACACACTAGAAGTCCTATGGGTGCTTCTGAGATGAAAATATAGGAGCTCTGTGTGATGCCACTAACACACTAGAAGTCCTATGGGTGCTGCTGAGAAGAAAATATAGGAGCTATGTGTGATGCCACTAACACACTAGAAGTCCTATGGGTGCTTCTGAGATGAAAATATAGGAGCTCTGTGTGATGCCACTAACACACTAGAAGTCCTATGGGTGCTTCTGAGATGAAAATATAGGAGCTCTGTTTGCTGCCACTAACACACTAGAAGTCCTATGGGTGCTGCTGAGAAGAAAATATAGGAGCTCTGTGTGATGCCACTAACACACTAGAAGTCCTATGGGTGCTTCTGAGATGAAAATATAGGAGCTCTGTGTGATGCCACTAACACACTAGAAGTCCTATGGGTGCTGCTGAGAAGAAAATATAGGAGCTCTGTTTGCTGCCACTAACACACTAGAAGTCCTATGGGTGCTGCTGAGAAGAAAATATAGGAGCTCTGTGTGATGCCACTAACACACTAGAAGTCCTATGGGTGCTGCTGAGAAGAAAATATAGGAGCTCTGTTTGCTGCCACTAACACACTAGAAGTCCTATGGGTGCTGCTGAGAAGAAAATATAGGAGCTCTGTGTGATGCCACTAACACACTAGAAGTCCTATGGGTGCTTCTGAGATGAAAATATAGGAGCTCTGTGTGATGCCACTAACACACTAGAAGTCCTATGGGTGCTGCTGAGAAGAAAATATAGGAGCTCTGTGTGATGCCACTAACACACTAGAAGTCCTATGGGTGCTTCTGAGATGAAAATATAGGAACTCTGTGTGATGCCACTAACACACTAGAAGTCCTATGGGTGCTGCTGAGAAGAAAATATAGGAGCTCTGTTTGCTGCCACTAACACACTAGAAGTCCTATGGGTGCTTCTGAGAAGAAAATATAGGAGCTCTGTGTGATGCCACTAACACACTAGAAGTCCTATGGGTGCTTCTGAGATGAAAATATAGGAACTCTGTGTGATGCCACTAACACATTAGAAGTCCTATGGGTGCTGCTAAGAAGAAAATATAGGAGCTCTGTTTGCTGCCACTAACACACTAGAAGTCCTATGGGTGCTTCTGAGAAGAAAATATAGGAGCTCTGTGTGATGCCACTAACACACTAGAAGTCCTATGGGTGCTTCTGAGATGAAAATATAGGAACTCTGTGTGATGCCACTAACACATTAGAAGTCCTATGAGTGCTGCTGAGAAGAAAATATAGGAGCTCTGTTTGCTGCCACTAACACACTAGAAGTCCTATGGGTGCTGCTGAGAAGAAAATATAGGAGCTCTGTGTGATGCCACTAACACACTAGAAGTCCTATGGGTGCTGCTGAGAAGAAAATATAGGAGCTCTGTTTGCTGCCACTAACACACTAGAAGTCCTATGGGTGCTTCTGAGATGAAAATATAGGAGCTCTGTGTGATGCCACTAACACACTAGAAGTCCTATGGGTGCTGCTGAGAAGAAAATATAGGAGCTCTGTTTGCTGCCACTAACACACTAGAAGTCCTATGGGTGCTGCTGAGAAGAAAATATAGGAGCTCTGTGTGATGCCACTAACACACTAGAAGTCCTATGGGTGCTGCTGAGAAGAAAATATAGGAGCTCTGTTTGCTTCCACTAACACACTAGAAGTCCTATGGGTGCTGCTGAGAAGAAAATATAGGAGCTCTGTGTGATGCCACTAACACACTAGAAGTCCTATGGGTGCTTCTGAGATGAAAATATAGGAGCTCTGTGTGATGCCACTAACACACTAGAAGTCCTATGGGTGCTGCTGAGAAGAAAATATAGGAGCTCTGTGTGATGCCACTAACACACTAGAAGTCCTATGGGTGCTTCTGAGATGAAAATATAGGAACTCTGTGTGATGCCACTAACACACTAGAAGTCCTATGGGTGCTGCTGAGAAGAAAATATAGGAGCTCTGTTTGCTGCCACTAACACACTAGAAGTCCTATGGGTGCTTCTGAGAAGAAAATATAGGAGCTCTGTGTGATGCCACTAACACACTAGAAGTCCTATGGGTGCTTCTGAGATGAAAATATAGGAACTCTGTGTGATGCCACTAACACATTAGAAGTCCTATGGGTGCTGCTAAGAAGAAAATATAGGAGCTCTGTTTGCTGCCACTAACACACTAGAAGTCCTATGGGTGCTTCTGAGAAGAAAATATAGGAGCTCTGTGTGATGCCACTAACACACTAGAAGTCCTATGGGTGCTTCTGAGATGAAAATATAGGAACTCTGTGTGATGCCACTAACACATTAGAAGTCCTATGGGTGCTGCTGAGAAGAAAATATAGGAGCTCTGTTTGCTGCCACTAACACACTAGAAGTCCTATGGGTGCTGCTGAGAAGAAAATATAGGAGCTCTGTGTGATGCCACTAACACACTAGAAGTCCTATGGGTGCTGCTGAGAAGAAAATATAGGAGCTCTGTTTGCTGCCACTAACACACTAGAAGTCCTATGGGTGCTGCTGAGAAGAAAATATAGGAGCTCTGTTTGCTGCCACTAACACACTAGAAGTCCTATGGGTGCTGCTGAGATGAAAATATAGGAACTCTGTGTGATGCCACTAACACACTAGAAGTCCTATGGGTGCTGCTGAGAAGAAAATATAGGAGCTCTGTGTGAAGCCACTAACACACTAGAAGTCCTATGGGTGCTGCTGAGAAGAAAATATAGGAGCTCTGTTTGCTGCCACTAACACACTAGAAGTCCTATGGGTGCTGTTGGGGTGCAATGCTGTGCTAACAGCACTGCGGTTGGTATTACTGCAATACTGTACTAACAGTAAGCACGCACCAGACTAATCCCCAGCAGCAGCTAATAACACGCTAACTGTGCAATCAGCAGCAATGAACGATCAATGACTTAGGTAGCAATGGTTTAGCAAAGAAATAGCCAATGGTTTAGCAAAGAAGAGCAAATCTTTCAGTATCAAGCAAAGACAGAATCAGCAGACTGATCTCTCCTAAAGCCGGAACTCATGTGACCGGGGCCGATGGCGTGGCGGCCTTTTAAATGGTGGGGCATGTACTAAAGCCCCTGAGCTGTAATTGGCTACAGGCGTCCTGCCTGTAGCCAATTATTGCTCTCCGAGTTTCGGGCGCTGTGATTGGCCAAGCATGCGGGGTCACAGTGCATGCTTGGCCAATCATCAGCCAGCAATGCACTGCGCCGGCCGCGCCGGCCGCAATGCATTGCGGGGCCGCTCGCATCACACGAATGTGATGCGAACGGCCCAAATAGTTCTGGGCTCGACGAGCGAGCGAACGCCCGGTGCTCGATTCGAACATGGGTTCGAATCGAGCACCGGGCCCATCCCTAATCATCACTGATGTACTATGGATCATCACTGATGTACTATGGATCATCACTGATGTACTATGGATCATCCCTGGTGTACTATGGACAATCACTGATGTACTATGGACCATCACTGATGTACTGTGGATCATCACTGATGTATTATAGATCATCACTGATGTACTATGGACCATCACTGATGTACTGTGGACCATCACTGATGTACTGTGGATCATCACTGATGTACTGTGGATCATCACTGATGTATTATAGATCATCACTGATGTACCATGGATCATCACTGATGTACCAAGGATCATCACTGATGTACCAAGGATCATCACTGATGTACCAAGGATCATCACTGATGTACTGTGGATCATCACTGATGTACTGTGGATCATCACTGATGTACTGTGGATCATCACTGATGTACTGTGGATCATTACTGATGTACTGTGGATCATCACTGATGTACTGTGGATCATCACTGATGTACTATGGATCATCACTGATGTACTATGGATCATCACTGATGTACTATGAGCCATCACTGATGTACTATGGATCATCACTGGTGTACTGAGGATCATCAATGATGTACTATAGATCATCACTGATGTACTACGGGCCATCACTGGTGTACTATGGATCATCACTGATGTACTGTGGATCATCACTGATGTACTATGGATCATCACTGATGTACTATGAGCCATCACTGATGTACTATGGGCCATCACTGATGTACTGTGGATCATAACTGATGTACTATGGATCATCACTGATGTACTATGGATCATCACTGGTGTACTATGGATCATCACTGGTGTACTATGGATCATCACTGGTGTACTATGGATCATCACTGATTTACTATGGATCATCACTGGTGTACTATGGATCATCACTGATGTACTATGGATCATCACTGGTGTACTATGGATCATCACTGGTGTACTATGGATCATCACTGGTGTACTATGGATCATCGCTGTTGTCCTGTGAACCATCCCTGATGTACTGTGAATCATCACTGATGTACTGTGGATCATCACTGATGTACTATGGGCCATCACAGGTGTACTATGGGCCATCACAGGTGTACTATGGATCATCACTGATGTACTATGGACCATCCCTGATGTACTGTGGACCATCCCTGATGTACTGTGGATCATCACTGATGTTCTATGGACCATAACTGATGTACTGTGGATCATCACTGATGTACTGTGGATCATCACTGATGTACTATAGATCATCACTGATGTACTATGGACCATCACTGGTGTACTATGGATCATCACTGGTGTACTGTGGATCATCACTGATATACTGTGGATCATCACTGATGTACTGTGGATCATCACTGATGTACTATAGATCATCACTGATGTACTAAGGACCATCACTGGTGTACTATGGATCATCACTGGTGTACTGTGGATCATCACTGATATACTGTGGATCATCACTGATGTACTGTGGATCATCACTGATGTACTATAGATCATCACTGATGTACTATGGACCATCACTGGTGGACTATGGATCATCACTGGTGTACTGTGGATCATCACTTATATACTTTGGATCATCACTTATATACTTTGGATCATCACTGATGTACTGTGGATCATCACTGATGTACTATAGATCATCACTGATGTACTATGGGCCATCACTGGTGTACTATGGGCCATCACTGGTGTACTATGGATCATCACTGGTGTACTATGGATCATCACTGGTGTACTTTGGATCATCACTGATGTACTATGAGCCATCACTGATGTACTATGAGCCATCACTGATGTACTATGGATCATCTCTGGTGTACTATGGATCATCACTGATGTACTGTGGATCATCACTGATGTACCGTGGATCATCACTGATGTACTGAGGATCAGCACTGATGTACTGGGGATCATCACTGATGTACTATGGGCCATCACAGGTGTACTATGGATCATCACTGGTGTATTATGGATCATCACTGATGTACTTTGGACCATCCCTGATGTACTATGGACCATCCCTGATGTACTATGGACCATCCCTGATGTACTGTGGATCATCACTGATGTACTGTGGATCATCACTGATGTACTGTGGATCATCACTGATGTACTATAAATCATCACTGATGTACTGTGGATCATCACTGATGTACTGTGGATCATCACTGATGTACTATAGATCATCACTGATGTACTATGGGCCATCACTGGTGTACTGTGGATCATCACTGGTGTACTATGGACCATCCCTGATGTACTGTGGATCATCACTGATGTACTGTGGATCATCACCGATGTACTATAGATCATCACCGATGTACTATAGATCATCACCGATGTACTATAGATCAGCACTGATGTACTATGGATCATCACTGATGTACTGTGGATCATCACTGATGTACTGTGGATCATCACTGATGTACTATGGACCATCTCTGGTGTACTATGGGCCATAACTGGTGTACTATGGATCATAACTGGTGTACTATGGACCATCACTGATGTACTATGGACCATCACTGATGTACTGTGGATCATCACTGATGTACTATGGATCATCACTGGTGTACTATGGATCATCACTGATGTACTATGGGCCATCACTGATGTACTGTGGGCCATCACTGATGTACTGTGGATCATCACTGATGTACTGTGGATCATCACTGATGTACTGTGGATCATCACTGATGTACTGTGGATCATCACTGATGTACTATGGATCATCACTGATGTACTATGGACCATCCCTGATGTACTGTGGATCATCACTGATGCACTATGGACCATCCCTGATGTTCTGTGGATCATCACTGATGTACTGTGGATTATCACTGATGTACTGAGGATCATCACTGATGTACTGTGTATCATCACTGATGTACTGTGGATCATCACTGATGTACTGTGGATCATCACTGATGTACTGTGTATAGGGTGACCACATTTCCAAACTGCCATTCAGGGACACCCCCCCCAAAAATGATGATTTTTGACCAAAAAAAGTGGGTCCTAGGCATCAAGAAGAACAACAATATGGCGCGCAAAGCGCGTCGCGGTGAACAGTGGACATGTCTTAAATTGCGCTAAATATTGGGCGTGGCTTAAAGGGGGTGTTGTTAAAGAGTCTGAGATGACCTATATAGTGCAGAATGTGGTAATGTTAAATTGGGAATGTAGAGTGTATGGTGGTGAGTAGTATGTACAGGAGAGGAGTGCGGAGTGTATGGCGGAGGGTAATATGTACAGGAGAGGAGTGCAAAGTGTATGGCGGTGGGGAGTTAGTGGAGAGAGGAGGAAGAGGAGTGAAATACCACCTCCTGATAGTCTGTCATCCACTGCTATATTACCTTGGTGGTGGGGCACTTCGAAGGATGTAAGGGGGCACTCTGGAGACACTAAGGGGGCACCTTGGAGGTTGTAAGGGGGGGATGTAAGGGGGCACTCTGGCGGTACTTAGTCAGAGCCTCCTTACATCCTCCGGGGTGCCCCCTTAGTGCCTCCTTACATTCTCCTCCAGAGTGCCCCCTTACATTCTCCTCCAGAGTGCCCCCTTACATCTTCCTCCAGAGTGCCCCCTTACATCCTCCTCCAGAGTGCCCCCTTACATTCTTCTCCAGAGTGCCCCCTTACATCCTCCTCCAAAGTGCCCCCTTACATCCTCCTCCAAAGTGCCCCCTTACATCCTCCTCCAAATTGCCCCCTTACATCCTCCTCCAAAGTGCCCCCTTTGTACTACTGTACTAAGGGGCACTCTGGAGAAATGTAAAGGGGCACTCTGGAGAAAGTAAGGGGAGGTAAGGGAGCACTCTGGAGGAAGTAAAGGGAGTCAAGGGAGCACCACTACACTGACCTACCTGACCCCTAAAATGACCTGTCCACTACAATGACCCCTGCACTGACCTACCTGACCCCTAAAATGACCTGTCCACTACACTGAACCCTGCACTGACCCATAAGACCACTATTACCTACCTGGCCTCTACACTGACCTACCTGAACCCCCTGACCACTACACTCCTCCCTCCAGTACTCACACTACTGACTACTCCCCCACACAAACACAAGGTAGATCGGTGGATTTCACTCTCCACTCTAGGCCAGGACTCCATCCATGAAGATCATCCCCCATTCGCTCCTTGGTATCCCCCGCATGGCCCAAACTCCGCCAGCAGCAGCCGCACGCTCGTCTGCACCGAGCACCGCCCCTCCCACTCACACACACGGACCGCCTGGCTCAGGCTGGCTGGCTGCACAGGAAAGTTGCTATGTCTCTGAGATGGTCACTGACGTCACTGGAGGAGGAGGAGGACGATGGCTGGCCTGGCTGGCTGTGCACAGGTGAGTGGCTCAGTCTGAGTGGTCACTGGTGTGAGAGTGAGCGTCACGGTCACTCACTCTGTGCTGGCTCTGGACTGGCTGGTGGCTGCGGAGGGAGGCGCGCACGCTGCTCTCAGACTCAGCGTAGTGTGCGCCGGGCGGGTGCACTCACTGCCCACACTGACAGGCCTTAACTCAACTGACGTCACTGGTTGTTAGACGCGGAGCGGCCCCTAGCCTAGCAACCAGACTAGCAGTGGCAGCCGCAGCCTATGTGTTATCATCAGTGTAATACAATTTATAAGGTGGTGGCGGCGGACAGGCGGAGTCGGCAGAGCGGACTGGTCACTGTTTTTTTTTCATTCCGGACATCTGTATTGTCCCGGAATGAGCTGCCCGGGACACGGGACAAAAATCTCTAATCAGGGACAATCCCGGGCATCACTGGTGTACTATAGATCATTACTGATGTACTATGGGCCATCACTGGTGTACTATGGATCATCACTGGTGTACTATGGATCATCACTGATGTACTATGGGCCATCCCTGATGTACTGTGGATCATCACTGATGTACTGTGGATCATCACTGATGTACTATGGAACATCACTGATGTACTATGGATCATCACTGATGTGCTATGGAACATCACTGGTGTACTATGGATCATCACTGATGTACTATGGATCATCACTGATGTACTATGGACCATCTCTGATGTACTGTGGATCATCACTGATGTACTATGGACCATCCCTGATGTACTGTGGATCATCACTGATGTACTGTGGATTATCACTGATGTACTGAGGATCATCACTGATGTACTGAGGATCATCACTGATGTACTGAGGATCATCACTGATGTACTGTGGATTATCACTGATGTACTATAGATCATCACTGATGTACTATAGATCATCACTGAAGTACTATGGACCATCACTGATGTACTATGGACCATCCCTGATGTACTGTGGATCATCCCTGATGTACTGTGGATCATCACTGATGTACTATGGACCATCCCTGATGTACTGTGGATCATCACTGATGTACTGTGGATCATCACTGATGTACTGTGTATCATCACTGATGTACTGTGGATCATCACTGATGTACTGTGGATCATCACTGATGTACTGTGGATCATCACTGATGTACTACTGTGTATAGGGTGACCACATTTCCAAACTGCCATTCAGGGACACCCCCCCAAAAATGATGATTTTTGACCAAAAAAAGTGGGTCCTAGGCATCAAGAAGAACAACAATATGGTGCGCAAAGCGCGTCGCGGTGAACAGTGGACATGTCTTAAATTGCGCTAAATATTGGGCGTGGCTTAAAGGGGGTGTTGTTAAAGAGTCTGAGATGACCTATATAGTGCAGAATGTGGTAATGTTAAATAGGGAATGTAGAGTGTATGGTGGTGAGTAGTATGTACAGGAGAGGAGTGCGGAGTGTATGGTGGTGGGTAATATGTACAGGAGAGGAGTGCAAAGTGTATTGCGGTGGGTAGTTAGTGGAGAGAGGAGGAAGAGGAGTGAAATACCACCTCCTGATAGTCTGTCAGCCACTGCTATATTACCTTGGTGGTGGGGCACTTCAAAGTATGTAAGGGGGCACTCTGGAGACACTAAGGGGGCACCTTGGAGGTTGTAAGGTGGGGATGTAAGGGGGCACTCTGGCGGTACTTAGTCAGAGCCCCCTTACATCCTCCGGGGTGCCCCCTTAGTGCCTCCAAACATTCTCCTCCAGAGTGCCCCCTTACATTCTCCTCCAGAGTGCCCCCTTACATTCTTCTCCAGAGTGCCCCCTTACATGCTCCTCCAAAATGCCCCCTTACATCCTCCTCCAGAGTGCCCCCTTACATCCTCCTCCAGAGTGCCCCCTTACATTCTTCTCCAGAGTGCCCCCTTACATCCTCCTCCAAAGTGCCCCCTTACATCCTCCTCCAAAGTGCCCCCTTACATCCTCCTCCAAAGTGCCCCCTTACATCCTCCTCCAAATTGCCCCCTTACATCCTCTTCCAAAGTGCCCCCTTAGTACTACTGTACTAAGGGGCACTCTGGAGAAATGTAAAGGGGCACTCTGGAGAAAGTAAGGGGAGGTAAGGGAGCACTCTGGAGGAAGTAAAGGGAGTCAAGAGAGCACCACTACACTGACCTACCTGACCCCTAAAATGACCTCTCCACTACAATGACCCCTGCACTGACCTACCTGACCCCTAAAATGACCTGTCCACTACACTGAACCCTGCACTGACCCACCAGACCACTATTACCTACCTGGCCTCTACACTGACCTACCTGAACCCCCTGACCACTACACTCCTCCCTCCAGTACTCACACTACTGACTACTCCCCCACACAAACACAAGGTAGATCGGTGGATTTCACTCACCACTCTAGGCCAGGACTCCATCCATGAAGATCACCCCCCATTCGCTCCTTGGTATCCCCCGCATGGCGCAAACTCTGCCAGCAGCAGCCGCACGCTTGTCTGCACCGAGCACCGCCCCTCCCACTCACACACACGGACCACCTGGCTCAGGCTGGCTGGCTGCACAGGAAAGTTGCTCTGTCTCTGAGACGGTCACTGACGTCACTGGAGGAGGAGGAGGATGATGGCTGGCCTGGCTGGCTGTGCACAGGTGAGTGGCTCAGTCCGAGTGGTCACTGGCGTGAGAGTGAGCGTCACGGTCACTCACTCTGTGCTGACTCTGGACTGGCTGGTGGCTGCGGAGGGAGGCACGGGCGCTGCTCTCAGACTCAGCGTAGTGTGCACCGGGCGGGTGCACTCACTGCCCACACTGACAGGCCTCAGCTCAACTGACGTCACTGGTTGCTAGGCGCGGAGCGGCCCCTAGCCTAGCAACCAGACTGGCAGTGGCAGCCGCAGCCTATGTGTTATCATCAGTGTAATACAATTTATAAGGTGGTGGCGGCGGACAGGCGGAGTCGGCAGAGTGGACTGGTCACTGTTTTTTTTTTCATTCCGGGACATCTGTATTGTCCCGGAATGAGCTGCCCGGTACACGGGACAAAAATCTCTAATCAGGGACAATCCCAGGCAATCCGGGACACATGGGCACCCTAACTGTGTATCATCACTGATGTACTGTGTATCATCACTGATGTACTGTGGATCATCACTGATGTACTATGGACCATCACTGGTGTACTATGGACCATCACTGGTGTACTATGGATCATCACTGGTGTACTATGGATCATCACTGGTGTACTATGGATCATCACTGATGTACTATAGATCATCACTGATGTACTATGGGCCATCACTGGTGTACTATGGATCATCACTGGTGTACTATGGACCATCCCTGATGTTCTGTGGATCATCACTGATGTACTGTGGATCATCACTGGTGTACTATAGATCATCACTGATGTACTATGGGCCATCACTGGTGTACTATGGATCATCACTGATGTACTATAGATCACTGGTGTACTATGGATCATCCCTGGTGTACTATGGATCATCACTGATGTACTGTGGATCATCACTGATGTACTGTGGATCATCACTGATGTACTATGGATCATCACTGATGTACTATGGATCATCACTGATTTACTATGAGCCATCACTGATGTACTATGAGCCATCACTGATGTACTATGGGCCATCACTGATGTACTGTGGATCATCACTGATGTACTATGGATCATCACTGATGTACTTTGGATCATCACTGATGTATTATGGATCATCACTGATGTACTATGGATCATCACTGGTGTACTATGGATCATCACTGGTGTACTATGGATCATCACTGGTGTACTGTGGACCATCACTGATGTACTGTGGATCATCACTGATGTACTGTGGATCATCACTGGTGTACTGTGGATCATCACTGATGTACTGTGGATCATTACTGATGTACTGTGGATCATCACTGATGTACTGTGGATCATCACTGATGTACTATGGATCATCACTGATGTACTATGGATCATCACTGATGTACTATGAGCCATCACTGATGTACTATGGATCATAACTGGTGTACTGAGGATCATCACTGATGTACTCTAGATCATCACTGATGTACTACGGGCCATCACTGGTGTACTATGGATCATCACTGATGTACTATGGATCATCACTGATGTACTATGGATCATCACTGATGTACTATGGATCATCCCTGGTGTACTATGGACAATCACTGATGTACTATGGACCATCTCTGATGTACTGTGGATCATCACTGATGTATTATAGATCATCACTGATGTACTATGGACCATCACTGATGTACTGTGGATCATCACTGATGTACTGTGGATCATCACTGATGTATTATAGATCATCACTGATGTACCATGGATCATCACTGATGTACCAAGGATCATCACTGATGTACTGTGGATCATCACTGATGTACTGTGGATCATCACTGATGTACTGTGGATCATCACTGATGTACTGTGGATCATCACTGATGTACTGTGGATCATTACTGATGTACTGTGGATCATCACTGATGTACTGTGGATCATCACTGATGTACTATGGATCATCACTGATGTACTATGGATCATCACTGATGTACTGTGAGCCATCACTGATGTACTATGGATCATCACTGGTGTACTGAGGATCATCAATGATGTACTATAGATCATCACTGATGTACTACGGGCCATCACTGGTGTACTATGGATCATCACTGATGTACTGTGGATCATCACTGATGTACTATGGATCATCACTGATGTACTATGAGCCATCACTGATGTACTATGGGCCATCACTGATGTACTGTGGATCATAACTGATGTACTATGGATCATCACTGATGTACTATGGATCATCACTGGTGTACTATGGATCATCACTGGTGTACTATGGATCATCACTGATGTACTATGGATCATCACTGATGTACTATGGATCATCACTGGTGTACTATGGATCATCACTGATGTACTATGGATCATCACTGGTGTACTATAGATCATCACTGATGTACTATGGACCATCACTGGTGTACTATGGATCATCACTGGTGTACTGTGGATCATCACTGATATACTGTGGATCATCACTGATGTACTGTGGATCATCACTGATGTACTATAGATCATCACTGATGTACTATGGACCATCACTGGTGGACTATGGATCATCACTGGTGTACTGTGGATCATCACTGATATACTTTGGATCATCACTGATGTACTGTGGATCATCACTGATGTACTATAGATCATCACTGATGTACTATGGGCCATCACTGGTGTACTATGGGCCATCACTGGTGTACTATGGATCATCACTGGTGTACTATGGATCATCACTGGTGTACTTTGGATCATCACTGATGTACTATGAGCCATCACTGATGTACTATGAGCCATCACTGATGTACTATGGATCATCTCTGGTGTACTATGGATCATCACTGATGTACTGTGGATCATCACTGATGTACCGTGGATCATCACTGATGTACTGAGGATCAGCACTGATGTACTGGGGATCATCACTGATGTACTATGGGCCATCACAGGTGTACTATGGATCATCACTGGTGTATTATGGATCATCACTGATGTACTTTGGACCATACCTGATGTACTGTGGATCATCACTGATGTACTGTGGATCATCACTGGTGTACTGTGGATCATCACTGATGTACTGTGGATCATTACTGATGTACTGTGGATCATCACTGATGTACTGTGGATCATCACTGATGTACTATGGATCATCACTGATGTACTATGGATCATCACTGATGTACTATGAGCCATCACTGATGTACTATGGATCATAACTGGTGTACTGAGGATCATCACTGATGTACTCTAGATCATCACTGATGTACTACGGGCCATCACTGGTGTACTATGGATCATCACTGATGTACTATGGATCATCACTGATGTACTATGGATCATCACTGATGTACTATGGATCATCCCTGGTGTACTATGGACAATCACTGATGTACTATGGACCATCTCTGATGTACTGTGGATCATCACTGATGTATTATAGATCATCACTGATGTACTATGGACCATCACTGATGTACTGTGGATCATCACTGATGTACTGTGGATCATCACTGATGTATTATAGATCATCACTGATGTACCATGGATCATCACTGATGTACCAAGGATCATCACTGATGTACTGTGGATCATCACTGATGTACTGTGGATCATCACTGATGTACTGTGGATCATCACTGATGTACTGTGGATCATCACTGATGTACTGTGGATCATTACTGATGTACTGTGGATCATCACTGATGTACTGTGGATCATCACTGATGTACTATGGATCATCACTGATGTACTGTGAGCCATCACTGATGTACTATGGATCATCACTGGTGTACTGAGGATCATCAATGATGTACTATAGATCATCACTGATGTACTACGGGCCATCACTTGTGTACTATGGATCATCACTGATGTACTGTGGATCATCACTGATGTACTATGGATCATCACTGATGTACTATGAGCCATCACTGATGTACTATGGGCCATCACTGATGTACTGTGGATCATAACTGATGTACTATGGATCATCACTGATGTACTATGGATCATCACTGGTGTACTATGGATCATCACTGGTGTACTATGGATCATCACTGATGTACTATGGATCATCACTGATGTACTATGGATCATCACTGGTGTACTATGGATCATCACTGATGTACTATGGATCATCACTGGTGTACTATAGATCATCACTGATGTACTATGGACCATCACTGGTGTACTATGGATCATCACTGGTGTACTGTGGATCATCACTGATATACTGTGGATCATCACTGATGTACTGTGGATCATCACTGATGTACTATAGATCATCACTGATGTACTATGGACCATCACTGGTGGACTATGGATCATCACTGGTGTACTGTGGATCATCACTGATATACTTTGGATCATCACTGATGTACTGTGGATCATCACTGATGTACTATAGATCATCACTGATGTACTATGGGCCATCACTGGTGTACTATGGGCCATCACTGGTGTACTATGGATCATCACTGGTGTACTATGGATCATCACTGGTGTACTTTGGATCATCACTGATGTACTATGAGCCATCACTGATGTACTATGAGCCATCACTGATGTACTATGGATCATCTCTGGTGTACTATGGATCATCACTGATGTACTGTGGATCATCACTGATGTACCGTGGATCATCACTGATGTACTGAGGATCAGCACTGATGTACTGGGGATCATCACTGATGTACTATGGGCCATCACAGGTGTACTATGGATCATCACTGGTGTATTATGGATCATCACTGATGTACTTTGGACCATACCTGATGTACTATGGACCATCCCTGATGTACTATGGACCATCCCTGATGTACTGTGGATCATCACTGATGTACTGTGGATCATCACTGATGTACTGTGGATCATCACTGATGTACTATAAATCATCACTGATGTACTGTGGATCATCACTGATGTACTGTGGATCATCACTGATGTACTATAGATCATCACTGATGTACTATGGGCCAACACTGGTGTACTGTGGATCATCACTGGTGTACTATGGACCATCCCTGATGTACTGTGGATCATCACTGATGTACTGTGGATCATCACCGATGTACTATAGATCATCACCGATGTACTATAGATCATCACTGATGTACTATAGATCATCACTGATGTACTATAGATCATCACTGATGTACTATGGATCATCACTGATGTACTGTGGATCATCACTGATGTACTGTGGATCATCACTGATGTACTATGGACCATCTCTGGTGTACTATGGGCCATAACTGGTGTACTATGGATCATCACTTGTGTACTATGGACCATCACTGATGTACTATGGACCATCACTGATGTACTGTGGATCATCACTGATGTACTATGGATCATCACTGGTGTACTATGGATCATCACTGATGTACTATGGGCCATCACTGATGTACTGTGGATCATCACTGATGTACTGTGGATCATCACTGATGTACTGTGGATCATCACTGATGTACTGTGGATCATCACTGATGTACTATGGATCATCACTGATGTACTATGGACCATCCCTGATGTACTGTGGATCATCACTGATGCACTATGGACCATCCCTGATGTTCTGTGGATCATCACTGATGTACTGTGGATTATCACTGATGTACTGAGGATCATCACTGATGTACTGTGTATCATCACTGATGTACTGTGGATCATCACTGATGTACTGTGGATCATCACTGATGTACTGTGTATAGGGTGACCACATTTCCAAACTGCCATTCAGGGACACCCCCCCCCAAAAATGATGATTTTTGACCAAAAAAAGTGGGTCCTAGGCATCAAGAAGAACAACAATATGGCGCGCAAAGCGCGTCGCGGTGAACAGTGGACATGTCTTAAATTGCGCTAAATATTGGGCGTGGCTTAAAGGGGGTGTTGTTAAAGAGTCTGAGATGACCTATATAGTGCAGAATGTGGTAATGTTAAATTGGGAATGTAGAGTGTATGGTGGTGAGTAGTATGTACAGGAGAGGAGTGCGGAGTGTATGGCGGTGGGTAATATGTACAGGAGAGGAGTGCAAAGTGTATGGCGGTGGGTAGTTAGTGGAGAGAGGAGGAAGAGGAGTGAAATACCACCTCCTGATAGTCTGTCAGCCACTGCTATATTACCTTGGTGGTTGGGCACTTCGAAGGATGTAAGGGGGCACTCTGGAGACACTAAGGGGGCACCTTGGAGGTTGTAAGGGGGGGATGTAAGGGGGCACTCTGGCGGTACTTAGTCAGAGCCTCCTTACATCCTCTGGGGTGCCCCCTTAGTGCCTCCTTACATTCTCCTCCAGAGTGCCCCCTTACATTCTCCTCCAGAGTGCCCCCTTACATCTTCCTCCAGAGTGACCCCCTACATCCTCCTCCAGAGTGCCCCCTTACATTCTTCTCCAGAGTGCCCCCTTACATCCTCCTCCAAAGTGCCCCCTTACATCCTCCTCCAAAGTGCCCCCTTACATCCTCCTCCAAATTGCCCCCTTACATCCTCCTCCAAAGTGCCCCCTTTGTACTACTGTACTAAGGGGCACTCTGGAGAAATGTAAAGGGGCACTCTGGAGAAAGTAAGGGGAGGTAAGGGAGCACTCTGGAGGAAGTAAAGGGAGTCAAGGGAGCACCACTACACTGACCTACCTGACCCCTAAAATGACCTGTCCACTACAATGACCCCTGCACTGACCTACCTGACCCCTAAAATGACCTGTCCACTACACTGAACCCTGCACTGACCCATAAGACCACTATTACCTACCTGGCCTCTACACTGACCTACCTGAACCCCCTGACCACTACACTCCTCCCTCCAGTACTCACACTACTGACTACTCCCCCACACAAACACAAGGTAGATCGGTGGATTTCACTCTCCACTCTAGGCCAGGACTCCATCCATGAAGATCATCCCCCATTCGCTCCTTGGTATCCCCCGCATGGCCCAAACTCCGCCAGCAGCAGCCGCATGCTCGTCTGCACCGAGCACCGCCCCTCCCACTCACACACACGGACCGCCTGGCTCAGGCTGGCTGGCTGCACAGGAAAGTTGCTCTGTCTCTGAGATGGTCACTGACGTCACTGGAGGAGGAGGAGGACGATGGCTGGCCTGGCTGGCTGTGCACAGGTGAGTGGCTCAGTCTGAGTGGTCACTGGTGTGAGAGTGAGCGTCACGGCCACTCACTCTGTGCTGGCTCTGGACTGGCTGGTGGCTGCGGAGGGAGGCACGCACGCTGCTCTCAGACTCAGCGTAGTGTGCGCCGGGCGGGTGCACTCACTGCCCACACTGACAGGCCTTAACTCAACTGACGTCACTGGTTGCTAGACGCGGAGCGGCCCCTAGCCTAGCAACCAGACTAGCAGTGGCAGCCGCAGCCTATGTGTTATCATCAGTGTAATACAATTTATAAGGTGGTGGCGGCGGACAGGCGGAGTCGGCAGAGTGGACTGGTCACTGTTTTTTTTTCATTCCGGACATCTGTATTGTCCCGGAATAAACTGCTCGTCACACGGGACAAAAATCTCTAATCAGGGACAATCCCGGGCATCACTGGTGTACTATAGATCATCACTGATGTACTATGGGCCATCACTGGTGTACTATGGATCATCACTGGTGTACTATGGATCATCACTGATGTACTATGGGCCATCCCTGATGTACTGTGGATCATCACTGATGTACTGCGGATCATCACTGATGTACTATGGATCATCACTGATGTACTATGGATCATCACTGGTGTACCATGGATCATCACTGATGTACCGTGGATTATCACTGATGTACCGTGGATCATCACTGATGTACCGTGGATCATCACTGATGTACCGAGGATCATCACTGATGTACCGTGGATCATCACTGATGTACCGTGGATCATCACTGATGTACTATAGATCATCACTGGTGTACTATGGGCCATCACTGGTGTACTATGGGCCATCACTGGTGTACTATGGATCATCACTGGTGTACTATGGATCATCACTGATATACTATAGATCATCACTGATGTACTGTGGATCATCACTGATGTACTGTGGATCATCACTGATGTACTATAGTTCATCACTGATGTACTATAGTTCATCACTGATGTACTATGGGCCATCACTGATGTACTATGGACCATCACTAGTGTACTATGGATCATCAATGATGTACTATGGACCATCCCTGATGTACTATGGACCATCCCTGATGTACTGTGGATCCTCACTGATGTACTGTGGATCATCACTGATGTACTATAGATCATCACTGATGTACTATGGGCCATCACTGGTGTACTATGGGCCATCACTGGTGTACTATGGGCCATCACTGGTGTACTATGGATCATCACTGGTGTACTGTGGACCATCACTGGTGTACTGTGGATCATCACTGGTGTACTGTGGATCATCACTGGTGTACTATAAATCATCACTGGTGTACTATGGATCATCACTGGTGTACTATGGACCATCCCTGATGTACTGTGGATCATCACTGATGTACTATAGTTCATCACTGATGTACTGTGGATCATCACTGATGTACTATAGATCATCACTGATGTACTATGGACCATCACTGATGTACTATGGACCATCACTGATGTACTGTGGATCATCACTGATGTACTGTGGATCATCACTGATGTACTGTGGATCATCATTGGTGTACTATGGGCCATCACTGATGTACTATGGATCATCACTGATGTACTATGGATCATCACTGGTGTACTATGGATCATCACTGATGTACCGTGGATCATCACTGATGTACCGAGGATCATCACTGATGTACCGTAGATCATCACTGATGTACCGTGGATCATCACTGATGTACTATAGATCATCACTGGTGTACTATGGATCATCACTGTTGTCCTGTGGACCATCCCTGATGTACTGTGGATCATCACTGATGTACTGTGGATCATCACTGATGTACTATGGGCCATCACAGGTGTACTATGGGCCATCACAGGTGTACTATGGATCATCACTGATGTACTATGGACCATCCCTGATGTACTGTGGACCATCCCTGATGTACTGTGGACCATCACTGATGTACTGTGGATCATCACTGATGTACTGTGGATCATCACTGATATACTATAGATAATCACTGATGTACTATGGACCATCACTGGTGTACTATGGATCATCACTGGTGTACTGTGGATCATCACTGATATACTGTGGATCATCACTGATGTACTGTGGATCATCACTGATGTACTATAGATCATCACTGATGTACTATGGGCCATCACTGGTGTACTATGGGCCATCACTGGTGTACTATGGATCATCACTGGAGTACTATGGATCATCACTGGTGTACTATGGATCATCACTGATGTACTATGAGCCATCACTGATGTACTATGAGCCATCACTGATGTACTATGGATCATCTCTGGTGTACTATGGATCATCACTGATGTACTGTGGATCATCACTGATGTAACGTGGATCATCACTGATGTACTGAGGATCAGCACTGATGTACTGGGGATCAGCACTGATGTACTGTGGATCATCAATGATGTACTGTGGATCATCACTGATGTACTGTGGATCATCACTGATGAACTATGGGCCATCACAGGTGTACTATGGATCATCACTGGTGTACTATGGATTATCACTGATGTACTTTGGACCATCCCTGATGTACTATGGACCATCCCTGATGTACTATGGACCATCCCTGATGTACTGTGGATCATCACTGATGTACTGTGGATCATCACTGATGTACTGTGGATCATCACTGATGTACTATAAATCATCACTGATGTACTGTGGATCATCACTGATGTACTGTGGATCATCACTGATGTACTATAGATCATCACTGATGTACTATGGGCCATCACTGGTGTACTGTGGATCATCACTGGTGTACTATGGACCATTCCTGATGTACTGTGGATCATCACTGATGTACTGTGGATCATCACCGATGTACTATAGATCATCACCGATGTACTATAGATCATCACCGATGTACTATAGATCATCACTGATGTACTATAGATCATCACTGATGTACTATAGATCATCACCGATGTACTATGGATCATCACTGATGTACTGTGGATCATCACTGATGTACTGTGGATCATCCCTGATGTACTATGGACCATCTCTGGTGTAATATGGGCCATCACTGGTGTACTATGGATCATCACTGGTGTACTATGGACCATCACTGATGTACTATGGACCATCACTGATGTACTGTGGATCATCACTGATGTACTATGGATCATCACTGGTGTACTATGGACCATCACTGATGTACTATGGGCCATCACTGATGTACTGTGGATCATCACTGATGTACTGTGGATCATCACTGATGTACTGTGGATCATCACTGATGTACTGTGGATCATCACTGATGTACTATGGATCATCACTGATGTACTATGGATCATCACTGGTGTACCGTGGATCATCACTGATGTACCGAGGATCATCACTGATGTACCGTGGATCATCACTGATGTACCGTGGATCATCACTGATGTACTATAGATCATCACTGGTGTACTATGGATCATCACTGTTGTCCTGTGGACCATCCCTGATGTACTGTGGATCATCAATGATGTACTGTGGATCATCACTGATGTACTATGGGCCATCACAGGTGTACTATGGGCCATCACAGGTGTACTATGGATCATCACTGATGTACTATAGACCATCCCTGATGTACTGTGGACCATCCCTGATGTACTGTGGACCATCACTGATGTACTGTGGATCATCACTGATGTACTGTGGATCATCACTGATGTACTATAGATCATCACTGATGTACTATGGACCATCACTGGTGTACTATGGATCATCACTGGTGTACTGTGGATCATCACTGATATACTGTGGATCATCACTGATGTACTGTGGATCATCACTGATGTACTATAGATCATCAATGATGTACTATGGGCCATCACTGGTGTACTATGGATCATCACTGGTGTACTATGGATCATCACTGATATACTATGGACCATCCCTGATGTACTATGGACCATCCCTGAGGTACTTTGGATCATCACTGATGTACTGTGGATCATCACTGATGTACTATAGATCATCACTGATGTACTATGGGCCATCACTGGTGTACTATGGGCCATCACTGGTGTACTATGGATCATCACTGGTGTACTATGGATCATCACTGGTGTACTATGGATCATCACTGATGTACTATGAGCCATCACTGATGTACTATGAGCCATCACTGATGTACTATGGATCATCTCTGGTGTACTATGGATCATCACTGATGTACTGTGGATCATCACTGATGTACCGTGGATCATCACTGATGTACTGAAGATCAGCACTGATGTACTGGGGATCAGCACTGATGTACTGTGGATCATCAATGATGTACTGTGGATCATCACTGATGTACTGTGGATCATCACTGATGTACTATGGGCCATCACAGGTGTACTATGGATCATCACTGGTGTACTATGGATCATCACTGATGTACTTTGGACCATCCCTGATGTACTATGGACCATCCCTGATGTACTGTGGATCATCACTGATGTACTGTGGATCATCACTGATGTACTGTGGATCATCACTGATGTACTATAAATCATCACTGATGTACTGTGGATCATCACTGATGTACTGTGGATCATCACTGATGTACTATAGATCATCACTGATGTACTATGGGCCATCACTGGTGTACTGTGGATCATCACTGGTGTACTATGGACCATCCCTGATGTACTGTGGATCATCACTGATGTACTGTGGATCATCACCGATGTACTATAGATCATCACCGATGTACTATAGATCATAACTGATGTACTATAGATCATCATGGATGTACTATAGATCATCACCGATGTACTATGGATCATCACTGATGTACTGTGGATCATCACTGATGTACTGTGGATCATCACTGATGTACTATGGACCATCTCTGGTGTACTATGGGCCATCACTGGTGTACTATGGATCATCACTGGTGTACTATGGACCATCACTGATGTACTATGGACCATCACTGATGTACTGTGGATCATCACTGATGTACTATGGATCATCACTGGTGTACTATGGACCATCACTGATGTACTATGGGCCATCACTGATGTACTGTGGATCATCACTGATGTACTGTGGATCATCACTGATGTACTGTGGATCATCACTGATGTACTGTGGATCATCACTGATGTACTATGGATCATCACTGATGTACTATGGACCATCCCTTTTTTTTTTTTATTAATTTTCAACAGTATAATAAACATTTACAAATTGTACCATAGCATTAAAAAAAAATTTTTTATACATACATTTAAAAACCCACTTATTCGGTCTCGGCTTTTTCACACCTCATTATCTTTACCTAATCTATCATAGAGGATACCTGTCCCAAAGAATCCTTCTATATTGTATTGTCCCCTTATATAATCAGTCGATTTTAGTTGGTCGTTGACTCAGCAGGAGGTACATAGAGAACGAGAGGTAGGGAAAGAGAGAGAGAGAGAGAGGAAGAAAGAAAGAGAGAGAGGGGGGAGAGAGGGAAGAAAAAAAAAAAGGAAGAAAAAAATAAAGAAGAAGAAAGAAAAAGAGAAGAGGGGATCCACCCCAACAAAGTGAAGGTGACTTAAGTGCCAACATTACCCACAACATTTATCCACTAAAATATACCCCTATCCTACAAAAAGAACAACTAAAGTGGGTGCCTAAATTATGTTCATTAAATGAATTAAATTATTCCCCATTTACAATCTAAGTGCATCCTAATAAGAGACAGCCATTTTAGACTGTCTTCCAACAGATCTTCTGTTTAACCCCAAGTGTATCTGAAAAAAAGTGCCTAAAAAGTATTCATTAAGTTAAATCAATTATTCCCCATTTACAATCTAAGTGTTATCCAATAAAAGGCAGCCACTATAGACTGCCTACAAACAGATCTTCTATTTAAACCCTAGTGTATTTGTGTAAATCAAAAAAAATAAAAAATTGAATCTCTTATAGTGCCCTAATTAATATAGTATCCTACGAGGACTTAGCATTTCAAGCCTAATAGTGAAGGAAAAAAAATAAAAAAAATAAAAAAAATAAAATAAAAAAAATGAATCTCTTATAGTGCCTTAATTAATCTAATATCCTAAGAGGACTAGGCCTTCAAAGCCTAATAGTGAGGAAAAAAAATTATATTAAAAAGTGCCTAACAGGTATTCATTAAGTTGGATAAATTATTCCCCATTTACAATCTAAGTGTTATCCAATAAAAGGCAGCCACTATAGACTGCCTACAGACAGATCTTCTATTTAAACCCTAGCATATTTGTGTAAAAAAAAAAAAAAAAAAAATTGAATCTTTTATAGTGCCCTAATTAATATAATATCCTAAGAGGACTTGGCCTTCCAAGCCTAATAGTGAAAAAAAAAATATGTATGTTTTTATCCCTCCCCATCCACTACTCCCTCCCCGACCACCTCTGAATCCCTGAACTTCCTCCATCCCCCCCAGATCCTATCCCATTTTCTCCTCGTCTCATTATGATTTGACATCAACTCCTCCATCAGACTGATTCTGTCTATTTCTTTCCTCCATTCACCTATTGTAGGGACCTCCTTTTCCTTCCATTTCCTTGGTATAAGCACCTTTGCCCCATTTAACAAATATGGGATCAGAGTCTCCCTGTACTTATTCTTTGATTGCCCCGTGTTGTGAAATAGACAGTACCAAGGGTCGAATTTTACTTCCAGTCCACTTATTCTCTTTATCCACTTTAATATTTCCTTCCAGTATTCTTGTATCAATGGGCATAGCCACCAAATGTGGGCATGAGTTCCCTCCCCCCCACACTCCCTTCAACATAAAGGTGACTCCTGCTTATTTATTCTATGTACTTTCATTGGTACAAAATACCATTTAGTCAACAGTTTATAGTTCATCTCTTTTATATTTGCCTCTATTGACGTAGAGTGGACATATTCTAAGATCTGTCTCTTCTTATCTTTGGTTATGGTTTGATTAAGTTCCTCTTCCCAGCTACTCAAAGCTCTACACAAATCAGGTCCCCTTGTGGGAGTCAAAATCCCATATATGTTTGATATTCCCTGTCTTCCAGTACCTCCTACTTCAGTAAGTTTTTCCCAGGCGTTTAACTCACTTCTCGATCGGAGGGGTCTAGGTAAATGATTTGTGAAGTGTTGAATTTGGATATATCTCCAGCTATCACCCCTCTCTAATCCATATTTCTCTCGAAGTTCCAGAATTGGACATAGAGTGTTCCCCTTCAGTACATCCTTTAAAAGCAATGTATCCCCCGCTGCCCAACGCAAGAACGCCCCACCCTCTCTCCCCGGAGAGAAGTAGTCCGTTCCTGTGAGGGGCATCAGCGGGCTATTACATTGCCATTTCTTTACTTTACACACTCTATCCCAAATTCTAAAAGTTTCTTTAGTTATTGAAGGTAATTCTTGGGTAAAGCCTCTAAATTGATTTGGTATCCATATCAACCTTCCTAGTTTTTTCCTACACAGACTCTCCTCAACTTCTACCCACTTTTTCTCCTGTTGTTTGGTTCCTTGGACCCAATCTAATATCCTCCTTAAAACAGCTGCCACATAATATCTTTTCATGTCAGGGAAGTTTAATCCTCCATCCTGTCTAGAACTAGTCAAGATTTCGGTAGATATGCAGGGTCTCTTTTCCTTCCAAATAAACTTCCCTATTATTTTCCTCAATATTTTAAAGAATGTATCAGGGATTTTAATCGGGAGAGTTTGAAATACATACAGAGCTTTAGGTAGTATCATCATTTTTACTGTGTTGATCCTACCCCACCACAAAAGTTTTTCTATTGGATATCTCTTCAATTCTAATTTTATTTTATTTAATAGCGGGATATAATTATCTTCATATAAGTCTCTTTCCCTGTTAGATAGGACTATTCCTAGATATTTCATTCCCCTCTGTTTCCAGTTGAATGGGTAAAGGTCCACAAGGTCTCTCCGCTCCGATGCACCTAAGGATACACCCATAATCTCAGTCTTCTCTTTATTAATTTTTAAATTTGAGATCTCCTCATAGATCTCATATTCCTTTATTATCTTGGGTAGTGATTGACTTGGGTTTGTTATATACAGCATCATGTCGTCAGCGAACGCAGAGACCTTATGTTCCCTCCCTTCCACCTTGACCCCCTCTATCTCCTGATTGGCTCGTAACGTTATCATAAATACTTCTAAAGATAGAACAAAAAGAAGGGGTGATAACGGGCATCCCTGTCGGGTCCCGTTAAACAAAGGGAACCTCTCCGAAAGAGCTCCATTAACCCGTACCTGAGCTGAGGGTTTAGAGTACAGTGCTGCTATCCAGCTGACTATCCTTGGCCCCAAACCAATATGCCTCAGAGTAGATATCATATTATCCCAGTCAAGCCTATCGAATGCCTTTTCGGCATCGACTGACAGAAACAATGTTGGTGTCCTATGTTTTTTAACTTTTTGAATCAGAAGGACAGTTCTAAGTATGCAATCTCTTGTTTCTCTCCCTGGAACAAACCCCGCCTGATCTTTCTCTACTAAACCCGACATTAGAGGTTTCAATCTCTCCGCTAATATTTTTGCATAGATTTTGATGTCAACGTTGATCAAGGATATAGGTCGATAGCTGGAGCATACTATGGGATCCTTCCCCTCCTTCTCTACAAGAACTATGTGGGCCCCCAGTGCTTCCTCACGTAATGTCTTTCCTCCACCTATGGAATTCATTTTCTTCTGGAAGAACGGAAGTAAAATCTCCACATATCTTTTATAGTAAAGGGAGGTAAACCCATCTGGGCCGGGGCTCTTACCCATCTTCATATTTTTAATTGTTTGCGTTATTTCCTCTCTCGATATTTCTGTTTCCAATTTACTAATACTTTCTTCTGGTATTTCCGGAAATGTAATCATTTTCAAGTACTCTTTAATTTTTCTACTTCTATTATAAGATTCTATTGGGGCCTGTTCTTTGTTTACATTATATAATTCCTGATAATAATCCTGGAAGATATTTATAATCTCCTTCGTGGAATGCCTCATCTCACCTTTATTGTTTTTCATCTTTGATATAAAATTTTGAGTGTTCCTAGGCTTAATTGTCCTTACAAGTAATTTACCTGGTTTATTACCCATAACATAGAATTTCTTACTCATATTATTAAATGCCCATTTAGTTTCTTTTTCTAATACCTCCTTTAATTTTTCTCTTTTCCCAGTCAATGTTATTAAGATTTGACCTTCCTGACTTACTTTGTGCTTTTGTTCTAGGTCCTTAATTTCTTCTAGTAGGGTCTTGTCTTTGGGCCTGTCTTCTTTTTTTCCTCTTAATCCCCTCTTCTATCAATCTGCCTCTCATATATACTTTTTGTTTTTCCCATAATACCAGTGGGTCAACATTTTCTACATCATTCTCTTTGAAGAAGCAGACTATGTCCTTTTCTAGATCTTCCGAGATCTTCTTATTATTTAACAGGGTTTCATCAAGTCTCCACGCTCTCTGGCCCGCCGGGATTTCCCTTAAAGCAAGGGTCAATTTGACCGGCGCATGATCAGAGATCGTTACCGTCTTTATTTCTACCCTCCTTAGACCTTTTAATAACTGATGATCTATCAGAATATGATCAATTCTAGAGTATGATCTATGTACTGGAGAATAATATGTATAGTCCTTCTCTTTTGGATGTGTAATTCTCCAGGCCTCAACTAAATGCATTTGATGTATTTTAGATTTTACAGATCTCAGGTGTTTACCTGCGGACCTCAATGATATAGGTTGTGTGTCTAAGACAGGATCAAAAACAAAGTTAAAATCCCCGGCAAGTATCACCTTTCCCTCTTTAAAGACCTCCAGTCTATTCAAGATTTTCTTTAAATACACTGAGGGCCGTACATTCGGGCAGTATACATTTGCCAATGTGAACCTTATATTAAACAAAGAGCCCTTGACAAAAGTAAATCGCCCCTCAGGATCTAACTCCACAGCATCCACTGTGAAGCATGTATTCCTGTCGAATCCAATCGCCGTTCCCTTAGACCTTTTATTAGAAGAATAACTATGTATCCATATAGGATACTCTTTTGAATTCAATCTAGTCTTTGATGTCCACTTTAAATGTGTTTCCTGAAGAAACACTAAGTTTGCCGATTCTCCCCTCATCTCTTGCAAGATCTGGTATCGCTTATTTGGGCAATTTAATCCCCGCACATTATATGTAACTATTTTCAGAGTTTCCATTTCTATAATTAATTTCTTTCATTGTGACCCAATTGTTATACAACAGACATGTGCCGGGTCGAAGGGGCATTAACAGATCTATTACCTCCAACAAACCTTCAGACCATAACCCCTTAGAACTAGTCCTCATAAATTTTTGATGAACAGCCTCCTCTCTGGTATATTTCAGCGTCAGTAGGAAAAGCCGAGACCACATATACCCCCCTCCCCCCACCCCCATTCACATTGCAAATCAATGTTTTGAGTCCTTTGGCGTGATCCCACCCCGGCAATCTGCCAGGTGGGAGCCGCCTCTGGGCTTCGCATCTGTCCCCCCGCTCCCCGGGGTCTACCCAAAATTGGAAAGGCCCCAGAGCGCAGGCGGGCATTCCCTCTCCAAACCTCCCTCTCAGGAGAATACAGAATCATACTTTTAATCTCTACACCTTATCTTCCTTCATCTCTCTCCCTCCACACCCTTCCCCAACCCTCTTCCTTCCCCTTCTATCAGTTCAATTTACCTCCCTCCTCCACCCCTTTATCTCCTTAACACTAAGTTCGTTTCCAGTCCTGATCCTTCCACTTTCTCCATACTGGGGGTCTCTTTTCCCATGGACCATCCCTGATGTACTGTGGATCATCACTGATGTACTATGGACCATCCCTGATGTACTGTGGATCATCACTGATGTACTGTGGATTATCACTGATGTACTGAGGATCATCACTGATGTACTGTGTATCATCACTGATGTACTGTGGATCATCACTGATGTACTGTGGATCATCACTGATGTACTGTGTATAGGGTGACCACATTTCCAAACTGCCATTCAGGGACACCCACCCAAAAATGATGATTTTTGACCAAAAAAAGTGGGTCCTAGGCATCAAGAAGAACAACAATATGGCGCGCAAAGCACGTCGCGGTGAACAGTGGACATGTCTTAAGATGCGCTAAATATTGGGCGTGGCTTAAAGGGGGTGTTGTTAAAGAGTCTGAGATGACCTATATAGTGCAGAATGTGGTAATGTTAAATAGGGAATGTAGAGTGTATGGTGGTGAGTAGTATGTACAGGAGAGGAGTGCGGAGTGTATGGCGGTGGGTAATATGTACAGGAGAGGAGTGCAAAGTGTATGGCGGTGGGTAGTTAGTGGAGAGAGGAGGAAGAGGAGTGAAATACCACCTCCTGATAGTCTGTCAGCCACTGCTATATTACCTTGGTGGTGGGGCACTTCGAAGGATGTAAGGGGGCACTCTGGAGACACTAAGGGGGCACCTTGGAGGTTGTAAGGGGGGATGTAAGGGGGCACTCTGGCGGTACTTAGTCAGAGCCTCCTTACATCCTCCGGGGTGCCCCCTTAGTGCCTCCTTACATTCTCCTCCAGAGTGCCCCCTTACATTCTCCTCCAGAGTGCCCCCTTACATCTTCCTGCAGAGTACCCCCTTACATCCTCCTCCAGAGTGCCCCCTTACATTCTTCTCCAGAGTGCCCCCTTACATCCTCCTCCAAAGTGCCCCCTTACATCCTCCTCCAAAGTGCCCCCTTACATCCTCCTCCAAATTGCCCCCTTACATCCTCCTCCAAAGTGCCCCCTTTGTACTACTGTACTAAGGGGCACTCTGGAGAAATGTAAAGGGGCACTCTGGAGAAAGTAAGGGGAGGTAAGGGAGCACTCTGGAGGAAGTAAAGGGAGTCAAGGGAGCACCACTACACTGACCTACCTGACCCCTAAAATGACCTGTCCACTACAATGACCCCTGCACTGACCTACCTGACCCCTAAAATGACCTGTCCACTACACTGAACCCTGCACTGACCCACCAGACCACTATTACCTACCTGACCTCTACACTGACCTACCTGAACCCCCTGACCACTACACTCCTCCCTCCAGTACTCACACTACTGACTACTCCCCCACACAAACACAAGGTAGATTGGTGGATTTCACTCTCCACTCTAGGCCAGGACTCCATCCATGAAGATCATCCCCCATTCGCTCCTTGATATCCCCCGCATGGCTCAAACTCTGCCAGCAGCAGCCGCATGCTCGTCTGCACCGAGCACCGCCCCTCCCACTCACACACACGGACCGCCCGGCTCAGGCTGGCTGGCTGCACAGGAAAGTTGCTCTGTCTCTGAGACGGTCACTGATGTCACTGGAGGAGGACGATGGCTGGCCTGGCTGGCTATGCACAGGTGAGTGGCTCAGTCTGAGTGGTCACTGGCGTGAGAGTGAGCGTCACGGTCACTCACTCTGTGCTGGCTCTGGACTGGCTGGTGGCTGCGGAGGGAGGTGCGCACGCTGCTCTCAGACTCAGGCAACGGAAGCTGAAAGACAGAGGTTGCCAGACAGAGAGGACGTGTGTACCTAGCTCCTGACTTCCAGGGCTGCATTGCTTCTCTCCCCAGGACTCTCCCCCCTATTCTCCCCTATTTTCCCCCTGGCTCTCTCCCCTGCTCTCACCCTTGTCCCCCCTTGCTCTCACCCTTGTCCCCCCGGTTCTCTCCCCCCCCTCCATCCAGCGGGACCCCAATCCATACGAGCCCCCCCGCCCGCCAGACACCTCCTCCCGCAGCCGCCGCCGGGCAAGTCCGAGGCTGCGGCCTAACATCACTCATCCCACGGTCCCCCCCTCTGGCGCCTCCCTCACAGACCGGCAGCACCCCTGGCCTAGCTCACCGAGCTACATCCGAGCCCTCCACCCGCCACCGAGGCCATTCATCCGCCGCCGGCGGAACCCCCCTCCACCCGCAGCCACCGACAGGAAAGTCCGCGGCTGCGGCCTAGCCACATTCGATCCCCCTTCCAGCATCCGGATCATCCAAGGAGCCACCCTACGGCACTCACCCTCTCGCGGAGCCCCCCAGAGGAGTCAGCAGGCCCCGAAGCAGCAATAGCTGCTACCTGCCCAGCAGGATAGACCGCGGCTTCGGCCTAGACCCGGCCGCGGCGGCCATCTTGGGACACCCAGCCCCAGCCCTCAAACTCCTCTCCCGGCCCCCTGGAATATTCTGACCCGGGATAACTACCGGTTCGCATCCACTCACGGGTCACTTGCCGGTGGCTCCCACTGGGTCGCTCACAAAAGGCAGCCGGGAGGATGAAATGGATATTCGGCCCAGTAAGTAGCGGCCATCTTGATACACCCAGAGTCTTTCCCCAACACTGACAAAAAAAAAAAAAAACGTATTTTTTCTCTCTATTCCTACTAATTCCCCACCCCACCCCCATTACTATCTTCACAATACTCTTCAATAACTCTACTACTTATGACTGATCGCCCCCCCCCCTGACGTACTCAGGCTGCCCCAACCTACAGCATCGACCGCCGCCACTACGCGATCTCCCCAGACCCACACACACGGCCAAGCATAACGGACGTGTGCGATAGGCCCCCGAGGCTCACCACTTCGCAGAGCAATCCGCACGCACGGTCCAGGGAAGCGGACGTGTGTGACAGGAGCCCTGACCTCATCGCTTCACAGAGCAATCCACACATACGGTCAAGCGTAACAGACGTGTGTGGCAGGAGCTCTGGCCATACAGGAACCCCCTTGGACTCTGGCGTTTCGCTCCTCCAGCAAACGTTAACCTGACGACCTGGGGCTTCCACGGGACCCCACTCTCCCCAAGCTCAGATCCCCCAGCTCACCACCGCTTCACCCACAGCCGCCGACTGCCACCTGCCGCCATCCGGGCGCCCATTTCTAGACTGTTAGAACTACAGGACAGACCGCGGCTGTGGCCTAGCTCCGGCCATCACTCTACACCCTCCCCGAGTCTCTCTCCAGCAGGCCCGCGTGTGCCGACCGGGTAAGTACATCGGGGCACCACCAACTAGTAGCGAGTTGATCCAGGGTTTACCCGATCGCCCCTCGGGGGGTCAGGAAGGAATTTTTCCCCTGCTGCAGCAATTGGCCAGACTCGGCTGGTGGTTTTTGCCTTCCTCTGGACCAACGGGAGGGCGGTTTAGGTCATTGGGCCCCATCCATCATCCCCATCACCTTTTCCTCCCATCATGTGCATCTTTAAATACTCAGCGGACACCCTCCGCAGGCTAAGGAATACCGCCCCAACACTTCCAACCGCCACCCAAAAAATCCTACAAAAAGAACAACTGCTTAGGATCAATCGACAATCGACTATCAAAACCACAAAGACACCACTTCATCTACAAGATTTATCATGCGCCTTGATTAACACCAGATCGGCAGTCAAGCACAGACAGGAAATTCACGATTTCATCACGCAAAACGACATAGATTGCCTCTTTATCACGGAAAGTTGGCTAACACCGGATTGTAACACCGTCCTAACGGAACTAGTACCTGGGAACTACCGCATCCTAACTGAGCACAGAATAGGACAAAGAGGAGGAGGCCTAGCAGTTATCTTCAAATCGCACCTCTCTCTTACCAAACCAACCCTACAGAACTCATTGCCATTCATGGAAACACTCACCCTGCAACTCCAAACAACACCCCATGACACCATTCACATACTGCTAAGCTACAGACCACCAGGACCGAAGACAAATCTCCTCACACCCTTCACCGAATTCTTCTCGACATACACTTTAAAAACCAAAAAGTTTTTACTACTCGGGGACTTTAACCTCTGGGCTAACACCACTCAGGACCCCATCGCCACCGCCTGTATCAACCAATTGGAAGAACTAGGGTTGCAGCAACTGATAAATGCACCCACGCATGGATCGGGTCACATTCTTGACCTCATCTTCAAACAAAATATGGACATCAACATACTGGACAACATGCCGTTACCATGGACGGACCACCATGCTATCAAATTCAAATTTACCACCAGCACCATCTCCCAAAAACCGGAAGACTCAACAAAAACATACTGGACAAGATCTCAGAAGAAACTACACTCAAAACTTTTCAAAACCACTCTATCAAAAAAAATAGGAACGCTAAAGCATAACCGCTCAACGGAACAAACACTCAACTCCTTAAACAAAATATTACTACAAACAGCGGACACAGTCGCTCCGAGACGCAGAGCACACATCCGTAAAAACAACTCGGGCTGGTTTAGTGACACTCTTACGCTACTGAAGCAAGAACGCAGAAGAGCTGAAGGAGCCTGGAGAAGAAACCCAACGGAGGAAAACCACACAAACTACAAAGCACTCACTAAGAAATATCACAAAGCAATTTTTAAAGCAAAAAAGGAACATTTCTCAAACACCATAAAAAAAGCCCTAAACCGGCCTCGTGAACTCTTCAAACTAGTCACTCGGACCATGAATCCTACCTGTCTAGAGCCTCCAGCAAACGAAACCCAAGAGTTCTGCAATGAGCTATCGGATTTTTTTATCGACAAAATCGAAAATATTCGGGAAATAATACAACAGAAAAAAACAACCAACTTCACACACCCAAGGCAAACAGAGAAAATCAATACGAACATTATACAACTAGCAAAATTTTCGTTGGTCCCGATCACCATTGACACCACCAAAAACATCATCAGAAGCCTCAGAGACACTACATCGTCAAATGACATAATTCCCACAAAACTCCTGAAAGAATGTACCGACATTTTAGCTCCTACCATTACACACATCGTAAATCTATCATTCAAAGAAGGTTTGGTTCCGAACTCCCTCAAGCAAGGTATAATCAAACCCCTCCTAAAGAAACCCAATCTTGACCCTAAGGACCCAAATTACCGCAGACCGGTAACAAGCCTCAACACCATTTCCAAGATCATGGAGAAAGCGGTAGTACAACAGCTACAAGGCCATTTGGACACTTACAAACTCTTGGATCCACTACAATCAGGCTTCCGCCCAGGCCATGGCACAGAAACGGCACTTCTCAAAATATGGGATGACGTCCTCGAAGCCGCAGATGACGGAGAGTCATGTCTCCTGGTGCTGCTGGACCTCAGTGCAGCGTTCGACACAGTAGACCACAAAACTCTACTCATTCGGCTTAAAGAAGTAGCAGGAGTCGCAGACCCTGACCTTCCTTGGTTCGCTTCCTTTCTTGAGAATCGTTCTCAGACAGTGAAATTAGGTGCCTTCACCTCTGAAACTCGCGCAATTTCTTGCGGAGTCCCTCAAGGATCACCACTGTCACCCCTTCTCTTTAACATCTACCTCCGCCCACTCCTAAAAATCATTAGCAAACAGGACCTATGCTACCACTCATACGCGGACGACACCCAACTCTACTTTCGTATCACTGGAAAAAAAGACCAATATCACGGATTGGAAAAGTGCCTCACATTGATCGATGATTGGATGACTGAGAGTTCACTTAAACTCAACGGATCCAAAACAGAACTGCTTCTCCTCCACGCTAACCGAAAGACAAAAACTAAAACCTCTTGGACACCACCCACCATTCTCGGACAGACCATCACCCCGAGCACCAAAGTCAAAAGTCTCGGAGTCATCTTTGACTCGGAGATGTCGATGGACGCTCAAATAGGATCAGTAATCAGCGGATCTCATTATCTCCTCCGCCTGCTGCGTAGACTCATTCCCTTCATCCCAGAAGAGGACACAGCAGTAGTAGTTGGATCAATTATCAACTCCCAGCTCGACTACGCAAACTCCCTCTACCTCGGACTACCCAAATACCAAATGTCACGCCTACAAGTCGTCCAGAACACGGCAGCCAGACTGATAACAGGAAAAAAACCCTGGGAATCCATCACCCCTGCACTGAGGACCCTTCATTGGTTAGCCGTAAAGGATCGGGTCACATTCAAGACCCTCTGCCTCACCCACAAGTGCACACAAGGAATCGCTCCGCAATATTTATGCGAGAAGATAAAGCATTACAACCCCAAACGCAGTCTCCGATCAACAAACCAAAACCTCCTTCACATCCCTAAATTTCGCTACAAATCAAAGGGAGAACGAAGATTTGCAGTCCAAGGACCACGGCTATGGAACGCGCTACCCACGGATATCCGTATGGAAGAAAACCATCGGGCCTTTAGGAAAAAACTTAAGACCCACCTCTTCTGATGGATCATGAAGCTACTGGATGCAAAGCGCCTTGAGGCGATTTAGTTCGCATTTGTTAGCGCTATACAAGTTTTTCACTCACTCACTCACTCACACACTCACTCAGCGTAGTGTGCGCCGGGCGGGTGCACTCACTGCCCACACTTACAGGCCTCAACTCAACTGACGTCACTGGTTGCTAGACGTGGAGCGGCCCCTTGCCTAGCAACCAGACTAGCAGTGGCAGCCGCAGCCTATGTGTTATCATCAGTGTTATACAATTTATAAGGTGGTGGCGGCGGACAGGCGGAGTCGGCAGAGTGGACTGGTCACTGTTTTTTTTTTCATTCCGGACATCTGTATTGTCCCGGAATGAGCTGCCCGGGACATGGGTCAAAAATCTCTAATCAGGGACAATCCCGGGCATCACTGGTGTACTATAGATCATCACTGATGTACTATGGGCCATCACTGGTGTACTATGGATCATCACTGGTGTACTATGGATCAACACTGATGTACTATGGGCCATCCCTGATGTACTGTGGATCATCACTGATGTATTGTGGATCATCACTGATGTACTGTGGATCATCACTGATGTACTATGGATCATCACTGATGTACTATGGATCATCACTGGTGTACCATGGATCATCACTGATGTACCGTGGATTATCACTGATGTACCGTGGATCATCACTGATGTACCGTGGATCATCACTGATGTACCAAGGATCATCACTGATGTACCGTGGATCATCACTGATGTACCGTGGATCATCACTGATGTACCATGGATCATCACTGATGTACTATAGATCATCACTGGTGTACTATGGGCCATCACTGGTGTACTATGGGCCATCACTGGTGTACTATGGATCATCACTGGTGTACTATGGATCATCACTGATATACTATAGATCATCACTGATGTACTGTGGATCATCACTGATGTACTGTGGATCATCACTGATGTACAGTGGATCATCACTGATGTACTATAGTTCATCACTGATGTACTATGGGCCATCACTGTTTTTCTATGGGCCATCACTGGTGTACTATGGATCATCACTGATGTACTATGGACCATCCCTGATGTACTATGGACCATCCCTGATGTACTGTGGATCCTCACTGATGTACTGTGGATCATCACTGATGTACTATAGATCATCACTGATGTACTATGGGCCATCACTGGTGTACTATGGGCCATCACTGGTGTACTATGGATCATCACTGGTGTACTGTGGACCATCACTGGTGTACTGTGGATCATCACTGGTGTACTGTGGATCATCACTGGTGTACTATGGATCATCACTGGTGTACTATGGATCATCACTGGTGTACTATGGACCATCCCTGATGTACTGTGGATCATCACTGATGTACTATAGTTCATCACTGATGTACTGTAGATCATCACTGATGTACTATAGATCATCACTGATGTACTATGGACCATCACTGATGTACTATGGACCATCACTGATGTACTGTGGATCATCACTGATGTACTGTGGATCATCACTGATGTACTGTGGATCATCACTGGTGTACTATGGGCCATCACTGATGTACTATGGATCATCACTGATGTACTATGGATCATCACTGATGTACCATGGATCATCACTGATGTACCGAGGATCATCACTGATGTACCGTGGATCATCACTGATGTACCGTGGATCATCACTGATGTACTATAGATCATCACTGGTGTACTATGGATCATCACTGGTGTACTATGGATCATCACTGGTGTACCGTGGATCATCACTGATGTACCGTGGATCATCACTGATGTACCGTGGATCATCACTGATGTACTGTGGATCATCACTGATGTACTATGGACCATCACTGATGTACCGAGGATCATCACTGATGTACTATGGATCATCACTGATGTACTATGGATCATCACTGATGTACTATGGATCATCACTGATGTACTATGGATCATCACTGATGTACTGTGGATCATCACTGATTTACTGTGGATCATCACTGATGTACTGTGGATCATCACTGATGTACTATAGATCATCACTGATGTACTGTGGATCATCACTGATGTACTATAGATCAGCACTGATGTACTGTGGATCATCACTTATGTACTGTGGATCATCACTGATGTACTGAGGATCATCACTGATGTACTGTGGATCATCACTGATGTACTATAGATCATCACTGATGTACTATGGATCATCACTGATGTACTATGGATCATCACTGATGTACTATATATCATCACTGGTGTACTATAGATCATCACTGGTGTACTATGGATCATCACTTGTGTACTATGGACCATCCCTGATGTACTGTGGATCATCACTGATGTACTGTGGATCATCACTGATGTACTATAGTTCATCAATGATATACTATGGGCCATCACTGATGTACTATGGGCCATCACTGATGTACTATGGGCCTTCACTGGTGTACTATGGACCATCCCTGATGTACTATGGACCATCCCTGATGTACTGTGGATCCTCACTGATGTACTGTGGATCATCACTGATGTACTATAGATCATCACTGATGTACTATGGGCCATCACTGGTGTACTATGGGCCATCACTGGTGTACTATGGATCATCACTGGTGTACTATGGATCATCACTGGTGTACTGTGGACCATCACTAGTGTACTGTGGATCATCACTGGTGTACAATGAATCATCACTGGTGTACTATGGATCATCACTGGTGTACTATGGACCATCCCTGATGTACTGTGGATCATCACTGATGTACTATAGTTCATCACTGATGTACTGTGGATCATCACTGATGTACTATAGATCATCACTGATGTACTATGGACCATCACTGATGTACTATGGACCATCACTGATGTACTGTGGATCATCACTGATGTACTGTGGATCATCACTTATGTACTGTGGATCATCACTGATGTACTGTGGGTCATCACTGGTGTACTATGGGCCATCACTGATGTACTATTGATCATCACTGATGTACTATGGATCATCACTGATGTACTATGGATCATCACTGATGTACTATGGGCCATCACTGGTGTACTATGGGCCATCACTGATGTACTATGGATCATCACTGATGTACTATGGATCATCACTGATGTACTATGGATCATCACTGATGTACTATAGATCATCACTGATGTACTGTGGATCATCACTGATGTACTGTGGATCATCACTGATGTACTGTGGATCATCACTGATATACTGTGGATCATCACTGATGTACTGTGGATCATCACTGATGTACTGTGGATCAACACTGATGTACTGTGGATCATCACTGGTGTACTGTGGATCATCACTGATGTACTATGGGCCATCACTGGTGTACTATGGGCCATCACTGATGTTCTATGGACCATCCCTGATGTACTGTGGATCATCACTGATGTACTGTGGATTATCACTGATGTACTGTGGACCATCACTGATGTACTATAGATCATCACTGATGTACTATGGGCCATCACTGGTGTACTATGGGCCATCACTGGTGTACTATGGATCATCACTGGTGTACTATGGATCATCACTGGTGTACTGTGGACCATCACTGGTGTACTGTGGATCATCACTGGTGTACAATGAATCATCACTGGTGTACTATGGATCATCACTGGTGTACTATGGACCATCCCTGATGTACTGTGGATCATCACTGATGTACTATAGTTCATCACTGATGTACTATGGATCATCACTGATGTACTATGGGCCATCACTGGTGTACTATGGGCCATCACTGATGTACTATGGATCATCACTGATGTACTATGGATCATCACTGATGTACTATGGATCATCACTGATGTACTATAGATCATCACTGATGTACTGTGGATCATCACTGATGTACTGTGGATCATCACTGATGTACTGTGGATCATCACTGATATACTGTGGATCATCACTGATGTACTGTGGATCATCACTGATGTACTGTGGATCAACACTGATGTACTGTGGATCATCACTGGTGTACTGTGGATCATCACTGATGTACTATGGGCCATCACTGGTGTACTATGGGCCATCACTGATGTTCTATGGACCATCCCTGATGTACTGTGGATCATCACTGATGTACTGTGGATTATTACTGATGTACTGTGGACCATCACTGATGTACTATAGATCATCACTGATGTACTATGGGCCATCACTGGTGTACTATGGGCCATCACTGGTGTACTATGGATCATCACTGGTGTACTATGGATCATCACTGGTGTACTGTGGACCATCACTGGTGTACTGTGGATCATCACTGGTGTACAATGAATCATCACTGGTGTACTATGGATCATCACTGGTGTACTATGGACCATCCCTGATGTACTGTGGATCATCACTGATGTACTATAGTTCATCACTGATGTACTGTGGATCATCACTGATGTACTATAGATCATCACTGATGTACTATGGACCATCACTGATGTACAATGGACCATCACTGATGTACTGTGGATCATCACTGATGTACTGTGGATCATCACTTATGTACTGTGGATCATCACTGATGTACTGTGGATCATCACTGGTGTACTATGGGCCATCACTGATGTACTATTGATCATCACTGATGTACTATGGATCATCACTGATGTACTATGGATCATCACTGATGTACTATGGGCCATCACTGGTGTACTATGGGCCATCACTGATGTACTATGGATCATCACTGATGTACTATGGATCATCACTGATGTACTATGGATCATCACTGATGTACTATAGATCATCACTGATGTACTGTGGATCATCACTGATGTACTGTGGATCATCACTGATGTACTGTGGATCATCACTGATATACTGTGGATCATCACTGATGTACTGTGGATCATCACTGATGTACTGTGGATCATCACTGGTGTACTGTGGATCATCACTGATGTACTATGGGCCATCACTGGTGTACTATGGGCCATCACTGATGTTCTATGGACCATCCCTGATGTACTGTGGATCATCACTGATGTACTGTGGATTATCACTGATGTACTGTGGACCATCACTGATGTACTGTGGATCATCACTGATGTACTGTGGATCATCACTGATGTACTATGGGCCATCACTGGTGTACTATGGGCCATCACTGATGTACTATGGATCATCACTGATGTACTATGGATCATCACTGAGGTACTATGGATCAACACTGATGTACTATGGATCCTCACTGATGTACTATGGACCATCACTGGTGTACTATGGATCATCACTGGTGTACTATGGATCATCACTGGTGTACTATGGACCATCCCTGATGTACTGTGGATCATCACTGATGTACTATTGACCATCACTGGTGTACTATGGATCATCACTGGTGTACTGTGTACCATCACTGGTGTACTATGAATCATCACTGGTGTACTATGGACCATCCCTGATGTACTGTGGATCATCACTGATGTACTATAGTTCATCACTGATGTACTATGGATTATCACTGATGTACTATGGATCATCACTGATATACTGTGGATCATCACTGATGTACTATGGGCCATCACTGGTGTACTATGGGCCATCACTGGTGTACTATGGATCATCACTGATGTACTGTGGATCATCACTGATGTACTGTGGATCATCACTGATGTACTATAGATCATCACTGATGTACTATGGGCCATCACTGGTGTACTATGGATCATCACTGATGTACTATGGATCATCACTGATGTACTATGAGCCATCACTGATGTACTATGGATCATCACTGGTGTACAATGGATCATCACTGATGTACTATGGATCATCACTGGTGTACTATAGATCATCACTGATGTACTGTGGACCATCCCTGATGTACTGTGGATCATCACTGGTGTACTATAGATCATCACTGATGTAATGTGGATCATCACTGATGTACTATGGGCCATCACTGGTGTACTATGGATCATCACTGATGTACTGTGGATCATCACTGATGTACTGTGGATCATCACTGGTGTACTATAGATCATCACTGATGTATTATTGGCCATCACTGGTGTACTATGGATCATCACTGATGAACTGTGGATCATCACTGATGTACTATGGACCATCCCTGATGTACTATGGATCATCACTGATGTACTATGGATCATCACTGGTGTACTATGGATCATCACTGATGTACTGTGGACCATCCCTGATGTACTGTGGATCATCAGTGATGTACTGTGGATCATCACTGATGTACCGTGGATCATCACTGATGTACCGTGGATCATCACTGATGTACCGTGGATCATCACTGATGTACTGAGGATCATCACTGATGTACTGAGGATCATCACTGATGTACTGTGGATCACCACTGATGTACTGAGGATCATCACTGATGTACTGAGGATCAACACTGATGTACTGAGGATCATCACTGATGTACTATAGATCATCACTGATGTACTGTGGATCATCACTGATGTACTGTGGATCATCACTGATGTACTGTGGATCATCACTGATGTACTGTGGATCATCACTGATGTACTGTGGATCATCACTGGTGTACTATGGGCCATCACTGATGTACTATGGATCATCACTGATGTACTATGGATCATCACTGGTGTACTATGGATCATCACTGATGTACCATGGATCATCACTGATGTACCGAGGATCATCACTGATGTACCGTGGATCATCACTGATGTACCGTGGATCATCACTGATGTACTATAGATCATCACTGGTGTACTATGGATCATCACTGGTGTACTATGGATCATCACTGGTGTACCGTGGATCATCACTGATGTACCGTGGATCATCACTGATGTACCGTGGATCATCACTGATGTACTGTGGATCATCACTGATGTACTATGGACCATCACTGATGTACCGAGGATCATCACTGATGTACTATGGATCATCACTGATGTACTATGGATCATCACTGATGTACTATGGATCATCACTGATGTACTATGGATCATCACTGATGTACTGTGGATCATCACTGATTTACTGTGGATCATCACTGATGTACTGTGGATCATCACTGATGTACTATAGATCATCACTGATGTACTTTGGATCATCACTGATGTACTATAGATCAGCACTGATGTACTGTGGATCATCACTTATGTACTGTGGATCATCACTGATGTACTGAGGATCATCACTGATGTACTGTGGATCATCACTGATGTACTATAGATCATCACTGATGTACTATGGATCATCACTGATGTACTATGGATCATCACTGATGTACTATATATCATCACTGGTGTACTATAGATCATCACTGGTGTACTATGGATCATTAGTGATGAGCCGAACACCCCCGGGTTCGGTTCGCACCAGAACCCGCGAACGGACCGAAAGTTCGAACGAACATTAGAACCCTATTAAATACAATGGATGCGAACGTTCGAATTCTAAAGTGCTAATTATAACAACTATTATGCATGTTATTGTCATAAATAGGGTTTGGGAACCCGGGTTCTGCACCAGGGGACATGTATCAATGCAAAAAGAAGTTTTAAAAACGGTCATTTTTCGGGAGCAGTCATTTTAATGATGCATAAAGTGAAAAAAAAAAGTCAAATATTCCTTTAAATATCGTACCTGGGGGGTGTCTAAAGTATGCCTGTGAAGTGCCACGTGTTTCCCGTGTTTAGAACTGTCCCTGCACAAAATGACACTTCTAAAGGAAAAAAAAGCCATTTAAAACTGCTTGCGGCTTTAATGTAATGTCTGGTCCCGGTAATATGGATGAAATTCTTTAAGAAAAATGGCATAGCTACCCCATGACCCCCCCCCCTACCCCAGCCCATTACCAGCCCCTTTGGGTCTTGTATGGATATTAAGGGGAACCCCGCACATAAAATAAAAAAGGCCCTATATACTCTGAACAGCCGTATACAGGCGGTGCATACAAGACAGGGACTGTAGGTTTGTTCTTATGTAGAATCTGTTTGTAATTTTGAACAGGTACATTGTTGAAGTGTAGCTCCAGCCCAAAAATCTATTTTTAAACTTTTTGGGAAACATAGGTAAGGGTTATCACCCCTGTAACATTTGTTTTGCTGTCTGTGCCCCTGTTCAGAACATTTCACCTCACTTTCCGTCCCAATGACAACTGTTTTTGAAATGTGGTGTTTTTCTTGAAACAAGGATTGCTGATAAAGCATCAGTACAGATGAGACCCCTTTCTCCCATATTTATTCTTACAGGAGAGAATTTTCCTTTCTAGGGGTAGATTTCCTCTCACTTCCTGTTGTCTTCTTTCGTTTGCAAGTAGGAGTCGTTTGTAAGTTGGATGTTTGAAAGTAGGGACCTGCCGTATATACTCTGCAGAAATAGGCCCCTTAGTTGTTGGTGTTGGCACAACACTGTAAGCACTCAGTTACTCTTGGTTGGTGCTGGAACGCCCTGCTGTCAACTATTATATCAGGAATTTTAATTACATATAATTGTTGAACAGTGGTAGTAAAAATTGGGGCTTTGATGGTGGTGCTGGTGCCACAACACTGTAAGCCCTGACAGTTACTCTTGGTGGGTGCAGCAATGGGCCCTGCTGTGAATTATTAGATCAAGAATTGTAATTACATGCCCCTTTTGAACAGGGGCTGAAAAATTGGGCCTTTCGTGGTGGTGGTGGTGGTGGCGTTGCCACAAGACTGTAAGCCCTCAGAGTTACTCTTGGTGGGTGCAGCAATGGACCCTGCTGTGAACTATTAGATCAAGAATTGTAATTGCATGCCCCTGTTGAACAGGGGCTGAAAAATTGGGCCTTAGGCACTGGTGGCACAACACTACAACCCCTCACAGATACTGTACTTGGAGCACAGCAATGAGCCCTGTTGCAAAGTATTGCTTCAAAAATTGTAATGACACGCCCCTGTTAAACAGGGGCTGAAAAATTGGGCCTTAGGCACTGGTGCCACAACACTCCAACCCCTCACAGATACTGTACTTGGAGCACAGCAATGAGCCCTATGGCAAATTATTGCTAAAAAAATTGTAATTACACGCCCCTGTAAAACAGGGGCTGAAAAATTGGGCCTTAGCCACTGGTGGCGGCACCCATAAACAAAAATGATCTTCCAAGCTATCATCATCAATCGTATCATTGAGGACTCGGAGGAGGAGGATAGCCAGTCAACATAACAGCACAGGCACTCAGCATCAGCATCAGTCTTGAAGGGATGTGACATGTTAAAATCAATTAGTCTGTTATATCAGCATCAGGTGTGTGGTAGCTGGTGGTGATCCAAGACTGGTTCATCTTGATGAAAGTCAGTCGATCAACCGAGTCGGTGGACAGGCGCACCCTGTGATCCGTGACAAATCCTCCAGCAGCACTGAATGTGCGTTCCGAAAGAACGCTGGATGCAGGACAGGCCAGTAGCTCAATTGCATACTGTGCAAGCTCTGGCCAGTGATCCATCCTCAAGACCCAGTAAGCCAGAGGATTTTCGGTGGGGAAGGTGTCCAAGTCTGACCTTGCCCCTAGATATTCCTGCACCATGTTTATCAGACGCTGGCGATGGTTGCTGGAACCGATCATACTTTGGGGCTGCGGACTAAAGAATTGTCTGAACGCATCGGTCAGACGGCCACCTTCCCCACCGCTCCTTCTTTGACTGGCCGAAGCCTCAGCAACTCGTTGTCCAGGACCAGGAGTTTGTAACCTCCCAGTCTCTGGGAACGCGTTGCACAGACCTTTCTGCAAGGCCTCCCGGAGTTGTCTCATCCTCTGCTCCCTCTGCGACGGTAACATAAGGTCCGCAACCTTACCCTTGTACCGTGGATCAAGGAGAGTGGCCAGCCAGTAATGGTCCCTCTCCTTGATCCGAAGAATACGAGGATCCTTCCGCAGACTTTGCAGGATCAGGGAGGCCATGCAGCGTAGGTTTGCTGAGGCATTCGCTCCGGAGTCCTCTGGGTCACTAAGGACGACATGATCCGCAGCCACCTCCTCCCAGCCACGTACAAGTCCACTGGTTTCTTGGGACTGTAAATCATCCCTAAAAGACTGCTGCTGATGATGCTGAGTGCCAGCCTCCACCTCCATGCTGACACAATCCTCCTCCTCCTCCTCCTCCTCCTCCTCCTCTTCCTGTGCGATGGGTGGGACAGAAGGAACACTGTCTGGGTAAAGGGGGCCTTGAGAGGCAAGGAAGTCCTCCTCTTCCTGCCTCTGTTCTGCCTCAAGTGCCCTGTCCATTATTCCACGCAGCGTGTGCTCCAACAGGTGGACAAGAGGTACAGTGTCACTGATGCATGCACTGTCACTGCTCACCATCCTCGTGGCCTCCTCAAATGGTGCCAGGACAGTGCATGCATCCCTGATCATGCCCCACTGGCGTGGAGAAAAAAAACCAAGCTCCCCTGACCCTGTCCTGGTGCCGTAGTCGCACAGGTACTCATTGATGGCCCTCTGCTGCGTGTGCAGCCGCTGCAGCATGGCCAACGTTGAGTTCCACCTGGTGGGCATGTCACATATAAGGCGGTTCTTGGGCAGGTTCAACTCCTTTTGCAGCTCAGCCAGGCGAGCACTGGCATTATAAGATCTGCGGAAATGCACACAGACTTTCCTGGCCTGCCTCAGGACATCCTGTAAGCCCGGGTACCTGCCCAAGAACCGCTGCACCACCAGGTTAAGGACGTGAGCCACACAGGGCACATGGGTCAGTTGTCCCTGTCGGAGGGCGGAGAGGAGGTTGGTGCCATTGTCGCAAACCACCATTCCTGGCTTAAGCTGGCGTGGCGTCAACCACCTCTCGGCCTGGCCCTGCAGAGCAGACAGGACCTCTGCCCCAGTGTGGCTTCTGTCCCCCAAACACACCAGCGCAAGCACGGCATGGCATCTTTTTGCCTGCGTACTTGCGTAGCCCCGTGAACGGCTACGGAGCACCGCTGGTTCATAGGACAAACCACAGGAAGAGGCCATGGAGGAAGAAGAAGAGGAGGGGGTGGAGGAGAGAGGTGTGTCACAACCAGTAGTAGCATTTTGGAGGCGTGGCGGTGGGACAACCTCCAACACTACTGCACCTTGTCCTGCATCCTTCCCAGCTGCCAAAAGAGTGACCCAATGGGCCGTGAAAGAAAGGTAACGTCCCTGTCCATGCCTGCTGGACCATGAGTCAGCGGTAATATGCACCTTACCGCTGACCGCCCTGTCCAGCGAGGCCAAGACATTGCCTTCCACATGCCGGTAGAGAGCCGGAATAGCCTTCCGTGAGAAAAAGTGGCGTTTGGGAACCTGCCACTGAGGAACCGCACATTGCACAAACTCACGGAAGGGGGCCGAGTCTACCAACTGAAAAGGCAGCAGTTGAAGCGCTAGCAATTTAGCCAAGCTAGCATTCAACCGCTGGGCATGTGGATGGCTGGGAGTGAACTTCTTTCGACGGTCCAGCAGCTGGGGCAGGGAAATTTGCCTGCTAGAATCGGACGTCGGTGTACTGCTAGCAGAGTGGCCGCAAGTACTTGGCTGTGACACACCTAATTCTACACCTTCATTCCTCTCAGTGCATGTTTCAGAGAGGACTGAAGTTATAGTGGGGTTGGAGATCCCAGCTGATGCGGTGCAAGGAGAGGTCCGCTTTGTTCTTTGGTGTGGGTCTTTCAGGTAGGCTTGCCAACGAGCTGCATGGCAGGTCAACATATGTCTGGTCAGGCATGTGGTACCCAAGCGGCTGATGTTTTGGCCACGCGATATACGCTTGAGACATATGTTGCAAACAGCAGCTGTGCGATCTGATGCACTAGCCTCAAAAAAGGCCCACACCAAAGAACTTTTTGAATGACGGGCAGAGGCAGCGCCCTGCACAGGCGGAGCTCTGCGGTGTGATTCCGTCGGTGTACTGCCCTTAAGCTGGCCACCAAAGGGCATCCTGCCTCGTTGGAGATGTGCCTCCTCCTCATCCTCCTCCTCCTCCTCTCTCCTATTAGGCACCCACGTGGAGTCAGTGACCTCATCATCACCTCCCTCCTCATCACTGGAGCCAATCTGGCAGTATGCTGCAGCTGCTGGAACATGACTGCCAGATTGGTGTCCTTCTTGAGCATCCCCTCTGTCTGCTCTCACGCTACTGCCTTCCTCTAGCTGGGTTTCATCATCAGACCCTTCGAAACGCTGGGCATCCTCCTGGAGCATGTACCCAACTCTGTGCTGAAACAGTTCGGGGGACTCCTCAGGAGGAGGACATGGTGGGTCTAGGGAAGAAGTGACTGATGATGAGTCTGACATTGATACCAGGGAAGAGGACGCTTTGGCAGCTGCTTTTCCAGTACCCTGAGCCTGGGTGAGAGAGGATGAGGAGGAGGAGGAGGGCTTGGTCATCCACTCTACCAAGTCTTCGGCATGATGTGGCTCAACATGTCCAGCTGCCGAAAAGAAGGACAAGCGTGTCCCATGGCCATGTGCTGATGACAATGCACCGCGTCCACGACCAGCACTGTTGCCCCCAGACACAGAGCCTGCTTGCCCTCTTTTATTGCCTCCTGACTGTCTGCCTCTCCTTGTTTGCCTTCCAGACATTCTAATAGATGGCCTGCAGGGAGATGGGAAAAAAGCAATAAGGGCTACCTTCAGGTGTCCTTCTCTGTCCCTTGAAACAAGGACTTTGACAGTGAAAGAAACTGACACACTCTCCCTACCTACAGTTTTCTGTCCCTAGAAAAAATGTTTTTTTTAAGCACAATTTAGCACAAGGAGAATTCACTCACTGTCCTTCCAGGTCCCTGGAAACAAGGACTTTGACAGCGAAAGAAACTGACACACTCTCCCTACCTACAGTTTTCTGTCCCTAGAAAAAATGTTTTTTTTAAGCACAATTTAGCACAAGGAGAATTCACTCACTGTCCTTCCAGGTCCCTGGAAACAAGGACTTTGACAGTGAAAGAAACTGACAGACTCTCCCTACCTACAGTTTTCTGTCCCTAGAAAAATTTTTTTTTTTAAGCACAATTTAGCACAAGGAGAATTCACTCACTGTCCTTCCAGGTCCCTGGAAACAAGGACTTTGACAGTGAAAGAAACTGACACACTCTCCCTACCTACAGTTTTCTGTCCCTAGAAAAAATGTTTTTTTTAAGCACAATTTAGCACAAGGAGAATTCACTCACTGTCCTTCCAGGTCCCTGGAAACAAGGACTTTGACAGTGAAAGAAACTGACACACTCTCCCTACCTACAGTTTTCTGTCCCTAGAAAAAATGTTTTTTTTAAGCACAATTTAGCACAAGGAGAATTCACTCACTGTCCTTCCAGGTCCCTGGAAACAAGGACTTTGACAGTGAAAGAAACTGACACACTCTCCCTACCTACAGTTTTCTGTCCCTAGAAAAAATGTTTTTTTTTAAGCACAATTTAGCACAAGGAGAATTCACTCACTGTCCTTCCAGGTCCCTGGAAACAAGGACTTTGACAGTGAAAGAAACTGACACACTCTCCCTACCTACAGTTTTCTGTCCCTAGAAAAAATGTTTTTTTTAAGCACAATTTAGCACAAGGAGAATTCACTCACTGTCCTTCCAGGTCCCTGGAAACAAGGACTTTGACAGTGAAAGAAACTGACACACTCTCCCTACCTACAGTTTTCTGTCCCTAGAAAAAATGTTTTTTTTAAGCACAATTTAGCACAAGGAGAATTCACTCACTGTCCTTCCAGGTCCCTGGAAACAAGGACTTTGACAGTGAAAGAAACTGACACACTCTCCCTACCTACAGTTTTCTGTCCCTAGAAAAAATGTTTTTTTTAAGCACAATTTAGCACAAGGAGAATTCACTCACTGTCCTTCCAGGTCCCTGGAAACAAGGACTTTGACAGTGAAAGAAACTGACACACTCTCCCTACCTACAGTTTTCTGTCCCTAGAAAAAATGTTTTTTTTAAGCACAATTTAGCACAAGGAGAATTCACTCACTGTCCTTCCAGGTCCCTGGAAACAAGGACTTTGACAGTGAAAGAAACTGACACACTCTCCCTACCTACAGTTTTCTGTCCCTAGAAAAAATGTTTTTTTTAAGCACAATTTAGCACAAGGAGAATTCACTCACTGTCCTTCCAGGTCCCTGGAAACAAGGACTTTGACAGTGAAAGAAACTGACACACTCTCCCTACCTACAGTTTTCTGTCCCTAGAAAAAATGTTTTTTTTAAGCACAATTTAGCACAAGGAGAATTCACTCACTGTCCTTCCAGGTCCCTGGAAACAAGGACTTTGACAGTGAAAGAAACTGACACACTCTCCCTACCTACAGTTTTCTGTCCCTAGAAAAAATGTTTTTTTTAAGCACAATTTAGCACAAGGAGAATTCACTCACTGTCCTTCCAGGTCCCTGGAAACAAGGACTTTGACAGTGAAAGAAACTGACACACTCTCCCTACCTACAGTTTTCTGTCCCTAGAAAAAATGTTTTTTTTAAGCACAATTTAGCACAAGGAGAATTCACTCACTGTCCTTCCAGGTCCCTGGAAACAAGGACTTTGACAGTGAAAGAAACTGACACACTCTCCCTACCTACAGTTTTCTGTCCCTAGAAAAAATGTTTTTTTTAAGCACAATTTAGCACAAGGAGAATTCACTCACTGTCCTTCCAGGTCCCTGGAAACAAGGACTTTGACAGTGAAATAAACTGACACACTCTCCCTACCTACAGTTTTCTGTCCCTAGAAAAAATGTTTTTTTTAAGCACAATTTAGCACAAGGAGAATTCACTCACTGTCCTTCCAGGTCCCTGGAAACAAGGACTTTGACAGTGAAAGAAACTGACACACTCTCCCTACCTACAGTTTTCTGTCCCTAGAAAAAATGTTTTTTTTAAGCACAATTTAGCACAAGGAGAATTCACTCACTGTCCTTCCAGGTCCCTGGAAACAAGGACTTTGACAGTGAAAGAAACTGACACACTCTCCCTACCTACAGTTTTCTGTCCCTAGAAAAAATGTTTTTTTTAAGCACAATTTAGCACAAGGAGAATTCACTCACTGTCCTTCCAGGTCCCTGGAAACAAGGACTTTGACAGTGAAAGAAACTGACACACTCTCCCTACCTACAGTTTTCTGTCCCTAGAAAAAATGTTTTTTTTAAGCACAATTTAGCACAAGGAGAATTCACTCACTGTCCTTCCAGGTCCCTGGAAACAAGGACTTTGACAGTGAAAGAAACTGACACACTCTCCCTACCTACAGTTTTCTGTCCCTAGAAAAAATGTTTTTTTTAAGCACAATTTAGCACAAGGAGAATTCACTCACTGTCCTTCCAGGTCCCTGGAAACAAGGACTTTGACAGTGAAAGAAACTGACACACTCTCCCTACCTACAGTTTTCTGTCCCTAGAAAAAATGTTTTTTTTAAGCACAATTTAGCACAAGGAGAATTCACTCACTGTCCTTCCAGGTCCCTGGAAACAAGGACTTTGACAGTGAAAGAAACTGACACACTCTCCCTACCTACAGTTTTCTGTCCCTAGAAAAAATGTTTTTTTTAAGCACAATATAGCACAAGCACAAAACACACTGACACTCTCCCTACCTATCCTTCTCTTTCCCTAAACTAAAGGAATCCAGGTTAAGCAAGAAAGAAATAAAAGTCACTGTCCCTGCCTATGCTGCTCTATCCCTGCTCCGGAACACACTACACTAGGCCGCCGTGCTGGCGGCCTTTTATAGTGTGGGGCGTGTACTAAACACCCTCAGCAATAATTGGCCACAGGCATCCTGCCTGTGGCCAATCATTGCTCTCCTCGCTGCCGGCGCTGTGATTGGCCAAGCATGCGGGGTCACAGTGCATGCTTGGCCAATCACAGCGCCTGGATGACACTGCGATGGCGTAGTGCATTGTGGGCCGTTCGCGTCACTCGAATTTGGCGCGAACGGCCCAAATCGTTCGATCTTCGTCGAACGATCGAACAGCCGATGTTCGAGTCGAACGTATGTTCGACTCGAACACGAAGCTCATCCCTATGGATCATCACTTGTGTACTATGGACCATCCCTGATGTACTGTGGATCATCACTGATGTACTGTGGATCATCACTGATGTACTATAGTTCATCAATGATATACTATGGGCCATCACTGATGTACTATGGGCCATCACTGATGTACTATGGGCCTTCACTGGTGTACTATGGACCATCCCTGATGTACTATGGACCATCCCTGATGTACTGTGGATCCTCACTGATGTACTGTGGATCATCACTGATGTACTATAGATCATCACTGATGTACTATGGGCCATCACTGGTGTACTATGGGCCATCACTGGTGTACTATGGATCATCACTGGTGTACTATGGATCATCACTGGTGTACTGTGGACCATCACTGGTGTACTGTGGATCATCACTGGTGTACAATGAATCATCACTGGTGTACTATGGATCATCACTGGTGTACTATGGACCATCCCTGATGTACTGTGGATCATCACTGATGTACTATAGTTCATCACTGATGTACTGTGGATCATCACTGATGTACTATAGATCATCACTGATGTACTATGGACCATCACTGATGTACTATGGACCATCACTGATGTACTGTGGATCATCACTGATGTACTGTGGATCATCACTTATGTACTGTGGATCATCACTGATGTACTGTGGATCATCACTGGTGTACTATGGGCCATCACTGATGTACTATTGATCATCACTGATGTACTATGGATCATCACTGATGTACTATGGATCATCACTGATGTACTATGGGCCATCACTGGTGTACTATGGGCCATCACTGATGTACTATGGATCATCACTGATGTACTATGGATCATCACTGATGTACTATGGATCATCACTGATGTACTATGGATCATCACTGATGTACTATAGATCATCACTGATGTACTGTGGATCATCACTGATGTACTGTGGATCATCACTGATGTACTGTGGATCATCACTGATATACTGTGGATCATCACTGATGTACTGTGGATCATCACTGATGTACTGTGGATCAACACTGATGTACTGTGGATCATCACTGGTGTACTGTGGATCATCACTGATGTACTATGGGCCATCACTGGTGTACTATGGGCCATCACTGATGTTCTATGGACCATCCCTGATGTACTGTGGATCATCACTGATGTACTGTGGATTATCACTGATGTACTGTGGACCATCACTGATGTACTATAGATCATCACTGATGTACTATAGATCATCACTGATGTACTATGGGCCATCACTGGTGTACTATGGGCCATCACTGGTGTACTATGGATCATCACTGGTGTACTATGGATCATCACTGGTGTACTGTGGACCATCACTGGTGTACTGTGGATCATCACTGGTGTACAATGAATCATCACTGGTGTACTATGGATCATCACTGGTGTACTATGGACCATCCCTGATGTACTGTGGATCATCACTGATGTACTATGGTTCATCACTGATGTACTGTGGATCATCACTGATGTACTATAGATCATCACTGATGTACTATGGACCATCACTGATGTACTATGGACCATCACTGATGTACTGTGGATCATCACTGATGTACTGTGGATCATCACTTATGTACTGTGGATCATCACTGATGTACTGTGGATCATCACTGGTGTACTATGGGCCATCACTGATGTACTATTGATCATCACTGATGTACTATGGATCATCACTGATGTACTATGGATCATCACTGATGTACTATAGATCATCACTGATGTACTGTGGATCATCACTGATGTACTGTGGATCATCACTGATGTACTGTGGATCATTACTGATATACTGTGGATCATCACTGATGTACTGTGGATCATCACTGATGTACTGTGGATCAACACTGATGTACTGTGGATCATCACTGGTGTACTGTGTATCATCACTGATGTACTATGGGCCATCACTGGTGTACTATGGGCCATCACTGATGTTCTATGGACCATCCCTGATGTACTGTGGATCATCACTGATGTACTGTGGATTATCACTGATGTACTGTGGACCATCACTGATGTACTGTGGATCATCACTGATGTACTGTGGATCATCACTGATGTACTGTGGACCATCACTGATGTACTGTGGACCATCACTGATGTACTGTGGACCATCACTGATGTACTGTGGATCATCACTGAGGTACTATGGATCAACACTGATGTACTATGGATCCTCACTGATGTACTATGGACCATCACTGGTGTACTATGGATCATCACTGGTGTACTATGGATCATCACTGGTGTACTATGGACCATCCCTGATGTACTGTGGATCATCACTGATGTACTATGGACCATCACTGGTGTACTATGGATCATCACTGGTGTACTGTGTACCATCACTGGTGTACTATGAATCATCACTGGTGTACTATGGACCATCCCTGATGTACTGTGGATCATCACTGATGTACTATAGTTCATCACTGATGTACTATGGATTATCACTGATGTACTATGGATCATCACTGATATACTGTGGATCATCACTGATGTACTGTGGATCATCACTGATGTACTATGGGCCATCACTGGTGTACTATGGGCCATCACTGTTGTACTATGGATCATCACTGATGTACTGTGGATCATCACTGATGTACTGTGGATCATCACTGATGTACTATAGATCATCACTGATGTACTATGGGCCATCACTGGTGTACTATGGATCATCACTGATGTACTATGGATCATCACTGATGTACTATGAGCCATCACTGATGTACTATGGATCATCACTGGTGTACAATGGATCATCACTGATGTACTATGGATCATCACTGGTGTACTATAGATCATCACTGATGTACTGTGGACCATCCCTGATGTACTGTGGATCATCACTGGTGTACTATAGATCATCACTGATGTAATGTGGATCATCACTGATGTACTATGGGCCATCACTGGTGTACTATGGATCATCACTGATGTACTGTGGATCATCACTGATGTACTGTGGATCATCACTGGTGTACTATAGATCATCACTGATGTATTATTGGCCATCACTGGTGTACTATGGATCATCACTGATGTACTGTGGATCATCACTGATGTACTATGGACCATCCCTGATGTACTATGGATCATCACTGATGTACTATGGATCATCACTGGTGTACTATGGATCATCACTGATGTACTGTGGACCATCCCTGATGTACTGTGGATCATCAGTGATGTACTGTGGATCATCACTGATGTACCGTGGATCATCACTGATGTACCGTGGATCATCACTGATGTACTGTGGATCATCACTGATGTACTGAGGATCATCACTGATGTACTGAGGATCATCACTGATGTACTGTGGATCATCACTGATGTACAATGGGCCTTCACGGGTGTACTATAGACCATCCCTGATGTACTATGGACCATCCCTGATGTACTGAGGATCATCACTAATGTACTATAGATCATCACTGATGTACTATGGGCCATCACTGATGTACTATGGGCCATCGCTGATGTACTATGGGCCATCACTGATGTACTATGGGCCATCACTGATGTACTATGGATCATCACTGATGAACTATAGATCATCACTGATGTACTATGAGCAATCACTGATGTACTATGGGCCATCACTGATGTACTGTGGATCATCACTGATGTACTGTGGATCATCACTGATGTACTATGGATCATCACTGATGTACTATGGATCATCACTGGTGTACTATGGATCATCACTGGTGTACTATGGATCATCCCTGATGTACTGTGGATCATCACTGATGTACTGTGGATAATCACTGATGTACTGTGGATCATCACTGATGTACTGAGGATCATCACTGATGTACTGAGGATCAACACTGATGTACTGAGGATCATCACTGATGTACTATAGATCATCACTGATGTACTGTGGATCATCACTGATGTACTGTGGATCATCACTGATGTTCTATGGATCATCACTGATGTACTATAGATCATCACTGATGTACTATGAGCCATCACTGATGTACTATGGATCATCACTGGTGTACTATGGATCATCACTGGTGTACTATGGATCATCACTGATGTACTATGGATCATCACTGATGTACTATGGATCATCACTGATGTACTATGGATCATCACTGGTGTACTATAGATCATCACTGATGTACTGTGGACCATCCCTGAAGTACTGTGGATCATCACTGGTGTACTATAGATCATCACTGATGTACTGTGGATCATCACTGATGTACTATGGACCATCCCTTATGTACTATGGACCATCCCTGATGTACTATGGATCATCACTGATGTACTATGGATCATCACTGGTGTACTATGGATCATCACTGATGTACTGTGGACCATCCCTGATGTACTGTCAGTACATCAGTGATGATCTATAGTACATCAGTGATGATCCATAGAACATCAGTGATGATCCACAGTACATCAGTGATGATCCACAGTACATCAGTGATGATCCACAGTACATCAGTGATGATCCACAGTACACCAGTGATGATCCACAGTACACCAGAGATGGCCCATAGTACACCAGTGATGGCCCATAGTACGTCAGTGATGTACTATAGATCATCACTGATGTACTATAGATCATCACTGATGTACTATGGGCCATCACTGGTGTACTATGGGCCATCTCTGGTGTACTGTGGATCATCACTGGTGTACTGTGGATCATCACTGATGTACTGTGGATCATCCCTGGTGTACTATGGATCATCCCTGGTGTACTATGGATCATCACTGGTGTACTATGGATCATCACTGGTGTACTATGGATCATCACTGGTGTACTATGGATTATCACTGATATACTGTGGACCATCCCTGATGTACTGTGGATCATCACTGATGTACTGTGGATCATCACTGATGTACTGTGGACAGTGTCATCTTAAGAGCATTATAGGCCCCCGGGCAATACATTGCACTGGGGCCCTGTCTACACAATCACGCACGAGAATTTTTTACTGACAAAAATCATGACATTTTCTGGCAGAACCACATTTTTTACTGGCACTGCAAAAAGGTACCTAAAATTACAGTTTTCAGTGCCAAACAGTGCAAATGTCAGTATTTAAACTTTACACATATAGATCGTGCTATTAGCAATGTGTTTAAGTTAAACAAAAGTAAAAAAAAACATTTCTTTATTGACATGAAGGTTAGGTTACTATAACCCAGCCAGCACAGAGTTTCCTCTTACATCAGAGTCTGCAGGATTCCCCCTTACAGTGAAAGGGAACTCTTATGTAAAGGGGAACGCTGCAGATCATAATGTAAGGGGAAACGCTGATGTAAGGGGGGCTCTGGTGACCAGAGACCACCTTATATCAGAGTCCACTGCTTTCTCTTTACATCAGAGTTCCCACTTACATCAGAGCAACAGAACACCCCCGATCTCTTTGTGCAAGCTGCACAGTCAGCCAGACAGCCACTCACCATATGACACTGACCAGGGCACTCTGTGTCTATACTGGCTGGTGGCTGGGCAGGTTACAGGCTCACGAAAACCGGAACTGCCGACAGGGGTCCGACTCCGCCACACTCTGCTTCAAGCCTGCTGTGCTGTCTGCTCTGACAACTCTACTCTGTCCATTCACCTTCAGCGCCTCCTGCTTTTTTTTTTAAGTCTGGCGGGTGTGGCTAACGTCATCATCGGCGGACAAACAGATGCAGCACTCGTGGAGGATCGGATCTTCTCGGCGACTTTCGCAAACTGCGCATGCACAGTTCTGACCCGCCGCTTCCCACCGTTTTTTACTGGGGTCGCTGGGCAGCCGGTGGGGCCCCCCAGGCAAATGTGGCCCCCGGGCAACTGCCCAGCGTGCCCAATGGAAAAGATGGCCCTGAATGTGGATCATCACTGATGTACTATAGATCATCAATGATGTACTGTGGATCATCACTGATGTACTATGGACCATCCCTTATGTACTATGGACCATCCCTGATGTACTATGGATCATCACTGATGTACTATGGATCATCACTGGTGTACTATGGATCATCACTGATGTACTGTGGACCATCCCTGATGTACTGTCAGTACATCAGTGATGATCTATAGTACATCAGTGATGATCCATAGAACATCAGTGATGATCCACAGTACATCAGTGATGATCCACAGTACATCAGTGATGATCCACAGTACATCAGTGATGATCCACAGTACACCAGTGATGATCCACAGTACACCAGAGATGGCCCATAGTACACCAGTGATGGCCCATAGTACATCAGTGATGTACTATAGATCATCACTGATGTACTATAGATCATCACTGATGTACTATGGGCCATCACTGGTGTACTATGGGCCATCTCTGGTGTACTGTGGATCATCACTGGTGTACTGTGGATCATCACTGATGTACTGTGGATCATCCCTGGTGTACTATGGATCATCCCTGGTGTACTATGGATCATCACTGGTGTACTATGGATCATCACTGGTGTACTATGGATCATCACTGGTGTACTATGGATTATCACTGATATACTGTGGACCATCCCTGATGTACTGTGGATCATCACTGATGTACTGTGCATCATCACTGATGTACTGTGGACAGTGTCATCTTAAGAGCATTATAGGCCCCCGGGCAATACATTGCACTGGGGCCCTGTCTACACAATCACGCACGAGAATTTTTTACTGACAAAAATCATGACATTTTCTGGCAGAACCACATTTTTTACTGGCACTGCAAAAAGGTACCTAAAATTACAGTTTTCAGTGCCAAACAGTGCAAATGTCAGTATTTAAACTTTACACATATAGATCGTGCTATTAGCAATGTGTTTAAGTTAAACAAAAGTAAAAAAAAACATTTCTTTATTGACATGAAGGTTAGGTTACTATAACCCAGCCAGCACAGAGTTTCCTCTTACATCAGAGTCTGCAGGATTCCCCCTTACAGTGAAAGGGAACTCTTATGTAAAGGGGAACGCTGCAGATCATAATGTAAGGGGAAACGCTGATGTAAGGGGGGCTCTGGTGACCAGAGACCACCTTATATCAGAGTCCACTGCTTTCTCTTTACATCAGAGTTCCCACTTACATCAGAGCAACAGAACACCCCCGATCTCTTTGTGCAAGCTGCACAGTCAGCCAGACAGCCACTCACCATATGACACTGACCAGGGCACTCTGTGTCTATACTGGCTGGTGGCTGGGCAGGTTACAGGCTCACGAAAACCGGAACTGCCGACAGGGGTCCGACTCCGCCACACTCTGCTTCAAGCCTGCTGTGCTGTCTGCTCTGACAACTCTACTCTGTCCATTCACCTTCAGCGCCTCTTTTTTTTTTAAGTCTGGCGGGTGTGGCTAACGTCATCATCGGCGGACAAACAGCTGCAGCACTCGTGGAGGATCGGATCTTCTCGGCGACTTTCGCAAACTGCGCATGCACAGTTCTGACCCGCCGCTTCCCACCGTTTTTTACTGGGGTCGCTGGGCAGCCGGTGGGGCCCCCCAGGCAAATGTGGCCCCCGGGCAACTGCCCAGCGTGCCCAATGGAAAAGATGGCCCTGAATGTGGATCATCACTGATGTACTATAGATCATCAATGATGTACTATGGGCCATCACCGGTGTACTATGGATCATCACCGATGTACTATGGATCATCACTGATGTACTATAGATCATCACTGATGTACTATGGGCCATCACTGGTGTACTATGGATCATCACTGATGTACTGTGGATCATCACTGATGTACTGAGGATCATCACTGATGTACTGTGGATCATCACTAATATACTGTGGATCATCACTGATGTACTGTGGATCATCACTGATGTACTATGGATCATCACTGATGTACTATGGATCATCACTGTTGTACTATGGATCATCACTGGTGTACTATGGATCATCACTGATGTACTATGAGCCATCACTGATGTACTATGGATCATCACTGGTGTACTATGGATCATCACTGATGTACTATGGATCATCACTGATGTACTATGAGCCATCACTGATGTACTATGGATCATCACTGATGTACTATGGACCATCCCTGAAGTACTGTGGATCATCACTGATGTACTGTGGATCATCACTGATGTACTATGGGCCATCACTGGTGTACTATGGGCCATCACTGGTGTACTATGGATCATCACTGATGTACTGTGGATCATCACTGATGTACTGTGGATCATCACTGATGTACTATAGATCATCACTGATGTACTATGGGCCATCACTGGTGTACTATGGATCATCACTGATGTACTATGGATCATCACTGATGTACTATGAGCCATCACTGATGTACTATGGATCATCACTGGTGTACAATGGATCATCACTGATGTACTATGGATCATCTCTGGTGTACTATAGATCATCACTGATGTACTGTGGACCATCCCTGATGTACTGTGGATCATCACTGGTGTACTATAGATCATCACTGATGTAATGTGGATCATCACTGATGTACTATGGGCCATCACTGGTGTACTATGGATCATCACTGATGTACTGTGGATCATCACTGATGTACTGTGGATCATCACTGGTGTACTATAGATCATCACTGATGTATTATTGGCCATCACTGGTGTACTATGGATCATCACTGATGTACTGTGGATCATCACTGATGTACTATGGACCATCCCTGATGTACTATGGATCATCACTGATGTACTATGGATCATCACTGGTGTACTATGGATCATCACTGATGTACTGTGGACCATCCCTGATGTACTGTGGATCATCAGTGATGTACTGTGGATCATCACTGATGTACCGTGGATCATCACTGATGTACCGTGGATCATCACTGATGTACCGTGGATCATCACTGATGTACTGAGGATCATCACTGATGTACTGAGGATCATCACTGATGTACTGTGGATTATCACTGATGTACAATGGGCCTTCACGGGTGTACTATGGACCATCCCTGATGTACTATGGACCATCCCTGATGTACTGAGGATCATCACTAATGTACTATAGATCATCACTGATGTACTATGGGCCATCACTGATGTACTATGGGCCATTGCTGATGTACTATGGGCCATCACTGATGTACTATGGGCCATCACTGATGTACTATGGATCATCACTGATGAACTATAGATCATCACTGATGTACTATGAGCAATCACTGATGTACTATGGGCCATCACTGATGTACTGTGGATCATCACTGATGTACTGTGGATCATCACTGATGTACTATGTATCATCACTGATGTACTATGGATCATCACTGGTGTACTATGGATCATCACTGGTGTACTATGGATCATCCCTGATGTACTGTGGATCATCACTGATGTACTGTGGATAATCACTGATGTACTGTGGATCATCACTGATGTACTGAGGATCATCACTGATGTACTGAGGATCAACACTGATGTACTGAGGATCATCACTGATGTACTATAGATCATCACTGATGTACTGTGGATCATCACTGATGTACTGTGGATCATCACTGATGTTCTATGGATCATCACTGATGTACTATAGATCATCACTGATGTACTATGAGCCATCACTGATGTACTATGGATCATCACTGGTGTACTATGGATCATCACTGATGTACTATGGATCATCACTGATGTACTATGGATCATCACTGATGTACTATGGATCATCACTGGTGTACTATAGATCATCACTGATGTACTGTGGACCATCCCTGAAGTACTGTGGATCATCACTGGTGTACTATAGATCATCACTGATGTACTGTGGATCATCACTGATGTACTATGGACCATCCCTTATGTACTATGGACCATCCCTGATGTACTATGGATCATCACTGATGTACTATGGATCATCACTGGTGTACTATGGATCATCACTGATGTACTGTGGACCATCCCTGATGTACTGTCAGTACATCAGTGATGATCTATAGTACATCAGTGATGATCCATAGAACATCAGTGATGGTCCACAGTACATCAGTGATGATCCACAGTACATCAGTGATGATCCACAGTACATCAGTGATGATCCACAGTACATCAGTGATGATCCACAGTACACCAGAGATGGCCCATAGTACACCAGTGATGGCCCATAGTACATCAGTGATGTACTATAGATCATCACTGATGTACTATAGATCATCACTGATGTACTATGGGCCATCACTGGTGTACTATGGGCCATCTCTGATGTACTATGGATCATCACTGATGTACTATGGATCATCACTGTTGTACTATGGATCATCACTGGTGTACTATGGATCATCACTGATGTACTATGAGCCATCACTGATGTACTATGGATCATCACTGGTGTACTATGGATCATCACTGATGTACTATGGATCATCACTGATGTACTATGAGCCATCACTGATGTACTATGGATCATCACTGATGTACTATGGACCATCCCTGATGTACTGTGGACAGTGTCATCTTAAGAGCATTATAGGCCCCCGGGCAATACATTGCACTGGGGCCCTGTCTACACAATCACGCACGAGAATTTTTTACTGACAAAAATCATGACATTTTCTGGCAGAACCACATTTTTTACTGGCACTGCAAAAAGGTACCTAAAATTACAGTTTTCAGTGCCAAACAGTGCAAATGTCAGTATTTAAACTTTACACATATAGATCGTACTATTAGCAATGTGTTTAAGTTAAACAAAAGTAAAAAAAAACATTTCTTTATTGACATGAAGGTTAGGTTACTATAACCCAGCCAGCACAGAGTTTCCTCTTACATCAGAGTCTGCAGGATTCCCCCTTACAGTGAAAGGGAACTCTTATGTAAAGGGGAACGCTGCAGATCATAATGTAAGGGGAAACGCTGATGTAAGGGGGGCTCTGGTGACCAGAGACCACCTTATATCAGAGTCCACTGCTTTCTCTTTACATCAGAGTTCCCACTTACATCAGAGCAACAGAACACCCCCGATCTCTTTGTGCAAGCTGCACAGTCAGCCAGACATCCACTCACCATACGACACTGACCAGGGCACTCCGTGTCTATACTGGCTGGTGGCTGGGCAGGTTACAGGCTCACGAAAACCGGAACTGCTGACAGGGGTCCGACTCCGCCACACTCTGCTTCAAGCCTGCTGTGCTGTCTGCTCTGACAACTCTACTCTGTCCATTCACCTTCAGCGCCTCCTGCTTTTTTTTTTAAGTCTGGCGGGTGTGGCTAACGTCATCATCGGCGGACAAACAGAGGCAGCACTCGTGGAGGATCGGATCTTCTCGGCGACTTTCGCAAACTGCGCATGCACAGTTCTGACCCGCCGCTTCCCACCATTTTTTATTGGGGTCGCTGGGCAGCCGGTGGGGCCCCCCAGGCAAATGTGGCCCCCGGGCAACTGCCCAGCGTGCCCAATGGAAAAGATGGCCCTGAATGTGGATCATCACTGATGTACTATAGATCATCAATGATGTACTATGGGCCATCACCGGTGTACTATGGATCATCACCGATGTACTATGGATCATCACTGATGTACTATAGATCATCACTGATGTACTATGGGCCATCACTGGTGTACTATGGATCATCACTGATGTACTGTGGATCATCACTGATGTACTGAGGATCATCACTGATGTACTGTGGATCATCACTAATATACTGTGGATCATCACTGATGTACTGTGGATCATCACTGATGTACTATGGATCATCACTGATGTACTATGGATCATCACTGTTGTACTATGGATCATCACTGGTGTACTATGGATCATCACTGATGTACTATGAGCCATCACTGATGTACTATGGATCATCACTGGTGTACTATGGATCATCACTGATGTACTATGGATCATCACTGATGTACTATGAGCCATCACTGATGTACTATGGATCATCACTGATGTACTATGGATCATCACTGATGTACTATGGATCATCACTGGTGTACTATAGATCATCACTGATGTACTGTGGACCATCCCTGAAGTACTGTGGATCATCACTGGTGTACTATAGATCATCACTGATGTACTGTGGATCATCACTGATGTACTATGGACCATCCCTTATGTACTATGGACCATCCCTGATGTACTATGGATCATCACTGATGTACTATGGATCATCACTGGTGTACTATGGATCATCACTGATGTACTGTGGACCATCCCTGATGTACTGTCAGTACATCAGTGATGATCTATAGTACATCAGTGATGATCCATAGAACATCAGTGATGATCCACAGTACATCAGTGATGATCCACAGTACATCAGTGATGATCCACAGTACATCAGTGATGATCCACAGTACATCAGTGATGATCCACAGTACACCAGAGATGGCCCATAGTACACCAGTGATGGCCCATAGTACATCAGTGATGTACTATAGATCATCACTGATGTACTATAGATCATCACTGATGTACTATGGGCCATCACTGGTGTACTATGGGCCATCTCTGATGTACTATGGATCATCACTGATGTACTATGGATCATCACTGTTGTACTATGGATCATCACTGGTGTACTATGGATCATCACTGATGTACTATGAGCCATCACTGATGTACTATGGATCATCACTGGTGTACTATGGATCATCACTGATGTACTATGGATCATCACTGATGTACTATGAGCCATCACTGATGTACTATGGATCATCACTGATGTACTATGGACCATCCCTGATGTACTGTGGACAGTGTCATCTTAAGAGCATTATAGGCCCCCGGGCAATACATTGCACTGGGGCCCTGTCTACACAATCACGCACGAGAATTTTTTACTGACAAAAATCATGACATTTTCTGGCAGAACCACATTTTTTACTGGCACTGCAAAAAGGTACCTAAAATTACAGTTTTCAGTGCCAAACAGTGCAAATGTCAGTATTTAAACTTTACACATATAGATCGTGCTATTAGCAATGTGTTTAAGTTAAACAAAAGTAAAAAAAACATTTCTTTATTGACATGAAGGTTAGGTTACTATAACCCAGCCAGCACAGAGTTTCCTCTTACATCAGAGTCTGCAGGATTCCCCCTTACAGTGAAAGGGAACTCTTATGTAAAGGGGAACGCTGCAGATCATAATGTAAGGGGAAACGCTGATGTAAGGGGGGCTCTGGTGACCAGAGACCACCTTATATCAGAGTCCACTGCTTTCTCTTTACATCAGAGTTCCCACTTACATCAGAGCAACAGAACACCCCCGATCTCTTTGTGCAAGCTGCACAGTCAGCCAGACAGCCACTCACCATACGACACTGACCAGGGCACTCCGTGTCTATACTGGCTGGTCCGTGGGCAGGTTACAGGCTCACGAAAACCGGAACTGCCGACAGGGGTCCGACTCCGCCACACTCTGCTTCAAGCCTGCTGTGCTGTCTGCTCTGACAACTCTACTCTGTCCATTCACCTTCAGCGCCTCCTGCTTTTTTTTTTAAGTCTGGCGGGTGTGGCTAACGTCATCATCGGCGGACAAACAGAGGCAGCACTCGTGGAGGATCGGATCTTCTCGGCGACTTTCGCAAACTGCGCATGCACAGTTCTGACCCGCCGCTTCCCACCGTTTTTTACTGGGGTCGCTGGGCAGCCGGTGGGGCCCCCCAGGCAAATGTGGCCCCCGGGCAACTGCCCAGCGTGCCCAATGGAAAAGATGGCCCTGAATGTGGATCATCACTGATGTACTATAGATCATCAATGATGTACTATGGGCCATCACCGGTGTACTATGGATCATCACCGATGTACTATGGATCATCACTGATGTACTATAGATCATCACTGATGTACTATGGGCCATCACTGGTGTACTATGGATCATCACTGATGTACTGTGGATCATCACTGATGTACTGAGGATCATCACTGATGTACTGTGGATCATCACTAATATACTGTGGATCATCACTGATGTACTGTGAATCATCACTGATGTACTATGGATCATCACTGATGTACTATGGATCATCACTGTTGTACTATGGATCATCACTGGTGTACTATGGATCATCACTGATGTACTATGAGCCATCACTGATGTACTATGGATCATCACTGGTGTACTATGGATCATCACTGATGTACTATGGATCATCACTGATGTACTATGAGCCATCACTGATGTACTATGGATCATCACTGATGTACTATGGACCATCCCTGAAGTACTGTGGATCATCACTGATGTACCGTGGATCATCACTGATGTACTGAGGATCATCACCGATGTACTGAGGATCATCACTGATGTACTGTGGATCATCACTGATGTACTATGGGCCATCACAGGTGTACTATGGATCATCACTGGTGTACTATGGATCATCACTGATGTACTATGGACCATCCCTGATGTACTGTGGATCATCACTGATGTACTGTGGATCATCACTGATGTACTGTGGATCATCAGTGGTGTACTATAGATCATCACTGATGTACTATGGGCCATCACTGCTGTACTATGGATCATCACTGATGTACTATGGATCATCACTGGTGTACTGTGGACTATCACTGATGTACTATGGATCATCACTGGTGTACTGTGGACCATCACTGATGTACTGTGGATCATCACTGATGTTCTATGGATCATCACTGATGTACTATAGATCATCACTGATGTACCGTGGATCATCACTGATGTACTGTGGATCATCACTGATGTACTGAGGATCATCACTGATGTACTATGGACCATCACTGATGTACTATGGATCATCACTGATGTACTATGGATCATCACTGATGTACTATGAGCCATCACTGATGTACTATGGATCATCACTGATGTACTGTGGACCATCCCTGATGTACTGTGGATCATCACTGATGTACTGAGGAACATCACTGATGTACTGTGGATCATCACTGATGTACTTTGGGCCATCACGGGTGTACTATGGACCATCCCTGATGTACTATGGACCATCCCTGATGTACTGAGGATCATCAGTGATGTACTATAGATCATCACTGATGTACTACGGGCCAACACTGGTGTACTATGGATCATCACTGATGTACTGTGGATCATAACTGATGTACTATGGATCATCACTGATGTACTATGGATCATCACTGATGTACTATGAGCCATCACTGATGTACTATGGGCCATCACTGATGTACTGTGGATCATCACTGGTGTATTATGGATCATCACTGATGTACTACGGGCCAACACTGGTGTACTATGGATCATCACTGATTTACTACAGACCATCCCTGATGTACTATGGACCATCGTTGATGTACTATGGATCATCACTGATCTACTATGAGCCATCACTGATGTACTATGGTTCATCACTGGTGTACCATAGATCATCACTGATGTACTGTGGATCATCACTGATGTACTGTGGATCATCACTGATGTACTATAGATCATCACTGATGTACTGTGGATCGTCACTGATGTACTGTGGATCATCACTGATGTACTGTGGATCATCACTGATGTACTGTGGATCATCACTGATGTACTATGGATCATCAAGGATGTACTATTGATCATCACTGATGTACTATGGACCATCACTGGTGTACTATGGATCATCACTGGTGTAGTGTGGATCATCACTGGTGTACTATGGACCATCCCTGATGTACTGTGGATCATCACTGATGTACTGTGGATCATCACTGATGTACTATGGGCCATCACTCGTGTCCTATGGGCCACCACTGGTGTACTATGGATTATCACTGATGTACTATGGACCATCCCTGATGTACTATGGACCATCCCTGATGTACTGTGGATCATCACTGATGTGCTATGGAACATCACTGGTGTACTATGGATCATCACTGATGTACTATGGATCATCACTGATGTGCTATGGACCATCCCTGATGTACTGTGGATCATCACTGATGTACTATGGACCATCCCTGATGTACTGTGGATCATCACTGATGTACTGTGGATCATCACTGATGTACTATAGATCATCACTGATGTACTATGGGCCATCACTGGTGTACTATGGGCCATCACTGGTGTACTATGGGCCATCACTGGTGTACTATGGATCATCACTGGTGTACTATGGACCATCACTGATGTACTATGGACCATCACTGATGTACTGTGGATCATCCCTGATGTACTGTGGATCATCCCTGGTGTACTATGGATCATCCCTGGTGTACTATGGATCATCACTGGTGTACTATGGATCATCACTGGTGTACTATGGATCATCACTGATGTACTATGAGCCATCACTGGTGTACTATGGATTATCACTGATGTACTATGGACCATCACTGATATACTGTGGACCATCCCTGATGTACTGTGGATCATCACTGATGTACTGTGGATAATCACTGATGTTCTATGGATCATCACTGATGTACTATAGATCATCACTGATGTACCGTGGATCATCACTGATGTACTGAGGATCATCACTGATGTACTATGGATCATCACTGATGTACTATGGATCATCACTGATGTACTATGGATCATCACTGATGTACTATGGATCATCACTGATGTACTGTGGATCATCACTGATGTACTGTGGATCATCACTGATGTACTGTGGATCATCACTGATGTACCGTGGATCATCACTGATGTACTGAGGATCATCACTGATGTACTGTGGATCATCACTGATGTACTATGGGCCATCACAGGTGTACTATGGACCATCCCTGATGTACTATGGACCATCCCTGATGTACTGAGGATCATCACTGATGTACTATAGATCATCACTGATGTACTACGGGCCAACACTGGTGTACTATGGATCATCACTGATGTACTGTGGATCATCACTGATGTACTATGGATCATCACTGATGTACTATGGATCATCACTGATGTACTATGAGCCATCACTGATGTACTATGGGCCATCACTGATGTACTGTGGATCATCACTGATGTACTATGGATCATCACTGATGTACTGTGTATCATCACTGATGTACTATGGATCATCACTGGTGTACTATGGATCATCACTGGTGTACCGTGGATCATCACTGATGTACCGTTGATCATCACTGATGTACCGTGGATCATCACTGATGTACTGTGGATCATCACTGATGTACTATGGACCATCACTGATGTACCGAGGATCATCACTGATGTACTATGGATCATCACTGATGTACTATGGATCATCACTGATGTACTATGGATCATCACTGATGTACTATGGATCATCACTGATGTACTGTGGATCATCACTGATTTACTGTGGATCATCACTGATGTACTGTGGATCATCACTGATGTACTATAGATCATCACTGATGTACTGTGGATCATCACTGATGTACTATAGATCAGCACTGATGTACTGTGGATCATCACTTATGTACTGTGGATCATCACTGATGTACTGAGGATCATCACTGATGTACTGTGGATCATCACTGATGTACTGTGGATCATCACTGATGTACTATAGATCATCACTGATGTACTATGGATCATCACTGATGTACTATGGATCATCACTGATGTACTATATATCATCACTGGTGTACTATAGATCATCACTGGTGTACTATGGATCATCACTTGTGTACTATGGACCATCCCTGATGTACTGTGGATCATCACTGATGTACTGTGGATCATCACTGATGTACTATAGTTCATCAATGATATACTATGGGCCATCACTGATGTATTATGGGCCATCACTAGTGTACTATGGATTATCACTGATGTACTATGGACCATCCCTGATGTACTATGAGCCATCACTGGTGTACTATGGATCATCACTGGTGTACTATGGACCATCACTGATGTACTGTGGATCATCACTGATGTGCTATGGAATATCACTGGTGTACTATGGATCATCACTGATGTACTATGGATCATCACTGATGTACTGTGGACCATCTCTGATGTACTGTGGATCATCACTGATGTACTATGGACCATCCCTGATGTACTGTGGATCATCACTGATGTACTGTGGATTATCACTGATGTACTGAGGATCATCACTGATGTACTGTGGATCATCATTGATATACTGTGGATCATCACTGATGTACTGTGTATAGGGTGACCACATTTCCAAACTGCCATTCAGGGACACCCCCCAAAAATGATGAGTTTTGACTAAAAAAAAGTGGGTCCTAGGCATCAAGAAGAACAACAATATGGCGCGCAAAGCGCGTCGCGGTGAACAGTGGACATGTCTTAAATTGCGCTAAATATTGGGCGTGGCTTAAAGGGGGTGTTGTTAAAGAGTCTGAGATGACCTATATAGTGCAGAATGTGGTAAAGTTAAATAGGGAATGTAGAGTGTATGGTGGTGAGTAGTATGTACAGGAGAGGAGTGCGGAGTGTATGGCGGTGGGTAATATGTACAGGAGAGGAGTGCAAAGTGTATGGCGGTGGGTAGTTAGTGGAGAGAGGAGGAAGAGGAGTGAAATACCACCTCCTGATAGTCTGTCAGCCACTGCTATATTACTTTGGTGGTGGGGCACTTCGAAGGATGTAAGGGGGCACTCTGGAGACACTAAGGGGGCACCTTGGAGGTTGTAAGGGGGGGATGTAAGGGGGCACTCTGGCGGTACTTAGTCAGAGCCCCCTTACATCCTCCAGGGTGCCCCCTTAGTGCCTCCATACATTCTCCTCCAGAGTGCCCTCTTACATTCTCCTCCAGAGTGCCACCTTACATTCTTCTCCAGAGTGCCCCCTTACATTCTCCTCCAGAGTGCCCCCTTACATTCTCCTCCAGAGTGCCCCCTTACATCCTCCTCCAGAGTGCCCCCTTACATGCTCCTCCAAAATGCCCCCTTACATCCTCCTCCAGAGTGCCCCCTTACATCCTCCTCCAGAGTGCCCCCTTACATTCTTCTCCAGAGTGCCCCCTTACATCCTCCTCCAAAGTGCCCCCTTACATCCTCCTCCAAAGTGCCCCCTTACATCCTCCTCCAAAGTGCTCCCTTAGTACTACTGTACTAAGGGGCACTCTGGAGAAATGTAAAGGGGCACTCTGGAGAAAGTAAGGGGAGGTAAGGGAGCACTCTGGAGGAAGTAAAGGGAGTCAAGGGAGCACCACTACACTGACCTACCTGACCCCTAAAATGACCCTGATTAGAGATGTACTATGGATCATCACTGATGTACTATGAGCCATCACTGATGTACTATGGGCCATCACTGATGTACTGTGGAGCATCACTGATGTACTATGGATCATCACTGGTGTACTATGGATCATCACTGATGTACTATGGATCATCACTGATGTACTATGGATCATCACTGGTGTACTATGGATAATCATTGGTGTACTATGGATCATCACTGATGTCCTGTGGACCATCCCTGATGTACTGTGGATCATCACTGATGTACTGTGGATCATCACTGATGTACTGAGGATCATCACTGATGTACTGTGGATCATCACAGATGTACTATGGGCCATCACAGGTGTACTATGGGCCATCACAGTGTACTAAGGATCATCACTGATGTACTATGGACCATCCCTGATGTACTGTGGACCATCCCTGATGTACTGTGGACCATCACTGATGTACTGTGGATCATCACTGATGTTCTATGGACCATAACTGGTGTACTGTGGATCATCACTGATGTACTGTGGATCATCACTGATGTACTATAGATCATCACTGATGTACTATGGACCATCACTGGTGTACTATGGATCATCACTGGTGTACTGTGGATCATCACTGATATACTATAGATCATCACTGATGTACTATGGGCCATCACTGATGTACTATGGCTCATCACTGGTGTACTATGGATCATCACTGATATACTATGGACCATCCCTGATGCACTATGGACCATCCCTGATGTACTGTGGATCATCACTGATGTACTGTGGATCATCACTGATGTACTATAGATCATCACTGATGTACTATGGGCCATCACTGGTGTAATATGGGCCATCACTGGTGTACTATGGATCATCACTGGTGTACTATGGATCATCACTGGTGTACTATGGATCATCACTGATGTATTATGAGCCATCACTGATGTACTATGAGCCATCACTGATGTACTATGGATCATCTCTGGTGTACTATGGATAATCATTGGTGTACTGAGGATCATCACTGATGTACTGTGGATCATCACAGATGTACTATGGGCCATTACAGTGTACTAAGGATCATCACTGATGTACTATGGACCATCTCTGATGTACTGTGGACCATCCCTGATGTACTGTGGACCATCACTGATGTACTGTGGATCATCACTGATGTTCTATGGACCATAACTGGTGTACTGTGGATCATCACTGATGTACTGTGGACCATCACTGATGTACTATGGATCATCACTGAGGTACTATGGATCAACACTGATGTACTATGGATCCTCACTGATGTACTATGGACCATCACTGGTGTACTATGGATCATCACTGGTGTACTATGGATCATCACTGGTGTACTATGGACCATCCCTGATGTACTGTGGATCATCACTGATGTACTATGGACCATCACTGGTGTACTATGGATCATCACTGGTGTACTGTGTACCATCACTGGTGTACTATGAATCATCACTGGTGTACTATGGACCATCCCTGATGTACTGTGGATCATCACTGATGTACTATAGTTCATCACTGATGTACTATGGATTATCACTGATGTACTATGGATCATCACTGATATACTGTGGATCATCACTGATGTACTGTGGATCATCACTGATGTACTATAGGCCATCACTGGTGTACTATGGGCCATCACTGGTGTACTATGGATCATCACTGATGTACTGTGGATCATCACTGATGTACTGTGGATCATCACTGATGTACTATAGATCATCACTGATGTACTATGGGCCATCACTGGTGTACTATGGATCATCACTGATGTACTATGGATCATCACTGATGTACTATGAGCCATCACTGATGTACTATGGATCATCACTGGTGTACTATGGATCATCACTGATGTACTATGGATCATCACTGGTGTACTATAGATCATCACTGATGTACTGTGGACCATCCCTGATGTACTGTGGATCATCACTGGTGTACTATAGATCATCACTGATGTAATGTGGATCATCACTGATGTACTATGGGCCATCACTGGTGTACTATGGATCATCACTGATGTACTGTGGATCATCACTGATGTACTGTGGATCATCACTGGTGTACTATAGATCATCACTGATGTATTATTGGCCATCACTGGTGTACTATGGATCATCACTGATGTACTGTGGATCATCACTGATGTACCGTGGATCATCACTGATGTACCGTGGATCATCACTGATGTACCGTGGATCATCACTGATGTACTGAGGATCATCACTGATGTACTGAGGATCATCACTGATGTACTGTAGATCATCACTGATGTACAATGGTCCTTCACGGGTGTACTATGGACCATCCCTGATGTACTATGGACCATCCCTGATGTACTGAGGATCATCACTAATGTACTATAGATCATCACTGATGTACTATGGGCCATCACTGATGTACTATGGGCCATCGCTGATGTACTATGGGCCATCACTGATGTACTATGGGCCATCACTGATGTACTATGGATCATCACTGATGTACTATAGATCATCACTGATGTACTATGAGCAATCACTGATGTACTATGGGCCATCACTGATGTACTGTGGATCATCACTGATGTACTGTGGATCATCACTGATGTACTATGGAACATCCCTGATGTACTATGGACCATCCCTGATGTACTATGGACCATCACTGATGTATTATGGGCCATCACTGGTGTACTATGGATTATCACTGATGTACTATGGACAATCCCTGATGTATTATGGACCATCCCTGATGTACTGTGGATCATCACTGATGTGCTATGGAACATCACTGGTGTACTATGGATCATCGCTGATGTAATATGGATCATCACTGATGTACTATGGACCATCACTGGTGTACTATGGATCATCACTGGTGTACTGTGTACCATCACTGGTGTACTATGAATCATCACTGGTGTACTATGGACCATCCCTGATGTACTGTGGATCATCACTGATGTACTATAGTTCATCACTGATGTACTATGGATTATCACTGATGTACTATGGATCATCACTGATATACTGTGGATCATCACTGATGTACTGTGGATCATCACTGATGTACTATAGGCCATCACTGGTGTACTATGGGCCATCACTGGTGTACTATGGATCATCACTGATGTACTGTGGATCATCACTGATGTACTGTGGATCATCACTGATGTACTATAGATCATCACTGATGTACTATGGGCCATCACTGGTGTACTATGGATCATCACTGATGTACTATGGATCATCACTGATGTACTATGAGCCATCACTGATGTACTATGGATCATCACTGGTGTACTATGGATCATCACTGATGTACTATGGATCATCACTGGTGTACTATAGATCATCACTGATGTACTGTGGACCATCCCTGATGTACTGTGGATCATCACTGGTGTACTATAGATCATCACTGATGTAATGTGGATCATCACTGATGTACTATGGGCCATCACTGGTGTACTATGGATCATCACTGATGTACTGTGGATCATCACTGATGTACTGTGGATCATCACTGGTGTACTATAGATCATCACTGATGTATTATTGGCCATCACTGGTGTATTATGGATCATCACTGATGTACTGTGGATCATCACTGATGTACCGTGGATCATCACTGATGTACCGTGGATCATCACTGATGTACCGTGGATCATCACTGATGTACTGAGGATCATCACTGATGTACTGAGGATCATCACTGATGTACTGTGGATCATCACTGATGTACAATGGTCCTTCACGGGTGTACTATGGACCATCCCTGATGTACTATGGACCATCCCTGATGTACTGAGGATCATCACTAATGTACTATAGATCATCACTGATGTACTATGGGCCATCACTGATGTACTATGGGCCATCGCTGATGTACTATGGGCCATCACTGATGTACTATGGATCATCACTGATGTACTATAGATCATCACTGATGTACTATGAGCAATCACTGATGTACTATGGGCCATCACTGATGTACTGTGGATCATCACTGATGTACTGTGGATCATCACTGATGTACTATGGAACATCCCTGATGTACTATGGACCATCCCTGATGTACTATGGACCATCACTGATGTATTATGGGCCATCACTGGTGTACTATGGATTATCACTGATGTACTATGGATAATCCCTGATGTATTATGGACCATCCCTGATGTACTGTGGATCATCACTGATGTGCTATGGAACATCACTGGTGTACTATGGATCATCGCTGATGTACTATGGATCATCACTGATGTACTATGGACCATCTCTGATGTACTGTGGATCATCACTGATGTACTATGGACAATCCCTGATGTACTGTGGATCATCACTGATGTACTGTGGATTATCACTGATGTACTGAGGATCATCACTGATGTACTGTGGATCATCACTGATGTACTGTGGATCATCACTGATGTACTGTGTATAGGGTGACCACATTTCCAAACTGCCATTCAGGGACACCCCCAAAAATGATGATTTTTGACCAAAAAAAGTGGGTCCTAGGCATCAAGAAGAACAACAATATGGTGCGCAAAGCGCGTCGCTGTGAACAGTGGACATGTCTTAAATTGCGCTAAATATTGGGCGTGGCTTAAAGGGGGTGTTGTTAAAGAGTCTGAGATGACCTATATAGTGCAGAATGTGGTAATGTTAAATAGGGAATGTAGAGTGTATGGTGGTGAGTAGTATGTACAGGAGAGGAGTGCGGAGTGTATGGCGGTGGGTAATATGTACATGAGAGGAGTGCAAAGTGTATGGCGGTGGGTAGTTAGTGGAGAGAGGAGGAAGAGGAGTGAAATACCACCTCCTGATAGTCTGTCAGCCACTGCTATATTACCTTGGTGGTGGGGCACTTCGAAGGATGTAAGGGGGCACTCTGGAGATACTAAGGGGGCACCTTGGAGGTTGTAAGGGGGGGATGTAAGGGGGCACTCTGGCGGTACTTAGTCAGAGCCCCCTTACATCCTCCAGGGTGCCCCCTTAGTGCCTCCATACATTCTCCTCCAGAGTGCCCTCTTACATTCTCCTCCAGAGTGCCACCTTACATTCTCCTCCAGAGTGCCCCCTTACATTCTCCTCCAGAGTGCCCCCTTACATTCTCCTCCAGAGTGCCCCCTTACATTCTCCTCCAGAGTGCCCCCTTACATCCTCCTCCAGAGTGCCCCCTTACATGCTCCTCCAAAATGCCCCCTTACATCCTCCTCCAGAGTGCCCCCTTACATCCTCCTCCAGAGTGCCCCCTTACATTCTTCTCCAGAGTGCCCCCTTACATCCTCCTCCAAAGTGCCCCCTTACATCCTCCTCCAAAGTGCCCCCTTACATCCTCCTCCAAAGTGCCCCCTTAGTACTACTGTACTAAGGGGCACTCTGGAGAAATGTAAAGGGGCACTCTGGAAAAGTAAGGGGAGGTAAGGGAGCACTCTGGAGGAAGTAAAGGGAGTCAAGGGAGCACCACTACACTGACCTACCTGACCCCTAAAATGACCCTGATTAGAGATGTACTATGGATCATCACTGATGTACTATGGGCCATCACTGATGTACTGTGGAGCATCACTGATGTACTATGGATCATCACTGGTGTACTATGGATCATCACTGATGTACTATGGATCATCACTGATGTACTATGGATCATCACTGGTGTACTATGGATAATCATTGGTGTACTATGGATCATCACTGATGTCCTGTGGACCATCCCTGATGTACTGTGGATCATCACTGATGTACTGTGGATCATCACTGATGTACTGATGATCATCACTGATGTACTGTGGATCATCACAGATGTACTATGGGCCATCACAGGTGTACTATGGGCCATCACAGTGTACTAAGGATCATCACTGATGTACTATGGACCATCCCTGATGTACTGTGGACCATCCCTGATGTACTGTGGACCATCACTGATGTACTGTGGATCATCACTGATGTTCTATGGACCATAACTGGTGTACTGTGGATCATCACTGATGTACTGTGGATCATCACTGATGTACTATAGATCATCACTGATGTACTATGGACCATCACTGGTGTACTATGGATCATCACTGGTGTACTGTGGATCATCACTGATATACTGTGGATCATCACTGATGTACTGTGGATCATCACTGATGTACTATAGATCATCACTGATGTACTATGGGCCATCACTGGTGTACTATGGCTCATCACTGGTGTACTATGGATCATCACTGATATACTATGGACCATCCCTGATGCACTATGGACCATCCCTGATGTACTGTGGATCATCACTGATGTACTGTGGATCATCACTGATGTACTATAGATCATCACTGATGTACTATGGGCCATCACTGGTGTAATATGGGCCATCACTGGTGTACTATGGATCATCACTGGTGTACTATGGATCATCACTGGTGTACTATGGATCATCACTGATGTATTATGAGCCATCACTGATGTACTATGAGCCATCACTGATGTACTATTGATCATCACTGGTGTACTATGGATCATCACTGATGTACTATGGACCATCACTGGTGTACTACGGATCATCACTGTGTACTATGGATCATCACTGGTGTACTATGGACCATCCCTGATGTACTGTGGATCATCACTGATGTACTGTGGATCATCACTGATGTACTATGGGCCATCACTGATGTATTATGGGCCATCACTGGTGTACTATGGATTATCACTGATGTACTATGGACCATCCCTGATGTACTATGGACCATCCCTGATGTACTATGGACAATCCCTGATGTATTATGGACCATCCCTGATGTACTGTGGATCATCACTAGGGATGAGCTCGGTGTTCGAGTCGAACATACGTTCGACTCGAACATCGGCTGTTCGATCGTTCGCCGAACAACGAACGATTTGGGCCGTTCGCGCCTAATTCGCGGCCCACAATGCACTACGCCATCGCAGTGTCATCCAGGCGCTGTGATTGGCCAAGCATGCACTGTGACACCGCATGCTTGGCCAATCACAGCGCCTGCAGCGAGGAGAGCAATGATTGGCCACAGGCAGGATGCTTGTGGCCAATTATTGCTGAGGGTGTTTAGTACACGCCCCACACTATAAAAGGCCGCCAGCACGGCGGCCTAGTGTAGTGTGTTCCGGAGCAGGGAAAGAGAAGAATAGGCAGGGACAGTGACATTTTTTTTTCTTGCTTAACCTGGATTCCTTTAGTTTAGGGAAAGAGAAGGATAGGTAGGGAGAGTGTCAGTGTGTTTTACTGTGCTAATCCTTGTTTCTAGGGACAGGGAAGGACAGTGAGGGAAATTCTCCTTGTGCTATACTGTGCTAAAGCATTGATCATCAACCATCTTTAAAAAAACATTTTTTCTAGGGACAGAAAACTATAGGTAGGGAGAGTGTCAGTGTGTTTTGCTGTGCTAATCCTTGTTTCTAGGGACAGGGAAGGACAGTGAGGGAAATTCTCCTTGTGCTATACTGTGCTAAAGCATTGATCATCAACCATCTTTAAAAAAACATTTTTTCTAGGGACAGAAAACTATAGGTAGGGAGAGTGTCAGTGTGTTTTACTGTGCTAATCCTTGTTTCTAGGGACAGGGAAGGACAGTGAGGGAAATTCTCCTTGTGCTATACTGTGCTAAAGCATTGATCATCAACCATCTTTAAAAAAACATTTTTTCTAGGGACAGAAAACTATAGGTAGGGAGAGTGTCAGTGTGTTTTACTGTGCTAATCCTTGTTTCTAGGGACAGGGAAGGACAGTGAGGGAAATTCTCCTTGTGCTATACTGTGCTAAAGCATTGATCATCAACCATCTTTAAAAAAACATTTTTTCTAGGGACAGAAAACTATAGGTAGGGAGAGTGTCAGTGTGTTTTACTGTGCTAATCCTTGTTTCTAGGGACAGGGAAGGACAGTGGGGGAAATTCTCCTTGTGCTATACTGTGCTAAAGCATTGATCATCAACCATCTTTAAAAAAACATTTTTTCTAGGGACAGAAAACTATAGGTAGGGAGAGTGTCAGTGTGTTTTACTGTGCTAATCCTTGTTTCTAGGGACAGGGAAGGACAGTGAGGGAAATTCTCCTTGTGCTATACTGTGCTAAAGCATTGATCATCAACCATCTTTAAAAAAACATTTTTTCTAGGGACAGAAAACTATAGGTAGGGAGAGTGTCAGTGTGTTTTACTGTGCTAATCCTTGTTTCTAGGGACAGGGAAGGACAGTGAGGGAAATTCTCCTTGTGCTATACTGTGCTAAAGCATTGATCATCAACCATCTTTAAAAAAACATTTTTTCTAGGGACAGAAAACTATAGGTAGGGAGAGTGTCAGTGTGTTTTACTGTGCTAATCCTTGTTTCTAGGGACAGGGAAGGACAGTGAGGGAAATTCTCCTTGTGCTATACTGTGCTAAAGCATTGATCATCAACCATCTTTAAAAAAAACATTTTTTCTAGGGACAGAAAACTATAGGTAGGGAGAGTGTCAGTGTGTTTTACTGTGCTAATCCTTGTTTCTAGGGACAGGGAAGGACAGTGAGGGAAATTCTCCTTGTGCTATACTGTGCTAAAGCATTGATCATCAACCATCTTTAAAAAAACATTTTTTCTAGGGACAGAAAACTATAGGTAGGGAGAGTGTCAGTGTGTTTTACTGTGCTAATCCTTGTTTCTAGGGACAGGGAAGGACAGTGAGGGAAATTCTCCTTGTGCTATACTGTGCTAAAGCATTGATCATCAACCATCTTTAAAAAAACATTTTTTCTAGGGACAGAAAACTATAGGTAGGGAGAGTGTCAGTGTGTTTTACTGTGCTAATCCTTGTTTCTAGGGACAGGGAAGGACAGTGAGGGAAATTCTCCTTGTGCTATACTGTGCTAAAGCATTGATCATCAACCATCTTTAAAACAACATTTTTTCTAGGGACAGAAAACTATAGGTAGGGAGAGTGTCAGTGTGTTTTACTGTGCTAATCCTTGTTTCTAGGGACAGGGAAGGACAGTGAGGGAAATTCTCCTTGTGCTATACTGTGCTAAAGCATTGATCATCAACCATCTTTAAAAAAACATTTTTTCTAGGGACAGAAAACTATAGGTAGGGAGAGTGTCAGTGTGTTTTACTGTGCTAATCCTTGTTTCTAGGGACAGGGAAGGACAGTGAGGGAAATTCTCCTTGTGCTATACTGTGCTAAAGCATTGATCATCAACCATCTTTAAAAAAACATTTTTTTCTAGGGACAGAAAACTATAGGTAGGGAGAGTGTCAGTGTGTTTTACTGTGCTAATCCTTGTTTCTAGGGACAGGGAAGGACAGTGAGGGAAATTCTCCTTGTGCTATACTGTGCTAAAGCATTGATCATCAACCATCTTTAAAAAAACATTTTTTCTAGGGACAGAAAACTATAGGTAGGGAGAGTGTCAGTGTGTTTTACTGTGCTAATCCTTGTTTCTAGGGACAGGGAAGGACAGTGAGGGAAATTCTCCTTGTGCTATACTGTGCTAAAGCATTGATCATCAACCATCTTTAAAAAAACATTTTTTCTAGGGACAGAAAACTATAGGTAGGGAGAATGTCAGTGTGTTTTACTGTGCTAATCCTTGTTTCTAGGGACAGGGAAGGACAGTGAGGGAAATTCTCCTTGTGCTATACTGTGCTAAAGCATTGATCATCAACCATCTTTAAAACAACATTTTTTCTAGGGACAGAAAACTATAGGTAGGGAGAGTGTCAGTGTGTTTTACTGTGCTAATCCTTGTTTCTAGGGACAGGGAAGGACAGTGAGGGAAATTCTCCTTGTGCTATACTGTGCTAAAGCATTGATCATCAACCATCTTTAAAAAAACATTTTTTCTAGGGACAGAAAACTATAGGTAGGGAGAGTGTCAGTGTGTTTTACTGTGCTAATCCTTGTTTCTAGGGACAGGGAAGGACAGTGAGGGAAATTCTCCTTGTGCTATACTGTGCTAAAGGATTGATCATCAACCATCTTTAAAAAAACATTTTTTTCTAGGGACAGAAAACTATAGGTAGGGAGAGTGTCAGTGTGTTTTACTGTGCTAATCCTTGTTTCTAGGGACAGGGAAGGACAGTGAGGGAAATTCTCCTTGTGCTATACTGTGCTAAAGCATTGATCATCAACCATCTTTAAAAAAACATTTTTTCTAGGGACAGAAAACTATAGGTAGGGAGAGTGTCAGTGTGTTTTACTGTGCTAATCCTTGTTTCTAGGGACAGGGAAGGACAGTGAGGGAAATTCTCCTTGTGCTATACTGTGCTAAAGCATTGATCATCAACCATCTTTAAAAAAACATTTTTTCTAGGGACAGAAAACTATAGGTAGGGAGAGTGTCAGTGTGTTTTACTGTGCTAATCCCTGTTTCTAGGGACAGGGAAGGACAGTGAGGGAAATTCTCCTTGTGCTATACTGTGCTAAAGCATTGATCATCAACCATCTTTAAAAAAACATTTTTTCTAGGGACAGAAAACTATAGGTAGGGAGAGTGTCAGTGTGTTTTACTGTGCTAATCCTTGTTTCTAGGGACAGGGAAGGACAGTGAGGGAAATTCTCCTTGTGCTATACTGTGCTAAAGCATTGATCATCAACCATCTTTAAAACAACATTTTTTCTAGGGACAGAAAACTATAGGTAGGGAGAGTGTCAGTGTGTTTTACTGTGCTAATCCTTGTTTCTAGGGACAGGGAAGGACAGTGAGGGAAATTCTCCTTGTGCTATACTGTGCTAAAGCATTGATCATCAACCATCTTTAAAACAACATTTTTTCTAGGGACAGAAAACTATAGGTAGGGAGAGTGTCAGTGTGTTTTACTGTGCTAATCCTTGTTTCTAGGGACAGGGAAGGACAGTGAGGGAAATTCTCCTTGTGCTATACTGTGCTAAAGCATTGATCATCAACCATCTTTAAAAAAACATTTTTTCTAGGGACAGAAAACTATAGGTAGGGAGAGTGTCAGTGTGTTTTACTGTGCTAATCCTTGTTTCTAGGGACAGGGAAGGACAGTGAGGGAAATTCTCCTTGTGCTATACTGTGCTAAAGCATTGATCATCAACCATCTTTAAAAAAACATTTTTTTCTAGGGACAGAAAACTATAGGTAGGGAGAGTGTCAGTGTGTTTTACTGTGCTAATCCTTGTTTCTAGGGACAGGGAAGGACAGTGAGGGAAATTCTCCTTGTGCTATACTGTGCTAAAGCATTGATCATCAACCATCTTTAAAAAAACATTTTTTCTAGGGACAGAAAACTATAGGTAGGGAGAGTGTCAGTGTGTTTTACTGTGCTAATCCTTGTTTCTAGGGACAGGGAAGGACAGTGAGGGAAATTCTCCTTGTGCTATACTGTGCTAAAGCATTGATCATCAACCATCTTTAAAAAAACATTTTTTCTAGGGACAGAAAACTATAGGTAGGGAGAGTGTCAGTGTGTTTTACTGTGCTAATCCCTGTTTCTAGGGACAGGGAAGGACAGTGAGGGAAATTCTCCTTGTGCTATACTGTGCTAAAGCATTGATCATCAACCATCTTTAAAAAAACATTTTTTCTAGGGACAGAAAACTATAGGTAGGGAGAGTGTCAGTGTGTTTTACTGTGCTAATCCTTGTTTCTAGGGACAGGGAAGGACAGTGAGGGAAATTCTCCTTGTGCTATACTGTGCTAAAGCATTGATCATCAACCATCTTTAAAAAAACATTTTTTCTAGGGACAGAAAACTATAGGTAGGGAGAGTGTCAGTGTGTTTTACTGTGCTAATCCTTGTTTCTAGGGACAGGGAAGGACAGTGAGGGAAATTCTCCTTGTGCTATACTGTGCTAAAGCATTGATCATCAACCATCTTTAAAAAAACATTTTTTCTAGGGACAGAAAACTATAGGTAGGGAGAGTGTCAGTGTGTTTTACTGTGCTAATCCTTGTTTCTAGGGACAGGGAAGGACAGTGAGGGAAATTCTCTTTGTGCTATACTGTGCTAAAGCATTGATCATCAACCATCTTTAAAAAAACATTTTTTCTAGGGACAGAAAACTATAGGTAGGGAGAGTGTCAGTGTGTTTTACTGTGCTAATCCTTGTTTCTAGGGACAGGGAAGGACAGTGAGGGAAATTCTCCTTGTGCTATACTGTGCTAAAGCATTGATCATCAACCATCTTTAAAAAAACATTTTTTCTAGGGACAGAAAACTATAGGTAGGGAGAGTGTCAGTGTGTTTTACTGTGCTAATCCTTGTTTCTAGGGACAGGGAAGGACAGTGAGGGAAATTCTCCTTGTGCTATACTGTGCTAAAGCATTGATCATCAACCATCTTTAAAAAAACATTTTTTCTAGGGACAGAAAACTATAGGTAGGGAGAGTGTCAGTGTGTTTTACTGTGCTAATCCTTGTTTGTAGGGACAGGGAAGGACAGTGAGGGAAATTCTCCTTGTGCTATACTGTGCTAAAGCATTGATCATCAACCATCTTTAAAAAAACATTTTTTCTAGGGACAGAAAACTATAGGTAGGGAGAGTGTCAGTGTGTTTTACTGTGCTAATCCTTGTTTCTAGGGACAGGGAAGGACAGTGAGGGAAATTCTCCTTGTGCTATACTGTGCTAAAGCATTGATCATCAACCATCTTTAAAAAAACATTTTTTCTAGGGACAGAAAACTATAGGTAGGGAGAGTGTCAGTGTGTTTTACTGTGCTAATCCTTGTTTCTAGGGACAGGGAAGGACAGTGAGGGAAATTCTCCTTGTGCTATACTGTGCTAAAGCATTGATCATCAACCATCTTTAAAACAACATTTTTTCTAGGGACAGAAAACTATAGGTAGGGAGAGTGTCAGTGTGTTTTACTGTGCTAATCCTTGTTTCTAGGGACAGGGAAGGACAGTGAGGGAAATTCTCCTTGTGCTATACTGTGCTAAAGCATTGATCATCAACCATCTTTAAAAAAACATTTTTTCTAGGGACAGAAAACTATAGGTAGGGAGAGTGTCAGTGTGTTTTACTGTGCTAATCCTTGTTTCTAGGGACAGGGAAGGACAGTGAGGGAAATTCTCCTTGTGCTATACTGTGCTAAAGCATTGATCATCAACCATCTTTAAAAAAACATTTTTTTCTAGGGACAGAAAACTATAGGTAGGGAGAGTGTCAGTGTGTTTTACTGTGCTAATCCTTGTTTCTAGGGACAGGGAAGGACAGTGAGGGAAATTCTCCTTGTGCTATACTGTGCTAAAGCATTGATCATCAACCATCTTTAAAAAAACATTTTTTCTAGGGACAGAAAACTATAGGTAGGGAGAGTGTCAGTGTGTTTTACTGTGCTAATCCTTGTTTCTAGGGACAGGGAAGGACAGTGAGGGAAATTCTCCTTGTGCTATACTGTGCTAAAGCATTGATCATCAACCATCTTTAAAAAAACATTTTTTCTAGGGACAGAAAACTATAGGTAGGGAGAGTGTCAGTGTGTTTTACTGTGCTAATCCCTGTTTCTAGGGACAGGGAAGGACAGTGAGGGAAATTCTCCTTGTGCTATACTGTGCTAAAGCATTGATCATCAACCATCTTTAAAAAAACATTTTTTCTAGGGACAGAAAACTATAGGTAGGGAGAGTGTCAGTGTGTTTTACTGTGCTAATCCTTGTTTCTAGGGACAGGGAAGGACAGTGAGGGAAATTCTCCTTGTGCTATACTGTGCTAAAGCATTGATCATCAACCATCTTTAAAAAAACATTTTTTCTAGGGACAGAAAACTATAGGTAGGGAGAGTGTCAGTGTGTTTTACTGTGCTAATCCTTGTTTCTAGGGACAGGGAAGGACAGTGAGGGAAATTCTCCTTGTGCTATACTGTGCTAAAGCATTGATCATCAACCATCTTTAAAAAAACATTTTTTCTAGGGACAGAAAACTATAGGTAGGGAGAGTGTCAGTGTGTTTTACTGTGCTAATCCTTGTTTCTAGGGACAGGGAAGGACAGTGAGGGAAATTCTCTTTGTGCTATACTGTGCTAAAGCATTGATCATCAACCATCTTTAAAAAAACATTTTTTTTAGGGACAGAAAACTATAGGTAGGGAGAGTGTCAGTGTGTTTTACTGTGCTAATCCTTGTTTCTAGGGACAGGGAAGGACAGTGAGGGAAATTCTCCTTGTGCTATACTGTGCTAAAGCATTGATCATCAACCATCTTTAAAAAAACATTTTTTCTAGGGACAGAAAACTATAGGTAGGGAGAGTGTCAGTGTGTTTTACTGTGCTAATCCTTGTTTCTAGGGACAGGGAAGGACAGTGAGGGAAATTCTCCTTGTGCTATACTGTGCTAAAGCATTGATCATCAACCATCTTTAAAAAAACATTTTTTCTAGGGACAGAAAACTATAGGTAGGGAGAGTGTCAGTGTGTTTTACTGTGCTAATCCTTGTTTGTAGGGACAGGGAAGGACAGTGAGGGAAATTCTCCTTGTGCTATACTGTGCTAAAGCATTGATCATCAACCATCTTTAAAAAAAAAAATTTTCTAGGGACAGAAAACTATAGGTAGGGAGAGTGTCAGTGTGTTTTACTGTGCTAATCCTTGTTTCTAGGGACAGGGAAGGACAGTGAGGGAAATTCTCCTTGTGCTATACTGTGCTAAAGCATTGATCATCAACCATCTTTAAAAAAACATTTTTTCTAGGGACAGAAAACTATAGGTAGGGAGAGTGTCAGTGTGTTTTACTGTGCTAATCCTTGTTTCTAGGGACAGGGAAGGACAGTGAGGGAAATTCTCCTTGTGCTATACTGTGCTAAAGCATTGATCATCAACCATCTTTAAAAAAAACATTTTTTCTAGGGACAGAAAACTATAGGTAGGGAGAGTGTCAGTGTGTTTTACTGTGCTAATCCTTGTTTCTAGGGACAGGGAAGGACAGTGAGGGAAATTCTCCTTGTGCTATACTGTGCTAAAGCATTGATCATCAACCATCTTTAAAAAAACATTTTTTCTAGGGACAGAAAACTATAGGTAGGGAGAGTGTCAGTGTGTTTTACTGTGCTAATCCTTGTTTCTAGGGACAGGGAAGGACAGTGAGGGAAATTCTCCTTGTGCTATACTGTGCTAAAGCATTGATCATCAACCATCTTTAAAAAAACATTTTTTCTAGGGACAGAAAACTATAGGTAGGGAGAGTGTCAGTGTGTTTTACTGTGCTAATCCTTGTTTCTAGGGACAGGGAAGGACAGTGAGGGAAATTCTCCTTGTGCTATACTGTGCTAAAGCATTGATCATCAACCATCTTTAAAAAAAACATTTTTTCCAGGGACAGAAAACTATAGGTAGGGAGAGTGTCAGTGTGTTTTACTGTGCTAATCCTTGTTTCTAGGGACAGGGAAGGACAGTGAGGGAAATTCTCCTTGTGCTATACTGTGCTAAAGCATTGATCATCAACCATCTTTAAAAAAACATTTTTTCTAGGGACAGAAAACTATAGGTAGGGAGAGTGTCAGTGTGTTTTACTGTGCTAATCCTTGTTTGTAGGGACAGGGAAGGACAGTGAGGGAAATTCTCCTTGTGCTATACTGTGCTAAAGCATTGATCATCAACCATCTTTAAAAAAAACATTTTTGCTAGGGACAGAAAACTATAGGTAGGGAGAGTGTCAGTGTGTTTTACTGTGCTAATCCTTGTTTCTAGGGACAGGGAAGGACAGTGAGGGAAATTCTCCTTGTGCTATACTGTGCTAAAGCATTGATCATCAACCATCTTTAAAAAAACATTTTTTCTAGGGACAGAAAACTATAGGTAGGGAGAGTGTCAGTGTGTTTTACTGTGCTAATCCTTGTTTCTAGGGACAGGGAAGGACAGTGAGGGAAATTCTCCTTGTGCTATACTGTGCTAAAGCATTGATCATCAACCATCTTTAAAAAAAAACATTTTTTCTAGGGACAGAAAACTATAGGTAGGGAGAGTGTCAGTGTGTTTTACTGTGCTAATCCTTGTTTCTAGGGACAGGGAAGGACAGTGAGGGAAATTCTCCTTGTGCTATACTGTGCTAAAGCATTGATCATCAACCATCTTTAAAAAAACATTTTTTTCTAGGGACAGAAAACTATAGGTAGGGAGAGTGTCAGTGTGTTTGTCAGGGTCACCTGTGGCCAGGTGACAGATGCACACCGTAGGGGGACAGGAGTGCACCGCGAGGTAGTGAACCCTATGGCTGGCTTCTGTGGATAGGAAACTGGGTGGTTGTGGAAAGCGGGACCAGAGGAGCACAACCGGGATCCCAACGGAAGCGAGAGCCAAGATTCCCCAGGGCGCGGAGTCTAAGACCCAGCTGGTCTTCTCCAGGGCCTCTAGTGGTGAGGATGTTACGCTGCAGGCTGGGACCAGGTCGCGGCCCCTGGAGTTTCCTAGCTCACGCCCCGTAGGATAAGGGGAAGCAGCAGCACACGATAGAGAGAACCGAATAACAAGCCGAAGGTCAAGGGCCACAAGCAGACAAGGATAACGAAGAACGAGCCGAAGGTCAAGGGTCACGAGCAGACAGGGATGGTCGGGGACAAGCCAATAACGTAACAGAGAGACAGACGTAGCACACGGCAGGCAGGAACCCAAACACACAATGCCTAACAAACACGTTGATCAGCAAAGCAGGCTTGCAGTGCACAGGTTAATATAGTGTTCAGTGATAGGGCCTGGGGTGGAGTCAGGCTGGGAGGAGATTATAAAGGAAGCCAGGTGAAGGAGGTCTGGTCTCTAGATGAACACATGAGGAGGAAGGTAAGATGGCAGACAGACATTAATGCATATCCATGACAGTACCCTCCCTCTTACGAGGCCTCCCCCTTCCCCGCCTGGGCCCAGGTTTAGAGGGAAACTTCAGATGAAACTCCTTTAACAGACGAGGTGCAAAGACCTCAGATGCAGTGATCCAAGACCTCTCCTCAGGACCAAACCCTTTCCAATGAACGAGGTACTGAAGAACGCCTTTACAGAGTCGGGAGTCCAGAATTTGACTGATCTCGTACTCCTGATTATCCTCCGAGACAGGCGCCACGGTAGGAAGAGGACGAGAGAATTTATTGAGGACTAAAGGCTTTAGAAGAGCAACATGAAAGGAGTTAGTGATTTTAAGGCTCTTAGGAATCTGGAGTTTGAAACAAACCGGATTCAGTTTAGCAGTTACCGTGTATGGACCGATGAATCGTGGAGCAAACTTCAGAGAAGGAACTCGGAGCTTGATGTTCCTGGTAGAGAGCCAGACTTTGTCCCCTGGCTGAAGAGAAGGCGGTTTACGCCTGCGGCGGTCGGCAAAGCCTTTGAATTTTTCAGCAGCTGCCCGGAGGGAATCATGAACGTGACCCCAAACGGAATTGAGAGACTCCTGAACCGAAGCCAAAGCTGGAATGTCTGGAGAACAGATCATAGGAAGAGGAAGTTGAGGGTGTTTTCCATAAACTGTGAAAAAGGGTGTCTTCTGCGAACTGGTATTCACATGATTGTTATGGGAGAATTCTGCCCACGGGAGTAGAGAGGACCAATCGTCATGGTGAGAAGACACAAAGGTGCGAAGAAAGACCTCTAACTCCTGATTAACCCTCTCAGTCTGTCCATTGGATTGGGGATGGTAAGAAGAAGAAAAATCCAAGACAATATTGAGGGATTTGCAAAAGGCTCTCCAAAAACGAGACGTGAATTGGACTCCCCTGTCGGAAACAATATGAGAAGGGACCCCATGTAGGCGGAGAATTTCTCGAATGAAAATGGGAACCAAGGCAGGGGCAGAAGGAAGACCAGGAAGAGGAACAAAATGAGCCATCTTGGAGAATCGATCGATTACCACCCAAATGACTGTATTATTCTCAGACAGTGGGAGATCGGTGATAAAATCCATGGCAATATGGGCCCAGGGTTCCTTAGGAATAGGCAAGGGCATGAGGAGACCAGCAGGAGCTTGTGTGGAGGATTTGGACTGAGCACAGACATGACAAGCTTTAACGTAGTCTTTGACGTCTGAGCGGAGATTAGGCCACCAGTAGTGACGACTGATGAGTAGGAAGGATCGGAGGAATCCAGAATGCCCTGCCACCTTGGAATCATGTCCCCAACGAAGGATCTTAGCTCTTAGCTCAGTGGGGACAAAGGTCTTACCAGGCGGAATTTTAGACTTCAGGGTGGTAGAGTGGGCAACAATGCATGAGGTGGGAATGATCGGCTCAGGTTCAGGGGCGGACTCCTCGTCCAAAGTGTCAAATGACCTAGAGAGCGCATCAGCCCGACCGTTGCAGGAACCAGGTTTGTAGGTAATCGTGAAATTAAAACGGGCAAAGAAGAGACTCCACCTGGCCTGTCTAGGATTCAGACGTTTAGCATTCTGTAGATACTGTAAATTCTTGTGATCGGTAAAGATCGTTATGGAGTGAGGGGAACCCTCCAAGAGATGACGCCACTCCTCTAACGCCAATTTAATTGCGAGAAGTTCCCGATCACCGATGGCATAATTCCTCTCTGCCTGAGAAAATTTTTTGGAGAAGAACGCACATGGTTGGCGTCTCTTCTCAAAGATTTGAAGAAGCACAGCTCCCACCCCCATTGAGGAAGCGTCCACTTCAATAAAAAATGCATTCCCAGGATTTGGTCTCCTCAAGAGGGGGCCAGAAACAAAGGCCTGTTTCAGGTTGTGAAATGCAGAGACAGCTTCGGGAGGCCAGTCTCTGGCATTCACACCCTTCTTGGTCAAAGCGATAATAGGCGCGGCAATGGAAGAGTAATTCCTTATGAACTGCCTATAATAATTAGTGAAGCCAAGAAAGCGCTGTGTGGCCTTGAGGCTAGCAGGAAGAGGCCAGTTGGTGATAGCCAAGACCTTCCCAGGGTCCATACGAAGCCCCGAACATGAGACAAAGCACCCCAAAAACAGGACCTCAGAACATTCAAAGGAACATTTCTCCAGCTTGGCATAGAGATTGTTCTCTCTAAGACGTTGAAGTACAGTGCGGACATGGTTTCTGTGGACGAGCAGATTTTCAGAAAAGATCAGAATGTCATCCAGATAGATGACAACAAACTGGTACAGCAGATCTCTGAAGATTTCATTGACAAAGTTTTGAAACACGGCTGGAGCATTACACAGACCAAAAGGCATCACCAGATATTCGTAATGCCCGTCTCTAGTGTTAAATGCAGTCTTCCATTCGTCACCCTCCCGTATTCGAATGAGATTGTACGCGCCTCTGAGATCCAACTTGGTGAAAATGGAGGCACCCTTCAACCTATCGAATAGCTCAGATATTAAGGGTAAGGGGTATCGATTTTTAATAGTAACCGCATTTAAACCCCGATAATCGATGCAGGGTCTTAAGGTACCATCCTTTTTGGCAACAAAAAAGAACCCTGCCCCTGCAGGCGATGAGGATTTCCGGATGAACCCTCTCTCCAGATTCTCTGCTACATACTCCGACATGGCCTGGGTCTCTGGGATGGACAGAGGGTAGGTACGACCCCTGGGTAGAGTTGCTCCGGGGACAAGATCAATAGCACAGTCAAAAGACCTGTGGGGAGGAAGCACCTCAGCTGATTTTTTACAGAACACATCCCGGTAATCGCTGTATGCGGCGGGAAGATCAGAAGAAACAGAAGTGGCAGCAACCGGAAGACTCTCCTTGGGGGTCACCTTGAGAAGACACGACGAGAAACATGAGGAACCCCAGGCCAGGATCTGCCCAGAGACCCAGTCCACATGTGGAGAGTGGAGCTGTAGCCAAGGGAGGCCCAATACAACTGGGGTAGAGGCCTTGGGTAGAATAAGAAAGGATATCCACTCCTGGTGGAGAATCCCTACCGACATCCTAATGGGTAGCGTCTGGAAGCGAATAGGGCCCCCTGGGAGAACAGTGCCATCAATTGCCGAGACTACCAATGGGGTAGTGAGAGGTGAAAGGGTAAGCTTCATAGAAGAAGCAGTTCTCCAATCCATGAAATTGCCGGCAGCCCCGGAATCCAGGTATGCAAGGGTTGACTGAGGAGAAGTGCCTACATGAAGGGACACCGGCAAGAGCAGGCGAGAAGGTGATGTTTCTGGGTCCAATACTCCACCTTCCAAATGTATTAGACCCGAGCGTTTCCCGGACGAAGCGAGCAGGAGTCACGAAAATGACCCTTGCCCCCACAATAGAGGCACAAGCCCAGAGTTCTGCGCCTAGCACGTTCTTCGGGGGTTAGTCTGGTCTGGCCCAGCTGCATAGGTTCTTCAGCAGGTAGAGGATGCTCCACGGAATGAAGGGAGGGGAGCTCAGACTGGCTAGGACCCAGAGAGTGCTGGCGTCTTTTTTCTAAGGACCTCTCTTGAAAACGAATGTCGATCTGGTTGCATAATGAAATTACATCGTCCAGACCGACGGGAATGGCTCTTCCCGCTAATTCGTCTTTCACTCGGTCAGAGAGGCCATGTAAAAAGGTAGCGACCAGGGCCTCATTATTCCAGCTCAATTCAGCTGTGTGGATACGGAACTGAAGAGCATATTGCCCCACTGAACTAGATTCTTGGCGAAGACGTAAGACAGCACTAGCCGCTGAAGAAGCCCGAGCCGGCTCTTCGAAGATATTACGAAAGAGCTTCAAGAATTCGGACAGACTGGAAACCACCGGATCGTTCCTCTCCCACAGGGGGGCAGCCCAGGCCAAAGCTTCACCGGAGAGGAGGGAAATGATATAGGCTACCTTAGCCCGGTCAGATAGGAAGCTTTGAGGCTGAAGCTCAAAATGAATAGTGCATTGGCTGAGAAACCCCCTGCAGGCCTTGGAGTCCCCAGAGAAACGGAACGGAGCTGGCAATCTTAGTGAGTGTGAGGCTGCGACTGGTGCGATAGGTACAGCCGCTGGTTGTACTTGGGGTTGCGGATTCGGGGTTCCCAAGGAGACCTGAAGCTGCTCGAATCGAGAAGCCAGATCCTGGAGGAATCGCATCACCTGGGTCTGATTTGATTCCTGGGTCTCAAGTCTGCGAACTATGCCCTGCAATGGATCATCCGCGGGAAGCGGGATGTCAGCCGGGTTCATGGCTGATCAAACTGTCAGGGTCACCTGTGGCCAGGTGACAGATGCACACCGTAGGGGGACAGGAGTGCACCGCGAGGTAGTGAACCCTATGGCTGGCTTCTGTGGATAGGAAACTGGGTGGTTGTGGAAAGCGGGACCAGAGGAGCACAACCGGGATCCCAACGGAAGCGAGAGCCAAGATTCCCCAGGGCGCGGAGTCTAAGACCCAGCTGGTCTTCTCCAGGGCCTCTAGTGGTGAGGATGTTACGCTGCAGGCTGGGACCAGGTCGCGGCCCCTGGAGTTTCCTAGCTCACGCCCCGTAGGATAAGGGGAAGCAGCAGCACACGATAGAGAGTACCGAATAACAAGCCGAAGGTCAGGGGCCACAAGCAGACAAGGATAACGAAGAACGAGCCGAAGGTCAAGGGTCACGAGCAGACAGGGATGGTCGGGGACAAGCCAATAACGTAACAGAGAGACAGACGTAGCACACGGCAGGCAGGAACCCAAACACACAATGCCTAACAAACACGTTGATCAGCAAAGCAGGCTTGCAGTGCACAGGTTAATATAGTGTTCAGTGATAGGGCCTGGGGTGGAGTCAGGCTGGGAGGAGATTATAAAGGAAGCCAGGTGAAGGAGGTCTGGTCTCTAGATGAACACATGAGGAGGAAGGTAAGATGGCAGACAGACATTAATGCATATCCATGACAGTGTTTTACTGTGCTAATCCTTGTTTCTAGGGACAGGGAAGGACAGTGAGGGAAATTCTCCTTGTGCTATACTGTGCTAAAGCATTGATCATCAACCATCTTTAAAAAAACATTTTTTCTAGGGACAGAAAACTATAGGTAGGGAGAGTGTCAGTGTGTTTTACTGTGCTAATCCTTGTTTCTAGGGACAGGGAAGGACAGTGAGGGAAATTCTCCTTGTGCTATACTGTGCTAAAGCATTGATCATCAACCATCTTTAAAAAAACATTTTTTCTAGGGACAGAAAACTATAGGTAGGGAGAGTGTCAGTGTGTTTTACTGTGCTAATCCTTGTTTCTAGGGACAGGGAAGGACAGTGAGGGAAATTCTCCTTGTGCTATACTGTGCTAAAGCATTGATCATCAACCATCTTTAAAAAAAACATTTTTTCTAGGGACAGAAAACTATAGGTAGGGAGAGTGTCAGTGTGTTTTACTGTGCTAATCCTTGTTTCTAGGGACAGGGAAGGACAGTGAGGGAAATTCTCCTTGTGCTATACTGTGCTAAAGCATTGATCATCAACCATCTTAAAAAAAAAACATTTTTTCTAGGGACAGAAAACTATAGGTAGGGAGAGTGTCAGTGTGTTTTACTGTGCTAATCCTTGTTTCTAGGGACAGGGAAGGACAGTGAGGGAAATTCTCCTTGTGCTATACTGTGCTAAAGCATTGATCATCAACCATCTTTAAAAAAACATTTTTTCTAGGGACAGAAAACTATAGGTAGTGTGACAGCAGGAAGGTAAAGTCACCTGGTTGCATCCAGGGGGGTAGATATATTTCTCCCAGATTCAGGCTTTATGCTGACTTATACAACTAGGGTGGAGAGTTGTATAAGCCCAGCTGAGGCTAGTAGGCTCATGGATGACTCATACCTCTAGGGAGAGTGTGGGGCGTCGTACAGACAGGGAGTTGATGAGGCCAGCTGAAGCTTGTCAGCTCATTTAGGCCTCTATAAGAACTCCCAGATTCATTAGGTGTTAGCTCATGCCTGGAAGCAGACCTGTGTGGACTTCCTGGAGAGAGTGAACCCTTGTCCGGTGAGACAAAGCCTGTGTGGCTATTTGCTTGGACATTTAAAACCAGGGACTTAGGGACTAGGACAGCACTAGGCTGATCCCAGTTGTTAGTTAGGAAACCTGTATGTTTAGTCAGAGGTCAAGTTGACCAGGATTTAATTTGTTTATGTTTCTTTTGGCTTTGCTGTGTTTTGTCACTGTAAATAGAAAATAAACCGCACCTTTTTTTTGATTTTGAAAACCACAACCTCCGTTTGCTGGGCCTGTTTTTGTGTGGGGAGCCCATCCCGGGGGTCACACACACCCGCTGCCAAGCTAACCCCCTCACAGTTGGTGGAGAACCAGTGGCAGTTTTTTTTTAAGCCAGCATGGAGGAGATACTGAAGCAGCTGGCTCTAGCAAATGCCAATCAACAGCAGACAAATGCAGGTTTGCAAAAGAGCCTTGCAGCTCAACAACAGAACTTCGCAGCCCAGCAGCAAGCTCATCAACAGAGCCTTGCAGCCCAGCAACAAGCCCAGCAGCAATCTGAGGCCCGCTTCATAGACCTGTTACAGAAGCAAGAGCAGAGACTACAACAAATGGAAGCAGTAATGCAGCAACGTCCGCAGACCAGTGAGGAAAGCCGTCCCACTAATACCGCGTCCTTTGGGGTGAGTCGTTTATTGACAAAAATGACTGGAGAGGATGATCCAGAGGTATTTTTGACCACATTTGAAAGGACTGCTGAAAGAGAAAAGTGGCCTGAGGAGCAGTGGGCTGGACTGGTGGCTCCTCTGTTAACTGGTGAATCGCAGAAGGCTTACTATGACCTAGAGCCTGACCAAGCAAAAGACTATGTGATGCTAAAAGCTGAAATATTGGCAAGGCTGGGTGTCACCCAGGCTGTCCGGGCTCAGCGTGTGCATAACTGGACTTTCCAGCTTGGAAAACCCCCCAGGTCTCAAATGTATGATCTCATTCACCTGAGCAGAAAGTGGCTACAGCCAGAGACTTTGTCCGCACCAAAGATTGTGGAACGTGTTGTAATGGATCGGTTTTTGAGAGCTCTTCCTACTAGACATGTGCACACTGAAATATTTCGTTTCGGAATTTCGTTTTCGTGCAAAAAATAAATTTATTTAGTTACTCCCGAAATTCGTTTTTATTTATTTCGTTTTTCGTTAAAAATTGCATTCGTCCGAAAATCTGAATTAATTAAGGTCGAATCTGTCATTGAAGGCTTATGGTGTCTGTCGAATGTTCCGCCCACAAGCAGTGATCTTTTCTCTCTATAATGTCGAATCTTTTCTCTCTATAATGTCGAATCTTTTCTCTCCTATGTCGAATCTTTTCTCTCTATAATGTCGAATCTTTTCTCTCCTATGTCGAATCTTTTCTCTCTATAATGTCAAATCTTTTCTCTCTATAATGTCAAATCTTTTCTCTCCTATGTCGAATCTTTTCTCTCCTATGTCGAATCTTTCCTCTCCTATGTCGAATCTTTCCTCTCCTATGTCGAATCTTTCCTCTCCTATGTCGAATCTTTCCTCTCCTATGTCGAATCTTTCCTCTCCTATGTCGAATCTTTCCTCTCCTATGTCGAATCTTTCCTCTCCTATGTCGAATCTTTTCTCTCCTATGTCGAATCTTTCCTCTCCTATGTCGAATCTTTCTCTCCTATGTCGAATCTTTTCTCTCTATAATGTCGAATCTTTTCTCTCCTATGTAGAATAATCTTGGACTAATAGAGTTAAGGTTAGGCACATTCGACCACAGATTCGATAGACACAGATTGTTATTGTCAGCGTCACGTCGAATCTCCTATCTATATCGAACTGTTGTAGCAACGAAAACGAAAATAAAGCATTTGTTTATGTCGGATCTTTCGGTTTTCGGATTCTGTGCTTTCGTTTTCGTTTGTTAAAACGATAACGAAAATAGCTGAAATTCGGACGAAAATGCATTCGGACGAAAACGAATGCACATGTCTACTTCCTACTGCCATCCAAAAGTGGGTAAGCCATGGAGACCCAGAGACGGCCGATGGTCTTGTGGATCGTGTGGAGAAATACTTGGCTACAGAGAACCTGACGGCCTCTTCCAGAGACACTCGGACTTTCCACCCTAAGACCAGACCATCCCCAGGGGCGGATAAGAGGATTCCAAGGGGTGAGGGTGGAGAGAGTGAGAGGGTGGGAGCTCTACCCCAAGTTTGGCGAGAACAGCCTGGGAAATCAGCGGCTCAAGAGGCGGCAAGAAGGATCGTTTGCTACCGCTGCCGGCAAGCGGGACATATTGCAGCCAATTGCCCGGTTGTGGAGGAACCCATGCAGTGTGACTTTCTGATGGGCAGACGTCAGTCGCTGTGTGCGACAGTCGCATGCACTGCCATTCGAGGAACTGAGAAACATTTATGCAAAATGTGTGTTAATGGTAGAAATGTTGTGGTATTGCTGGATTCAGGTAGCCTTGTGACCCTGATAAAGGCTGAGTTAGTTAAAACAGAGGTCTCTGGGAATAGCAAGGTAGCTGTTATTTGTGTGCATGGGGACACCCGAGAGTATCCAGTGACTACAGTGTGTTTCGAGACCCCCAAAGGTACCCTCTCTCATCCAGTGGGCTTAGTATCTCAGTTACCGCATGACGCCATTGTGGGAAGGGATTTTCCGAAGTTCTGGGAACTGTGGGATGATCCTGAGCCCCCCACTGGTGCCCCTATGTACCAGGAATGGGATAGCCAGAACTCCCCTGAGAGTGGTGAGGACTCTCCGGAATTTCCCTTATCAGTATTGGCAGGGGAGACTCAAGAAACTGGAGAGGAGCCCACCTCCTCAGACGAAAACCTACCGTCTGTGGAGTTTTCTGATCTTGAGGTTCACAGGGAAAACTTTGCCACAGAACAGTTGAAAGACCCCGCCCTAATAAAGGCACGGGAAAACGTAGTGAAAATAGATGGCGAGTTAGTGAACCCAGATAATACCTGCACTTACCCATACTTCAGCGTAGAGAAGGACCTACTGTATCGGGTGGCAAAAAGGGCAGAAGAAACCGTTGAGCAGCTTGTGGTGCCCAAACCTTACAGGAAGTTGGTGTTGGAGTTGGCCCATGGGCACATTCTTGGAGGTCATCTGGGGACAGAGAAAACCCGAGAGAGGGTATTACAGAGATTCTATTGGCCGGGGGTGATAAAGGACATAGAAAATTATTGTTCCTCCTGCCCTGTGTGTCAGAGGTCGGCCCCGATGCCACATTTCCGTAGCCCGCTGGTCCCTCTACCCATCATTGAGGTCCCGTTTGAGAGGATCGCCATGGATTTGGTAGGTCCTATAATCAAGTCCGCTAGGGGGCACCAGTACATATTAGTTATAATGGACTATGCCACCCGTTATCCAGAAGCGATCCCTCTCCGAAATACCTCGGCCAAAACCATAGCCAAAGAGCTATCTCTTGTGTTTAGCCGGGTGGGTATTTGTAGAGAACTGCTTACGGACCAAGGTACACCCTTTATGTCCCGGGTTATGAAGGAGCTGTGTAAATTGTTCAAAGTGACGCAATTACGTACATCTGTGTATCACCCCCAAACCGATGGGCTGGTTGAAAGATTCAACAAAACCCTAAAGCAAATGTTGAAGAAAGTGGTGGATAGAGATGGAAAGGATTGGGACTGTCTACTTCCTTATCTGATGTTTGCTATTAGGGAGGTGCCCCAATCCTCTACGGGATTCTCCCCCTTTGAGTTACTGTATGGGAGACACCCAAGAGGGCTGTTGGATATTGCCAAGGAAACTTGGGAAAGTGAGAGTTCTCCCCACAGGAGTGTGATTGAGCATGTCGCCCTGATGCAAGACCGAATTGCACAGGTAATGCCCATCGTGAAGGAACATTTGGCCCAAGCGCAGTTAGCACAGCAGAGAGTGTACAACCGTGGAGCCAAGACCCGTACCTTTTCCCCGGGGGATAGGATACTGGTACTTGTCCCTACGGTTGAAAGTAAATTCCTTGCCAAATGGCAAGGCCCCTACGAGATAATGGAAAAAGTGAGCGAAGTGAATTACAAGGTCAGACAACCAGGAAGGCGAAAGCCCGAACAGATCTATCACGTTAATCTGTTGAAAGCCTGGAGGGATAGAGAGTCCCTAGTCGCAGACACTTGGTCACCAGCTCAAACTGGTTGCGTGATTCCTGAGGTTGGAATAGCAGCCACCTTGTCACAACCCCAACAACAGGAGGTTAAGGAGTTTGTGCTTCGCAACAAGGAGGTATTCTCTGAGCTGCCGGGACAAACATCTGGGGTAGAGCATGACATCATTACCCCGCCCGGTGAAAGGGTGAAGTTAAAACCCTATCGGATCCCAGAGGCCCGACGGGAGGCAATACGGGAGGAAGTACAGAAAATGCTGAACTTAGGGGTGATAGAGGAGTCCCAAAGTGATTGGTCTAGTCCCATTGTGTTGGTGCCTAAACCGGATGGGAGCTGGCGATTTTGTAACGATTTTCGTCAGTTGAACAAAGTTACAAAATTTGACACCTACCCCATGCCACGTATAGATGAGTTGATCGACCGGCTGGGAACAGCCCGATACATGACGACTCTTGACCTCACAAAAGGGTATTGGCAAATCCCCCTGGCCAAATTGGCCAAAGAGAAAACCGCATTTGTAACCCCAGACGGGGCGTTCCAATATAAAAGAATGCCGTTCGGGTTACAGAATGCGCCGGCCACATTCCAGCGGAAAATGGACCAGATGCTGAGGCCCCATCGGAAGTATGCTGCGGCTTACCTGGATGACGTAATTGTCCATAGCACAGATTGGGCCTCACATCTGCCAAAAGTGCAAGCAGTCCTGGACTCTGTTCGGGAAGCGGGGTTTACGGCTAACCCCAAGAAGTGTACCATTGGACAGGAGGAGGCCAAATATCTTGGGTACACCATTGGGAGGGGAGTAATAAAACCCCAACTCAACAAAGTCGAGGCCATCCAGAGTTGGCCACGTCCCAACAGCAAGAAGCAGGTACGAGCCTTTCTGGGAATCGCTGGGTATTATCGGCGATTCATTCCCCACTTTGCCTCTAAGGCTGTGCCCCTAACCAACCTAACGAAGGGGAAAGGATCGGTCATGATTAAATGGACCCCCGAGGCTGAGGCAGCATTCCAATTCTTGAAACAAGCCTTATGTAGCCAGCCAGTGTTGTACTCACCCGACTTCTCTAAAGACTTTGTCGTACAAAGTGATGCGTCAGATGTGGGGTTAGGAGCAGTATTGTCCCAGGTCTGGAACGGGGAAGAGCACCCAGTCATTTACCTCAGCAGGAAGTTGAAGTCCCATGAGGTAAATTACGCCACCGTTGAAAAGGAGTGTTTAGCGGTGAAGTGGGCTCTAGATTCCCTTCGGTACTACCTGCTAGGTAGGCACTTTGACATGGTTACGGATCACGCTCCGTTAAAGTGGATGGCTCAAAACAAGGAAACAAATAGAAGAGTGAATAGGTGGTTCCTGGCCCTCCAGGAATTCAACTTCACAGTAAAGCATCGCCCTGGCGTTCAAATGGGGAATGTGGATGCTTTGTCTCGAGTACATGAATGCCTGATTGCTGGTGTTCCAACCCCGAGGTTAAAACAAGAGGGGGGGGTATGTGACAGCAGGAAGGTAAAGTCACCTGGTTGCATCCAGGGGGGTAGATATATTTCTCCCAGATTCAGGCTTTATGCTGACTTATACAACTAGGGTGGAGAGTTGTATAAGCCCAGCTGAGGCTAGTAGGCTCATGGATGACTCATACCTCTAGGGAGAGTGTGGGGCGTCGTACAGACAGGGAGTTGATGAGGCCAGCTGAAGCTTGTCAGCTCATTTAGGCCTCTATAAGAACTCCCAGATTCATTAGGTGTTAGCTCATGCCTGGAAGCAGACCTGTGTGGACTTCCTGGAGAGAGTGAACCCTTGTCCGGTGAGACAAAGCCTGTGTGGCTATTTGCTTGGACATTTAAAACCAGGGACTTAGGGACTAGGACAGCACTAGGCTGATCCCAGTTGTTAGTTAGGAAACCTGTATGTTTAGTCAGAGGTCAAGTTGACCAGGATTTAATTTGTTTATGTTTCTTTTGGCTTTGCTGTGTTTTGTCACTGTAAATAGAAAATAAACCGCACCTTTTTTTTGATTTTGAAAACCACAACCTCCGTTTGCTGGGCCTGTTTTTGTGTGGGGAGCCCATCCCGGGGGTCACACACACCCGCTGCCAAGCTAACCCCCTCACAGTAGGGAGAGTGTCAGTGTGTTTTACTGTGCTAATCCTTGTTTCTAGGGACAGGGAAGTACAGTGAGGGAAATTCTCCTTGTGCTATACTGTGCTAAAGCATTGATCATCAACCATCTTTAAAAAAACATTTTTTCTAGGGACAGAAAACTATAGGTAGGGAGAGTGTCAGTGTGTTTTACTGTGCTAATCCTTGTTTCTAGGGACAGGGAAGGACAGTGAGGGAAATTCTCCTTTTGCTATACTGTGCTAAAGCATTGATCATCAACCATCTTTAAAAAAAAAATTTTCTAGGGACAGAAAACTATAGGTAGGGAGAGTGTCAGTGTGTTTTTATGTGCTAATCCTTGTTTCTAGGGACAGGGAAGGACAGTGAGGGAAATTCTCCTTGTGCTATACTGTGCTAAAGCATTGATCATCAACCATCTTTAAAAAAACATTTTTTTCTAGGGACAGAAAACTATAGGTAGGGAGAGTGTCAGTGTGTTTTACTGTGCTAATCCTTGTTTCTAGGGACAGTGAAGGACAGTGAGGGAAATTCTCCTTGTGCTATACTGTGCTAAAGCATTGATCATCAACCATCTTTAAAAAAACATTTTTTCTAGGGACAGAAAACTATAGGTAGGGAGAGTGTCAGTGTGTTTTACTGTGCTAATCCTTGTTTCTAGGGACAGGGAAGGACAGTGAGGGAAATTCTCCTTGTGCTATACTGTGCTAAAGCATTGATCATCAACCATCTTTAAAAAAACATTTTTTCTAGGGACAGAAAACTATAGGTAGGGAGAGTGTCAGTGTGTTTTACTGTGCTAATCCTTGTTTCTAGGGACAGGGAAGGACAGTGAGGGAAATTCTCCTTGTGCTATACTGTGCTAAAGCATTGATCATCAACCATCTTTAAAAAAACATTTTTTCTAGGGACAGAAAACTATAGGTAGGGAGAGTGTCAGTGTGTTTTACTGTGCTAATCCTTGTTTCTAGGGACAGGGAAGGACAGTGAGGGAAATTCTCCTTGTGCTATACTGTGCTAAAGCATTGATCATCAACCATCTTTAAAAAAAACATTTTTTCTAGGGACAGAAAACTATAGGTAGGGAGAGTGTCAGTGTGTTTTACTGTGCTAATCCTTGTTTCTAGGGACAGGGAAGGACAGTGAGGGAAATTCTCCTTGTGCTATACTGTGCTAAAGCATTGATCATCAACCATCTTTAAAAAAACATTTTTTCTAGGGACAGAAAACTATAGGTAGGGAGAGTGTCAGTGTGTTTTACTGTGCTAATCCTTGTTTCTAGGGACAGGGAAGGACAGTGAGGGAAATTCTCCTTGTGCTATACTGTGCTAAAGCATTGATCATCAACCATCTTTAAAAAAACATTTTTTCTAGGGACAGAAAACTATAGGTAGGGAGAGTGTCAGTGTGTTTTACTGTGCTAATCCTTGTTTCTAGGGACAGGGAAGGACAGTGAGGGAAATTCTCCTTGTGCTATACTGTGCTAAAGCATTGATCATCAACCATCTTTAAAAAAACATTTTTTCTAGGGACAGAAAACTATAGGTAGGGAGAGTGTCAGTGTGTTTTACTGTGCTAATCCTTGTTTGTAGGGACAGGGAAGGACAGTGAGGGAAATTCTCCTTGTGCTATACTGTGCTAAAGCATTGATCATCAACCATCTTTAAAAAAACATTTTTTCTAGGGACAGAAAACTATAGGTAGGGAGAGTGTCAGTGTGTTTTACTGTGCTAATCCTTGTTTGTAGGGACAGGGAAGGACAGTGAGGGAAATTCTCCTTGTGCTATACTGTGCTAAAGCATTGATCATCAACCATCTTTAAAAAAAACATTTTTTCTAGGGACAGAAAACTATAGGTAGGGAGAGTGTCAGTGTGTTTTACTGTGCTAATCCTTGTTTCTAGGGACAGGGAAGGACAGTGAGGGAAATTCTCCTTGTGCTATACTGTGCTAAAGCATTGATCATCAACCATCTTTAAAAAAACATTTTTTCTAGGGACAGAAAACTATAGGTAGGGAGAGTGTCAGTGTGTTTTACTGTGCTAATCCTTGTTTCTAGGGACAGGGAAGGACAGTGAGGGAAATTCTCCTTGTGCTATACTGTGCTAAAGCATTGATCATCAACCATCTTTAAAAAAACATTTTTTCTAGGGACAGAAAACTATAGGTAGGGAGAGTGTCAGTGTGTTTTACTGTGCTAATCCTTGTTTCTAGGGACAGGGAAGGACAGTGAGGGAAATTCTCCTTGTGCTATACTGTGCTAAAGCATTGATCATCAACCATCTTTAAAAAAACATTTTTTTCTAGGGACAGAAAACTATAGGTAGGGAGAGTGTCAGTGTGTTTTACTGTGCTAATCCTTGTTTCTAGGGACAGGGAAGGACAGTGAGGGAAATTCTCCTTGTGCTATACTGTGCTAAAGCATTGATCATCAACCATCTTTAAAAAAACATTTTTTCTAGGGACAGAAAACTATAGGTAGGGAGAGTGTCAGTGTGTTTTACTGTGCTAATCCTTGTTTCTAGGGACAGGGAAGGACAGTGAGGGAAATTCTCCTTGTGCTATACTGTGCTAAAGCATTGATCATCAACCATCTTTAAAAAAACATTTTTTCTAGGGACAGAAAACTATAGGTAGGGAGAGTGTCAGTGTGTTTTACTGTGCTAATCCTTGTTTCTAGGGACAGGGAAGGACAGTGAGGGAAATTCTCCTTGTGCTATACTGTGCTAAAGCATTGATCATCAACCATCTTTAAAAAAACATTTTTTCTAGGGACAGAAAACTATAGGTAGGGAGAGTGTCAGTGTGTTTTACTGTGCTAATCCTTGTTTCTAGGGACAGGGAAGGACAGTGAGGGAAATTCTCCTTGTGCTATACTGTGCTAAAGCATTGATCATCAACCATCTTTAAAAAAACATTTTTTCTAGGGACAGAAAACTATAGGTAGGGAGAGTGTCAGTGTGTTTTACTGTGCTAATCCTTGTTTCTAGGGACAGGGAAGGACAGTGAGGGAAATTCTCCTTGTGCTATACTGTGCTAAAGCATTGATCATCAACCATCTTTAAAAAAACATTTTTTCTAGGGACAGAAAACTATAGGTAGGGAGAGTGTCAGTGTGTTTTACTGTGCTAATCCTTGTTTGTAGGGACAGGGAAGGACAGTAAGGGAAATTCTCCTTGTGCTATACTGTGCTAAAGCATTGATCATCAACCATCTTTAAAAAAACATTTTTTCTAGGGACAGAAAACTATAGGTAGGGAGAGTGTCAGTGTGTTTTACTGTGCTAATCCTTGTTTCTAGGGACAGGGAAGGACAGTGAGGGAAATTCTCCTTGTGCTATACTGTGCTAAAGCATTGATCATCAACCATCTTTAAAAAAACATTTTTTCTAGGGACAGAAAACTATAGGTAGGGAGAGTGTCAGTGTGTTTTACTGTGCTAATCCTTGTTTCTAGGGACAGGGAAGGACAGTGAGGGAAATTCTCCTTGTGCTATACTGTGCTAAAGCATTGATCATCAACCATCTTTAAAAAAACATTTTTTCTAGGGACAGAAAACTATAGGTAGGGAGAGTGTCAGTGTGTTTTACTGTGCTAATCCTTGTTTCTAGGGACAGGGAAGGACAGTGAGGGAAATTCTCCTTGTGCTATACTGTGCTAAAGCATTGATCATCAACCATCTTTAAAAAAACATTTTTTCTAGGGACAGAAAACTATAGGTAGGGAGAGTGTCAGTGTGTTTTACTGTGCTAATCCTTGTTTCTAGGGACAGGGAAGGACAGTGAGGGAAATTCTCCTTGTGCTATACTGTGCTAAAGCATTGATCATCAACCATCTTTAAAAAAACATTATTTCTAGGGACAGAAAACTATAGGTAGGGAGAGTGTCAGTGTGTTTTACTGTGCTAATCCTTGTTTCTAGGGACAGGGAAGGACAGTGAGGGAAATTCTCCTTGTGCTATACTGTGCTAAAGCATTGATCATCAACCATCTTTAAAAAAACATTTTTTCTAGGGACAGAAAACTATAGGTAGGGAGAGTGTCAGTGTGTTTTACTGTGCTAATCCTTGTTTCTAGGGACAGGGAAGGACAGTGAGGGAAATTCTCCTTGTGCTATACTGTGCTAAAGCATTGATCATCAACCATCTTTAAAAAAACATTTTTTCTAGGGACAGAAAACTATAGGTAGGGAGAGTGTCAGTGTGTTTTACTGTGCTAATCCTTGTTTCTAGGGACAGGGAAGGACAGTGAGGGAAATTCTCCTTGTGCTATACTGTGCTAAAGCATTGATCATCAACCATCTTTAAAAAAACATTTTTTCTAGGGACAGAAAACTATAGGTAGGGAGAGTGTCAGTGTGTTTTACTGTGCTAATCCTTGTTTCTAGGGACAGGGAAGGACAGTGAGGGAAATTCTCCTTGTGCTATACTGTGCTAAAGCATTGATCATCAACCATCTTTAACCACTTAACGACCGCCCACCGCCGATTTACGTCGGCAGAATGGCACGGACAGGCAGAATCACGTAGATCTACGTGATCGCCTTTGTGCAGTTGGGGGGTCCATCCGGACCCCCCTTCACTGCAGTGAGCGGCCGTTAAGTGTTCGGGAGCGATCAGGCATGAGGGGGCGGCCGCTCGATTCCGCCCCCCCCCTCGCGATCGCTCCCGGCCAATGAAATTGCTTCCTCCGCCATGTGATGTAAACACAGGCTGGAGGAAGTGATGTCATCTCCCTCGCCGCGGTCTTTTCGTTCCCGGCGCCGAGGAGTGAAGACAGAGGTTAGTGCTCCAACAGTCCACTGACACGTAGGTACACATAGGCACACAAATCACCCCCCAGTCACCCCCAGATCACCCCCCAGGTCACCCCAAAGCCCCCAATCACAGTGTCACTGATTGCAGTGATCATTTATTTTACTGATCACTGCATTTAGTGTCATCTGTGATTGTAAAAAGTTGCAAGGCAGTTAGGATTAGGCCCCTTTAGGTCCAGGGTAGCCCCCTAACCCCCCCTAATAAAGGTTTAACCCCTTGATCACCCCCCAGGTAACCCTTTCACCCCCTAACTTCAGCGTCACTAAGCGATTGTTTTTCCGATCGCTGTATTCGTGTCGCTGGTGTTTTAGATAGGCAGTTATTTTTTTTTTAGGTTCGCCGCAGGTTTTTATTGGTGTCAGGTACCCCCATATTTAACCTAATAAAGGTTTTAACCCCCTGATTGCCCCTAGTTAACCCTTTCACCAGTGATCACCATATAAAGGTTACGGGTGACGCTGGTTGATTAGTTTGCTTTTTATAGCATCAGGGCACCCGCCGTATATAACCCAATAAAGGTTTAACCCCCCTGATCGCCCGGCGGGTGAGATCAATTAGGTTTTAGCGCCAGAGAGGGTCTGCGTCGCCCCAGGCAGTGTTAGGTTAGTGCCAGTAACGCTAACACCCACGCGCAAAGCATACACCCCCCTTAGTGGTATAGTATCTGATCAGATCTATACTAGCATCCCCAGCGGTTTAGGGTTCCCAAAAACGCAGTGTTAGCGGGATCAGCCCAGATACCTGCTAGTACCTGCGTTTAGCCCCTCCGCCCAGCCCAGCCCAGCCCACCCAAGTGCAGTATCGATCGATCACTGTCACTTACCAAACACAACACACATAACTGCAGCGTTCGCAGAGACAGGCCTGATCCCTGCGATCGCTAACAGTTTTTTTGTAGCGTTTGATATATTTGCTGACGACAGTCAGGTGCTTTTTTTCCTGTGAATCTTACTAGTGTACCCCTAAATTTAGAGCCCAAAATGGCAAGTCGAAGGTACACTAGTAAAGAGGCCTACGAGATTCTGAGCATGACAGATAGTGAAGAGGAGGTCACGTATCTGTCAGATTCAGGCTCAGAATATCTTCCCGTAGAAGACAGTGACGTCAGCGGCCCCACGTCAGATAGCTCTGACGACGAAGTTGAGGTCCCTGCTAAGGTCAGGCGTACCCGATCCCGATCTTCTGAGGTTGTTGAGGAGCAAGAACCGCAGGTCTCTCGTATCATGGAGCAGAGTAGTACTAGCGCCGCTATTCCTTCTGGTGAACTGGCAAGCACCAGCGGCCTAGTACAGCCTGGACGTACATCCAGCACTGCAGTAACACTTGGTGACGTGGCGAGTCCCATAAGTGCAGTTCAAGCTGGCGAGGTGGCAAGCACAAGTAGTGTCCCGCTGCCACCAAGAAGACAAAGGCAGGCCCGTCGTGCCCATACTGCCCTTCCTGCAGAATTCGCCTATCCTGATTGGGTCCCCACCACTTCTGCAGAACCCGTACTTCCCCCATTCACTGCCCAACCCGGTATTCAGGTGGAAACAGCTGATTTTATGCCAATCGATTTTTATTCGCTGTTTTTCACGGAAGATCTCTATAGATCTATTGTGGACCAGAGTAATTTATATGCTGGTCAATTTATCGCCGCTAACCCCCAGTTGCCTAAAATTGCCAGAAATTGGAAACCAATTACGGTTTCCGAATTTAAGACCTTTCTGGGCCTTTCCCTCAACATGGGCACACATAAATTTCCGTCATTGCGTGCTTATTGGTCCACACACCCAATTGACCACATGCCCGTGTTCTCTGCCTCCATGTCCAGGGCACGATACGAGCAGATTTTGCGGTTCATGCACTTCAACGACAATGAACTTTGTCGTCCACGTGGGGACCCTGAATACGACCGGCTCTATAAAATTCGGCCCCTCATAAACCACTTCAACGAACGTTTTGCAGCCTTGTTTACTCCCGATCAAGTTGTCTGCGTTGATGAGTCCCTGATTAAATTTTCTGGCCGCTTGTCTTTCAAGCAGTACCTTCCCAGCAAGCGTGCCAGATACGGGGTCAAGCTCTACAAGTTCTGTGACAGGGCAACAGGCTATGTAGTGAACTTTACGGTTTATGAGGGAAAAGACAGTCAGATTGAGTCGGTCAACTGCCCGGATTACATAGGGAGCGCTGGCAAGATAGTGTGGAACTTGGTGTCACCCTTATTCGGAAAGGGGTACCACTTGTATGTGGACAATTGTTACACGAGCGTGCCACTGTTTAGTCACTTGTTTGATCATAACATTGGAGCATGTGGCACCGTGCGACCTAATCGCCGGGGCTTTCCCCAGCGGCTTGTAGATGCCCGTCTTAGGCTGGGGGAGAGAGCCTGCTTGAAGTGTAATAACTTGCTCGCTATGAAGTGGAGGGACAATAAGAATGTTTTCCTTCTTACCTCCCTTCATGCAGACACGACAGTCCAAATTCGTACGGCGACTGGTGTTGTGGAGAAACCCCTCTGTGTCCACGAATATAACCAAAATATGGGAGGGGTGGACCTCAACGACCAGTTGATGGCGCCGTATCTAATTGACCGTAAGGCGAGACGCTGGTACAAAAAAGTGTCTCTATCATTATTCCAATTGGCTTTGCTGAACGCTCATGTGCTATACAGAGCTTCAGGCGGGACGTTATCTCTTCTAAAATTCCAGAATGAGATAGTCACAGAACTCCTGTATCCAGGCGGTTCTGCACCTCACCATCCCCAACCAAATGCAGTAAGCCGGCTGCATGAGAGGCATTATTCGTATGTCCTCCCGAGTACCCCTACCCAAAGCCACCCCCAAAAAAGATGTCGTGTCTGTAGCAAGCGCGGATTTAGGCGTGACACCCGTAGTTTTTGTCCACTCTGTCCTGACAAGCCTGGTCTTTGCCAAGGTGAATGTTTTGAACGCTACCACTCAAAAGTGAAGTTTTAGCGTAGGGTACAGCATTTCACAGACTAGGACACACTTACACAGGGTCTCCCAAGATGCCATTACATTTTGAGAGACCCGAACCATTACAGTTGTAAAGTTACAAAAAAAAGTGTAAAAAAGAAAAAAAAAACGTAAAAAACAAAACACAAAAAAAATATAAAATAAAAAAACCAAAAATAGTTGTCGTTTTATTGTTCTCTCTCTCTCTATTTTCTCTCTATTGTTCTGCTCTTTTTTTACTGTATTCTATTCTGCAATGTTTTATCATGCTTGCTTTTCAGGTATGTAATTTTTTGTTTTCAGGTGCGCCATTCAACTGCAGCGCGGAATTATTTATCTTGACAGCAACAGCGTTTGCTCCCATGATACATAAAGCCGTGACTCCAGTGCTGTAGGAGGTGATTTCACCACCACAGTTAAAAAAAAGAGCATATATGCCGAAGCATGGGGGCAGCAGGGGCGGAGGAGCGATTTTGCTCCTAATGCCGCGTACATACGGTCGAAATTCCGACCGTGTGTACGCGGCATAACTTTTTTGCGGGAGGATGCCCCCATGCTTCGGCATATATATATTTTAGGCACAGGTTGCGTTAAAACATTTTTTTATTTTTTACTAGGTTTTGTTTTGGTATTTGCTTTGCAGGTATGGCATGGTAAGGTCTTACTGTTGTACTGTAATGTTACTTTGTTTTAATGTTAACCACCATTTGCTTAGCAGGTACGTCATTCAGTTGCAGCGCGGATCTATTTATCTTGACAGCAACAGCGTTTGCTCCCACGATACATAAAGCCGTGACTCCAACGCTGTAGGAGGTGATTTCACCACCACAGTTAAAAAAAAGAGCATATATGCCGAAGCATGGGGGCAGCAGGGGCGGAGGAGCGATTTTGCTCCTAATGCCGCGTATATACGGTCAAAATTCCAACGGAGGCTTATCCGTGGAAAAGTCCGACCGTGTGTACGCGGCATAACCTTTTATGCCGCGTACATACGGTCGAAATTCCGACGAAGGCTTGACCGTGTGTACGCGGCATAACTTTTTTGCGGGAGGATGCCCCCATGCTTCGGCATATATGCCCATCATTAGAAGTGGGTGGATGAAGGGAGGTATTCTAATGGTGGGCATACCCACCAATCAATCTCTTTTTTTCGTTCAGCCAATAGGCTGTATGAAAAAAAAGATTACAATACATGTCCAACAAGGACCAGCAACGTACTGGTATGTTGCTGGACTTTGAATGTTTATACCAGAATGATGCCTGCGGGTTTAGGTATCATCTTGGTATCATTCTTTTCAGCCAGCAGCCGGCTTTCATGTAAAAGCAATTCTAGCAGATAATTAGCCTCTAGACTGCTTTTACAAGCAGTGGGAGGGAATGTCCCCCCCCGGATATAAAAAGCGCCATTGGGAAATTGGGAAAGCATTTTATCACACCGATCTTGGTGTGGTCAGATGCTTTGAGGGCAGAGGAAAGATCTAGGGTCTAACCCCCCAATTTTTTTCAAAAAAAGAGTACCTGTCACTACCTATTGCTATCATAGGGGATATTTACATTCCCTGAGATAACGATAAAAATGGTAAAAAAATAAAATATGGAAGGCACAGTTTAAAAATAAAATAAAAAAGCCAAATAAATAATAAAAAAAAAAAAAATAAAAAAAAAAGCACCGCTGTCCCCCCCTGCTATTGCGCAAAGGCGAACGCACGCGTCGGTCTAGCGTCATATGTAAACAGCAATTGCATCATGCATGTGAGGTATCACCGTGAAGGTCAGATCGAGGGCAGTCATTTTAGCAGTAGACCTCCTCTGTAAATCTAACGTGGTAACCTGTAAAGGCTTTTAAATGCTTTTAAAAATGAATGTAGATTTGTCGCCGCTGCGCGTTTGTGCGCAATTTTAAAGCATGTCGTGTTTGGTATCCATGTACTCGGCCTATGATCATCTTTTTTATTTCATCAAACATTTGGGCAATATAGTGTTTTTTAGTGCATTAAAAATAAAAAAAGTGTGTTTTTCCCCCAAAAAATGCGTTTGAAAAATCGCTGCGCAAATACTGTGTGGAAAAAAAAAATGCAACACCCACTATTTTAATCTGTAGGGCCTTTGCTTTAAAAAAATATATAATGTTTGGGGGTTCAACATAATTTTCTTGCAAAAAAAAATTTTCTTTCATGTAAACAAAAAGTGTCAGAAAGGGCTTTGTCTTCAAGTGGTTAGAAGAGTGGATGATGTGTGACATAAGCTTCCTAATGTTGTGCATATAATGCCAGGACAGTTCAAAACTCCCCCAAATGACCCCATTTTGTAAAGTAGACACCTCAAGCTATTTGCTGAGAGGCATGTTGAGCCCATTGAATATTTTTTTTTTTGTCCCAAGTGATTGAATAATGACCAAAAAAAAAAAATGTACAAAAAGTTGTCACTAAATTATATATTGCTCAAACATGCCATGGGCATATGTGGAATTACACCCCAAAATACATTCTGTTGCTTCTCCTGAGTACGGGGATACCACATGTGTGGGACTTTTTGGGAGCCTAGTCGCGTACGGGACCCCAAAAACCAAGCACCGCCTTCAGGATTTCTATGGGTGTAAATTTTTGATTTCACTCCTCACTGCCTATCACAGTTTCGGAGGCCATGGAATGCCCAGATGGCACAAAACCCCCCCAAATGACCCCATTTTGGAAAGTAGACACCCCAAGCTATTTGCTGAGAGGTATGTTGAGTATTTTGCAGATCTCGCTTTTTGTCACAAAGTTTTGAAAATGTAAAAAAAGAAAAAAAAAAGAAAAAAAATGTCTTTCTTAATTTTCAAAAACAAATGAGAGCTGTAAAATACTCACCATGCCTCTCAGCAAATAGCTTGGGGTGTCTACTTTCCAAAATGGGGTCATTTGTGGGGGTTTTGGGCTATTTTGACATTTTATGGCCTTCAAAACTGTGATAGGTAGTGAGGAGTGAAATCAAACATTTATGCCCTTAGAAACCTTGAAGGCGGTGCTTGGTTTTTGGGGTCCCGTACGCGGCTAGGCTCCCAAAAAGTCCCACACATGTGGTATCCCCGTACTCAGGAGAAGCAGCAGAATGTATTTTGGGGTGTAATTTCACATATAACCATGGCATGTGTGAGCAATATATCATTTAGTGACAACTTTTTGTAAAATTGTTTTTTCTTTTTGTCATTATTCAATCATTTGGGACAAAAAAAAAATATTCAATGGGCTCAACAAGCCTCTCAGCAAATAGCTTGGGGTGTCTACTTTCCAAAATGGGGTCATTTGGGGGGGTTTTGTGCCATCTTGGCATTTTATGGCCTTCAAAACTGTGATAGGTAGTGAGGAGCGAAATCAAAAATTTATGCCCTTAGAAACCTTGAAGGCGGTGCTTGGTTTTTGGGGTCCCGTACGCGGCTAGGCTCCCAAAATGTCCCACACATGTGGTATCCCCGTACTCAGGAGAAGCAGCAGAATGTATTTTGGGGTGTAATTTCACATATGCCCATGGCATGTGTGAGCAATATATCATTTAGTGACAACTTTGTGCAAAAAAAAAACAGTTTGTCATATTCCCGCAACCTGTGGCAAAATATAAAATATTCCATGGACTCAACATGCCTCTCAGCAAATAGCTTGGGGTGTCTACTTTCCAAAATGGGGTAATTTGGGGGGGTTTTGTGCTATTTTGGCATTTTATGGCCTTCAAAACTGTGATAGGTAGTGAGGAGTGAAATCAAAAATGTACGCCCTTAGAAATCCTGAAGGCGGTGCTTGGTTTTTGGGGCCCTGTACGCGGCTAGGCTCCCAAAAAGTCCCACACATGTGGTATCCCCGTACTCAGGAAAAGCAGCAGAATGTATTTTGGGGTGCAATTCCACATATAACCATGGCATGTGTGAGCAATATATCATTTAGTGACAACTTTTTGTACATTTTTTTTTTCTTTTTGTCATTATTCAATCATTTGGGACAAAAAAAAAATATTCAATGGGATCAACATGCCTCCCAGCAAATAGCTTGGGGTGTCTACTTTCCAAAATGGGGTCATTTGGGGGGGGTTTTGTGCCATCTTGGCATTTTATGGCCTTCAAAACTGTGATAGGTAGTGAGGAGTGAAATCAAAAATTTATGCCCTTAGAAACCTTGAAGGCGGTGCTTGGTTTTTGGGGTCCCGTACGCAGCTAGGCTCCCAAAAAGTCCCACACATGTGGTATCCCCGTACTCAGGAGAAGCAGCAGAATGTATTTTGGGGTGTAATTTCACATATGCCCATGGCATGTGTGAGCAATATATCATTTAGTGACAACTTTGTGAAAAAAAAAAAAAGTTTGTCATATTCCCGCAACTTGTGGCAAAATATAAAATATTCCATGGACTGAACATGCCTCTCAGTAAATAGCTTGGGGTGTCTACTTTCCAAAATGGGGTCATTTGGGGGGGGTTTGTGCTATTTTGGCATTTTATGGCCTTCGAAACTGTGATAGGTAGTGAGGAGTGAAATCAAAAATTTGCGCCCTTAGAAATCCTGAAGGCGGTGCTTGGTTTCCGGGGTCCCGTACGTGGCTAGGCTCCTAAAAAGTCCCACACATGTGGTATCCCCGTACTCAGGAGAAGCAGCAGAATGTATTTTGGGGTGCAATTCCACATATAACCATGGCATGTGTGAGCAATATATCATTTAGTGACAACTTTTTGTAATTTTTTTTATTTTTTATTTTTTTGTCATTATTCAATCACTTGGGACGAAAAAAAAAATATTCAATGGGCTCAACATGCCTCTCAGCAATTTCCTTGGGGTGTCTACTTTCCAAAATGGGGTCATTTGGGGGGGTTTTGTACTGCCCTGCCATTTTAGCACCTCAAGAAATGAGATAGGCAGTCATAAATTTAAAGCTGTGTAAATTTCAGAAAATGTACCCTAGTTTGTAAACGCTATAACTTTTGCGCAAACCAATAAATATACGCTTATTGACATTTTTTTTACTAAAGACATGTGGCTGAATACATTTTGGCCTAAATGTATGACTAAAATTAAGTTTATTCGATTTTTCTTATAACAAAAAGTAGAAAATATCATTTTTTTTCAAAATTTTCGGTCTTTTTCTGTTTATATCGCAAAAAATAAAAATCGCAGAGGCAATCAAATACCATTAAAAGAAAGCTCTATTTGTGGGAAGAAAAGGACGCAAATTTCATTTGGGTACAACATTGCATGTCCGCACAATTTACAGTTAAAGCAGCGCAGTGCCGAATCCCAAAAACAGGCTTGGTCCTAATGGCCCGAAATGGTCCGGGGCTTAAGTGGTTAAAAAAAAATTTTTCTAGGGACAGAAAACTATAGGTAGGGAGAGTGTCAGTGTGTTTTACTGTGCTATTCCTTGTTTCTTGGGACAGGGAAGGACAGTGAGGGAAATTCTCCTTGTGCTATACTGTGCTAAAGCATTGATCATCAACCATCTTTAAAAAAACATTTTTTCTAGGGACAGAAAACTATAGGTAGGGAGAGTGTCAGTGTGTTTTACTGTGCTAATCCTTGTTTCTAGGGACAGGGAAGGACAGTGAGGGAAATTCTCCTTGTGCTATACTGTGCTAAAGCATTCCTCATCAACCATCTTTGAAATCCTTGTTTTTGGACAGTCAGGGAAATTGTCATTGTGCTATTCTGTGTGAAAGCAATCATCCTCAACCATATTTAGAAATCCTTAAGTAAAGGGACAGAGAAGGACACCTGAAGGTAGCCCTTATTGCTTTTTTCCCATCTCCCTGCAGGCCATCTATTAGAATGTCTGGAAGGCAAACAAGGAGAGGCAGACAGTCAGGAGGCAATAAAAGAGGGCAAGCAGGCTCTGTGTCTGGGGGCAACAGTGCTGGTCGTGGACGCGGTGCATTGTCATCAGCACATGGCCATGGGACACGCTTGTCCTTCTTTTCGGCAGCTGGACATGTTGAGCCACATCATGCCGAAGACTTGGTAGAGTGGATGACCAAGCCCTCCTCCTCCTCCTCATCCTCTCTCACCCAGGCTCAGGGTACTGGCAAAGCAGCTGCCAAAGCGTCCTCTTCCCTGGTATCAATGTCAGACTCATCATCAGTCACTCCTTCCCTAGACCCACCATGTCCTCCTCCTGAGGAGTCCCCCGAACTGTTTGAGCACAGTGTTGGGTACATGCTCCAGGAGGATGCCCAGCGTTTCGAAGGGTCTGATGATGAAACCCAGCTACAGGAAGGCAGTAGCGTGAGAGCAGACAGAGGGGATGCTCAAGAAGGACACCAATCTGGCAGTCATGTTCCAGCAGCTGCAGCATACTGCCAGATTGGCTCCAGTGATGAGGAGGGAGGGGATGATGAGGTCACTGACTCCACGTGGGTGCCTAATAGGAGAGAGGAGGAGGAGGAGGATGAGGAGGAGGCACATCTCCAACGAGGCAGGATGCCCTTTGGTGGCCAGCGTAAGGGCAGTACACCGACGGAATCACACCGCAGAGCTCCGCCTGTGCAGGGCGCTGCCTCTGCCCGTCATTCAAAAAGTTCTTTGGTGTGGGCCTTTTTTGAGGCTAGTGCATCAGATCGCACAGCTGCTGTTTGCAACATATGTCTCAAGCGTATATCGCGTGGCCAAAACATCAGCCGCTTGGGTACCACATGCCTGACCAGACATATGTTGACCTGCCATGCAGCTCGTTGGCAAGCCTACCTCAAAGACCCACACCAAAGAACAAAGCGGACCTCTCCTTGCACCGCATCAGCTGGGATCTCCAACCCCACTATAACTTCAGTCCTCTCTGAAACATGCACTGAGAGGAATGAAGGTGTAGAATTAGGTGTGTCACAGCCAAGTACTTGCGGCCACTCTGCTAGCAGTACACCGACGTCCGATTCTAGCAGGCAAATTTCCCTGCCCCAGCTGCTGGACCGTCGAAAGAAGTTCACTCCCAGCCATCCACATGCCCAGCGGTTGAATGCTAGCTTGGCTAAATTGCTAGCGCTTCAACTGCTGTCTTTTCAGTTGGTAGACTCGCCCCCCTTCCGTGAGTTTGTGCAATGTGCGGTTCCTCAGTGGCAGGTTCCCAAACGCCACTTTTTCTCACGGAAGGCTATTCCGGCTCTCTACCGGCATGTGGAAGGCAATGTCTTGGCCTCGCTGGACAGGGCGGTCAGCGGTAAGGTGCATATTACCGCTGACTCATGGTCCAGCAGGCATGGACAGGGACGTTACCTTTCTTTCACGCCCATTGGGTCACTCTTTTGGCAGCTGGGAAGGATGCAGGACAAGGTGCAGTAGTGTTGGAGGTTGTTCCACCGCCATGCCTACAAAATGCTACTAGTGGTTGTGACACACCTCTCTCCTCCACCCCCTCCTCTTCTTCTTCCTCCATGGCCTCTTCCTGTGCTTTGTCCTCTGAACCAGCGGTGCTCCGTAGCCGTTCAAGGGGCTACGCAAGTACGCAGGCAAAAAGATGCCATGCCGTGCTTGCGCTGGTGTGTTTGGGGGACAGAAGCCACACTGGGGCAGAGGTCCTGTCTGCTCTGCAGGGCCAGGCCGAGAGGTGGTTGACGCCATGCCAGCTTAAGCCAGGAATGGTGGTTTGCGACAATGGCACCAACCTCCTCTCCGCCCTCCGACAGGGACAACTGACCCATGTGCCCTGTGTGGCTCACGTCCTTAACCTGGTGGTGCAGCGGTTCTTGGGCAGGTACCCGGGCTTACAGGATGTCCTGAGGCAGGCCAGGAAAGTCTGTGTGCATTTCCGCAGATCTTATAATGCCAGTGCTCGCCTGGCTAAGCTGCAAAAGGAGTTGAACCTGCCCAAGAACCGCCTTATATGTGACATGCCCACCAGGTGGAACTCAACGTTGGCCATGCTGCAGCGGCTGCACACGCAGCAGAGGGCCATCAATGAGTACCTGTGCGACTACGGCACCAGGACAGGGTCAGGGGAGCTTGTTTTTTTTTCTCCACGCCAGTGGGGCATGATCAGGGATGCATGCACTGTCCTGGCACCATTTGAGGAGGCCACGAGGATGGTGAGCAGTGACAGTGCATGCATCAGTGACACTGTACCTCTTGTCCACCTGTTGGAGCACACGCTGCGTGGAATAATGGACAGGGCACTTGAGGCAGAACAGAGGTAGGAAGAGGAGGACTTCCTTGCCTCTCAAGGCCCCCTTTACCCAGACAGTGTTCCTTCTGTCCCACCCATCGCACAGGAAGAGGAGGAGGAGGAGGAGGAGGAGGAGGAGGATTGTGTCAGCATGGAGGTGGAGGCTGGCACTCAGCATCATCAGCAGCAGTCTTTTAGGGATGATTTACAGTCCCAAGAAACCAGTGGACTTGTACGTGGCTGGGAGGAGGTGGCTGCGGATCATGTCGTCCTTAGTGACCCAGAGGACTCCGGACCGAATGCCTCAGCTAACCTACGCTGCATGGCCTCCCTGATCCTGCAAAGTCTGCGGAAGGATCCTCGTATTCTTCGGATCAAGGAGAGGGACCATTACTGGCTGGCCACTCTCCTTGATCCACGGTACAAGGGTAAGGTTGCGGACCTTATGTTACCGTCGCAGAGGGAGCAGAGGATGAGACAACTCCGGGAGGCCTTGCAGAAAGGTCTGTGCAACGCGTTCCCAGAGACCGGGAGGTTACAAACTCCTGGTCCTGGACAACGAGTTGCTGAGGCTTCGGCCAGTCAAAGAAGGAGCGGTGGGGAAGGTGGCCGTCTGACCGATGCGTTCAGACAATTCTTTAGTCCGCAGCCCCAAAGTATGATCGGTTCCAGCAACCATCGCCAGCGTCTGATAAACATGGTGCAGGAATATCTAGGGGCAAGGTCAGACTTGGACACCTTCCCCACCGAAAATCCTCTGGCTTACTGGGTCTTGAGGATGGATCACTGGCCAGAGCTTGCACAGTATGCAATTGAGCTACTGGCCTGTCCTGCATCCAGCGTTCTTTCGGAACGCACATTCAGTGCTGCTGGAGGATTTGTCACGGATCACAGGGTGCGCCTGTCCACCGACTCGGTTGATCGACTGACTTTCATCAAGATGAACCAGTCTTGGATCACCACCAGCTACCACACACCTGATGCTGATATAACAGACTAATTGATTTTAACATGTCACATCCCTTCAAGACTGATGCTGATGCTGAGTGCCTGTGCTGTTATGTTGACTGGCTATCCTCCTCCTCCGAGTCCTCAATGATACGATTGATGATGATAGCTTGGAAGATCATTTTTGTTTATGGGTGCCGCCACCAGTGGCTAAGGTCCAATTTTTCAGCCCCTGTTTAACAGGGGCGTGTAATTACAATTTTTGAAGCAATACTTTGCAACAGGGCTCATTGCTGTGCTCCAAGTACAGTATCTGTGAGGGGTTGCAGTGTTGTGCCACCAGTGCCTAAGGCCCAATTTTTCAGCCCCTGTTCAACAGGGGCATGTAATTACAATTATTGATCTAATAATTCACAGCAGGGCCCATTGCTGCACCCAACAAGAGTAACTGTCAGGGCTTACAGTGTTGTGGCACCAGCACCACCATCAAAGGCCCAATTTTTACTACCACTGTTCAACAATTATATGTAATTACAATTCCTGATATAATAGTTGACAGCAGGGCGTTCCAGCACCAACCAAGAGTAACTGTGAGTGCTTACAGTGTTGTGCCAACACCAACAACTAAGGGGCCTATTTCTGCAGAGTATATACGGCAGGTCCCTACTTTCAAACATCCAACTTACAAACGACTCCTACTTGCAAACGCAAGAAGACAACAGGAAGTGAGAGGAAATCTACCCCTAGGAAGGAAAATTCTCTCCTGTAAGAATTAATATGGGAGAAGGTGTCTCCTCTGTACTGATGCTTTATCACCAATCCTTGTTTCAAGAAAAACACCACATTTCAAAAACAGTTGTCTTTGGGATGGAAAGTGAGGTGAAATGTTCTGAACAGGGTCACAGACAGCAAAACAAATGTTACAGGGGTGATAACCCTTACCTATGTTTTCCAAAAAGTTTAAAAATAGATTTTTGGGCTGGAGCTACACTTAAACAATGTACCTGTTCAAAATTACAAACACATTCTACATAAGAACAAACCTACAGTCCCTGTCTTGTATGCACCGCCTGTATACGGCTGTTCAGAGTATATAGGGCCTTTTTTATTTTGTGTGCGGTGTTCCCCTTAATATCCATACAAGACCCAAAGGGGCTGGTAATGGGCTGGGGTAGGGGGGGGGGTCATGGGGTAGCTATGCCATTTTTCTTAAAGATTTTCATCCATATTACCGGAACCAGACATTACATTAAAGCCGCAAGCAGTTTTAAATGGCTTTTTTTTCCTTTAGAAGTGTCATTTTGTGCAGGGACAGTTCTAAACACGGGAAACACGTGGCACTTCACAGGCATACTTTAGACACCCCCCAGGTACGATATTTAAAGGAATATTTGACTTTTTTTTTCACTTTATGCATCATTAAAATGACTGCTCCCGAAAAACGACCGTTTTTAAAACTTCTTTTTGCATTGATACATGTCCCCTGGTGCAGAACCCGAGTTCCCAAACCCTTTTTAGGACAATAACATGCATAATAGTCGTTATAATTAGCACTTTAGAATTCGAACGTTCGCATCCATTGTATTTAATAGGGTTCTAATGTTCGTACGAACTTTCGGTCCGTTCGCGGGTTCTGGTGCGAACCGAACCCGGGGGTGTTCGGCTCATCACTAATCATCACTGATGTGCTATGGAACATCACTGGTGTACTATGGATCATCACTGATGTACTATGGATCATCACTGATGTACTATGGACCATCTCTGATGTACTGTGGATCATCACTGATGTACTATGGACAATCCCTGATGTACTGTGGATCATCACTGATGTACTGTGGATTATCACTGATGTACTGAGGATCATCACTGATGTACTGTGGATCATCACTGATGTACTGTGGATCATCACTGATGTACTGTGTATAGGGTGACCACATTTCCAAACTGCCATTCAGGGACACCCCCAAAAATGATGATTTTTGACCAAAAAAAGTGGGTCCTAGGCATCAAGAAGAACAACAATATGGTGCGCAAAGCGCGTCGCGGTGAACAGTGGACATGTCTTAAATTGCGCTAAATATTGGGCGTGGCTTAAAGGGGGTGTTGTTAAAGAGTCTGAGATGACCTATATAGTGCAGAATGTGGTAATGTTAAATAGGGAATGTAGAGTGTATGGTGGTGAGTAGTATGTACAGGAGAGGAGTGCGGAGTGTATGGCGGTGGGTAATATGTACAGGAGAGGAGTGCAAAGTGTATGGCGGTGGGTAGTTAGTGGAGAGAGGAGGAAGAGGAGTGAAATACCACCTCCTGATAGTCTGTCAGCCACTGCTATATTACCTTGGTGGTGGGGCACTTCGAAGGATGTAAGGGGGCACTCTGGAGACACTAAGGGGGCACCTTGGAGGTTGTAAGGGGGGGATGTAAGAGGGCACTCTGGCGGTACTTAGTCAGAGCCCCCTTACATCCTCCGGGGTGCCCCCTTAGTGCCTCCATACATTCTCCTCCAGAGTGCCCTCTTACATTCTCCTCCAGAGTGCCACCTTACATTCTTCTCCAGAGTGCCCCCTTACATTCTCCTCCAGAGTGCCCCCTTACATTCTCCTCCAGAGTGCCCCCTTACATTCTCCTCCAGAGTGCCCCCTTACATCCTCCTCCAGAGTGCCCCCTTACATGCTCCTCCAAAATGCCCCCTTACATCCTCCTCCAGAGTGCCCCCTTACATCCTCCTCCAGAGTGCCCCCTTACATTCTTCTCCAGAGTGCCCCCTTACATCCTCCTCCAAAGTGCCCCCTTACATCCTCCTCCAAAGTGCCCCCTTAGTACTACTGTACTAAGGGGCACTCTGGAGAAATGTAAAGGGGCACTCTGGAGAAAGTAAGGGGAGGTAAGGGAGCACTCTGGAGGAAGTAAAGGGAGTCAAGGGAGCACCACTACACTGACCTACCTGACCCCTAAAATGACCCTGATTAGAGATGTACTATGGATCATCACTGATGTACTATGAGCCATCACTGATGTACTATGGGCCATCACTGATGTACTATGGATCATCACTGGTGTACTATGGATCATCACTGATGTACTATGGATCATCACTGATGTACTATGGATCATCACTGATGTACTATGGATCATCACAGGTGTACTATGGATAATCATTGGTGTACTATGGATCATCACTGATGTCCTGTGGACCATCCCTGATGTACTGTGGATCATCACTGATGTACTGTGGATTATCACTGATGTACTGAGGATCATCACTGATGTACTGTGGATCATCACAGATGTACTATGGGCCATCACAGGTGTACTATGGGCCATCACAGTGTACTAAGGATCATCACTGATGTACTATGGACCATCCCTGATGTACTGTGGACCATCCCTGATGTACTGTGGACCATCACTGATGTACTGTGGATCATCACTGATGTTCTATGGACCATAACTGGTGTACTGTGGATCATCACTGATGTACTGTGGATCATCACTGATGTACTATAGATCATCACTGATGTTCTATGGACCATCACTGGTGTACTATGGATCATCACTGGTGTACTGTGGATCATCACTGATATACTGTGGATCATCACTGATGTACTGTGGATCATCACTGATGTACTATAGATCATCACTGATGTACTATGGGCCATCACTGGTGTACTATGGATCATCACTGGTGTACTATGGATCATCACTGATATACTATGGACCATCCCTGATGTACTATGGACCATCCCTGATGTACTGTGGATCATCACTGATGTACTGTGGATCATCACTGATGTACTATAGATCATCACTGATGTACTATGGGCCATCACTTGTGTAATATGGGCCATCACTGGTGTACTATGGATCATCACTGGTGTACTATGGATCATCACTGGTGTACTATGGATCATCACTGATGTATTATGAGCCATCACTGATGTACTATGATCCATCACTGATGTACTATGGATCATCTCTGGTGTACTATGGATCATCACTGATGTACTGTGGACCATCCCTGATGTACCGTGGATCATCACTGATGTACTGAGGATCAGCACTGATGTACTGGGGATCAGCACTGATGTGCTGTGGATCATCAATGATGTACTGTGGATCATCACTGATGTACTGTGGATCATCACTGATGTACTATGGGCCATCACAGGTGTACTATGGATCATCACTGGTGTACTATGGATCATCACTGATGTACTTTGGACCATCCCTGATGTACTATGGACCATCCCTGATGTACTATGGACCATCCCTGATGTACTGTGGATCATCACTGATGTACTGTGGATCATCACTGATGTACTATAAATCATCACTGATGTACTGTGGATCATCACTGATGTACTGTGGATCATCACTGATGTACTATAGATCATCACTGATGTACTATGGGCCATCACTGGTGTACTGTGGATCATCACTGGTGTACTATGGACCATCCCTGATGTACTGTGGATCATCACTGATGTACTGTGGATCATCACCGATGTACTATAGATCATCACCGATGTACTAAAGATCATCACCGATGTACTAAAGATCATCACCGATGTACTATAGATCATCACCGATGTACTATAGATCATCACCTATGTACTATAGATCATCACTGATGTACTATAGATCATCACCGATGTACTATGGATCATCACTGATGTACTGTGGATCATCACTGATGTACTATGGACCATCTCTGGTGTACTATGGGCCATCACTGGTGTACTATGGATCATCACTGGTGTACTATTGACCATCACTGATGTACTATGGACCATCACTGATGTACTGTGGATCATCACTGATGTACTATGGATCATCACTGGTGTACTATGGGCCATCACTGATGTACTGTGGATCATCACTGATGTACTGTGGATCATCACTGATATACTATGGATCATCACTGATGTACTATTGATCATCACTGGTGTACTATGGATCATCACTGATGTACTATGGACCATCACTGGTGTACTATGGATCATCACTGGTGTACTATGGATCATCACTGGTGTACTATGGACCATCCCTGATGTACTGTGGATCATCACTGATGTACTGTGGATCATCACTGATGTACTGTGGGCCATCACTGATGTATTATGGGCCATCACTAGTGTACTATGGATTATCACTGATGTACTATGGACCATCCCTGATGTACTATGGACCATCCCTGATGTACTATGGACAATCCCTGATGTATTATGGACCATCCCTGATGTACTGTGGATCATCACTGATGTGCTATGGAACATCACTGGTGTACTATGGATCATCACTAGTGTACTATGGATTATCACTGATGTACTATGGACCATCCCTGATGTACTATGGACCATCCCTGATGTACTATGGACAATCCCTGATGTATTATGGACCATCCCTGATGTACTGTGGACCATCCCTGATGTACTGTGGATCATCACTGATGTACTGTGGATTATCACTGATGTACTGAGGATCATCACTGATGTACTGTGGATCATCACTGATATACTGTGGATCATCACTGATGTACTGTGTATAGGGTGACCACATTTCCAAACTGCCATTCAGGGACACCCCCAAAAATGATGAGTTTTGACTAAAAAAAAGTGGGTCCTAGGCATCAAGAAGAACAACAATATGGCGCGCAAAGCGCGTCGCGTTGAACAGTGGACATGTCTTAAATTGCGCTAAATATTGGGCGTGGCTTAAAGGGGGTGTTGTTAAAGAGTCTGAGATGACCTATATAGTGCAGAATGTGGTAAAGTTAAATAGGGAATGTAGAGTGTATGGTGGTGAGTAGTATGTACAGGAGAGGAGTGCGGAGTGTATGGCGGTGGGTAATATGTACAGGAGAGGAGTGCAAAGTGTATGGCGGTGGGTAGTTAGTGGAGAGAGGAGGAAGAGGAGTGAAATACCACCTCCTGATAGTCTGTCAGCCACTGCTATATTACCTTGGTGGTGGGGCACTTCGAAGGATGTAAGGGGGCACTCTGGAGACACTAAGGGGGCACCTTGGAGGTTGTAAGGGGGGGATGTAAGGGGGCACTCTGGCGGTACTTAGTCAGAGCCCCCTTACATCCTCCGGGGTGCCCCCTTAGTGCCTCCATACATTCTCCTCCAGAGTGCCCCCTTACATTCTCCTCCAGAGTGCCACCTTACATTCTTCTCCAGAGTGCCCCCTTACATTCTCCTTCAGAGTGCCCCCTTACATTCTCCTCCAGAGTGCCCCCTTACATTCTCCTCCAGAGTGCCCCCTTACATCCTCCTCCAGAGTGCCCCCTTACATGCTCCTCCAAAATGCCCCCTTACATCCTCCTCCAGAGTGCCCCCTTACATTCTTCTCCAAAGTGCCCCCTTACATCCTCCTCCAAAGTGCCCCCTTACATCCTCCTCCAAATTGCCCCCTTACATCCTCCTCCAAAGTGCCCCCTTACATCCTCCTCCAAAGTGCCCCCTTACATCCTCCTCCAAAGTGCCCCCTTAGTGCCCCCTTAGTACTACTGTACTAAGGGGCACTCTGGAGAAATGTAAAGGGGCACTCTGGAGAAAGTAAGGGGAGGTAAGGGAGCACTCTGGAGGAAGTAAAGGGAGTCAAGGGAGCACCACTACACTGACCTACCTTACCCCTAAAATGACCATGATTAGAGATGTACTATGGATCATCACTGATGTACTATGGATCATCACTGATGTACTATGAGCCATCACTGATGTACTATGGGCCATCACTGAAGTACTGTGGAGCACAAATGTCACTGATGTACTGTGGAGCATCACTGATGTACTGTGGATCATCACTGGTGTACTATGGATCATCACTGATGTACTATGGATCATCACTGATGTACTATGGATCATCACTAATGTACTATGGATCATCACTGGTGTACTATGGATAATCATTGGTGTACTATGGATCATCACTGATGTCCTGTGGACCATCCCTGATGTACTGTGGATCATCACTGATGTACTGTGGATCATCACTGATGTACTGAGGATCATCACTGATGTACTGTGGATCATCACAGATGTACTATGGGCCATCACAGTGTACTAAGGATCATCACTGATGTACTATGGACCATCACTGATGTACTGTGGACCATCCCTGATGTACTGTGAGCCATCACTGATGTACTGTGGATCATCACTGATGTTCTATGGACCATAACTGGTGTACTGTGGATCATCACTGATGTACTGTGGATCATCACTGATGTACTATAGATCATCACTGATGTACTATGGACCATCACTGGTGTACTATGGATCATCACTGCTGTACTGTGGATCATCACTGATATACTGTGGATCATCACTGATGTACTGTGGATCATCACTGATGTACTATAGATCATCACTGATGTACTATGGGCCATCACTGGTGTACTATGGATCATCACTGATATACTATGGACCATCCCTGATGTACTATGGACCATCCCTGATGTACTGTGGATCATCACTGATGTACTATAGATCATCACTGATGTACCGAGGATCATCACTGATGTACTGTGGATCATCACTGATGTACTATAGATCATCACTGATGTACTATGGGCCATCACTGGTGTACTATGGATCATCACTGGTGTACTATGGATCATCACTGATATACTATGGACCATCCCTGATGTACTATGGACCATCCCTGATGTACTGTGGATCATCACTGATGTACTATAGTTCATCACTGATGTACTATGGACCATCACTGATGTACTATGGACCATCACTGATGTACTATGGACCATCACTGATGTACTTTGGATCATCACTGATGTACTGTGGATCATCACTGATGTACTGTGGATCATCACTGGTGTACTATGGGCCATCACTGATGTACTATTGATCATCACTGATGTACTATGGATCATCACTGGTGTACTGTGGATCATCACTGATGTACCGTGGATCATCACTGATGTACCGTGGATCATCACTGATGTACTGTACCGAGGATCAACACTGATGTACCGTGGATCATCACTGATGTACCGAGGATCATCACTGATGTACTGTGGATCATCACTGATTTACTGTGGATCATCACTGATGTACTATAGTTCATCACTGATGTACTATGGACCATCACTGATGTACTATGGACCATCACTGATGTACTGTGGATCATCACTGATGTACTATGGACCATCACTGATGTACTGTGGATCATCACTGATGTACTGTGGATCATCACTGATGTACTGTGGATCATCACTGATGTACTATAGTTCATCACTGATGTACTATGGACCATCACTGGTGTACTATGGGCCATCACTGATGTACTATGGATCATCACTGATGTACTATGGATCATCACTGGTGTACTGTGGATCATCACTGATGTACCAAGGATCATCACTGATGTACCGTGGATCATCACTGATGTACCGAGGATCATCACTGATGTACCGTGGATCATCACTGATGTACCGAGGATCATCACTGATGTACTGTGGACCATCCCCGATGTACTGTGGATCATCACTGATGTACTATAGTTCATCACTGATGTACTATGGACCATCACTGATGTACTGTGGATCATCACTGATGTACTGTGGATCATCACTGATGTACTGTGGATCATCACTGGTGTACTATGGGCCATAACTGATGTACTATGGATCATCACTGATGTACTATGGATCATCACTGGTGTACCGTGGATCATCACTGATGTACCGTGGATCATCACTGATGTACCGAGGATCATCACTGATGTACCGTGGATCATCACTGATGTACCCAGGATCATCACTGATGTACTGTGGATCATCACTGATTTACTGTGGATCATCACTGATGTACTGTGTGTGACAGAACCCACTGTCACTGTGTGCTTTGGAAGGGACTGAGGGCGGGCCTCCTACCCACAGATTATGGCCCAGAAGAGACTGGAGACTCGGGGAGAAGCTGGCATTGAGATAATGTAATGTAATGCTACATCCCTTCTCCCCCATCCCCCCCTCTTGTTGCTGTGTTTAGCTGTGTTGGTTCATGGCACACAGACAATGGTCTGGACTGCAGACATCTCTCCGCAGGGGATGTGTATTGAGGGGTTGCCTGCTTATCATAATCCCTTTGTTTATCTGTAGTCTCTGTTTCAATGTACAAGTGTTCAGTTCCCATTGATTCTTCCTTGTCCCCTACCCCCCCTCTATGACAAGGCTAAGGGGAGTGTCCCTAACTGTGTGTAAAAGTGTATGTTTTGGATTTAATAAACAGTTGATGCTCTGCATGTTTAACCCTCAACACCTGTGTGGCTTGTCTCGTGATTGAGGGGTTAAGGGCTGGTTATGGCGAATCTGCAGGCTGCGGGTGCGTTTGGAGGACAGGAGACACAAGTCTGGCGGATGTGCCCATCTGGGGTATCATAGATCCGTCACAGTGGTGGCAGCAGTGGGATGTCTCCTGCAGTCCGGGCCATCCAAACCACCACCAGGATTCAAGATCTGGGCAGCCGTCGAGGAGCAATACGGGGACCAGCCAGCATGAGAGCGGAGTTTGAGAGGAGGCTGCAAGGCATGCGGAAGCAACATCGGGGACCAGCGACAGAGCGCACCATGCTCGGCTGGGAGGATGTGATCCGCTGGCAACTCTGGCATGAAACGCTAAGCCACGAGCGGCGCCATCAGGGGAAGATCCTTCCCTCCTCCACAGAGATGTACTGGACGCAGTACCATGCGCGAGAGGTGTTCCTGAGGGAACGACCGCGAGATGAGTGGAAGACGGAGCTCGGAAGATTGGTCCAGGAGGAGATGAGGCTGGACGCCAGCTACAGAGCCCTCCGGTGGTTCGCGGCTCAACTGTGGCCAAGTATAGCAGACGGCAGCCCGACAGAAGGCGTTGGCTACGGCGGCGTGGGGCTGCTCCATCAAAAAATGTACGGAGACCCAGACTTTGGGAGCGATGAGGACTGGCGGCTGGAAAACATCCTGGACTTCCGAGATAAGGTGCTGGACCTCCCTGAAGAGGCGTGTGACCTGGAGGAATTGGAGTTCCTGGTTGAGCAGGAATGGGAGCTCGAGATTGCCTACAAGCAGCTGTTTGACGGTGATCAGCAGCCTGGCATGGCTCCCGTTGCCTGGGACTGTCCTGGAGAAACAGCGGACAGTCACGAAGATGCGGAGCAAATGGGGCCAGGAGTGCCCCTACGTTTTCCCGTCCTAACCGCAATGGAAGAAGCGGCGATGATACAGAGGGCACTGCGAGTGCTAGAATGCCGGAACGCACCAGAGGTTCCCCAAGCAGAGAGACAAGATAATAGCATAAAGGTCTCAGAAGGGGAAGTTGAGACTGGCGCTGGAAGGCTGGTAAATGGTGATCAGCAGCAAGTCGAGAGTATTGCATCCGGTGCCCCAGCAGAAGCGCTGGCTACAGGGCAGAGTGCCACTAGCCTCAGCCCAGCATCAGAAAAAGAGTTGGATCCGGAGAGTCTGAGAGATGATTTTCGTGAGCCTTTTCCCCAACAGCAGATATCCCCAACGGGAGTGGAGGAAGCAATTCTCCCTCCCCAGCAATTGGACATTACCCCAATGTTCATCCCCCCAGTAGAAGCGCTGACTGCAGGGCAGAGTGCCGCTGGCCTCTGCCCACCCTCAGAGTTGGATCCAGGGAGTCCGAGGGATGACCTCATTGAGCTGTTTCCCCAGCACTTGGACACTACCCCAGTGTTCATCCCCCCAGCAGAAGCGCTGGCTACGGGGCAGAGTGCCGCGGGCCTCTGCCCACCCTCAGAGTTAGATCCAGGGAGTCCGAGGGATGACCTCAGTGAGCTGGTTGCCCAGCACTTGGACACTACCCCAGTGTATATCCCCCCAGCAGAAGCACTGGCTGCATGGCAGAGTGTTTCCGGCCCCGACCCAGCCCTCAGTAGATTTTTGGAGGGTTTGGGAGACAGCCCCTGTCAGAAGTCGCCTCAGAAGCTGGTCACAGAACCAGGAGGGGAGAAAATCCTTCCCCCTCTTCAGCTGCTGAACTCTACCATTGTATATGTCCCCCTATCAGAAGCACTGGCTACGGGGCAGAGCGATGTTGGCCTCTGCCCAGCATCAGAAAAAGAGACGGAGAGTCCGGGAGACAGTCCCTGCAAGATACCTCCTCAGCGGCTGTTAGCTACTCCAGGAGAAAAGCAAGAACCTTTTCCTCCCCAACTGCATAGCACTGCCAGCCTATGTTCCCTACAAGCTGAAGCGCTGGCATCGGGGCAGAGGATTATTCAGCTCCCCTCAATATCTGCAACCCAGCCCCGGATCACGGGAGTGCGGACAGCTGTTCCCACTCTGCAGCGGCTGTTTTTATTCAGGGGAGACCGTATGTGCGATTTTGCTCCCCAGCCCCAGAGACGTACTTTTCCTTTTCCTGGTGGCCTGGGGTGGAAGTTTGCGACTAACGCAGGTCCAGACCAGTTCGGGGTCAGGAACCTGGTTAGTCTGTTTTTAAAAGGGGAGAAATGTGACAGAACCCACTGTCACTGTGTGCTTTGGAAGGGACTGAGGGCGGGCCTCCTACCCACAGATTATGGCCCAGAAGAGACTGGAGACTCGGGGAGAAGCTGGCATTGAGATAATGTAATGTAATGCTACATCCCTTCTCCCCCATCCCCCCCCCTCTTGTTGCTGTGTTTAGCTGTGTTGGTTCATGGCACACAGACAATGGTCTGGACTGCAGACATCTCTCCGCAGGGGATGTGTATTGAGGGGTTGCCTGCTTATCATAATCCCTTTGTTTATCTGTAGTCTCTGTTTCAATGTACAAGTGTTCAGTTACCATTGATTCTTCCTTGTCCCCTACCCCCCTCTATGACAAGGCTAAGGGGAGTGTCCCTAACTGTGTGTAAAAGTGTATGTTTTGGATTTAATAAACAGTTGATGCTCTGCATGTTTAACCCTCAACACCTGTGTGGCTTGTCTCGTGATTGAGGGGTTAAGGGCTGGTTATGGCGAATCTGCAGGCTGCGGGTGCGTTTGGAGGACAGGAGACACAAGTCTGGCGGATGTGCCCATCTGGGGTATCTGAGATCCGTCACACTGTGGATCATCACTGATGTACTATGGATCATCACTGATGTACTATGGATCATCACTGATGTACTGTGGATCATCACTAATGTACTGTGGATCATCACTGATTTACTGTGGATCATCACTGATGTACTATGGATCATCACTGATGTACTATGGATCATCACTGGTGTACTATGGATCATCACTGGTGTACTATGGATCATCACTGATGTACTGTGGACCATCCCTGATGTACTGTGGATCATCACTGATGTACTGTGGATCATCACTGATGTACTATAGATCATCACTGATGTACTGTGGATCATCACTGATGTACTATAGATCATCACTGATGTACTGTGGACCATCCCTGATGTACTGTGGACCATCCCTGATGTACTGTGGATCATCACTGATGTACTATAGATCATCACTGATGTACTATGGGCCATCACTGGTGTACTATGGGCCATCACTGGTGTACTATGGATCATCACTGGTGTACTATAGATCATCACTGATGTACTGTGGATAATCACTGATGTACTGTGGATCATCACTGATGTACTGTGGATCATCACTGATGTACTGTGGATCATCACTGATGTACTATAGATCATCACTGATGTACTGTGGACCATCACTGATGTACTATAGATCATCACTGATGTACTGTGGATCATCACTGATGTACTATAGATCATCACTGGTGAACTATGGATCATCACTGGTGTACTATGGATCATCACTGGGGTACTATGGATCATCACTGGGGTACTATGGATCATCACTGATGTACTGTGGATCATCACTGATGTACTATAGATCATCACTGAAGTACTATAGATCATCACTGAAGTACTATGGGCCATCACTGGTGTACTATGGGCCATCACTGGTGTACTATGGATCATCACTGATGTACTATGGACCATCCCTGATGTACTATGGACCATCCCTGATGTACTATGGACCATCCCTGATGTACTATAGATCATCCCTGGTGTACTATGGATCATCCCTGATGTACTATGGATCATCACTGATATACTATGGGCCATCACTGATGTACTATGGATAATCACTGATGTACTGTGGATCATCACTGATGTACTATAGTTCATCACTGGTGTACTATGGGCCATCACTGGTGTACTATGGACCAACACTGATGTACTATGAGCCATCACTGATGTACTGTGCACCATCCCTGATGTACTGTGGATCATCACTGATGTACTATGGGCCATCACGGGTGTACTATGGATCATCACTGATGTACTATGGACCATCCCTGATGTACTATGGACCATCCCTGATGTACTGAGTATCATCACTGATGTACTATAGATCATCACTGATGTACTATGGATCATCACTGATGTACTGAGGATCATCACTAATGTACTATGGATCATCACTGATGTACTATGGATCATCACTGATGTACTGTGGACCATCACTGATGTACTATGGGCCATCACTGGTGTACTATGGATCATCACTGGTGTACTATGGACCATCCCTGATGTACTGTGGATCATCACTGATGTACTATGGACCATCACTGGTGTACTATGGATCATCACTGGCGTACTGTGTACCATCACTGGTGTACTATGAATCATCACTGGTGTACTATGGACCACCCCTGATGTACTGTGGATCATCACTGATGTACTATAGTTCATCACTGATGTACTATGGATTATCACTGATGTACTATGGATCATCACTGATATACTGTGGATCATCACTGATGTACTGTGGATCATCACTGATGTACTATGGGCCATCACTGGTGTACTATGGGCCATCACTGGTGTACTATGGATCATCACTGATGTACTGTGGATCATCACTGATGTACTGTGGATCATCACTGATGTACTATAGATCATCACTGATGTACTATGGGCCATCACTGGTGTACTATGGATCATCACTGATGTACTGTGGATCATCACTGATGTACTATAGATCATCACTGATGTACTGTGGATCATCACTGATGTACTATAGATCATCACTGATGTACTGTGGACCATCCCTGATGTACTGTGGACCATCCCTGATGTACTGTGGATCATCACTGATGTACTATAGATCATCACTGATGTACTATGGGCCATCACTGGTGTACTATGGGCCATCACTGGTGTACTATGGATCATCACTGGTGTACTATAGATCATCACTGATGTACTGTGGATAATCACTGATGTACTGTGGATCATCACTGATGTACTGTGGATCATCACTGATGTACTGTGGATCATCACTGATGTACTATAGATCATCACTGATGTACTGTGGACCATCACTGATGTACTATAGATCATCACTGATGTACTGTGGATCATCACTGATGTACTATAGATCATCACTGGTGAACTATGGATCATCACTGGTGTACTATGGATCATCACTGGGGTACTATGGATCATCACTGGGGTACTATGGATCATCACTGATGTACTGTGGATCATCACTGATGTACTATAGATCATCACTGAAGTACTATAGATCATCACTGAAGTACTATGGGCCATCACTGGTGTACTATGGGCCATCACTGGTGTACTATGGATCATCACTGATGTACTATGGACCATCCCTGATGTACTATGGACCATCCCTGATGTACTATGGACCATCCCTGATGTACTATGGACCATCCCTGATGTACTATAGATCATCCCTGGTGTACTATGGATCATCCCTGATGTACTATGGATCATCACTGATATACTATGGGCCATCACTGATGTACTATGGATAATCACTGATGTACTGTGGATCATCACTGATGTACTATAGTTCATCACTGGTGTACTATGGGCCATCACTGGTGTACTATGGACCAACACTGATGTACTATGAGCCATCACTGATGTACTGTGCACCATCCCTGATGTACTGTGGATCATCACTGATGTACTATGGGCCATCACGGGTGTACTATGGATCATCACTGATGTACTATGGACCATCCCTGATGTACTATGGACCATCCCTGATGTACTGAGTATCATCACTGATGTACTATAGATCATCACTGATGTACTATGGATCATCACTGATGTACTGAGGATCATCACTAATGTACTATGGATCATCACTGATGTACTATGGATCATCACTGATGTACTGTGGACCATCACTGATGTACTATGGGCCATCACTGGTGTACTATGGATCATCACTGGTGTACTATGGACCATCCCTGATGTACTGTGGATCATCACTGATGTACTATGGACCATCACTGGTGTACTATGGATCATCACTGGCGTACTGTGTACCATCACTGGTGTACTATGAATCATCACTGGTGTACTATGGACCATCCCTGATGTACTGTGGATCATCACTGATGTACTATAGTTCATCACTGATGTACTATGGATTATCACTGATGTACTATGGATCATCACTGATATACTGTGGATCATCACTGATGTACTGTGGATCATCACTGATGTACTATGGGCCATCACTGGTGTACTATGGGCCATCACTGGTGTACTATGGATCATCACTGATGTACTGTGGATCATCACTGATGTACTGTGGATCATCACTGATGTACTATAGATCATCACTGATGTACTATGGGCCATCACTGGTGTACTATGGATCATCACTGATGTACTATGGATCATCACTGATGTACTATGAGCCATCACTGATGTACTATGGATCATCACTGGTGTACTATGGATCATCACTGATGTACTATGGATCATCACTGGTGTACTATAGATCATCACTGATGCACTGTGGACCATCCCTGATGTACTGTGGATCATCACTGGTGTACTATAGATCATCACTGATGTAATGTGGATCATCACTGATGTACTATGGGCCATCACTGGTGTACTATGGATCATCACTGATGTACTGTGGATCATCACTGATGTACTGTGGATCATCACTGGTGTACTATAGATCATCACTGATGTATTATTGGCCATCACTGGTGTACTATGGATCCTCACTGATGTACTGTGGATCATCACTGATGTACTATGGACCATCCCTGATGTACTACGGATCATCACTGATGTACTATGGATCATCACTGGTGTACTATGGATCATCACTGATGTACTGTGGACCATCCCTGATGTACTGTGGATCATCAGTGATGTACTGTGGATCATCACTGATGTACCGTGGATCATCACTGATGTACCGTGGATCATCACTGATGTACCGTGGATCATCACTGATGTACTGAGGATCATCACTGATGTACTGTGGATCATCACTGATGTACAATGGGCCTTCACGGGTGTACTATGGACCATCCCTGATGTACTATGGACCATCCCTGATGTACTGAGGATCATCACTAATGTACTATAGATCATCACTGATGTACTATGGGCCATCACTGATGTACTATAGGCCATCGCTGATGTACTATGGGCCATCACTGATGTACTATGGGCCATCACTGATGTACTATGGATCATCACTGATGTACTATAGATTATCACTGATGTACTATGAGCAATCACTGATGTACTATGGGCCATCACTGATGTACTATGGACCATCACTGATGTATTATGGGCCATCACTGGTGTACTATGGATTATCACTGATGTACTATGGACCATCCCTGATGTACTGTGGATCATCACTGATGTACTGTGGATCATCACTGATGTACTATAAATCATCACTGATGTACTGTGGATCATCACTGATGTACTGTGGATCATCACTGATATACTATAGATCATCACTGATGTACTATGGGCCATCACTGGTGTACTGTGGATTATCACTGGTGTACTATGGACCATCCCTGATGTACTGTGGATCATCACTGATGTACTGTGGATCATCACCGATGTACTATAGATCATCACCGATGTACTATAGATCATCACCGATGTACTAAAGATCATCACCGATGTACTATAGATCATCACCAATGTACTATAGATCATCACTGATGTACTATAGATCATCACCGATGTACTGTGGATCATCACTGATGTACTGTGGATCATCACTGATGTACTGTGGATCATCACTGATGTACTATGGACCATCTCTGGTGTACTATGAGCCATCACTGGTGTACTATGGATCATCACTGGTGTACTATGGACCATCACTGATGTACTATGGACCATCACTGATGTACTGTGGATCATCACTGATGTACTATGGATCATCACTGGTGTACTATGGGCCATCACTGATGTACTGTGGATCATCACTGATGTACTGTGGATCATCACTGATGTACTATGGATCATCACTGATGTACTATTGATCATCACTGGTGTACTATGGATCATCACTGATGTACTACGGACCATCACTGGTGTACTACGGATCATCACTGGTGTACTATGGATCATCACTGGTGTACTATGGACCATCCCTGATGTACTGTGGATCATCACTGATGTACTGTGGATCATCACTGATGTACTATGGGCCATCACTGATGTATTATGGGCCATCACTGGTGTACTATGGATTATCACTGATGTACTATGGACCATCCCTGATGTACTATGGACCATCCCTGATGTACTATGGACAATCCCTGATGTATTATGGACCATCCCTGATGTACTGTGTATCATCACTGATGTGCTATGGAACATCACTGGTGTACTATGGATCATCACTGATGTACTATGGATCATCACTGATGTACTATGGACCATCTCTGATGTACTGTGGATCATCACTGATGTACTATGGACAATCCCTGATGTACTGTGGATCATCACTGATGTACTGTGGATTATCACTGATGTACTGAGGATCATCACTGATGTACTGTGGATCATCACTGATGTACTGTGGATCATCACTGATGTACTGTGTATAGGGTGACCACATTTCCAAACTGCCATTCAGGGACACCCCCAAAAATGATGATTTTTGACCAAAAAAACTGGGTCCTAGGCATCAAGAAGAACAACAATATGGCGCGCAAAGCGCGTCGCGGTGAACAGTGGACATGTCTTAAATTGCGCTAAATATTGGGCGTGGCTTAAAGGGGGTGTTGTTAAAGAGTCTGAGATGACCTATATAGTGCAGAATGTGGTAATGTTAAATAGGGAATGTAGAGTGTATGGTGGTGAGTAGTATGTACAGGAGAGGAGTGCGGAGTGTATGGCGGTGGGTAATATGTACAGGAGAGGAGTGCAAAGTGTATGGCGGTGGGTAGTTAGTGGAGAGAGGAGGAAGAGGAGTGAAATACCACCTCCTGATAGTCTGTCAGCCACTGCTATATTACCTTGGTGGTGGGGCACTTCGAAAGATGTAAGGGGGCACTCTGGAGACACTAAGGGGGCACCTTGGAGGTTGTAAGGGGGGATGTAAGGGGGCACTCTGGCGGTACTTAGTCAGAGCCCCCTTACATCCTCCGGGGTGCCCCCTTAGTGCCTCCATACATTCTCCTCCAGAGTGCCCTCTTACATTCTCCTCCAGAGTGCCACCTTACATTCTTCTCCAGAGTGCCCCCTTACATTCTCCTCCAGAGTGCCCCTTACATTCTCCTCCAGAGTGCCCCCTTACATTCTCCTCCAGAGTGCCCCCTTACATCCTCCTCCAGAGTGCCCCCTTACATGCTCCTCCAAAATGCCCCCTTACATCCTCCTCCAGAGTGCCCCCTTACATTCTTCTCCAGAGTGCCCCCTTACATCCTCCTCCAAAGTGCCCTCTTACATCCTCCTCCAAAGTGCCCCCTTACATCCTCCTCCAAAGTGCCCTCTTAGTACTACTGTACTAAGGGGCACTCTGGAGAAATGTAAAGGGGCACTCTGGAGAAAGTAATGGGAGGTAAGGGAGCACTCTGGAGGAAGTAAAGGGAGTCAAGGGAGCACCACTACACTGACCTACCTGACCCCTAAAATGACCCTGATTAGAGATGTACTATGGATCATCACTGATGTACTATGAGCCATCACTGATGTACTATGGGCCATCACTGATGTACTGTGGAGCATCACTGATGTACTATGGATCATCACTGGTGTACTATGGATCATCACTGATGTACTATGGATCATCACTGATGTACTATGGATCATCACTGATGTACTATGGATCATCACTGGTGTACTATGGATAATCATTGGTGTACTATGGATCATCACTGATGTCCTGTGGACCATCCCTGATGTACTGTGGATCATCACTGATGTACTGTGGATCATCACTGATGTACTGAGGATCATCACTGATGTACTGTGGATCATCACAGATGTACTATGGGCCATCACAGGTGTACTATGGGCTATCACAGTGTACTAAGGATCATCACTGATGTACTATGGACCATCCCTGATGTACTGTGGACCATCCCTGATGTACTGTGGACCATCACTGATGTACTGTGGATCATCACTGATGTTCTATGGACCATAACTGGTGTACTGTGGATCATCACTGATGTACTGTGGATCATCACTGATGTACTATAGATCATCACTGATGTACTATGGACCATCACTGGTGTACTATGGACCATCACTGGTGTACTATGGACCATCACTGGTGTACTATGGATCATCACTGGTGTACTGTGGATCATCACTGATATACTGTGGATCATCACTGATGTACTGTGGATCATCACTGATGTACTATAGATCATCACTGATGTACTATGGGCCATCACTGGTGTACTATGGATCATCACTGGTGTACTATGGATCATCACTGATATACTATGGACCATCCCTGATGTACTATGGACCATCCCTGATGTACCAAGGATCATCACTGATGTACTATGGACCATCCCTGATGTACTGTGGACCATCCCTGATGTACTGTGGACCATCACTGATGTACTGTGGATCATCACTGATGTTCTATGGACCATAACTGGTGTACTGTGGATCATCACTGATGTACTGTGGATCATCACTGATGTACTATAGATCATCACTGATGTACTATGGACCATCACTGGTGTACTATGGACCATCACTGGTGTACTATGGACCATCACTGGTGTACTATGGATCATCACTGGTGTACTGTGGATCATCACTGATATACTGTGGATCATCACTGATGTACTGTGGATCATCACTGATGTACTATAGATCATCACTGATGTACTATGGGCCATCACTGGTGTACTATGGATCATCACTGGTGTACTATGGATCATCACTGATATACTATGGACCATCCCTGATGTACTATGGACCATCCCTGATGTACTGTGGATCATCACTGATGTACTGTGGATCATCACTGATGTACTATAGATCATCACTGATGTACTATGGGCCATCACTGGTGTAATATGGGCCATCACTGGTGTACTATGGATCATCACTGGTGTACTATGGATCATCACTGGTGTACTATGGATTATCACTGATGTATTATGAGCCATCACTGATGTACTATGAGCCATCACTGATGTACTATGGATCATCTCTGGTGTACTATGGATCATCACTGATGTACTGTGGACCATCCCTGATGTACCGTGGATCATCACTGATGTACTGAGGATCAGCACTGATGTACTGGGGATCAGCACTGATGTACTGTGGATCATCAATGATGTACTGTGGATCATCACTGATGTACTGTGGATCATCACTGATGTACTATGGGCCATCACAGGTGTACTATGGATCATCACTGGTGTACTATGGATCATCACTGATGTAGTTTGGACCATCCCTGATGTACTATGGACCATCCCTGATGTACTATGGACCATCCCTGATGTACTGTGGATCATCACTGATGTACTGTGGATCATCACTGATGTACTATAAATCATCACTGATGTACTGTGGATCATCACTGATGTACTGTGGATCATCACTGATGTACTATAGATCATCACTGATGTACTATGGGCCATCACTGGTGTACTGTGGATCATCACTGGTGTACTATGGACCATCCCTGATGTACTGTGAATCATCACTGATGTACTGTGGATCATCACCAATGTACTATAGATCATCACCGATGTACTAAAGATCATCACCGATGTACTAAAGATCATCACCGATGTACTATAGATCATCACCAATGTACCATAGATCATCACTGATGTACTATAGATCATCACTGATGTACTATGGATCATCACTGATGTACTGTGGATCATCACTGATGTACTATGGACCATCTCTGGTGTACTATGGGCCATCACTGATGTATTATGTGCCATCACTGGTGTACTATGGATTATCACTGATGTACTATGGACCATCCCTGATGTACTATGGACCATCCCTGATGTACTATGGACAATCCCTGATGTATTATGGACCATCCCTGATGTACTGTGGATCATCACTGATGTGCTATGGAACATCACTGGTGTACTATGGATCATCACTGATGTACTGTGGATCATCACTGATGTACTATGGACCATCTCTGATGTACTGCGGATCATCACTGATGTACTATGGACCATCCCTGATGTACTGTGGATCATCACTGATGTACTGTGGATTATCACTGATGTACTGAGGATCATCACTGATGTACTGTGGATCATCACTGATATACTGTGGATTATCACTGATGTACTGTGTATAGGGTGACCACATTTCCAAACTGCCATTCAGGGACACCCCCCAAAAATGATGAGTTTTGACTAAAAAAAAGTGGGTCCTAGGCATCAAGAAGAACAACAATATGGCGCGCAAAGCGCGTCGCGGTGAACAGTGGACATGTCTTAAATTGCGCTAAATATTGGGCGTGGCTTAAAGGGGGTGTTGTTAAAGAGTCTGAGATGACCTATATAGTGCAGAATGTGGTAAAGTTAAATAGGGAATGTAGAGTGTATGGTGGTGAGTAGTATGTACAGGAGAGGAGTGCGGAGTGTATGGCGGTGGGTAATATGTACAGGAGAGGAGTGCAAAGTGTATGGCGGTGGGTAGTTAGTGGAGAGAGGAGGAAGAGGAGTGAACTACCACCTCCTGATAGTCTGTCAGCCACTGCTATATTACCTTGGTGGTGGGGCACTTCGAAGGATGTAAGGGGGCACTCTGGAGACACTAAGGGGGCACCTTGGAGGTTGTAAGGGGGGATGTAAGGGGGCACTCTGGCGGTACTTAGTCAGAGCCCCCTTACATCCTCCGGGGTGCCCCCTTAGTGCCTCCATGCATTCTCCTCCAGAGTGCCCCCTTACATTCTCCTCCAGAGTGCCCCCTTACATTCTCCTCCAGAGTGCCCCCTTACATCCTCCTCCAGAGTGCCCCCTTACATGCTCCTCCAAAATGCCCCCTTACATCCTCCTCCAGAGTGCCCCCTTACATCCTCCTCCAGAGTGCCCCCTTACATTCTTCTCCAGAGTGCCCCCTTACATCCTCCTCCAAAGTGCCCCCTTACATCCTCCTCCAAATTGCCCCCTTACATCCTCCTCCAAAGTGCCCCCTTACATCCTCCTCCAAAGTGCCCCCTTACATCCTCCTCCAAAGTGCCCCCTTAGTGCCCCCTTAGTACTACTGTACTAAGGGGCACTCTGGAGAAATGTAAAGGGGCACTCTGGAGAAAGTAAGGGGGGGTAAGGGAGCACTCTGGAGGAAGTAAAGGGAGTCAAGGGAGCACCACTACACTGACCTACCTGACCCCTAAAATGACCCTGATTAGAGATGTACTATGGATCATCACTGATGTACTATGAGCCATCACTGATGTACTATGGGCCATCACTGATGTACTGTGGAGCATCAATGTCACTGATGTACTGTGGAGCATCACTGATGTACTGTGGATCATCACTGGTGTACTGTGGACCATCCCCGATGTACTGTGGACCATCACTGATGTACTGTGGACCATCCCTGATGTACTGTGGACCATCACTGATGTACTGTGGATCATCACTGATGTTCTATGGACCATAACTGGTGTACTGTGGATCATCACTGATGTACTGTGGATCATCACTGATGTACTATAGATCATCACTGATGTACTATGGACCATCACTGGTGTACTATGGATCATCACTGGTGTACTGTGGATCATCACTGATATACTGTGGATCATCACTGATGTACTGTGGATCATCACTGATGTACTATAGATCATCACTGATGTACTATGGGCCATCACTGGTGTACTATGGATCATCACTGGTGTACTATGGATCATCACTGATATACTATGGACCATCCCTGATGTACTATGGACCATCCCTGATGTACTGTGGATCATCACTGATGTACTGTGGATCATCACTGATGTACTATAGATCATCACTGATGTACCGAGGATCATCACTGATGTACTGTGGATCATCACTGATGTACTATAGATCATCACTGATGTACTATGGGCCATCACTGGTGTACTATGGATCATCACTGGTGTACTATGGATCATCACTGATATACTATGGACCATCCCTGATGTACTATGGACCATCCCTGATGCACTGTGGATCATCACTGATGTACTATAGTTCATCACTGATGTACTATGGACCATCACTGATGTACTATGGACCATCACTGATGTACTATGGACCATCACTGATGTACTATGGACCATCACTGATGTACTTTGGATCATCACTGATGTACTGTGGATCATCACTGATGTACTGTGGATCATCACTGGTGTACTATGGGCCATCACTGATGTACTATGGATCATCACTGATGTACTATGGATCATCACTGGTGTACTGTGGATCATCACTGATGTACCGTGGATCATCACTGATGTACCGTGGATCGTCACTGATGTACCGAGGATCATCACTGATGTACCGTGGATCATCACTGATGTACCGAGGATCATCACTGATGTACTGTGGATCATCACTGATTTACTGTGGATCATCACTGATGTACTATAGTTCATCACTGATGTACTATGGACCATCACTGATGTACTATGGACCATCACTGATGTACTATGGACCATCACTGATGTACTATGGACCATCACTGATGTACTGTGGATCATCACTGATGTACTGTGGATCATCACTGGTGTACTATGGGCCATCACTGATGTACTATGGATCATCACTGATGTACTATGGATCATCACTGGTGTACTGTGGATCATCACTGATGTACCGAGGATCATCACTGATGTACCGTGGATCATCACTGATGTACCGAGGATCATCACTGATGTACCGAGGATCATCACTGATGTACTGTGGACCATCCCTGATGTACTGTGGATCATCACTGATGTACTATAGTTCATCACTGATGTACTATGGACCATCACTGATGTACTGTGGATCATCACTGATGTACTGTGGATCATCACTGATGTACTGTGGATCATCACTGGTGTACTATGGGCCATCACTGATGTACTATGGATCATCACTGATGTACTATGGATCATCACTGGTGTACCGTGGATCATCACTGATGTACCGTGGATCATCACTGATGTACCGAGGATCATCACTGATGTACCGTGGATCATCACTGATGTACCCAGGATCATCACTGATGTACTGTGGATCATCACTGATTTACTGTGGATCATCACTGATGTACTGTGGATCATCACTGATGTACTATGGATCATCACTGATGTACTATGGATCATCACTGATGTACTGTGGATCATCACTGATGTACTGTGGATCATCACTGATTTACTGTGGATCATCACTGATGTACTATGGATCATCACTGATGTACTATGGATCATCACTGGTGTACTATGGATCATCACTGGTGTACTATGGATCATCACTGATGTACTGTGGACCATCCCTTATGTACTGTGGATCATCACTGATGTACTGTGGATCATCACTGATGTACTATAGATCATCACTAATGTACTGTGGATCATCACTGATGTACTATAGATCATCACTGATGTACTGTGGACCATCCCTGATGTACGGTGGACCATCCCTGATGTACTGTGGATCATCACTGATGTACTATAGATCATCACTGATGTACTATGGGCCATCACTGGTGTACTATGGGCCATCACTGGTGTACTATGGATCATCACTGGTGTACTATAGATCATCACTGATGTACTGTGGATAATCACTGATGTACTGTGGATCATCACTGATGTACTGTGGATCATCACTGATGTACTGTGGATCATCACTGATGTACTATAGATCATCACTGATGTACTGTGGACCATCACTGATGTACTATAGATCATCACTGATGTACTGTGGATCATCACTGATGTACTATGGATCATCACTGGTGAACTATGGATCATCACTGGTGTACTATGGATCATCACTGGGGTACTATGGATCATCACTGGGGTACTATGGATCATCACTGATGTACTGTGGATCATCACTGATGTACTATAGATCATCACTGAAGTACTATAGATCATCACTGAAGTACTATGGGCCATCACTGGTGTACTATGGGCCATCATTGGTGTACTATGGATCATCACTGATGTACTATGGACCATCCCTGATGTACTATGGACCATCCCTGATGTACAAAAATCATCCCTGGTGCACTATGGATCATCACTGGTGTACTATGGATCATCACTGATATACTATGGGCCATCACTGATGTACTATGGATAATCACTGATGTACTGTGGATCATCACTGATGTACTGTGGATCATCACTGATGTACTATAGTTCATCACTGGTGTACTATGGGCCATCACTGGTGTACTATGGACCATCACTGATGTACTATGAGCCATCACTGATGTACTGTGCACCATCCCTGATGTACTGTGGATCATCACTGATGTACTATGGGCCATCACGGGTGTACTATGGATCATCACTGATGTACTATGGACCATCCCTGATGTACTATGGACCATCCCTGATGTACTGAGTATCATCACTGATGTACTATAGATCATCACTGATGTACTATGGACCATCACTGATGTACTATGGATCATCACTGATGTACTGAGGATCATCACTAATGTACTATGGATCATCACTGATGTACTATGGATCATCACTGATGTACTGTGGACCATCACTGATGTACTATAGTTTATCACTGATGTACTGTGGATCATCACTGATGTACTATAGATCATCACTGGTGAACTATGGATCATCACTGGTGTACTATGGATCATCACTGGGGTACTATGGATCATCACTGGGGTACTATGGATCATCACTGATGTACTGTGGATCATCACTGATGTACTATAGATCATCACTGAAGTACTATAGATCATCACTGAAGTACTATGGGCCATCACTGGTGTACTATGGGCCATCACTGGTGTACTATGGATCATCACTGATGTACTATGGACCATCCCTGATGTACTATGGACCATCCCTGATGAACTATGGACCATCCCTGATGTACTATGGACCATCCCTGATGTACTATAGATCATCCCTGGTGTACTATGGATCATCACTGGTGTACTATGGATCATCACTGGTGTACTATGGATCATCACTGATATACTATGGGCCATCACTGATGTACTATGGATAATCACTTATGTACTGTGGATCATCACTGATGTACTATAGTTCATCACTGGTGTACTATGGGCCATCACTGGTGTACTATGGACTATCAATGTTGTACTATGAGCCATCACTGATGTACTGTGCACCATCCCTGATGTACTGTGGATCATCACTGATGTACTATGGGCCATCACGGGTTGACTATGGATCATCACTGATGTACTATGGACCATCCCTGATGTACTATGGACCATCCCTGATGTACTGAGTATCATCACAGATGTACTATAGATCATCACTGATGTACTATGGACCATCACTGATGTACTATGGATCATCACTGATGTACTGAGGATCATCACTAATGTACTATGGATCATCACTGATGTACTCTGGATCATCACTGATGTACTGTGGACCATCCCTAATGTATTGTGGATCATCACTGATGTACTGTGGATCATCACTGGTGTACTATAGATCACCACTGGTGTTCTATGGGCCATCCCTGATGTACTATGGACCATCCCTGATGTACTATGGACCATCCCTGATGTACTATAGATCATCACTGATGTACTGTGGATCATCACTGATGTACTGTGGATCATCACTGATGTTCTATGGACCATCACTGATGTACTATGGATCATCACTGATGTACTGTGGATCATCACTGATGTACTGTGGATCATCACTGATGTACTGTGGATCATCACTGATGTACTGTGGATCATCACTGATATACTGTGGATCATCACTGATGTACTATGGGCCATCACTGGTGTACTATGGGCCATCACTGGTGTACTATGGGCCATCACTGGTGTACTATGGATCATCACTGGTGTACTATAGATCATCACTGATGTACTGTGGATCATCACTGATGTACTGTGGATCATCACTGATGTACTGAGCATCATCACTGATGTACTATGGGCCATCACTGATGTACTGAGGATAATCACTGGTGTACTATGGATCATCACTGATGTACTGTGGATCATCACTGATGTACTATGGATCATCACTGATGTACTGTGGATCATCACTGATGTACTATAGATCATTACTGATGTACTGTGGATCATCACTGATATACTATAGATCATCACTGATGTACTGAGGATCATCACTGATGTACTGAGGATCATCACTCATGTACTATGGATCATCACTGATGCACTGTGGATAATCACTGATGTACTATAGATCATCACTGAAGTACTATGGGCCATCACTGGTGTACTATGGGCCATCACTGGTGTACTATGGGCCATCACTGGTGTACTATGGATCATCACTGATGTACTATGGACCATCCCTGATGTACTATGGACCATCCCTGATGTACTATGGATCATCACTGGTGTACTATGGATCATCACTGGTGTACTATGGATCATCACTGGTGTACTATGGATCATCACTGATGTACTATGGCCATCACTGATGAACTATGGATCATCACTGTTGTACTGTGGATCATCACTGATGTACTATATTTCATCACTGGTGTACTATGGACCATCCCTGATGTACTGTGGACCATCCCTGATGTACTGTGGATCATCACGGGTGTACTATGGATCATCACTGATGTACTATGGACCATCCCTGATGTACTATGGACCATCCCTGATGTACTATGGACCATCCCTGATGTACTGAGTATCATCACTGATGTACTATAGATCATCACTGATGTACTATGGACCATCACTGATGTACTATGGATCATCACTGATGTACTGAGGATCATCACTAATGTACTATGGATCATCACTGATGTACTGTGGACCATCCCTGATGTATTGTGGATCATCACTGATGTACTGTGGATCATCACTGATGTACTGTGGATCATCACTGGTGTACTATGGATCATCACTAATGTACTATGGGCCATCACTGATGTACTATGGATCATCACTGATATACTGTGGACCATCCCTGATGTACTGTGGATCATCACTGATGTACTGTGGATCATCACTGATGTACTATAGATCATCACTGATGTACTATGGGCCATCACTGATGTACTATGGATCATCACTGATGTACTGTGGACCATCCCTGATGTACTGTGGATCATCACTGATGTATTGTGGATCATCACTGATGTACTGTGTATCATCACTGATGTAATGTGGATCATCACTCATGTACTATAGATCATCACTGATGTACTATAGATCATCACTGATGTACTATGGGCCATCACTGATGTACTATGGGCCATCACTTATGTACTATGGGCCATCACTGGTGTACTATGGATCATCACTGATGTACTGTGGACCATCCCTGATGTACTGTGGATCATCACTGATGTATTGTGGATCATCACTGATGAACTGTGGATCATCACTGATGTACTGTGGATCATCACTGATGTACTGTTGATCATCACTGATGTACTGTGGATCATCACTGATGTACTGTGGATCATCACTGGTGTACTATAGATCATCACTGATGTACTGTGGATAATCACTGATGTACTGTGGATCATCACTAATGTACTGAGCATCATCACTGATGTACTATGGGCCATCACTGATGTACTGAGGATCATCACTGGTGTACTATGGATCATCACTGGTCTACTATAGATCATCACTGATGTACTGTGGATAATCACTGATGTACTATGGATCATCACTGATGTACTGAGCATCATCACTGATGTACTATGGGCCATCACTGATGTACTGTGGATCATCACTGGTGTACTATGGATCATCACTGATGTACTGTGGATCATCACTGATGTACTATGGATCATCACTGATGTACTGTGGATCATCACTGATGTACTATAGATCATCACTGATGTACTGTGGATCATCACTGATATACTACAGATCATCACTGATGTACTGAGGATCATCACTGATGTACTGAGGATCATCACTGATGTACTATGGATCATCACTGATGTACTATAGATCATCACTGAAGTACTATGGGCCATCACTGGTGTACTATGGGCCATCACTGGTGTACTATGGGCCATCACTGGTGTACTATGGATCATCACTGATGTACTATGGACCATCCCTGATGTACTATGGACCATCCCTGATGTACTATAGATCATCCCTGGTGTACTATGGATCATCACTGGTGTACTATGGATCATCACTGGTGTACTATGGATCATCACTGGTGTACTATGGATCATCACTGATGTACTATGGCCATCACTGATGTACTATGGATCATCACTGTTGTACTGTGGATCATCACTGATGTACTATATTTCATCACTGGTGTACTATGAACCATCCCTGATGTACTGTGGACCATCCCTGATGTACTGTGGATCATCACTGGTGTACTGTGGATCATCACGGGTGTACTATGGATCATCACTGATGTACTATGGACCATCCCTGATGTACTATGGACCATCCCTGATGTACTATTGACCATCCCTGATGTACTGAGTATCATCACTGATGTACTATAGATCATCACTGATGTACTATGGACCATCACTGATGTACTATGGATCATCACTGATGTACTGAGGACCATCACTAATGTACTATGGATCATCACTGATGTACTGTGGACCATCCCTGATGTATTGTGGATCATCACTGATGTACTGTGGATCATCACTGATGTACTGTGGATCATCACTGGTGTACTATGGATCATCACTAATGTACTATGGGCCATCACTGATGTACTATGGATCATCACTGATATACTGTGGACCATCCCTAATGTACTGTGGATCATCACTGATGTATTGTGGATCATCACTGATGTACTGTGGATCATCACTGATGTACTTTGGATCATCACTGATGTACTGTGGATCATCACTAATGTACTATAGATCATCACTGATGTACTATGGGCCATCACTGATGTACTATGGGCCATCACTGATGTACTATGGATCATCACTGATGTACTTTGGACCATCCCTGATGTACTGTGGATCATCACTGATGTATTGTGGATCATCACTGATGTACTGTGGATCATCACTGATGTACTGTGGATCATCACTCATGTACTATAGATCATCACTGATGTATTGTGGATCATCACTGATGTACTGTGGATCATCACTGATGTACTGTGGATCATCACTCATGTACTATAGATCATCACTGATGTACTATAGATCATCACTGATGTACTATGGGCCATCACTGATGTACTATGGGCCATCACTGGTGTACTATGGATCATCACTGATGTACTGTGGACCATTCCTGATGTACTGTGGATCATCACTGATGTATTGTGGATCATCACTGATGAACTGTGGATCATCACTGATGTACTGTGGATCATCACTGATGTACTGTGGATCATCACTGATGTACTGTGGATCATCACTGATGTACTGTGGATCATCACTGATGTACTGTGGATCATCACTGGTGTACTATAGATCATCACTGATGTACTGTGGATAATCACTGATGTACTGTGGATCATCACTGATGTACTGAGCATCATCACTGATGTACTATGGGCCATCACTGATGTACTGAGGATCATCACTGGTGTACTATGGATCATCACTGATGTACTGTGGATCATCACTGATGTACTGTGGATCATCACTGATGTACTGTGGATCATCACTGATGTACTATAGATCATCACTGATGTACTGTGGATCATCACTGATGTACTATAGATCATCACTGTTGTACTGTGGATCATCACTGATGTACTGTGGATCATCACTGATGTACTGTGGATCATCACTGATGTACTATAGATCATCACTGGTGTACTATGGGCCATCACTGGTGTACTATGGGCCATCACTGGTGTACTATGGATCATCACTGGTGTACTATAGATCATCACTGATGTACTGTGGATAATCACTGATGTACTGTGGATCATCACTGATGTACTGAGCATCATCACTGATGTACGATGGGCCATCACTGATGTACTGAGGATCATCACTGGTGTACTATGGATCATCACTGATGTACTGTGGATCATCACTGATGTACTATGGATCATCACTGATGTACTGTGGATCATCACTGATGTACTATAGATCATCACTGATGTACTGTGGATCATCACTGATATACTATAGATCATCACTGATGTACTGAGGATCATCACTGATGTACGATGGATCATCACTGATGTACTGTGGATCATCACTGATGTACTATAGATCATCACTGAAGTACTATGGGCCATCACTGGTGTACTATGGGCCATCACTGGTGTACTATGGGCCATCACTGGTGTACTATGGATCATCACTGATGTACTATGGACCATCCCTGATGTACTATGGACCATCCCTGATGTACTATGGACCATCCCTGATGTACTATAGATCATCCCTGGTGTACTATGGATCATCACTGGTGTACTATGGATCATCACTGGTGTACTATGGATCATCACTGATGTACTATGGCCATCACTGATGTACTATGGATCATCACTGTTGTACTGTGGATCATCACTGATGTACTGTGGATCATCACTGATGTACTGTGGATCATCACTGATGTACTATAGATCATCACTGAAGTCCTATGGGCCATCACTGGTGTACTATTGATCATCATTGATGTATTATAGATCATCACTGATGTACTGTGGATCATCACTGATGTACTGTGGATCATCACTGATGTACTATGGGACATCACTGGTGTACTATGGGCCATCACTGGTGTACTATGGATCATCACTGGTGTACTATGGATCATCACTGGTGTACTATGGGCCATCAATGGTGTACTATGGGCCATCACTGGTGTACTATGGGCCATCACTGGTGTACTATGGATCATCACTGGTGTACTGTGGACCATGACTGGTGTACTGTGGATCATCACTGGTGTACTATGGATCATCCCTGGTGTACTATGGACCATCACTGATGTACTATGGATCATCACTGATGTACTATGGGCCATCGATGGTGTACTGTGGATCATCACTGGTGTACTATGGATCATCACTGGTGTACTATGGATCATCACTGGTGTACTATGGACCATCACTGATGTACTGTGGACCACCACTGATGTACTGTGGATCATCACTGATGTACTATAGATCATCACTAGTGTACTATGGGCCATCACTGGTGTACAATGGATCATCACTGATGTACTATGGACCATCACTGATGTACTATGGGCCATCACTGGTGTACTATGGATCATCCCTGGTGTACTATGGATCATCACTGGTGTACTATGGATTATCACTGGTGTACTATGGATCATCACTGATGTACTATGGATCATCACTGATGTACTATGAGCCATCACTGATGTACTATGGATCATCACTGATGTACTATGGATCATCACTGATGTACTATGGGACATCACTGGTGTACTATGGGCCATCACTGGTGTACTATGGATCATCACTGGTGTACTATGGATCATCACTGGTGTACTATGGGCCATCAATGGTGTACTATGGGCCATCGCTGGTGTACTATGGGCCATCACTGGTGTACTATGGGCCATCACTGGTGTACTATGGATCATCACTGGTGTACTGTGGACCATCACTGGTGTACTATGGATCATCACTGGTGTACTATGGATCATCCCTGGTGTACTATGGACCATCACTGATGTACTATGGATCATCACTGATGTACTATGGGCCATCACTGATGTACTGTGGATCATCACTGGTGTACTATGGATCATCACTGGTGTACTATGGATCATCACTGGTGTACTATGGACCATCACTGATGTACTGTGGACCACCACTGATGTACTGTGGATCATCACTGATGTATTGTGGATCATCCCTGATGTACTGTGGATCATCACTGATGTACTGTGGATCATCACTGATGTACTATAGATCATCACTAGTGTACTATGGGCCATCACTGGTGTACTATGGATCATCACTGATGTACTATGGACCATCACTGATGTACTATGGGCCATCACTGGTGTACTATGGATCATCCCTGGTGTACTATGGATCATCACTGGTGTACTATGGATTATCACTGGTGTACTATGGATCATCACTGATGTACTATGGATCATCACTGATGTACTATGAGCCATCACTGATGTACTATGGATCATCACTGATGTACTATGGACCATCACTGATGTACTATGGGCCATCACTGGTGTACTGTGGATCATCACTGATGTACTGTGGATCATCACTGATGTACTGTGGATCATCACTGATGTACTGTGGATCATCACTGATGTACTATGAGCCATCACTGATATACTATGGATCATCACTGATATACTATGGATCATCACTGGTGTACTATGGATCATCACTGATGTACTGTGGACCATCCCTGATGTACTGTGGACCATCCCTGATGTACTGTGGATCATCACTGATGTACCGTGGATCAGCACTGATGTACCGAGGATCATCATTGATGTACTGTGGATCATCACTGATGTACTGTGGTTCATCACTGATGTACTATGGGCCATCACAGGTGTACTATGGATCATCACTGGTGTACTATGGACCATCACTAATGTACCATGGACCATCACTGATGTACTATGGATCATCACTGATGTACTATGGATCATCACTGATGTACTATGGGCCATCACTGGTGTACTATGAGCCATCACTGATGTACTGTGGATCATCACTGATGTACTGTGGACCATCACTGATGTACTATGGACCATCACTGATGTACTATGGATCATCACTGATGTACTATGGATTATCACTGATGTACTATGGGCCATCACTGGTGTACTATGGGCCATCACTGGTGTACTATGGATCATCACTGATGTACTGTGGCCCATCACTGATGTACTGTGGACCATCACTGATGGACTGTGGACCATCACTGATGTACTGTGGATCATCACAGATGTTCTATGGACCATCACTGATGTACTATAGATCATCACTGTTGTACTATAGATCATCACTGATGTACTGTGGATCATCACTGATGTACTGTGGATCATCACTGATGTACAATAGATCATCACTGATGTACTATGGATCATCACTGATGTACTATAGATCATCACTGATGTACTATGGGCCATCACTGGTGTACTATGGGCCATCACTGGTGTACAATGGGCCATCACTGGTGTACAATGGGCCATCACTGGTGTACTATGGATCATCACTGGTGTACTATGGACCATCACTGATGGACTATGGACCATCACTGATGTACTGTGGATCATCACTGATGTACTGTGGATCATCCCTGGTGTACTATGGATCATCACTGGTGTACTATGGATTATCACTGGTGTACTATGGATCATCACTGGTGTACTATGGGCCATCACTGATGTACTATGGATCATCACTGGTGTACTATGGACCATCACTGATGTACTATGGACCATCACTGATGTACTATCGGGCCATCACTGGTGTACTATAGATCATCACTGATGTACTGTGGATCATCACTGATGTACTGTGGATCATCACTGATGTACTATAGATCATCACTGAAGTACTATGGGCCATCACTGGTGTACTATAGATCATCACTGGTGTACTATGGATCATCACTGATGTACTATGGATCATCACTGGTGTACTATGGATCATCACTGATGTACTATGGATCATCACTGATGTACTATGGACCATCACTGATGTACTATGGGCCATCACTGGTGTACTATGGATCATCACTGATGTACTGTGGACCATCACTGATGTACTGTGGATCATCACTGATATACTGTGGATCATCACTGATGTACTATAGATCATCACTGAAGTATTATGGGCCATCACTGGTGTACTATGGATCATCACTGGTGTACTATGGATCATCACTGATGTACTATGGATCATCACTGATGTACTATGAGCCATCACTGATGTACTATGGATCATCACTGGTGTACTATGGATCATCACTGATGTACTATGGATCATCACTGATGTACTATGAGCCATCACTGATGTACTATGGATCATCACTGGTGTACTATGGATCATCACTGATGTACTGTGGACCATCCCTGATGTACTGTGGACTATCCCTGATGTACTGTGTATCATCACTGATGTACCGTGGATCAGCACTGATGTACTGAGGATCATCACTGATGTACTGTGGATCATCACTGATGTACTATGGATCATCACTGGTGTACTATGGATCATCACTGGTGTACTATCGATCATCACTGGTGTACTATGGACCATCACTGATGTACTATGGGCCATCACTGGTGTACTATGGATCATCACTGATGTACTGTGGATCATCACTGATGTACTGTGGATCATCATTGATGTACTGTGGATCATCACTGACGTACTATGGGCCATCACTGAAGTACTATGGGCCATCACTGGTGTACTATGGATCATCACTGGTGTACTATGGATCATCACTGATGTACTATGAGCCATCACTGATGTACTATGGATCATCACTGATGTACTATGGATCATCACTGATGTACTATGAGCCATCACTGTTGTCCTATGGACCATCTCTGATGTACTATGGGCCATCACTGGTGTACTATGGATCATCACTGATGTACTGTGGATCATCACTGATGTACTGTGGATCATCACTGATGTACTATAGATCATCACTGAAGTACTATGGGCCATCACTTGTGTACTATGGATCATCACTGGTGTACTATGGATCTTCACTGATGTACTATGGATCATCACTGATGTTCTATGGACCATCACTGATGTACTATAGATCATCACTGATGTACTATAGATCATCACTGATGTACTGTGGATCATCACTGATGTACTGTGGATCATCACTGATGTACTATAGATCATCACTGATGTACTATGGATCATCACTGGTGTACTATGGATCATCACTGATGTACTATGGGCCATCACTGGTGTACTATGGGCCATCACTGGTGTACAATGGGCCATCACTGGTGTACTATGGACCATCACTGATGGACTATGGACCATCACTGATGTACTGTGGATCATCACTGATGTACTGTGGATCATCCCTGGTGTACTGTGGATCATCACTGGTGTACTATGGATCATCACTGGTGTACTATGGATCATCACTGATGTACTATGGGCCATCACTGATGTACTATGGATCATCACTGGTGTACTATGGATCATCACTGGTGTACTATGGATCATCACTGGTGTACTATGGACCATCACTGATGTACTATGGGCCATCACTGGTGTACTATGGATCATCACTGATGTACTGTGGATCATCACTGATGTACTGTGGACAATCACTGATGTACTGTGGATCATCACTGAAGTACTATGGGCCATCACTGGTGTACTATAGATCATCACTGGTGTACTATGGATCATCACTGATGTACTATGGATCATCACTGGTGTACTATGGATCATCACTGATGTACTATGAGCCATCACTGATGTACTATGGATCATCACTGATGTACTATGGCCCATCACTGATGTACTATGGGCCATCACTGATGTACTATGGATCATCACTGGTGTACTATGGATCATCACTGATGTACTGTGGACCATCACTGATGTACTGTGGATCATCACTGATATACTGTGGATCATCACTGATGTACTATAGATCATTACTGAAGTACTATGGGCCATCACTGGTGTACTATGGATCATCACTGGTGTACTATGGATCATCACTGATGTACTATGGATCATCACTGATGTATTATGGATCATCACTGGTGTACTATGGATCATCACTGGTGTACTATGGATCATCACTGATGTACTATGAGCCATCACTGATGTACTATGGATCATCACTGGTGTACTATGGATCATCACTGATGTACTGTGGATCATCACTGATGTACTATGGATCATCACTGATGTACTATGGATCATCACTGATGTACTATGGATCATCACTGGTGTACTATGGATCATCACTGGTGTACTATGGATCATCACTGATGTACTATGAGCCATCACTGATGTACTATGGATCATCACTGGTGTACTATGGATCATCACTGATGTACTGTGGATCATCACTGATGTACTGTGGACCATCCCTGATGTACTGTGTATCATCACTGATGTACCGTGTATCATCACTGATGTACCGTGGATCATCACTGATGTACTGTGGATTATCACTGATGTACTATGGATCATCACTGGTGTACTATGGATCATCACTGGTGTACTATGGATCATCACTGGTGTACTATGGACCATCACTGATGTACTATGGGCCATCACTGGTGTACTATGGATCATCACTAATGTACTGTGGACCATCACTGATGTACTGTGGATCATCACTGATATACTGTGGATCATCACTGATGTACTATAGATCATCACTGAAGTACTATGGGCCATCACTGGTGTACTATGGATCATCACTGGTGTACTATGGGCCATCACTGGTGTACTATGGATCATCACTGATGTACTGTGGATCATCACTGATGTACTGTGGATAATCACTGATGTACTGTGGATCATCACTGATGTACGATGGATCATCACTGATGTACTGTGGATCATCACTGATGTACTATAGATCATCACTGAAGTACTATGGGCCATCACTGGTGTACTATGGGCCATCACTGGTGTACTATGGGCCATCACTGGTGTACTATGGATCATCACTGATGTACTATGGACCATCCCTGATGTACTATGGACCATCCCTGATGTACTATGGACCATCCCTGATGTACTATAGATCATCCCTGGTGTACTATGGATCATCACTGGTGTACTATGGATCATCACTGGTGTACTATGGATCATCACTGATGTACTATGGCCATCACTGATGTACTATGGATCATCACTGTTGTACTGTGGATCATCACTGATGTACTATATTTCATCACTAGTGTACTATGGACCATCTCTGATGTACTGTGGACCATCCCTGATGTACTATGAATCATCACTGATGTACTATGGATCATCACTGATGTACTGTGGACCATCCCTGATGTACTGTGGATCATCACTGATGTACTGTGGATCATCTCTGATGTACTGTGGATCATCACTGATGTACTGTGGATCATCACTGATGTAGTATAGATCATCACTGAAGTCCTATGGGCCATCACTGGTGTACTATTGATCATCATTGATGTATTATAGATCATCACTGATGTACTGTGGATCATCACTGATGTACTGTGGATCATCACTGATGTACTATGGGACATCACTGGTGTACTATGGGCCATCACTGGTGTACTATGGATCATCACTGGTGTACTATGGATCATCACTGGTGTACTATGGGCCATCAATGGTGTACTATGGGCCATCACTGGTGTACTATGGGCCATCACTGGTGTACTATGGATCATCACTGGTGTACTGTGGACCATCACTGGTGTACTGTGGATCATCACTGGTGTACTATGGATCATCCCTGGTGTACTATGGACCATCACTGATGTACTATGGATCATCACTGATGTACTATGGGCCATCGATGGTGTACTGTGGATCATCACTGGTGTACTATGGATCATCACTGGTGTACTATGGATCATCACTGGTGTACTATGGACCATCACTGATGTACTGTGGACCACCACTGATGTACTGTGGATCATCACTGATGTATTGTGGATCATCCCTGATGTACTGTGGATCATCACTGATGTACTGTGGATCATCACTGATGTACTATAGATCATCACTAGTGTACTATGGGCCATCACTGGTGTACAATGGATCATCACTGATGTACTATAGATCATCACTGATGTACTATGGGCCATCACTGGTGTACTATGGATCATCCCTGGTGTACTATGGATCATCACTGGTGTACTATGGATTATCACTGGTGTACTATGGATTATCACTGGTGTACTATGGATCATCACTGATGTACTATGGATCATCACTGATGTACTATGAGCCATCACTGATGTACTATGGATCATCACTGATGTACTATGGATCATCACTGATGTATTATGGGACATCACTGGTGTACTATGGGCCATCACTGGTGTACTATGGATCATCACTGGTGTACTATGGATCATCACTGGTGTACTATGGGCCATCACTGGTGTACTATGGGCCATCACTGGTGTACTATGGGCCATCACTGGTGTACTATGGATCATCACTGGTGTACTGTGGACCATCACTGGTGTACTGTGGATCATCACTGGTGTACTATGGATCATCCCTGGTGTACTATGGACCATCACTGATGTACTATGGATCATCACTGATGTACTATGGGCCATCACTGGTGTACTGTGGATCATCACTGGTGTACTATGGATCATCACTGGTGTACTATGGATCATCACTGGTGTACTATGGACCATCACTGATGTACTGTGGACCACCACTGATGTACTGTGGATCATCACTGATGTATTGTGGATCATCCCTGATGTACTGTGGATCATCACTGATGTACTGTGGATCATCACTGATGTACTATAGATCATCACTAGTGTACTATGGGCCATCACTGGTGTACTATGGATCATCACTGATGTACTATGGACCATCACTGATGTACTATGGGCCATCACTGGTGTACTATGGATCATCCCTGGTGTACTATGGATCATCACTGGTGTACTATGGATTATCACTGGTGTACTATGGATCATCACTGATGTACTATGGATCATCACTGATGTACTATGAGCCATCACTGATGTACTATGGATCATCACTGATGTACTATGGACCATCACTGATGTACTATGGGCCATCACTGGTGTACTGTGGATCATCACTGATGTACTGTGGATCATCACTGATGTACTGTGGATCATCACTGATGTACTGTGGATCATCACTGATGTACTGTGGATCATCACTGATGTACTATGGGCCATCACTGGTGTACTGTGGATCATCACTGATGTACTGTGGATCATCACTGATGTACTGTGGATCATCACTGATGTACTGTGGATCATCACTGGTGTACTATGGATCATCACTGATGTACTATGGATCATCACTGATGTACTATGAGCCATCACTGATATACTATGGATCATCACTGATATACTATGGATCATCACTGGTGTACTATGGATCATCACTGATGTACTGTGGACCATCCCTGATGTACTGTGGACCATCCCTGATGTACTGTGGATCATCACTGATGTACCGTGGATCAGCACTGATGTACCGAGGATCATCATTGATGTACTGTGGATCATCACTGATGTACTGTGGATCATCACTGATTTACTATGGGCCATCACAGGTGTACTATGGATAATCACTGGTGTACTATGGACCATCACTGATGTACCATGGACCTTCACTGATGTACTATGGATCATCACTGATGTACTATGGATCATCACTGATGTACTATGGGCCATCACTGGTGTACTATGGGCCATCACTGATGTACTGTGGATCATCACTGATGTACTGTGGACCATCACTGATGTACTATGGACCATCACTGATGTACTATGGATCATCACTGATGTACTATGGATTATCACTGATGTACTATGGGCCATCACTGGTGTACTATGGGCCATCACTGGTGTACTATGGATCATCACTGATGTACTGTGGCCCATCACTGATCTACTGTGGACCATCACTGATGTACTGTGGACCATCACTGATGTACTGTGGATCATCACTGATGTTCTATGGACCATCACTGATGTACTATAGATCATCACTGTTGTACTATAGATCATCACTGATGTACTGTGGATCATCACTGATGTACTGTGGATCATCACTGATGTACTATAGATCATCACTGATGTACTATGGATCATCACTGATGTACTATAGATCATCACTGATGTACTATGGGCCATCACTGGTGTACTATGGGCCATCACTGGTGTACAATGGGCCATCACTGGTGTACAATGGGCCATCACTGGTGTACTATGGATCATCACTGGTGTACTATGGACCATCACTGATGGACTATGGACCATCACTGATGTACTGTGGATCATCACTGATGTACTGTGGATCATCCCTGGTGTACTATGGATCATCACTGGTGTACTATGGATTATCACTGGTGTACTATGGACCATCACTGGTGTACTATGGGCCATCACTGATGTACTATGGATCATCACTGGTGTACTATGGACCATCACTGATGTACTATGGACCATCACTGATGTACTATGGGCCATCACTGGTGTACTATGGATCATCACTGATGTACTGTGGATCATCACTAATGTACTGTGGATCATCACTGATGTACTATAGATCATCACTGAAGTACTATGGGCCATCACTGGTGTACTATAGATCATCACTGGTGTACTATGGATCATCACTGATGTACTATGGATCATCACTAGTGTACTATGGATCATCAGTGATGTACAATGGATCATCACTGATGTACTATGGACCATCACTGATGTACTATGGGCCATCACTGGTGTACTATGGATCATCACTGATGTACTGTGGACCATCACTGATGTACTGTGGATCATCACTGATATACTGTGGATCATCACTGATGTACTATAGATCATCACTGAAGTACTATGGGCCATCACTGGTGTACTATGGATCATCACTGGTGTACTATGGATCATCACTGATGTACTATGGATCATCACTGATGTACTATGAGCCATCACTGATGTACTATGGATCATCACTGGTGTACTATGGATCATCACTGATGTACTATGGATCATCACTGATGTACTATGAGCCATCACTGATGTACTATGGATCATCACTGGTGTACTATGGATCATCACTGATGTACTGTGGACCATCCCTGATGTACTGTGGATCATCATTGATGTACTGTGGATCATCACTGACGTACTATGGGCCATCACTGAAGTACTATGGGCCATCACTGGTGTACTATGGATCATCACTGGTGTACTATGGATCATTACTGATGTACTATGAGCCATCACTGATGTACTATGGATCATCACTGATGTACTATGGATCATCACTGATGTACTATGAGCCATCACTGTTGTCCTATGGACCATCTCTGATGTACTATGGGCCATCACTGGTGTACTATGGATCATCACTGATGTACTGTGGACCATCACTGATGTACTGTGGATCATCACTGATGTACTGTGGATCATCACTGATGTACTATAGATCATCACTGAAGTACTATGGGCCATCACTGGTGTACTATGGATCATCACTGGTGTACTATGGATCATCACTGATGTACTATGGATCATCACTGATGTACTATGAGCCATCACTGATGTACTATGGATCATCACTGGTGTACTATGGATCATCACTGATGTACTATGGATCATCACTGATGTACTATGAGCCATCACTGATGTACTATGGATCATCACTGGTGTACTATGGATCATCACTGATGTACTGTGGACCATCCCTGATGTACTGTGGACCATCCCTGATGTACTGTGTATCATCACTGATGTACCGTGCATCAGCACTGATGTACTGAGGATCATCACTGATGTACTGTGGATCATCACTGATGTACTATTGATCATCACTGGTGTACTATGGATCATCACTGGTGTACTATGGACCATCACTGATGTACTATGGACCATCACTGATGTACTATGGGCCATCACTGGTGTACTATGGATCATCACTGATGTACTGTGGATCATCACTGATGTACTGTGGATCATCACTGATGTACTATAGATCATCACTGAAGTACTATGGGCCATCACTGAAGTACTATGGATCATCCCTGGTGTACTATGGATCTTCACTGATGTACTATGGATCATCACTGATGTTCTATGGACCATCACTGATGTACTATAGATCATCACTGATGTACTATAGATCATCACTGATGTACTGTGGATCATCACTGATGTACTGTGGATCATCACTGATGTACTATAGATCATCACTGATGTACTATGGATCATCACTGGTGTACTATGGATCATCACTGATGTACTATGGGCCATCACTGGTGTACTATGGGCCATCACTGGTGTACAATGGGCCATCACTGGTGTACTATGGACCATCACTGATGGACTATGGACCATCACTGATGTACTGTGGATCATCACTGATGTACTGTGGATCATCCCTGGTGTACTGTGGATCATCACTGGTGTACTATGGATCATCACTGATGTACTATAGTTCATCACTGATGTACTATGGATCATCACTGGTGTACTATGGATCATCACTGATGTACTATGGACCATCCCTGATGTACTATGGACCATCCCTGATGTACTGTGGACCATCACTAGTGTACTGTGGACCATCACTGGTGTACTATGGATCATCCCTGGTGTACTATGGATCATCACTGGTGTACTATGGATCATCACTGGTGTACTATGGATCATCCATCACTGGTGTACTATGGATCATCACTGATGTACTATGGGCCATCACTGATGTACTATGGATCATCACTGATGTACTATGGATCATCACTGATGAACTATGGATCATCAATGGTGTACTATGGATCATCACTGATGTACTGTGGACCATCCCTGATGTACTGTGGACCATCCCTGATGTACTGTGTATCATCACTGATGTACCGTGGATCAGCACTGATGTACTGAGGATCATCACTGGTGTACAATGGGCCATCACTGGTGTACTATGGATCATCACTGGTGTACTATGGACCATCACTGATGGACTATGGACCATCACTGATGTACTGTGCATCATCACTGATGTACTGTGGATCATCCCTGGTGTACTATGGATCATCACTGGTGTACTATGGATTATCACTGGTGTACTATGGATCATCACTGATGTACTATGGGCCATCACTGATGTACTATGGATCATCACTGGTGTACTATGGATCATCACTGGTGTACTATGGACCATCACTGATGTACTATGGACCATCACTGATGTACTATGGGCCATCACTGGTGTACTATGGATCATCACTGATGTACTGTGGATCATCACTGATGTACTGTGGATCATCACTGATGTACTATAGATCATCACTGAAGTACTATGGGCCATCACTGGTGTACTATAGATCATCACTGGTGTACTATGGATCATCACTGATGTACTATGGATCATCACTGGTGTACTATGGATCATCACTGATGTACTATGGATCATCACTGATGTACTATGGACCATCACTGATGTACTATGGGCCATCACTGGTGTACTATGGATCATCACTGATGTACTGTGGACCATCACTGATGTACTGTGGATCATCACTGATATACTGTGGATCATCACTGATGTACTATAGATCATCACTGAAGTACTATGGGCCATCACTGGTGTACTATGGATCATCACTGGTGTACTATGGGCCATCACTGGTGTACTATGGATCATCACTGATGTACTGTGGATCATCACTGATGTACTGTGGATAATCACTGATGTACTGTGGATCATCACTGATGTACTAAGGATCATCACTGATGTACTATGGGCCATCACTGATGTACTGTGGATCATCACTGGTGTACTATGGATCATCACTGGTGTACTATGGATCATCACTGATGTACTGTGGATCATCACTGATGTACTATGGATCATCACTGATGTACTGTGGATCATCACTGATGTACTGTAGATCATCACTGATGTACTGTGGATCATCACTGATATACTATAGATCATCACTGATGTACTGAGGACCATCCCTGATGTACTGTGGATCATCACTGATGTACTGTGGATCATCACTGATGTACTATAGTTCATCACTGATGTACTATGGATCATCACTGGTGTACTATGGATCATCACTGATGTACTATGGACCATCCCTGATGTACTATGGACCATCCCTGATGTACTATGGACCATCCCTGATGTACTGTGGATCATCACTGGTGTACTATAGATCATCACTGGTGTACTATGGGCCATCACTGGTGTACTATGGGCCATCACTGGTGTACTATGGATCATCACTGATGTACTATGGACCATCCCTGATGTACTATGGACCATCCCTGATGTACTATGGACCATCCCTGATGTACTATAGATCATCACTGATGTACTGTGGATCATCACTGATGTACTATGGATCATCCCTGGTGTACTATGGATCATCACTGGTGTACTATGGATCATCACTGGTGTACTATGGATCATCACTGATGTACTATGGGCCATCACTGATGTACAATGGATCATCACTGATATACTGTGGAACATCACTGATGTACTATAGTTCATCACTGATGTACTATGGGCCATCACTGGTGTACTATGAGCCATCACTGATGTACTGTGGACCATCCCTGATGTACTGTGGATCATCACTGATGTGCCGTGGATCATCACTGATGTACTATGGGCCTTCACGGGTGTACTATGGATCATCACTGATGTACTATGGACCATCCCTGATGTACTATGGACCATCCCTGATGTACTATGGACCATCCCTGATGTACTGAGGATCATCACTGATGTACTATAGATCATCACTGATGTACTATGGACCATCACTGATGTACTATGGATCATCACTGATGTACTATGGATCATCACTGATGTACTGAGGATCATCACTGATGTACTGAGGATCATCACTGATGTACCATGGATCATCACTGATGTACTGTGGATCATAACTGAAGTACTATAGATCATCACTGAAGTACTATGGATCATCCCTGGTGTACTATGAATCATCACTGGTGTACTATGAATCATCACTGGTGTACTATGGATCATCACTGATGTACTGTGGACCATCCCTGATGTATTGTGGATCATCACTGATGTACTGTGGACCATCCCTGATGTATTGTGGATCATCACTGATGTACTGTGGATCATCACTGATGTACTGTGGATCATCACTGATGTGCTGTGGATCATCACTGATGTACTATGGATCATCACTGATGTGCTATGGATCATCACTGATGTGCAATGGATCATCACTGATGTACTATGGATCATCACTGATGTACTATGGATCATCACTGATGTACTATGAGCCATCACTGGTGTACTATGGGCCATCACTGGTGTACTATGGGCCATCACTGGTGTACTGTGGATCATCACTGGTGTACTATGGACCATCACTGATGTACTGTGGACCATCACTTGTGTACTGTGGACCATCACTGGTGTACTATGGATCATCCCTGGTGTACTATGGATCATCACTGGTGTACTATGGATCATCACTGGTGTACTATGGATCATCACTGGTGTACTATGGATCATCACTGATGTACTATGGGCCATCACTGATGTACTATGGATCATCACTGCTGTACTATGGACCATCACTGATGTACTGTGGACCATCACTCGTGTACTGTGGACCATCACTGGTGTACTATGGATCATCCCTGGTGTACTATGGATCATCACTGGTGTACTATGGATTATCCCTGGTGTACTATGGATCATCACTGGTGTACTATGGATCATCACTGATGTACTATGGGCCATCACTGATGTACTATGGATCATCACTGATATACTGTGGACCATCCCTGATGTACTGTGGATCATCACTGATGTACTGTGGATCATCACTGATGTACTATAGATCATCACTGATGTACTATAGATCATCACTGATGTACTATGGGCCATCACTGATGTACTATGGGCCATCACTGATGTAGTATGGGCTATCACTGGTGTAATATGGATCATCACTGATGTACTGTGGATCATCACTGATGTATTGTGGATCATCGCTGATGTACTGTGGATCATCACTGATGTACTGTGGATCATCACTGATGTACTGTGGATCATCACTGATGTACTGTGGATCATCACTCATGTACTATGGATCATCACTGATGTACTAAGGATCATCACTGATGTACTGTGGACCATCCCTGATGTACTGTGGACCATCCCTGATGTACTGTGGATCATCACTGATGTATTGTGGATCATCACTGATGTACTGTGGATCATCACTGATGTACTGTGGATCATCACTGATGTACTATAGATCATCACTGATGTACTATAGATCATCACTGATGTACTATAGATCATCACTGATGTACTATGGGCCATCACTGATGTACTATAGATCATCACTGATGTACTATGGGCCATCACTGGTGTACTATGGATCATCACTGATGTACTATGGATCATCACTGATGTACTGTGGATCATCACTGATGTACTGTGGACCATCCCTGATGTACTGTGGATCATCACTGATGTGCTGTGGATCATCACTGATGTACTGTGGATCATCACTGATGTACTGTGGATCATCACTGATGTACCAATGATCATCACTGATGTACCGTGGATTATCACTGATGTACTATAGATCATCACTGAAGTACTATGGATCATCACTGAAGTACTATAGATCATCACTGAAGTACTATGGATCATCCCTGGTGTACTATGGATCATCACTGGTGTACTGTGAATCATCACTGGTGTACTATGGATCATCACTGGTGTACTGTGAATCATCACTGGTGTACTGTGGATCATCACTGGTGTACTGTGGACCATCCCTGATGTATTGTGGATCATCACTGATGTACTGTGGATCACCACTGATGTACTGTGGATCATCACTTATGTACTGTGGATCATCACTGATGTACTATGGATCATCACTGATGTACTATGGATCATCACTGATGTACTATGGATCATCACTGATGTACTATGGATCATCACTGATGTGCTAGGGATCATCACTGATGTACTATGGGCCATCACTGGTGTACTATGGGCCATCACTGGTGTACTATGGATCATCACTGGTGTACTATGGACCATGACTGATGTACTGTGGACCATCACTGGTGTACTGTGGATCATCACTGGTGTACTATGGATCATCCCTGGTGTACTATGGATCATCACTGGTGTACTATGGCTCATCCCTGGTGTACTATGGATCATCACTGGTGTACTATCGATCATCACTGGTGTACTATGGATAATCACTGGTGTACTATGGATCATCACTGATGTACTATGGGCCATCACTGATGTACTATGGATCATCACTGATATACTGTGCACCATCCCTGATGTACTGTGGATCATCACTGATGTATTGTGGATCATCACTGATGTACTGTGGATCATCACTGATGTACTGTGGATCATCACTGATGTACTGTGGATCATCACTGATGTACTATAGATCATCACTGATGTACTATGGGCCATCACTGATGTACTATGGGCCATCACTGGTGTACTATGGATCATCACTGATGTACTATGGATCATCACTGATGTACTGTGGACCATCCCTGATGTACTGTGGATCATCACTGATGTATTGTGGATCATCACTGATGTACTGTGGACCATCCCTGATGTACTGTGGATCATCACTGATGTATTGTGGATCATCACTGATGTACTATGGATCATCACTGATGTACTGTGGATCATCACTGATGTACTGTGGATCATCACTGATGTACTGTGGATCATCACTCATGTACTATAGATCATCACTGATGTACTATGGATCATCACTGATGTACTATGGACCATCACTGATGTACTATGGGCCATCACTGGTGTACTATGGATCATCACTGATGTACTGTGGACCATCACTGATGTACTGTGGATCATCACTGATATACTGTGGATCATCACTGATGTACTATAGATCATCACTGAAGTACTATGGGCCATCACTGGTGTACTATGGATCATCACTGGTGTACTATGGATCATCACTGATGTACTATGGATCATCACTGATGTACTATGAGCCATCACTGATGTACTATGGATCATCACTGGTGTACTATGGATCATCACTGATGTACTATGGATCATCACTGATGTACTATGAGCCATCACTGATGTACTATGGATCATCACTGGTGTACTATGGATCATCACTGATGTACTGTGGACCATCCCTGATGTACTGTGGACCATCCCTGATGCACTGTGTATCATCACTGATGTACCGTGGATCAGCACTGATGTACTGAGGATCATCACTGATTTACTGTGGATCATCACTGATGTACTATGGATCATCACTGGTGTACTATGGATCATCAGTGGTGTACTATGGACCATCACTGATGTACTATGGGCCATCACTGGTGTACTATGGATCATCACTGATGTACTGTGGATCATTACTGATGTACTGTGGATCATCATTGATGTACTGTGGATCATCACTGATGTACTATAGATCATCACTGAAGTACTATGGGCCATCACTGGTGTACTATGGATCATCACTGGTGTACTATGGATCATCACTGATGTACTATGGATCATCACTGATGTACTATGAGCCATCACTGATGTACTATGGATCATCACTGATGTACTATGAGCCATCACTGATGTACTATGGACCATCACTGATGTACTATGGGCCATCACTGGTGTACTATGGGCCATCACTGGTGTACTATGGATCATCACTGATGTACTGTGGACCATCACTGATGTACTGTGGATCATCACTGATGTACTGTGGATCATCACTGATGTACTATAGATCATCACTGAAGTACTATGGGCCATCACTGGTGTACTATGGATCATCACTGGTGTACTATGGATCATCACTGATGTTCTATGGATCATCACTGATGTACTATGGATCATCACTGATGTACTATGAGCCATCACTGATGTACTATGGATCATCACTGGTGTACTATGGATCATCACTGATGTACTATGGATCATCACTGATGTACTATGAGCCATCACTGATGTACTATGGATCATCACTGGTGTACTATGGATCATCACTGATGTACTGTGGACCATCCCTGATGTACTGTGGACCATCCCTGATGTACCGTGTATCATCACTGATGTACCGTGGATCAGCACTGATGTACTGAGGATCATCACTGATGTACTGTCGATCATCACTGATGTACTATGGATCATCACTGGTGTACTATGGACCATCACTGATGTACTATGGACCATCACTGATGTACTATGGGCCATCACTGGTGTACTATGGATCATCACTGATGTACTGTGGATCATCACTGATGTACTGTGGATCATCACTGATGTACTATAGATCATCACTGAAGTACTATGGGCCATCACTGGTGTACTATAGATCATCACTGGTGTACTATGGATCATCACTGATGTACTATGGATCATCACTGGTGTACTATGGATCATCACTGATGTACTATGGATCATCACTGATGTACTATGAGCCATCACTGATGTACTATGGATCATCACCGATGTACTATGGACCATCACTGATGTACTATGGGCCATCACTGGTGTACTATGGATCATCACTGATGTACTGTGGACCATCACTGATGTACTGTGGATCATCACTGATATACTGTGGATCATCACTGATGTACTATAGATCATCACTGAAGTACTATGGGCCATCACTGGTGTACTATGGATCATCACTGGTGTACTATGGATCATCACTGATGTACTATGGATCATCACTGATGTACTATGAGCCATCACTGATGTACTATGGATCATCACTGGTGTACTATGGATCATCACTGATGTGCTATGGATCATCACTGATGTACTATGAGCCATCACTGATGTACCGTGGATCAGCACTGGTGTACTATGGATCATCACTGATGTACTGTGGACCATCCCTCATGTACTGTGGACCATCCCTGATGTACTGTGTATCATCACTGATGTACCGTGGATCAACACTAATGTACTGAGGATCATCACTGATGTACTGTGGATCATCACTGATGTACTATGGATCATCACTGGTGTACTATGGATCATCACTGGTGTACTATGGACCATCACTGATGTACTATGGGCCATCACTGGTGTACTATGGATCATCACTGATGTACTGTGGATCATCACTGATGTACTGTGGATCATCATTGATGTACTGTGGATCATCACTGATGTACTATAGATCATCACTGAAGTACTATGGGCCATCACTGGCGTACTATGGATCATCACTGGTGTACTATGGATCATCACTGATGTACTATGGATCATCACTGATGTACTATGAGCCATCACTGATGTACTATGGATCATCACTGATGTACTATGAGCCATCACTGATGTACTATGGACCATCACTGATGTACTATGGGCCATCACTGGTGTACTATGGATCATCACTGATGTACTGTGGACCATCACTGATGTACTGTGGATCATCACTGATGTACTGTGGATCATCACTGATGTACTATAGATCATCACTGAAGTACTATGGGCCATAACTGGTGTACTATGGATCATCACTGGTGTACTATGGATCATCACTGATGTACTATGGATCATCACTGATGTACTATGGATCATCACTGATGTACTATGGATCATCACTGATGTACTATGAGCAATCACTGATGTACTATGGATCATCACTGGTGTACTATGGATCATCACTGATGTACTGTGGACCATCACTGATGTACTGTGGACCATCCCTGATGTACTGTGGACCATCCCTGATGTACTGTGTATCATCACTGATGTACCGTGGATCAGCACTGATGTACTGAGGATCATCACTGATGTACTGTGGATCATCACTGATGTACTATGGATCATCACTTGTGTACTATGGATCATCACTGGTGTACTATGGACCATCACTGATGTACTATGGACCATCACTGATGTACTATGGGCCATCACTGGTGTACTATGGATCATCACTGATGTACTGTGGATCATCACTGATGTACTGTGGATCATCACTGATGTACTATAGATCATCACTGAAGTACTATGGGCCATCACTGGTGTACTATGGATCATCACTGGTGTACTATGGATCATCACTGATGTACTATGGATCAACAGTGATGTACTATGGATCATCACTGATGTACTATGAGCCATCACTGATGTACTATGGATCATCACTGGTGTACTATGGATCACCACTGATGTACTATGGATCATCACTGATGTACTATGAGCCATCACTGATGTACTATGGATCATCACTGGTGTACTATGGATCATCATTGATGTACTGTGGACCATCCCTGATGTACTGTGGACCATCCCTGATGTACTGTGGATAATCACTGATGTACCGTGGATCAGCACTGATGTACTGTGGATCATCACTGATGTACTATGGGCCATCACAGGTGTTCTTTGGATCATCACTGGTGTACTATGGATCATCCCTGGTGTACTATGGACCATCACTGATGTACTATGGACCATCACTGATGTACTATGGATCATCACTGATGTACTATGGATCATCACTGATGTACTGTGGATCATCACTGATGTACTGAGGATCATCACTGGTGTACTATGGATCATCACTGATGTACTATAGATCATCACTGATGTACTATGGATCATCACTGATGTACTATAGATCATCACTGATGTACTTTGGGCCATCACTGGTGTACTATGGATCATCACTGATGTACTGTGGACCATCCCTGATGTACTGTGGATCATCACTGATGGACTGTGGATCTTCACTGATGTACTGTGGATCATCACTGATGTACTAAGGATCATCACTGATATACTGTGCACCATCCCTGATGTACTGTGGATCATCACTGATGTATTGTGGATCATCACTGATGTACTGTGGATCATCACTCATGTACCGAGGATCATCACTGATGTACCGTGGATCATCACTGATGTACCAAGGATCATCACTGATGTACTGTGGATCATCACTGATTTACTGTGGATCATCACTGATGTACTATGGATCATCACTGATGTACTATGGATCATCACTGATGTACTATGGGCCATCACTGATGTACTATGGGCCATCACTGGTGTACTATGGGCCATCACTGGTGTACTATGGATCATCACTGGTGTACTATGGATCATCACTGGTGTACTGTGGATCATCACTGGTGTACTGTGGACCATCACTGGTGTACTGTGGATCATCACTGGTGTACTATGAATCATCACTGGTGTACTATGGATCATCACTGGTGTACTATGGATCATCACTGGTGTACTATGGACCATCCCTGATGTACTGTGGATCATCACTGATATACTATAGATCATCGCTGATGTACTATGGACCATCACTGATGTACTATGGACCATCACTGATGTACTGTGGATCATCACTGATGTACTGTGGATCATCACTGATGTACTGTGGATCATCACTGGTGTACTATGGGCCATCACTGATGTACTATGGATCATCACTGGTGTACTATGGACCATCCCTGATGTACTGTGGATCATCACTGATGTACTATAGATCATCACTGATGTACTATGGACCATCACTGATGTACTATGGACCATCACTGATGTACTGTGGACCATCACTGATGTACTGTGGACCATCCCTGATGTACTGTGTATCATCACTGATGTACCGTGGATCAGCACTGATGTACTGAGGATCATCACTGATGTACTGTGGATCATCACTGATGTACTATGGATCATCACTTGTGTACTATGGATCATCACTGGTGTACTATGGACCATCACTGATGTACTATGGACCATCACTGATGTACTATGGGCCATCACTGGTGTACTATGGATCATCACTGATGTACTGTGGATCATCACTGATGTACTATGAGCCATCACTGATGTACTATGGATCATCACTGGTGTACTATGGATCATCACTGATGTACTGTGGACCATCCCTGATGTACTGTGGACCATCCCTGATGTACTGTGGATAATCACTGATGTACCGTGGATCAGCACTGATGTACTGTGGATCATCACTGATGTACTATGGGCCATCACAGGTGTTCTTTGGATCATCACTGGTGTACTATGGATCATCCCTGGTGTACTATGGACCATCACTGATGTACTATGTACCATCACTGATGTACTATGGATCATCACTGATGTACTGTGGATCATCACTGATGTACTGTGGATCATCACTGATGTACTGAGGATCATCACTGGTGTACTATAGATCATCACTGATGTACTATAGATCATCACTGATGTACTATGGATCATCACTGATTTACTATAGATCATCACTGATGTACTTTGGGCCATCACTGGTGTACTATGGATCATCACTGATGTACTGTGGACCATCCCTGATGTACTGTGGATCATCACTGATGGACTGTGGATCATCACTGATGGACTGTGGATCATCACTGATGTACTGTGGATCATCACTGATGTACTAAGGATCATCACTGATGTACTATGGGCCATCACTAATGTACTGTGGATCATCACTGGTGTACTATGGATCATCACTGATGTACTGTGGATCATCACTGATGTACTATGGATCATCACTGATGTACTGTGGATCATCACTGATGTACTGTAGATCATCACTGATGTACTGTGGATCATCACTGATATACTATAGATCATCACTGATGTACTGAGGACCATCCCTGATGTACTGTGGATCATCACTGATGTACTGTGGATCATCACTGATGTACTATAGTTCATCACTGATGTACTATGGATCATCACTGGTGTACTATGGATCATCACTGATGTACTATGGACCATCCCTGATGTACTATGGACCATCCCTGATGTACTGTGGATCATCACTGATGTACTGTGGATCATCACTGGTGTACTATAGATCATTGCTGGTGTACTATGGGCCATCACTGGTGTACTATGGATCATCACTGATGTACTATTGACCATCCCTGATGTACTATGGACCATCCCTGATGTACTATGGACCATCCCTGATGTACTATAGATCATCACTGATGTACTGTGGATCATCATTGATGTACTATGGATCATCCCTGGTGTACTATGGATCATCACTGGTGTACTATGGATCATCACTGGTGTACTATGGATCATCACTGATGTACTATGGGCCATCACTGATGTACTATGGATCATCACTGATATACTGTGGATCATCACTGATGTACTATAGTTCATCACTGATGTACTATGGGCCATCACTGGTGTACTATGAGCCATCACTGATGTACTGTGGACCATCCCTGATGTACTGTGGATCATCACTGATGTGCCGTGGATCATCACTGATGTACTATGGGCCTTCACGGATGTACTATGGATCATCACTGATGTACTATGGACCATCCCTGATGTACTATGGACCATCCCTGATGTACTATGGACCATCCCTGATGTACTGAGGATCATCACTGATGTACTATAGATCATCACTGATGTACTATGGACCATCACTGATGTACTATGGATCATCACTGATGTACTGAGGATCATCACTGATGTACTGAGGATCATCACTGATGTACTGAGGATCATCACTGATGTACCGTGGATCATCACTGATGTACTGTGGATCATCACTGAAGTACTATAGATCATCACTGAAGTACTATGGATCATCCCTGGTGTACTATGGATCATCACTGGTGTACTATGAATCATCACTGGTGTACTATGGATCATCAGTGATGTACTGTGGACCATCCCTGATGTATTGTGGATCATCACTGATGTACTGTGGACCATCCCTGATGTATTGTGGATCATCACTGATGTACTGTGGATCATCACTGATGTACTGTGGATCATCACTGATGTGCTGTGGATTATCACTGATGTACTATGGATCATCACTAATGTGCTATGGATCATCACTGATGTGCAATGGATCATCACTGATGTACTATTGATCATCACTGATGTACTATGGATCATCACTGATGTACTATGAGCCATCACTGGTTTACTATGGGCCATCACTGGTGTACTATGGGCCATCACTGGTGTACTGTGGATCATCACTGATGTATTGTGGATCATCACTGATGTACTGTGGATCATCACTGATGTACTGTGGATCATCACTGATGTACTGTGGATCATCACTGATGTACATCACTGGTGTACTGTGGACCATCCCTGATGTACTGTGGATCATCACTGATGTATTGTGGATCATCACTGATGTACTGTGGATCATCACTGATGTACTGTGGATCATCACTGATGTACTGTGGATCATCACTGATGTACTATAGATAATCACTGATGTACTATAGATCATCACTGATGTACTATAGATCATCACTGATGTACTATGGGCCATCACTGATGTACTATAGATCATCACTGATGTACTATGGGCCATCACTGGTGTACTATGGATCATCACTGATGTACTATGGATCATCACTGATGTACTGTGGATCATCACTGATGTACTGTGGACCATCCCTGATGTACTGTGGATCATCACTGATGTACTGTGGATCATCACTGATGTACTGTGGATCATCACTGATGTACTGTGGATCATCACTGATGTACCGTGGATCATCACTGATGTACTATAGATCATCACTGAAGTACTATGGATCATCACTGAAGTACTATAGATCATCACTGAAGTACTATGGATCATCCCTGGTGTACTATGGATCATCACTGGTGTACTGTGAATCATCACTGGTGTACTATGGATCATCACTGGTGTACTGTGAATCATCACTGGTGTACTGTGGATCATCACTGGTGTACTGTGGACCATCCCTGATGTATTGTGGATCATCACTGATGTACTGTGGATCACCACTGATGTACTGTGGATCATCACTTATGTACTGTGGATCATCACTGATGTACTGTGGATCATCACTGATGTACTATGGATCATCACTGATGTACTATGGATCATCACTGATGTACTATGGATCATCACTGATGTACTATGGATCATCACTGATGTGCTAGGGATCATCACTGATGTACTATGGGCCATCACTGGTGTACTATGGGCCATCACTGGTGTACTATGGGCCATCACTGGTGTACTATGGATCATCACTGGTGTACTATGGACCATGACTGATGTACTGTGGACCATCACTGGTGTACTGTGGATCATCACTGGTGTACTATGGATCATCCCTGGTGTACTATGGATCATCACTGGTGTACTATGGATCATCCCTGGTGTACTATGGATCATCCCTGGTGTACTATGGATCATCACTGGTGTACTATGGATAATCACTGGTGTACTATGGATCATCACTGATGTACTATGGGCCATCACTGATGTACTATGGATCATCACTGATATACTGTGCACCATCCCTGATGTACTGTGGATCATCACTGATGTATTGTGGATCATCACTGATGTACTGTGGATCATCACTGATGTACTGAGGATCATCACTGATGTACCGTGGATCATCACTGATGTACCAAGGATCATCACTGATGTACTGTGGATCATCACTGATTTACTGTGGATCATCACTGATGTACTATGGATCATCACTGATGTACTATGGATCATCACTGATGTACTATGGGCCATCACTGATGTACTATGGGCCATCACTGGTGTACTATGGGCCATCACTGGTGTACTATGGATCATCACTGGTGTACTATGGATCATCACTGGTGTACTGTGGATCATCACTGGTGTACTGTGGACCATCACTGGTGTACTGTGGATCATCACTGGTGTACTATGAATCATCACTGGTGTACTATGGATCATCACTGGTGTACTATGGATCATCACTGGTGTACTATGGACCATCCCTGATGTACTGTGGATCATCACTGATGTACTATAGATCATCACTGATGTACTATGGACCATCACTGATGTACTATGGACCATCACTGATGTACTATGGACCATCACTGATGTACTGTGGATCATCACTGATGTACTGTGGATCATCACTGATGTACTGTGGATCATCACTGGTGTACTATGGGCCATCACTGATGTACTATGGATCATCACTGATGTACTATGGATCATCACTGATGTACTATGGATCATCACTGGTGTACTATGGATCATCACTGATGTACTGTGGACCATCCCTGATGTACTGTGGATCATCACTGATGTACTGTGGGTCATCACTGATGTACTGTGGGTCATCACTGATGTACTGTGGGTCATCACTGATGTACTATGAGCCATCACTGATGTACTATGGATTATCACTGATGTACTGTGGATCATCACTGATGTACTATGGATCATCCCTGGTGTACTATGGATCATCACTGGTGTACTATGGATCATCACTGATGTACTATGGATCATCACTGATGTACTATGGATCATCACTGATGTACCGTGGATCATCACTGATGTACCGAGGATCATCACTGATGTACCGTGGATCATCACTGATGTACCGTGGATCATCACTGATGTACTATAGATCATCACTGGTGTACTATGGGCCATCACTGGTGTACTATGGGCCATCACTGGTGTACTATGGACCATCACTGATGTACTATGGACCATCACTGATGTACTGTGGATCATCACTGATGTACTATAGATCATCACTGATGTACTATGGACCATCACTGATGTACTATGGACCATCACTGATGTACTATGGACCATCACTGATGTACTGTGGATCATCACTGATGTACTGTGGATCATCACTGGTGTACTATGGGCTATCACTGATGTACTATGGATCAACACTAAAGTACTATGGATCATCACTGATGTACTATAGATCATCACTGATGTACTGTGGATCATCACTGATGTACTGTGGATCATCACTGATGTACTATGGACCATCACTGATGTACCGTGGATCATCACTGATGTACCGTGGATCATCACTGATGTACCGAGGATCATCACTGATGTACCGTGGATCATCACTGATGTACCGTGGATCATCACTGATGTACCGAGGATCATCACTGATGTACTGTGGATCATCACTGATTTACTGTGGATCATCACTGGTGTACTATGAATCATCACTGGTGTACTATGGATCATCACTGGTGTACTATGGATCATCACTGGTGTACTATGGACCATCCCTGATGTACTGTGTATCATCACTGATGTACTATGGACCATCACTGATGTACTGTGGATCATCACTGATGTACCGAGGATCATCACTGATGTACTGTGGATCATCACTGATTTACTGTGGATCATCACTGGTGTACTATGAATCATCACTGATGTCCTATAGATCATCACTGATGTACTGTGGATCATCACTGATGTACTATAGATCATAACTGATGTACTATGGACCATCACTGAAGTACTATGGACCATCACTGATGTACTGTGGATCATCACTGATGTACTGTGGATCATCACTGATGTACTGTGGATCATCACTAATGTACTGTGGATCATCACTGGTGTACTATGGGCCATCACTGATGTACAATGAATCATCAATGATGTACTGTGGATCATCACTGATGTACTGTGGATCATCACTGATGTACTATGGATCATCACTGGTGTACTATGGACCATCCCTGATGTACTGTGGATCATCACTGATGTACTATAGTTCATCACTGATGTACTATGGATTATCACTGGTGTACTATGGATCATCACTGATGTACTATGGCCCATCACTGATGTACTATGGATCATCACTGATATACTGTGCACCATCCCTGATGTACTGTGGATCATCACTGATGTATTGTGGATCATCACTGATGTACTGTGGATCATCACTGATGTACCGAGGATCATCACTGATGTACCGTGGATCATCACTGATGTACCAAGGATCATCACTGATGTACTGTGGATCATCACTGATTTACTGTGGATCATCACTGATGTACTATGGATCATCACTGATGTACTATGGGCCATCACTGATGTACTATGGGCCATCACTGGTGTACTATGGGCCATCACTGGTGTACTATGGATCATCACTGGTGTACTATGGATCATCACTGGTGTACTGTGGATCATCACTGGTGTACTGTGGACCATCACTGATGTACTATGGACCATCACTGATGTACTATGGACCATCACTGATGTACTATGGACCATCACTGATGTACTGTGGATCATCACTGATGTACTGTGGATCATCACTGGTGTACTATGGGCTATCACTGATGTACTATGGATCATCACTAAAGTACTATGGATCATCACTGATGTACTATAGATCATCACTGATGTACTGTGGATCATCACTGATGTACTGTGGATCATCACTGATGTACTATGGACCATCACTGATGTACCGTGGATCATCACTGATGTACCGTGGATCATTACTGATGTACCGAGTATCATCACTGATGTACCGTGGATCATCACTGATGTACCGTGGATCATCACTGATGTACCGAGGATCATCACTGATGTACTGTGGATCATCACTGATTTACTGTGGATCATCACTGATGTACTGTGGACCATCACTGATGTTCTGTGGACCATCACTGATGTACTGTGGACCATCACTGATGTACTGTGGACCATCACTGATGTACTATGGATCATCGCTGATGTACTATGGATCATCACTGATGTACTGTGGACCATCACTGATGTTCTGTGGACCATCACTGATGTACTGTGGACCATCACTGATGTACTGTGGACCATCCCTGGTGTACTATGGATCATCACTGGTGTACTATGGATCATCACTGGTGTACTGTGGATCATCACTGATGTACTATAGATCATCACTGATGTACTGTGGATCATCACTAATGTACTATGGATTACCACTGATGTACTATGGGCCATCACTGGTGTACTGTGGATCATCACTGATGTACTATGGATCATCACTGGTGTACTGTGGATCATCACTGATGTACTATGGATCATCACTGGTGTACTATGGATCATCACTGATGTACTATGGGCCATCACTGATGTACTATGGATCATCACTGATATACTGTGGATCATCACTGATGTACTATAGTTCATCACTGATGTACTATGGGCCATCACTGGTGTACTATGAGCCATCACTGATGTACTGTGGACCATCCCTGATGTACTGTGGATCATCACTGATGTGCCGTGGATCATCACTGATGTACTATGGGCCTTCACGGATGTACTATGGATCATCACTGATGTACTATGGACCATCCCTGATGTACTATGGACCATCCCTGATGTACTATGGACCATCCCTGATGTACTGAGGATCATCACTGATGTACTATAGATCATCACTGATGTACTATGGACCATCACTGATGTACTATGGATCATCACTGATGTACTGAGGATCATCACTGATGTACTGAGGATCATCACTGATGTACTGAGGATCATCACTGATGTACCGTGGATCATCACTGATGTACTGTGGATCATCACTGAAGTACTATAGATCATCACTGAAGTACTATGGATCATCCCTGGTGTACTATGGATCATCACTGGTGTACTATGAATCATCACTGGTGTACTATGGATCATCAGTGATGTACTGTGGACCATCCCTGATGTATTGTGGATCATCACTGATGTACTGTGGACCATCCCTGATGTATTGTGGATCATCACTGATGTACTGTGGATCATCACTGATGTACTGTGGATCATCACTGATGTGCTGTGGATCATCACTGATGTACTATGGATCATCACTAATGTGCTATGGATCATCACTGATGTGCAATGGATCATCACTGATGTACTATTGATCATCACTGATGTACTATGGATCATCACTGATGTACTATGAGCCATCACTGGTGTACTATGGGCCATCACTGGTGTACTATGGGCCATCACTGGTGTACTGTGGATCATCACTGATGTATTGTGGATCATCACTGATGTACTGTGGATCATCACTGATGTACTGTGGATCATCACTGATGTACTGTAGATCATCACTGATGTACATCACTGGTGTACTGTGGACCATCCCTGATGTACTGTGGATCATCACTGATGTATTGTGGATCATCACTGATGTACTGTGGATCATCACTGATGTACTGTGGATCATCACTGATGTACTGTGGATCATCACTGATGTACTATAGATAATCACTGATGTACTATAGATCATCACTGATGTACTATAGATCATCACTGATGTACTATGGGCCATCACTGATGTACTATAGATCATCACTGATGTACTATGGGCCATCACTGGTGTACTATGGATCATCACTGATGTACTATGGATCATCACTGATGTACTGTGGATCATCACTGATGTACTGTGGACCATCCCTGATGTACTGTGGATCATCACTGATGTACTGTGGATCATCACTGATGTACTGTGGATCATCACTGATGTACTGTGGATCATCACTGATGTACCGTGGATCATCACTGATGTACTATAGATCATCACTGAAGTACTATGGATCATCACTGAAGTACTATAGATCATCACTGAAGTACTATGGATCATCCCTGGTGTACTATGGATCATCACTGGTGTACTGTGAATCATCACTGGTGTACTATGGATCATGACTGGTGTACTGTGAATCATCACTGGTGTACTGTGGATCATCACTGGTGTACTGTGGACCATCCCTGATGTATTGTGGATCATCACTGATGTACTGTGGATCACCACTGATGTACTGTGGATCATCACTTATGTACTGTGGATCATCACTGATGTACTGTGGATCATCACTGATGTACTATGGATCATCACTGATGTACTATGGATCATCACTGATGTACTATGGATCATCACTTATGTACTATGGATCATCACTGATGTGCTAGGGATCATCACTGATGTACTATGGGCCATCACTGGTGTACTATGGGCCATCACTGGTGTACTATGGGCCATCACTGGTGTACTATGGATCATCACTGGTGTACTATGGACCATGACTGATGTACTGTGGACCATCACTGGTGTACTGTGGATCATCACTGGTGTACTATGGATCATCCCTGGTGTACTATGGATCATCACTGGTGTACTATGGATCATCCCTGGTGTACTATGGATCATCCCTGGTGTACTATGGATCATCACTGGTGTACTATGGATAATCACTGGTGTACTATGGATCATCACTGATGTACTATGGGCCATCACTGATGTACTATGGATCATCACTGATATACTGTGCACCATCCCTGATGTACTGTGGATCATCACTGATGTATTGTGGATCATCACTGATGTACTGTGGATCATCACTGATGTACTGAGGATCATCACTGATGTACCGTGGATCATCACTGATGTACCAAGGATCATCACTGATGTACTGTGGATCATCACTGATTTACTGTGGATCATCACTGATGTACTATGGATCATCACTGATGTACTATGGATCATCACTGATGTACTATGGGCCATCACTGATGTACTATGGGCCATCACTGGTGTACTATGGGCCATCACTGGTGTACTATGGATCATCACTGGTGTACTATGGATCATCACTGGTGTACTGTGGATCATCACTGGTGTACTGTGGACCATCACTGGTGTACTGTGGATCATCACTGGTGTACTATGAATCATCACTGGTGTACTATGGATCATCACTGGTGTACTATGGATCATCACTGGTGTACTATGGACCATCCCTGATGTACTGTGGATCATCACTGATGTACTATAGATCATCACTGATGTACTATGGACCATCACTGATGTACTATGGACCATCACTGATGTACTATGGACCATCACTGATGTACTGTGGATCATCACTGATGTACTGTGGATCATCACTGATGTACTGTGGATCATCACTGGTGTACTATGGGCCATCACTGGTGTACTATGGGCCATCACTGAAGTACTATAGATCATCACTGAAGTACTATGGATCATCCCTGGTGTACTATGGATCATCACTGGTGTACTGTGAATCATCACTGGTGTACTATGGATCATCACTGGTGTACTGTGAATCATCACTGGTGTACTGTGGATCATCACTGGTGTACTGTGGACCATCCCTGATGTATTGTGGATCATCACTGATGTACTGTGGATCACCACTGATGTACTGTGGATCATCACTTATGTACTGTGGATCATCACTGATGTACTGTGGATCATCACTGATGTACTATGGATCATCACTGATGTACTATGGATCATCACTGATGTACTATGGATCATCACTGATGTACTATGGATCATCACTGATGTGCTAGGGATCATCACTGATGTACTATGGGCCATCACTGGTGTACTATGGGCCATCACTGGTGTACTATGGGCCATCACTGGTGTACTATGGATCATCACTGGTGTACTATGGACCATGACTGATGTACTGTGGACCATCACTGGTGTACTGTGGATCATCACTGGTGTACTATGGATCATCCCTGGTGTACTATGGATCATCACTGGTGTACTATGGATCATCCCTGGTGTACTATGGATCATCCCTGGTGTACTATGGATCATCACTGGTGTACTATGGATAATCACTGGTGTACTATGGATCATCACTGATGTACTATGGGCCATCACTGATGTACTATGGATCATCACTGATATACTGTGCACCATCCCTGATGTACTGTGGATCATCACTGATGTATTGTGGATCATCACTGATGTACTGTGGATCATCACTGATGTACTGAGGATCATCACTGATGTACCGTGGATCATCACTGATGTACCAAGGATCATCACTGATGTACTGTGGATCATCACTGATTTACTGTGGATCATCACTGATGTACTATGGATCATCACTGATGTACTATGGATCATCACTGATGTACTATGGGCCATCACTGATGTACTATGGGCCATCACTGGTGTACTATGGGCCATCACTGGTGTACTATGGATCATCACTGGTGTACTATGGATCATCACTGGTGTACTGTGGATCATCACTGGTGTACTGTGGACCATCACTGGTGTACTGTGGATCATCACTGGTGTACTATGAATCATCACTGGTGTACTATGGATCATCACTGGTGTACTATGGATCATCACTGGTGTACTATGGACCATCCCTGATGTACTGTGGATCATCACTGATGTACTATAGATCATCACTGATGTACTATGGACCATCACTGATGTACTATGGACCATCACTGATGTACTATGGACCATCACTGATGTACTGTGGATCATCACTGATGTACTGTGGATCATCACTGATGTACTGTGGATCATCACTGGTGTACTATGGGCCATCACTGATGTACTATGGATCATCACTGATGTACTATGGATCATCACTGATGTACTATGGATCATCACTGGTGTACTATGGATCATCACTGATGTACTGTGGACCATCCCTGATGTACTGTGGATCATCACTGATGTACTGTGGGTCATCACTGATGTACTGTGGGTCATCACTGATGTACTGTGGGTCATCACTGATGTACTATGAGCCATCACTGATGTACTATGGATTATCACTGATGTACTGTGGATCATCACTGATGTACTATGGATCATCCCTGGTGTACTATGGATCATCACTGGTGTACTATGGATCATCACTGATGTACTATGGATCATCACTGATGTACTATGGATCATCACTGATGTACCGTGGATCATCACTGATGTACCGAGGATCATCACTGATGTACCGTGGATCATCACTGATGTACCGTGGATCATCACTGATGTACTATAGATCATCACTGGTGTACTATGGGCCATCACTGGTGTACTATGGGCCATCACTGGTGTACTATGGACCATCACTGATGTACTATGGACCATCACTGATGTACTGTGGATCATCACTGATGTACTATAGATCATCACTGATGTACTATGGACCATCACTGATGTACTATGGACCATCACTGATGTACTATGGACCATCACTGATGTACTGTGGATCATCACTGATGTACTGTGGATCATCACTGGTGTACTATGGGCTATCACTGATGTACTATGGATCAACACTAAAGTACTATGGATCATCACTGATGTACTATAGATCATCACTGATGTACTGTGGATCATCACTGATGTACTGTGGATCATCACTGATGTACTATGGACCATCACTGATGTACCGTGGATCATCACTGATGTACCGTGGATCATCACTGATGTACCGAGGATCATCACTGATGTACCGTGGATCATCACTGATGTACCGTGGATCATCACTGATGTACCGAGGATCATCACTGATGTACTGTGGATCATCACTGATTTACTGTGGATCATCACTGGTGTACTATGAATCATCACTGGTGTACTATGGATCATCACTGGTGTACTATGGATCATCACTGGTGTACTATGGACCATCCCTGATGTACTGTGTATCATCACTGATGTACTATGGACCATCACTGATGTACTGTGGATCATCACTGATGTACCGAGGATCATCACTGATGTACTGTGGATCATCACTGATTTACTGTGGATCATCACTGGTGTACTATGAATCATCACTGATGTCCTATAGATCATCACTGATGTACTGTGGATCATCACTGATGTACTATAGATCATAACTGATGTACTATAGACCATCACTGAAGTACTATGGACCATCACTGATGTACTGTGGATCATCACTGATGTACTGTGGATCATCACTGATGTACTGTGGATCATCACTGATGTACTGTGGATCATCACTGGTGTACTATGGGCCATCACTGATGTACAATGAATCATCAATGATGTACTGTGGATCATCACTGATGTACTGTGGATCATCACTGATGTACTATGGATCATCACTGGTGTACTATGGACCATCCCTGATGTACTGTGGATCATCACTGATGTACTATAGTTCATCACTGATGTACTATGGATTATCACTGGTGTACTATGGATCATCACTGATGTACTATGGCCCATCACTGATGTACTATGGATCATCACTGATATACTGTGCACCATCCCTGATGTACTGTGGATCATCACTGATGTATTGTGGATCATCACTGATGTACTGTGGATCATCACTGATGTACCGAGGATCATCACTGATGTACCGTGGATCATCACTGATGTACCAAGGATCATCACTGATGTACTGTGGATCATCACTGATTTACTGTGGATCATCACTGATGTACTATGGATCATCACTGATGTACTATGGGCCATCACTGATGTACTATGGGCCATCACTGGTGTACTATGGGCCATCACTGGTGTACTATGGATCATCACTGGTGTACTATGGATCATCACTGGTGTACTGTGGATCATCACTGGTGTACTGTGGACCATCACTGGTGTACTGTGGATCATCACTGGTGTACTATGAATCATCACTGGTGTACTATGGATCATCACTGGTGTACTATGGATCATCACTGGTGTACTATGGACCATCCCTGATGTACTGTGGATCATCACTGATGTACTATAGATCATCACTGATGTACTATGGACCATCACTGATGTACTATGGACCATCACTGATGTACTGTGGATCATCACTGATGTACTGTGGATCGTCACTGATGTACTGTGGATCGTCACTGATGTACTGTGGATCATCACTGGTGTACTATGGGCCATCACTGATGTACTATGGATCATCACTGATGTACTATGGATCATCACTGATGTACTATGGATCATCACTGGTGTACTATGGATCATCACTGATGTACTGTGGACCATCCCTGATGTACTGTGGATCATCACTGATGTACTGTGGATCATCACTGATGTACTGTGGGTCATCACTGATGTACTGTGGGTCATCACTGATGTACTGTGGGTCATCACTGATGTACTATGAGCCATCACTGATGTACTATGGATTATCACTGATGTACTGTGGATCATCACTGATGTACTATGGATCATCCCTGGTGTACTATGGATCATCACTGGTGTACTATGGATCATCACTGATGTACTATGGATCATCACTGATGTACTATGGATCAACACTGATGTACCGTGGATCATCACTGATGTACCGAGGATCATCACTGATGTACCGTGGATCATCACTGATGTACCGTGGATCATCACTGATGTACTATAGATCATCACTGGTGTACTATGGGCCATCACTGGTGTACTATGGGCCATCACTGGTGTACTATAAACCATCACTGATGTACTATGGACCATCACTGATGTACTGTGGATCATCACTGATGTACTATAGATCATCACTGATGTACTATGGACCATCACTGATGTACTATGGACCATCACTGATGTACTATGGACCATCACTGATGTACTGTGGATCATCACTGATGTACTGTGGATCATCACTGGTGTACTATGGGCTATCACTGATGTACTATGGATCATCACTAAAGTACTATGGATCATCACTGATGTACTATAGATCATCACTGATGTACTGTGGATCATCACTGATGTACTGTGGATCATCACTGATGTACTATGGACCATCACTGATGTACCGTGGATCATCACTGATGTACCGTGGATCATTACTGATGTACCGAGTATCATCACTGATGTACCGTGGATCATCACTGATGTACCGTGGATCATCACTGATGTACCGAGGATCATCACTGATGTACTGTGGATCATCACTGGTGTACTATGGATCATCACTGGTGTACTATGGATCATCACTGGTGTACTATGGATCATCACTGGTGTACTATGGACCATCCCTGATGTACTGTGGATCATCACTGATGTACTATAGATCATCACTGATGTACTATGGACCATCACTGATGTACTATGGACCATCACTGATGTACTGTGGATCATCACTGATGTACTGTGGATCGTCACTGATGTACTGTGGATCGTCACTGATGTACTGTGGATCATCACTGGTGTACTATGGGCCATCACTGATGTACTATGGATCATCACTGATGTACTATGGATCATCACTGATGTACTATGGATCATCACTGGTGTACTATGGATCATCACTGATGTACTGTGGACCATCCCTGATGTACTGTGGATCATCACTGATGTACTGTGGATCATCACTGATGTACTGTGGGTCATCACTGATGTACTGTGGGTCATCACTGATGTACTGTGGGTCATCACTGATGTACTATGAGCCATCACTGATGTACTATGGATTATCACTGATGTACTGTGGATCATCACTGATGTACTATGGATCATCCCTGGTGTACTATGGATCATCACTGATGTACTATGGATCATCACTGATGTACTATGGATCAACACTGATGTACCGTGGATCATCACTGATGTACCGAGGATCATCACTGATGTACCGTGGATCATCACTGATGTACCGTGGATCATCACTGATGTACTATAGATCATCACTGGTGTACTATGGGCCATCACTGGTGTACTATGGGCCATCACTGGTGTACTATAAACCATCACTGATGTACTATGGACCATCACTGATGTACTGTGGATCATCACTGATGTACTATAGATCATCACTGATGTACTATGGACCATCACTGATGTACTATGGACCATCACTGATGTACTATGGACCATCACTGATGTACTGTGGATCATCACTGATGTACTGTGGATCATCACTGGTGTACTATGGGCTATCACTGATGTACTATGGATCATCACTAAAGTACTATGGATCATCACTGATGTACTATAGATCATCACTGATGTACTGTGGATCATCACTGATGTACTGTGGATCATCACTGATGTACTATGGACCATCACTGATGTACTGTGGATCATCACTGATGTACCGTGGATCATTACTGATGTACCGAGTATCATCACTGATGTACCGTGGATCATCACTGATGTACCGTGGATCATCACTGATGTACCGAGGATCATCACTGATGTACTGTGGATCATCACTGATTTACTGTGGATCATCACTGATGTACTGTGGACCATCACTGATGTTCTGTGGACCATCACTGATGTACTGTGGACCATCACTGATGTACTGTGGACCATCACTGATGTACTATGGATCATCGCTGATGTACTATGGATCATCGATGATGTACTGTGGACCATCACTGATGTTCTGTGGACCATCACTGATGTACTGTGGACCATCACTGATGTACTGTGGACCATCCCTGGTGTACTATGGATCATCACTGGTGTACTATGGATCATCACTGGTGTACTGTGGATCATCACTGATGTACTATAGATCATCACTGATGTACTGTGGATCATCACTAATGTACTATGGATTATCACTGATGTACTATGGGCCATCACTGGTGTACTGTGGATCATCACTGATGTACTATGGATCATCACTGGTGTACTGTGGATCATCACTGATGTACTATGGACCATCACTGATGTACTGTGGATCATCACTGATGTACTGTGGATCATCACTGATGTACTATAGATCATCACTGATGTACTGTGGATCATCACTGATGTACTGTGGATCATCACTGGTGTACTGTGGATTATCACTGATGTACTGTGAACCATCACTGATGTACTGTGGATTATCACTGATGTACTGTGGATCATCACTGATGTACTGTGGACCATCACTGATGTTCTGTGGACCATCACTGATGTACTGTGGACCATCACTGATGTACTGTGGACCATCACTGATGTACTATGGATCATCGCTGATGTACTATGGATCATCACTGAGGTACTATGGATCATCACTGATGTACTATGGATCATCACTGATGTACTATGGACCATCACTGGTGTACTATGGATCATCCCTGGTGTACTATGGATCATCACTGGTGTACTATGGATCATCACTGGTGTACTATGGATCATCACTGATGTACTATGGATCATCACTGATGTACTATGGATCATCACTGATGTACTATAGATCATCACTGATGTACTATGAGCCATCACTGATGTACTATAGATCATCACTGATGTACTATGGATCATCACTGATGTACTATGGATCATCACTGATGTACTATGGATCATCGCTGGTGTACTATGGATCATCGCTGGTGTACTGTGGATCATCACTGATGTACTGTGGACCATCACTGATGTTCTGTGGACCATCACTGATGTACTGTGGACCATCACTGATGTACTGTGGACCATCACTGATGTACTATGGATCATCGCTGATGTACTATGGATCATCACTGAGGTACTATGGATCATCACTGATGTACTATGGATCATCACTGATGTACTATGGACCATCACTGGTGTACTATGAATCATCACTGGTGTACTATGGATCATCACTGGTGTACTATGGATCATCACTGGTGTACTATGGACCATCCCTGATGTACTGTGGATCATCACTGATGTACTATAGATAATCACTGATGTACTATGGGCCATCACTGGTGTACTATGGATCATCACTGATGTACTATGGATCATCACTGATGTACTATGAGCCATCACTGATGTACTATGGATCATCACTTGTGTACTGTGGATCATCACTGATGTACTGTGGACCATCCCTGATGTACTGTGGATCATCACTGATGTACTGTGGATCATCACTGATGTACCGTGGATCATCACTGATGTACCGTGGATCATCACTGATGTACTGTGGACCATCACTGATGTACTATGGATCATCACTGATGTACTGTGGATCATCACTGATGTACCGAGAATCATCACTGATGTACTGTGGATCATCACTGATGTATTGTGGATCATCACTGATGTACTGTGGATCATCACTGATGTACTGTGGACCATCACTGATGTACTGTGGACCATCACTGATGTACTGTGGACCATCACTGATGTACTGTGGACCATCACTGATGTACTGTGGATCATCACAGAGGTACTATGGATCATCACTGATGTACTATGGATCATTACTGATGTACTGTGGGCCATCACTGATGTACTGTGGGCCATCACTGATGTACTGTGGGCCATCACGGGTGTACTATGGATCATCAGTGATGTACTATGGATCATCACTGATGTACTATGGATAATCACTGATGTACTATAGATCATCACTGATGTACTGTGGATCATCACTGATGTACTATGGATCATCCCTGGTGTACTATGGATCATCACTGATGTACTATGGATCATCACTGATGTACTATGGACCATCACTGGTGTACTATGAATCATCACTGGTGTACTATGGATCATCACTGATGTACTATAGATCATCACTGATGTACTGTGGATCATCACTGATGTACTGTGGATCATCACTGATGTACTATGGACCATCACTGATGTACTGTGGATCATCACTGATGTACCGTGGATCATTACTGATGTACCGAGTATCATCACTGATGTACCGTGGATCATCACTGATGTACCGTGGATCATCACTGATGTACCGAGGATCATCACTGATGTACTGTGGATCATCACTGATTTACTGTGGATCATCACTGATGTACTGTGGACCATCACTGATGTTCTGTGGACCATCACTGATGTACTGTGGACCATCACTGATGTACTGTGGACCATCACTGATGTACTATGGATCATCGCTGATGTACTATGGATCATCACTGATGTACTGTGGACCATCACTGATGTTCTGTGGACCATCACTGATGTACTGTGGACCATCACTGATGTACTGTGGACCATCCCTGGTGTACTATGGATCATCACTGGTGTACTATGGATCATCACTGGTGTACTGTGGATCATCACTGATGTACTATAGATCATCACTGATGTACTGTGGATCATCACTAATGTACTATGGATTATCACTGATGTACTATGGGCCATCACTGGTGTACTGTGGATCATCACTGATGTACTATGGATCATCACTGGTGTACTGTGGATCATCACTGATGTACTATGGACCATCACTGATGTACTGCGGATCATCACTGATGTACTGTGGATCATCACTGATGTACTGTAGATCATCACTGATGTACTGTGGATCATCACTGATGTACTGTGGATCATCACTGGTGTACTGTGGATTATCACTGATGTACTGTGAACCATCACTGATGTACTGTGGATTATCACTGATGTACTGTGGATCATCACTGATGTACTGTGGACCATCACTGATGTTCTGTGGACCATCACTGATGTACTGTGGACCATCACTGATGTACTGTGGACCATCACTGATGTACTATGGATCATCGCTGATGTACTATGGATCATCACTGAGGTACTATGGATCATCACTGATGTACTATGGATCATCACTGATGTACTATGGACCATCACTGGTGTACTATGGATCATCCCTGGTGTACTATGGATCATCACTGGTGTACTATGGATCATCACTGGTGTACTATGGATCATCACTGATGTACTATGGATCATCACTGATGTACTATGGATCATCACTGATGTACTATAGATCATCACTGATGTACTATGAGCCATCACTGATGTACTATAGATCATCACTGATGTACTATGGATCATCACTGATGTACTATGGATCATCACTGATGTACTATGGATCATCGCTGGTGTACTATGGATCATCGCTGGTGTACTGTGGATCATCACTGATGTACTGTGGACCATCACTGATGTTCTGTGGACCATCACTGATGTACTGTGGACCATCACTGATGTACTGTGGACCATCACTGATGTACTATGGATCATCGCTGATGTACTATGGATCATCACTGAGGTACTATGGATCATCACTGATGTACTATGGATCATCACTGATGTACTATGGACCATCACTGGTGTACTATGAATCATCACTGGTGTACTATGGATCATCACTGGTGTACTATGGATCATCACTGGTGTACTATGGACCATCCCTGATGTACTGTGGATCATCACTGATGTACTATAGATAATCACTGATGTACTATGGGCCATCACTGGTGTACTATGGATCATCACTGATGTACTATGGATCATCACTGATGTACTATGAGCCATCACTGATGTACTATGGATCATCACTGGTGTACTGTGGATCATCACTGATGTACTGTGGACCATCCCTGATGTACTGTGGATCATCACTGATGTACTGTGGATCATCACTGATGTACCGTGGATCATCACTGATGTACCGTGGATCATCACTGATGTACTGTGGACCATCACTGATGTACTATGGATCATCACTGATGTACTGTGGATCATCACTGATGTACCGAGAATCATCACTGATGTACTGTGGATCATCACTGATGTATTGTGGATCATCACTGATGTACTGTGGATCATCACTGATGTACTGTGGACCATCACTGATGTACTGTGGACCATCACTGATGTACTGTGGACCATCACTGATGTACTGTGGACCATCACTGATGTACTGTGGATCATCACAGAGGTACTATGGATCATCACTGATGTACTATGGATCATTACTGATGTACTGTGGGCCATCACTGATGTACTGTGGGCCATCACGGGTGTACTATGGATCATCAGTGATGTACTATGGATCATCACTGATGTACTATGGATAATCACTGATGTACTATAGATCATCACTGATGTACTGTGGATCATCACTGATGTACTATGGATCATCCCTGGTGTACTATGGATCATCACTGATGTACTATGGATCATCACTGATGTACTATGGATCATCACTGATGTACTATAGATCATCACTGATGTACTATGAGCCATCACTGATGTACTATAGATCATCACTGATGTACTATGGATCATCACTGATGTACTATGGATCATCACTGATGTACTATGGATCATCGCTGGTGTACTATGGATCATCGCTGGTGTACTATGGATCATCACTGATGTACTGTGGATCATCCCTGGTGTACTATGGATCATCACTGGTGTACTATGGATCATCACTGGTGTACTATGGATCATCACTGATGTACTATGGATCATCACTGATGAACTATAGATCATCACTGATGTACTATGGATCATCACTGATGAACTATAGATCATCACTGATGTACTATGGATCATCACTGATGTACTATGGATCATCACTGATGTACTATGGATCATCACTGATGTACTATGGATCATCGCTGGTGTACTATGGATCATCACTGATGTACTGTGGATCATCACTGATGTACTATGGATCATCACTGATGTACTATGGGCCATCACTGATGTACTGTGGATCATCACTGGTGTACTATGGATCATCACTGGTGTACTATGGATCATCACTGATGTACTATGGATCATCACTGATGTACTATGGATCATCACTGGTGTACTATGGATCATCACTGATGTACTGTGGATCATCACTGATGTACTGTGGATCATCACTGATGTACTATAGATCATCACTGATGTACTGTGGATCATCACTGATGTACTGTGGATCATCACTGGTGTACTATAGATCATCACTGATGTACTATGGACCATCCCTGATGTACTGTGGATGATCACTGATGTACTGTGGATCATCACTGATGTACTGTGGACCATCACTGATGTACTGTGGACCATCACTGATGTACTGTGGACCATCACTGGTGTACTGTGGATCATCACTGATGTACTGTGGATCATCACTGATGTACCGTGGATCATCACTGATGTACTATAGATCATCACTGAAGTACTATGGATCATCACTGAAGTACTATATATCATCACTGAAGTACTATGGATCATCCCTGGTGTACTATGGATCATCACTGGTGTACTGTGAATCATCACTGGTGTACTATGGATCATCACTGGTGTACTGTGAATCATCACTGGTGTACTGTGGATCATCACTGGTGTACTGTGGACCATCCCTGATGTATTGTGGATCATCACTGATGTACTGTGGATCACCACTGATGTACTGTGGATCATCACTTATGTACTGTGGATAATCACTGATGTACTGTGGATCATCACTGATGTACTATGGATCATCACTGATGTACTATGGATCATCACTGATGTACTATGGATCATCACTGATGTGCTAGGGATCATCACTGATGTACTATGGGCCATCACTGGTGTACTATGGGCCATCACTGGTGTACTATGGATCATCACTGGTGTACTATGGACCATGACTGATGTTGTCATGGAGGTCCTGCCAGAAGCAGGCGTCCTGGTCTTCCTGATTCTCGGTTGCGCATGCTCCGCCCTGCAGGTGGTGCCAGAGGGGCTATTTAAACCTGTCAATCGCAGACAGTCCCTGCTGTCTGTTCTACAGCGTTGAGTACCTGAAAACCTGATCTGAAGACTTACCTGTGTTTGACCCGGCCTGCCTGTGACTTCTCCAGTTTTCTGCCTGCATCCGACCCCTGGCTTGTTGTGACCTCTCCTCTGTCTGATCCCTCTGTACCTTGCTGCCAGCCAGTTAACCGACCCGGCTTGTCTGACCAAGCTCACTGTTCCTAGTTCTGGTCCAGTCTGCTAAGCTGATCCAGTTTGCTGAGTTCCTGTGTTCCTGGTTCCAGTCCAGTCTGCTAAGCTGATCCAGTCTGCTGAGTTCCTGTGTTCCTGGTTCCGGTCCAGTCTGCTAAGCTGATCCAGTTTGCTGAGTTCCTGTGTTCCTGGTTCCGGTCCCGTCTGCTGAACGATTCCAGTTTGCTGAGTGTTCCTGATTCCAGTTCGACCTGCTGTGTTCCAGTGTGCCTACCAAGTCTGCATACCTACCTTCACCTTGGTTGATCCTGCCAGGCACTCGTACCCCTCCTACCTCCGCGCCTGCTGTTACCTTACCAGGGGCCGCTGGTGGGAGCCGTAAGGGAGGCCTTCCTCTGCAAGTCCGGGCTCATCACCGCTAGGTACGTGACAGTAGCAGACAGCCATGTCTGAGCCCGAGCAGGGAGCCTCACCTATGGAGGAACTATGTCGGCACCTGGCAGGATTGGCTGAAGCGGTCAAGAACCTCCAGCAAGGCTACACCCATCTGGAAGAACAAGTGCAGGTCCTCTCCAACCCCTCTGGAGCCCAAGGGGGATCCCATACCTCTACCTCCACTGCTGGGGCAGGATCCTCACCCACAGTTGTCATGCTTCCTCCGGAGCCCAGGGTCCCTACACCCGAAAGATTCTCCGGGGATCGAAGCAAGTTTAGGGCTTTTCGTAATTCCTGCGAACTCTACTTCGCTCTGCAGCCTCGCACCTTCTCCTTGGAAGCCACCAAGGTGGGCTTTGTGATGTCCCTGCTTTCCGGAGACCCTCAGAGCTGGGCCCACCGTCTCTTGGAACGGAAAGATATGGCGTTAAACAACCTTACTGCCTTCTTCGACGCCATGGCTCAGCTATATGAAGATTCCCAGCTCTCAGTAACCGCAGAGACTGCCTTGCGCACCCTTCAGCAGGGGCGCAGAGCAGCAGAGGACTACGTAGCGGAATTTAGACGGTGGAGCGCAGATACCAGTTGGAATGACGCCGCCCTCCGCCATCAGTTCCGCATAGGTCTGTCCGACCCTCTGAAGGACGAGCTCGCTAGGGTTGGCATACCACCAACCCTGAATTCACTAATTGACTTAACAATCCAGATCGACCGACGTCTCAGGGAACGAAGGGCTGAGAGGTCCACGGGCTTCTCCCGCCCGACCTGGATGCTTCCCCGGGCTCCCAGCCATCTGCACCCAGCACCTGTTGCACCTCCAGCCGCTACATCTGACATACCCGAGCCCATGCAGCTCGGAGTGCTTCGTCCTCCCCTCTCCCAACAGGAACGCCAATGTTGCCAAGTGAACAATCTGTGCCTGTACTGCGGGGAACCCGGACACTTCGTTATAAATTTTCCCCTGAAACTTCGTAAGTGTCTTTCAGTATCTTCTGACACTACCAACCCACAGGCCAAGTCCACATCTCACCTTGCTCTCTCTGTCTCGTTACAGCTCCCAGGAAGGACTCTGCAAGTGCCCGCTATTATTGATTCCGGGGCTTGCAGCTGCTTTATGGACTCAGCCTTTGCCATCAAGCACCAGATCCCTCTTGTCACCAAGACCCATGGACTATGTGTGCATTTGGCTGATGGGTCCATCATTAAGTCTGGACCAGTGGTCCAAGAGACCGCCCCTTTACCCGCTACCATCTCCACCATCTCCGGAACCCACCAAGAATACTTACGCCTGGACATTATCTCTTCCCCATTGTTCCCTGTGATCCTTGGTATACCTTGGCTACAGGTCCACAACCCTACCATCAACTGGGCCACGGGGTTGGTGACCTTTTCTTCTCCTTACTGCCAGCAATCCTGCGGGACACTCAAAACCCCTGGGCCGGCCACCCTCTTATGTATCAATACGGAGGCTGGAATACGGCAATCCATCCCTGAGGTCTACCATGACTTTCTTGATGTGTTTAGCAAACAAGGGGCAGAGACTCTACCACCTCATCGGGCCTATGATTGCCCCATTGACCTACTTCCCGGAGCGGCAATTCCGTTTGGCAGGATCTTTCCGTTAACAGAGGTAGAACAGGGGGCACTAAAAGACTATATAGATGAAAACCTACAGAAAGGGTTCATTCGTCCGTCTACATCTCCAGCCGGTGCAGGCATCTTTTTCGTAGAGAAGAAGGATCATACCCTTCGACCCTGTGTGGACTATCGTGAATTAAATAAAATCACAGTAAAAAAACGCTACCCTCTCCCCTTGGTACCGGAACTATTTCAGAGACTGGGAACAGCCATCATTTTTACCAAACTTGATCTCCGCGGAGCCTACAATCTGGTCCGCATCAAGGAGGGGGATGAGTGGAAGACCGCTTTCCGCACCCGATTTGGACATTTCGAGTACCGGGTAATGCCCTTCGGGTTGTGCAACGCCCCTGCCACTTTCCAGTATTTCATTAACGATGTGCTCCGGGACTTCCTAGATCTCTTTGTCATTGTCTACCTAGACGATATACTAATTTTTTCTTCCTCCCTTGATTCCCACCGCAGGCACGTCAGAAGTGTGTTGGCTCGGCTTCGCCAGCACGGCCTGTATGCGAAGGCCGAGAAGTGTGAATTTGAGCTGGAAAGTATATCGTTCTTGGGACTAATTATCTCCAGCGAGGGCATCAAGATGGACCCTCAAAAGATTGCTGCAATCCTGGACTGGCCAGTCCCGGCGGACAAGAAGGGGATCCAACGTTTCGTTGGATTCGCCAACTTCTACCGCAAATTCATCAGAGGGTTCTCAGCCATCATCGCACCCATCACCCAGCTGACCAAACAAGGGATCCGTTTCCACTGGTCCCCTGAGGCCCAAAAGGCCTTTGAGGCCCTGAAGGGTCTCTTTACCTCTGCCTCTATCTTGAAGCACCCAGATTCCTCATTACCGTTCGTCCTGGAGGTAGACGCCTCGGAAATTGCGGTAGGAGCAATACTGTCCCAAAGACAGGGGACCAGAGCCTTGCTCCACCCAGTAGCTTTTTTCTCTCGCAAGTTATCTGCGGCAGAGAGGAACTACGACGTGGGGGATCGGGAATTGCTGGCGATCAAGTCCGCATTAGAGGAGTGGCGTTATCTGTTGGAGGGGGCTGCCCACCCGATTCTGATATTCACAGACCACAAGAACCTGGAGTACCTGAAGGCAGCGAAAAGGCTAAAACCACGACAAGCCAGGTGGGCGCTCTTCTTCTCCCGGTTCTCCTTCCATGTCACTTACCGTCCCGGTTCCAAGAACATTAAGCCTGATGCCCTCTCTCGGATGTTCCATAAGTCTAAGGAAACCTCTCCTCCAGACACCATTCTTGCTCCTTCTGCTTCAGGAAGACCTACTCTCCCGGATCAAGCAAGCCTCCACTGGGCAGAGACTCCCCTCCGAACCGGAATTGCAGGCCAAAGATGGGCTGTTTTGGTACCAGAACAGGATCTACATACCTGAAGAGCTGAGAATAACCGTACTGGAACTCTGCCACGACCATGCCCTTGCCGGGCACTTTGGCGTTGCCAAGACCACCGACTTGGTACAGCGTACCTTTTGGTGGCCTCGGCTCCGCGAGAACTGTAGGAAGTTTGTGGAGTCCTGCATAGTTTGTACCCGAAACAAGGGTTACAAATCCAAGGCCTGGGGACTACTGAGACCCCTACCCGTCCCAGACAGACCCTGGAAGATGCTGTCCATCGACTTTATCGTCGAGTTGCCTCCGGCTGAGAGTCACACCACTATCTTCGTGATAGTAGACCGTCTATCCAAGATGGCACATTTCATTCCCATGAAGGGGACTCCCTCAGCTCCCGAAACTGCACAGGTGTTCATCAGAGAGGTCGTCAGACTCCACGGGGTACCAGCCAATATTGTCTCCGACCGAGGGGTACAATTTACCTCCCGGTTTTGGAGATCCCTCTGCAAGGCTCTGGAGATAGAATTGTCACTTTCCTCTGCTTACCATCCCCAGACCAATGGACAGACTGAGAGGACTAACCAGACCCTTGAGCAGTACCTGCGCTGCTTCTCTTCATTCGCTCAGAATGACTGGGTTTCCCTGCTCCCATTGGCCGAGTTTGCCTATAACAACTCTACGCATTCCGCTACCAAGCAGTCCCCATTCTTCGCAAACTACGGTTTCCATCCTACATTCCTGCCCAATTCCCTTCCTGAATGTACGGTGCCCGCAGTCCAGGAAAAGTTGAACTTCTTTTCATCCAACAACCAACTTCTGCAGGAAACCATGACCAAGACTCAGGAACACAACAAAACAATTTTTGACAGGAAGAGACGGGGTGAATTAATGCTGGCACCCGGCGACCAAGTATGGTTATCCACTTTAAACTTGAGGATGGCATGTCCCTCTAAGAAACTGGGCCCCAAATTCTTAGGGCCGTTTCCAGTCAAAAGGAAAATCAATGAAGTGGCTTATGAACTGGAGCTCCCTGACTCCCTCAAGATCCATCCGGTCTTCCATGTATCTCTGCTGAAGCCTTCGGTTCCCAACCCATTTCCAGGCCGAAGTCCGGCTCTCCCTGATCCTGTCATTGTAGACGGGGAGGAGGAATTCGAAGTGGAAGCCATTATGGATTTTAGAAGAAGGAATAACCAGAACCAATTCCTGATTAAGTGGAAGGGCTACGGACCCGAAGAAAACTCTTGGGAGCCTGAGGAGAACATCCATGCTAGAAGCCTGGTGCAGTCCTTCAAGAGATCTCACCCTGAGAAGTTTGCCCGGATGGGCATCCGGAGGCTGCCCCTTGGGGGGGGGGGGCAATGTCATGGAGGTCCTGCCAGAAGCAGGCGTCCTGGTCTTCCTGATTCTCGGTTGCGCATGCTCCGCCCTGCAGGTGGCGCCAGAGGGGCTATTTAAACCTGTCAATCGCAGAAAGTCCCTGCTGTCTGCTCTACAGCGTTGAGTACCTGAAAACCTGATCTGAAGACTTACCTGTGTTTGACCCGGCCTGCCTGTGACTTCTCCAGTTTTCTGCCTGCATCCGACCCCTGGCTTGTTGTGACCTCTCCTCTGTCTGATCCCTCTGTACCTTGCTGCCAGCCAGTTAACCGACCCGGCTTGTCTGACCAAGCTCACTGTTCCTAGTTCCGGGCCAGTCTGCTAAGCTGATCCAGTTTGCTGAGTTCCTGTGTTCCTGGTTCCAGTCCAGTCTGCTAAGCTGATCCAGTCTGCTGAGTTCCTGTGTTCCTAGTTCCGGGCCAGTCTGCTAAGCTGATCCAGTTTGCTGAGTTCCTGTGTTCCTGGTTCCAGTCCAGTCTGCTAAGCTGATCCAGTCTGCTGAGTTCCTGTGTTCCTGGTTCCGGTCCAGTCTGCTAAGCTGATCCAGTTTGCTGAGTTCCTGTGTTCCTGGTTCCGGTCCCGTCTGCTGAACGATTCCAGTTTGCTGAGTGTTCCTGATTCCAGTTCGACCTGCTGTGTTCCAGTGTGCCTACCAAGTCTGCATACCTACCTTCACCTTGGTTGATCCTGCCAGGCACTCGTACCCCTCCTACCTCCGCGCCTACTGTTACCATACCAGGGGCCGCTGGTGGGAGCCGTAAGGGAGGCCTTCCTCTGCAAGTCCGGGCTCATCACCGCTAGGTACGTGACAGATGTACTGTGGACCATCACTGGTGTACTGTGGATCATCACTGGTGTACTATGGATCATCCCTGGTGTACTATGGATCATCACTGGTGTACTATGGATCATCCCTGGTGTACTATGGATCATCCCTAGTGTACTATGGATCATCACTGGTGTACTATGGATAATCACTGGTGTACTATGGATCATCACTGATGTACTATGGGCCATCACTGATGTACTATGGATCATCACTGATATACTGTGCACCATCCCTGATGTACTGTGGATCATCACTGATGTATTGCGGATCATCACTGATGTACTGTGGATCATCACTGATGTACCGAGGATCATCACTGATGTACCGTGGATCATCACTGATGTACTGTGGATCATCACTGATGTACTGTGGATCATCACTGATTTACTGTGGATCATCACTGATGTACTATGGATCATCACTGATGTACTATGGATCATCACTGATGTACTATGGGCCATCACTGATGTACTATGGGCCATCACTGGTGTACTATGGGCCATCACTGGTGTACTATGGATCATCACTGGTGTACTATGGATCATCACTGGTGTACTGTGGATCATCACTGGTGTACTGTGGACCATCACTGGTGTACTGTGGATCATCACTGGTGTACTATGAATCATCACTGGTGTACTATGGATCATCACTGGTGTACTATGGATCATCACTGGTGTACTATGGACCATCCCTGATGTACTGTGGATCATCACTGATGTACTATAGATCATCACTGATGTACTATGGACCATCACTGATGTACTATGGACCATCACTGATGTACTGTGGATCATCACTGATGTACTGTGGATCATCACTGATGTACTGTGGATCATCACTGGTGTACTATGGGCCATCACTGATGTACTATGGATCATCACTGATGTACTATGGATCATCACTGATGTACTATGGATCATCACTGGTGTACTATGGATCATCACTGATGTACTGTGGACCATCCCTGATGTACTGTGGATCATCACTGATGTACTGTGGATCATCACTGATGTACTGTGGGTCATCACTGATGTACTGTGGGTCATCACTGATGTACTGTGGGTCATCACTGATGTACTATGAGCCATCACTGATGTACTATGGATTATCACTGATGTACTGTGGATCATCACTGATGTACTATGGATCATCCCTGGTGTACTATGGATCATCACTGATGTACTATGGATCATCACTGATGTACTATGGATCATCACTGATGTACTATGGATCATCACTGATGTACCGTGGATCATCACTGATGTACCGAGGATCATCACTGATGTACCGTGGATCATCACTGATGTACCGTGGATCATCACTGATGTACTATAGATCATCACTGGTGTACTATGGGCCATCACTGGTGTACTATGGGCCATCACTGGTGTACTATGGACCATCACTGATGTACTATGGACCATCACTGATGTACTGTGGATCATCACTGATGTACTATAGATCATCACTGATGTACTATGGACCATCACTGATGTACTATGGACCATCACTGATGTACTATGGACCATCACTGATGTACTGTGGATCATCACTGATGTACTGTGGATCATCACTGGTGTACTATGGGCTATCACTGATGTACTATGGATCATCACTAAAGTACTATGGATCATCACTGATGTACTATAGATCATCACTGATGTACTGTGGATCATCACTGATGTACTATGGACCATCACTGATGTACTGTGGATCATCACTGATGTATCGTGGATCATCACTGATGTACCGAGGATCATCACTGATGTACCGTGGATCATCACTGATGTACCGAGGATCATCACTGATGTACTGTGGATCATCACTGATTTACTGTGGATCATCACTGGTGTACTATGAATCATCACTGGTGTACTATGGATCATCACTGGTGTACTATGGATCATCACTGGTGTACTATGGACCATCCCTGATGTACTGTGGATCATCACTGATGTACTATAGTTCATCACTGATGTACTGTGGATCATCACTGATGTACTATAGATCATAACTGATGTACTATGGACCATCACTGAAGTACTATGGACCATCACTGATGTACTGTGGATCATCACTGATGTACTGTGGATCATCACTGATGTACTGTGGATCATCACTGATGTACTGTGGATCATCACTGGTGTACTATGGGCCATCACTGATGTACAATGAATCATCAATGATGTACTGTGGATCATCACTGATGTACTGTGGATCATCACTGATGTACTATGGATCATCACTGGTGTACTATGGACCATCCCTGATGTACTGTGGATCATCACTGATGTACTATGGATCATCACTGGTGTACTGTGGATCATCACTGATGTACTATGGATCATCACTGATGTACTGTGGATCATCACTGATGTACTGTGGATCATCACTGATGTACTATAGATCATCACTGATGTACTGTGGATCATCACTGATGTACTGTGGATCATCACTGGTGTACTGTGGATTATCACTGATGTACTGTGAACCATCACTGATGTACTGTGGATTATCACTGGTGTACTGTGGATCATCACTGATGTACTATGGATCATCACTGATGTACTGTGGATCATCACTGATGTACTGTGGATCATCACTGATGTACTATAGATCATCACTGATGTACTGTGGATCATCACTGATGTACTGTGGATCATCACTGGTGTACTGTGGATTATCACTGATGTACTGTGAACCATCACTGATGTACTGTGGATTATCACTGATGTACTGTGGATCATCCCTGATATACTGTGGACTAGTGATGAGCCGAACACCCCCGGGTTCGGTTCGCACCAGAACCCGCGAACGGACCGAAAGTTCGTACGAACATTAGAACCCTATTAACTACAATGGATGCGAACGTTCGAATTCTAAAGTGCTAATTATAGCAACTATTATGCATGTTATTGTCCTAAAAAGGGTTTGGGAACAACCCAAAAAGAAGTTTTAAAAACGGTCGTTTTTCGGGAGCAGTCATTTTAATGATGCATAAAGTGAAAAAAAAAGTCAAATATTCCTTTAAATATCGTACCTGGGGGGTGTCTAAAGTATGCCTGTGAAGTGCCACGTGTTTCCCGTGTTTAGAACTGTCCCTGCACAAAATGACACTTCTAAAGGAAAAAAAAGGCATTTAAAACTGCTTGCGGCTTTAATGTAATGTCTGGTCCCGGTAATATGGATGAAAATCTTTAAGAAAAATGGCATAGCTACCCCATGACCCCCCCCCCCTACCCCAGCCCATTACCAGCCCCTTTGGGTCTTGTATGGATATTAAGGGGAACCCCGCACATAAAATAAAAAAGGCCCTATATACTCTGAACAGCCGTATACAGGCGGTGCATACAAGACAGGGACTGTAGGTTTGTTCTTATGTAGAATCTGTTTGTAATTTTGAACAGGTACATTGTTGAAGTGTAGCTCCAGCCCAAAAATCTATTTTTAAACTTTTTGGAAAACATAGGTAAGGGTTATCACCCCTGTAACATTTGTTTTGCTGTCTGTGCCCCTGTTCAGAACATTTCACCTCACTTTCCGTCCCAATGACAACTGTTTTTGAAATGTGGTGTTTTTCTTGAAACAAGGATTGCTGATAAAGCATCAGTACAGAGGAGACACCTTTCTCCCATATTTATTCTTACAGGAGAGAATTTTCCTTCCTAGTGGTAGATTTCCTCTCACTTCCTGTTGTCTTCTTGCGTTTGCAAGTAGGAGTCGTTTGTAAGTTGGATGTTTGAAAGTAGGGACCTGCCGTATATACTCTGCAGAAATAGGCCCCTTAGTTGTTGGTGTTGGCACAACACTGTAAGCACTCACAGTTACTCTTGGTTGGTGCTGGAACGCCCTGCTGTCAACTATTATATCAGGAATTTTAATTACATATAATTGTTAAACAGTGGTAGTAAAAATTAGGCCTTTGATGGTGGTGCTGGTGCCACAACACTGTAAGCCCTGACAGTTACTCTTGGTGGGTGCAGCAATGGGCCCTGCTGTGAATTATTAGATCAAGAATTGTAATTACATGCCCCTTTTGAACAGGGGCTGAAAAATTGGGCCTTTCGTGGTGGTGGTGGTGGTGGCGTTGCCACAACACTGTAAGCCCTCAGAGTTACTCTTGGTGGGTGCAGCAATGGGCCCTGCTGTGAATTATTAGATCAAGAATTGTAATTACATGCCCCTTTTGAACAGGGGCTGAAAAATTGGGCCTTTCGTGGTGGTGGTGGTGGTGGCGTTGCCACAACACTGTAAGCCCTCAGAGTTACTCTTGGTGGGTGCAGCAATGGGCCCTGCTGTGAATTATTAGATCAAGAATTGTAATTACATGCCCCTTTTGAACAGGGGCTGAAAAATTGGGCCTTTCGTGGTGGTGGTGGTGGTGGCGTTGCCACAACACTGTAAGCCCTCAGAGTTACTCTTGGTGTGTGCAGCAATGGGCCCTGCTGTGAATTATTACATCAAAAATTGTAATTGCATGCCCCTGTTGAACAGGGGCTGAAAAATTGGGCCTTAGGCACTGGTGGCACAACACTACAACCCCTCACAGATACTGTACTTGGAGCACAGCAATGAGCCCTGTTGCAAAGTATTGCTTCAAAAATTGTAATGACACGCCCCTGTTAAACAGGGGCTGAAAAATTGGGCCTTAGCCACTGGTGGCGGCACCCATAAACAAAAATGATCTTCCAAGCTATCATCATCAATCGTATCATTGAGGACTCGGAGGAGGAGGATAGCCAGTCAACATAACAGCACAGGCACTCAGCATCAGCATCAGTCTTGAAGGGATGTGACATGTTAAAATCAATTAGTCTGTTATATCAGCATCAGGTGTGTGGTAGCTGGTGGTGATCCAAGACTGGTTCATCTTGATGAAAGTCAGTCGATCAACCGAGTCGGTGGACAGGCGCACCCTGTGATCCGTGACAAATCCTCCAGCAGCACTGAATGTGCGTTCCGAAAAAACGCTGGATGCAGGACAGGCCAGTAGCTCAATTGCATACTGTGCAAGCTCTGGCCAGTGATCCATCCTCAAGACCCAGTAAGCCAGAGGATTTTCGGTGGGGAAGGTGTCCAAGTCTGACCTTGCCCCTAGATATTCCTGCACCATGTTTATCAGACGCTGGCGATGGTTGCTGGAACCGATCATACTTTGGGGCTGCGGACTAAAGAATTGTCTGAACGCATCGGTCAGACGGCCACCTTCCCCACCGCTCCTTCTTTGACTGGCCGAAGCCTCAGCAACTCGTTGTCCAGGACCAGGAGTTTGTAACCTCCCAGTCTCTGGGAACACATTGCACAGACCTTTCTGCAAGGCCTCCCGGAGTTGTCTCATCCTCTGCTCCCTCTGCGACGGTAACATAAGGTCCGCAACCTTACCCTTGTACCGTGGATCAAGGAGAGTGGCCAGCCAGTAATGGTCCCTCTCCTTGATCCGAAGAATACGAGGATCCTTCCGCAGACTTTGCAGGATCAGGGAGGCCATGCAGCGTAGGTTTGCTGAGGCATTCGCTCCGGAGTCCTCTGGGTCACTAAGGACGACATGATCCGCAGCCACCTCCTCCCAGCCACGTACAAGTCCACTGGTTTCTTGGGACTGTAAATCATCCCTAAAAGACTGCTGCTGATGATGCTGAGTGCCAGCCTCCACCTCCATGCTGACACAATCCTCCTCCTCCTCCTCCTCTTCCTGTGCGATGGGTGGGACAGAAGGAACACTGTCTGGGTAAAGGGGGCCTTGAGAGGCAAGGAAGTCCTCCTCTTCCTGCCTCTGTTCTGCCTCAAGTGCCCTGTCCATTATTCCACGCAGCGTGTGCTCCAACAGGTGGACAAGAGGTACAGTGTCACTGATGCATGCACTGTCACTGCTCACCATCCTCGTGGCCTCCTCAAATGGTGCCAGGACAGTGCATGCATCCCTGATCATGCCCCACTGGCGTGGAGAAAAAAAACCAAGCTCCCCTGACCCTGTCCTGGTGCCGTAGTCGCACAGGTACTCATTGATGGCCCTCTGCTGCATGTGCAGCCACTGCAGCATGGCCAACGTTGAGTTCCACCTGGTGGGCATGTCACATATAAGGCGGTTCTTGGGCAGGTTCAACTCCTTTTGCAGCTCAGCCAGGCGAGCACTGGCATTATAAGATCTGCGGAAATGCACACAGACTTTCCTGGCCTGCCTCAGGACATCCTGTAAGCCCGGGTACCTGCCCAAGAAGCGCTGCACCACCAGGTTAAGGACGTGAGCCACACAGGGCACATGGGTCAGTTGTCCCTGTCGGAGGGCGGAGAGGAGGTTGGTGCCATTGTCGCAAACCACCATTCCTGGCTTAAGCTGGCGTGGCGTCAACCACCTCTCGGCCTGGCCCTGCAGAGCAGACAGGACCTCTGCCCCAGTGTGGCTTCTGTCCCCCAAACACACCAGCGCAAGCACGGCATGGCATCTTTTTGCCTGCGTACTTGCGTAGCCCCGTGAACGGCTACGGAGCACCGCTGGTTCATAGGACAAACCACAGGAAGAGGCCATGGAGGAAGAAGAAGAGGAGGGGGTGGAGGAGAGAGGTGTGTCACAACCAGTAGTAGCATTTTGGAGGCGTGGCGGTGGAACAACCTCCAACACTACTGCACCTTGTCCTGCATCCTTCCCAGCTGCCAAAAGAGTGACCCAATGGGCCGTGAAAGAAAGGTAACGTCCCTGTCCATGCCTGCTGGACCATGAGTCAGCGGTAATATGCACCTTACCGCTGACCGCCCTGTCCAGCGAGGCCAAGACATTGCCTTCCACATGCCGGTAGAGAGCCGGAATAGCCTTCCGTGAGAAAAAGTGGCGTTTGGGAACCTGCCACTGAGGAACCGCACATTGCACAAACTTACGGAAGGGGGCCGAGTCTACCAACTGAAAAGGCAGCAGTTGAAGCGCTAGCAATTTAGCCAAGCTAGCATTCAACCGCTGGGCATGTGGATGGCTGGGAGTGAACTTCTTTCGACGGTCCAGCAGCTGGGGCAGGGAAATTAGCCTGCTAGAATCGGACGTCGGTGTACTGCTAGCAGAGTGGCCGCAAGTACTTGGCTGTGACACACCTAATTCTACACCTTCATTCCTCTCAGTGCATGTTTCAGAGAGGACTGAAGTTATAGTGGGGTTGGAGATCCCAGCTGATGCGGTGCAAGGAGAGGTCCGCTTTGTTCTTTGGTGTGGGTCTTTGAGGTAGGCTTGCCAACGAGCTGCATGGCAGGTCAACATATGTCTGGTCAGGCATGTGGTACCCAAGCAGGTGATGTTTTGGCCACGCGATATACGCTTGAGACATATGTTGCAAACAGCAGCTGTGCGATCTGATGCACTAGCCTCAAAAAAGGCCCACACCAAGGAACTTTTTGCATGACGGGCAGAGGCAGCACCCTGCACAGGCGGAGCTCTGCGGTGTGATTCCATCGGTGTACTGCCCTTACGCTGGCCACCAAAGGGCATCCTGCCTCGTTGGAGATGTGCCTCCTCCTCATCCTCCTCCTCCTCCTCTCTCCTATTAGGCACCCACGTGGAGTCAGTGACCTCATCATCCCCTCCCTCCTCATCACTGGAGCCAATCTGGCAGTATGCTGCAGCTGCTGGAACATGACTGCCAGATTGGTGTCCTTCTTGAGCATCCCCTCTGTCTGCTCTCACCCTACTGCCTTCCTGTAGCTGGGTTTCATCATCAGACCCTTCGAAACGCTGGGCATCCTCCTGGAGCATGTACCCAACACTGTGCTCAAACAGTTCGGGGGACTCCTCAGGAGGAGGACATGGTGGGTCTAGGGAAGGAGTGACTGATGATGAGTCTGACATTGATACCAGGGAAGAGGACGCTTTGGCAGCTGCTTTGCCAGTACCCTGAGCCTGGGTGAGAGAGGATGAGGAGGAGGAGGAGGGCTTGGTCATCCACTCTACCAAGTCTTCGGCATGATGTGGCTCAACATGTCCAGCTGCCGAAAAGAAGGACAAGCGTGTCCCATGGCCATGTGCTGATGACAATGCACCGCGTCCACGACCAGCACTGTTGCCCCCAGACACAGAGCCTGCTTGCCCTCTTTTATTGCCTCCTGACTGTCTGCCTCTCCTTGTTTGCCTTCCAGACATTCTAATAGATGGCCTGCAGGGAGATGGGAAAAAAGCAATAAGGGCTACCTTCAGGTGTCCTTCTCTGTCCCTTTACTTAAGGATTTCTAAATATGGTTGAGGATGATTGCTTTTGCACAGAATAGCACAACGACAATTTCCCTGACTGTCCAAAAAACAAGGATTTCAAAGATGGTTGATGAGGAATGCTTTAGCACACTATAGCACAAGGAGAATTCCCCTCACTTTCCTTCTTTGTCCCTAGAAACAAGGACTCGCACAGTGAAAGAAACTGACACTCTCCCTACCTAGAGTTTTCTGTCCCTAGAAAAAATGTTATTTTAAAGCACACTATAGCACAAGGACAATTCCCCTCACTTTCCTTCTTTGTCCCTAGAAACAAGGACTCGCACAGTGAAAGAAACTGACACTCTCCCTACCTAGAGTTTTCTGTCCCTAGAAAAAATGTTTTTTTAAAGCACACTATAGCACAAGGACAATTCCCCTCACTTTCCTTCTTTGTCCCTAGAAACAAGGACTCGCACAGTGAAAGAAACTGACACTCTCCCTACCTAGAGTTTTCTGTCCCTAGAAAAAATGTTTTTTTAAAGCACACTATAGCACAAGGACAATTCCCCTCACTTTCCTTCTTTGTCCCTAGAAACAAGGACTCGCACAGTGAAAGAAACTGACACTCTCCCTACCTAGAGTTTTCTGTCCCTAGAAAAAATTTTTTTTAAAGCACACTATAGCACAAGGAGAATTCCCCTCACTTTCCTTCTTTGTCCCTAGAAACAAGGACTCGCACAGTGAAAGAAACTGACACTCTCCCTATCTAGAGTTTTCTGTCCCTAGAATTTTTTTTTTTTTAAAGCACACTATAGCACAAGGACAATTCCCCTCACTTTCCTTCTTTGTCCCTAGAAACAAGGACTCGCACAGTGAAAGAAACTGACACTCTCCCTACCTAGAGTTTTCTGTCCCTAGAAAAAATGTTTTTTTAAAGCACACTATAGCACAAGGACAATTCCCCTCACTTTCCTTCTTTGTCCCTAGAAACAAGGACTCGCACAGTGAAAGAAACTGACACTCTCCCTACCTAGAGTTTTCTGTCCCTAGAAAAAATGTTTTTTTAAAGCACACTATAGCACAAGGAGAATTCCCCTCACTTTCCTTCTTTGTCCCTAGAAACAAGGACTCGCACAGTGAAAGAAACTGACACTCTCCCTACCTAGAGTTTTCTGTCCCTAGAAAAAATGTTTTTTTAAAGCACACTATAGCACAAGGACAATTCCCCTCACTTTCCTTCTTTGTCCCTAGAAACAAGGACTCGCACAGTGAAAGAAACTGACACTCTCCCTACCTAGAGTTTTCTGTCCCTAGAAAAAATGTTTTTTTAAAGCACACTATAGCACAAGGACAATTCCCCTCACTTTCCTTCTTTGTCCCTAGAAACAAGGACTCGCACAGTGAAAGAAACTGACACTCTCCCTACCTAGAGTTTTCTGTCCCTAGAAAAAATGTTTTTTTAAAGCACACTATAGCACAAGGACAATTCCCCTCACTTTCCTTCTTTGTCCCTAGAAACAAGGACTCGCACAGTGAAAGAAACTGACACTCTCCCTACCTAGAGTTTTCTGTCCCTAGAAAAAATGTTTTTTTAAAGCACACTATAGCACAAGGACAATTCCCCTCACTTTCCTTCTTTGTCCCTAGAAACAAGGACTCGCACAGTGAAAGAAACTGACACTCTCCCTACCTAGAGTTTTCTGTCCCTAGAAAAAATGTTTTTTTAAAGCACACTATAGCACAAGGAGAATTCCCCTCACTTTCCTTCTTTGTCCCTAGAAACAAGGACTCGCACAGTGAAAGAAACTGACACTCTCCCTACCTAGAGTTTTCTGTCCCTAGAAAAAATGTTTTTTTAAAGCACACTATAGCACAAGGAGAATTCCCCTCACTTTCCTTCTTTGTCCCTAGAAACAAGGACTCGCACAGTGAAAGAAACTGACACTCTCCCTACCTAGAGTTTTCTGTCCCTAGAAAAAATGTTTTTTTAAAGCACACTATAGCACAAGGACAATTCCCCTCACTTTCCTTCTTTGTCCCTAGAAACAAGGACGCGCACAGTGAAAGAAACTGACACTCTCCCTACCTAGAGTTTTCTGTCCCTAGAAAAATGTTTTTTTAAAGCACACTATAGCACAAGGACAATTCCCCTCACTTTCCTTCTTTGTCCCTAGAAACAAGGACTCGCACAGTGAAAGAAACTGACACTCTCCCTACCTAGAGTTTTCTGTCCCTAGAAAAAATGTTTTTTTAAAGCACACTATAGCACAAGGACAATTCCCCTCACTTTCCTTCTTTGTCCCTAGAAACAAGGACTCGCACAGTGAAAGAAACTGACACTCTCCCTACCTAGAGTTTTCTGTCCCTAGAAAAAATGTTTTTTTAAAGCACACTATAGCACAAGGACAATTCCCCTCACTTTCCTTCTTTGTCCCTAGAAACAAGGACTCGCACAGTGAAAGAAACTGACACTCTCCCTACCTAGAGTTTTCTGTCCCTAGAAAAAATGTTTTTTTAAAGCACACTATAGCACAAGGACAATTCCCCTCACTTTCCTTCTTTGTCCCTAGAAACAAGGACTCGCACAGTGAAAGAAACTGACACTCTCCCTACCTAGAGTTTTCTGTTCCTAGAAAAAATGTTTTTTTAAAGCACACTATAGCACAAGGAGAATTCCCCTCACTTTCCTTCTTTGTCCCTAGAAACAAGGACTCGCACAGTGAAAGAAACTGACACTCTCCCTACCTAGAGTTTTCTGTCCCTAGAAAAAATGTTTTTTTAAAGCACACTATAGCACAAGGACAATTCCCCTCACTTTCCTTCTTTGTCCCTAGAAACAAGGACTCGCACAGTGAAAGAAACTGACACTCTCCCTACCTAGAGTTTTCTGTCCCTAGAAAAAATGTTTTTTTAAAGCACACTATAGCACAAGGACAATTCCCCTCACTTTCCTTCTTTGTCCCTAGAAACAAGGACTCGCACAGTGAAAGAAACTGACACTCTCCCTACCTAGAGTTTTCTGTCCCTAGAAAATTTTTTTTTTAAAGCACACTATAGCACAAGGAGAATTCCCCTCACTTTCCTTCTTTGTCCCTAGAAACAAGGACTCGCACAGTGAAAGAAACTGACACTCTCCCTACCTAGAGTTTTCTGTCCCTAGAAAAAATGTTTTTTTAAAGCACACTATAGCACAAGGACAATTCCCCTCACTTTCCTTCTTTGTCCCTAGAAACAAGGACTCGCACAGTGAAAGAAACTGACACTCTCCCTACCTAGAGTTTTCTGTCCCTAGAAAAAATGTTTTTTTAAAGCACACTATAGCACAAGGACAATTCCCCTCACTTTCCTTCTTTGTCCCTAGAAACAAGGACTCGCACAGTGAAAGAAACTGACACTCTCCCTACCTAGAGTTTTCTGTCCCTAGAAAAAATGTTTTTTAAAGCACACTATAGCACAAGGACAATTCCCCTCACTTTCCTTCTTTGTCCCTAGAAACAAGGACTCGCACAGTGAAAGAAACTGACACTCTCCCTACCTAGAGTTTTCTGTCCCTAGAAAAAATGTTTTTTTAAAGCACACTATAGCACAAGGAGAATTCCCCTCACTTTCCTTCTTTGTCCCTAGAAACAAGGACTCGCACAGTGAAAGAAACTGACACTCTCCCTACCTAGAGTTTTCTGTCCCTAGAAAAAATGTTTTTTTAAAGCACACTATAGCACAAGGAGAATTCCCCTCACTTTCCTTCTTTGTCCCTAGAAACAAGGACTCGCACAGTGAAAGAAACTGACACTCTCCCTACCTAGAGTTTTCTGTCCCTAGAAAAAATGTTTTTTTAAAGCACACTATAGCACAAGGACAATTCCCCTCACTTTCCTTCTTTGTCCCTAGAAACAAGGACTCGCACAGTGAAAGAAACTGACACTCTCCCTACCTAGAGTTTTCTGTCCCTAGAAAAAATGTTTTTTTAAAGCACACTATAGCACAAGGAGAATTCCCCTCACTTTCCTTCTTTGTCCCTAGAAACAAGGACTCGCACAGTGAAAGAAACTGACACTCTCCCTACCTAGAGTTTTCTGTCCCTAGAAAAAATGTTTTTTTAAAGCACACTATAGCACAAGGACAATTCCCCTCACTTTCCTTCTTTGTCCCTAGAAACAAGGACTCGCACAGTGAAAGAAACTGACACTCTCCCTACCTAGAGTTTTCTGTCCCTAGAAAAAATGTTTTTTTAAAGCACACTATAGCACAAGGACAATTCCCCTCACTTTCCTTCTTTGTCCCTAGAAACAAGGACTCGCACAGTGAAAGAAACTGACACTCTCCCTACCTAGAGTTTTCTGTCCCTAGAAAAAATGTTTTTTTAAAGCACACTATAGCACAAGGACAATTCCCCTCACTTTCCTTCTTTGTCCCTAGAAACAAGGACTCGCACAGTGAAAGAAACTGACACTCTCCCTACCTAGAGTTTTCTGTTCCTAGAAAAAATGTTTTTTTAAAGCACACTATAGCACAAGGAGAATTCCCCTCACTTTCCTTCTTTGTCCCTAGAAACAAGGACTCGCACAGTGAAAGAAACTGACACTCTCCCTACCTAGAGTTTTCTGTCCCTAGAAAAAATGTTTTTTTAAAGCACACTATAGCACAAGGACAATTCCCCTCACTTTCCTTCTTTGTCCCTAGAAACAAGGACTCGCACAGTGAAAGAAACTGACACTCTCCCTACCTAGAGTTTTCTGTCCCTAGAAAAAATGTTTTTTTAAAGCACACTATAGCACAAGGACAATTCCCCTCACTTTCCTTCTTTGTCCCTAGAAACAAGGACTCGCACAGTGAAAGAAACTGACACTCTCCCTACCTAGAGTTTTCTGTTCCTAGAAAAAATGTTTTTTTAAAGCACACTATAGCACAAGGAGAATTCCCCTCACTTTCCTTCTTTGTCCCTAGAAACAAGGACTCGCACAGTGAAAGAAACTGACACTCTCCCTACCTAGAGTTTTCTGTCCCTAGAAAAAATGTTTTTTTAAAGCACACTATAGCACAAGGACAATTCCCCTCACTTTCCTTCTTTGTCCCTAGAAACAAGGACTCGCACAGTGAAAGAAACTGACACTCTCCCTACCTAGAGTTTTCTGTCCCTAGAAAAAATGTTTTTTTAAAGCACACTATAGCACAAGGACAATTCCCCTCACTTTCCTTCTTTGTCCCTAGAAACAAGGACTCGCACAGTGAAAGAAACTGACACTCTCCCTACCTAGAGTTTTCTGTCCCTAGAAAAAATGTTTTTTTAAAGCACACTATAGCACAAGGACAATTCCCCTCACTTTCCTTCTTTGTCCCTAGAAACAAGGACTCGCACAGTGAAAGAAACTGACACTCTCCCTACCTAGAGTTTTCTGTTCCTAGAAAAAATGTTTTTTTAAAGCACACTATAGCACAAGGAGAATTCCCCTCACTTTCCTTCTTTGTCCCTAGAAACAAGGACTCGCACAGTGAAAGAAACTGACACTCTCCCTACCTAGAGTTTTCTGTCCCTAGAAAAAATGTTTTTTTAAAGCACACTATAGCACAAGGACAATTCCCCTCACTTTCCTTCTTTGTCCCTAGAAACAAGGACTCGCACAGTGAAAGAAACTGACACTCTCCCTACCTAGAGTTTTCTGTCCCTAGAAAAAATGTTTTTTTAAAGCACACTATAGCACAAGGACAATTCCCCTCACTTTCCTTCTTTGTCCCTAGAAACAAGGACTCGCACAGTGAAAGAAACTGACACTCTCCCTACCTAGAGTTTTCTGTCCCTAGAAAATTTTTTTTTTAAAGCACACTATAGCACAAGGAGAATTCCCCTCACTTTCCTTCTTTGTCCCTAGAAACAAGGACTCGCACAGTGAAAGAAACTGACACTCTCCCTACCTAGAGTTTTCTGTCCCTAGAAAAAATGTTTTTTTAAAGCACACTATAGCACAAGGACAATTCCCCTCACTTTCCTTCTTTGTCCCTAGAAACAAGGACTCGCACAGTGAAAGAAACTGACACTCTCCCTACCTAGAGTTTTCTGTCCCTAGAAAAAATGTTTTTTTAAAGCACACTATAGCACAAGGACAATTCCCCTCACTTTCCTTCTTTGTCCCTAGAAACAAGGACTCGCACAGTGAAAGAAACTGACACTCTCCCTACCTAGAGTTTTCTGTCCCTAGAAAAAATGTTTTTTAAAGCACACTATAGCACAAGGACAATTCCCCTCACTTTCCTTCTTTGTCCCTAGAAACAAGGACTCGCACAGTGAAAGAAACTGACACTCTCCCTACCTAGAGTTTTCTGTCCCTAGAAAAAATGTTTTTTTAAAGCACACTATAGCACAAGGAGAATTCCCCTCACTTTCCTTCTTTGTCCCTAGAAACAAGGACTCGCACAGTGAAAGAAACTGACACTCTCCCTACCTAGAGTTTTCTGTCCCTAGAAAAAATGTTTTTTTAAAGCACACTATAGCACAAGGAGAATTCCCCTCACTTTCCTTCTTTGTCCCTAGAAACAAGGACTCGCACAGTGAAAGAAACTGACACTCTCCCTACCTAGAGTTTTCTGTCCCTAGAAAAAATGTTTTTTTAAAGCACACTATAGCACAAGGACAATTCCCCTCACTTTCCTTCTTTGTCCCTAGAAACAAGGACTCGCACAGTGAAAGAAACTGACACTCTCCCTACCTAGAGTTTTCTGTCCCTAGAAAAAATGTTTTTTTAAAGCACACTATAGCACAAGGAGAATTCCCCTCACTTTCCTTCTTTGTCCCTAGAAACAAGGACTCGCACAGTGAAAGAAACTGACACTCTCCCTACCTAGAGTTTTCTGTCCCTAGAAAAAATGTTTTTTTAAAGCACACTATAGCACAAGGACAATTCCCCTCACTTTCCTTCTTTGTCCCTAGAAACAAGGACTCGCACAGTGAAAGAAACTGACACTCTCCCTACCTAGAGTTTTCTGTCCCTAGAAAAAATGTTTTTTTAAAGCACACTATAGCACAAGGACAATTCCCCTCACTTTCCTTCTTTGTCCCTAGAAACAAGGACTCGCACAGTGAAAGAAACTGACACTCTCCCTACCTAGAGTTTTCTGTCCCTAGAAAAAATGTTTTTTTAAAGCACACTATAGCACAAGGACAATTCCCCTCACTTTCCTTCTTTGTCCCTAGAAACAAGGACTCGCACAGTGAAAGAAACTGACACTCTCCCTACCTAGAGTTTTCTGTTCCTAGAAAAAATGTTTTTTTAAAGCACACTATAGCACAAGGAGAATTCCCCTCACTTTCCTTCTTTGTCCCTAGAAACAAGGACTCGCACAGTGAAAGAAACTGACACTCTCCCTACCTAGAGTTTTCTGTCCCTAGAAAAAATGTTTTTTTAAAGCACACTATAGCACAAGGACAATTCCCCTCACTTTCCTTCTTTGTCCCTAGAAACAAGGACTCGCACAGTGAAAGAAACTGACACTCTCCCTACCTAGAGTTTTCTGTCCCTAGAAAAAATGTTTTTTTAAAGCACACTATAGCACAAGGACAATTCCCCTCACTTTCCTTCTTTGTCCCTAGAAACAAGGACTCGCACAGTGAAAGAAACTGACACTCTCCCTACCTAGAGTTTTCTGTCCCTAGAAAAAATGTTTTTTTAAAGCACACTATAGCACAAGGAGAATTCCCCTCACTTTCCTTCTTTGTCCCTAGAAACAAGGACTCGCACAGTGAAAGAAACTGACACTCTCCCTACCTAGAGTTTTCTGTCCCTAGAAAAAATGTTTTTTTAAAGCACACTATAGCACAAGGACAATTCCCCTCACTTTCCTTCTTTGTCCCTAGAAACAAGGACTCGCACAGTGAAAGAAACTGACACTCTCCCTACCTAGAGTTTTCTGTCCCTAGAAAAAATGTTTTTTTAAAGCACACTATAGCACAAGGACAATTCCCCTCACTTTCCTTCTTTGTCCCTAGAAACAAGGACTCGCACAGTGAAAGAAACTGACACTCTCCCTACCTAGAGTTTTCTGTCCCTAGAAAAAATGTTTTTTAAAGCACACTATAGCACAAGGACAATTCCCCTCACTTTCCTTCTTTGTCCCTAGAAACAAGGACTCGCACAGTGAAAGAAACTGACACTCTCCCTACCTAGAGTTTTCTGTCCCTAGAAAAAATGTTTTTTTAAAGCACACTATAGCACAAGGAGAATTCCCCTCACTTTCCTTCTTTGTCCCTAGAAACAAGGACTCGCACAGTGAAAGAAACTGACACTCTCCCTACCTAGAGTTTTCTGTCCCTAGAAAAAATGTTTTTTTAAAGCACACTATAGCACAAGGAGAATTCCCCTCACTTTCCTTCTTTGTCCCTAGAAACAAGGACTCGCACAGTGAAAGAAACTGACACTCTCCCTACCTAGAGTTTTCTGTCCCTAGAAAAAATGTTTTTTTAAAGCACACTATAGCACAAGGAGAATTCCCCTCACTTTCCTTCTTTGTCCCTAGAAACAAGGACTCGCACAGTGAAAGAAACTGACACTCTCCCTACCTAGAGTTTTCTGTCCCTAGAAAAAATGTTTTTTTAAAGCACACTATAGCACAAGGACAATTCCCCTCACTTTCCTTCTTTGTCCCTAGAAACAAGGACTCGCACAGTGAAAGAAACTGACACTCTCCCTACCTAGAGTTTTCTGTCCCTAGAAAAAATGTTTTTTTAAAGCACACTATAGCACAAGGAGAATTCCCCTCACTTTCCTTCTTTGTCCCTAGAAACAAGGACTCGCACAGTGAAAGAAACTGACACTCTCCCTACCTAGAGTTTTCTGTCCCTAGAAAAAATGTTTTTTTAAAGCACACTATAGCACAAGGACAATTCCCCTCACTTTCCTTCTTTGTCCCTAGAAACAAGGACTCGCACAGTGAAAGAAACTGACACTCTCCCTACCTAGAGTTTTCTGTCCCTAGAAAAAATGTTTTTTTAAAGCACACTATAGCACAAGGACAATTCCCCTCACTTTCCTTCTTTGTCCCTAGAAACAAGGACTCGCACAGTGAAAGAAACTGACACTCTCCCTACCTAGAGTTTTCTGTCCCTAGAAAAAATGTTTTTTTAAAGCACACTATAGCACAAGGACAATTCCCCTCACTTTCCTTCTTTGTCCCTAGAAACAAGGACTCGCACAGTGAAAGAAACTGACACTCTCCCTACCTAGAGTTTTCTGTCCCTAGAAAAAATGTTTTTTTAAAGCACACTATAGCACAAGGACAATTCCCCTCACTTTCCTTCTTTGTCCCTAGAAACAAGGACTCGCACAGTGAAAGAAACTGACACTCTCCCTACCTAGAGTTTTCTGTCCGTAGAAAAAATGTTTTTTTAAAGCACACTATAGCACAAGGAGAATTCCCCTCACTTTCCTTCTTTGTCCCTAGAAACAAGGACTCGCACAGTGAAAGAAACTGACACTCTCCCTACCTAGAGTTTTCTGTCCCTAGAAAAAATGTTTTTTTAAAGCACACTATAGCACAAGGACAATTCCCCTCACTTTCCTTCTTTGTCCCTAGAAACAAGGACTCGCACAGTGAAAGAAACTGACACTCTCCCTACCTAGAGTTTTCTGTCCCTAGAAAAATGTTTTTTTAAAGCACACTATAGCACAAGGACAATTCCCCTCACTTTCCTTCTTTGTCCCTAGAAACAAGGACTCGCACAGTGAAAGAAACTGACACTCTCCCTACCTAGAGTTTTCTGTCCCTAGAAAAAATGTTTTTTTAAAGCACACTATAGCACAAGGACAATTCCCCTCACTTTCCTTCTTTGTCCCTAGAAACAAGGACTCGCACAGTGAAAGAAACTGACACTCTCCCTACCTAGAGTTTTCTGTCCCTAGAAAAAATGTTTTTTTAAAGCACACTATAGCACAAGGACAATTCCCCTCACTTTCCTTCTTTGTCCCTAGAAACAAGGACTCGCACAGTGAAAGAAACTGACACTCTCCCTACCTAGAGTTTTCTGTCCCTAGAAAAAATGTTTTTTTAAAGCACACTATAGCACAAGGACAATTCCCCTCACTTTCCTTCTTTGTCCCTAGAAACAAGGACTCGCACAGTGAAAGAAACTGACACTCTCCCTACCTAGAGTTTTCTGTCCCTAGAAAAAATGTTTTTTTAAAGCACACTATAGCACAAGGACAATTCCCCTCACTTTCCTTCTTTGTCCCTAGAAACAAGGACTCGCACAGTGAAAGAAACTGACACTCTCCCTACCTAGAGTTTTCTGTCCCTAGAAAAAATGTTTTTTTAAAGCACACTATAGCACAAGGACAATTCCCCTCACTTTCCTTCTTTGTCCCTAGAAACAAGGACTCGCACAGTGAAAGAAACTGACACTCTCCCTACCTAGAGTTTTCTGTCCCTAGAAAAAAAGTTTTTTTAAAGCACACTATAGCACAAGGAGAATTCCCCTCACTTTCCTTCTTTGTCCCTAGAAACAAGGACTCGCACAGTGAAAGAAACTGACACTCTCCCTACCTAGAGTTTTCTGTCCCTAGAAAAAAAGTTTTTTTAAAGCACACTATAGCACAAGGAGAATTCCCCTCACTTTCCTTCTTTGTCCCTAGAAACAAGGACTCGCACAGTGAAAGAAACTGACACTCTCCCTACCTAGAGTTTTCTGTCCCTAGAAAAAATGTTTTTTTAAAGCACACTATAGCACAAGGACAATTCCCCTCACTTTCCTTCTTTGTCCCTAGAAACAAGGACTCGCACAGTGAAAGAAACTGACACTCTCCCTACCTAGAGTTTTCTGTCCCTAGAAAAAATGTTTTTTTAAAGCACACTATAGCACAAGGACAATTCCCCTCACTTTCCTTCTTTGTCCCTAGAAACAAGGACTCGCACAGTGAAAGAAACTGACACACTCCCTACCTAGAGTTTTCTGTCCCTAGAAAAAATGTTTTTTAAAGCACACTATAGCACAAGGACAATTCCCCTCACTTTCCTTCTTTGTCCCTAGAAACAAGGACTCGCACAGTGAAAGAAACTGACACTCTCCCTACCTAGAGTTTTCTGTCCCTAGAAAAAATGTTTTTTTAAAGCACACTATAGCACAAGGAGAATTCCCCTCACTTTCCTTCTTTGTCCCTAGAAACAAGGACTCGCACAGTGAAAGAAACTGACACTCTCCCTACCTAGAGTTTTCTGTCCCTAGAAAAAATGTTTTTTTAAAGCACACTATAGCACAAGGAGAATTCCCCTCACTTTCCTTCTTTGTCCCTAGAAACAAGGACTCGCACAGTGAAAGAAACTGACACTCTCCCTACCTAGAGTTTTCTGTCCCTAGAAAAAATGTTTTTTTAAAGCACACTATAGCACAAGGAGAATTCCCCTCACTTTCCTTCTTTGTCCCTAGAAACAAGGACTCGCACAGTGAAAGAAACTGACACTCTCCCTACCTAGAGTTTTCTGTCCCTAGAAAAAATGTTTTTTTAAAGCACACTATAGCACAAGGACAATTCCCCTCACTTTCCTTCTTTGTCCCTAGAAACAAGGACTCGCACAGTGAAAGAAACTGACACTCTCCCTACCTAGAGTTTTCTGTCCCTAGAAAAAATGTTTTTTTAAAGCACACTATAGCACAAGGAGAATTCCCCTCACTTTCCTTCTTTGTCCCTAGAAACAAGGACTCGCACAGTGAAAGAAACTGACACTCTCCCTACCTAGAGTTTTCTGTCCCTAGAAAAAATGTTTTTTTAAAGCACACTATAGCACAAGGAGAATTCCCCTCACTTTCCTTCTTTGTCCCTAGAAACAAGGACTCGCACAGTGAAAGAAACTGACACTCTCCCTACCTAGAGTTTTCTGTCCCTAGAAAAAATGTTTTTTTAAAGCACACTATAGCACAAGGACAATTCCCCTCACTTTCCTTCTTTGTCCCTAGAAACAAGGACTCGCACAGTGAAAGAAACTGACACTCTCCCTACCTAGAGTTTTCTGTCCCTAGAAAAATGTTTTTTTAAAGCACACTATAGCACAAGGACAATTCCCCTCACTTTCCTTCTTTGTCCCTAGAAACAAGGACTCGCACAGTGAAAGAAACTGACACTCTCCCTACCTAGAGTTTTCTGTCCCTAGAAAAAATGTTTTTTTAAAGCACACTATAGCACAAGGACAATTCCCCTCACTTTCCTTCTTTGTCCCTAGAAACAAGGACTCGCACAGTGAAAGAAACTGACACTCTCCCTACCTAGAGTTTTCTGTCCCTAGAAAAAATGTTTTTTTAAAGCACACTATAGCACAAGGACAATTCCCCTCACTTTCCTTCTTTGTCCCTAGAAACAAGGACTCGCACAGTGAAAGAAACTGACACTCTCCCTACCTAGAGTTTTCTGTCCCTAGAAAAAATGTTTTTTTAAAGCACACTATAGCACAAGGACAATTCCCCTCACTTTCCTTCTTTGTCCCTAGAAACAAGGACTCGCACAGTGAAAGAAACTGACACTCTCCCTACCTAGAGTTTTCTGTCCCTAGAAAAAATGTTTTTTTAAAGCACACTATAGCACAAGGACAATTCCCCTCACTTTCCTTCTTTGTCCCTAGAAACAAGGACTCGCACAGTGAAAGAAACTGACACTCTCCCTACCTAGAGTTTTCTGTCCCTAGAAAAAATGTTTTTTTAAAGCACACTATAGCACAAGGACAATTCCCCTCACTTTCCTTCTTTGTCCCTAGAAACAAGGACTCGCACAGTGAAAGAAACTGACACTCTCCCTACCTAGAGTTTTCTGTCCCTAGAAAAAAAGTTTTTTTAAAGCACACTATAGCACAAGGAGAATTCCCCTCACTTTCCTTCTTTGTCCCTAGAAACAAGGACTCGCACAGTGAAAGAAACTGACACTCTCCCTACCTAGAGTTTTCTGTCCCTAGAAAAAATGTTTTTTTAAAGCACACTATAGCACAAGGACAATTCCCCTCACTTTCCTTCTTTGTCCCTAGAAACAAGGACTCGCACAGTGAAAGAAACTGACACTCTCCCTACCTAGAGTTTTCTGTCCCTAGAAAAAATGTTTTTTTAAAGCACACTATAGCACAAGGACAATTCCCCTCACTTTCCTTCTTTGTCCCTAGAAACAAGGACTCGCACAGTGAAAGAAACTGACACACTCCCTACCTAGAGTTTTCTGTCCCTAGAAAAAATGTTTTTTAAAGCACACTATAGCACAAGGACAATTCCCCTCACTTTCCTTCTTTGTCCCTAGAAACAAGGACTCGCACAGTGAAAGAAACTGACACTCTCCCTACCTAGAGTTTTCTGTCCCTAGAAAAAATGTTTTTTTAAAGCACACTATAGCACAAGGAGAATTCCCCTCACTTTCCTTCTTTGTCCCTAGAAACAAGGACTCGCACAGTGAAAGAAACTGACACTCTCCCTACCTAGAGTTTTCTGTCCCTAGAAAAAATGTTTTTTTAAAGCACACTATAGCACAAGGAGAATTCCCCTCACTTTCCTTCTTTGTCCCTAGAAACAAGGACTCGCACAGTGAAAGAAACTGACACTCTCCCTACCTAGAGTTTTCTGTCCCTAGAAAAAATGTTTTTTTAAAGCACACTATAGCACAAGGACAATTCCCCTCACTTTCCTTCTTTGTCCCTAGAAACAAGGACTCGCACAGTGAAAGAAACTGACACTCTCCCTACCTAGAGTTTTCTGTCCCTAGAAAAAATGTTTTTTTAAAGCACACTATAGCACAAGGAGAATTCCCCTCACTTTCCTTCTTTGTCCCTAGAAACAAGGACTCGCACAGTGAAAGAAACTGACACTCTCCCTACCTAGAGTTTTCTGTCCCTAGAAAAAATGTTTTTTTAAAGCACACTATAGCACAAGGAGAATTCCCCTCACTTTCCTTCTTTGTCCCTAGAAACAAGGACTCGCACAGTGAAAGAAACTGACACTCTCCCTACCTAGAGTTTTCTGTCCCTAGAAAAAATGTTTTTTTAAAGCACACTATAGCACAAGGAGAATTCCCCTCACTTTCCTTCTTTGTCCCTAGAAACAAGGACTCGCACAGTGAAAGAAACTGACACTCTCCCTACCTAGAGTTTTCTGTCCCTAGAAAAAATGTTTTTTTAAAGCACACTATAGCACAAGGACAATTCCCCTCACTTTCCTTCTTTGTCCCTAGAAACAAGGACTCGCACAGTGAAAGAAACTGACACTCTCCCTACCTAGAGTTTTCTGTCCCTAGAAAAAATGTTTTTTTAAAGCACACTATAGCACAAGGACAATTCCCCTCACTTTCCTTCTTTGTCCCTAGAAACAAGGACTCGCACAGTGAAAGAAACTGACACTCTCCCTACCTAGAGTTTTCTGTCCCTAGAAAAAATGTTTTTTTAAAGCACACTATAGCACAAGGACAATTCCCCTCACTTTCCTTCTTTGTCCCTAGAAACAAGGACTCGCACAGTGAAAGAAACTGACACTCTCCCTACCTAGAGTTTTCTGTCCCTAGAAAAAATGTTTTTTTAAAGCACACTATAGCACAAGGAGAATTCCCCTCACTTTCCTTCTTTGTCCCTAAAAACAAGGACTCGCACAGTGAAAGAAACTGACACTCTCCCTACCTAGAGTTTTCTGTCCCTAGAAAAAATGTTTTTTTAAAGCACACTATAGCACAAGGACAATTCCCCTCACTTTCCTTCTTTGTCCCTAGAAACAAGGACTCGCACAGTGAAAGAAACTGACACTCTCCCTACCTAGAGTTTTCTGTCCCTAGAAAAAATGTTTTTTTAAAGCACACTATAGCACAAGGACAATTCCCCTCACTTTCCTTCTTTGTCCCTAGAAACAAGGACTCGCACAGTGAAAGAAACTGACACTCTCCCTACCTAGAGTTTTCTGTCCCTAGAAAAAATGTTTTTTTAAAGCACACTATAGCACAAGGACAATTCCCCTCACTTTCCTTCTTTGTCCCTAGAAACAAGGACTCGCACAGTGAAAGAAACTGACACTCTCCCTACCTAGAGTTTTCTGTCCCTAGAAAAAATGTTTTTTTAAAGCACACTATAGCACAAGGACAATTCCCCTCACTTTCCTTCTTTGTCCCTAGAAACAAGGACTCGCACAGTGAAAGAAACTGACACACTCCCTACCTAGAGTTTTCTGTCCCTAGAAAAAATGTTTTTTAAAGCACACTATAGCACAAGGACAATTCCCCTCACTTTCCTTCTTTGTCCCTAGAAACAAGGACTCGCACAGTGAAAGAAACTGACACTCTCCCTACCTAGAGTTTTCTGTCCCTAGAAAAAATGTTTTTTTAAAGCACACTATAGCACAAGGAGAATTCCCCTCACTTTCCTTCTTTGTCCCTAGAAACAAGGACTCGCACAGTGAAAGAAACTGACACTCTCCCTACCTAGAGTTTTCTGTCCCTAGAAAAAATGTTTTTTTAAAGCACACTATAGCACAAGGAGAATTCCCCTCACTTTCCTTCTTTGTCCCTAGAAACAAGGACTCGCACAGTGAAAGAAACTGACACTCTCCCTACCTAGAGTTTTCTGTCCCTAGAAAAAATGTTTTTTTAAAGCACACTATAGCACAAGGACAATTCCCCTCACTTTCCTTCTTTGTCCCTAGAAACAAGGACTCGCACAGTGAAAGAAACTGACACTCTCCCTACCTAGAGTTTTCTGTCCCTAGAAAAAATGTTTTTTTAAAGCACACTATAGCACAAGGAGAATTCCCCTCACTTTCCTTCTTTGTCCCTAGAAACAAGGACTCGCACAGTGAAAGAAACTGACACTCTCCCTACCTAGAGTTTTCTGTCCCTAGAAAAAATGTTTTTTTAAAGCACACTATAGCACAAGGAGAATTCCCCTCACTTTCCTTCTTTGTCCCTAGAAACAAGGACTCGCACAGTGAAAGAAACTGACACTCTCCCTACCTAGAGTTTTCTGTCCCTAGAAAAATTTTTTTTTAAAGCACACTATAGCACAAGGACAATTCCCCTCACTTTCCTTCTTTGTCCCTAGAAACAAAGACTCGCACAGTGAAAGAAACTGACACTCTCCCTACCTAGAGTTTTCTGTCCCTAGAAAAATGTTTTTTTAAAGCACACTATAGCACAAGGAGAATTCCCCTCACTTTCCTTCTTTGTCCCTAGAAACAAGGACTCGCACAGTGAAAGAAACTGACACTCTCCCTACCTAGAGTTTTCTGTCCCTAGAAAAAATGTTTTTTTAAAGCACACTATAGCACAAGGACAATTCCCCTCACTTTCCTTCTTTGTCCCTAGAAACAAGGACTCGCACAGTGAAAGAAACTGACACTCTCCCTACCTAGAGTTTTCTGTCCCTAGAAAAAATGTTTTTTTAAAGCACACTATAGCACAAGGAGAATTCCCCTCACTTTCCTTCTTTGTCCCTAGAAACAAGGACTCGCACAGTGAAAGAAACTGACACTCTCCCTACCTAGAGTTTTCTGTCCCTAGAAAAAATGTTTTTTTAAAGCACACTATAGCACAAGGACAATTCCCCTCACTTTCCTTCTTTGTCCCTAGAAACAAGGACTCGCACAGTGAAAGAAACTGACACTCTCCCTACCTAGAGTTTTCTGTCCCTAGAAAAATGTTTTTTTAAAGCACACTATAGCACAAGGAGAATTCCCCTCACTTTCCTTCTTTGTCCCTAGAAACAAGGACTCGCACAGTGAAAGAAACTGACACTCTCCCTACCTAGAGTTTTCTGTCCCTAGAAAAAATGTTTTTTTAAAGCACACTATAGCACAAGGACAATTCCCCTCACTTTCCTTCTTTGTCCCTAGAAACAAGGACTCGCACAGTGAAATAAACTGACACTCTCCCTACCTAGAGTTTTCTGTCCCTAGAAAAAATGTTTTTTTAAAGCACACTATAGCACAAGGACAATTCCCCTCACTTTCCTTCTTTGTCCCTAGAAACAAGGACTCGCACAGTGAAAGAAACTGACACTCTCCCTACCTAGAGTTTTCTGTCCCTAGAAAAAATGTTTTTTTAAAGCACACTATAGCACAAGGACAATTCCCCTCACTTTCCTTCTTTGTCCCTAGAAACAAGGACTCGCACAGTGAAAGAAACTGACACTCTCCCTACCTAGAGTTTTCTGTCCCTAGAAAAAATGTTTTTTTAAAGCACACTATAGCACAAGGAGAATTCCCCTCACTTTCCTTCTTTGTCCCTAGAAACAAGGACTCGCACAGTGAAAGAAACTGACACTCTCCCTACCTAGAGTTTTCTGTCCCTAGAAAAAATGTTTTTTTAAAGCACACTATAGCACAAGGACAATTCCCCTCACTTTCCTTCTTTGTCCCTAGAAACAAGGACTCGCACAGTGAAAGAAACTGACACTCTCCCTACCTAGAGTTTTCTGTCCCTAGAAAAAATGTTTTTTTAAAGCACACTATAGCACAAGGACAATTCCCCTCACTTTCCTTCTTTGTCCCTAGAAACAAGGACTCGCACAGTGAAAGAAACTGACACTCTCCCTACCTAGAGTTTTCTGTCCCTAGAAAAAATGTTTTTTTAAAGCACACTATAGCACAAGGACAATTCCCCTCACTTTCCTTCTTTGTCCCTAGAAACAAGGACTCGCACAGTGAAAGAAACTGACACTCTCCCTACCTAGAGTTTTCTGTCCCTAGAAAAAATGTTTTTTTAAAGCACACTATAGCACAAGGACAATTCCCCTCACTTTCCTTCTTTGTCCCTAGAAACAAGGACTCGCACAGTGAAAGAAACTGACACTCTCCCTACCTAGAGTTTTCTGTCCCTAGAAAAAATGTTTTTTTAAAGCACACTATAGCACAAGGACAATTCCCCTCACTTTCCTTCTTTGTCCCTAGAAACAAGGACGCGCACAGTGAAAGAAACTGACACTCTCCCTACCTAGAGTTTTCTGTCCCTAGAAAAAATGTTTTTTAAAGCACACTATAGCACAAGGACAATTCCCCTCACTTTCCTTCTTTGTCCCTAGAAACAAGGACTCGCACAGTGAAAGAAACTGACTCTCTCCCTACCTAGAGTTTTCTGTCCCTAGAAAAAATGTTTTTTTAAAGCACACTATAGCACAAGGAGAATTCCCCTCACTTTCCTTCTTTGTCCCTAGAAACAAGGACTCGCACAGTGAAAGAAACTGACACTCTCCCTACCTAGAGTTTTCTGTCCCTAGAAAAAATGTTTTTTTAAAGCACACTATAGCACAAGGACAATTCCCCTCACTTTCCTTCTTTGTCCCTAGAAACAAGGACTCGCACAGTGAAAGAAACTGACACTCTCCCTACCTAGAGTTTTCTGTCCCTAGAAAAAATGTTTTTTTAAAGCACACTATAGCACAAGGACAATTCCCCTCACTTTCCTTCTTTGTCCCTAGAAACAAGGACTCGCACAGTGAAAGAAACTGACACTCTCCCTACCTAGAGTTTTCTGTCCCTAGAAAAAATGTTTTTTTAAAGCACACTATAGCACAAGGAGAATTCCCCTCACTTTCCTTCTTTGTCCCTAGAAACAAGGACTCGCACAGTGAAAGAAACTGACACTCTCCCTACCTAGAGTTTTCTGTCCCTAGAAAAAATGTTTTTTTAAAGCACACTATAGCACAAGGACAATTCCCCTCACTTTCCTTCTTTGTCCCTAGAAACAAGGACTCGCACAGTGAAAGAAACTGACACTCTCCCTACCTAGAGTTTTCTGTCCCTAGAAAAAATGTTTTTTTAAAGCACACTATAGCACAAGGACAATTCCCCTCACTTTCCTTCTTTGTCCCTAGAAACAAGGACTCGCACAGTGAAAGAAACTGACACTCTCCCTACCTAGAGTTTTCTGTCCCTAGAAAAAATGTTTTTTTAAAGCACACTATAGCACAAGGACAATTCCCCTCACTTTCCTTCTTTGTCCCTAGAAACAAGGACTCGCACAGTGAAAGAAACTGACACTCTCCCTACCTAGAATTTTCTGTCCCTAGAAAAAATGTTTTTTTAAAGCACACTATAGCACAAGGACAATTCCCCTCACTTTCCTTCTTTGTCCCTAGAAACAAGGACTCGCACAGTGAAAGAAACTGACACTCTCCCTACCTAGAGTTTTCTGTCCCTAGAAAAAATGTTTTTTTAAAGCACACTATAGCACAAGGACAATTCCCCTCACTTTCCTTCTTTGTCCCTAGAAACAAGGACTCGCACAGTGAAAGAAACTGACACTCTCCCTACCTAGAGTTTTCTGTCCCTAGAAAAAATGTTTTTTTAAAGCACACTATAGCACAAGGAGAATTCCCCTCACTTTCCTTCTTTGTTCCTAGAAACAAGGACTCGCACAGTGAAAGAAACTGACACTCTCCCTACCTAGAGTTTTCTGTCCCTAGAAAAAATGTTTTTTTAAAGCACACTATAGCACAAGGACAATTCCCCTCACTTTCCTTCTTTGTCCCTAGAAACAAGGACTCGCACAGTGAAAGAAACTGACACTCTCCCTACCTAGAGTTTTCTGTCCCTAGAAAAAATGTTTTTTTAAAGCACACTATAGCACAAGGACAATTCCCCTCACTTTCCTTCTTTGTCCCTAGAAACAAGGACTCGCACAGTGAAAGAAACTGACACTCTCCCTACCTAGAGTTTTCTGTCCCTAGAAAAAATGTTTTTTTAAAGCACACTATAGCACAAGGACAATTCCCCTCACTTTCCTTCTTTGTCCCTAGAAACAAGGACTCGCACAGTGAAAGAAACTGACACTCTCCCTACCTAGAATTTTCTGTCCCTAGAAAAAATGTTTTTTTAAAGCACACTATAGCACAAGGAGAATTCCCCTCACTTTCCTTCTTTGTCCCTAGAAACAAGGACTCGCACAGTGAAAGAAACTGACACTCTCCCTACCTAGAGTTTTCTGTCCCTAGAAAAAATGTTTTTTTAAAGCACACTATAGCACAAGGACAATTCCCCTCACTTTCCTTCTTTGTCCCTAGAAACAAGGACTCGCACAGTGAAAGAAACTGACACTCTCCCTACCTAGAGTTTTCTGTCCCTAGAAAAAATGTTTTTTTAAAGCACACTATAGCACAAGGAGAATTCCCCTCACTTTCCTTCTTTGTCCCTAGAAACAAGGACTCGCACAGTGAAAGAAACTGACACTCTCCCTACCTAGAGTTTTCTGTCCCTAGAAAAAATGTTTTTTTAAAGCACACTATAGCACAAGGAGAATTCCCCTCACTTTCCTTCTTTGTCCCTAGAAACAAGGACTCGCACAGTGAAAGAAACTGACACTCTCCCTACCTAGAGTTTTCTGTCCCTAGAAAAAATGTTTTTTTAAAGCACACTATAGCACAAGGAGAATTCCCCTCACTTTCCTTCTTTGTCCCTAGAAACAAGGACTCGCACAGTGAAAGAAACTGACACTCTCCCTACCTAGAGTTTTCTGTCCCTAGAAAAAATGTTTTTTTAAAGCACACTATAGCACAAGGAGAATTCCCCTCACTTTCCTTCTTTGTCCCTAGAAACAAGGATTCGCACAGTAAAACACACTGACACTCTCCCTACCTATCCTTCTCTTTCCCTAAACTAAAGGAATCCAGGTTAAGCAAGAAAGAAATAAATGTCACTGTCCCTGCCTATGCTTCTCTTTCCCTGCTCCGGAACACACTACACTAGGCCGCCGTGCTGGCGGCCTTTTATAGTGTGGGGCGTGTACTAAACACCCTCAGCAATAATTGGCCACAGGCATCCTGCCTGTGGCCAATCATTGCTCTCTTCGCTGCCGGCGCTGTGATTGGCCAAGCATGCGGGGTCACAGTGCATGCTTGGCCAATCACAGCGCCTGGATGACACTGCGATGGCGTAGTGAATTGTGGGCCGTTCGCGTCACTCGAATTTGGCGCGACTGGCCCAAATCGTTCGATCTTCGTCGAACGATCGAACAGCCGATGTTCGAGTCGAACGTATGTTCGACTCGAACACAAAGCTCATCCCTACTGTGGACCATCACTGATGTTCTGTGGACCATCACTGATGTACTGTGGACCATCACTGATGTACTGTGGACCATCACTGATGTACTATGGATCATCGCTGATGTACTATGGATCATCACTGAGGTACTATGGATCATCACTGATGTACTATGGATCATCACTGATGTGCTATGGACCATCACTGGTGTACTATGGATCATCACTGGTGTACTATGGATCATCACTGGTGTACTATGGATCATCACTGGTGTACTATGGACCATCCCTGATGTACTGTGGATCATCACTGATGTACTATGGACCATCACTGATGTACTATGGATCATCACTGGTGTACTGTGGACCATCACTGGTGTACTATGAATCATCACTGGTGTACTATGGATCATCACTGGTGTACTATGGATCATCACTGGTGTACTATGGACCATCCCTGATGTACTGTGGATCATCACTGATGTACTATAGATAATCACTGATGTACTATGGGCCATCACTGGTGTACTATGGATCATCACTGATGTACTATGGATCATCACTGATGTACTATGAGCCATCACTGATGTACTATGGATCATCACTGGTGTACTGTGGATCATCACTGATGTACTGTGGACCATCCCTGATGTACTGTGGATCATCACTGATGTACTGTGGATCATCACTGATGTACCGTGGATCATCACTGATGTACCGTGGATCATCACTGATGTACTGTGGACCATCACTGATGTACTATGGATCATCACTGATGTACTGTGGATCATCACTGATGTACCGAGAATCATCACTGATGTACTGTGGATCATCACTGATGTATTGTGGATCATCACTGATGTACTGTGGATCATCACTGATGTACTGTGGACCATCACTGATGTACTGTGGACCATCACTGATGTACTGTGGACCATCACTGATGTACTGTGGACCATCACTGATGTACTGTGGATCATCACTGATGTACTATGGATCATCACAGAGGTACTATGGATCATCACTGATGTACTATGGATCATCACTGATGTACTATGGATCATCACTGATGTACTGTTGATCATCACTGATGTACTGTGGGTCATCACTGATGTACTGTGGGCCATCACGGGTGTACTATGGATCATCAGTGATGTACTATGGATCATCACTGATGTACTATGGATAATCACTGATGTACTATAGATCATCACTGATGTACTGTGGATCATCACTGATGTACTATGGATCATCCCTGGTGTACTATGGATCATCACTGGTGTACTATGGATCATCACTGGTGTACTATGGATCATCACTGATGTACTATGGATCATCACTGATGTACTATGGATCATCACTGATGTACTATAGATCATCACTGATGTACTATGAGCCATCACTGATGTACTATAGATCATCACTGATGTACTATGGATCATCACTGATGTACTATGGATCATCGCTGGTGTACTATGGATCATCGCTGGTGTACTATGGATCATCACTGATGTACTATGGATCATCACAGAGGTACTATGGATCATCACTGATGTACTATGGATCATCACTGATGTACTGTGGATCATCACTGATGTACTGTGGGCCATCACTGATGTACTGTGGGCCATCACGGGTGTACTATGGATCATCAGTGATGTACTATGGATCATCACTGATGTACTATGGATAATCACTGATGTACTATAGATCATCACTGATGTACTGTGGATCATCACTGATGTACTATGGATCATCCCTGGTGTACTATGGATCATCACTGGTGTACTATGGATCATCACTGGTGTACTATGGATCATCACTGATGTACTATGGATCATCACTGATGTACTATAGATCATCACTGATGTACTATGAGCCATCACTGATGTACTATAGATCATCACTGATGTACTATGGATCATCACTGATGTACTATGGATCATCACTGATGTACTATGGATCATCGCTGGTGTACTATGGATCATCGCTCGTGTACTATGGATCATCACTGATGTACTGTGGATCATCCCTGGTGTACTATGGATCATCACTGGTGTACTATGGATCATCACTGGTGTACTATGGATCATCACTGGTGTACTATGGATCATCACTGATGTACTATGGATCATCACTGATGTACTATGGATCATCACTGATGTACTATGGATCATCACTGATGAACTATAGATCATCACTGATGTACTATGGATCATCACTGATGTACTATGGATCATCACTGATGTACTATGGATCATCGCTGGTGTACTATGGATTATCACTGATGTACTGTGGATCATCACTGATGTACTATGGATCATCACTGATGTACTATGGGCCATCACTGATGTACTGTGGATCATCACTGGTGTACTATGGATCATCACTGATGTACTATGGATCATCACTGATGTACTATGGATCATCACTGGTGTACTATGGATCATCACTGATGTACTGTGGATCATCACTGATGTACTGTGGATCATCACTGATGTACTATAGATCATGACTGATGTACTGTGGATCATCACTGATGTACTGTGGATCATCACTGGTGTACTATAGATCATCCCTGATGTACTATGGACCATCCCTGATGTACTGTGGATGATCACTGATGTACTGTGGATCATCACTGATGTACTGTGGGCCATCACTGATGTACTGTGGACCATCACTGATGTACTGTGGACCATCACTGATGTACTATGGATCATCACTGATGTACTATGGATCATCACTGAGGTACTATGGATCATCACTGAGGTACTATGAATCATCACTGATGTACTATGGACCATCACTGGTGTACTATGGATCATCACTGGTGTACTATGGATCATCACTGGTATACTGTGGACCATCACTGTTGTACGGTGGATCATCACTGATGTACTATGGACCATCACTGGTGTACTATGGACCATCCCTGATGTACTGTGGATCATCACTGATGTACTCTGGATCATCACTGATGTATTATAGATCATCACTGATGTACTATGGGCCATCACTGGTGTACTATGGGCCATCACTGGTGTACTATGGGCCATCACTGGTGTACTGTGGATCATCACTGATGTACTATGGACCATCCCTGATGTACTCTGGACCATCCCTGATGTTCTGTGGATCATCACTGATGTTCTGTGGATCATCACTGATGTACTATAGATCATCACTGATGTACTATAGATCATTACTGATGTACTGTGGATCATCACTGGTGTACTATGGATCATCCCTGGTGTACTATGGATCATCACTGGTGTACTGTGGATCATCACTGATGTACTATGGACCATCCCTGATGTACTCTGGACCATCCTTGATGTTCTGTGGATCATCACTGATGTTCTGTGGATTATCACTGATGTACTATAGATCATCGCTGATGTACTATAGATCATTACTGATGTACTGTGGATCATCACTGGTGTACTATGGATCATCACTGATGTACTGTGGATCATCACTGATGTACCGAGAATCATCACTGATGTACTGTGGATCATCACTGATGTATTGTGGATCATCACTGATGTACTGTGGACCATCACTGATGTACTGTGGACCATCACAGATGTACTGTGGACCATCACTGATGTACTGTGGACCATCACTGATGTACTGTGGATCATCACTGATGTACTATGGATCATCACAGAGGTATTATGGATCATCACTGATGTACTATGGATCATCACTGATGTACTGTGGATCATCACTGATGTACTGTGGGCCATCACTGATGTACTGTGGGCCATCACGGGTGTACTATGGATCATCAGTGATGTACTATGGATCATCACTGATGTACTATGGATAATCACTGATGTACTATAGATCATCACTGATGTACTGTGGATCATCACTGATGTACTATGGATCATCCCTGGTGTACTATGGATCATCACTGGTGTACTATGGATCATCACTGGTGTACTATGGATCATCACTGATGTACTATGGATCATCACTGATGTACTATGGATCATCACTGATGTACTATAGATCATCACTGATGTACTATGAGCCATCACTGATGTACTATAGATCATCACTGATGTACTATGGATCATCACTGATGTACTATGGATCATCACTGATGTACTATGGATCATCGCTGGTGTACTATGGATCATCGCTGGTGTACTATGGATCATCAATGATGTACTATGGATCATCACAGAGGTACTATGGATCATCACTGATGTACTATGGATCATCACTGATGTACTGTGGATCATCACTGATGTACTGTGGGCCATCACTGATGTACTGTGGGCCATCACGGGTGTACTATGGATCATCAGTGATGTACTATGGATCATCACTGATGTACTATGGATAATCACTGATGTACTATAGATCATCACTGATGTACTGTGGATCATCACTGATGTACTATGGATCATCCCTGGTGTACTATGGATCATCACTGGTGTACTATGGATCATCACTGGTGTACTATGGATCATCACTGATGTACTATGGATCATCACTGATGTACTATGGATCGTCACTGATGTACTATAGATCATCACTGATGTACTATGAGCCATCACTGATGTACTATAGATCATCACTGATGTACTATGGATCATCACTGATGTACTATGGATCATCACTGATGTACTATGGATCATCGCTGGTGTACTATGGATCATCACTGGTGTACTATGGATCATCACTGATGTACTGTGGATCATCCCTGGTGTACTATGGATCATCACTGATGTACTATGGATCATCACTGATGAACTATAGATCATCACTGATGTACTATGGATCATCACTGATGTACTATGGATCATCACTGATGTACTATGGATCATCACTGATGTACTATGGATCATCGCTGGTGTACTATGGATTATCACTGATGTACTGTGGATCATCACTGATGTACTATGGATCATCACTGATGTACTATGGGCCATCACTGATGTACTGTGGATCATCACTGGTGTACTATGGATCATCACTGGTGTACTATGGATCATCACTGATGTACTATGGATCATCACTGATGTACTATGGATCATCACTGGTGTACTATGGATCATCACTGATGTACTGTGGATCATCACTGATGTACTATAGATCATCACTGATGTACTGTGGATCATCACTGATGTACTGTGGATCATCACTGGTGTACTATAGATCATCCCTGATGTACTATGGACCATCCCTGATGTACTGTGGATGATCACTGATGTACTGTGGATCATCACTGATGTACTGTGGACCATCACTGATGTACTGTGGACCATCACTGATGTACTATGGACCATCACTGGTGTACTATGGATCATCACTGGTGTACTATGGATCATCACTGGTGTACTATGGATCATCACTGGTGTACTATGGACCATCCCTGATGTACTGTGGATCATCACTGATGTACTATGGACCATCACTGATGTACTATGGATCATCACTGGTGTACTGTGGACCATCACTGGTGTACTATGAATCATCACTGGTGTACTATGGATCATCACTGGTGTACTATGGATCATCACTGGTGTACTATGGACCATCCCTGATGTACTGTGGATCATCACTGATGTACTATAGATAATCACTGATGTACTATGGGCCATCACTGGTGTACTATGGATCATCACTGATGTACTATGGATCATCACTGATGTACTATGAGCCATCACTGATGTACTATGGATCATCACTGGTGTACTGTGGATCATCACTGATGTACTGTGGACCATCCCTGATGTACTGTGGATCATTACTGATGTACTGTGGATCATCACTGATGTACCGTGGATCATCACTGATGTACCGTGGATCATCACTGATGTACTGTGGACCATCACTGATGTACTATGGATCATCACTGATGTACTGTGGATCATCACTGATGTACTGAGAATCATCACTGATGTACTGTGGATCATCACTGATGTATTGTGGATCAACACTGATGTACTGTGGATCATCACTGATGTACTGTGGATCATCACTGATGTACTATAGATAATCACTGATGTACTGTGGATCATCACTGGTGTACTGTGGATTATCACTGATGTACTGTGAACCATCACTGATGTACTGTGGATTATCACTGATGTACTGTGGATCATCACTGATGTACTGTGGACCATCACTGATGTTCTGTGGACCATCACTGATGTACTGTGGACCATCACTGATGTACTGTGGACCATCACTGATGTACTATGGATCATCGCTGATGTACTATGGATCATCACTGAGGTACTATGGATCATCACTGATGTACTATGGATCATCACTGATGTACTATGGACCATCACTGGTGTACTATGGATCATCACTGGTGTACTATGGATCATCACTGATGTACTATGAGCCATCACTGATGTACTATGGATCATCACTGGTGTACTGTGGATCATCACTGATGTACTGTGGACCATCCCTGATGTACTGTGGATCATCACTGATGTACTGTGGATCATCACTGATGTACCGTGGATCATCACTGATGTACCGTGGATCATCACTGATGTACTGTGGACCATCACTGATGTACTATGGATCATCACTGATGTACTGTGGATCATCACTGATGTACTGAGAATCATCACTGATGTACTGTGGATCATCACTGATGTATTGTGGATCAACACTGATGTACTGTGGATCATCACTGATGTACTGTGGATCATCACTGATGTACTATAGATAATCACTGATGTACTGTGGATCATCACTGGTGTACTGTGGATTATCACTGATGTACTGTGAACCATCACTGATGTACTGTGGATTATCACTGATGTACTGTGGATCATCACTGATGTACTGTGGACCATCACTGATGTTCTGTGGACCATCACTGATGTACTGTGGACCATCACTGATGTACTGTGGACCATCACTGATGTACTATGGATCATCGCTGATGTACTATGGATCATCACTGAGGTACTATGGATCATCACTGATGTACTATGGATCATCACTGATGTACTATGGACCATCACTGGTGTACTATGGATCATCACTGGTGTACTATGGATCATCACTGGTGTACTATGGATCATCACTGGTGTACTATGGACCATCCCTGATGTACTGTGGATCATCACTGATGTACTATGGACCATCACTGATGTACTATGGATCATCACTGGTGTACTGTGGACCATCACTGGTGTACTATGAATCATCACTGGTGTACTATGGATCATCACTGGTGTACTATGGATCATCACTGGCGTACTATGGACCATCCCTGATGTACTGTGGATCATCACTGATGTACTATAGATAATCACTGATGTACTATGGGCCATCACTGGTGTACTATGGATCATCACTGATGTACTATGAGCCATCACTGATGTACTATGGATCATCACTGGTGTACTGTGGATCATCACTGATGTACTGTGGATCATCACTGATGTACTGTGGATCATCACTGATGTACCGTGGATCATCACTGATGTACCGAGAATCATCACTGATGTACTGTGGATCATCACTGATGTATTGTGGATCATCCCTGGTGTACTATGGATCATCACTGGTGTACTATGGATCATCACTGGTGTACTATGGATCATCACTGATGTACTATGGATCATCACTGATGTACTATGGATCATCACTGATGTACTATAGATCATCACTGATGTACTATGAGCCATCACTGATGTACTATAGATCATCACTGATGTACTATGGATCATCACTGATGTACTATGGATCATCACTGATGTACTATGGATCATCGCTGGTGTACTATGGATCATCACTGGTGTACTATGGATCATCACTGATGTACTGTGGATCATCCCTGGTGTACTATGGATCATCACTGGTGTACTATGGATCATCACTGGTGTAGTATGGATCATCACTGGTGTACTATGGATCATCACTGATGTACTATGGATCATCACTGATGTACTATGGATCATCACTGATGTACTATGGATCATCACTGATGAACTATAGATCATCACTGATGTACTATGGATCATCACTGATGTACTATGGATCATCACTGATGTACTATGGATCATCACTGATGTACTATGGATCATCGCTGGTGTACTATGGATTATCACTGATGTACTGTGGATCATCACTGATGTACTATGGATCATCACTGATGTACTATGGATCATCACTGATGTACTATAGATCATCACTGATGTACTATGAGCCATCACTGATGTACTATAGATCATCACTGATGTACTATGGATCATCACTGATGTACTATGGATCATCGCTGGTGTACTATGGATCATCGCTGGTGTACTATGGATCATCACTGATGTACTATGGATCATCACAGAGGTACTATGGATCATCACTGATGTACTATGGATCATCACTGATGTACTGTGGATCATCACTGATGTACTGTGGGCCATCACTGATGTACTGTGGGCCATCACGGGTGTACTATGGATCATCAGTGATGTACTATGGATCATCACTGATGTACTATGGATAATCACTGATGTACTATAGATCATCACTGATGTACTGTGGATCATCACTGATGTACTATGGATCATCCCTGGTGTACTATGGATCATCACTGGTGTACTATGGATCATCACTGGTGTACTATGGATCATCACTGATGTACTATGGATCATCACTGATGTACTATAGATCATCACTGATGTACTATGAGCCATCACTGATGTACTATAGATCATCACTGATGTACTATGGATCATCACTGATGTACTATGGATCATCGCTGGTGTACTATGGATCATCGCTGGTGTACTATGGATCATCACTGATGTACTGTGGATCATCCCTGGTGTACTATGGATCATCACTGGTGTACTATGGATCATCACTGGTGTACTATGGATCATCACTGATGTACTATGGATCATCACTGATGTACTATGGATCATCACTGATGTACTATGGATCATCACTGATGAACTATAGATCATCACTGATGTACTATGGATCATCACTGATGTACTATGGATCATCACTGATGTACTATGGATCATCGCTGGTGTACTATGGATTATCACTGATGTACTGTGGATCATCACTGATGTACTATGGATCATCACTGATGTACTATGGGCCATCACTGATGTACTGTGGATCATCACTGGTGTACTATGGATCATCACTGATGTACTATGGATCATCACTGATGTACTATGGATCATCACTGGTGTACTATGGATCATCACTGATGTACTGTGGATCATCACTGATGTACTGTGGATCATCACTGATGTACTATAGATCATGACTGATGTACTGTGGATCATCACTGATGTACTGTGGATCATCACTGGTGTACTATAGATCATCCCTGATGTACTATGGACCATCCCTGATGTACTGTGGATGATCACTGATGTACTGTGGATCATCACTGATGTACTGTGGACCATCACTGATGTACTGTGGACCATCACTGATGTACTGTGGACCATCACTGATGTACTATGGATCATCACTGATGTACTATGGATCATCACTGAGGTACTATGGATCATCACTGAGGTACTATGAATCATCACTGATGTACTATGGACCATCACTGGTGTACTATGGATCATCACTGGTGTACTATGGATCATCACTGGTATACTGTGGACCATCACTGATGTACTGTGGATCATCACTGATGTACTATGGACCATCACTGGTGTACTATGGACCATCCCTGATGTACTGTGGATCATCACTGATGTACTCTGGATCATCACTGATGTATTATAGATCATCACTGATGTACTATGGGCCATCACTGGTGTACTATGGGCCATCACTGGTGTACTATGGGCCATCACTGGTGTACTGTGGATCATCACTGATGTACTATGGACCATCCCTGATGTACTCTGGACCATCCCTGATGTTCTGTGGATCATCACTGATGTTCTGTGGATCATCACTGATGTACTATAGATCATCACTGATGTACTATAGATCATTACTGATGTACTGTGGATCATCACTGGTGTACTATGGATCATCCCTGGTGTACTATGGATCATCACTGGTGTACTGTGGATCATCACTGATGTACTATGGACCATCCCTGATGTACTCTGGACCATCCTTGATGTTCTGTGGATCATCACTGATGTTCTGTGGATCATCACTGATGTACTATAGATCATCACTGATGTACTATAGATCATTACTGATGTACTGTGGATCATCACTGGTGTACTATGGATCATCACTGATGTACTGTGGATCATCACTGATGTACCGAGAATCATCACTGATGTACTGTGGATCATCACTGATGTATTGTGGATCATCACTGATGTACTGTGGACCATCACTGATGTACTGTGGACCATCACAGATGTACTGTTGACCATCACTGATGTACTGTGGACCATCACTGATGTACTGTGGATCATCACTGATGTACTATGGATCATCACAGAGGTATTATGGATCATCACTGATGTACTATGGATCATCACTGATGTACTGTGGATCATCACTGATGTACTGTGGGCCATCACTGATGTACTGTGGGCCATCACGGGTGTACTATGGATCATCAGTGATGTACTATGGATCATCACTGATGTACTATGGATAATCACTGATGTACTATAGATCATCACTGATGTACTGTGGATCATCACTGATGTACTATGGATCATCCCTGGTGTACTATGGATCATCACTGGTGTACTATGGATCATCACTGGTGTACTATGGATCATCACTGATGTACTATGGATCATCACTGATGTACTATGGATCATCACTGATGTACTATAGATCATCACTGATGTACTATGAGCCATCACTGATGTACTATAGATCATCACTGATGTACTATGGATCATCACTGATGTACTATGGATCATCACTGATGTACTATGGATCATCGCTGGTGTACTATGGATCATCGCTGGTGTACTATGGATCATCAATGATGTACTATGGATCATCACAGAGGTACTATGGATCATCACTGATGTACTATGGATCATCACTGATGTACTGTGGATCATCACTGATGTACTGTGGGCCATCACTGATGTACTGTGGGCCATCACGGGTGTACTATGGATCATCAGTGATGTACTATGGATCATCACTGATGTACTATGGATAATCACTGATGTACTATAGATCATCACTGATGTACTGTGGATCATCACTGATGTACTATGGATCATCCCTGGTGTACTATGGATCATCACTGGTGTACTATGGATCATCACTGATGTACTATGGATCATCACTGATGTACTATGGATCGTCACTGATGTACTATAGATCATCACTGATGTACTATGAGCCATCACTGATGTACTATAGATCATCACTGATGTACTATGGATCATCACTGATGTACTATGGATCATCACTGATGTACTATGGATCATCGCTGGTGTACTATGGATCATCACTGGTGTACTATGGATCATCACTGATGTACTGTGGATCATCCCTGGTGTACTATGGATCATCACTGGTGTACTATGGATCATCACTGGTGTACTATGGATCATCACTGATGTACTATGGATCATCACTGATGTACTATGGATCATCACTGATGAACTATAGATCATCACTGATGTACTATGGATCATCACTGATGTACTATGGATCATCACTGATGTACTATGGATCATCACTGATGTACTATGGATCATCGCTGGTGTACTATGGATTATCACTGATGTACTGTGGATTATCACTGATGTACTATGGATCATCACTGATGTACTATGGGCCATCACTGATGTACTGTGGATCATCACTGGTGTACTATGGATCATCACTGGTGTACTATGGATCATCACTGATGTACTATGGATCATCACTGATGTACTATGGATCATCACTGGTGTACTATGGATCATCACTGATGTACTGTGGATCATCACTGATGTACTATAGATCATCACTGATGTACTGTGGATCATCACTGATGTACTGTGGATCATCACTGGTGTACTATAGATCATCCCTGATGTACTATGGACCATCCCTGATGTACTGTGGATGATCACTGATGTACTGTGGATCATCACTGATGTACTGTGGACCATCACTGATGTACTGTGGACCATCACTGATGTACTATGGACCATCACTGGTGTACTATGGATCATCACTGGTGTACTATGGATCATCACTGGTGTACTATGGATCATCACTGGTGTACTATGGACCATCCCTGATGTACTGTGGATCATCACTGATGTACTATGGACCATCACTGATGTACTATGGATCATCACTGGTGTACTGTGGACCATCACTGGTGTACTATGAATCATCACTGGTGTACTATGGATCATCACTGGTGTACTATGGATCATCACTGGTGTACTATGGACCATCCCTGATGTACTGTGGATCATCACTGATGTACTATAGATAATCACTGATGTACTATGGGCCATCACTGGTGTACTATGGATCATCACTGATGTACTATGGATCATCACTGATGTACTATGAGCCATCACTGATGTACTATGGATCATCACTGGTGTACTGTGGATCATCACTGATGTACTGTGGACCATCCCTGATGTACTGTGGATCATCACTGATGTACTGTGGATCATCACTGATGTACCGTGGATCATCACTGATGTACCGTGGATCATCACTGATGTACTGTGGACCATCACTGATGTACTATGGATCATCACTGATGTACTGTGGATCATCACTGATGTACTGAGAATCATCACTGATGTACTGTGGATCATCACTGATGTATTGTGGATCAACACTGATGTACTGTGGATCATCACTGATGTACTGTGGATCATCACTGATGTACTATAGATCATCACTGATGTACTGTGGATCATCACTGGTGTACTGTGGATTATCACTGATGTACTGTGAACCATCACTGATGTACTGTGGATTATCACTGATGTACTGTGGATCATCACTGATGTACTGTGGACCATCACTGATGTTCTGTGGACCATCACTGATGTACTGTGGACCATCACTGATGTACTGTGGACCATCACTGATGTACTATGGATCATCGCTGATGTACTATGGATCATCACTGAGGTACTATGGATCATCACTGATGTACTATGGATCATCACTGATGTACTATGGACCATCACTGGTGTACTATGGATCATCACTGGTGTACTATGGATCATCACTGGTGTACTATGGATCATCACTGGTGTACTATGGACCATCCCTGATGTACTGTGGATCATCACTGATGTAATATGGACCATCACTGATGTACTATGGATCATCACTGGTGTACTGTGGACCATCACTGGTGTACTATGAATCATCACTGGTGTACTATGGATCATCACTGGTGTACTATGGATCATCACTGGCGTACTATGGACCATCCCTGATGTACTGTGGATCATCACTGATGTACTATAGATAATCACTGATGTACTATGGGCCATCACTGGTGTACTATGGATCATCACTGATGTACTATGAGCCATCACTGATGTACTATGGATCATCACTGGTGTACTGTGGATCATCACTGATGTACTGTGGATCATCACTGATGTACTGTGGATCATCACTGATGTACCGTGGATCATCACTGATGTACCGTGGATCATCACTGATGTACCGAGAATCATCACTGATGTACTGTGGATCATCACTGATGTATTGTGGATCATCCCTGGTGTACTATGGATCATCACTGGTGTACTATGGATCATCACTGGTGTACTATGGATCATCACTGATGTACTATGGATCATCACTGATGTACTATGGATCATCACTGATGTACTATAGATCATCACTGATGTACTATGAGCCATCACTGATGTACTATAGATCATCACTGATGTACTATGGATCATCACTGATGTACTATGGATCATCACTGATGTACTATGGATCATCGCTGGTGTACTATGGATCATCACTGGTGTACTATGGATCATCACTGATGTACTGTGGATCATCCCTGGTGTACTATGGATCATCACTGGTGTACTATGGATCATCACTGTTGTAGTATGGATCATCACTGGTGTACTACTGATCATCACTGATGTACTATGGATCATCACTGATGTACTATGGATCATCACTGATGTACTATGGATCATCACTGATGAACTATAGATCATCACTGATGTACTATGGCTCATCACTGATGTACTATGGATCATCACTGATGTACTATGGATCATCACTGATGTACTATGGATCATCGCTGGTGTACTATGGATTATCACTGATGTACTGTGGATCATCACTGATGTACTATGGATCATCACTGATGTACTATGGGACATCACTGATGTACTGTGGATCATCACTGGTGTACTATGGATCATCACTGGTGTACTATGGATCATCACTGATGTACTATGGATCATCACTGATGTACTATGGATCATCACTGGTGTACTATGGATCATCACTGATGTACTGTGGATCATCACTGATGTACTGTGGATCATCACTGATGTACTATAGATCATCACTGATGTACTGTGGATCATCACTGATGTACTGTGGATCATCACTGGTGTACTATAGATCATCCCTGATGTACTATGGACCATCCCTGATGTACTGTGGATGATCACTGATGTACTGTGGATCATCACTGATGTACTGTGGACCATCACTGATGTACTGTGGACCATCACTGATGTACTATGGACCATCACTGGTGTACTATGGATCATCACTGGTGTACTATGGATCATCACTGGTGTACTATGGATCATCACTGGTGTACTATGGACCATCCCTGATGTACTGTGGATCATCACTGATGTACTATGGACCATCACTGATGTACTATGGATCATCACTGGTGTACTGTGGACCATCACTGGTGTACTATGAATCATCACTGGTGTACTATGGATCATCACTGGTGTACTATGGATCATCACTGGTGTACTATGGACCATCCCTGATGTACTGTGGATCATCACTGATGTACTATAGATAATCACTGATGTACTATGGGCCATCACTGGTGTACTATGGATCATCACTGATGTACTATGGATCATCACTGATGTACTATGAGCCATCACTGATGTACTATGGATCATCACTGGTGTACTGTGGATCATCACTGATGTACTGTGGACCATCCCTGATGTACTGTGGATCATCACTGATGTACTGTGGATCATCACTGATGTACCGTGGATCATCACTGGTGTACCGTGGATCATCACTGATGTACTGTGGACCATCACTGATGTACTATGGATCATCACTGATGTACTGTGGATCATCACTGATGTACTGAGAATCATCACTGATGTACTGTGGATCATCACTGATGTATTGTGGATCAACACTGATGTACTGTGGATCATCACTGATGTACTGTGGATCATCACTGATGTACTATAGATCATCACTGATGTACTGTGGATCATCACTGGTGTACTGTGGATTATCACTGATGTACTGTGAACCATCACTGATGTACTGTGGATTATCACTGATGTACTGTGGATCATCACTGATGTACTGTGGACCATCACTGATGTTCTGTGGACCATCACTGATGTACTGTGGACCATCACTGATGTACTGTGGACCATCACTGATGTACTATGGATCATCGCTGATGTACTATGGATCATCGCTGAGGTACTATGGATCATCACTGATGTACTATGGATCATCACTGATGTACTATGGACCATCACTGGTGTACTATGGATCATCACTGGTGTACTATGGATCATCACTGGTGTACTATGGATCATCACTGGTGTACTATGGACCATCCCTGATGTACTGTGGATCATCACTGATGTACTATGGACCATCACTGATGTACTATGGATCATCACTGGTGTACTGTGGACCATCACTGGTGTACTATGAATCATCACTGGGGTACTATGGATCATCACTGGTGTACTATGGATCATCACTGGTGTACTATGGACCATCCCTGATGTACTGTGGATCATCACTGATGTACTATAGATAATCACTGATGTACTATGGGCCATCACTGGTGTACTATGGATCATCACTGATGTACTATGGATCATCACTGATGTACTATGAGCCATCACTGATGTACTATGGATCATCACTGGTGTACTGTGGATCATCACTGATGTACTGTGGATCATCACTGATGTACTGTGGATCATCACTGATGTACCGTGGATCATCACTGATGTACCGTGGATCATCACTGATGTACTGTTGACCATCACTGATGTACTATGGATCATCACTGATGTACCGAGAATCATCACTGATGTACTGTGGATCATCACTGATGTATAGTGGATCATCACTGGTGTACTATGGGCCATCACTGATGTACAATGAATCATCAATGATGTACTGTGGATCATCACTGATGTACTGTGGATCATCACTGATGTACTATGGATCATCACTGGTGTACTATGGACCATCCCTGATGTACTGTGGATCATCACTGATGTACTATAGTTCATCACTGATGTACTATGGATTATCACTGATGTACTATGGGCCATCACTGGTGTACTGTGGATCATCACTGATGTACTATGGATCATCACTGGTGTACTGTGGATCATCACTGATGTACTATGGATCATCACTGATGTACTGTGGATCATCACTGATGTACTGTGGATCATCACTGATGTACTATAGATCATCACTGATGTACTGTGGATCATCACTGATGTACTGTGGATCATCACTGGTGTACTGTGGATTATCACTGATGTACTGTGAACCATCACTGATGTACTGTGGATTATCACTGATGTACTGTGGATCATCACTGATGTACTGTGGACCATCACTGATGTTCTGTGGACCATCACTGATGTACTGTGGACCATCACTGATGTACTGTGGACCATCACTGATGTACTATGGATCATCGCTGATGTACTATGGATCATCACTGAGGTACTATGGATCATCACTGATGTACTATGGATCATCACTGATGTACTATGGACCATCACTGGTGTACTATGGATCATCACTGGTGTACTATGGATCATCACTGGTGTACTATGGACCATCCCTGATGTACTGTGGATCATCACTGATGTACTATGGACCATCACTGATGTACTATGGATCATCACTGGTGTACTGTGGACCATCACTGGTGTACTATGAATCATCACTGGTGTACTATGGATCATCACTGGTGTACTATGGATCATCACTGGTGTACTATGGACCATCCCTGATGTACTGTGGATCATCACTGATGTACTATAGATAATCACTGATGTACTATGGGCCATCACTGGTGTACTATGGATCATCACTGATGTACTATGGATCATCACTGATGTACTATGAGCCATCACTGATGTACTATGGATCATCACTGGTGTACTGTGGATCATCACTGATGTACTGTGGACCATCCCTGATGTACTGTGGATCATCACTGATGTACTGTGGATCATCACTGATGTACCGTGGATCATCACTGATGTACCGTGGATCATCACTGATGTACTGTGGACCATCACTGATGTACTATGGATCATCACTGATGTACTGTGGATCATCACTGATGTACCGAGAATCATCACTGATGTACTGTGGATCATCACTGATGTATTGTGGATCATCACTGATGTACTGTGGATCATCACTGATGTACTGTGGACCATCACTGATGTACTGTGGACCATCACTGATGTACTGTGGATCATCACTGATGTACTATGGACCATCACTGGTGTACTATGGACCATCCATGATGTACTGTGGATCATCACTGATGTACTCTGGATCATCACTGATGTACTATAGATCATCACTGATGTACTATGGGCCATCACTGGTGTACTATGGGCCATCACTGGTGTACTATGGGCCATCACTGGTGTACTGTGGATCATCACTGATGTACTATGGACCATCCCTGATGTACTCTGGACCATCCCTGATGTTCTGTGGATCATCACTGATGTTCTGTGGATCATCACTGATGTACTATAGATCATCACTGATGTACTATAGATCATTACTGATGTACTGTGGATCATCACTGGTGTACTATGGATCATCCCTGGTGTACTATGGATCATCACTGGTGTACTGTGGATCATCACTGATGTACTTTGGACCATCCCTGATGTACTCTGGACCATCCCTGATGTTCTGTGGATCATCACTGATGTTCTGTGGATCATCACTGATGTACTATAGATCATCACTGATGTACTATAGATCATTACTGATGTACTGTGGATCATCACTGGTGTACTATGGATCATCACTGATGTACTGTGGATCATCACTGATGTACCGAGAATCATCACTGATGTACTGTGGATCATCACTGATGTATTGTGGATCATCACTGATGTACTGTGGATCATCACTGATGTACTGTGGACTATCACTGATGTGCTGTGGACCATCACTGATGTACTGTGGACCATCACTGATGTACTGTGGACCATCACTGATGTACTGTGGATCATCACTGATGTACTATGGATCATCACAGAGGTATTATGGATCATCACTGATGTACTATGGATCATCACTGATGTACTGTGGATCATCACTGATGTACTGTGGGCCATCACTGATGTACTGTGGGCCATCACAGGTGTACTATGGATCATCAGTGATGTACTATGGATCATCACTGATGTACTATGGATAATCACTGATGTACTATGGATCATCACTGATGTACTGTGGATCATCACTGATGTACTATGGATCATCCCTGGTGTACTATGGATCATCACTGGTGTACTATGGATCATCACTGATGTACTATGGATCATCACTGATGTACTATGGATCATCACTGATGTACTATAGATCATCACTGATGTACTATGAGCCATCACTGATGTACTATAGATCATCACTGATGTACTATGGATCATCACTGATGTACTATGGATCATCACTGATGTACTATGGATCATCGCTGGTGTACTATGGATCATCGCTGGTGTACTATGGATCATCAATGATGTACTATGGATCATCACAGAGGTACTATGGATCATCACTGATGTACTATGGATCATCACTGATGTACTGTGGATCATCACTGATGTACTGTGGGCCATCACTGATGTACTGTGGGCCATCACGGGTGTACTATGGATCATCAGTGATGTACTATGGATCATCACTGATGTACTATGGATAATCACTGATGTACTATAGATCATCACTGATGTACTGTGGATCATCACTGATGTACTATGGATCATCCCTGGTGTACTATGGATCATCACTGGTGTACTATGGATCATCACTGATGTACTATGGATCATCACTGATGTACTATGGATCATCACTGATGTACTATAGATCATCACTGATGTACTATGAGCCATCACTGATGTACTATAGATCATCACTGATGTACTATGGATCATCACTGATGTACTATGGATCATCACTGATGTACTATGGATCATCGCTGGTGTACTATGGATCATCGCTGGTGTACTATGGATCATCACTGATGTACTGTGGATCATCCCTGGTGTACTATGGATCATCACTGGTGTACTATGGATCATCACTGGTGTACTATGGATCATCACTGATGTACTATGGATCATCACTGATGTACTATGGATCATCACTGATGTACTATGGATCATCACTGATGAACTATAGATCATCACTGATGTACTATGGATCATCACTGATGTACTATGGATCATCACTGATGTACTATGGATCATCACTGATGTACTATGGATCATCGCTGGTGTACTATGGATTATCACTGATGTACTGTGGATCATCACTGATGTACTATGGATCATCACTGATGTACTATGGGCCATCACTGATGTACTGTGGATCATCACTGGTGTACTATGGATCATCACTGGTGTACTATGGATCATCACTGATGTACTATGGATCATCACTGATGTACTATGGATCATCACTGATGTACTGTGGATCATCACTGATGTACTGTGGGCCATCACTGATGTACTGTGGGCCATCACGGGTGTACTATGGATCATCAGTGATGTACTATGGATCATCACTGATGTACTATGGATAATCACTGATGTACTATAGATCATCACTGATGTACTGTGGATCATCACTGATGTACTATGGATCATCCCTGGTGTACTATGGATCATCACTGGTGTACTATGGATCATCACTGATGTACTATGGATCATCACTGATGTACTATGGATCATCACTGATGTACTATAGATCATCACTGATGTACTATGAGCCATCACGGGTGTACTATGGATCATCAGTGATGTACTATGGATCATCACTGATGTACTATGGATAATCACTGATGTACTATAGATCATCACTGATGTACTGTGGATCATCACTGATGTACTATGGATCATCCCTGGTGTACTATGGATCATCACTGGTGTACTATGGATCATCACTGATGTACTATGGATCATCACTGATGTACTATGGATCATCACTGATGTACTATAGATCATCACTGATGTACTATGGATCATCACTGATGTACTATGGATCATCACTGATGTACTATGGATCATCGCTGGTGTACTATGGATCATCGCTGGTGTACTATGGATCATCGCTGGTGTACTATGGATCATCACTGATGTACTGTGGATCATCCCTGGTGTACTATGGATCATCACTGGTGTACTATGGATCATCACTGGTGTACTATGGATCATCACTGATGTACTATGGATCATCACTGATGTACTATGGATCATCACTGATGTACTATGGATCATCACTGATGAACTATAGATCATCACTGATGTACTATGGATCATCACTGATGTACTATGGATCATCACTGATGTACTATGGATCATCACTGATGTACTATGGATCATCGCTGGTGTACTATGGATTATCACTGATGTACTGTGGATCATCACTGATGTACTATGGATCATCACTGATGTACTATGGGCCATCACTGATGTACTGTGGATCATCACTGGTGTACTATGGATCATCACTGGTGTACTATGGATCATCACTGATGTACTATGGATCATCACTGATGTACTATGGATCATCACTGGTGTACTATGGATCATCACTGATGTACTGTGGATCATCACTGATGTACTGTGGATCATCACTGATGTACTATAGATCATCACTGATGTACTATGGATCATCACTAATGTACTATGGATCATCACTGATGTACTGTGGATCATCACTGATGTACTGTGGATCATCACTGATGTACTGTGGATCATCACTGAAGTACTATGGGCCATCACTGGTGTACTATGGATCATCACTGGTGTACTATGAATCATCACTGGTGAACTATGGATCATCACTGATGTACTGTGGACCATCCCTGATGTATTGTGGATCATCACTGATGTACTGTCGATCATCACTGATGTACTGGGGATCATCACTGATGTACTATGGATCATCACTGATGTGCTATGGACCATCACTGATGTACTATGGATCATCACTGGTGTACTATGGGCCATCACTGGTGTACTATGGACCATCCCTGATGTACTGTGGATCATCACTGGTGTACTGTGGACCATCCCTGATGTACTGTGGACCATCACTGATGTACTGTGGACCATCACTGATGTACTGTGGATCATCACTGATGTTCTATGGACCATCACTGATGTACTGTGGATCATCACTGATGTACTATAGATCATCACTGATGTACTATGGGCCATCACTGGTGTACTATGGGCCATCACTGGTGTACTATGGGCCATCACTGGTGTACTATGGATCATCACTGGTGTACTATGGACCATCACTGATGGACTATGGACCATCACTGATGTACCGTGGACCATCCCTGATGTACTGTGGATCATCCCTGATATACTGTGGATCATCACTGATGTACTGTGGATCATCACTGATGTACTGTGGATCATCACTGATGTACTATAGATCATCACTGATGTACTGTGGATCATCACTGATGTACTGTGGATCATCACTGATGTACTATTGATCATCACTGATGTACTATGGGCCATCACTGGTGTATTATGGAGCATCACTGGTGTACTATGGATCATCACTGATGTACTATGGATCATCACTGATGTACTGTGGACCATGACTGATGTACTGTGGATCATCACTGATGTACTGTGGATCATCACTGGTGTGCTATGGATCACCACTGATGTACTATGGATCATCACTGGTGTACTATGGATCATCACTGATGTACTTTGAGCCATCACTGATGTACTTTGAGCCATCACTGATGTACTATGGATCATCACTGATGTACTATGGACCATCACTGATGTACTATGGGCCATCACTGGTGTACTATGGATCATCACTGATGTACTGTGGACCATCACTGATGTACTGTGGATCATCACTGATGTACTATGGATCATCACTGATGTATTATGGATCATCACTGATGTACTATGGATCATCACTGATGTACTATGGATCATCACTGATGTACTATGAGCCATCACTGATGTACTATGGGCCATCCCTGGTGTACTGTGGATCATCACTGGTGTACTGTGGACCATCACTGATGTACTGTGGACCATCACTGGTGTACTGTGGATCATCACTGGTGTACTGTGGATCATCACTGGTGTACTGTGGCTCATCCCTGGTGTACTATGGATCATCACTGATGTACTATGGGCCATCACTGATGTACTATGGATCATCACTGGTGTACTATGGATCATCACTGGTGTACTATGGATCATCACTGGTGTACTATGGATCATCACTGATGTACTATGGGCCATCACTGGTGTACTCTGGGCCATCACTGGTGTACTATGGACCATCACTTATGTACTATGAGCTATCACTGATGTACTATGGGCCATCCCTGGTGTACTATGGATCATCACTGATGTACTGTGGATCATCACTGATGTACTATGAGACATCACTGGTGTACTATGGGCCATCACTGGTGTACTATGGATCATCACTGGTGTACTGTGGATCATCACTGGTGTACTGTGGCTCATCCCTGATGTACGATGGATCATCACTGATGTACTATGGGCCATCACTGATGTACTATGGGCCATCACTGGTGTACTATGGATCATCACTGATGTACTATGGGCCATCATTGATGTACTATAGTTCATCATTGATGTACTATGGGCCATCACTGATGTACTATGGGCCATCACTGATGTACTATGGGCCATCACTGATGTACTATGGGCCATCACTGATGTACTATGGGCCATCACTGATGTACTATGGGCCAACACTGGTGTACTATGGATCATCACTGGTGTACTATGGATCATCACTGATGTACTATGGACCATCCCTGATGTACTATGGACCATCCCTGATGTACAGTGGATCATCACTGATGTACTGTGGATCATCACTGGTGTACTATAGATCATCACTGATGTACTGTGGATCATCACTGGTGTACTATAGATCATCACTGATGTACTATGGGCCATCACTGGTGTACTATGGGCCATCACTGGTGTGCTATGGGCCATCACTGGTGTACTATGGATCATCACTGATGTACTATGGACCATCACTGATGTACTATGGACCATCCCTGATGTACTATTGACCATCCCTGATGTACTATGGACCATCCCTGATGTACTATAGATCATCACTGATGTACTGTGGATCATCACTGATGTACTATGGATCATCCCTGGTGTACTATGGATCATCACTGGTGTACTATGGATCATCACTGATGTACTATGGGCCATCACTGATGTACTATGGATCATCACTGGTGTACTATGGATCATCACTGGTGTACTATGGATCATCACTGGTGTACTAGAGATCAGTGATGGTCCATAGTACACCAGTGATGGTCCACAGTATATCAGTGATGGCCCATAGTACATCAGTGATGGTCCATAGTACACCAGTGATGATCCATAGTACACCAGGGATGATGCACAGTACATCAGTGGTGGTCCACAGTACATCAGTGATGGTCCATAGTACACCAGTGATGATCCATAGTACACCAGTGATGGCCCATAGTACACCAGTGATGGCCCATAGTACACCAGTGATGGCCCATAGTACACCAGTGATGGCCCATAGTACACCAGTGATGGCCCATAGTACACCAGTGATGATCCATAGTACACCAGTAATGGCCCATAGTACCCCAGTGATGGCCCATAGTACATCAGTGATGATCTATAGTACATCAGTGATGATCCACAGTACATCAGTGATGATCCACTGTACATCAGTGATGGTCCACAGTATATCAGTGATGGCCCATAGTACATCAGTGATGGTCCATAGTACACCAGTGATGATCCATAGTACACCAGGGATGATCCACAGTACATCAGTGGTGGTCCACAGTACATCAGTGATGGTCCATAGTACACCAGTGATGATCCATAGTACACCAGTGATGGCCCATAGTACACCAGTGATGGCCCATAGTACATCAGTGATGGCCCATAGTACATCAGTGATGGCCCATAGTACATCAGTGATGGCCCATAGTACATCAATGATGAACTATAGTACATCAATGATGGCCCATAGTACATCAGTGATGATCCATAGTACACCATTGATGGCCCATAGTACATCAGTGATGGCCCATAGTACATCAGTGATGATCCATAGTACATCAGTGATGATCCATAGTACACCAGGGATGATCCACAGTACACCAGTGATGATCCACGGTACACCAGTGATAATCCACAGTACACCAGTGATGGTCCACAGTACATCAGTGATGGTCCACAGTACATCAGTGATGATCCACAGTACACCAGGGATGGCCCATAGTACATCAGTGATGGCTAATAGTACATCAGTGATGATCCATAGTACATCAGTGATGATCCATAGTACATCAGTGATGATCCATAGTACATCAGTGATGATCCATAATACATCAGTGATGATCCATAGTACACAGTGATGGCCCATAGTACTTCAGTGATGATCTATAGTACATCAGTGATGATCCACGGTACATCAGTGATGATCCACGGTACATCAGTGATGATCCACGGTACATCAGTGATGATCCACGGTACATCAGTGATGATCCACGGTACATTAGTGATGATCCATAGTACATCAGTGATGATCCTCAGTACATCAGTGATGATTCACAGTACATCAGTGATGATCCACAGTACATCAGTGATGATCCACAGCACATCAGGGATGGTCCACAGTACATCAGGGATGATCTATAGTACATCAGTGATGATCTATAGTACATCAGTGATGATCCACAGTACATCAGTGATGATCCACAGTACATCAGTGATGATCCACAGTACATCAGTGATGATCCACAGTACATCAGGGATGGTCCACAGTATATCAGTGATGACCCATAGTACATCAGTGATGGCCCATAGTACATAAGTGATGATCCATAATACACCAGTGATGATCCATAGTACACCAGGGATGATCCACAGTACACCAGTGATGGTCCACAGTACATCAGTGATGGTCCACAGTACATCAGTGATGGTCCATAGTACACCAGTGATGATCCATAGTACACCAGTGATGGCCCATAGTAAACCAGTGATGGCCCATAGTACACCAGTGATCACCCATAGTACACCAGTGATGATCCATAGTACACAAGTGATGGCCCATAGTACACCAGTGATGTCTCATAGTACATCAGTGATGATCCACAGTACATCAGTGATGATCCATAGTACACCAGGGATGGCCCATAGTACATTAGTGATGGCTCATAGTACATCAGTGATGGTCCATAGTACACCATTGATGGCCCAGAGTACACCAGTGATGGCCCATAGTACATCAGTGATGATCTATAGTACACCAGTGATGATCCATAGTACACCAGTGATGATCCATAGTACACCAGTGATGATCCATAGTACATCAGTGATGGCCCATAGTACATCAGTGATGATCCATAGTACACCAGTGATGATCCATAGTACACCAGGGATGATCCATAGTACATCAGTGATGATCCACAGTACATCAGTGATGATCTATAGTACATCAGGGATGGTCCATAGTACATCAGGGATGGTTAATAGTACATCAGGGATGGTCCATAGTACATCAGGGATGGTCCATAGTACATCAGTGATGATCCATAGTACACCAGTGATGGCCCATAGTACACCAGTGATGGCCCATAGTACACCAGTGATCCATAGTACATCAGTGATGATCTATAGTACACCAGTGATGATCCACAGTACATCAGTGATGATCCACAGTACATCAGGGATGGTCCATAGTACATCAGGGATGGTCCATAGTACATCAGTGATGATCCATAGTACACCAGTGATGATCCATAGTACACCAGTGATGGCCCATAGTACATCAGTGATGGCCCATAGTACATCAGTGATGGCCCATAGTACATCAGTGATGGCCCATAGTACATCAGTGATGGCCCATAGTACATCAATGATGAACTATAGTACATCAATGATGGCCCATAGTACATCAGTGATGATCCATAGTACACCAGTGATGGCCCATAGTACATCAGTGATGGCCCATAGTACATCAGTGATGGCTCATAGTACATCAGTGATGATCCATCGTACATCAGGGATGAGCCACAGTACACCAGTGATTATCCACAGTACACCAGTGATGATCCATAGTACACCAGTGATGTCTCATAGTACATCAGTGATGATCAACAGTACATCAGTGATGATCCATAGTACACCAGGGATGGCCCATAGTACATCAGTGATGGCTCATAGTACATCAGTGATGGTCCATAGTACACCAGTGATGGCCCAGAGTACACCAGTGATGGCCCATAGTACATCAGTGATGATCCATAGTACACCAGTGATGATCCATAGTACACCAGTGATGATCCATAGTACACCAGTGATGATCCATAGTACATCAGTGATGGCCCATAGTACATCAGTGATGATCCATAGTACACCAGTGATGATCCATAGTACACCAGGGATGATCCATAGTACATCAGTGATGATCCATAGTACATCAGTGATGATCTATAGTACATCAGGGATGGTCCATAGTACATCAGAGATGGTCAATAGTACATCAGGGATGGTCCATAGTACATCAGGGATGGTCCATAGTACATCAGTGATGATCCATAGTACACCAGTGATGGCCCATAGTACACCAGTGATGGCCCATAGTACACCAGTGATGGCCCATAGTACACCAGTGATGGCCCATAGTACACCAGTGATGGCCCATAGTACATCAGTGATGATCTATAGTACACCAGTGATGATCCACAGTACATCAGTGATGATCCACAGTACATCAGGGATGGTCCATAGTACATCAGGGATGGTCCATAGTACATCAGTGATGATCCATAGTACACCAGTGATGATCCATAGTACACCAGTGATGGCCCATAGTACATCAGTGATGGCCCATAGTACATCAGTGATGGCCCATAGTACATCAGTGATGGCCCATAGTACATCAGTGATGGCCCATAGTACATCAATGATGAACTATAGTACATCAATGATGGCCCATAGTACATCAGTGATGATCCATAGTACACCAGTGATGGCCCATAGTACATCAGTGATGGCCCATAGTACATCAGTGATGATCCATAGTACATCAGGGATGAGCCACAGTACACCAGTGATGATCCACAGTACACCAGTGATGGTCCACAGTACACCAGTGATGGTCCACAGTACACCAGTGATGGTCCACAGTACACCAGTGATGATCCACAGTACACCAGGGATGGCCCATAGTACATCAGTGATGATCCATAGTACATCAGTGATGATCCATAGTACATCAGTGATGATCCATAATACATCAGTGATGATCCATAGTACACCAGTGATGATCCACGGTACATCAGTGATGATCCACGGTACATCAGTGATGATCCACGGTACATCAGTGATGATCCACAGTACATCAGTGATGATCCTCAGTACACCAGTGATGATCCTCAGTACATCAGTGATGATCCATAGTACATCAGTGATGATCCATAGTACACCAGTGATGATCCATAGTACACCAGTGATGATCCATAGTACTTCAGTGATGATCTATAGTACATCAGTGATGATCCACAGTACATCAGTGATGGTCCACAGTACATCAGTGATGATCCATAGTACACCAGTGATGGCCCATAGTACATCAGTGATGGTCCATAGTACATCAGTGATGATCCATAGTACATCAGGGATGGTCCATAGTACATCAGTGATGGCTCAAAGTACATCAGTGATGGCTCAAAGTACATCAGTGATGATCCATAGTACACCAGTGATGATCCATAGTACATCAGTGATGATCCATAGCACACCAGTGATGATCCACAGTACATCAGTGATGGTCCATAGTACACCAGTGATGATCCATAGTACACCAGTGATGGCCCATAGTACACCAGTGATGGCCCATAGTACATGTGGATCATCACTGATGTACTATGGACCATCCCTGATGTACTATGGACCATCCCTGATGTACTGTGGATCATCCCTGGTGTACTGTGGATCATCCCTGGTGTACTATGGATCATCCCTTGTGTACTATGGATCATCCCTGGTGTACTATGTATCATCACTGGTGTACTATGAATCATCACTGGTGTACTATGGATCATCACTGATGTACTGTGGACCATCCCTGATGTATTGTGGATCATCACTGATGTACTGTGGATCATCACTGATGTGCTATGGATCATCACTGATGTACTATGGATCATCACTGATGTGCTATGGATCATCACTGATGTGCTATGGATCATCACTGATGTACTATGAGCGATCACTGATGTACTATGGATCATCACTGGTGTACTATGGATCATCAATGGTGTACTGTTGACCATCCCTGATGTACTGTGGATCATCACTGATGTACTATGAGCCATCACTGATGTATTATGGGCCATCACTGATGTACTGTGGATAATCACTGATGCACTGTGGATCATCACTGATGTACTGAGGATCATCACTGCTGTACTATGGATCATCACTGATGTACTGTGGATCATCACTGATGTACTATAGATCATCACTGATGTACTATAGATCATCACTGATGTACTATGAATCATCACTGATGTACTATGGACCATCCCTGATGTACTATGGATCATCACTGATGTACTATGGACCATCCCTGATGTACTGTGGACCATCACTGATGTACTGTGGATCATCACTGGTGTACTATGGATCATCACTGGTGAACTATGGATCATCACTGATGTACTGTGGGCCATCACTGATGTACTGTGGATCATCACTGATGTACTATAGATCATCACTGGTGTACTATGGATCATCACTGGTGTACTATGGATGATCACTGGTGTACTATGGACCATCACTGATGTACTATGGACCTTCACTGATGTACTATGGGCCATCACTGGTGTACTATGGATCATCACTGATGTACTGTGGACTATCAGTGATGTACTGTGGATCATCACTGATGTACTGTGGATCATCACTGATGTACTGTGGATCATCACTGAAGTACTATGGGCCATCACTGGTGTATTATGGAGCATCACTGGTGTACTATGGATCATCACTGATGTACTATGGATCATCACTGGTGTACTATGGATCATCACTGATGTACTATGGATCATCACTGATGTACTATGGATCATCACTGATGTACTATGGACCATCACTGATGTACTATGGGCCATCACTGGTGTACTATGGATCATCACTGATGTACTGTGGACATCACTGATGTACTGTGGATCATCACTGATGTACTATAGATCATCACTGAAGTACTATGGATCATCACTGGTGTACTATGGATCATCACTGGTGTACTATGGATCATCACTGATGTACTATGGATCATCACTGATGTACTATGGATCATCACTGATGTACTGAGGATCATCATTGGTGTACTGAGGATCACCACTGATGTACTGTGGATCATCACTGATGTACTGTGGATCATCACTGATGTACTATGGGCCATCACTGATGTACTATGGATCATCACTGGTGTACTATGGATCATCACTGATGTACTGTGGACCATCCCTGATGTACTGTGGACCATCCCTGATGTACTGTGGATCATCACTGATGTACCGTGGATCAGCACTGATGTACTGTGGATCATCACTGATGTACTGTGGATCATCACTGATGTACTATGGGCCATCACAGGTGTACTATGGATCATCACTGGTGTACTATGGATCATCACTGATGTACTATGGACCATCACTGATGTACTATGGATCATCGCTGATGTACTATAGATCATCACTGATGTACTATGTGCCATCACTGGTGTACTATGGATCATCACTGATGTACTGTGGACCATCCCTGATGTACTGTGGATCATCGCTGATGTACTGAGGATCATCCCTGGTGTACTATGGATCATCCCTGGTGTACTATGGATCATCACTGGTGTACTATGAATCATCACTGGTGTACTATGGATCATCACTGATGTACTGTGGACCATCCCTGATGTACTGTGGACCATCCCTGATGTACTGTGGATCATCACTGATGTACTGTGGATCATCACTAATGTGCTATGGATCATCACTGATGTACTATGGATCATCACTGATGTGCTATTGATCATCACTGATGTACTATGAGCCATCACTGATGTACTATGGATCATCACTGGTGTACTATGGATCATCTCTGGTGTACTGTGGATCATCCCTGATGTACTGTGGATCATCACTGATGTACTATGAGCCATCACTGATGTATTATGGGTCATCACTGATGTACTGTGGATCATCACTGATGTACTATAGATCATCACTGATGTACTGTGGATAATCACTGATGCACTGTGGATCATCACTGATGTACTGAGGATCATCACTGGTGTACTATGGATCATCACTGATGTACTGTGGATCATCACTGATGTACTATAGATCATCACTAATGTACTGTGGACCATCACTGATGTACTGGGAATCATCACTGATGTACTATGGATCATCACTGATGTACTATAGATCATCACTGATGTACTATGGACCATCACTGGTGTACTATGGATTATCACTGGTGTACTATGGATTATCACTGGTGTACTATGGACCATCCCTGATGTACTGTGGATCATCACTGATGTACTGTGGATCATCACTGATGTACTATAGTTCATCACTGATGTACTATGGGCCATTACTGGTGTACTATGGATCATCACTGGTGTACTATGGATCATCCCTGATGTACTATGGACCATCCCTGATGTACTATGGATCATCACTGATGTACTGTGGATCATCACTGGTGTACTATAGATCATCACTGATGTACTATGGGCCATCACTGGTGTACTATGGGCCATCACTGGTGTACTATGGATCATCACTGATGTACTATGGACCATCCCTGATGTACTATGGACCATCCCTGATGTACTATGGACCATCCCTGATGTACTATAGATCATCACTGATGTACTGTGGATCATCACTGATGTACTATGGATCATCCCTGGTGTACTATGGATCATCACTGGTGTACTATGGATCATCACTGGTGTACTATGGATCATCACTGATGTACTATGGGCCATCACTGATGTACTATGGATCATCACTGGTGTACTATGGATCATCACTGGTGTACTATGGATCATCACTGATGTACTATGGGCCATCACTGGTGTACTCTGGGCCATCACTGGTGTACTATGGACCATCACTGATGTACTATGAGCCATCACTGATGTACTATGGGCCATCCCTGGTGTACTATGGATCATCACTGATGTACTGTGGATCATCACTGATGTACTATGAGACATCACTGGTGTACTATGGGCCATCACTGGTGTACTATGGATCATCACTGGTGTACTATGGGCGATCACTGGTGTACTATGGGCCATCACTGGTTTACTATGGGCCATCACTGGTGTACTATGGATCATCACTGGTGTACTATGGACCATCACTGATGTACTGTGGACCATCACTGATGTACTGTGGACCATCACTGGTGTACTGTGGATCATCCCTGGTGTACTATGGATCATCACTGGTGTATTATGGATCATAACTTATGTACTATGGGCCATCACTGATGTACTATGGGCCATCAATGATGTACTATGGGCCATCACTGATGTACTATGGGCCATCACTGATATACTGTGGACCATCCCTGATGTACTGTGGATCATCACTGATGTACTGTGGATCATCACTGATGTACTGTGGATCATCACTGATGTACTGTGGATCATCACTGATGTACTATAGATCATCCCTGATGTACTGTGGACCATCCCTGATGTGCTGTGGAGCATCACTGATGTACTGTGGATCATCACTGATGTACTGTGAATCATCACTGATGTACTGAGGATCATCACTGATGTACTATGGATCATCACTGATGTACCGTGGATCATCACTGATGTACCGTGGATCATCACTGATGTACCGTGGATCATCACTGATGTACTATAGATCATCACTGAAGTACTATGGGCCATTACTGGTGTACTATGGATCATCACTGATGTATTATGGATCATCACTGATGTACTATGGATCATCACTGATGTACTATGGATCATCACTGATGTACTATGGATCATCACTGATGTACTATGAGCCATCACTGATGTACTATGGGCCATCCCTGGTGTACTGTGGATCATCACTGGTGTACTGTGGACCATCACTGATGTACTGTGGACCATCACTGGTGTACTGTGGATTATCACTGGTGTACCGTGGATCATCACTGGTGTACTGTGGATCATCCCTGGTGTACTATGGATCATCACTGATGTACTATGGATCATCACTGATGTACTATGGGCCATCACTGATGTGCTATGGGCCATCAATGGTGTACTATGGATCATCACTGATGTACTATGGGCCATCATTGATGTACTATAGTTCATCATTGATGTACTATGGGCCATCACTGATGTACTATGGGCCATCACTGATGTACTATGGGCCATCACTGGTGTACTATGGGCCATCACTGATGTACTATGGGCCATCACTGGTGTACTATGGATCATCACTGGTGTACTATGGACCATCACTGATGTACTGTGGACCACCACTGATGTACTGTGGACCACCACTGATGTACTGTGGATCATCCCTGGTGTACTATGGATCATCACTGGTGTACTATGGATCATCACTGATGTACTATGGGCCATCACTGATATACTGTGGACCATCACTGATATACTGTGGATCATCACTGATATACTGTGGACCATCACTGATGTATTGTGGATCATCACTGATGTACTGTGGATCATCACTGATGTACTGTGGATCATCACTGATGTACTATGGGCCATCACTGATGTACTATGGGCCATCACTGATGTACTATGGGCCATCACAGGTGTACTATGGGCCATCACAGGTGTACTATGGGCCATCACTGATGTACTATGGATCATCACTGGTGTACTATGGATCATCACTGGTGTACTATGGATGATCACTGGTGTACTATGGACCATCACTGATGTACTATGGACAATCACTGATGTACTATGGGCCATCACTGGTGTACTATGGATCATCACTGATGTACTGTGGACCATCACTGATGTACTGTGGATCATCACTGATGTACTGTGGACCATCACTGATGTACTGTGGATCATCACTGATGTACTGTGGATCATCACTGATGTACTCTGGATCATCACAGATGTACTGTGGATCATCACTGGTGTATTATGGAGCATCACTGGTGTACTATGGATCATCACTGATGTACTGTGGATCATCACTGATGTACTGTGGACCATCACTGATGTACTGTGGATCATCACTGATGTACTGTGGATCATCACTGATGTACTCTGGATCATCACTGATGTACTGTGGATCATCACTGGTGTGCTATGGATCATCACTGATGTACTATGGATCATCACTGGTGTACTATGGATCATCACTGATGTACTTTGAGCCATCACTGATGTACTTTGAGCCATCACTGATGTACTATGGATCATCACTGATGTACTATGGACCATCACTGATGTACTATGGGCCATCACTGGTGTACTATGGATCATCACTGATGTACTGTGGACCATCACTGATGTACTGTGGATCATCACTGATGTACTATAGATCATCACTGAAGTACTATGGATCATCACTGGTGTACTATGGATCATCACTGGTGTACTATGGATTATCACTGATGTACTATGGATCATCACTGATGTACTATGGATCATCACTGATGTACTGAGGATCATCACTGGTGTACTGAGGATCATCACTGATGTACTGTGGATCATCACTGATGTACCGTGGATCATCACTGATGTACCGTGGATCATCACTGGTGTACTATGGATCATCACTGATGTATTATGGATCATCACTGATGTACTATGGATCATCACTGATGTACTATGGATCATCACTGATGTACTATGGGCCATCCCTGGTGTACTGTGGATCATCACTGGTGTACTGTGGACCATCACTGGTGTACTGTGGACCATCACTGGTGTACTGTGGACCATCACTGGTGTACTGTGGATCATCACTGGTGTACTGTGGATCATCACTGGTGTACTGTTTCTCATCCCTGATGTACTATGGATCATCACTGATGTACTATGGGCCATCACTGATGTACTATGGGCCATCACTGTTGTACTATGGATCATCACTGATGTACTATGGGCCATCATTGATGTACTATAGTTCATCATTGATGTACTATGGGCCATCACTGATGTACTATGGGCCATCACTGATGTACTATGGGCCATCACTGATGTACTATGGATCATCATTGGTGTACTATGGACCATCCCTGATGTACTATGGACCATCCCTGATGTACTGTGGATCATCACTGATGTACTGTCGATCATCACTGGTGTACTATAGATCATCACTGATGTACTATGGGCCATCACTGGTGTACTATGGGCCATCACTGGTGTACTATGGGCCATCACTGGTGTACTATGGATCATCACTGATGTACTATGGACCATCCCTGATGTACTATGGACCATCCCTGATGTACTATTGACCATCCCTGATGTACTATGGACCATCCCTGATGTACTATAGATCATCACTGATGTACTGTGGATCATCACTGATGTACTATGGATCATCCCTGGTGTACTATGGATCATCACTGGTGTACTATGGATCATCACTGATGTACTATGGGCCATCACTGATGTACTATGGATCATCACTGGTGTACTATGGATCATCACTGGTGTACTATGGATCATCACTGGTGTACTATGGATCATCACTGATGTACTATGGGCCATCACTGGTGTACTCTGGGCCATCACTGGTGTACTATGGACCATCACTGATGTACTATGAGCCATTACTGATGTACTATGGGCCATCCCTGGTGTACTATGGATCATCACTGATGTACTGTGGATCATCACTGATGTACTATGAGACATCACTGGTGTACTATGGGCCATCACTGGTGTACTATGGATCATCACTGGTGTACTGTGGATCATCACTGGTGTACTGTGGCTCATCCCTGATGTACGATGGATCATCACTGATGTACGATGGGCCATCACTGATGTACTATGGGCCATCACTGGTGTACTATGGATCATCACTGATGTACTATGGGCCATCATTGATGTACTATAGTTCATCATTGATGTACTATAGTTCATCATTGATGTACTATGGGCCATCACTGATGTACTATGGGCCATCACTGATGTACTATGGGCCATCACTGATGTACTATGGGCCATCACTGGTGTACTATGGATCATCACTGGCGTACTATGGATCATCACTGGTGTACTATAGATCATCACTGATATACTATGGGCCATCACTGGTGTACTCTGGGCCATCAATGGTGTACTATGGACCATCACTAATGTACTATGAGCCATCACTAATGTACTATGGCCCATCCCTGGTGTACTATGGATCATCACTGATGTACTGTGGATCATCACTGATGTACTATGAGACATCACTGGTGTACTATGGGCCATCACTTGTGTACTATGGATCATCACTGGTGTACTATGGGCGATCACTGGTGTACTATGGGCCATCACTGGTTTACTATGGGCCATCACTGGTGTACTATGGATCATCACTGGTGTACTATGGACCATCACTGATGTACTGTGGACCATCACTGATGTACTGTGGACCATCACTGGTGTACTGTGGATCATCCCTGGTGTACTATGGATCATCACTGGTGTATTATGGATCATCACTTATGTACTATGGGCCATCACTGATGTACTATGGGCCATCACTGATGTACTATGGGCCATCACTGATGTACTATGGGCCATCACTGATATACTGTGGACCATCCCTGATGTACTGTGGATCATCACTGATGTACTGTGGATCATCACTGATGTACTGTGGATCATCACTGATGTACTGTGGATCATCACTGATGTACTATAGATCATCACTGATGTACTATAGATCATCCCTGATGTACTGTGGACCATCCCTGATGTGCTGTGGATCATCACTGATGTACTGTGGATCATCACTGATGTACTGTGAATCATCACTGATGTACGGAGGATCATCACTGATGTACTATGGATCATCACTGATGTACCGTGGATCATCACTGATGTACCGTGGATTATCACTGATGTACTATAGATCATCCCTGATATACTGTGGACCATCCCTGATGTACTGTGGATCATCACTGATGTACTGTGGATCTTCACTGATGTACTGTGGATCATCACTGATGTACTGTGGATCATCACTGATGTACTATAGATCATCCCTGATGTACTGTGGACCATCCCTGATGTGCTGTGGATCATCACTGATGTACTGTGGATCATCACTGATGTACTGTGAATCATCACTGATGTACTGAGGATCATCACTGATGTACTATGGATCATCACTGATGTACCTTGGATCATCACTGATGTACCGTGGATCATCACTGATGTACCGTGGATCATCACTGATGTACTATAGATCATCACTGAAGTACTATGGGCCATCACTGGTGTACTATGGATCATCACTGATGTATTATGGATCATCACTGATGTACTATGGATCATCACTGATGTACTATGGATCATCACTGATGTACTATGGATCATCACTGATGTACTATGAGCCATCACTGATGTACTATGGGCCATCCCTGGTGTACTGTGGATCATCACTGGTGTACTGTGGACCATCACTGATGTACTGTGGACCATCACTGGTGTACTGTGGATTATCACTGGTGTACCGTGGATCATCACTGGTGTACTGTGGATCATCCCTGGTGTACTATGGATCATCACTGATGTACTATGGATCATCACTGGTGTACTATGGACCATCACTGATGTACTGTGGACCATCACTGATGTACTGTGGACCATCACTGGTGTACTGTGGATCATCCCTGGTGTACTATGGATCATCACTGGTGTATTATGGATCATCACTTATGTACTATGGGCCATCACTGATGTACTATGGGCCATCACTGATGTACTATGGGCCATCACTGATGTACTATGGGCCATCACTGATATACTGTGGACCATCCCTGATGTACTGTGGATCATCACTGATGTACTGTGGATCATCACTGATGTACTGTGGATCATCACTGATGTACTGTGGATCATCACTGATGTACTATAGATCATCACTGATGTACTATAGATCATCCCTGATGTACTGTGGACCATCCCTGATGTGCTGTGGATCATCACTGATGTACTGTGGATCATCACTGATGTACTGTGAATCATGACTGATGTACTGAGGATCATCACTGATGTACTATGGATCATCACTGATGTACCGTGGATCATCACTGATGTACCGTGGATCATCACTGATGTACTATAGATCATCCCTGATATACTGTGGACCATCCCTGATGTACTGTGGATCATCACTGATGTACTGTGGATCTTCACTGATGTACTGTGGATCATCACTGATGTACTGTGGATCATCACTGATGTACTATAGATCATCCCTGATGTACTGTGGACCATCCCTGATGTGCTGTGGATCATCACTGATGTACTGTGGATCATCACTGATGTACTGTGAATCATCACTGATGTACTGAGGATCATCACTGATGTACTATGGATCATCACTGATGTACCGTGGATCATCACTGATGTACCGTGGATCATCACTGATGTACCGTGGATCATCACTGATGTACTATAGATCATCACTGAAGTACTATGGGCCATCACTGGTGTACTATGGATCATCACTGATGTATTATGGATCATCACTGATGTACTATGGATCATCACTGATGTACTATGGATCATCACTGATGTACTATGGATCATCACTGATGTACTATGAGCCATCACTGATGTACTATGGGCCATCCCTGGTGTACTGTGGATCATCACTGGTGTACTGTGGACCATCACTGATGTACTGTGGACCATCACTGGTGTACTGTGGATTATCACTGGTGTACCGTGGATCATCACTGGTGTACTGTGGATCATCCCTGGTGTACTATGGATCATCACTGATGTACTATGGATCATCACTGATGTACTATGGGCCATCACTGATGTACTATGGGCCATCAATGGTGTACTATGGATCATCACTGATGTACTATGGGCCATCATTGATGTACTATAGTTCATCATTGATGTACTATGGGCCATCACTGATGTACTATGGGCCATCACTGATGTACTATGGGCCATCACTGATGTACTATGGGCCATCACTGATGTACTATGGGCCATCACTGGTGTACTATGGGCCATCACTGGTGTACTATGGATCATCACTGGTGTACTATGGACCATCACTGATGTACTGTGGACCACCACTGATGTACGGTGGATCATCCCTGGTGTACTATGGATCATCACTGGTGTACTATGGACCATCACTGATGTACTATGGGCCATCACTGATATACTGTGGACCATCACTGATGTACTGTGGATCATCACTGATGTACTGTGGATCATCACTGATGTACTGTGGATCATCACTGATGTACTATAGATCATCACTGATGTACTATGGGCCATCACTGGTGTACTATGGGCCATCACTGATGTACTATGGGCCATCACTGGTGTACTATGGATCATCACTGGTGTACTGTGGACCATCACTGATGTACTGTGGACCATCACTGGTGTACTGTGGATCATCACTGGTGTACTGTGGATCATCACTGGTGTACTGTGGCTCATCCCTGGTGTACTATGGATCATCACTGATGTACTATGGATCATCACTGATGTACTATGGATCATCACTGATGTACTATGGGCCATCATTGATGTACTATAGTTCATCATTGATGTACTATGGATCATCACTGATGTACTATGGGCCATCACTGATGTACTATGGGCCATCACTGATGTACTATGGGCCATCACTGATGTACTATGGGCCATCACTGGTGTACTATGGATCATCACTGGTGTACTATGGACCATCACTGGTGTACTATGGACCATCACTGATGTACTATGGGCCATCACTGATGTACTGTGGATCATCACTGATGTACTATAGATCATCACTGATGTACTATGGGCCATCACTGGTGTACTATGGATCATCACAGGTGTACTATTGGCCATCACTGGTGTACTATGGGCCATCACTGGTGTACTATGGGCCATCACTGGTGTACTATGGGCCATCACTGGTTTACTATGGATCATCACTGGTGTAATATGGACCATCACTGATGTACTGTGGACCATCACTGGTGTACTGTGGATCATCACTGGTGTACTATGGATCATCCCTGGTGTACTATGGATCATCACTGGTGTACTATGGATCATCACTGGTGTACTGTGGATCATCCCTGATGTATTGTGGATCATCACTGATGTACTGTGGATCATCACTGGTGTACTATGGATCATCACTGATGTACTATGGATCATCACTGATGTACTATGGATCATCACTAATGTACTGAGGATCATCACTGGTGTGCTATGGATCATCACTGGTGTACTATGGATCATCACTGATGTACTTTGAGCCATCACTGATGTACTTTGAGCCATCACTGATGTACTATGGATCATCACTGATGTACTATGGACCATCACTGATGTACTATGGGCCATCACTGGTGTACTATGGATCATCACTGATGTACTGTGGATCATCACTGATGTACTATAGATCATCACTGAAGTACTATGGATCATCACTGGTGTACTATGGATCATCACTGGTGTACTATGGATCATCACTGATGTACTATGGATCATCACTGATGTACTATGGATCATCACTAATGTACTGAGGATCATCACTGGTGTACTGAGGATCATCACTGATGTACTGTGGATCATCACTGATGTACCGTGGATCATCACTGATGTACCGTGGATCATCACTGATGTACCGTGGATCATCACTGGTGTACTATGGATCATCACTGATGTATTATGGATCATCACTGATGTACTATGGATCATCACTGATGTACTATGAGCCATCACTGATGTACTATGGGCCATCCCTGGTGTACTGTGGATCATCACTGGTGTACTGTGGACCATCACTGATGTACTGTGGACCATCACTGGTGTACTGTGGATCATCACTGGTGTACTGTGGATCATCACTGGTGTACTGTGGCTCATCCCTGGTGTACTATGGATCATCACTGATGTACTATGGATCATCACTGATGTACTATGGATCATCACTGATGTACTATGGGCCATCATTGATGTACTATAGTTCATCATTGATGTACTATGGGCCATCACTGATGTACTATGGGCCATCACTGATGTACTATGGGCCATCACTGATGTACTATGGGCCATCACTGATGTACTATGGATCATCACTGGTGTACTATGGATCATCACTGGTGTACTATGGATCATCACTGATGTACTATGGATCATCACTGATGTACTATGGATCATCACTAATGTACTGAGGATCATCACTGGTGTACTGAGGATCATCACTGATGTACTGTGGATCATCACTGATGTACCGTGGATCATCACTGATGTACCGTGGATCATCACTGATGTACCGTGGATCATCACTGATGTACCGTGGATCATCACTGGTGTACTATGGATCATCACTGATGTATTATGGATCATCACTGATGTACTATGGATCATCACTGATGTACTATGGATCATCACTGATGTACTATGGATCATCACTGATGTACTATGAGCCATCACTGATGTACTATGGGCCATCCCTGGTGTACTGTGGATCATCACTGGTGTACTGTGGACCATCACTGATGTACTGTGGACCATCACTGGTGTACTGTGGATCATCACTGGTGTACTGTGGATCATCACTGGTGTACTGTGGCTCATCCCTGGTGTACTATGGATCATCACTGATGTACTATGGATCATCACTGATGTACTATGGATCATCACTGATGTACTATGGGCCATCATTGATGTACTATAGTTCATCATTGATGTACTATGGGCCATCACTGATGTACTATGGGCCATCACTGATGTACTATGGGCCATCACTGATGTACTATGGGCCATCACTGGTGTACTATGGATCATCACTGGTGTACTATGGACCATCACTGGTGTACTATGGACCATCACTGATGTACTATGGGCCATCACTGATGTACTGTGGATCATCACTGATGTACTATAGATCATCACTGATGTACTATGGGCCATCACTGGTGTACTATGGATCATCACAGGTGTACTATTGGCCATCACTGGTGTACTATGGGCCATCACTGGTGTACTATGGGCCATCACTGGTGTACTATGGGCCATCACTGGTTTACTATGGATCATCACTGGTGTAATATGGACCATCACTGATGTACTGTGGACCATCACTGGTGTACTGTGGATCATCACTGGTGTACTATGGATCATCCCTGGTGTACTATGGATCATCACTGGTGTACTATGGATCATCACTGGTGTACTGTGGATCATCCCTGATGTATTGTGGATCATCACTGATGTACTGTGGATCATCACTGGTGTACTATGGATCATCACTGATGTACTATGGATCATCACTGATGTACTATGGATCATCACTAATGTACTGAGGATCATCACTGGTGTACTGAGGATCATCACTGATGTACTGTGGATCATCACTGATGTACCGTGGATCATCACTGATGTACCGTGGATCATCACTGATGTACCTTGGATCATCACTGGTGTACTATGGATCATCACTGATGTATTATGGATCATCACTGATGTACTATGGATCATCACTGATGTACTATGGATCATCACTGATGTACTATGAGCCATCACTAATGTACTATGGGCCATCCCTGGTGTACTGTGGATCATCACTGGTGTACTGTGGACCATCACTGATGTACTGTGGACCATCACTGGTGTACTGTGGATCATCACTGGTGTACTGTGGATCATCACTGGTGTACTGTGGCTCATCCCTGGTGTACTATAGATCATCACTGATGTACTATGGGCCATCACTGATGTACTATGGATCATCACTGGTGTACTATGGATCATCACTGGTGTACTATGGATCATCACTGGTGTACTATGGATCATCACTGATGTACTATGGGCCATCACTGGTGTACTCTGGGCCATCACTGGTGTACTATGGACCATCACTGATGTACTATGAGCCATCACTGATGTACTAGGGGCCATTCCTGGTGTACTATGGATCATCACTGATGTACTGTGGATCATCACTGATGTACTATGAGACATCACTGGTGTACTATGGGCCATCACTGGTGTACTGTGGATCATCACTGGTGTACTGTGGCTCATCCCTGATGTACGATGGATCATCACTGATGTACTATGAGCCATCACTGATGTACTATGGGCCATCACTGGTGTACTATGGATCATCACTGATGTACTATGGGCCATCATTGATGTACTATAGTTCATCATTGATGTACTATGGGCCATCACTGATGTACTATGGGCCATCACTGATGTACTATGGGCCATCACTGATGTACTATGGGTCATCACTGATGTACTATGGGCCATCACTGGTGTACTATGGATCATCACTGGTGTACTATGGATCATCACTGATGTACTATGGACCATCCCTGATGTACTATGGACCATCCCTGATGTACTGTGGATCATCACTGATGTACTGTGGATCATCACTGGTGTACTATAGATCATCACTGATGTACTATGGGCCATCACTGGTGTACTATGGGCCATCACTTGTGTACTATGGGCCATCACTGGTGTACTATGGATCATCACTGATATACTATGGACATCCCTGATGTACTATGGACCATCCCTGATGTACTATTAACCATCCCTGATGTACTATGGACCATCCCTGATGTACTATAGATCATCACTGATGTACTGTGGATCATCACTGATGTACTATGGATCATCCCTGGTGTACTATGGATCATCACTGGTGTACTATGGATCATCACTGATGTACTATGGGCCATCACTGATGTACTATGGATCATCACTGGTGTACTATGGATCATCACTGGTGTACTATGGATCATCACTGGTGTACTATAGATCATCACTGATGTACTATGGGCCATCACTGGTGTACTCTGGGCCATCACTGGTGTACTATGGACCATCACTGATGTACTATGAGCCATCACTGATGTACTATGGGCCATCCCTGGTGTACTATGGATCATCACTGATGTACTGTGGATCATCACTGATGTACTATGAGACATCACTGGTGTACTATGGGCCATCACTTGTGTACTATGGATCATCACTGGTGTACTATGGGCGATCACTGGTGTACTATGGGCCATCACTGGTTTACTATGGGCCATCACTGGTGTACTACGGATCATCACTGGTGTACTATGGACCATCACTGATGTACTGTGGACCATCACTGATGTACTGTGGACCATCACTGGTGTACTGTGGATCATCCCTGGTGTACTATGGATCATCACTGGTGTATTATCGATCATCACTTATGTACTATGGGCCATCACTGATGTACTGTGGACCATCACTGGTGTACTGTGGATCATCACTGGTGTACTATGGATCATCACTGATGTACTATGGATCATCACTGATGTACTGTGGACCATCACTGATGTACTGTGGATCATCACTGATGTACTGTGGATCATCACTGATGTACTGTGGATCATCACTGATGTACTGTGGATCATCACTGGTGTGCTATGGATCATCACTGGTGTACTATGGATCATCACTGATGTACTTTGAGCCATCACTGATGTACTTTGAGCCATCACTGATGTACTATGGATCATCACTGATGTACTATGGACCATCACTGATGTACTATGGGCCATCACTGGTGTACTATGGATCATCACTGATGTACTGTGGATCATCACTGATGTACTATAGATCATCACTGAAGTACTATGGATCATCACTGGTGTACTATGGATCATCACTGGTGTACTATGGATCATCACTGATGTACTATGGATCATCACTGATGTACTATGGATCATCACTAATGTACTGAGGATCATCACTGGTGTACTGAGGATCATCACTGATGTACTGTGGATCATCACTGATGTACCGTGGATCATCACTGATGTACCGTGGATCATCACTGATGTACCGTGGATCATCACTGGTGTACTATGGATCATCACTGATGTATTATGGATCATCACTGATGTACTATGGATCATCACTGATGTACTATGAGCCATCACTGATGTACTATGGGCCATCCCTGGTGTACTGTGGATCATCACTGGTGTACTGTGGACCATCACTGATGTACTGTGGACCATCACTGGTGTACTGTGGATCATCACTGGTGTACTGTGGATCATCACTGGTGTACTGTGGCTCATCCCTGGTGTACTATGGATCATCACTGATGTACTATGGATCATCACTGATGTACTATGGATCATCACTGATGTACTATGGGCCATCATTGATGTACTATAGTTCATCATTGATGTACTATGGGCCATCACTGATGTACTATGGGCCATCACTGATGTACTATGGGCCATCACTGATGTACTATGGGCCATCACTGATGTACTATGGGCCATCACTGGTGTACTATGGATCATCACTGGTGTACTATGGACCATCACTGGTGTACTATGGACCATCACTGATGTACTATGGGCCATCACTGATGTACTGTGGATCATCACTGATGTACTATAGATCATCACTGATGTACTATGGGCCATCACTGGTGTACTATGGATCATCACAGGTGTACTATGGGCCATCACTGGTGTACTATGGGCCATCACTGGTGTACTATGGGCCATCACTGGTGTACTATGGGCCATCACTGGTTTACTATGGATCATCACTGGTGTAATATGGACCATCACTGATGTACTGTGGACCATCACTGGTGTACTGTGGATCATCACTGGTGTACTATGGATCATCCCTGGTGTACTATGGATCATCACTGGTGTACTATGGATCATCACTGGTGTACTGTGGATCATCCCTGATGTATTGTGGATCATCACTGATGTACTGTGGATCATCACTGATGTACTAGGGGCCATCACTGATGTACTAGGGGCCATCACTTATGTACTATGGGCCATCACTGATGTACTATGGTCCATCACAGGTGTACTATGGGCCATCACTGATGTACTATGGATCATCACTGGTGTACTATGGATCATCACTGGTGTACTATGGATGATCACTGGTGTACTATGGACCATCACTGATGTACTATGGACCATCACTGATGTACTATGGGCCATCACTGGTGTACTATGGATCATCACTGATGTACTGTGGACCATCACTGATGTACTGTGGATCATCACTGATGTACTGTGGATCATCACTGATGTACAGTGGATCATCACTGATGTACTGTGGATCATCACTGGTGTACTATGGGCCATCACTGGTGTATTATGGAGCATCACTGGTGTACTATGGATCATCACTGATGTACTATGGATCATCACTGATGTACTGTGGACCATCACTGATGTACTGTGGATCATCACTGATGTACTGTGGATCATCACTGATGTACTGTGGATCATCAATGATGTACTGTGGATCATCACTGGTGTACTATGGATCATCACTGATGTACTATGGATCATCACTGATGTACTATGGATCATCACTGGTGTACTATGGATCATCACTGATGTACTTTGAGCAATCACTGATGTACTTTGAGCCATCACTGATGTACTATGGATCATCACTGATGTACTATGGACCATCACTGATGTACTATGGGCCATCACTGGTGTACTATGGATCATCACTGATGTACTGTGGACCATCACTGATGTACTGTGGATCATCACTGATGTACTATAGATCATCACTGAAGTACTATGGATCATCACTGGTGTACTATGGATCATCACTGATGTACTATGGATCATCACTGATGTACTATGGATCATCACTGGTGTACTGAGGATCATCACTGATGTACTGTGGATCATCACTGATGTACTGTGGATCATCACTGATGTACTATGGATCATCACTGATGTACTATGGATCATCACTGGTGTACTATGGATCATCACTGATGTACTGTGGACCATCCCTGATGTACTGTGGATCATCACTGATGTACCGTAGATCAGCACTGATGTACTGAGGATCATCACTGATGTACTGTGGATCATCACTGATGTACTGTGGATCATCACTGATGTACTATGGGACATCACAGGTGTACTATGGATCATCACTGGTGTACTTTGGATCATCACTGATGTACTATGGACCATCACTGATGTACTATGGATCATCATTGATGTACTATAGATCATCACTGATGTACTATGGGCCATCACTGGTGTACTATGGATCATCACTGATGTACTGTGGACCATCCCTGATGTACTGTGGATCATCACTGATGTACTGAGGATCATCACTGGTGTACTATGGATCATCACTGATGTACTGTGGACCATCCCTGATGTACTGTGGGCCATCACTGATGTACTGTGGATCATCGCTGATGTACTGTGGATCATCACTGATGTACTGTGGATATCATCACTGATGTACTGAGGACCATCCCTGATGTACTGTGGACCATCACTGATGTACTATAGATCATCACTGAAGTACTATGGATCATCACTGGTGTACTATGGATCATCACTGGTGTACTATGGATCATCACTGATGTACTATGGATCATCACTGATGTACTATGGATCATCACTGATGTACTGAGGATCATCACTGGTGTACTGAGGATCATCACTGATGTACTGTGGATCATCACTGATGTACTGTGGATCATCACTGATGTACTATGGATCATCACTGATGTACTATGGATCATCACTGGTGTACTATGGATCATCACTGATGTACTGTGGACCATCCCTGATGTACTGTGGATCATCACTGATGTATTGTGGATCATCACTGATGTACTGTGGATCATCACTGATGTACTGTGGATCATCACTGATGTACTAGGGGCCATCACTGATGTACTATGGGCCATCACTTATGTACTATGGGCCATCACTGATGTACTATGGTCCATCACAGGTGTACTATGGGCCATCACTGATGTACTATGGATCATCACTGGTGTACTATGGATCATCACTGGTGTACTATGAATGATCACTGGTGTACTATGGACCATCACTGATGTACTATGGACCATCACTGATGTACTATGGGCCATCACTGGTGTACTATGGATCATCACTGATGTACTGTGGACCATCACTGATGTACTGTGGATCATCACTGATGTACTGTGGATCATCACTGATGTACAGTGGATCATCACTGATGTACTGTGGATCATCACTGGTGTACTATGGGCCATCACTGGTGTATTATGGAGCATCACTGGTGTACTATGGATCATCACTGATGTACTATGGATCATCACTGATGTACTGTGGACCATCACTGATGTACTGTGGATCATCACTGATGTACTGTGGATCATCACTGATGTACTGTGGATCATCAATGATGTACTGTGGATCATCACTGGTGTACTATGGATCATCACTGATGTACTATGGATCATCACTGATGTACTATGGATCATCACTGGTGTACTATGGATCATCACTGATGTACTTTGAGCAATCACTGATGTACTTTGAGCCATCACTGATGTACTATGGATCATCACTGATGTACTATGGACCATCACTGATGTACTATGGGCCATCACTGGTGTACTATGGATCATCACTGATGTACTGTGGACCATCACTGATGTACTGTGGATCATCACTGATGTACTATAGATCATCACTGATGTACTATGGGCCATCACTGGTGTACTATGGATCATCACTGATGTACTGTGGACCATCCCTGATGTACTGTGGATCATCACTGATGTACTGAGGATCATCACTGGTGTACTATGGATCATCACTGATGTACTGTGGACCATCCCTGATGTACTGTGGGCCATCACTGATGTACTGTGGATCATCACTGATGTACTGTGGATCATCACTGATGTACTGTGGATATCATCACTGATGTACTGAGGACCATCCCTGATGTACTGTGGACCATCACTGATGTACTATAGATCATCACTGAAGTACTATGGATCATCACTGGTGTACTATGGATCATCACTGGTGTACTATGGATCATCACTGATGTACTATGGATCATCACTGATGTACTATGGATCATCACTGATGTACTGAGGATCATCACTGGTGTACTGAGGATCATCACTGATGTACTGTGGATCATCACTGATGTACTGTGGATCATCACTGATGTACTATGGATCATCACTGATGTACTATGGATCATCACTGGTGTACTATGGATCATCACTGATGTACTGTGGACCATCCCTGATGTACTGTGGATCATCACTGATGTACCGTAGCTCAGCACTGATGTACTGAGGATCATCACTGATGTACTGTGGATCATCACTGATGTACTGTGGATCATCACTGATGTACTATGGGCCATCACAGGTGTACTATGGATCATCACTGGTGTACTTTGGATCATCACTGATGTACTATGGACCATCACTGATGTACTATGGATCATCATTGATGTACTATAGATCATCACTGATGTACTATGGGCCATCACTGGTGTACTATGGATCATCACTGATGTACTGTGGACCATCCCTGATGTACTGTGGATCATCACTGATGTACTGTGGATCATCACTGATGTACTGAGGATCATCACTGGTGTACTATGGATCATCACTGATGTACTGTGGACCATCCCTGATGTACTGTGGGCCATCACTGATGTACTGTGGATCATCACTGATGTACTGTGGATCATCACTGATGTACTGTGGATATCATCACTGATGTACTGAGGACCATCCCTGATGTACTGTAGACCATCACTGATGTACTGTGGATATCATCACTGATGTACTGAGGACCATCCCTGACTTTCCTTCTTTGTCCCTAGAAACAAGGACTCGCACAGTGAAAGAAACTGACACTCTCCCTACCTAGAGTTTTCTGTCCCTAGAAAAAATGTTTTTTTAAAGCACACTATAGCACAAGGAGAATTCCCCTCACTTTCCTTCTTTGTCCCTAGAAACAAGGACTCGCACAGTGAAAGAAACTGACACTCTCCCTACCTAGAGTTTTCTGTCCCTAGAAAAAATGTTTTTTTAAAGCACACTATAGCACAAGGAGAATTCCCCTCACTTTCCTTCTTTGTCCCTAGAAACAAGGATTCGCACAGTAAAACACACTGACACTCTCCCTACCTATCCTTCTCTTTCCCTAAACTAAAGGAATCCAGGTTAAGCAAGAAAGAAAGAAATGTCACTGTCCCTGCCTATGCTTCTCTTTCCCTGCTCCGGAACACACTACACTAGGCCGCCGTGCTGGCGGCCTTTTATAGTGTGGGGCGTGTACTAAACACCCTCAGCAATAATTGGCCACAGGCATCCTGCCTGTGGCCAATCATTGCTCTCCTCGCTGCCGGCGCTGTTATTGGCCAAGCATGCGGGGTCACAGTGCATGCTTGGCCAATCACAGCGCCTGGATGACACTGCGATGGCGTAGTGCATTGTGGGCCGTTCGCGTCACTCGAATTTGGCGCGACTGGCCCAAATCGTTCGATCTTCGTCGAACGATCGAACAGCCGATGTTCGAGTCGAACGTATGTTCGACTCGAACACAAAGCTCATCCCTACTGTGGACCATCACTGATGTTCTGTGGACCATCACTGATGTACTGTGGACCATCACTGATGTACTGTGGACCATCACTGATGTACTATGGATCATCGCTGATGTACTATGGATCATCACTGAGGTACTATGGATCATCACTGATGTACTATGGATCATCACTGATGTGCTATGGACCATCACTGGTGTACTATGGATCATCACTGGTGTACTATGGATCATCACTGGTGTACTATGGATCATCACTGGTGTACTATGGACCATCCCTGATGTACTGTGGATCATCACTGATGTACTATGGACCATCACTGATGTACTATGGATCATCACTGGTGTACTGTGGACTAGGCTTGTGCAATTCGTTTCGTAACGAATCGAAATTCGTCCGAATTTAGCAACTTTCTGACATTCGGAAGCATTCGAATTTCCGAACAAAGTAATTACGAATAAAACCGAATCCGAACTAAAATTATCATAAATAGCGAATGCTTTCGGCATAATTCGTTAATGCGTTAACGCGGCCTAATGCAAGTCGACTTGTGATCGTAATCACATAACAAATAATTTAATTATATTCGAATCGATTCGTTTTACTCCCTAGTGAGCTACTAACAATTGGAAAGAAATTGATTCATCAGAATGATTGTCCGCTAAATTTAACGAATAGTGAAATGAAATCATTCGTCATTCAAAACCACGAGTCGAATTGGTGTTGCATTAGGCCGTGTTAAAGCATCAACAAATTACACCAAAGCCATTCGTTATTTGAGATAATTTTTGTCGGATTCGGTGTTATTCGTAATTGCTTTGAACCGAAATTCAAATGCATCCGAATGTCCGAAAGTTGCAAAATTCAGACGAATTTCAATGCAAATGCATTCGTTATTCCGGATATTACAGAATTACATTTTTTTTAGCCAATCAGTTGATCCCTTGGGGGCTGGATTACTGGCATGGAGTAATTTACAGGCCAATCAGTTGATTTATTTTGTGCTGGAGGTTGGATTAAGGGCAAAAGGTCACTGCATTGTGCATTCCACCAGTGGTAACTGAGTGAGAAAGGGAGTTTGAGCAGAGGAGGGGAGACAATATTTGAGAAGTAGCAGAAGAGAGTCCAGCCTAGTAAATTTTTTTGTAAAGATGGATTCAAGCTCTCAACATGAGGTTCCTCCTCCTGGTACCAGCAGCAGCAGTGACACAGCAACAACAACCACTACCAGCACCTGTGAGTTTGTACCACCATTGTCTGTGTCATGTATGTCAGCATCTGTATTGCCAGGCCCAGACAGTCATACTTCCACCACCAGTACTACACGTTCCAGTAGTCGTGTTAAGTCTAAAAGGAGTGACTTTTCAAAGGGGAGGCAAATGAAGCAGCAGAAGCAGCTTGCCTGTCCTGTTTCAGTGCCTCAGCCAAAGCGTTCAGGCAGATCTAGCTGCAAAAGGCCTAGCTCTGATACTTTGACTATCAGTAGTAGTGCTATGCTAAGGCCACCTTCCAAACAGAAAAGGTCAGAGAGGGAAACTGTTGGTTCAAAATCCCCTACTAGCAGGGCTGAGAGGTCCTGCTCTGAGACCAGGAAGCAGTCGGCATCTATTGCATGTCGTCGCCTTTTTCAGGATCTTCCCCCAAGAACTACCTGCACAATAACTACTAGTGCCAGTTGTGTCACCACCACCTCTGCTATGGGCACTTTGAGAAATGTGGTGACACCAAGTATTTTTTACAGGAAAGGCCTGACACTACCACCTACACAGGCTTTTGATTCTGCGCATCCATTTAAGCAGCCTAAAAGTGAAATATTAGAATATGAGCAAGACATTTTGTGCGCTCATAGTTCCACCACCACCACTATTGCTACTCCCATTGGCACCACCATCACCACTGAAAAAATTACATCTGCAGGTCATAGAAGTAATGACGGAGATTTTTTAGTCACATTTCCCTTTAGCCATCCGAGAGAAAAGGTAATTCAGCAGGACCCCCCAACATCTGATGGTGCTAAATCCTCCTTCGCAAACATGGAAGATTCAGATTATACCTTACCTTTTAATCTCGATCAGGAACCAAATGTTTATGAGACAGAATATTCTCCTTCCAATATTAAATTTGATTCCCCACTGTTGTATTCCCCTGAAAGAACGGCACCAGTGGCACCTGCCTCTCCTGTTCCGGTTGAGTCTCCCATAAACATTAGAGCCGCCAGCACAACTGTTAATCAAGTAACCTCCTTCACTATCCCTGACATGAGGCCACCTCCCATTTTATCACAAAAACACTGCAGCATAGCAGAGTGCATAGGCCAGGCTACAACCAAAATTAAGCAACTTGCTCTAGCATCTGCGGCTGAAGAGGAAACTCTCTCTAAAAAATCTTCACCACACAGTGGCAGCACCCGTCGTTCTAAAATTTGGCAACATTTCGTGACAGTTGGTGATGGCCGCACAGCTACATGTAAAATATGCAGCAGAGAAGTCAGCCGTGGGAGAATGTTGGGTCATCTCACGAACGCTGGGATGAAGCAACACATGCTTAGCCACCATAGGCCAGTGGTGCTGAGGGAAGAAATGGGTGTGGCTCCCCCATCTACCACCACTATTACCAGCAGCAGTGTCAAAGTCACAGCCACTTCTGGAGCTGCAGGTCGTAAAATGCTAAATAAATCCATACAGCCCACTATTGAACATTTTGGAGGGGTACATTACCGGGGTATGTCAAAACAGCAGTCCCGCAAACTTACGCGCCTCATTGGACAACTTATAGCTGTTGGGGGGGCTTCTTTCAGTTTTGTGGAAGGGGAGCCCTTCAAGCAGCTGATGCAGGCTGTGGCACCACAATACCAGGTCCCTTCACGCACCACATTCAGTAGAACTGTAGTGCCCTCGCTGTACCGGTCATGTGTTGGGGTTTTGAAGGATTTGCTGGGGAAGGCTGCTGGCCAATCAGTTCACTTTACAACTGATTTATGGAGTGCTACTAGTGGCCAGCATGCCTTCCTGTCCTTGACTGCCCATTGGTGGCAGCCCAATGAGTCGCAAGATATACAACCACCACCACAAACAATTGCACGGTCAAGAAAAACCTCAAGTGCTGTGGCCGCTGCCACAGTGCACAAGACAGGATTGCACTCCTTCCTCCTCCATGCTGAGGTGATGGATCAGCAGCACACATCACAGAATATTTTAAATGCACTTCAGAAAATGATAGGGAGGTGGCTAGGGGAACAGGCAGGCACTAATGTCAAAATGGGATTTGTTGTCAGTGATGGTGGAGCGAACATGACAAAGGCTATCCGTGATGGAAGATTTGTTGGTGTGCGCTGCTGTGCACACATCCTTCATCTAGTTGTTAGGTCTGCTCTCGATGATAACACTAACAGTGGAAGGTTAGCAGCACTTTTAGAGTCGTGCCGCAAAATTGCTGGTCACTTCCACCGGAGTGTGAAGGATAGCCACCTTCTCAGGCAGGAACAGAGAAAGGCAGGCCTCGTGGAGCACTGCCTTAAACAGGATGTGGGAACAAGGTGGAACTCAACTTTACATATGCTAGAGCGTATCCTTGAGCAACAGAGGGCAATTCACGCAATGGCATGTGAACATTTTATTGGTATTGCCAGACCACTAGGCAGGGAGGACTGGGTAATGATTGACCAAGTTGTCACAGTGCTCAGGCCTTTTGAGGATGTCACTGACAATTTAAGCCAAGAGAGTGCTAGCCTGGCACAAGTGGTTCCCCTCTTTGCACACCTTACAAATAAAATAGATTTGTTCCTTTCCAATAGGGAACGATTGCCTGGTGGCAATATACTTGCTGAAGTTGATGCCCTTCTGAGGAGGCTGAAGGAGCAACTCAGTTCGCGCATAAAAGAGCTCATCGACTCTCGCACCGAGTTCATGTTAGCCACAATTTGTGACCCCAGATTCAAAGGCAGGATAGCACTCCGCAAAAATACTCTCACCACCTGGAGGGATAGATTAATAGAGAGGGTACGTGAGAGGGAAAGGCAAATGGGAGTACATTTAGAGGAGGGAGAAGAAGAGGAGCGTGATGATACTCTGTTAGCTGGTACTAGCAGCACTGCTGCCGGTGCTCACTCCACCAGAGCATCAGCTTTTTGGGCTGAGGCACTTCACAGTTTGGTGGGACCCACTGAACAGCCCCTTAGAAAAGCAAAAAATGCTGGCGACATAGTTAGGGCTTACCTAGCAGAACCTCCTTTGCCCCCCAGTACAGATCCCTTGAGTTTTTGGGATGAGAAGAAGGATGTGTGGCCTGCTTTGTCCTCGGTAGCCCAGGAGCTTCTTTCCTGTCCCTCAACCACGGTCCAGAGTGAGCGGGTGTTTTCTGTAACAGGAAATATATTATGCCCTCAGCGCTCACAATTGCTCCCCCAGCTCTTAGAGCAAATGGCTTTTTTAAAAATCAACATGCCAAAGCTTGGTTACCCTGCTCTTGACTTTGATGCTGCATAAAAAAATAATACTCATCCATGATGATAACATAATCTCCAAATCTCCACCTGACCCAGTTCCACGTCTCCCCTAAGGCCCTCATTCCATGCCAGAAATCATCACATGTCCCATCCTGACCATTTCCGTGAGGGCTTAAATGTCAGATATGGTAGTTACTCCATGTCTGACCCTATACCATCCTATCAAATTTAATGAACATCTGAGATGGTCAGGTTGAAAACAAAGTTCCATTTAGTTTGTGATGATTTGGCATGGAATGTTCCTCTACTAAGTCCCACCTCATACCTCCTGCCCTGCTATTTTACTGCCCAAGGTTTTAGCTACTGATCTGGTATTATAACTTATATTGTTGTCCTTTTGAGACAACTGTGTCATTTAGTACTAGCATAATAAATAAACGGGACAGCTGTATCATTTGTACATTTCAATTAAAACTTTAAACCATTCAGTTTGTGAAACGTTCCTGCTGCAATAGTTCTGCTATTTCCATTCCACCTGCCTTCTTCTCAAATCTCGAATACCTAGGACACTGGAATACAAACGCAGTCCCTTTAAGTTCGGTATAAGCAAGCAGCGCCATGAAGGTGAAAGGCAAACCGTTTGTCAGTGCGACTGCGCACATGGTCATGCAATATATCAGGAAAGCACAGACCACGCATGAGTGCAAACAGCACCTTGGAGGATTGCCTCCTGTCAGGGTTTCACTACCTGGACAGGTGTCAAAACTGTCTCAAGCCGCTGTATTTATGTACTTATAAGAATTAATGTTATAAAATTATTCCAGTCATTTTCAGAATTTAAACAGTGCACTTTAAACATAATATAATACCATTGGATTTTCTCCTAGTTAGTAGTTACTTAGTTAAACCATTATTTGTATTTTATAAGTTAAATCTGTTGTTGTTTTCCTTTAGTTATGCAGCTTGCCAACCAGGCTGCTTGCTTGCTTATACTTGTAGTACTGGTGGTGGAAATAGTGGTGATACTAAGTCTGCTGCTAATATACATACAGACACAGGAAAATGAAGGCCAAAAATGGTACTACGATTCTCCTATACTCCCACCACCAAAATGTTTTTTCTTTCCACCCTCTGATGGCACCTACATCGTGGCAAGGAGATTTTGCTGCTAATGCTAATATATCCAGTCCACCAAGATATTCATGTAATCTCCAGGCCACAGTGTTGGCAACATGGCACATGTAAGTTGGCACTATGGAAAGTCATCACCCACGACAAGGAAGGAAAGACTGTAATTGCGTTGCCGTGAGTCAGAAGGTGAGTACCTGCTCTCCTGGCCACTTACTCCCATATCCATCATTGATTTCCATTCATTTATGTAACTCTTGTTTTATTTGCCAATTTAGTGAAAGTACCACTGGAATGAGTGGATGAGGCTTCTTCATGACAGACACATACAAGTCGAAGATTTCACAGGTATGTATTAACCATACACATCTTTTAGGATGTATGAATAACGGCAAACTTGTATGTAGGGATGCACGATAGCAGTATTGGATACGAGTAATTTTTTATCTGTACTTGTCGTCAATACCAAAGACCTTTCAGGTGCATCCAGGTGCTGTTAGAGAGCGTGACGCCGGCTTCACAGCTTATCAGGAAGCCAGGCCTCCCGGATTCTTGGTTGGCAGGGAAGCTGGCGCCAAGCTCCCTCGCGGCACCTGGACGCAGGTAATGGTATTTGGTATTGACGAGTACAGATAAAAGATTACTCGTATCCATTCAATACCGGTATCAGACGTATCCATACGTAGAGGGAATCTCAAATGATGCATGTTCCTTTCAAACATAAAATCAGGACAGCTGTATAGAACACTTATACACTTTTCCAGATCATTATATGTTGTAGTTCAAAGTTGCAGTAACAGAACTGGAAATAGTATTAGCCATCATCATCACGACTCGACTAATACTATTTCCATTTCTGTTACTGCAACTTTGAACTACAACATATAATGATGCGAAAAAAGAAAGAGAATACTAAGGTCAGCGAGGCAGTATAATACCTAGCTAAACCTAAATGAAGTTGTTGGTGACAACTGGCAAGGATGTTCTTTTAACTGTTTAAGTTGATTACCATGTGTGATAGCATGTGATTTTTTATATTAAGCAACCAGATATGTAATAAAGTGTACAATGTCACATAATAATCATCAATATATAAGCACTAAAGTATGCTTTTATTAGGCAAAAATTATTTGCATTTATTTATTTGCACAAACAAACGTAGAAAAAAAATGTATGTTAACACGTATACATATATACAACTATTAATAACAAAAAGGTGAGCTGAGCTGCCTTGGGTCCTGGAGCAGAGGAAGAACTAGCCCTCAGATTTCCTAAGGAGAGGGTTCTCTGCTGCTCTGAGTACTACTACCAGACGAGCTCCCAGGCAATGGAGCATTGTGCCTGGAAATTGCTTCCATCAAAGACAGTCTTAAATGCTCCATTGCCTGGTTATGCTGTTGGTTTACCCGGGCCAACATACGCTCCATATTGTCAGTCTGTTGCCTGGCTACAAGTTCAATGATCCGGGTTAATCTCCTGATGTCCCGCCATGACAATCTTCTATTGTCACTTGCCTGCCTCTGAAGTCCTGTGACGACCCTCTGATGCTCTGCATCATGGACAGTTGCTGGTCCAGGCGGTACAGCAGTAGGTGCCAGTGCCATCTGGGTAGGAGGGGGCAACAGCTGTGGCTGCTCCTGTAGAGGCACACCAGGGGCAGCATCAGATGGTGGCAGGATGCGGGAAACATGGCCCATGACCTCCTCCTCTGGCCATGGGGAGAAGTCCGGAGTATCGGTAATCACAGGGGTCAGCTCTGGCTCATTCTGGAGCTCAATGCCCTCGCAAATAAGGACAGGTGAGCGAGGCGAGCTGCACTGCGCTCTCCCCTCTGACTGGTCTTGTTGATCTGAAATAGACGAGATAGCCAATGTTGATGATAGCATTCAAAGAAATAGATTTCTAGAGATTAGAATAAAAATATTTATTTAACTTTTAATTTTTTATAGGACACTGTCCTTTAAAAAATAAATACATTTTGTGTCACATATATTCCTATTACAAGGAATGTAAACATCCCTTGTAATAGAAAAAAAGAATGTAATAGAATAAACAATCATAGGTTACAATACAAACAGTGGGGTCTATTTACTAAAGGAAAATACACTTTCCACTACAAGTGCACTTGGAAGTGCAGTCACTGTAGATCTGAGGGGGACATGCAAGGAAAATAAAAAAACAGAATGTTTGCTTGTACATGATTGGATGATAAAATCAGCAGAGCTTCCCCTCATTTCAGAGTTTCTCCTCAGATTTACAGCGACTGCACTTCTGGGGAGGACATCCCCTCCGGCTGTTTGTAATAACAGACAAGCGGCTGCTTCTCCACATCGGTTGTTAAAAAACGGTACCAGGTGATGTCTGCCGCTGCAAGCATCACCCCAGTACAACACCTCGAAGCACTATATTCAATTGGTAAGTTTGTCAACGATAACGATTATTACAAAAAAGTGGCCACCAATAATCGGTCGACCCCTAGTTTGAGGTGTGTGTGTGTGTATGAACTTAAAAATGGATGGTTGTTAAATAGCTTTTTTTGTGTTTTATAATGCCTGTTTGTAAAGTGTGGATGATGATGGTGCCTTGTGTCCTGTTTCTTTATATTGGCAGCTTGCGTATTCTACTTACGTTGAGGAGTAATGGGCCGCTGCTTCCTGACAGAAGCTGACGCTGGAGGGTCCGGGATATGGCTCAGGCTTTCTGTTAAAGATAGAATAAAAGAGTTAAGGTAACCACTTCTGGACCAAGCCTATTTCTGACAGTTATTCTTGCCAATTTAAAATCATTATTTTTTGCTAGAAAATTACTGAGAACCACAAACATTATATATATATATATACATATATATATATATATATATATATATATATATATATATATATATATATATATATATATATATGTATTTGCACAGCGGCCTTTCAAAAGCAATTTTTGGGGAAAAATTTACTGAATTAAAAAAATAAATTTACATTAAATTTATTTATCCCAATTTTTGGGGATATTGCGATAGACGATGTTACTCCAAGTAAATAGATATCGAACATGTTATGGTTTAAAATTGCAAACGCTGTTGGAATGGCGAGAAACTACGGTACTTAAAAATCACTATAGATGAGCATGTAATTTTTGTTTTACGATTACAAGTTTAGAGTTACAGAGGAGATCTTTTGCTATAATTATTTCTCTCGATGTGAGGATTGCGGCGATACCTCACGTGTGATTTGAACACCATTTACATTTGCGGGCGCCACATATGTGTTTTCTTTGGTAAGCGAGCATGCGGGGCACTTTTCAAATATTTTTTTTTGTTATTTTTTGTTTATTTTTTCAAGTTTTACTTTAAAAAAAATTCCAATCCCCAAATCCCTCCTTTGCATGTACAAGTATTCAAAAAGCAAAAATCTGCATATTTGAATACTGTGGATTTTTTCATATCGGCGCCATTGGCAGCCAAGTAAATGAGTACGTAACTTCTGAGTTACTACATTGGAGACTCGATTGAAGCCGATTCCGGCTTTGTTTGCAACTCTGGTCGCTCCGGACTGGAGACCCGGGCGAAGCGGTGTAAGGCGGCGGGCGGAGGGCTTGTCGTGTCCTCTCCCACTCCTTATGATGACAGCTGAGCAGCTTCTGAGCCGCATCAGTTGTTATCATAACAAAGCCGACCACCAAATCTAAAAAGCGGTACCGGGGTGACGGCTGCAGCTGCTTATCACCCCGGTACAACCACTTCCTCAAAGAACTGGACAGATATACATTGTTTTGCGGGAAGTGGAATGCTACAGGACCTATTTGAGCTTTCATTTTTTTTTTTATTTCCTTGCACAGTGTGCCATTTATTGGCCGAGTACAATCAGCTAATCTCTCAGCCAGAGAATGGACGGCAGAGGATTGTCACCCGGCTTCGGCAGCACAGCAGAAGCCAGATGTCGTAAATCTGACTTCATAACAAAAAAGGATCCTAGCAAGGTAAGAGGACAAATCATTGCTAAATGGTTTGTGCTTTGACAGCCCCTCCTCTCTTATTTCTCCATCCCATTCTTACATCAGTTTCCTCAGTCCCCTGGCATATCACAATCCCCCTTCACATCACAGTTTACAGTAGTGTTCTGAACCTCCGTTCACAATGGTATCTTAATCTTCTCTGCCACCTTCACAGCACCGCCCCACAGCTTTGTCCACTGCCCTCCTTCACATCACAGCCCCCTGCAACTCTGGCCCCCTTCACATTACACAGCACCCTGCATCTCTGGCCCCCTTCACATTACACAGCACCCTGCATCTCTGGCCCCCTTCACATTACACAGCACCCTGCATCTCTGGCCCCCTTCACATTACACAGCACCCTGCATCTCTGGCCCCCTTCACATTACACAGCACCCTACATCTCTGGGCCCCTTCACATTACACAGCACCCTGCATCTCTGCCAGTTTCCCATCTTAACCTCCCAGCTCTGCCCCCATCAGAATACAGCCTCCACAGCTCTGCCCCTTGCATTATTTGGGCTCACAGAGCTGGAGACACAATGGGAGACACAGCAGCACTGAATAGTGGGCAGGAGCGGGAGGTGCTGAAGTTAACCAGCAGGTGATTGGTTGCTAGGGCTGCCTAGCAACCAATCACCTGCTGGTTAACTTGGAAAGTTATCTTCAGAAGCTCCGTTCTTGCCCAATATTCAGATCTGATGTGTCTCCGGCTCTGTGTGCAGAACGGCACATAAATGGCTGGACTGTGGCGGTCTGAATGGCACAGTGTCTCGTATGCATTTAGCCCACAGTCCGCCATTTAGTGATGTCTGCTTTAAATGTTAAATAGATGTTTGTTACTATGTTGTTTATTATTATGTTTGCTTTGTGTTTATGTTAGGTAGGTACTACTCACCACCACCACTGCCAGAATCTTGAGGGCACGAACTTGGAGCTGTTCCCTCCACAGATGACGTTGCTCGATCTGGAAAACATGAATGTAAAGCAAAACGTAAGTCTCACATGCGTAGTCATAAAAAAAATAGTGAGCTGGAAACAACCATATAACTGCAATATATAATGATATATTTTATTTTACTCACCAGCTCTCTGATGCTCGGCTGGACCCTTTCTGCTGACTCCAGGGACATCCTCCTCATCTGCAAGCAGGCCATCTCTCAGCTCTGCCTCCCACTGTCTGAAGACCACAGCCTTTCCTCCAGTAGACTGGGCCAGAAGATGCTTCTCTATCTTTTTATTAACTGACGCCCGACAATCATAAAACCTGCAAATGATTACAGATACACGTTGCAACAATATTATTTTTATTTTACATGTTACTTTTCTGTGCCAAATAAATATTTGTGTTACGTTCAAATCAGTTTATTGACTATTGACTAACTACTATACTGTGTATTTTTCACATATATGTGGTGTGTTCTAAGAGTGATATAATATTTGAATACTTACCTGTGCCTGACACCATCGGTGGCCCTGCGAACCTTGGAGACTGCATTCACTGAGTCCCGGACTCGTTCCCAGGCTGCTCTCTTCGCAGAGGTTGAGACATTTAGGCTGAAGAGTCTCACTTTTTCTATGTTCACTGCAGCAACCAATGCAGAATTCTCCTCTGGGGTAAATACGGGCCCCCTTGATGTTTTCTGTCTCTTGGTTCGCTGGTGCTGCTGCAGGTCGGTGTCAGAATTCTCTTCTGATGTAGGGGTGGACACTTGCCTCTTTTTTTTGCCATGCTCCCGCTCCACTCCACCTCCATGGGCATGCCCTCTTCTATGCCTTGGCTCCACTCCATGCCTCCGTTCACCTCCACTCTTCCTCTCCCCTTCACGCCTCTCCTCTCCTCCACGCCTCCTCTTCCCTCCACGCTTACTCTTCTCTACTCTCCCCTCTACACCTCCTCTTCCCTCCTCTCCCCTCCATGCCTCCTCTTCTCTCCTCAACCCCCCACTGATCCTCCTCTCACCTCCACGCCTCAGCTCCCCTCCACACCCCTCCTCCCCTCCACTCCTCCTCTCCCCTCCATGCCTCTCCTCCACTACACTCCTCTCCCCTCCATGCCTCTCCTCCACTACACTCCTCCTCTTCCCTGAGTCCCCTCCACTCCTCCCCTTCCCTCCACGCCCCTCCTCCCCTACACTCCTCCTCTCCCCTCCATGCCTCTCCTCCACTACACTCCTCTCCCCTCCATGCCTCTCCTCCACTACACTCCTCCTTTTCCCTGAGTCCCCTCCACTCCTCCCCTTCCCTCCACGCCCCTCCTCCCCTACACTCCTCCTCTCCCCTCCATGCCTCTCCTCCACTACACTCCTCTCCCCTCCGTGCCTCTCCTCCACTACACTCCTCCTCTTCCCTGAGTCCCCTCCACACCTCCCCTCCCCTACACTTCTCCTCTCCCCTCCATGCCTCTCCTCAACTACACTCCTCCTCTCCCCTGAGTCCCCTCCTCCACTTCTCTGCTCCCCTCCACTACTCTGCTCCCCTCCACTTCTCTGCTCCCCTCCACTTCTCTGCTCCCCTCCACTCTCACCAACAACTCTCATACCAACACCAACATTCTCACTCACAAGACTCACACGTCCATTCTCACTCCCAGACATTCTAATTCACCAAAACAAACAAAAACAATCACACATCTAACACAATAACACTCTCTGCTCTGCTCTCTGCTCCTCCCTCACTTCACCACTATACAACCTCTCAAAATGACATACAGGGGCGGAGACTATAGGCATTAGGCACATGTCAAAAAACGAAAGTAAAAAATCGAGATTTAGAATAGTTACGAATAACTGCGATGTATTAGAAAAGTACGAATCCATTCGAAGCACGCAGCGCCACTGTCAGACATGTAAATTTTCGAATCAACGACCAAAAAAAGTTACGAATGTACGAATCCATTCGAAGCACAATAACACTCTGCTCTGCTCTCTGCTTCTCCCTCGCCGTGCTGAACTCCCTCTCAAAATGGTGTACAGGGGGGGGCGGAGGCTAATGCTATAGCCGCATGTCAAAAACGAAAGTAAAATACGAGATTTCGAATCGTTACAAATAACCGCTATGTATTTAGAAAAGTACAAATCCATTCAAAGCACATTAGGCATAATAGGCAGCGTCGTTGTGAGAGAGACACGGAAAATTACGAATCAACGAACCCAAAAAAAGTTACGAAAGTAGGAGTTGTGTCCAGAATCAACGAAAAACAACGTACTCTACCGAAAGTACGAATTATAAAGCAACAAAAAATTCAACGAAAAATGTCGCTTGCAAAAATACGAATGAGTCCGAACACGAAAAATCCCGTCTAGCAAAATTACGAATGATTACGAATCAACAGGACCGGAAAGAAACGAACCGAAACGGAACGAATTTTTCCGTTGTGCACAAGTCTACTGTGGACCATCACTGGTGTACTATGAATCATCACTGGTGTACTATGGATCATCACTGGTGTACTATGGATCATCACTGGTGTACTATGGACCATCCCTGATGTACTGTGGATCATCACTGATGTACTATAGATAATCACTGATGTACTATGGGCCATCACTGGTGTACTATGGATCATCACTGATGTACTATGGATCATCACTGATGTACTATGAGCCATCACTGATGTACTATAGATCATCACTGGTGTACTGTGGATCATCACTGATGTACTGTGGACCATCCCTGATGTACTGTGGATCATCACTGATGTACTGTGGATCATCACTGATGTACCGTGGATCATCACTGATGTACCGTGGATCATCACTGATGTACTGTGGACCATCACTGATGTACTATGGATCATCACTGATGTACTGTGGATCATCACTGATGTACCGAGAATCATCACTGATGTACTGTGGATCATCACTGATGTATTGTGGATCATCACTGATGTACTGTGGATCATCACTGATGTACTGTGGACCATCACTGATGTACTGTGGACCATCACTGATGTACTGTGGACCATCACTGATGTACTGTGGACCATCACTGATGTACTGTGGATCATCACTGATGTACTATGGATCATCACAGAGGTACTATGGATCATCACTGATGTACTATGGATCATCACTGATGTACTATGGATCATCACTGATGTACTGTGGATCATCACTGATGTACTGTGGGTCATCACTGATGTACTGTGGGCCATCACGGGTGTACTATGGATCATCAGTGATGTACTATGGATCATCACTGATGTACTATGGATAATCACTGATGTACTATAGATCATCACTGATGTACTGTGGATCATCACTGATGTACTATGGATCATCCCTGGTGTACTATGGATCATCACTGGTGTACTATGGATCATCACTGGTGTACTATGGATCATCACTGATGTACTATGGATCATCACTGATGTACTGTGGACCATCACTGATGTACTGTGGATCATCACTGATGTACTGTGGATCATCACTGATGTACAGTGGATCATCACTGATGTACTGTGGATCATCACTGGTGTACTATGGTCCATCACTGGTGTATTATGGAGCATCACTGGTGTACTATGGATCATCACTGATGTACTATGGATCATCACTGATGAACTGTGGACCATCACTGATGTACTGTGGATCATCACTGATGTACTGTGGATCATCACTGATGTACTGTGGATCATCAATGATGTACTGTGGATCATCACTGGTGTACTATGGATCATCACTGATGTACTATGGATCATCACTGATGTACTATGGATCATCACTGGTGTACTATGGATCATCACTGATGTACTTTGAGCAATCACTGATGTACTTTGAGCCATCACTGATGTACTATGGATCATCACTGATGTACTATGGACCATCACTGGTGTACTATGGATCATCACTGATGTACTGTGGACCATCACTGATGTACTGTGGATCATCACTGATGTACTATAGATCATCACTGAAGTACTATGGATCATCACTGGTGTACTATGGATCATCACTGGTGTATTATGGATCATCACTGATGTACTATGGATCATCACTGATGTACTATGGATCATCACTGATGTACTGAGGATCATCACTGGTGTACTGAGGATCATCACTGATGTACTGTGGATCATCACTGATGTACTGTGGATCATCACTGATGTACTATGGATCATCACTGATGTACTATGGATCATCACTGGTGTACTATGGATCATCACTGATGTACTGTGGACCATCCCTGATGTACTGTGGATCATCACTAATGTACCGTAGATCAGCACTGATGTACTGAGGATCATCACTGATGTACTGTGGATCATCACTGATGTACTGTGGATCATCACTGATGTACTATGGGCCATCACAGGTGTACTATGGATCATCACTGGTGTACTTTGGATCATCACTGATGTACTATGGACCATCACTGATGTACTATGGATCATCATTGATGTACTATAGATCACCACTGATGTACTATGGGCCATCACTGGTGTACTATGGATCATCACTGATGTACTGTGGACCATCCCTGATGTACTGTGGATCATCACTGATGTACTGAGGATCATCACTGGTGTACTATGGATCATCACTGATGTACTGTGGACCATCCCTGATGTACTGTGGGCCATCACTGATGTACTGTGGATCATCACTGATGTACTGTGGATCATCACTGATGTACTGTGGATATCATCACTGATGTACTGAGGACCATCCCTGATGTACTGTGGACCATCACTGATGTACTATAGATCATCACTGAAGTACTATGGATCATCACTGGTGTACTATGGATCATCACTGGTGTACTATGGATCATCACTGATGTACTATGGATCATCACTGATGTACTATGGATCATCACTGATGTACTGAGGATCATCACTGGTGTACTGAGGATCATCACTGATGTACTGTGGATCATCACTGATGTACTGTGGATCATCACTGATGTACTATGGATCATCACTGATGTACTATGGATCATCACTGGTGTACTATGGATCATCACTGATGTACTGTGGACCATCCCTGATGTACTGTGGATCATCACTGATGTACCGTAGATCAGCACTGATGTACTGAGGATCATCACTGATGTACTGTGGATCATCACTGATGTACTGTGGATCATCACTGATGTACTATGGGCCATCACAGGTGTACTATGGATCATCACTGGTGTACTTTGGATCATCACTGATGTACTATGGACCATCACTGATGTACTATGGATCATCATTGATGTACTATAGATCATCACTGATGTACTATGGGCCATCACTGGTGTACTATGGATCATCACTGATGTACTGTGGACCATCCCTGATGTACTGTGGATCATCACTGATGTACTGAGGATCATCACTGGTGTACTATGGATCATCACTGATGTACTGTGGACCATCCCTGATGTACTGTGGGCCATCACTGATGTACTGTGGATCATCACTGATGTACTGTGGATCATCACTGATGTACTGTGGATATCATCACTGATGTACTGAGGACCATCCCTGATGTACTGTGGACCATCACTGATGTACTGTGGATATCATCACTGATGTACTGAGGACCATCCCTGACTTTCCTTCTTTGTCCCTAGAAACAAGGACTCGCACAGTGAAAGAAACTGACACTCTCCCTACCTAGAGTTTTCTGTCCCTAGAAAAAATGTTTTTTTAAAGCACACTATAGCACAAGGAGAATTCCCCTCACTTTCCTTCTTTGTCCCTAGAAACAAGGACTCGCACAGTGAAAGAAACTGACACTCTCCCTACCTAGAGTTTTCTGTCCCTAGAAAAAATGTTTTTTTAAAGCACACTATAGCACAAGGAGAATTCCCCTCACTTTCCTTCTTTGTCCCTAGAAACAAGGATTCGCACAGTAAAACACACTGACACTCTCCCTACCTATCCTTCTCTTTCCCTAAACTAAAGGAATCCAGGTTAAGCAAGAAAGAAATAAATGTCACTGTCCCTGCCTATGCTTCTCTTTCCCTGCTCCGGAACACACTACACTAGGCCGCCGTGCTGGCGGCCTTTTATAGTGTGGGGCGTGTACTAAACACCCTCAGCAATAATTGGCCACAGGCATCCTGCCTGTGGCCAATCATTGCTCTCCTCGCTGCCGGCGCTGTGATTGGCCAAGCATGCGGGGTCACAGTGCATGCTTGGCCAATCACAGCGCCTGGATGACACTGCGATGGCGTAGTGCATTGTGGGCCGTTCGCGTCACTCGAATTTGGCGCGACTGGCCCAAATCGTTCGATCTTCGTCGAACGATCGAACAGCCGATGTTCGAGTCGAACGTATGTTCGACTCGAACACAAAGCTCATCCCTACTGTGGACCATCACTGATGTTCTGTGGACCATCACTGATGTTCTGTGGACCATCACTGATGTACTGTGGACCATCACTGATGTACTATGGATCATCGCTGATGTACTATGGATCATCACTGAGGTACTATGGATCATCACTGATGTACTATGGATCATCACTGATGTGCTATTGACCATCACTGGTGTACTATGGATCATCACTGGTGTACTATGGATCATCACTGGTGTACTATGGATCATCACTGGTGTACTATGGACCATCCCTGATGTACTGTGGATCATCACTGATGTACTATGGACCATCACTGATGTACTATGGATCATCACTGGTGTACTGTGGACCATCACTGGTGTACTATGAATCATCACTGGTGTACTATGGATCATCACTGGTGTACTATGGATCATCACTGATGTACTATGGATCATCATTGATGTACTATAGATCATCACTGATGTACTATGGGCCATCACTGGTGTACTATGGATCATCACTGATGTACTGTGGACCATCCCTGATGTACTGTGGATCATCACTGATGTACTGAGGATCATCACTGGTGTACTATGGATCATCACTGATGTACTGTGGACCATCCCTGATGTACTATGGGCCATCACAGGTGTACTATGGATCATCACTGGTGTACTTTGGATCATCACTGATGTACTATGGACCATCACTGATGTACTATGGATCATCATTGATGTACTATAGATCATCACTGATGTACTATGGGCCATCACTGGTGTACTATGGATCATCACTGATGTACTGTGGACCATCCCTGATTTACTGTGGATCATCACTGATGTACTGAGGATCATCACTGGTGTACTATGGATCATCACTGATGTACTGTGGACCATCCCTGATGTACTGTGGGCCATCACTGATGTACTGTGGATCATCACTGATGTACTGTGGATCATCACTGATGTACTGTGGATATCATCACTGATGTACTGAGGACCATCCCTGATGTACTGTGGACCATCACTGATGTACTATAGATCATCACTGAAGTACTATGGATCATCACTGGTGTACTATGGATCATCACTGGTGTACTATGGATCATCACTGATGTACTATGGATCATCACTGATGTACTATGGATCATCACTGATGTACTGAGGATCATCACTGGTGTACTGAGGATCATCACTGATGTACTGTGGATCATCACTGATGTACTGTGGATCATCACTGATGTACTATGGATCATCACTGATGTACTATGGATCATCACTGGTGTACTATGGATCATCACTGATGTACTGTGGACCATCCCTGATGTACTGTGGATCATCACTGATGTACCGTAGATCAGCACTGATGTACTGAGGATCATCACTGATGTACTGTGGATCATCACTGATGTACTGTGGATCATCACTGATGTACTATGGGCCATCACAGGTGTACTATGGATCATCACTGGTGTACTTTGGATCATCACGGATGTACTATGGACCATCACTGATGTACTATGGATCATCATTGATGTACTATAGATCATCACTGATGTACTATGGGCCATCACTGGTGTACTATGGATCATCACTGATGTACTGTGGACCATCCCTGATGTACTGTGGATCATCACTGATGTACTGAGGATCATCACTGGTGTACTATGGATCATCACTGATGTACTGTGGACCATCCCTGATGTACTGTGGGCCATCACTGATGTACTGTGGATCATCACTGATGTACTGTGGATCATCACTGATGTACTGTGGATATCATCACTGATGTACTGAGGACCATCCCTGATGTACTGTGGACCATCACTGATGTACTGTGGATATCATCACTGATGTACTGAGGACCATCCCTGACTTTCCTTCTTTGTCCCTAGAAACAAGGACTCGCACAGTGAAAGAAACTGACACTCTCCCTACCTAGAGTTTTCTGTCCCTAGAAAAAATGTTTTTTTAAAGCACACTATAGCACAAGGAGAATTCCCCTCACTTTCCTTCTTTGTCCCTAGAAACAAGGACTCGCACAGTGAAAGAAACTGACACTCTCCCTACCTAGAGTTTTCTGTCCCTAGAAAAAATGTTTTTTTAAAGCACACTATAGCACAAGGAGAATTCCCCTCACTTTCCTTCTTTGTCCCTAGAAACAAGGATTCGCACAGTAAAACACACTGACACTCTCCCTACCTATCCTTCTCTTTCCCTAAACTAAAGGAATCCAGGTTAAGCAAGAAAGAAATAAATGTCACTGTCCCTGCCTATGCTTCTCTTTCCCTGCTCCGGAACACACTACACTAGGCCGCCGTGCTGGCGGCCTTTTATAGTGTGGGGCGTGTACTAAACACCCTCAGCAATAATTGGCCACAGGCATCCTGCCTGTGGCCAATCATTGCTCTCCTCGCTGCCGGCGCTGTGATTGGCCAAGCATGCGGGGTCACAGTGCATGCTTGGCCAATCACAGCGCCTGGATGACACTGCGATGGCGTAGTGCATTGTGGGCCGTTCGCGTCACTCGAATTTGGCGCGACTGGCCCAAATCGTTCGATCTTCGTCGAACGATCGAACAGCCGATGTTCGAGTCGAACGTATGTTCGACTCGAACACAAAGCTCATCCCTACTGTGGACCATCACTGATGTTCTGTGGACCATCACTGATGTTCTGTGGACCATCACTGATGTACTGTGGACCATCACTGATGTACTATGGATCATCGCTGATGTACTATGGATCATCACTGAGGTACTATGGATCATCACTGATGTACTATGGATCATCACTGATGTGCTATTGACCATCACTGGTGTACTATGGATCATCACTGGTGTACTATGGATCATCACTGGTGTACTATGGATCATCACTGGTGTACTATGGACCATCCCTCATGTACTGTGGATCATCACTGATGTACTATGGACCATCACTGATGTACTATGGATCATCACTGGTGTACTGTGGACCATCACTGGTGTACTATGAATCATCACTGGTGTACTATGGATCATCACTGGTGTACTATGGATCATCACTGGTGTACTATGGACCATCCCTGATGTACTGTGGATCATCACTGATGTACTATAGATAATCACTGATGTACTATGGGCCATCACTGGTGTACTATGGATCATCACTGATGTACTATGGATCATCACTGATGTACTATGAGCCATCACTGATGTACTATGGATCATCACTGGTGTACTGTGGATCATCACTGATGTACTGTGGACCATCCCTGATGTACTGTGGATCATCACTGATGTACTGTGGATCATCACTGATGTACCGTGGATCATCACTGATGTACCGTGGATCATCACTGATGTACTGTGGACCATCACTGATGTACTATGGATCATCACTGATGTACTGTGGATCATCACTGATGTACCGAGAATCATCACTGATGTACTGTGGATCATCACTGATGTATTGTGGATCATCACTGATGTATTGTGGATCATCACTGATGTACTGTGGATCATCACTGATGTACTGTGGACCATCACTGATGTACTGTGGACCATCACTGATGTACTGTGGACCATCACTGATGTACTGTGGACCATCACTGATGTACTGTGGACCATCACTGATGTACTGTGGATCATCACTGATGTACTATGGATCATCACAGAGGTACTATGGATCATCACTGATGTACTATGGATCATCACTGATGTACTATGGATCATCACTGATGTACTGTGGATCATCACTGATGTACTGTGGGTCATCACTGATGTACTGTGGGCCATCACGGGTGTACTATGGATCATCAGTGATGTACTATGGATCATCACTGATGTACTATGGATAATCACTGGTGTACTATAGATCATCACTGATGTACTGTGGATCATCACTGATGTACTATGGATCATCCCTGGTGTACTATGGATCATCACTGGTGTACTATGGATCATCACTGGTGTACTATGGATCATCACTGATGTACTATGGATCATCACTGATGTACTATGGATCATCACTGATGTACTATAGATCATCACTGATGTACTATGAGCCATCACTGATGTACTATAGATCATCACTGATGTACTATGGATCATCACTGATGTACTATGGATCATCGCTGGTGTACTATGGATCATCGCTGGTGTACTATGGATCATCACTGATGTACTATGGATCATCACAGAGGTACTATGGATCATCACTGATGTACTATGGATCATCACTGATGTACTGTGGATCATCACTGATGTACTGTGGGCCATCACTGATGTACTGTGGGCCATCACGGGTGTACTATGGATCATCAGTGATGTACTATGGATCATCACTGATGTACTATGGATAATCACTGATGTACTATAGATCATCACTGATGTACTGTGGATCATCACTGATGTACTATGGATCATCCCTGGTGTACTATGGATCATCACTGGTGTACTATGGATCATCACTGGTGTACTATGGATCATCACTGATGTACTATGGATCATCACTGATGTACTATAGATCATCACTGATGTACTATGAGCCATCACTGATGTACTATAGATCATCACTGATGTACTATGGATCATCACTGATGTATAGTGATGAGCCGAACACCCCCGGGTTCGGTTCGCACCAGAACCCGCGAACGGACCGAAAGTTCGTACGAACATTAGAACCCTATTAAATACAATGGATGCGAACGTTCGAATTCTAAAGTGCTAATTATAACAACTATTATGCATGTTATTGTCCTAAAAAGGGTTTGGGAACCCGGGTTCTGCACCAAGGGACATGTATCAATGCAAAAAGAAGTTTTAAAAATGGTCGTTTTTCGGGAGCAGTCATTTTAATGATGCATAAAGTGAAAAAAAAAAAGTCAAATATTCCTTTAAATATCGTACCTGGGGGGTGTCTAAAGTATGCCTGTGAAGTGCCACGTGTTTCCCGTGTTTAGAACTGTCCCTGCACAAAATGACACTTCTAAAGGAAAAAAAAGCCATTTAAAACTGCTTGCGGCTTTAATGTAATGTCTGGTCCCGGTAATATGGATGAAAATCTTTAAGAAAAATGGCATAGCTACCCCATGACCCCCCCCCTACCCCAGCCCATTACCAGCCCCTTTGGGTCTTGTATGGATATTAAGGGGAACCCCGCACATAAAATAAAAAAGGCCCTATATACTCTGAACAGCCGTATACAGGCGGTGCATACAAGACAGGGACTGTAGGTTTGTTCTTATGTAGAATCTGTTTGTAATTTTGAACAGGTACATTGTTTAAGTGTAGCTCCAGCCCAAAAATCTATTTTTAAACTTTTTGGAAAACATAGGTAAGGGTTATCACCCCTGTAACATTTGTTTTGCTGTCTGTGCCCCTGTTCAGAACATTTCACCTCACTTTCCGTCCCAATGACAACTGTTTTTGAAATGTGGTGTTTTTCTTGAAACAAGGATTGCTGATAAAGCATCAGTACAGAGGAGACACCTTTCTCCCATATTAATTCTTACAGGAGAGAATTTTCCTTCCTAGGGGTAGATTTCCTCTCACTTCCTGTTGTCTTCTTGCGTTTGCAAGTAGGAGTCGTTTGTAAGTTGGATGTTTGAAAGTAGGGACCTGCCGTAGATACTCTGCAGAAATAGGCCCCTTAGTTGTTGGTGTTGGCACAACACTGTAAGCACTCACAGTTACTCTTGGTTGGTGCTGGAACGCCCTGCTGTCAACTATTATATCAGGAATTGTAATTACATATAATTGTTGAACAGTGGTAGTAAAAATTGGGCCTTTGATGGTGGTGCTGGTGCCACAACACTGTAAGCCCTGACAGTTACTCTTGGTGGGTGCAGCAATGGGCCCTGCTGTGAATTATTAGATCAAGAATTGTAATTGCATGCCCCTGTTGAACAGGGGCTGAAAAATTGGGCCTTTGGTGGTGGTGGTGGTGTTGACACAACACTGTAAGCCCTCAGAGTTACTCTTGGTGGGTGCAGGAATGGGCCCTGCTGTGAATTATTAGATCAAGAATTGTAATTACATGCCCCTGTTGAACAGGGGCTGAAAAATTGGGCCTTAGGCACTGGTGGCACAACACTACAACCCCTCACAGATACTGTACTTGGAGCACAGCAATGAGCCCTGTTGCAAAGTATTGCTTCAAAAATTGTAATGACACGCCCCTGTTAAACAGGGGCTGAAAAATTGGGCCTTAGGCACTGGTGCCACAACACTCCAAGCCCTCACAGATACTGTACTTGGAGCACAGCAATGAGCCCTATGGCAAATTATTGCTAAAAAAATTGTAATTACACGCCCCTGTAAAACAGGGGCTGAAAAATTGGGCCTTAGCCACTGGTGGCGGCACCCATAAACAAAAATGATCTTCCAAGCTATCATCATCAATCGTATCATTGAGGACTCGGAGGAGGAGGATAGCCAGTCAACATAACAGCACAGACACTCAGCATCAGCATCAGTCTTGAAGGGATGTGACATGTTAAAATCAATTAGTCTGTTATATCAGCATCAGGTGTGTGGTAGCTGGTGGTGATCCAAGACTGGTTCATCTTGATGAAAGTCAGTCGATCAACCGAGTCGGTGGACAGGCGCACCCTGTGATCCGTGACAAATCCTCCAGCAGCACTGAATGTGCGTTCCGAAAGAACGCTGGATGCAGGACAGGCCAGTAGCTCAATTGCATACTGTGCAAGCTCTGGCCAGTGATCCATCCTCAAGACCCAGTAAGCCAGAGGATTTTCGGTGGGGAAGGTGTCCAAGTCTGACCTTGCCCCTAGATATTCCTGCACCATGTTTATCAGACGCTGGCGATGGTTGCTGGAACCGATCATACTTTGGGGCTGCGGACTAAAGAATTGTCTGAACGCATCGGTCAGACGGCCACCTTCCCCACCGCTCCTTCTTTGACTGGCCGAAGCCTCAGCAACTCGTTGTCCAGGACCAGGAGTTTGTAACCTCCCAGTCTCTGGGAACGCGTTGCACAGACCTTTCTGCAAGGCCTCCCGGAGTTGTCTCATCCTCTGCTCCCTCTGCGACGGTAACATAAGGTCCGCAACCTTACCCTTGTACCGTGGATCAAGGAGAGTGGCCAGCCAGTAATGGTCCCTCTCCTTGATTCGAAGAATACGAGGATCCTTCCGCAGACTTTGCAGGATCAGGGAGGCCATGCAGCGTAGGTTTGCTGAGGCATTCGCTCCGGAGTCCTCTGGGTCACTAAGGACGACATGATCCGCAGCCACCTCCTCCCAGCCACGTACAAGTCCACTGGTTTCTTGGGACTGTAAATCATCCCTAAAAGACTGCTGCTGATGATGCTGAGTGCCAGCCTCCACCTCCATGCTGACACAATCCTCCTCCTCCTCCTCCTCCTCTTCCTGTGCGATGGGTGGGACAGAAGGAACACTGTCTGGGTAAAGGGGGCCTTGAGAGGCAAGGAAGTCCTCCTCTTCCTGCCTCTGTTCTGCCTCAAGTGCCCTGTCCATTATTCCACGCAGCGTGTGCTCCAACAGGTGGACAAGAGGTACAGTGTCACCGATGCATGCACTGTCACTGCTCACCATCCTCGTGGCCTCCTCAAATGGTGCCAGGACAGTGCATGCATCCCTGATCATGCCCCACTGGCGTGGAGAAAAAAAACCAAGCTCCCCTGACCCTGTCCTGGTGCCGTAGTCGCACAGGTACTCATTGATGGCCCTCTGCTGCGTGTGCAGCCGCTGCAGCATGGCCAACGTTGAGTTCCACCTGGTGGGCATGTCACATATATGGGCAGGTTCAACTCCTTTTGCAGCTCAGCCAGGCGAGCACTGGCATTATAAGATCTGCGGAAATGCACACAGACTTTCCTGGCCTGCCTCAGGACATCCTGTAAGCCCGGGTACCTGCCCAAGAACCGCTGCACCACCAGGTTAAGGACGTGAGCCACACAGGGCACATGGGTCAGTTGTCCCTGTCGGAGGGCGGAGAGGAGGTTGGTGCCATTGTCGCAAACCACCATTCCTGGCTTAAGCTGGCGTGGCGTCAACCACCTCTCGGCCTGGCCCTGCAGAGCAGACAGGACCTCTGCCCCAGTGTGGCTTCTGTCCCCCAAACACACCAGCGCAAGCACGGCATGGCATCTTTTTGCCTGCGTACTTGCGTAGCCCCGTGAACGGCTACGGAGCACCGCTGGTTCATAGGACAAACCACAGGAAGAGGCCATGGAGGAAGAAGAAGAGGAGGGGGTGGAGGAGAGAGGTGTGTCACAACCAGTAGTAGCATTTTGGAGGCGTGGCGGTGGGACAACCTCCAACACTACTGCACCTTGTCCTGCATCCTTCCCAGCTGCCAAAAGAGTGACCCAATGGGCCGTGAAAGAAAGGTAACGTCCCTGTCCATGCCTGCTGGACCATGAGTCAGAGGTAATATGCACCTTACCGCTGACCGCCCTGTCCAGCGAGGCCAAGACATTGCCTTCCACATGCCGGTAGAGAGCCGGAATAGCCTTCCGTGAGAAAAAGTGGCGTTTGGGAACCTGCCACTGAGGAACCGCACATTGCACAAACTGACGGAAGGGGGCCGAGTCTACCAACTGAAAAGGCAGCAGTTGAAGCGCTAGCAATTTAGCCAAGCTAGCATTCAACCGCTGGGCATGTGGATGGCTGGGAGTGAACTTCTTTCGACGGTCCAGCAGCTGGGGCAGGGAAATTTGCCTGCTAGAATCGGACGTCGGTGTACTGCTAGCAGAGTGGCCGCAAGTACTTGGCTGTGACACACCTAATTCTACACCTTCATTCCTCTCAGTGCATGTTTCAGAGAGGACTGAAGTTATAGTGGGGTTGGAAATCCCAGCTGATGCGGTGCAAGGAGAGGTCCGCTTTGTTCTTTGGTGTGGGTCTTTGAGGTAGGCTTGCCAACGAGCTGCATGGCAGGTCAACATATGTCTGGTCAGGCATGTGGTACCCAAGCGGCTGATGTTTTGGCCACGCGATATACGCTTGAGACATATGTTGCAAACAGCAGCTGTGCGATCTGATGCACTAGCCTCAAAAAAGGCCCACACCAAGGAACTTTTTGAATGACGGGCAGAGGCAGAGCCCTGCACAGGCGGAACTCTGCGGTGTGATTCCGTCGGTGTACTGCCCTTACGCTGGCCACCAAAGGGCATCCTGTCTCGTTGGAGATGTGCCTCCTCCTCATCCTCCTCCTCCTCTCTCCTATTAGGCACCCACGTGGAGTCAGTGACCTCATCATCCCCTCCCTCCTCATCACTGGAGCCAATCTGGCAGTATGCTGCAGCTGCTGGAACATGACTGCCAGATTGGTGTCCTTCTTAAGCATCCCCTCTGTCTGCTCTCACCCTACTGCCTTCCTGTAGCTGGGTTTCATCATCAGACCCTTCGAAACGCTGGGCATCCTCCTGGAGCATGTACCCAACACTGTGCTCAAACAGTTCGGGGGACTCCTCAGGAGGAGGACATGGTGGGTCTAGGGAAGGAGTGACTGATGATGAGTCTGACATTGATACCAGGGAAGAGGACGCTTTGGCAGCTGCTTTGCCAGTACCCTGAGCCTGGGTGAGAGAGGATGAGGAGGAGGAGGAGGGCTTGGTCATCCACTCTACCAAGTCTTCGGCATGATGTGGCTCAACATGTCCAGCTGCCGAAAAGAAGGACAAGCGTGTCCCATGGCCATGTGCTGATGACAATGCACCGCGTCCACGACCAGCACTGTTGCCCCCAGACACAGAGCCTGCTTGCCCTCTTTTATTGCCTCCTGACTGTCTGCCTCAACTTGTTTGCCTTCCAGACATTCTAATAGATGGCCTGCAGGGAGATGGGAAAAAAGCAATAAGGGCTACCTTCAGGTGTCCTTCTCTGTCCCTTGAAACAAGGACTTGCACAGTGAAATAAACTGACACTCTCCCTACCTACAGTTTTCTGTCCCTAGAAAAAATGTTTTTTTAAGCACAATATAGCACAAGGAGAATTCACTCACTGTCCTTCCAGGTCCCTAGAAACAAGGACTTGCACAGTGAAAGAAACTGACACTCTCCCTACCTACAGTTTTCTGTCCCTAGAAAAAATGTTTTTTTTAAGCACAATATAGCACAAGGAGAATTCACTCACTGTCCTTCCAGGTCCCTAGAAACAAGGACTTGCACAGTGAAAGAAACTGACACTCTCCCTACCTACAGTTTTCTGTCCCTAGAAAAAATGTTTTTTTTAAGCACAATATAGCACAAGGAGAATTCACTCACTGTCCTTCCAGGTCCCTAGAAACAAGGACTTGCACAGTGAAAGAAACTGACACTCTCCCTACCTACAGTTTTCTGTCCCTAGAAAAAATGTTTTTTTTAAGCACAATATAGCACAAGGAGAATTCACTCACTGTCCTTCCAGGTCCCTAGAAACAAGGACTTGCACAGTGAAAGAAACTGACACTCTCCCTACCTACAGTTTTCTGTCCCTAGAAAAAATGTTTTTTTTAAGCACAATATAGCACAAGGAGAATTCACTCACTGTCCTTCCAGGTCCCTATAAACAAGGACTTGCACAGTGAAAGAAACTGACACTCTCCCTACCTACAGTTTTCTGTCCCTAGAAAAAATGTTTTTTTTAAGCACAATATAGCACAAGGAGAATTCACTCACTGTCCTTCCAGGTTCCTAGAAACAAGGACTTGCACAGTGAAAGAAACTGACACTCTCCCTACCTACAGTTTTCTGTCCCTAGAAAAAATGTTTTTTTTAAGCACAATATAGCACAAGGAGAATGCACTCACTGTCCTTCCAGGTCCCTAGAAACAAGGACTTGCACAGTGAAAGAAACTGACACTCTCCCTACCTACAGTTTTCTGTCCCTAGAAAAAATGTTTTTTTTAAGCACAATATAGCACAAGGAGAATTCACTCACTGTCCTTCCAATTCCCTAGAAACAAGGACTTGCACAGTGAAAGAAACTGACACTCTCCCTACCTACAGTTTTCTGTCCCTAGAAAAAATGTTTGTTTTAAGCACAATATAGCACAAGGAGAATTCACTCACTGTCCTTCCAGGTCCCTAGAAACAAGGACTTACACAGTGAAAGAAACTGACACTCTCCCTACCTACAGTTTTCTGTCCCTAGAAAAAATGTTTTTTTTAAGCACAATATAGCACAAGGAGAATTCACTCACTGTCCTTCCAGGTCCCTAGAAACAAGGACTTGCACAGTGAAAGAAACTGACACTCTCCCTACCTACAGTTTTCTGTCCCTAGAAAAAATGTTTTTTTTAAGCACAATATAGCACAAGGAGAATTCACTCACTGTCCTTCCAGGTCCCTAGAAACAAGGACTTGCACAGTGAAAGAAACTGACACTCTCCCTACCTACAGTTTTCTGTCCCTAGAAAAAATGTTTTTTTTAAGCACAATATAGCACAAGGAGAATTCACTCACTGTCCTTCCAGGTCCCTGGAAACAAGGACTTGCACAGTGAAAGAAACTGACACTTTCCCTACCTACAGTTTTCTGTCCCTAGAAAAAATGTTTTTTTTAAGCACAATATAGCACAAGGAGAATTCACTCACTGTCCTTCCAGGTCCCTAGAAACAAGGACTTACACAGTGAAAGAAACTGACACTCTCCCTACCTACAGTTTTCTGTCCCTAGAAAAAAATTTTTTTAAGCACAATATAGCACAAGGAGAATTCACTCACTGTCCTTCCAGGTCCCTAGAAACAAGGACTTGCACAGTGAAAGAAACTGACACTCTCCCTACCTACAGTTTTCTGTCCCTAGAAAAAAATGTTTTTTTTAAGCACAATATAGCACAAGGAGAATTCACTCACTGTCCTTCCAGGTCCCTAGAAACAAGGACTTGCACAGTGAAAGAAACTGACACTCTCCCTACCTACAGTTTTCTGTCCCTAGAAAAAATGTTTTTTTTAAGCACAATATAGCACAAGGAGAATTCACTCACTGTCCTTCCAGGTCCCTGGAAACAAGGACTTGCACAGTGAAAGAAACTGACACTCTCCCTACCTACAGTTTTCTGTCCCTAGAAAAAATGTTTTTTTTAAGCACAATATAGCACAAGGAGAATTCACTCACTGTCCTTCCAGGTCCCTGGAAACAAGGACTTGCACAGTGAAAGAAACTGACACTCTCCCTACCTACAGTTTTCTGTCCCTAGAAAAAATGTTTTTTTTAAGCACAATATAGCACAAGGAGAATTCACTCACTGTCCTTCCAGGTCCCTAGAAACAAGGACTTACACAGTGAAAGAAACTGACACTCTCCCTACCTACAGTTTTCTGTCCCTAGAAAAAATGTTTTTTTTAAGCACAATATAGCACAAGGAGAATTCACTCACTGTCCTTCCAGGTCCCTAGAAACAAGGACTTGCACAGTGAAAGAAACTGACACTCTCCCTACCTACAGTTTTCTGTCCCTAGAAAAAATGTTTTTTTTAAGCACAATATAGCACAAGGAGAATTCACTCACTGTCCTTCCAGGTCCCTAGAAACAAGGACTTGCACAGTGAAAGAAACTGACACTCTCCCTACCTACAGTTTTCTGTCCCTAGAAAAAATGTTTTTTTTAAGCACAATATAGCACAAGGAGAATTCACTCACTGTCCTTCCAGGTCCCTAGAAACAAGGACTTGCACAGTGAAAGAAACTGACACTCTCCCTACCTACAGTTTTCTGTCCCTAGAAAAAATGTTTTTTTTAAGCACACTATAGCACAAGGAGAATTCACTCACTGTCCTTCCCAGTCCCTAGAAACAAGGACTTGCACAGTGAAAGAAACTGACACTCTCCCTACCTACAGTTTTCTGTCCCTAGAAAAAATGTTTTTTTTAAGCACAATATAGCACAAGGAGAATTCACTCACTGTCCTTCCAGGTCCCTAGAAACAAGGACTTGCACAGTGAAAGAAACTGACACTCTCCCTACCTACAGTTTTCTGTCCCTAGAAAAAATGTTTTTTTTTAAGCACAATATAGCACAAGGAGAATTCACTCACTGTCCTTCCAGGTCCCTGGAAACAAGGACTTGCACAGTGAAAGAAACTGACACTCTCCCTACCTACAGTTTTCTGTCCCTAGAAAAAATGTTTTTTTTAAGCACAATATAGCACAAGGAGAATTCACTCACTGTCCTTCCAGGTCCCTAGAAACAAGGACTTACACAGTGAAAGAAACTGACACTCTCCCTACCTACAGTTTTCTGTCCCTAGAAAAAATGTTTTTTTTTAAGCACAATATAGCACAAGGAGAATTCACTCACTGTCCTTCCAGGTCCCTAGAAACAAGGACTTGCACAGTGAAAGAAACTGACACTCTCCCTACCTACAGTTTTCTGTCCCTAGAAAAAATGTTTTTTTAAGCACAATATAGCACAAGGAGAATTCACTCACTGTCCTTCCAGGTCCCTAGAAACAAGGACTTGCACAGTGAAAGAAACTGACACTCTCCCTACCTACAGTTTTCTGTCCCTAGAAAAAATGTTTTTTTTAAGCACAATATAGCACAAGGAGAATTCACTCACTGTCCTTCCAGGTCCCTGGAAACAAGGACTTGCACAGTGAAAGAAACTGACACTCTCCCTACCTACAGTTTTCTGTCCCTAGAAAAAATGTTTTTTTTAAGCACACTATAGCACAAGGAGAATTCACTCACTGTCCTTCCCAGTCCCTAGAAACAAGGACTTGCACAGTGAAAGAAACTGACACTCTCCCTACCTACAGTTTTCTGTCCCTAGAAAAAATGTTTTTTTTAAGCACAATATAGCACAAGGAGAATTCACTCACTGTCCTTCCAGGTCCCTAGAAACAAGGACTTGCACAGTGAAAGAAACTGACACTCTCCCTACCTACAGTTTTCTGTCCCTAGAAAAAATGTTTTTTTTTAAGCACAATATAGCACAAGGAGAATTCACTCACTGTCCTTCCAGGTCCCTGGAAACAAGGACTTGCACAGTGAAAGAAACTGACACTCTCCCTACCTACAGTTTTCTGTCCCTAGAAAAAATGTTTTTTTTAAGCACAATATAGCACAAGGAGAATTCACTCACTGTCCTTCCAGGTCCCTAGAAACAAGGACTTACACAGTGAAAGAAACTGACACTCTCCCTACCTACAGTTTTCTGTCCCTAGAAAAAATGTTTTTTTTTAAGCACAATATAGCACAAGGAGAATTCACTCACTGTCCTTCCAGGTCCCTAGAAACAAGGACTTGCACAGTGAAAGAAACTGACACTCTCCCTACCTACAGTTTTCTGTCCCTAGAAAAAATGTTTTTTTAAGCACAATATAGCACAAGGAGAATTCACTCACTGTCCTTCCAGGTCCCTAGAAACAAGGACTTGCACAGTGAAAGAAACTGACACTCTCCCTACCTACAGTTTTCTGTCCCTAGAAAAAATGTTTTTTTTAAGCACAATATAGCACAAGGAGAATTCACTCACTGTCCTTCCAGGTCCCTGGAAACAAGGACTTGCACAGTGAAAGAAACTGACACTCTCCCTACCTACAGTTTTCTGTCCAAAGAAAAAATGTTTTTTTTAAGCACAATATAGCACAAGGAGAATTCACTCACTGTCCTTCCAGGTCCCTAGAAACAAGGACTTACACAGTGAAAGAAACTGACACTCTCCCTACCTACAGTTTTCTGTCCCTAGAAAAAATGTTTTTTTTAAGCACAATATAGCACAAGGAGAATTCACTCACTGTCCTTCCAGGTCCCTAGAAACAAGGACTTGCACAGTGAAAGAAACTGACACTCTCCCTACCTACAGTTTTCTGTCCCTAGAAAAAATGTTTTTTTTAAGCACAATATAGCACAAGGAGAATTCACTCACTGTCCTTCCAGGTCCCTAGAAACAAGGACTTGCACAGTGAAAGAAACTGACACTCTCCCTACCTACAGTTTTCTGTCCCTAGAAAAAATGTTTTTTTTAAGCACAATATAGCACAAGGAGAATTCACTCACTGTCCTTCCAGGTCCCTAGAAACAAGGACTTGCACAGTGAAAGAAACTGACACTCTCCCTACCTACAGTTTTCTGTCCCTAGAAAAAATGTTTTTTTTAAGCACACTATAGCACAAGGAGAATTCACTCACTGTCCTTCCCAGTCCCTAGAAACAAGGACTTGCACAGTGAAAGAAACTAACACTCTCCCTACCTACAGTTTTCTGTCCCTAGAAAAAATGTTTTTTTTAAGCACAATATAGCACAAGGAGAATTCACTCACTGTCCTTCCAGGTCCCTAGAAACAAGGACTTGCACAGTGAAAGAAACTGACACTCTCCCTACCTACAGTTTTCTGTCCCTAGAAAAAATGTTTTTTTTAAGCACAATATAGCACAAGGAGAATTCACTCACTGTCCTTCCAGGTCCCTGGAAACAAGGACTTGCACAGTGAAAGAAACTGACACTCTCCCTACCTACAGTTTTCTGTCCCTAGAAAAAATGTTTTTTTTAAGCACAATATAGCACAAGGAGAATTCACTCACTGTCCTTCCAGGTCCCTAGAAACAAGGACTTGCACAGTGAAAGAAACTGACACTCTCCCTACCTACAGTTTTCTGTCCCTAGAAAAAATGTTTTTTTTAAGCACACTATAGCACAAGCACAAAACACACTGACACTCTCCCTACCTATCCTTCTCTTTCCCTAAACTAAAGGAATCCAGGTTAAGCAAGAAAGAAATAAAAGTCACTGTCCCTGCCTATGCTGCTCTATCCCTGCTCCGGAACACACTACACTAGGCCGCCGTGCTGGCGGCCTTTTATAGTGTGGGGCGTGTACTAAACACCCTTAGCAATAATTGGCCACAGGCATCCTGCCTGTGGCCAATCATTGCTCTCCTCGCTGCCGGCGCTGTGATTGGCCAAGCATGCGGGGTCACAGTGCATGCTTGGCCAATCACAGCGCCTGGATGACACTGCGATGGCGTAGTGCATTGTGGGCCGTTCGCGTCACTCGAATTTGGCGCGAACGGCCCAAATCGTTCGATCTTCGTCGAACGATCGAACAGCCGATGTTCGAGTCGAACGTATGTTCGATTCGAACACGAAGCTCATCCCTACTGATGTACTATGGATCATCACTGATGTACTATGGATCATCGCTGGTGTACTATGGATCATCGCTGGTGTACTATGGATCATCACTGATGTACTGTGGATCATCCCTGGTGTACTATGGATCATCACTGGTGTACTATGGATCATCACTGGTGTACTATGGATCATCACTGGTGTACTATGGATCATCACTGATGTACTATGGATCATCACTGATGTACTATGGATCATCACTGATGTACTATGGATCATCACTGATGAACTATAGATCATCACTGATGTACTATGGATCATCACTGATGTACTATGGATCATCACTGATGTACTATGGATCATCGCTGGTGTACTATGGATTATCACTGATGTACTGTGGATCATCACTGATGTACTATGGATCATCACTGATGTACTATGGGCCATCACTGATGTACTGTGGATCATCACTGGTGTACTATGGATCATCACTGGTGTACTATGGATCATCACTGATGTACTATGGATCATCACTGATGTACTATGGATCATCACTGGTGTACTATGGATCATCACTGATGTACTGTGGATCATCACTGATGTACTGTGGATCATCACTGATGTACTATAGATCATCACTGATGTACTGTGGATCATCACTGATGTACTGTGGATCATCACTGGTGTACTATAGATCATCCCTGATGTACTATGGACCATCCCTGATGTACTGTGGATGATCACTGATGTACTGTGGATCATCACTGATGTACTGTGGACCATCACTGATGTACTGTGGACCATCACTGATGTACTGTGGACCATCACTGATGTACTATGGATCATCACTGAGGTACTATGGATCATCACTGAGGTACTATGGATCATCACTGAGGTACTATGAATCATCACTGATGTACTATGGACCATCACTGGTGTACTATGGATCATCACTGGTGTACTATGGATCATCACTGGTATACTGTGGACCATCACTGATGTACTGTGGATCATCACTGATGTACTATGGACCATCACTGGTGTACTATGGACCATCCCTGATGTACTGTGGATCATCACTGATGTACTCTGGATCATCACTGATGTACTATAGATCATCACTGATGTACTATGGGCCATCACTGGTGTACTATGGGCCATCACTGGTGTACTATGGGCCATCACTGGTGTACTGTGGATCATCACTGATGTACTATGGACCATCCCTGATGTACTCTGGACCATCCCTGATGTTCTGTGGATCATCACTGATGTTCTGTGGATCATCACTGATGTACTATAGATCATCACTGATGTACTATAGATCATTACTGATGTACTGTGGATCATCACTGGTGTACTATGGATCATCCCTGGTGTACTATGGATCATCACTGGTGTACTGTGGATCATCACTGATGTACTATGGACCATCCCTGATGTACTCTGGACCATCCTTGATGTTCTGTGGATCATCACTGATGTTCTGTGGATCATCACTGATGTACTATAGATCATCACTGATGTACTATAGATCATTACTGATGTACTGTGGATCATCACTGGTGTACTATGGATCATCACTGATGTACTGTGGATCATCACTGATGTACCGAGAATCATCACTGATGTACTGTGGATCATCACTGATGTATTGTGGATCATCACTGATGTACTGTGGACCATCACTGATGTACTGTGGACCATCACAGATGTACTGTGGACCATCACTGATGTACTGTGGATCATCACGGATGTACTATGGATCATCACAGAGGTATTATGGATCATCACTGATGTACTATGGATCATCACTGATGTACTGTGGATCATCACTGATGTACTGTGGGCCATCACTGATGTACTGTGGGCCATCACGGGTGTACTATGGATCATCAGTGATGTACTATGGATCATCACTGATGTACTATGGATAATCACTGATGTACTATAGATCATCACTGATGTACTGTGGATCATCACTGATGTACTATGGATCATCCCTGGTGTACTATGGATCATCACTGGTGTACTATGGATCATCACTGATGTACTATGGATCATCACTGATGTACTATGGATCATCACTGATGTACTATAGATCATCACTGATGTACTATGAGCCATCACTGATGTACTATAGATCATCACTGATGTACTATGGATCATCACTGATGTACTATGGATCATCACTGATGTACTATGGATCATCGCTGGTGTACTATGGATCATCGCTGGTGTACTATGGATCATCAATGATGTACTATGGATCATCACAGAGGTACTATGGATCATCACTGATGTACTATGGATCATCACTGATGTACTGTGGATCATCACTGATGTACTGTGGGCCATCACTGATGTACTGTGGGCCATCACGGGTGTACTATGGATCATCCGTGATGTACTATGGATCATCACTGATGTACTATGGATAATCACTGATGTACTATAGATCATCACTGATGTACTGTGGATCATCACTGATGTACTATGGATCATCCCTGGTGTACTATGGATCATCACTGGTGTACTATGGATCATCACTGGTGTACTATGGATCATCACTGATGTACTATGGATCATCACTGATGTACTATGGATCATCACTGATGTACTATAGATCATCAATGATGTACTATGAGCCATCACTGATGTACTATAGATCATCACTGATGTACTATGGATCATCACTGATGTACTATGGATCATCACTGATGTACTATGGATCATCGCTGGTGTACTATGGATCATCACTGGTGTACTATGGATCATCACTGATGTACTGTGGATCATCCCTGGTGTACTATGGATCATCACTGGTGTACTATGGATCATCACTGGTGTACTATGGATCATCACTGGTGTACTATGGATCATCACTGATGTACTATGGATCATCACTGATGTACTATGGATCATCACTGATGTACTATGGATCATCACTGATGAACTATAGATCATCACTGATGTACTATGGATCATCACTGATGTACTATGGATCATCACTGATGTACTATGGATCATCACTGATGTACTATGGATCATCGCTGGTGTACTATGGATTATCACTGATGTACTGTGGATCATCACTGATGTACTATGGATCATCACTGATGTACTATGGGCCATCACTGATGTACTGTGGATCATCACTGGTGTACTATGGATCATCACTGGTGTACTATGGATCATCACTGATGTACTATGGATCATCACTGATGTACTATGGATCATCACTGGTGTACTATGGATCATCACTGATGTACTGTGGATCATCACTGATGTATTGTGGATCATCACTGATGTACTATAGATCATCACTGATGTACTGTGGATCATCACTGATGTACTGTGGATCATCACTGGTGTACTATAGATCATCCCTGATGTACTATGGACCATCCCTGATGTACTGTGGATGATCACTGATGTACTGTGGATCATCACTGATGTACTGTGGACCATCACTGATGTACTGTGGACCATCACTGATGTATTATGGACCATCACTGGTGTACTATGGATCATCACTGGTGTACTATGGATCATCACTGGTGTACTATGGATCATCACTGGTGTACTATGGACCATCCCTGATGTACTGTGGATCATCACTGATGTACTATGGACCATCACTGATGTACTATGGATCATCACTGGTGTACTGTGGACCATCACTGGTGTACTATGAATCATCACTGGTGTACTATGGATCATCACTGGTGTACTATGGATCATCACTGGTGTACTATGGACCATCCCTGATGTACTGTGGATCATCACTGATGTACTATAGATAATCACTGATGTACTATGGGCCATCACTGGTGTACTATGGATCATCACTGATGTACGATGGATCATCACTGGTGTACTGTGGATCATCACTGATGTACTGTGGACCATCCCTGATGTACTGTGGATCATCACTGATGTACTGTGGATCATCACTGATGTACCGTGGATCATCACTGATGTACCATGGATCATCACTGATGTACTGTGGACCATCACTGATGTACTATGGATCATCACTGATGTACTGTGGATCATCACTGATGTACTGAGAATCATCACTGATGTACTGTGGATCATCACTGATGTATTGTGGATCAACACTGATGTACTGTGGATCATCACTGATGTACTGTGGATCATCACTGATGTACTATAGATCATCACTGATGTACTGTGGATCATCACTGATGTACTGTGGACCATCACTGATGTTCTGTGGACCATCACTGATGTACTGTGGACCATCACTGATGTACTATGGATCATCGCTGATGTACTATGGATCATCACTGAGGTACTATGGATCATCACTGATGTACTATGGATCATCACTGATGTACTATGGACCATCACTGGTGTACTATGGATCATCACTGGTGTACTATGGATCATCACTGGTGTACTATGGATCATCACTGGTGTACTATGGACCATCCCTGATGTACTGTGGATCATCACTGATGTACTATGGACCATCACTGATGTACTATGGATCATCACTGGTGTACTGTGGACCATCACTGGTGTACTATGAATCATCACTGGTGTACTATGGATCATCACTGGTGTACTATGGATCATCACTGGTGTACTATGGACCATCCCTGATGTACTGTGGATCATCACTGATGTACTATAGATAATCACTGATGTACTATGGGCCATCACTGGTGTACTATGGATCATCACTGATGTACTATGGATCATCACTGATGTACTATGAGCCATCACTGATGTACTATAGATCATCACTGATGTACTATGGATCATCACTGATGTACTATGGATCATCACTGATGTACTATGGATCATCGCTGGTGTACTATGGATCATCACTGGTGTACTATGGATCATCACTGATGTACTGTGGATCATCACTGATGTACCGAGAATCATCACTGATGTACTGTGGATCATCACTGATGTATTGTGGATCATCACTGATGTACTGTGGACCATCACTGATGTACTGTGGACCATCACAGATGTACTGTGGACCATCACTGATGTACTGTGGACCATCACTGATGTACTGTGGATCATCACGGATGTACTATGGATCATCACAGAGGTATTATGGATCATCACTGATGTACTATGGATCATCACTGATGTACTGTGGATCATCACTGATGTACTGTGGGCCATCACTGATGTACTGTGGGCCATCACGGGTGTACTATGGATCATCAGTGATGTACTATGGATCATCACTGATGTACTATGGATAATCACTGATGTACTATAGATCATCACTGATGTACTGTGGATCATCACTGATGTACTATGGATCATCCCTGGTGTACTATGGATCATCACTGGTGTACTATGGATCATCACTGGTGTACTATGGATCATCACTGATGTACTATGGATCATCACTGATGTACTATGGATCATCACTGATGTACTATAGATCATCAATGATGTACTATGAGCCATCACTGATGTACTATAGATCATCACTGATGTACTATGGATCATCACTGATGTACTATGGATCATCACTGATGTACTATGGATCATCGCTGGTGTACTATGGATCATCACTGGTGTACTATGGATCATCACTGATGTACTGTGGATCATCCCTGGTGTACTATGGATCATCACTGGTGTACTATGGATCATCACTGGTGTACTATGGATCATCACTGGTGTACTATGGATCATCACTGATGTACTATGGATCATCACTGATGTACTATGGATCATCACTGATGTACTATGGATCATCACTGATGAACTATAGATCATCACTGATGTACTATGGATCATCACTGATGTACTATGGATCATCACTGATGTACTATGGATCATCACTGATGTACTATGGATCATCGCTGGTGTACTATGGATTATCACTGATGTACTGTGGATCATCACTGATGTACTATGGATCATCACTGATGTACTATGGGCCATCACTGATGTACTGTGGATCATCACTGGTGTACTATGGATCATCACTGGTGTACTATGGATCATCACTGATGTACTATGGATCATCACTGATGTACTATGGATCATCACTGGTGTACTATGGATCATCACTGATGTACTGTGGATCATCACTGATGTACTGTGGATCATCACTGATGTACTATAGATCATCACTGATGTACTGTGGATCATCACTGATGTACTGTGGATCATCACTGGTGTACTATAGATCATCCCTGATGTACTATGGACCATCCCTGATGTACTGTGGATGATCACTGATGTACTGTGGATCATCACTGATGTACTGTGGACCATCACTGATGTACTGTGGACCATCACTGATGTACTATGGACCATCACTGGTGTACTATGGATCATCACTGGTGTACTATGGATCATCACTGGTGTACTATGGATCATCACTGGTGTACTATGGACCATCCCTGATGTACTGTGGATCATCACTGATGTACTATGGACCATCACTGATGTACAATGGATCATCACTGGTGTACTGTGGACCATCACTGGTGTACTATGAATCATCACTGGTGTACTATGGATCATCACTGGTGTACTATGGATCATCACTGGTGTACTATGGACCATCCCTGATGTACTGTGGATCATCACTGATGTACTATAGATAATCACTGATGTACTATGGGCCATCACTGGTGTACTATGGATCATCACTGATGTACTATGGATCATCACTGGTGTACTGTGGATCATCACTGATGTACTGTGGACCATCCCTGATGTACTGTGGATCATCACTGATGTACTGTGGATCATCACTGATGTACCGTGGATCATCACTGATGTACCGTGGATCATCACTGATGTACTGTGGACCATCACTGATGTACTATGGATCATCACTGATGTACTGTGGATCATCACTGATGTACTGAGAATCATCACTGATGTACTGTGGATCATCACTGATGTATTGTGGATCAACACTGATGTACTGTGGATCATCACTGATGTACTGTGGATCATCACTGATGTACTATAGATCATCACTGATGTACTGTGGATCATCACTGGTGTACTGTGGATTATCACTGATGTACTGTGAACCATCACTGATGTACTGTGGATTATCACTGATGTACTGTGGATCATCACTGATGTACTGTGGACCATCACTGATGTTCTGTGGACCATCACTGATGTACTGTGGACCATCACTGATGTACTGTGGACCATCACTGATGTACTATGGATCATCGCTGATGTACTATGGATCATCACTGAGGTACTATGGATCATCACTGATGTACTATGGATCATCACTGATGTACTATGGACCATCACTGGTGTACTATGGATCATCACTGGTGTACTATGGATCATCACTGGTGTACTATGGACCATCCCTGATGTACTGTGGATCATCACTGATGTACTATGGACCATCACTGATGTACTATGGATCATCACTGGTGTACTGTGGACCATCACTGGTGTACTATGAATCATCACTGGTGTACTATGGATCATCACTGGTGTACTATGGATCATCACTGGTGTACTATGGACCATCCCTGATGTACTGTGGATCATCACTGATGTACTATAGATAATCACTGATGTAATATGGGCCATCACTGGTGTACTATGGATCATCACTGATGTACTATGGATCATCACTGATGTACTATGAGCCATCACTGATGTACTATGGATCATCACTGGTGTACTGTGGATCATCACTGATGTACTGTGGATCATCACTGATGTACTGTGGATCATCACTGATGTACCGTGGATCATCACTGATGTACCGTGGATCATCACTGATGTACTGTTGACCATCACTGATGTACTATGGATCATCACTGATGTACCGAGAATCATCACTGATGTACTGTGGATCATCACTGATGTATTGTGGATCATCCCTGGTGTACTATGGATCATCACTGGTGTACTATGGATCATCACTGGTGTACTATGGATCATCACTGATGTACTATGGATCATCACTGATGTACTATGGATCATCACTGATGTACTATAGATCATCACTGATGTACTATGAGCCATCACTGATGTACTATAGATCATCACTGATGTACTATGGATCATCACTGATGTACTATGGATCATCACTGATGTACTATGGATCATCGCTGGTGTACTATGGATCATCACTGGTGTACTATGGATCATCACTGATGTACTGTGGATCATCCCTGGTGTACTATGGATCATCACTGGTGTACTATGGATCATCACTGGTGTACTATGGATCATCACTGGTGTACTATGGATCATCACTGATGTACTATGGATCATCACTGATGTACTATGGATCATCACTGATGAACTATAGATCATCACTGATGTACTATGGATCATCACTGATGTACTATGGATCATCACTGATGTACTATGGATCATCACTGATGTACTATGGATCATCGCTGGTGTACTATGGATTATCACTGATGTACTGTGGATCATCACTGATGTACTATGGATCATCACTGATGTACTATGGGCCATCACTGATGTACTGTGGATCATCACTGGTGTACTATGGATCATCACTGGTGTACTATGGATCATCACTGATGTACTATGGATCATCACTGATGTACTGTGGATCATCACTGGTGTACTGTGGATTATCACTGATGTACTGTGAACCATCACTGATGTACTGTGGATTATCACTGATGTACTGTGGATCATCACTGATGTACTGTGGACCATCACTGATGTTCTGTGGACCATCACTGATGTACTGTGGATCATCACTGATGTACTATAGATCATCACTGATGTACTGTGGATCATCACTGGTGTACTGTGGATTATCACTGATGTACTGTGAACCATCACTGATGTACTGTGGATTATCACTGATGTACTGTGGATCATCACTGATGTACTGTGGACCATCACTGATGTTCTGTGGACCATCACTGATGTACTGTGGACCATCACTGATGTACTGTGGACCATCACTGATGTACTATGGATCATCGCTGATGTACTATGGATCATCACTGAGGTACTATGGATCATCACTGATGTACTATGGATCATCACTGATGTACTATGGACCATCACTGGTGTACTATGGATCATCACTGGTGTACTATGGATCATCACTGGTGTACTATGGATCATCACTGGTGTACTATGGACCATCCCTGATGTACTGTGGATCATCACTGATGTACTATGGACCATCACTGATGTACTATGGATCATCACTGGTGTACTGTGGACCATCACTGGTGTACTATGAATCATCACTGGTGTACTATGGATCATCACTGGTGTACTATGGATCATCACTGGTGTACTATGGACCATCCCTGATGTACTGTGGATCATCACTGATGTACTATAGATAATCACTGATGTACTATGGGCCATCACTGATGTACTATGGATCATCACTGGTGTACTGTGGATCATCACTGATGTACTGTGGATCATCACTGATGTACTGTGGATCATCACTGATGTACTGTGGATCATCACTGATGTACCGTGGATCATCACTGATGTACCGTGGATCATCACTGATGTACTGTTGACCATCACTGATGTACTATGGATCATCACTGATGTACCGAGAATCATCACTGATGTACTGTGGATCATCACTGATGTATTGTGGATCATCCCTGGTGTACTATGGATCATCACTGGTGTACTATGGATCATCACTGGTGTACTATGGATCATCACTGATGTACTATGGATCATCACTGATGTACTATAGATCATCACTGATGTACTATGAGCCATCACTGATGTACTATAGATCATCACTGATGTACTATGGATCATCACTGATGTACTATGGATCATCACTGATGTACTATGGATCATCACTGATGTACTATGGATCATCGCTGGTGTACTATGGATTATCACTGATGTACTGTGGATCATCACTGATGTACTATGGATCATCACTGATGTACTATGGGCCATCACTGATGTACTGTGGATCATCACTGGTGTACTATGGATCATCACTGGTGTACTATGGATCATCACTGATGTACTATGGATCATCACTGATGTACTGTGGATCATCACTGGTGTACTGTGGATTATCACTGATGTACTGTGAACCATCACTGATGTACTGTGGATCATCACTGATGTACTGTGGACCATCACTGATGTTCTGTGGACCATCACTGATGTACTGTGGATCATCACTGATGTACTATAGATCATCACTGATGTACTGTGGATCATCACTGGTGTACTGTGGATTATCACTGATGTACTGTGAACCATCACTGATGTACTGTGGATTATCACTGATGTACTGTGGATCATCACTGATGTACTGTGGACCATCACTGATGTTCTGTGGACCATCACTGATGTACTGTGGACCATCACTGATGTACTGTGGACCATCACTGATGTACTATGGATCATCGCTGATGTACTATGGATCATCACTGAGGTACTATGGATCATCACTGATGTACTATGGATCATCACTGATGTACTATGGACCATCACTGGTGTACTATGGATCATCACTGGTGTACTATGGATCATCACTGGTGTACTATGCATCATCACTGGTGTACTATGGACCATCCCTGATGTACTGTGGATCATCACTGATGTACTATGGACCATCACTGATGTACTATGGATCATCACTGGTGTACTGTGGACCATCACTGGTGTACTATGAATCATCACTGGTGTACTATGGATCATCACTGGTGTACTATGGATCATCACTGGTGTACTATGGACCATCCCTGATGTACTGTGGATCATCACTTATGTACTATAGATAATCACTGATGTACTATGGGCCATCACTGGTGTACTATGGATCATCACTGATGTACTATGGATCATCACTGATGTACTATGAGCCATCACTGATGTACTATGGATCATCACTGGTGTACTGTGGATCATCACTGATGTACTGTGGATCATCACTGATGTACTGTGGATCATCACTGATGTACCGTGGATCATCACTGATGTACTGTTGACCATCACTGATGTACTATGGATCATCACTGATGTACCGAGAATCATCACTGATGTACTGTGGATCATCACTGATGTATTGTGGATCATCCCTGGTGTACTATGGATCATCACTGGTGTACTATGGATCATCACTGGTGTACTATGGATCATCACTGATGTACTATGGATCATCACTGATGTACTATGGATCATCACTGATGTACTATAGATCATCACTGATGTACTATGAGCCATCACTGATGTACTATAGATCATCACTGATGTACTATGGATCATCACTGATGTACTATGGATCATCACTGATGTACTATGGATCATCGCTGGTGTACTATGGATCATCACTGGTGTACTATGGATCATCACTGATGTACTGTGGATCATCCCTGGTGTACTATGGATCATCACTGGTGTACTATGGATCATCACTGGTGTACTATGGATCATCACTGGTGTACTATGGATCATCACTGATGTACTATGGATCATCACTGATGTACTATGGATCATCACTGATGAACTATAGATCATCACTGATGTACTATGGATCATCACTGATGTACTATGGATCATCACTGATGTACTATGGATCATCACTGATGTACTATGGATCATCGCTGGTGTACTATGGATTATCACTGATGTACTGTGGATCATCACTGATGTACTATGGATCATCACTGATGTACTATGGGCCATCACTGATGTACTGTGGATCATCACTGGTGTACTATGGATCATCACTGGTGTACTATGGATCATCACTGATGTACTATGGATCATCACTGATGTACTATGGATCATCACTGGTGTACTATGGATCATCACTGATGTACTGTGGATCATCACTGATGTACTGTGGATCATCACTGATGTACAATAGATCATCACTGATGTACTGTGGATCATCACTGATGTACTGTGGATCATCACTGGTGTACTATAGATCATCCCTGATGTACTATGGACCATCCCTGATGTACTGTGGATGATCACTGATGTACTGTGGATCATCACTGATGTACTGTGGACCATCACTGATGTACTGTGGACCATCACTGATGTACTATGGACCATCACTGGTGTACTATGGATCATCACTGGTGTACTATGGATCATCACTGGTGTACTATGGATCATCACTGGTGTACTATGGACCATCCCTGATGTACTGTGGATCATCACTGATGTACTATGGACCATCACTGATGTACTATGGATCATCACTGGTGTACTGTGGACCATCACTGGTGTACTATGAATCATCACTGGTGTACTATGGATCATCACTGGTGTACTATGGATCATCACTGGTGTACTATGGACCATCCCTGATGTACTGTGGATCATCACTGATGTACTATAGATAATCACTGATGTACTATGGGCCATCACTGGTGTACTATGGATCATCACTGATGTACTATGGATCATCACTGATGTACTATGAGCCATCACTGATGTACTATGGATCATCACTGGTGTACTGTGGATCATGACTGATGTACTGTGGACCATCCCTGATGTACTGTGGATCATCACTGATGTACTGTGGATCATCACTGATGTACCGTGGATCATCACTGATGTACCGTGGATCATCACTGATGTACTGTGGACCATCACTGATGTACTATGGATCATCACTGATGTACTGTGGATCATCACTGATGTACTGAGAATCATCACTGATGCACTGTGGATCATCACTGATGTATTGTGGATCAACACTGATGTACTGTGGATCATCACTGATGTACTGTGGATCATCACTGATGTACTATAGATCATCACTGATGTACTGTGGATCATCACTGGTGTACTTTGGATTATCACTGATGTACTGTGAACCATCACTGATGTACTGTGGATTATCACTGATGTACTGTGGATCATCACTGATGTACTGTGGACCATCACTGATGTTCTGTGGACCATCACTGATGTACTGTGGACCATCACTGATGTACTGTGGACCATCACTGATGTACTATGGATCATCGCTGATGTACTATGGATCATCACTGAGGTACTATGGATCATCACTGATGTACTATGGATCATCACTGATGTACTATGGACCATCACTGGTGTACTATGGATCATCACTGGTGTACTATGGATCATCACTGGTGTACTATGGACCATCCCTGATGTACTGTGGATCATCACTGATGTACTATGGACCATCACTGATGTACTATGGATCATCACTGGTGTACTGTGGACCATCACTGGTGTACTATGAATCATCACTGGTGTACTATGGATCATCACTGGTGTACTATGGATCATCACTGGTGTACTATGGACCATCCCTGATGTACTGTGGATCATCACTGATGTACTATAGATAATCACTGATGTACTATGGGCCATCACTGGTGTACTATGGATCATCACTGATGTACTATGGATCATCACTGATGTACTATGAGCCATCACTGATGTACTATGGATCATCACTGGTGTACTGTGGATCATCACTGATGTACTGTGGATCATCACTGATGTACTGTGGATCATCACTGATGTACCGTGGATCATCACTGATGTACCGTGGATCATCACTGATGTACTGTTGACCATCACTGATGTACTATGGATCATCACTGATGTACCGAGAATCATCACTGATGTACTGTGGATCATCACTGATGTATTGTGGATCATCACTGGTGTACTATGGGCCATCACTGATGTACAATGAATCATCAATGATGTACTGTGGATCATCACTGATGTATTGTGGATCATCCCTGGTGTACTATGGATCATCACTGGTGTACTATGGATCATCACTGATGTACTATGGATCATCACTGATGTACTATGGATCATCACTGATGTACTATAGATCATCACTGATGTACTATGAGCCATCACTGATGTACTATAGATCATCACTGATGTACTATGGATCATCACTGATGTACTATGGATCATCACTGATGTACTATGGATCATCGCTGGTGTACTATGGATCATCACTGGTGTACTATGGATCATCACTGATGTACTGTGGATCATCCCTGGTGTACTATGGATCATCACTGGTGTACTATGGATCATCACTGGTGTACTATGGATCATCACTGGTGTACTATGGATCATCACTGATGTACTATGGATCATCACTGATGTACTATGGATCATCACTGATGTACTATGGATCATCACTGATGAACTATAGATCATCACTGATGTACTATGGATCATCACTGATGTACTATGGATCATCACTGATGTACTATGGATCATCGCTGGTGTACTATGGATTATCACTGATGTACTGTGGATCATCACTGATGTACTATGGATCATCACTGATGTACTATGGGCCATCACTGATGTACTGTGGATCATCACTGGTGTACTATGGATCATCACTGGTGTACTATGGATCATCACTGATGTACTATGGATCATCACTGATGTACTATGGATCATCACTGGTGTACTATGGATCATCACTGATGTACTGTGGATCATCACTGATGTACTGTGGATCATCACTGATGTACTATAGATCATCACTGATGTACTGTGGATCATCACTGATGTACTGTGGATCATCACTGGTGTACTATAGATCATCCCTGATGTACTATGGACCATCCCTGATGTACTGTGGATGATCACTGATGTACTGTGGATCATCACTGATGTACTGTGGACCATCACTGATGTACTGTGGACCATCACTGATGTACTATGGACCATCACTGGTGTACTATGGATCATCACTGGTGTACTATGGATCATCACTGGTGTACTATGGATCATCACTGGTGTACTATGGACCATCCCTGATGTACTATGGATCATCACTGGTGTACTGTGGACCATCACTGGTGTACTATGAATCATCACTGGTGTACTATGGATCATCACTGGTGTACTATGGATCATCACTGGTGTACTATGGACCATCCCTGATGTACTGTGGATCATCACTGATGTACTATAGATAATCACTGATGTACTATGGGCCATCACTGGTGTACTATGGATCATCACTGATGTACTATGGATCATCACTGATGTACTATGAGCCATCACTGATGTACTATGGATCATCACTGGTGTACTGTGGATCATCACTGATGTACTGTGGACCATCCCTGATGTACTGTGGATCATCACTGATGTACTGTGGATCATCACTGATGTACCGTGGATCATCACTGATGTACCGTGGATCATCACTGATGTACTGTGGACCATCACTGATGTACTATGGATCATCACTGATGTACTGTGGATCATCACTGATGTACTGAGAATCATCACTGATGTACTGTGGATCATCACTGATGTATTGTGGATCAACACTGATGTACTGTGGATCATCACTGATGTACTGTGGATCATCACTGATGTACTATAGATCATCACTGATGTACTGTGGATCATCACTGGTGTACTGTGGATTATCACTGATGTACTGTGAACCATCACTGATGTACTGTGGATTATCACTGATGTACTGTGGATCATCACTGATGTACTTTGGACCATCACTGATGTTCTGTGGACCATCACTGATGTACTGTGGACCATCACTGATGTACTGTGGACCATCACTGATGTACTATGGATCATCGCTGATGTACTATGGATCATCACTGAGGTACTATGGATCATCACTGATGTACTATGGATCATCACTGATGTACTATGGACCATCACTGGTGTACTATGGATCATCACTGGTGTACTATGGATCATCACTGGTGTACTATGGATCATCACTGGTGTACTATGGACCATCCCTGATGTACTGTGGATCATCACTGATGTACTATGGACCATCACTGATGTACTATGGATCATCACTGGTGTACTGTGGACCATCACTGGTGTACTATGAATCATCACTGGTGTACTATGGATCATCACTGGTGTACTATGGATCATCACTGGTGTACTATGGACCATCCCTGATGTACTGTGGATCATCACTGATGTACTATAGATAATCACTGATGTACTATGGGCCATCACTGGTGTACTATGGATCATCACTGATGTACTATGGATCATCACTGATGTACTATGAGCCATCACTGATGTACTATGGATCATCACTGGTGTACTGTGGATCATCACTGATGTACTGTGGATCATCACTGATGTACTGTGGATCATCACTGATGTACCGTGGATCATCACTGATGTACCGTGGATCATCACTGATGTACTGTTGACCATCACTGATGTACTATGGATCATCACTGATGTACCGAGAATCATCACTGATGTACTGTGGATCATCACTGATGTATTGTGGATCATCACTGGTGTACTATGGGCCATCACTGATGTACAATGAATCATCAATGATGTACTGTGGATCATCACTGATGTACTGTGGATCATCACTGGTGTACTGTGGATTATCACTGATGTACTGTGAACCATCACTGATGTACTGTGGATTATCACTGATGTACTGTGGATCATCACTGATGTACTGTGGACCATCACTGATGTTCTGTGGACCATCACTGATGTACTGTGGACCATCACTGATGTACTATGGATCATCGCTGATGTACTATGGATCATCACTGAGGTACTATGGATCATCACTGATGTACTATGGATCATCACTGATGTACTATGGACCATCACTGGTGTACTATGGATCATCACTGGTGTACTATGGATCATCACTGGTGTACTATGGACCATCCCTGATGTACTGTGGATCATCACTGATGTACTATGGACCATCACTGATGTACTATGGATCATCACTGGTGTACTGTGGACCATCACTGGTGTACTATGAATCATCACTGGTGTACTATGGATCATCACTGGTGTACTATGGATCATCACTGGTGTACTATGGACCATCCCTGATGTACTGTGGATCATCACTGATGTACTATAGATAATCACTGATGTACTATGGGCCATCACTGGTGTACTATGGATCATCACTGATGTACTATGGATCATCACTGATGTACTATGAGCCATCACTGATGTACTATGGATCATCACTGGTGTACTGTGGATCATCACTGATGTACTGTGGACCATCCCTGATGTACTGTGGATCATCACTGATGTACTGTGGATCATCACTGATGTACCGTGGATCATCACTGATGTACCGTGGATCATCACTGATGTACTGTGGACCATCACTGATGTACTATGGATCATCACTGATGTACTGTGGATCATCACTGATGTACCGAGAATCATCACTGATGTACTGTGGATCATCACTGATGTATTGTGGATCATCACTGATGTACTGTGGATCATCACTGATGTACGGTGGACCATCACTGATGTACTGTGGACCATCACTGATGTACTGTGGACCATCACTGATGTACTGTGGATCATCACTGATGTACTATGGACCATCACTGATGTACTATGGATCATCACTGGTGTACTGTGGACCATCACTGGTGTACTATGAATCATCACTGGTGTACTATGGATCATCACTGGTGTACTATGGATCATCACTGGTGTACTATGGACCATCCCTGATGTACTGTGGATCATCACTGATGTACTATAGATAATCACTGATGTACTATAGATAATCACTGATGTACTATGGGCCATCACTGGTGTACTATGGATCATCACTGATGTACTATGGATCATCACTGATGTACTATGAGCCATCACTGATGTACTATGGATCATCACTGGTGTACTGTGGATCATCACTGATGTACTGTGGATCATCACTGATGTACTGTGGATCATCACTGATGTACCGTGGATCATCACTGATGTACCGTGGATCATCACTGATGTACTGTTGACCATCACTGATGTACTATGGATCATCACTGATGTACCGGGAATCATCACTGATGTACTGTGGATCATCACTGATGTATTGTGGATCATCACTGGTGTACTATGGGCCATCACTGATGTACAATGAATCATCAATGATGTACTGTGGATCATCACTGATGTATTGTGGATCATCCCTGGTGTACTATGGATCATCACTGGTGTACTATGGATCATCACTGATGTACTATGGATCATCACTGATGTACTATGGATCATCACTGATGTACTATAGATCATCACTGATGTACTATGAGCCATCACTGATGTACTATAGATCATCACTGATGTACTATGGATCATCACTGATGTACTATGGATCATCACTGATGTACTATGGATCATCGCTGGTGTACTATGGATCATCACTGGTGTACTATGGATCATCACTGATGTACTGTGGATCATCCCTGGTGTACTATGGATCATCACTGGTGTACTATGGATCATCACTGGTGTACTATGGATCATCACTGGTGTACTATGGATCATCACTGATGTACTATGGATCATCACTGATGTACTATGGATCATCACTGATGTACTATGGATCATCACTGATGAACTATAGATCATCACTGATGTACTATGGATCATCACTGATGTACTATGGATCATCACTGATGTACTATGGATCATCGCTGGTGTACTATGGATTATCACTGATGTACTGTGGATCATCACTGATGTACTATGGATCATCACTGATGTACTATGGGCCATCAATGATGTACTGTGGATCATCACTGGTGTACTATGGATCATCACTGGTGTACTATGGATCATCACTGATGTACTATGGATCATCACTGATGTACTATGGATCATCACTGGTGTACTATGGATCATCACTGATGTACTGTGGATCATCACTGATGTACTGTGGATCATCACTGATGTACTATAGATCATCACTGATGTACTGTGGATCATCACTGATGTACTGTGGATCATCACTGGTGTACTATAGATCATCCCTGATGTACTATGGACCATCCCTGATGTACTGTGGATGATCACTGATGTACTGTGGATCATCACTGATGTACTGTGGACCATCACTGATGTACTGTGGACCATCACTGATGTACTATGGACCATCACTGGTGTACTATGGATCATCACTGGTGTACTATGGATCATCACTGGTGTACTATGGATCATCACTGGTGTACTATGGACCATCCCTGATGTACTATGGATCATCACTGGTGTACTGTGGACCATCACTGGTGTACTATGAATCATCACTGGTGTACTATGGATCATCACTGGTGTACTATGGATCATCACTGGTGTACTATGGACCATCCCTGATGTACTGTGGATCATCACTGATGTACTATAGATAATCACTGATGTACTATGGGCCATCACTGGTGTACTATGGATCATCACTGATGTACTATGGATCATCACTGATGTACTATGAGCCATCACTGATGTACTATGGATCATCACTGGTGTACTGTGGATCATCACTGATGTACTGTGGACCATCCCTGATGTACTGTGGATCATCACTGATGTACTGTGGATCATCACTGATGTACCGTGGATCATCACTGATGTACCGTGGATCATCACTGATGTACTGTGGACCATCACTGATGTACTATGGATCATCACTGATGTACTGTGGATCATCACTGATGTACTGAGAATCATCACTGATGTACTGTGGATCATCACTGATGTATTGTGGATCAACACTGATGTACTGTGGATCATCACTGATGTACTGTGGATCATCACTGATGTACTATAGATCATCACTGATGTACTGTGGATCATCACTGGTGTACTGTGGATTATCACTGATGTACTGTGAACCATCACTGATGTACTGTGGATTATCACTGATGTACTGTGGATCATCACTGATGTACTTTGGACCATCACTGATGTTCTGTGGACCATCACTGATGTACTGTGGACCATCACTGATGTACTGTGGACCATCACTGATGTACTATGGATCATCGCTGATGTACTATGGATCATCACTGAGGTACTATGGATCATCACTGATGTACTATGGATCATCACTGATGTACTATGGACCATCACTGGTGTACTATGGATCATCACTGGTGTACTATGGATCATCACTGGTGTACTATGGATCATCACTGGTGTACTATGGACCATCCCTGATGTACTGTGGATCATCACTGATGTACTATGGACCATCACTGATGTACTATGGATCATCACTGGTGTACTGTGGACCATCACTGGTGTACTATGAATCATCACTGGTGTACTATGGATCATCACTGGTGTACTATGGATCATCACTGGTGTACTATGGACCATCCCTGATGTACTGTGGATCATCACTGATGTACTATAGATAATCACTGATGTACTATGGGCCATCACTGGTGTACTATGGATCATCACTGATGTACTATGGATCATCACTGATGTACTATGAGCCATCACTGATGTACTATGGATCATCACTGGTGTACTGTGGATCATCACTGATGTACTGTGAATCATCACTGATGTACTGTGGATCATCACTGATGTACCGTGGATCATCACTGATGTACCGTGGATCATCACTGATGTACTGTTGACCATCACTGATGTACTATGGATCATCACTGATGTACCGAGAATCATCACTGATGTACTGTGGATCATCACTGATGTATTGTGGATCATCACTGGTGTACTATGGGCCATCACTGATGTACAATGAATCATCAATGATGTACTGTGGATCATCACTGATGTACTGTGGATCATCACTGGTGTACTGTGGATTATCACTGATGTACTGTGAACCATCACTGATGTACTGTGGATTATCACTGATGTACTGTGGATCATCACTGATGTACTGTGGACCATCACTGATGTTCTGTGGACCATCACTGATGTACTGTGGACCATCACTGATGTACTATGGATCATCGCTGATGTACTATGGATCATCACTGAGGTACTATGGATCATCACTGATGTACTATGGATCATCACTGATGTACTATGGACCATCACTGGTGTACTATGGATCATCACTGGTGTACTATGGATCATCACTGGTGTACTATGGACCATCCCTGATGTACTGTGGATCATCACTGATGTACTATGGACCATCACTGATGTACTATGGATCATCACTGGTGTACTGTGGACCATCACTGGTGTACTATGAATCATCACTGGTGTACTATGGATCATCACTGGTGTACTATGGATCATCACTGGTGTACTATGGACCATCCCTGATGTACTGTGGATCATCACTGATGTACTATAGATAATCACTGATGTACTATGGGCCATCACTGGTGTACTATGGATCATCACTGATGTACTATGGATCATCACTGATGTACTATGAGCCATCACTGATGTACTATGGATCATCACTGGTGTACTGTGGATCATCACTGATGTACTGTGGACCATCCCTGATGTACTGTGGATCATCACTGATGTACTGTGGATCATCACTGATGTACCGTGGATCATCACTGATGTACCGTGGATCATCACTGATGTACTGTGGACCATCACTGATGTACTATGGATCATCACTGATGTACTGTGGATCATCACTGATGTACCGAGAATCATCACTGATGTACTGTGGATCATCACTGATGTATTGTGGATCATCACTGATGTACTGTGGATCATCACTGATGTACTGTGGACCATCACTGATGTACTGTGGACCATCACTGATGTACTGTGGACCATCACTGATGTACTGTGGATCATCACTGATGTACTATGGACCATCACTGGTGTACTATGGACCATCCCTGATGTACTGTGGATCATCACTGATGTACTCTGGATCATCACTGATGTACTATAGATCATCACTGATGTACTATGGGCCATCACTGGTGTACTATGGGCCATCACTGGTGTACTATGGGCCATCACTGGTGTACTGTGGATCATCACTGATGTACTATGGACCATCCCTGATGTACTCTGGACCATCCCTGATGTTCTGTGGATCATCACTGATGTTCTGTGGATCATCACTGATGTACTATAGATCATCACTGATGTACTATAGATCATTACTGATGTACTGTGGATCATCACTGGTGTACTATGGATCATCCCTGGTGTACTATGGATCATCACTGGTGTACTGTGGATCATCACTGATGTACTTTGGACCATCCCTGATGTACTCTGGACCATCCCTGATGTTCTGTGGATCATCACTGATGTTCTGTGGATCATCACTGATGTACTATAGATCATCACTGATGTACTATAGATCATTACTGATGTACTGTGGATCATCACTGGTGTACTATGGATCATCACTGATGTACTGTGGATCATCACTGATGTACCGAGAATCATCACTGATGTACTGTGGATCATCACTGATGTATTGTGGATCATCACTGATGTACTGTGGATCATCACTGATGTACTGTGGACCATCACTGATGTACTGTGGACCATCACTGATGTACTGTGGACCATCACTGATGTACTGTGAATCATCACTGATGTACTATGGATCATCACAGAGGTATTATGGATCATCACTGATGTACTATGGATCATCACTGATGTACTGTGGATCATCACTGATGTACTGTGGGCCATCACTGATGTACTGTGGGCCATCAGGGGTGTACTATGGATCATCAGTGATGTACTATGGATCATCACTGATGTACTATGGATAATCACTGATGTACTATAGATCATCACTGATGTACTGTGGATCATCACTGATGTACTATGGATCATCCCTGGTGTACTATGGATCATCACTGGTGTACTATGGATCATCACTGGTGTACTATGGATCATCACTGATGTACTATGGATCATCACTGATGTACTATAGATCATCACTAGTGATGAGCCGAACACCCCCGGGTTCGGTTCGCACCAGAACCCGCGAACGGACCGAAAGTTCGAACGAACATTAGAACCCTATTAAATACAATGGATGCGAACGTTCGAATTCTAAAGTGCTAATTATAACAACTATTATGCATGTTATTGTCATAAATAGGGTTTGGGAACCCGGGTTGTGCACCAGGGGACATGTATCAATGCAAAAAGAAGTTTTAAAAACGGTCGTTTTTCGGGAGCAGTCATTTTAATGATGCATAAAGTGAAAAAAAAAAGTCAAATATTCCTTTAAATATCGTACCTGGGGGGTGTCTAAAGTATGCCTGTGAAGTGCCACGTGTTTCCCGTGTTTAGAACTGTCCCTGCACAAAATGACACTTCTAAAGGAAAAAAAAGCCATTTAAAACTGCTTGCGGCTTTAATGTAATGTCTGGTCCCGGTAATATGGATGAAATTCTTTAAGAAAAATGGCATAGCTACCCCATGACCCCCCCCTACCCCAGCCCATTACCAGCCCCTTTGGGTCTTGTATGGATATTAAGGGGAACCCCGCACATAAAATAAAAAAGGCCCTATATACTCTGAACAGCCGTATACAGGCGGTGCATACAAGACAGGGACTGTAGGTTTGTTCTTATGTAGAATCTGTTTGTAATTTTGAACAGGTACATTGTTGAAGTGTAGCTCCAGCCCAAAAATCTATTTTTAAACTTTTTGGGAAACATAGGTAAGGGTTATCACCCCTGTAACATTTGTTTTGCTGTCTGTGCCCCTGTTCAGAACATTTCACCTCACTTTCCGTCCCAATGACAACTGTTTTTGAAATGTGGTGTTTTTCTTGAAACAAGGATTGCTGATAAAGCATCAGTACAGATGAGACCCCTTTCTCCCATATTTATTCTTACAGGAGAGAATTTTCCTTTCTAGGGGTAGATTTCCTCTCACTTCCTGTTGTCTTCTTTCGTTTGCAAGTAGGAGTCGTTTGTAAGTTGGATGTTTGAAAGTAGGGACCTGCCGTATATACTCTGCAGAAATAGGCCCCTTAGTTGTTGGTGTTGGCACAACACTGTAAGCACTCAGTTACTCTTGGTTGGTGCTGGAACGCCCTGCTGTCAACTATTATATCAGGAATTTTAATTACATATAATTGTTGAACAGTGGTAGTAAAAATTGGGGCTTTGATGGTGGTGCTGGTGCCACAACACTGTAAGCCCTGACAGTTACTCTTGGTGGGTGCAGCAATGGGCCCTGCTGTGAATTATTAGATCAAGAATTGTAATTACATGCCCCTTTTGAACAGGGGCTGAAAAATTGGGCCTTTCGTGGTGGTGGTGGTGGTGGCGTTGCCACAAGACTGTAAGCCCTCAGAGTTACTCTTGGTGGGTGCAGCAATGGACCCTGCTGTGAATTATTAGATCAAGAATTGTAATTGCATGCCCCTGTTGAACAGGGGCTGAAAAATTGGGCCTTAGGCACTGGTGGCACAACACTACAACCCCTCACAGATACTGTACTTGGAGCACAGCAATGAGCCCTGTTGCAAAGTATTGCTTCAAAAATTGTAATGACACGCCCCTGTTAAACAGGGGCTGAAAAATTGGGCCTTAGGCACTGGTGCCACAACACTCCAACCCCTCACAGATACTGTACTTGGAGCACAGCAATGAGCCCTATGGCAAATTATTGCTAAAAAAATTGTAATTACACGCCCCTGTAAAACAGGGGCTGAAAAATTGGGCCTTAGCCACTGGTGGCGGCACCCATAAACAAAAATGATCTTCCAAGCTATCATCATCAATCGTATCATTGAGGACTCGGAGGAGGAGGATAGCCAGTCAACATAACAGCACAGGCACTCAGCATCAGCATCAGTCTTGAAGGGATGTGACATGTTAAAATCAATTAGTCTGTTATATCAGCATCAGGTGTGTGGTAGCTGGTGGTGATCCAAGACTGGTTCATCTTGATGAAAGTCAGTCGATCAACCGAGTCGGTGGACAGGCGCACCCTGTGATCCGTGACAAATCCTCCAGCAGCACTGAATGTGCGTTCCGAAAGAACGCTGGATGCAGGACAGGCCAGTAGCTCAATTGCATACTGTGCAAGCTCTGGCCAGTGATCCATCCTCAAGACCCAGTAAGCCAGAGGATTTTCGGTGGGGAAGGTGTCCAAGTCTGACCTTGCCCCTAGATATTCCTGCACCATGTTTATCAGACGCTGGCGATGGTTGCTGGAACCGATCATACTTTGGGGCTGCGGACTAAAGAATTGTCTGAACGCATCGGTCAGACGGCCACCTTCCCCACCGCTCCTTCTTTGACTGGCCGAAGCCTCAGCAACTCGTTGTCCAGGACCAGGAGTTTGTAACCTCCCAGTCTCTGGGAACGCGTTGCACAGACCTTTCTGCAAGGCCTCCCGGAGTTGTCTCATCCTCTGCTCCCTCTGCGACGGTAACATAAGGTCCGCAACCTTACCCTTGTACCGTGGATCAAGGAGAGTGGCCAGCCAGTAATGGTCCCTCTCCTTGATCCGAAGAATACGAGGATCCTTCCGCAGACTTTGCAGGATCAGGGAGGCCATGCAGCGTAGGTTTGCTGAGGCATTCGCTCCGGAGTCCTCTGGGTCACTAAGGACGACATGATCCGCAGCCACCTCCTCCCAGCCACGTACAAGTCCACTGGTTTCTTGGGACTGTAAATCATCCCTAAAAGACTGCTGCTGATGATGCTGAGTGCCAGCCTCCACCTCCATGCTGACACAATCCTCCTCCTCCTCCTCCTCCTCCTCCTCTTCCTGTGCGATGGGTGGGACAGAAGGAACACTGTCTGGGTAAAGGGGGCCTTGAGAGGCAAGGAAGTCCTCCTCTTCCTGCCTCTGTTCTGCCTCAAGTGCCCTGTCCATTATTCCACGCAGCGTGTGCTCCAACAGGCGGACAAGAGGTACAGTGTCACTGATGCATGCACTGTCACTGCTCACCATCCTCGTGGCCTCCTCAAATGGTGCCAGGACAGTGCATGCATCCCTGATCATGCCCCACTGGCGTGGAGAAAAAAAACCAAGCTCCCCTGACCCTGTCCTGGTGCCGTAGTCGCACAGGTACTCATTGATGGCCCTCTGCTGCGTGTGCAGCCGCTGCAGCATGGCCAACGTTGAGTTCCACCTGGTGGGCATGTCACATATAAGGCGGTTCTTGGGCAGGTTCAACTCCTTTTGCAGCTCAGCCAGGCGAGCACTGGCATTATAAGATCTGCGGAAATGCACACAGACTTTCCTGGCCTGCCTCAGGACATCCTGTAAGCCCGGGTACCTGCCCAAGAACCGCTGCACCACCAGGTTAAGGACGTGAGCCACACAGGGCACATGGGTCAGTTGTCCCTGTCGGAGGGCGGAGAGGAGGTTGGTGCCATTGTCGCAAACCACCATTCCTGGCTTAAGCTGGCGTGGCGTCAACCACCTCTCGGCCTGGCCCTGCAGAGCAGACAGGACCTCTGCCCCAGTGTGGCTTCTGTCCCCCAAACACACCAGCGCAAGCACGGCATGGCATCTTTTTGCCTGCGTACTTGCGTAGCCCCGTGAACGGCTACGGAGCACCGCTGGTTCATAGGACAAACCACAGGAAGAGGCCATGGAGGAAGAAGAAGAGGAGGGGGTGGAGGAGAGAGGTGTGTCACAACCAGTAGTAGCATTTTGGAGGCGTGGCGGTGGGACAACCTCCAACACTACTGCACCTTGTCCTGCATCCTTCCCAGCTGCCAAAAGAGTGACCCAATGGGCCGTGAAAGAAAGGTAACGTCCCTGTCCATGCCTGCTGGACCATGAGTCAGCGGTAATATGCACCTTACCGCTGACCGCCCTGTCCAGCGAGGCCAAGACATTGCCTTCCACATGCCGGTAGAGAGCCGGAATAGCCTTCCGTGAGAAAAAGTGGCGTTTGGGAACCTGCCACTGAGGAACCGCACATTGCACAAACTCACGGAAGGGGGCCGAGTCTACCAACTGAAAAGGCAGCAGTTGAAGCGCTAGCAATTTAGCCAAGCTAGCATTCAACCGCTGGGCATGTGGATGGCTGGGAGTGAACTTCTTTCGACGGTCCAGCAGCTGAGGCAGGGAAATTTGCCTGCTAGAATCGGACGTCGGTGTACTGCTAGCAGAGTGGCCGCAAGTACTTGGCTGTGACACACCTAATTCTACACCTTCATTCCTCTCAGTGCATGTTTCAGAGAGGACTGAAGTTATAGTGGGGTTGGAGATCCCAGCTGATGCGGTGCAAGGAGAGGTCCGCTTTGTTCTTTGGTGTGGGTCTTTGAGGTAGGCTTGCCAACGAGCTGCATGGCAGGTCAACATATGTCTGGTCAGGCATGTGGTACCCAAGCGGCTGATGTTTTGGCCACGCGATATACGCTTGAGACATATGTTGCAAACAGCAGCTGTGCGATCTGATGCACTAGCCTCAAAAAAGGCCCACACCAAAGAACTTTTTGAATGACGGGCAGAGGCAGCACCCTGCACAGGCGGAGCTCTGCGGTGTGATTCCGTCGGTGTACTGCCCTTACGCTGGCCACCAAAGGGCATCCTGCCTCGTTGGAGATGTGCCTCCTCCTCATCCTCCTCCTCCTCCTCTCTCCTATTAGGCACCCACGTGGAGTCAGTGACCTCATCATCACCTCCCTCCTCATCACTGGAGGCAATCTGGCAGTATGCTGCAGCTGCTGGAACATGACTGCCAGATTGGTGTCCTTCTTGAGCATCCCCTCTGTCTGCTCTCACGCTACTGCCTTCCTCTAGCTGGGTTTCATCATCAGACCCTTCGAAACGCTGGGCATCCTCCTGGAGCATGTACCAAACACTGTGCTGAAACAGTTCGGGGGACTCCTCAGGAGGAGGACATGGTGGGTCTAGGGAAGGAGTGACTGATGATGAGTCTGACATTGATACCAGGGAAGAGGACGCTTTGGCAGCTGCTTTTCCAGTACCCTGAGCCTGGGTGAGAGAGGATGAGGAGGAGGAGGAGGGCTTGGTCATCCACTCTACCAAGTCTTCGGCATGATGTGGCTCAACATGTCCAGCTGCCGAAAAGAAGGACAAGCGTGTCCCATGGCCATGTGCTGATGACAATGCACCGCGTCCACGACCAGCACTGTTGCCCCCAGACACAGAGCCTGCTTGCCCTCTTTTATTGCCTCCTGACTGTCTGCCTCTCCTTGTTTGCCTTCCAGACATTCTAATAGATGGCCTGCAGGGAGATGGGAAAAAAGCAATAAGGGCTACCTTCAGGTGTCCTTCTCTGTCCCTTGAAACAAGGACTTTGACAGTGAAAGAAACTGACACACTCTCCCTACCTACAGTTTTCTGTCCCTAGAAAAATTTTTTTTTTAAAGCACAATTTAGCACAAGGAGAATTCACTCACTGTCCTTCCAGGTCCCTGGAAACAAGGACTTTGACAGTGAAAGAAACTGACACACTCTCCCTACCTACAGTTTTCTGTCCCTAGAAAAAATGTTTTTTTTAAGCACAATTTAGCACAAGGAGAATTACCTCACTGTCCTTCCAGGTCCCTGGAAACAAGGACTTTGACAGTGAAAGAAACTGACACACTCTCCCTACCTACAGTTTTCTGTCCCTAGAAAAAATGTTTTTTTTAAGCACAATTTAGCACAAGGAGAATTACCTCACTGTCCTTCCAGGTCCCTGGAAACAAGGACTTAGACAGTGAAAGAAACTGACACACTCTCCCTACCTACAGTTTTCTGTCCCTAGAAAAAATGTTTTTTTAAGCACAATTTAGCACAAGGAGAATTACCTCACTGTCCTTCCAGGTCCCTGGAAACAAGGACTTTGACAGCGAAAGAAACTGACACACTCTCCCTACCTACAGTTTTCTGTCCCTAGAAAAAATGTTTTTTTTAAGCACAATATAGCACAAGGAGAATTCACTCACTGTCCTTCCAGGTCCCTGGAAACAAGGACTTTGACAGTGAAAGAAACTGACACACTCTCCCTACCTACAGTTTTCTGTCCCTAGAAAAAATGTTTTTTTTAAGCACAATTTAGCACAAGGAGAATTACCTCACTGTCCTTCCAGGTCCCTGGAAACAAGGACTTTGACAGTGAAAGAAACTGACACACTCTCCCTACCTACAGTTTTCTGTCCCTAGAAAAAATGTTTTTTTTAAGCACAATTTAGCACAAGGAGAATTACCTCACTGTCCTTCCAGGTCCCTGGAAACAAGGACTTTGACAGTGAAAGAAACTGACACACTCTCCCTACCTACAGTTTTCTGTCCCTAGAAAAAATGTTTTTTTTAAGCACAATTTAGCACAAGGAGAATTACCTCACTGTCCTTCCAGGTCCCTGGAAACAAGGACTTTGACAGTGAAAGAAACTGACACACTCTCCCTACCTACAGTTTTCTGTCCCTAGAAAAAATGTTTTTTTTAAGCACAATTTAGCACAAGGAGAATTACCTCACTGTCCTTCCAGGTCCCTGGAAACAAGGACTTTGACAGTGAAAGAAACTGACACACTCTCCCTACCTACAGTTTTCTGTCCCTAGAAAAAATGTTTTTTTTAAGCACAATTTAGCACAAGGAGAATTACCTCACTGTCCTTCCAGGTCCCTGGAAACAAGGACTTTGACAGTGAAAGAAACTGACACACTCTCCCTACCTACAGTTTTCTGTCCCTAGAAAAAATGTTTTTTTTAAGCACAATATAGCACAAGGAGAATTCACTCACTGTCCTTCCAGGTCCCTGGAAACAAGGACTTTGACAGTGAAAGAAACTGACACACTCTCCCTACCTACAGTTTTCTGTCCCTAGAAAAAATGTTTTTTTTAAGCACAATTTAGCACAAGGAGAATTACCTCACTGTCCTTCCAGGTCCCTGGAAACAAGGACTTTGACAGTGAAAGAAACTGACACACTCTCCCTACCTACAGTTTTCTGTCCCTAGAAAAAATGTTTTTTTTAAGCACAATTTAGCACAAGGAGAATTACCTCACTGTCCTTCCAGGTCCCTGGAAACAAGGACTTTGACAGTGAAAGAAACTGACACACTCTCCCTACCTACAGTTTTCTGTCCCTAGAAAAAATGTTTTTTTTAAGCACAATTTAGCACAAGGAGAATTACCTCACTGTCCTTCCAGGTCCCTGGAAACAAGGACTTTGACAGTGAAAGAAACTGACACACTCTCCCTACCTACAGTTTTCTGTCCCTAGAAAAAATGTTTTTTTTAAGCACAATTTAGCACAAGGAGAATTACCTCACTGTCCTTCCAGGTCCCTGGAAACAAGGACTTTGACAGTGAAAGAAACTGACACACTCTCCCTACCTACAGTTTTCTGTCCCTAGAAAAAATGTTTTTTTTAAGCACAATTTAGCACAAGGAGAATTACCTCACTGTCCTTCCAGGTCCCTGGAAACAAGGACTTTGACAGTGAAAGAAACTGACACACTCTCCCTACCTACAGTTTTCTGTCCCTAGAAAAAATGTTTTTTTTAAGCACAATTTAGCACAAGGAGAATTACCTCACTGTCCTTCCAGGTCCCTGGAAACAAGGACTTTGACAGTGAAAGAAACTGACACACTCTCCCTACCTACAGTTTTCTGTCCCTAGAAAAAATGTTTTTTTTAAGCACAATTTAGCACAAGGAGAATTACCTCACTGTCCTTCCAGGTCCCTGGAAACAAGGACTTTGACAGTGAAAGAAACTGACACACTCTCCCTACCTACAGTTTTCTGTCCCTAGAAAAAATGTTTTTTTTAAGCACAATTTAGCACAAGGAGAATTACCTCACTGTCCTTCCAGGTCCCTGGAAACAAGGACTTTGACAGTGAAAGAAACTGACACACTCTCCCTACCTACAGTTTTCTGTCCCTAGAAAAAATGTTTTTTTTAAGCACAATTTAGCACAAGGAGAATTACCTCACTGTCCTTCCAGGTCCCTGGAAACAAGGACTTTGACAGTGAAAGAAACTGACACACTCTCCCTACCTACAGTTTTCTGTCCCTAGAAAAAATGTTTTTTTTAAGCACAATATAGCACAAGGAGAATTCACTCACTGTCCTTCCAGGTCCCTGGAAACAAGGACTTTGACAGTGAAAGAAACTGACACACTCTCCCTACCTACAGTTTTCTGTCCCTAGAAAAAATGTTTTTTTTAAGCACAATTTAGCACAAGGAGAATTACCTCACTGTCCTTCCAGGTCCCTGGAAACAAGGACTTTGACAGTGAAAGAAACTGACACACTCTCCCTACCTACAGTTTTCTGTCCCTAGAAAAAATGTTTTTTTTAAGCACAATTTAGCACAAGGAGAATTACCTCACTGTCCTTCCAGGTCCCTGGAAACAAGGACTTTGACAGTGAAAGAAACTGACACACTCTCCCTACCTACAGTTTTCTGTCCCTAGAAAAAATGTTTTTTTTAAGCACAATATAGCACAAGGAGAATTCACTCACTGTCCTTCCAGGTCCCTGGAAACAAGGACTTTGACAGTGAAAGAAACTGACACACTCTCCCTACCTACAGTTTTCTGTCCCTAGAAAAAATGTTTTTTTTAAGCACAATATAGCACAAGGAGAATTCACTCACTGTCCTTCCAGGTCCCTGGAAACAAGGACTTTGACAGTGAAAGAAACTGACACACTCTCCCTACCTACAGTTTTCTGTCCCTAGAAAAAATGTTTTTTTTAAGCACAATTTAGCACAAGGAGAATTACCTCACTGTCCTTCCAGGTCCCTGGAAACAAGGACTTTGACAGTGAAAGAAACTGACACACTCTCCCTACCTACAGTTTTCTGTCCCTAGAAAAAATGTTTTTTTTAAGCACAATTTAGCACAAGGAGAATTACCTCACTGTCCTTCCAGGTCCCTGGAAACAAGGACTTTGACAGTGAAAGAAACTGACACACTCTCCCTACCTACAGTTTTCTGTCCCTAGAAAAAATGTTTTTTTTAAGCACAATATAGCACAAGGAGAATTCACTCACTGTCCTTCCAGGTCCCTGGAAACAAGGACTTTGACAGTGAAAGAAACTGACACACTCTCCCTACCTACAGTTTTCTGTCCCTAGAAAAAATGTTTTTTTTAAGCACAATTTAGCACAAGGAGAATTACCTCACTGTCCTTCCAGGTCCCTGGAAACAAGGACTTTGACAGTGAAAGAAACTGACACACTCTCCCTACCTACAGTTTTCTGTCCCTAGAAAAAATGTTTTTTTTAAGCACAATTTAGCACAAGGAGAATTACCTCACTGTCCTTCCAGGTCCCTGGAAACAAGGACTTTGGCAGTGAAAGAAACTGACACACTCTCCCTACCTACAGTTTTCTGTCCCTAGAAAAAATGTTTTTTTTAAGCACAATTTAGCACAAGGAGAATTACCTCACTGTCCTTCCAGGTCCCTGGAAACAAGGACTTTGACAGCGAAAGAAACTGACACACTCTCCCTACCTACAGTTTTCTGTCCCTAGAAAAAATGTTTTTTTTAAGCACAATTTAGCACAAGGAGAATTACCTCACTGTCCTTCCAGGTCCCTGGAAACAAGGACTTTGGCAGTGAAAGAAACTGACACACTCTCCCTACCTACAGTTTTCTGTCCCTAGAAAAAATGTTTTTTTTAAGCACAATTTAGCACAAGGAGAATTACCTCACTGTCCTTCCAGGTCCCTGGAAACAAGGACTTTGACAGTGAAAGAAACTGACACACTCTCCCTACCTACAGTTTTCTGTCCCTAGAAAAAATGTTTTTTTTAAGCACAATTTAGCACAAGGAGAATTACCTCACTGTCCTTCCAGGTCCCTGGAAACAAGGACTTTGACAGTGAAAGAAACTGACACACTCTCCCTACCTACAGTTTTCTGTCCCTAGAAAAAATGTTTTTTTTAAGCACAATTTAGCACAAGGAGAATTACCTCACTGTCCTTCCAGGTCCCTGGAAACAAGGACTTTGACAGTGAAAGAAACTGACACACTCTCCCTACCTACAGTTTTCTGTCCCTAGAAAAAATGTTTTTTTTAAGCACAATTTAGCACAAGGAGAATTACCTCACTGTCCTTCCAGGTCCCTGGAAACAAGGACTTTGACAGTGAAAGAAACTGACACACTCTCCCTACCTACAGTTTTCTGTCCCTAGAAAAAATGTTTTTTTTAAGCACAATATAGCACAAGGAGAATTCACTCACTGTCCTTCCAGGTCCCTGGAAACAAGGACTTTGACAGTGAAAGAAACTGACACACTCTCCCTACCTACAGTTTTCTGTCCCTAGAAAAAATGTTTTTTTTAAGCACAATTTAGCACAAGGAGAATTACCTCACTGTCCTTCCAGGTCCCTGGAAACAAGGATTTTGACAGTGAAAGAAACTGACACACTCTCCCTACCTACAGTTTTCTGTCCCTAGAAAAAATGTTTTTTTTAAGCACAATTTAGCACAAGGAGAATTACCTCACTGTCCTTCCAGGTCCCTGGAAACAAGGACTTTGACAGTGAAAGAAACTGACACACTCTCCCTACCTACAGTTTTCTGTCCCTAGAAAAAATGTTTTTTTTAAGCACAATTTAGCACAAGGAGAATTACCTCACTGTCCTTCCAGGTCCCTGGAAACAAGGACTTTGACAGTGAAAGAAACTGACACACTCTCCCTACCTACAGTTTTCTGTCCCTAGAAAAAATGTTTTTTTTAAGCACAATTTAGCACAAGGAGAATTACCTCACTGTCCTTCCAGGTCCCTGGAAACAAGGACTTTGACAGTGAAAGAAACTGACACACTCTCCCTACCTACAGTTTTCTGTCCCTAGAAAAAATGTTTTTTTTTAAGCACAATTTAGCACAAGGAGAATTACCTCACTGTCCTTCCAGGTCCCTGGAAACAAGGACTTTGACAGTGAAAGAAACTGACACACTCTCCCTACCTACAGTTTTCTGTCCCTAGAAAAAATGTTTTTTTTAAGCACAATTTAGCACAAGGAGAATTACCTCACTGTCCTTCCAGGTCCCTGGAAACAAGGACTTTGACAGTGAAAGAAACTGACACACTCTCCCTACCTACAGTTTTCTGTCCCTAGAAAAAATGTTTTTTTTAAGCACAATTTAGCACAAGGAGAATTACCTCACTGTCCTTCCAGGTCCCTGGAAACAAGGACTTTGACAGTGAAATAAACTGACACACTCTCCCTACCTACAGTTTTCTGTCCCTAGAAAAAATGTTTTTTTTAAGCACAATATAGCACAAGGAGAATTCACTCACTGTCCTTCCAGGTCCCTGGAAACAAGGACTTTGACAGTGAAAGAAACTGACACACTCTCCCTACCTACAGTTTTCTGTCCCTAGAAAAAATGTTTTTTTTAAGCACAATTTAGCACAAGGAGAATTACCTCACTGTCCTTCCAGGTCCCTGGAAACAAGGACTTTGACAGTGAAAGAAACTGACACACTCTCCCTACCTACAGTTTTCTGTCCCTAGAAAAAATGTTTTTTTTAAGCACAATTTAGCACAAGGAGAATTACCTCACTGTCCTTCCAGGTCCCTGGAAACAAGGACTTTGACAGTGAAAGAAACTGACACACTCTCCCTACCTACAGTTTTCTGTCCCTAGAAAAAATGTTTTTTTTAAGCACAATTTAGCACAAGGAGAATTACCTCACTGTCCTTCCAGGTCCCTGGAAACAAGGACTTTGACAGTGAAAGAAACTGACACACTCTCCCTACCTACAGTTTTCTGTCCCTAGAAAAAATGTTTTTTTTTAAGCACAATTTAGCACAAGGAGAATTACCTCACTGTCCTTCCAGGTCCCTGGAAACAAGGACTTTGACAGTGAAAGAAACTGACACACTCTCCCTACCTACAGTTTTCTGTCCCTAGAAAAAATGTTTTTTTTAAGCACAATATAGCACAAGGAGAATTCACTCACTGTCCTTCCAGGTCCCTGGAAACAAGGACTTTGACAGTGAAAGAAACTGACACACTCTCCCTACCTACAGTTTTCTGTCCCTAGAAAAAATGTTTTTTTTAAGCACAATATAGCACAAGCACAAAACACACTGACACTCTCCCTACCTATCCTTCTCTTTCCCTAAACTAAAGGAATCCAGGTTAAGCAAGAAAGAAATAAAAGTCACTGTCCCTGCCTATGCTGCTCTATCCCTGCTCCGGAACACACTACACTAGGCCGCCGTGCTGGCGGCCTTTTATAGTGTGGGGCGTGTACTAAACCCCCTCAGCAATAATTGGTCACAGGCATCCTGCCTGTGGCCAATCATTGCTCTCCTCGCTGCCGGCGCTGTGATTGGCCAAGCATGCGGGGTCACAGTGCATGCTTGGCCAATCACAGCGCCTGGATGACACTGCGATGGCGTAGTGCATTGTGGGCCGTTCGCGTCACTCGAATTTGGCGCGAACGGCCCAAATCGTTCGATCTTCGTCGAACGATCGAACAGCCGATGTTCGAGTCGAACGTATGTTCGACTCGAACACGAAGCTCATCCCTAATCATCACTGATGTACTATGAGCCATCACTGATGTACTATAGATCATCACTGATGTACTATGGATCATCACTGATGTACTATGGATCATCACTGATGTACTATGGATCATCGCTGGTGTACTATGGATCATCGCTGGTGTACTATGGATCATCAATGATGTACTATGGATCATCACAGAGGTACTATGGATCATCACTGATGTACTATGGATCATCACTGATGTACTGTGGATCATCACTGATGTACTGTGGGCCATCACTGATGTACTGTGGGCCATCACGGGTGTACTATGGATCATCAGTGATGTACTATGGATCATCACTGATGTACTATGGATAATCACTGATGTACTATAGATCATCACTGATGTACTGTGGATCATCACTGATGTACTATGGATCATCCCTGGTGTACTATGGATCATCACTGGTGTACTATGGATCATCACTGGTGTACTATGGATCATCACTGATGTACTATGGATCATCACTGATGTACTATGGATCATCACTGATGTACTATAGATCATCACTGATGTACTATAAGCCATCACTGATGTACTATAGATCATCACTGATGTACTATGGATCATCACTGATGTACTATGGATCATCACTGATGTACTATGGATCATCGCTGGTGTACTATGGATCATCGCTGGTGTACTATGGATCATCACTGATGTACTGTGGATCATCCCTGGTGTACTATGGATCATCACTGGTGTACTATGGATCATCACTGGTGTACTATGGATCATCACTGGTGTACTATGGATCATCACTGATGTACTATGGATCATCACTGATGTACTATGGATCATCACTGATGTACTATGGATCATCACTGATGAACTATAGATCATCACTGATGTACTATGGATCATCACTGATGTACTATGGATCATCACTGATGTACTATGGATCATCACTGATGTACTATGGATCATCGCTGGTGTACTATGGATTATCACTGATGTACTGTGGATCATCACTGATGTACTATGGATCATCACTGATGTACTATGGGCCATCACTGATGTACTGTGGATCATCACTGGTGTACTATGGATCATCACTGGTGTACTATGGATCATCACTGATGTACTATGGATCATCACTGATGTACTATGGATCATCACTGGTGTACTATGGATCATCACTGATGTACTGTGGATCATCACTGATGTACTGTGGATCATCACTGATGTACTATAGATCATCACTGATGTACTGTGGATCATCACTGATGTACTGTGGATCATCACTGGTGTACTATAGATCATCCCTGATGTACTATGGACCATCCCTGATGTACTGTGGATAATCACTGATGTACTGTGGATCATCACTGATGTACTGTGGACCATCACTGATGTACTGTGGACCATCACTGATGTACTATGGACCATCACTGGTGTACTATGGATCATCACTGGTGTACTATGGATCATCACTGGTGTACTATGGATCATCACTGGTGTACTATGGACCATCCCTGATGTACTGTGGATCATCACTGATGTACTATAGATAATCACTGATGTACTATGGGCCATCACTGGTGTACTATGGATCATCACTGATGTACTATGGATCATCACAGATGTACTATGAGCCATCACTGATGTACTATGGATCATCACTGGTGTACTGTGGATCATCACTGATGTACTGTGGACCATAACTGATGTACTGTGGATCATCACTGATGTACTGTGGATCATCACTGATGTACCGTGGATCATCACTGATGTACCGTGGATCATCACTGATGTACTGTGGACCATCACTGAAGTACTAAGGATCATCACTGATGTACTGTGGATCATCACTGATGTACTGAGAATCATCACTGATGTACTGTGGATCATCACTGATGTATTGTGGATCAACACTGATGTACTGTGGATCATCACTGATGTACTGTGGATCATCACTGATGTACTATAGATCATCACTGATGTACTGTGGATCATCACTGGTGTACTGTGGATTATCACTGATGTACTGTGAACCATCACTGATGTACTGTGGATTATCACTGATGTACTGTGGATCATCACTGATGTACTGTGGACCATCACTGATGTTCTGTGGACCATCACTGATGTACTGTGGACCATCACTGATGTACTGTGGACCATCACTGATGTACTATGGATCATCGCTGATGTACTATGGATCATCACTGAGGTACTATGGATCATCACTGATGTACTATGGATCATCACTGATGTACTATGGACCATCACTGGTGTACTATGGATCATCACTGGTGTACTATGGATCATCACTGGTGTACTATGGATCATCACTGGTGTACTATGGACCATCCCTGATGTACTGTGGATCATCACTGATGTACTATGGACCATCACTGATGTACTATGGATCATCACTGGTGTACTGTGGACCATCACTGGTGTACTATGAATCATCACTGGTGTACTATGGATCATCACTGGTGTACTATGGATCATCACTGGTGTACTATGGACCATCCCTGATGTACTGTGGATCATCACTGATGTACTATAGATAATCACTGATGTACTATGGGCCATCACTGGTGTACTATGGATCATCACTGATGTACTATGGATCATCACTGATGTACTATGAGCCATCACTGATGTACTATGGATCATCACTGGTGTACTGTGGATCATCACTGATGTACTGTGGATCATCACTGATGTACTGTGGATCATCACTGATGTACCGTGGATCATCACTGATGTACCGTGGATCATCACTGATGTACTGTTGACCATCACTGATGTACTATGGATCATCACTGATGTACCGAGAATCATCACTGATGTACTGTGGATCATCACTGATGTATTGTGGATCATCACTGGTGTACTATGGGCCATCACTGATGTACAATGAATCATCAATGATGTACTGTGGATCATCACTGATGTACTGTGGATCATCACTGATGTACTATGGATCATCACTGGTGTACTATGGACCATCCCTGATGTACTGTGGATCATCACTGATGTACTATAGTTCATCACTGATGTACTATGGATTATCACTGATGTACTATGGGCCATCACTGGTGTACTGTGGATCATCACTGATGTACTATGGATCATCACTGGTGTACTGTGGATCATCACTGATGTACTATGGATCATCACTGATGTACTGTGGATCATCACTGGTGTACTGTGGATTATCACTGATGTACTGTGAACCATCACTGATGTACTGTGGATTATCACTGATGTACTGTGGATCATCACTGATGTACTGTGGACCATCACTGATGTTCTGTGGACCATCACTGATGTACTGTGGACCATCACTGATGTACTGTGGACCATCACTGATGTACTATGGATCATCGCTGATGTACTATGGATCATCACTGAGGTACTATGGATCATCACTGATGTACTATGGATCATCACTGATGTACTATGGACCATCACTGGTGTACTATGGATCATCACTGGTGTACTATGGATCATCACTGGTGTACTATGGATCATCACTGGTGTACTATGGACCATCCCTGATGTACTGTGGATCATCACTGATGTACTATGGACCATCACTGATGTACTATGGATCATCACTGGTGTACTGTGGACCATCACTGGTGTACTATGAATCATCACTGGTGTACTATGGATCATCACTGGTGTACTATGGATCATCACTGGTGTACTATGGACCATCCCTGATGTACTGTGGATCATCACTGATGTACTATAGATAATCACTGATGTACTATGGGCCATCACTGGTGTACTATGGATCATCACTGATGTACTATGGATCATCACTGATGTACTATGAGCCATCACTGATGTACTATGGATCATCACTGGTGTACTGTGGATCATCACTGATGTACTGTGGATCATCACTGATGTACTGTGGATCATCACTGATGTACCGTGGATCATCACTGATGTACCGTGGATCATCACTGATGTACTGTTGACCATCACTGATGTACTATGGATCATCACTGATGTACCGAGAATCATCACTGATGTACTGTGGATCATCACTGATGTATTGTGGATCATCACTGGTGTACTATGGGCCATCACTGATGTACAATGAATCATCAATGATGTACTGTGGATCATCACTGATGTACTGTGGATCATCACTGATGTACTATGGATCATCACTGGTGTACTATGGACCATCCCTGATGTACTGTGGATCATCACTGATGTACTATAGTTCATCACTGATGTACTATGGATTATCACTGATGTACTATGGGCCATCACTGGTGTACTGTGGATCATCACTGATGTACTATGGATCATCACTGGTGTACTGTGGATCATCACTGATGTACTATGGATCATCACTGATGTACTGTGGATCATCACTGATGTACTGTGGATCATCACTGATGTACTATAGATCATCACTGATGTACTGTGGATCATCACTGATGTACTGTGGATCATCACTGATGTACTGTGGATCATCACTGGTGTACTGTGGATTATCACTGATGTACTATGGATCATCACTGGTGTACTATGAATCATCACTGGTGTACTGTGGATCATCACTGGTGTACTGTGGATCATCACTGATGTACTGTGGATCATCACTGATGTACTGTGGATCATCACTGATGTACCGTGGATCATCACCGATGTACTGAGGATCATCACCGATGTACTGAGGATCATCACTGATGTACTGTGGATCATCACTGATGTACTATGGGCCATCACAGATGTACTATGGATCATCACTGGTGTACTATGGATCATCAGTGATGTACTATGGACCATCCCTTATGTACTATGGATCATCACTGATGTACTGTGGATCATCACTGGTGTACTATGGGCCATCACTGGTGTACTATGGATCATCACTGATGTACTGTGGATCATCACTGATGTACTGTGGATCATCACTGATGTACCGTGGATCATCACCGATGTACTGAGGATCATCACCGATGTACTGAGGATCATCACTGATGTACTATAGATCATCACTGATGTACTATGGGCCATCAATGGTGTACTATGGATCATCACTGATGTACTATGGATCATCACTGATGTACTATGATGAGCCATCTCTGATGTACTATGGATCATCACTGGTGTACTATGGATCATCACTGGTGTACTATGGACCATCCCTGATGCACTATGGATCATCACTGATGTACTGTGGATCATCTCTGATGTACTATGGATCATCACTGGTGTACTATGGATCATCACTGATGTACTGTGGACCATCCCTGATGTACTGTGGATCATCTCTGATGTACTGTGGATCATCTCTGATGTACTGTGGATCATCACTGATGTACCGTGGATCATCACTGATGTACTGTGGATCATCACTGATGTACTATGGGCCATCACGGGTGTACTATGGATCATCACTGATGTACTATGGGCCATCACAGGTGTACTATGGATCATCACTGGTGTACTATGGACCATCCCTGGTGTACTATGGACCATCCCTGGTGTACTATGGACCATCCCTGATGTACTATGGACCATATCTGATGTACTGTGGATCATCTCTGATGTACCGTGGATCATCACTGATGTACTGTGGATCATCACTGATGTACTATGGATCATCACTGGTGTACTATGGATCATCACTGATGTACTATGGGCCATCACTGGTGTACTATGGATCATCACTGATGTACTGTGGATCATCACTGATGTACTATGGACCATCCCTGATGTACTGTGGATCATCACTGATGTACCGTGGATCATCACTGATGTACCGTGGATCATCACTGATTTACTGTGGATCATTACTGATGTACTATGGATCATCACTGGTGTACCATGGATCATCACTGATGTACTGTGGATCATCACTGATGTACTATAGATCATCACTGATGTACTATGGGCCATCACTGGTGTACTATAGATCATCACTGATGTACTATGGGCCATCACTGGTGTACTATGGATCATCACTGATGTACTGTGGATCATCACTGGTTTAGTATAGATCATCACTGATGTACTATGGACAATCCCTGATGTACTATTGATCATCACTGATGTACTGTGGACCATTCCTGATGTACTATTGATCATCACTGATGTACTGTGGATCATCACTGATGTACCGTGGATCATCACTGATGTACTGAGGATCATCACTGATGTACTGAGGATCATCACTGATGTATTATGGGCCATCACGGGTGTACTATGGATCATCACTGGTTTACTATGGATCATCACTGATGTACTATGGACCATCCCTGATGTACTATGGACCATCCCTGATGGACTATGGACCATCCCTGATGTACTGAGGATCATCACTGATGTACTATAGATCATCACTGATGTACTATGGGCCATCACTGGTGTACTATGGATCATCACTGATGTACTGTGGATCATCACTGATGTACTATGGATCATCACTGATGTACTATGGGCCATCAATGGTGTACTATGGATCATCACTGATGTACTATGGATCATCACTGATGTACTATGATGAGCCATCTCTGATGTACTATGGATCATCACTGGTGTACTATGGATCATCACTGGTGTACTATGGACCATCCCTGATGCACTATGGATCATCACTGATGTACTATGGACCATCCCTGATGTACTGAGGATCATCACTGATGTACTGTGGATCATCTCTGATGTACTATGGATCATCACTGGTGTACTATGGATCATCACTGATGTACTGTGGACCATCCCTGATGTACTGTGGATCATCTCTGATGTACTGTGGATCATCTCTGATGTACTGTGGATCATCACTGATGTACCGTGGATCATCACTGATGTACTGTGGATCATCACTGATGTACTATGGGCCATCACGGGTGTACTATGGATCATCACTGATGTACTATGGGCCATCACAGGTGTACTATGGATCATCACTGGTGTACTATGGACCATCCCTGGTGTACTATGGACCATCCCTGGTGTACTATGGACCATCCCTGATGTACTATGGACCATCCCTGATGTACTGTGGATCATCTCTGATGTACCATGGATCATCACTGATGTACTGTGGATCATCACTGATGTACTATGGATCATCACTGGTGTACTATGGATCATCACTGATGTACTATGGGCCATCACTGGTGTACTATGGATCATCACTGATGTACTGTGGATCATCACTGATGTACTATGGACCATCCCTGATGTACCGTGGATCATCACTGATGTACCGTGGATCATCACTGATGTACCGTGGATCATCACTGATTTACTGTGGATCATTACTGATGTACTATGGATCATCACTGATGTACTATGGATCATCACTGATGTACTGTGGATCATCACTGATGTACTATAGATCATCACTGATGTACTATGGGCCATCACTGGTGTACTATAGATCATCACTGATGTACTATGGGCCATCACTGGTGTACTATGGATCATCACTGATGTACTGTGGATCATCACTGGTTTAGTATAGATCATCACTGATGTACTATGGACAATCCCTGATGTACTATTGATCATCACTGATGTACTGTGGACCATTCCTGATGTACTATTGATCATCACTGATGTACCGTGGATCATCACTGATGTACCGTGGATCATCACTGATGTACTGAGGATCATCACTGATGTACTGAGGATCATCACTGATGTATTATGGGCCATCACGGGTGTACTATGGATCATCACTGGTTTACTATGGATCATCACTGATGTACTATGGACCATCCCTGATGTACTATGGACCATCCCTGATGGACTATGGACCATCCCTGATGTACTGAGGATCATCACTGATGTACTATAGATCATCACTGATGTACTATGGGCCATCACTGGTGTACTATGGATCATCACTGATGTACTGTGGATCATCACTGATGTACTATGGATCATCACTGATGTACTATGGATCATCACTGATGTACTATGAGCCATCACTGATGTACTATGGGCCATCACTGATGTACTGTGGATCATCACTGGTGTACTATGGATCATCACTGATGTACTATGGGCCATCAATGGTGTACTATGGATCTTCACTGATGTACTATGGATCATCACTGATGTACTATGATGAGCCATCTCTGATGTACTATGGATCATCACTGGTGTACTATGGATCATCACTGGTGTACTATGGACCATCCCTGATGCACTATGGATCATCACTGATGTACTATGGACCATCCCTGATGTACTGAGGATCATCACTGATGTACTGTGGATCATCTCTGATGTACTATGGATCATCACTGGTGTACTATGGATCATCACTGATGTACTGTGGACCATCCCTGATGTACTGTGGATCATCTCTGATGTACTGTGGATCATCTCTGATGTACTGTGGATCATCACTGATGTACCGTGGATCATCACTGATGTACTGTGGATCATCACTGATGTACTATGGGCCATCACGGGTGTACTATGGATCATCACTGATGTACTATGGGCCATCACAGGTGTACTATGGATCATCACTGGTGTACTATGGACCATCCCTGGTGTACTATGGACCATCCCTGGTGTACTATGGACCATCCCTGATGTACTATGGACCATCCCTGATGTACTGTGGATCATCTCTGATGTACCATGGATCATCACTGATGTACTGTGGATCATCACTGATGTACTATGGATCATCACTGGTGTACTATGGATCATCACTGATGTACTATGGGCCATCACTGGTGTACTATGGATCATCACTGATGTACTGTGGATCATCACTGATGTACTATGGACCATCCCTGATGTACCGTGGATCATCACTGATGTACCGTGGATCATCACTGATGTACCGTGGATCATCACTGATTTACTGTGGATCATTACTGATGTACTATGGATCATCACTGATGTACTATGGATCATCACTGATGTACTGTGGATCATCACTGATGTACTATAGATCATCACTGATGTACTATGGGCCATCACTGGTGTACTATAGATCATCACTGATGTACTATGGGCCATCACTGGTGTACTATGGATCATCACTGATGTACTGTGGATCATCACTGGTTTAGTATAGATCATCACTGATGTACTATGGACAATCCCTGATGTACTATTGATCATCACTGATGTACTGTGGACCATTCCTGATGTACTATTGATCATCACTGATGTACTGTGGATCATCACTGATGTACCGTGGATCATCACTGATGTACTGAGGATCATCACTGATGTACTGAGGATCATCACTGATGTATTATGGGCCATCACGGGTGTACTATGGATCATCACTGGTTTACTATGGATCATCACTGATGTACTATGGACCATCCCTGATGTACTATGGACCATCCCTGATGGACTATGGACCATCCCTGATGTACTGAGGATCATCACTGATGTACTATAGATCATCACTGATGTACTATGGGCCATCACTGGTGTACTATGGATCATCACTGATGTACTGTGGATCATCACTGATGTACTATGGATCATCACTGATGTACTATGGATCATCACTGATGTACTATGAGCCATCACTGATGTACTATGGGCCATCACTGATGTACTGTGGATCATCACTGGTGTACTATGGATCATCACTGATGTACTATGGATCATCACTGATGTACTATGGATCATCACTGGTGTACTATGGATCATCACTGGTGTACTGTGGATCATCACTGGTGTACTGTGGATCATCACTGATGTACTGTGGATCATCACTGATGTACTGAGGATCATCACTGATGTACTGAGGATCATCAATGATGTACTGAGGATCATCACTGATGTACTGTGGATCATCACTGATGTACTAAGGATCATCACTGATATACTTTAGATCATCACTGATGTACTATGGACCATCACTGGTGTACTATGGATCATCACTGGTGTACTATGGATCATCACTGGTGTACTATGGATCATCACTGGTGTACTATGGACCATCCCTGATATACTGTGGATCATCACTGATGTACTGTGGATCATCACTGATGTACCGTGGATCATCACCGATGTACTGAGGATCATCACCGATGTACTGAGGATCATCACTGATGTACTGTGGATCATCACTGATGTACTATAGGCCATCACAGATGTACTATGGATCATCACTGGTGTACTATGGATCATCAGTGATGTACTATGGACCATCCCTTATGTACTGTGGATCATCACTGATGTACTGTGGATCATCACTGGTGTACTATGGGCCATCACTGGTGTACTATGGATCATCACTGATGTACTGTGGATCATCACTGATGTACTGTGGATCATTACTGATGTACCGTGGATCATCACCGATGTACTGAGGATCATCACCGATGTACTGAGGATCATCACTGATGTACTATGGGCCATCAATGGAGTACTATGGATCATCACTGATGTACTATGGATCATCACTGATGTACTATGATGAGCCATCACTGATGTACTATGGATCATCACTGGTGTACTATGGATCATCACTGGTGTACTATGGACCATCCCTGATGCACTATGGATCATCACTGATGTACTATGGACCATCCCTGATGTACTGAGGATCATCACTGATGTACTGTGGATCATCACTGATGTACTGTGGATCATCACTGATGTACTATGGATCATCACTGGTGTACTATGGATCATCGCTGGTGTACTATGAATCATCACTGATGCACTGTGGATCATCACTGATGTACTATAGATCATCACTGATGTACTATGGGCCATCACTGGTGTACTATGGATCATCACTGATGTACTATGGATCATCACTGATGTACTGTGGATCATCACTGGTGTACTATGGGCCATCACTGATGTACTATGGATTATAACTGATGTACTATGGATCATCACTGATGTACTGTGGACCATCCCTGATGTACTGTGGATCATCACTGATGTACTGTGGATCATCACTGATGTACCGTGGATCATCACTGATGTACTGAGGATCATCACTGATGTACTATGGATCATCACTGGTGTACTATGGATCATCACTGGTGTACTATGGACCATCCCTGATGTACTATGGACCATCCCTGATGTACTATGGACCATCCCTGATGTACTGAGGATCATCACTGATGTACTGTGGATCATCACTGATGTACTGTGGATCATCACTGATGTACTGTGGATCATCACTGATGTACTATGGATCATCACTGATGTACTATGGGCCATCACTGGTGTACTGTGGATCATCACTGATGTACTGTGGATCATCACTGATGTACTATGGACCATCCCTGATGTACTATGGACCATCCCTGATGTACTATGGACCATCCCTTATGTACTATGGATCATCACTGATGTACTGTGGACCATCCCTGATGTACTGTGGATCATCACTGATGTACTGTGGATCATCACTGATTTACTGTGGATAATTACTGAGGTACTGTGGATCATTACTGATGTACTATGGATCATCACTGATGTACTGAGGATCATCACTGATGTACTATGGATCATCACTGATGTACTATGAGCCATCACTGATGTACTATGGATCATCACTGGTGTACTATGGACCATCCCTGATGTACTATGGACCATCCCTGATGTACTATGGACCATCCCTGATGTACTGAGGATCATCACTGATGTACTGTGGATCATCACTGATGTACTGTGGATCATCACTGATGTACTATGGATCATCACTGATGTACTATGGGCCATCACTGGTGTACTGTGGATCATCACTGATGTACTGTGGATCATCACTGATGTACTATGGACCATCCCTGATGTACTATGGACCATCCCTGATGTACTATGGACCATCCCTTATGTACTATGGATCATCACTGATGTACTGTGGACCATCCCTGATGTACTGTGGATCATCACTGATGTACTGTGGATCATCACTGATTTACTGTGGATCATTACTGAGGTACTGTGGATCATTACTGATGTACTATGGATCATCACTGATGTACTGAGGATCATCACTGATGTACTATGGATCATCACTGATGTACTATGAGCCATCACTGATGTACTATGGATCATCACTGGTGTACTATGGACCATCCCTGATGTACTATGGACCATCCCTGATGTACTATGGACCATCCCTGATGTACTGAGGATCATCAATGATGTACTGTGGATCATCACTGATGTACTGTGGATCATCACTGATGTACTGTGGATCATCACTGATGTACTATGGATCATCAGTGATGTACTATGGGCCATCACTGGTGTACTGTGGATCATCACTGATGTACTGTGGATCATCACTGATGTACTATGGACCATCCCTGATGTACTATGGACCATCCCTGATGTACTATGGACCATCCCTGATGTACTATGGATCATCACTGATGTAAAGTGGACCATCCCTGATGTACTGTGGATCATCACTGATGTACTGTGGATCATCACTGATTTACTATGGATCATCACTGATGTACTTTAGATCATCACTGATGTACTATGGACCATCACTGGTGTACTATGGATCATCACTGGTGTACTATGGATCATCACTGGTGTACTATGGATCATCACTGGTGTACTATGGACCATCCCTGATGTACTGTGGATCATCACTGATGTACTGTGGATCATCACTGATGTACTGTGGATCATCACTGATGTACCGTGGATCATCACCGATGTACTGAGGATCATCACTGATGTACTGAGGATCATCACTAATGTACTGTGGATCATCACTGATGTACTATGGGCCATCACAGATGTACTATGGATCATCACTGGTGTACTATGGATCATCAGTGATGTACTATGGACCATCCCTTATGTACTGTGGATCATCACTGATGTACTGTGGATCATCACTGGTGTACTATGGGCCATCACTGGTGTACTATGGATCATCACTGATGTACTGTGGATCATCACTGATGTACTGTGGATCATCACTGATGTACCGTGGATCATCACTGATGTACTGAGGATCATCACTGATGTACTATAGATCATCACTGATGTACTATGGGCCATCACTGGTGTACTATGGATCATCACTGATGTACTATGGATCATCACTGATGTACTATGATGAGCCATCTCTGATGTACTATGGATCATCACTGGTGTACTATGGATCATCACTGGTGTACTATGGACCATCCCTGATGCACTATGGATCATCACTGATGTACTATGGACCATCCCTGATGTACTGAGGATCATCACTGATGTTGTCAGGGTCACCTGTGGCCAGGTGACAGATGCACACCGTAGGGGGACAGGAGTGCACGGCGAGGTAGTGAACCCTATGGCTGGCTTCTGCGGATAGGAAACTGGGTGGTTGTGGAAAGCGGGACCAGAGGAGCACAACCGGGATCCCAACGGAAGCGAGAGCCAAGATTCCCCAGGGCGTGGAGTCTAAGACCCAGCTGGTCTTCTCCAGGGCCTCTAGTGGTGAGGATGTTACGCTGCAGGCTGGGACCAGGTCGCGGCCCCTGGAGTTTCCTAGCTCACGCCCCGTAGGATAAGGGGAAAAGAGGGGAAGCAGCAGCACACGATAGAGAGAACCGAATAACAAGCTGAAGGTCAGGGGCCACAAGCAGACAAGGATAACGAAGAACGAGCCAAAGGTCAAGGGTCACGAGCAGACAGGGATAGTCGGGGACAAGCCAATAACGTAACAGAGAGACAGACGTAGCACACGGCAGGCAGGAACCCAAACACACAATGCCTAACAAACACGTTGATCAGCAAAGCAGGCTTGCAGTGCACAGGTTAATATAGTGTTCAGTGATAGGGCCTGGGGTGGAGTCAGGCTGGGAGGAGATTATAAAGGAAGCCAGGTGAAGGAGGTCTGGTCTCTAGATGAACACATGAGGAGGAAGGTAAGATGGCAGACAGACATTAATGCATATCTATGACAGTACCCTCCCTCTTACGAGGCCTCCCCCTTCCCCTCCTGGGCCCAGGTTTAGAGGGAAACTTCAGATGAAACTCCTTTAACAGACGAGGTGCAAAGACCTCAGATGCAGTGATCCAAGACCTCTCCTCAGGACCAAACCCTTTCCAATGAATGAGGTACTGAAGAACGCCTTTACAGAGTCGGGAGTCCAGAATTTGACTGATCTCGTACTCTTGATTATCCTCAGAGACAGGCGCCATGGTAGGGAGAGGACGAGAGAATTTATTGAGGACTAAAGGCTTTAGAAGAGCAACATGAAAGGAGTTAGTGATTTTAAGGCTCTTAGGAATCTGGAGTTTGAAACAAACCGGATTCAGTTTAGCAGTTACCGTGTATGGACCGATGAATCGTGGAGCAAACTTCAGAGAAGGAACTCGGAGCTTGATGTTCCTGGTAGAGAGCCAGACTTTGTCCCCTGGCTGAAGAGAAGGCGGTTTACGCCTGCGGCGGTCAGCAAAGCCTTTGAATTTTTCAGCAGCTGCCCGGAGGGAATCATGAACGTGACCCCAAATGGAATTGAGAGACTCCTGAACCGAAGCCAAAGCTGGAATGTCTGGAGAACAGATCATGGGAAGAGGAAGTTGAGGGTGTTTTCCATAAACTGTGAAAAAGGGTGTCTTCTGCGAACTGGTATTCACATGATTGTTATGGGAGAATTCTGCCCACGGGAGTAGAGAGGACCAATCGTCATGGTGAGAAGACACAAAGGTGCGAAGAAAGACCTCTAACTCCTGATTAACCCTCTCAGTCTGTCCATTGGATTGGGGATGGTAAGAAGAAGAAAAATCCAAGACAATATTGAGGGATTTGCAAAAGGCTCTCCAAAAACGAGACGTGAATTGGACTCCCCTTTCGGAAACAATATGAGAAGGGACCCCATGTAGGCGGAGAATTTCCCGAATGAAAATGGGAACCAAGGCAGGGGCAGAAGGAAGACCAGGAAGAGGAACAAAATGAGCCATCTTGGAGAATCGATCGATTACCACCCAAATGACTGTATTATTCTCAGACAGTGGGAGATCGGTGATAAAATCCATGGCAATATGGACCCAGGGTTCCTTAGGAATGGGCAAGGGCATGAGGAGACCAGCAGGAGCTTGTGTGGAGGATTTGGACTGAGCACAGACATGACAAGCTTTAACGTAGTCTTTGACGTCTGAGCGGAGATTAGGCCACCAGTAGTGACGACTGATGAGTAGGAAGGATCGGAGGAATCCAGAATGCCCTGCCACCTTGGAATCATGTCCCCAACGAAGGATCTTAGCTCTTAGCTCAGTGGGGACAAAGGTCTTACCAGGCGGAATTTTAGACTTCAGGGTGGTAGAGTGGGCAACAATGCATGAGGTGGGAATGATCGGCTCAGGTTCAGGGGCGGACTCCTCGTCCAAAGTGTCAAATGACCTAGAGAGCGCATCAGCCCGACCGTTGCAGGAACCAGGTTTGTAGGTAATCGTGAAATTAAAACGGGCAAAGAAGAGACTCCACCTGGCCTGTCTAGGATTCAGACGTTTAGCATTCTGTAGATACTGTAAATTCTTGTGATCGGTAAAGATCGTTATGGAGTGAGGGGAACCCTCCAAGAGATGACGCCACTCCTCTAATGCCAATTTAATTGCGAGAAGTTCCCGATCACCGATGGCATAATTCCTCTCTGCCTGAGAATTTTTTTTGGAGAAGAACGCACATGGTTGGCGTCTCTTCTCAAAGATTTGAAGAAGCACAGCTCCCACCCCCATTGAAGAAGCGTCCACTTCAATAAAAAATGCATTCCCAGGATTTGGTCTCCTCAAGAGGGGGCCAGAAACAAAGGCCTGTTTCAGGTTGTGAAATGCAGAGACAGCTTCGGGAGGCCAGTCTCTGGCATTCACACCCTTCTTGGTCAAAGTGATAATAGGCGTGGCAATGGAAGAGTAATTCCTTATGAACTGCCTATAATAATTAGTGAAGCCAAGAAAGCGCTATGTGGCCTTGAGGCTAGCAGGAAGAGCCCAGTTGGTGATAGCCAAGACCTTCCCAGGGTCCATACGAAGCCCCGAACATGAGACGAAGCACCCCAAAAACAGGACCTCAGAACATTCAAAGGAACATTTCTCCAGCTTGGCATAGAGATTGTTCTCTCTAAGACGTTGAAGTACAGTGCGGACATGGTTTCTGTGGACGAGCAGATTCTCAGAAAAGATCAGAATGTCATCCAGATAGATGACAACAAACTGGTACAGCAGATCTCTGAAGATTTCATTGACAAAGTTTTGAAACACGGCTGGAGCATTACACAGACCAAAAGGCATCACCAGATATTCGCAATGCCCGTCTCTAGTGTTGTATGCAGTCTTCCATTCGTCACCCTCCCGTATTCGAATCACTGGTGTACAATGGATTATCACTGGTGTACTATGGGCCATCACTGATTTACTATGGATCATCACTGGTGTACTATGGATCATCACTGGTGTACTATGGACCATCACTGATGTACTATGGGCCATCACTGGTGTACTATGGGCCATCACTGATGTACTATGGATCATCACTAATGTACTATGGATCATCACTGATGTACTATGAGCCATCACTGATGTACTATGGATCATCACTGGTGTACTATGGATCATCACTGATGTACTGTGGACCATCCCTGATGTACTGTGGACCATCCCTGATGTACTATGGATCATCACTGATGTACTGTGGATCATCACTGATGTACTGTGGATCATCACTGATGTACTGTGGATCATCACTGATGTACTATGGACCATCACTGATGTACTATGGGCCATCACTGGTGTACTATGGGCCATCACTGATGTACTGTGGATCATCACTGATGTACTATGGATCATCACTGATGTACTATGAGCCATCACTAATGTACTATGGATCATCACTGGTGTACTATGGATCATCACTGATGTACTGTGGACCATCCCTGATGTACTGTGGACCATCCCTGATGTACTATGGATCATCAATGATGTACTGTGGATCATCACTGATGTACTGTGGATCATCACTGATGTACTGTGGATCATCACTGATGTACTATGGGCCATCACAGGTGTACTATGGATCATCACTGGTGTACTATGGATCATCCCTGGTGTACTATGGACCATCACTGATGTACTATGGACCATCACTGATGTACTATGGATCATCACTGATGTTCTATGGATCATCACTGATGTACTATAGATCATCACTGATGTACTATGGGCCATCACTGGTGTACTATGGATCATCACTGATGTACTGAGGATCATAACTGGTGTACTATGGATCATCACTGATGTACTATGGATCATCACTGATGTACTATGGATCATCACTGATGTACTATGGGCCATCACTGGTGTACTATGGATCATCACTGATGTACTGTGGACCATCCCTGATGTACTGTGGATCATCACTGATGTACTGTGGATCATCACTGATGTACTGAGGACCATCCCTGATGTACTGTGGACCATCACTGATGTACTGTGGACCATCACTGATGTACTGTGGACCATCACTGATGTACTGTGGACCATCACTGATGTACTGTGGACCATCACTGATGAACTGTGGACCATCACTGATGTACTGTGGATCATCACTGATGTTCTATGGACCATCACTGATGTACTATAGATCATCACTGATGTACTGTGGATCATCACTGATGTACTGTGGATCATCACTGATGTACTGTGGATCATCACTGATGTACTGTGGATCATCACTGATGTACTGTGGATCATCACTGATGTACTATGGATCATCACTGATGTACTATTGATCATCACTGATGTACTATGGGCCATCACTGGTGTACTATGGGCCATCACTGGTGTACTATGGGCCATCACTGGTGTACAATGGGCCATCACTGGTGTACTATGGATCATCACTGATGGACTATGGGCCATCACTGATGTACTGTGGATCATCACTGATGTACTGTGGATCATCCCTGGTGTACTATGGATCATCACTGGTGTACTATGAATTATCACTGGTGTACTATGGGCCATCACTGATGTACTATGGATCATCACTGGTGTACTGTGGATCATCACTGATGTACTGTGGACCATCACTGATGTACTGTGGATCATCACTGATGTACTGTGGATCATCACTGATGTACTGTGGATCATCGCTGATGTACTGTGGATCATCACTGATGTATTATAGATCATCACTGAAGTACTATGGGCCATCACTGGTGTACTATGGATCATCACTGGTGTACTATGGATCATCACTGATGTACTATGGATCATCACTGATGTACTATGAGCCATCACTGATGTACTATGGATCATCACTGATGTACTATGAGCCATCACTGATGTACTATGAGCCATCACTGATGTACTATGGACCATCACTGATGTACTATGGGCCATCACTGGTGTACTATGGATCATCACTGATGTACTGTGGACCATCACTGATGTGACTATAGACCTGTTAGTTTAACTTCCATAGTTGGGAAGATACTGGAGAGATTAATAAAAGACCACATAGATGAGTTCTTGCTGGAAAAAAACTATTTTAGCAACAGACAGCATGGATTCATGAAAGACAGAAGTTGTCAGACAAACCTGATTTCTTTTTATGAAGAGGTAAGTAAAACCTTGGACAGAGGCGTGGCTGTGGACGTGGTATACTTGGATTTTGCAAAAGCGTTTGATACAGTTCCCCACACACGGCTCATGTGTAAGGTAAAGTCTACAGGATTGGAAATATCAGTTTGTAAATGGATAGAAAACTGGCTAAAAGACAGAATTCAGAGAGTAGTAGTTAATGATTCTTACTCTGAATGGTCTAAGGTTATCAGTGGTGTACCCCAAGGTTCAGTGCTGGGACCCTTACTTTTTAATATCTTTATAAATGATATTGGGTCTGAGATCAAAAGTAACATTTCTGTCTTTGCAGATGACACCAAGCTATGCAGTGGAATAACGTCCTTACAAGATGTCTCCAATTTACAAGCTGACCTCGATGCCCTGTCTAATTGGGCGACTATGTGGCAGATGAGGTTTAATGTTGATAAATGTAAAGTTATGCACTTGGGGGCTAAGAATATGAATGCATCATACATACTAGGGGGAATACAACTGGGGGGATCCGTAGTGGAGAAGGATCTGGGGGTTTTGGTAGATCATAAGCTCAATAATGGCATGCAATGCCAAGCTGTGGTTTCCAAAGCGAGCAAAGTCCTTTCTTGTATTAAGAGAGGTATGGACTCCAGAGAGAGAGACATCATTTTGCCTCTGTACAAATCATTAGTAAGGCCTCATCTGGAATATGCAGTTCAGTTTTGGGCACCAGTTCTCAAAAAGCATATCGGGGAACTGGAGAAAGTGCAGAGAAGGGCAACCAAACTGATAAGAGGCATGGAGGAGCTCAGCTATGAAGAAAGATTAGAGGAACTGAATTTATTCACTCTTGAGAAGAGGAGAATAAGGGGGGATATGATTAACATGTACAAATATATAAGGGGTCCATATAGTGAACTTGGTGATGAGTTATTCACTTTACGGTCAACACAGAGAACAAGGGGGCACTCTTTACGTCTAGAAGAAAAAAGATTTCATCTCCAAATGCGGAAAGGTTTCTTCACAGTAAGAGCTGTGAAAATGTGGAACAGACTCCCTGCAGAGGTGGTTCTGGCCAGCTCAGTAGATTGCTTTAAGAAAGGCCTGGATACTTTCCTAAATGTACATAATATAACTGAGTACTAACAGTTCTAGGTAAAGTTGATCCAGGGTAAATCCGATTGCCTCTCGGGGGATCAGGAAGGAATTTTTTCCCCTGCTGTAGCAAATTGGATCATGCTCTGCTGGGGTTTTTTGCCTTCCTCTGGATCAACTATGGGTATAGAATTGGGTATATGGGATTGCACGATATTTTTTTATTTTATTTTAGTTATTTTTTTATGGTTGAACTGGATGGACTAACTATGTAACTATGTAACTATGTACTGTGGATCATCACTGATGTACTGTGGATCATCACTGATGTACTGTGGATCATCACTGATGTACTATAGATCATCACTGAAGTACTATGGGCCATCACTGGTGTACAATGGATCATCACTGATGTACTGTGGATCATCCCTGATGTACTATGAGCCATCACTGATGTACTATGGACCATCACTGGTGTACTATGGATCATCACTGATGTACTATGGATCATCACTGGTGTACTATGGACAATCACTGATGTACTGTGGACCATCCCTGATGTACTGTGGACAATCCCTGATGTACTGTGGACCATCCCTGATGTACTGTGGATCATCACTGATGTACCATGGATCAGCACTGATGTACTGAGGATCATCACTGATGTACTGAGGATCATCACTGATGTACTGTGGATCATCACTGATGTACTATGGGCCATCACAGGTGTTCTTTGGATCATCACTGGTGTAATATGGATCATCCCTGGTGTACTATGGACCATCACTGATGTACTATGGACCATCACTGATGTACTATGGATCAACACTGATGTACTATAGATCATCACTGATGTACTATGGGCCATCACTGATGTACTATGGATCATCACTGGTGTACTGTGGATCATCACTGATGTACTGTGGATCATCACTGATGTACTGTGGATCATCACTGATGTACTGTGGATCATCACTGATGTACTATAGATCATCACTGAAGTACTATGGGCCATCACTGGTGTACTATGGATCATCACTGGTGTACTATGGATCATCACTGATGTACTATGGATCATCACATCACTGATGTACTATGAGCCATCACTGATGTACTATGGATCATCACTGATGTACTATGAGCCATCACTGATGTACTATGAGCCATCACTGATGTACTATGAGCCATCACTGATGTACTATGGACCATCACTGGTGTACTATGGATCATCACTGATGTACTGTGGACCATCACTGATGTACTGTGGATCATCACTGATGTACTGTGGATCATCACTGATGTACTATGGATCATCACTGATGTACTATGGATCATCACTGATGTACTATGAGCCATCACTGATGTACTATGGATCATCACTGATGTACTATGAGCCATCACTGATGTACTATGAGCCATCACTGATGTACTATGAGCCATCACTGATGTACTATGGACCATCACTGATGTACTATGGGCCATCACTGGTGTACTATGGATCATCACTGATGTACTGTGGACCATCACTGATGTGACTATAGACCTGTTAGTTTAACTTCCATAGTTGGGAAGATACTGGAGAGATTAATAAAAGACCACATAGATGAGTTCTTGCTGGAAAAAAACTATTTTAGCAACAGACAGCATGGATTCATGAAAGACAGAAGTTGTCAGACAAACCTGATTTCTTTTTATGAAGAGGTAAGTAAAACCTTGGACAGAGGCGTGGCTGTGGACGTGGTATACTTGGATTTTGCAAAAGCGTTTGATACAGTTCCCCACACACGGCTCATGTGTAAGGTAAAGTCTACAGGATTGGAAATATCAGTTTGTAAATGGATAGAAAACTGGCTAAAAGACAGAATTCAGAGAGTAGTAGTTAATGATTCTTACTCTGAATGGTCTAAGGTTATCAGTGGTGTACCCCAAGGTTCAGTGCTGGGACCCTTACTTTTTAATATCTTTATAAATGATATTGGGTCTGAGATCAAAAGTAACATTTCTGTCTTTGCAGATGACACCAAGCTATGCAGTGGAATAACGTCCTTACAAGATGTCTCCAATTTACAAGCCAACCTCGATGTCCTGTCTAATTGGGCGACTATGTGGCAGATGAGGTTTAATGTTGATAAATGTAAAGTTATGCACTTGGGGGCTAAGAATATGAATGCATCATACATACTAGGGGGAATACAACTGGGGGGATCCGTAGTGGAGAAGGATCTGGGGGTTTTGGTAGATCATAAGCTCAATAATGGCATGCAATGCCAAGCTGTGGTTTCCAAAGCGAGCAAAGTCCTTTCTTGTATTAAGAGAGGTATGGACTCCAGAGAGAAAGACATCATTTTGCCTCTGTACAAATCATTAGTAAGGCCTCATCTGGAATATGCAGTTCAGTTTTGGGCACCAGTTCTCAAAAAGCATATCGGGGAACTGGAGAAAGTGCAGAGAAGGGCAACCAAACTGATAAGAGGCATGGAGGAGCTCAGCTATGAAGAAAGATTAGAGGAACTGAATTTATTCACTCTTGAGAAGAGGAGAATAAGGGGGGATATGATTAACATGTACAAATATATAAGGGGTCCATATAGTGAACTTGGTGATGAGTTATTCACTTTACGGTCAACACAGTGAACAAGGGGGCACTCTTTACGTCTAGAAGAAAAAAGATTTCATCTCCAAATGCGGAAAGGTTTCTTCACAGTAAGAGCTGTGAAAATGTGGAACAGACTCCCTGCAGAGGTGGTTCTGGCCAGCTCAGTAGATTGCTTTAAGAAAGGCCTGGATACTTTCCTAAATGTACATAATATAACTGAGTACTAACAGTTCTAGGTAAAGTTGATCCAGGGTAAATCCGATTGCCTCTCGGGGGATCAGGAAGGAATTTTTTCCCCTGCTGTAGCAAATTGGATCATGCTCTGCTGGGGTTTTTTGCCTTCCTCTGGATCAACTATGGGTATAGAATTGGGTATATGGGATTGCACGATATTTTTTTATTTTATTTTAGTTATTTTTTTATGGTTGAACTGGATGGACTAACTATGAAACTATGTAACTATGTACTGTGGATCATCACTGATGTACTGTGGATCATCACTGATGTACTGTGGATCATCACTGATGTACTATAGATCATCACTGAAGTACTATGGGCCATCACTGGTGTACAATGGATCATCACTGATGTACTGTGGATCATCCCTGATGTACTATGAGCCATCACTGATGTACTATGGATCATCACTGGTGTACTATGGATCATCACTGATGTACTATGGATCATCACTGGTGTACTATGGACAATCACTGATGTACTGTGGACCATCCCTGATGTACTGTGGACAATCCCTGATGTACTGTGGACCATCCCTGATGTACTGTGGATCATCACTGATGTACCATGGATCAGCACTGATGTACTGAGGATCATCACTGATGTACTGAGGATCATCACTGATGTACTGTGGATCATCACTGATGTACTATGGGCCATCACAGGTGTTCTTTGGATCATCACTGGTGTAATATGGATCATCCCTGGTGTACTATGGACCATCACTGATGTACTATGGACCATCACTGATGTACTATGGATCAACACTGATGTACTAGAGATCATCACTGATGTACTATGGGCCATCACTGATGTACTATGGATCATCACTGGTGTACTGTGGATCATCACTGATGTACTGTGGATCATCACTGATGTACTGTGGATCATCACTGATGTACTATGAGCCATCACTGATGTACTATGAGCCATCACTGATGTACTATGAGCCATCACTGATGTACTATGGACCATCACTGATGTACTATGGGCCATCACTGGTGTACTATGGATCATCACTGATGTACTGTGGACCATCACTGATGTACTGTGGATCATCACTGATGTACTGTGGATCATCACTGATGTACTGAGGACCATCCCTGATGTACTGTGGACCATCACTGATGTACTGTGGACCATCACTGATGTACTGTGGACCATCACTGATGTACTGTGGATCATCACTGATGTTCTATGGACCATCACTGATGTACTATAGATCATCACTGATGTACTGTGGATCATCACTGATGTACTGTGGATCATCACTGATGTTCTGTGGATCATCACTGATGTACTGTGGATCATCACTGATGTACTATGGATCATCACTGGTGTACTATGGATCATCACTGATGTACTATGGATCATCACTGATGTACTATGAGCCATCACTGATGTACTATGGATCATCACTGACGTACTATGAGCCATCACTGATGTACTATGAGCCATCACTGATGTACTATGAGCCATCACTGATGTACTATGGACCATCACTGATGTTCTATGGGCCATCACTGGTGTACTATGGATCATCACTGATGTACTGTGGACCATCACTGATGTACTGTGGATCATCACTGATGTACTGTGGATCATTACTGATGTACTGTGGATCATCACTGATGTACTGTGGATCATCACTGATGTACTATGGACCATCACTGGTGTACTATGGATCATCACTGATGTACTATGGATCATCACTGATGTACTATGAGCCATCACTGATGTACTATGGATCATCACTGATGTACTATGAGCCATCACTGATGTACTTTGAGCCATCACTGATGTACTATGAGCCATCACTGATGTACTATGAGCCATCACTGATGTACTATGGACCATCACTGATGTACTATGGGCCATCACTGGTGTACTATAGATCATCACTGATGTACTATGGATCATCACTGATGTACTATGAGCCATCACTGATGTACTATGAGCCATCACTGATGTACTATGAGCCATCACTGATGTACTATGGACCATCACTGATGTACTATGGGCCATCACTGGTGTACTATGGATCATCACTGATGTACTGTGGACCATCACTGATGTACTGTGGATCATCACTGATGTACTGTGGATCATCACTGATGTACTATAGATCATCACTGAAGTACTATGGGCCATCACTGGTGTACAATGGATCATCACTGATGTACTATGGATCATCCCTGATGTACTATGAGCCATCACTGATGTACTATAGATCATCACTGGTGTACTATGGATCATCACTGATGTACTATGGACCATCCCTGATGTACTGTGGACAATCCCTGATGTACTATGGGCCATCACTGATGTACTATGGATCATCACTGGTGTACTGTGGATCATCACTGATGTACTGTGGACCATCACTGATGTACTGTGGATCATCACTGATGTACTGTGGATCATCACTGATGTACTGTGGATCATCACTGATGTACTGTGGATCATCACTGATGTACTATAGATCATCTCTGAAGTACTATGGGCCATCACTGGTGTACTATGGATCATCATTGGTGTACTCTGGATCATCACTGATGTACTATGGATCATCACTGATGTACTATGAGCCATCACTGATGTACTATGGATCATCACTGATGTACTATGAGCCATCACTGATGTACTATGAGCCATCACTGATGTACTATGAGCCACCACTGATGTACTATGGACCATCACTGATGTACTATGGGCCATCACTGATGTACTATGGACCATCACTGATGTACTATGGGCCATCACTGGTGTACTATGGATCATCACTGATGAACTGTGGACCATCACTGATGTACTGTGGATCATCACTGATGTACTGTGGATCATCACTGATGTACTGAGGACCATCCCTGATGTACTGAGGACCATCCCTGATGTACTGTGGACCATCACTGATGTACTGAGGATCATCACTGATGTTCTATGGACCATCACTGATGTACTATAGATCATCACTGATGTACTATAGATCATCACTGATGTACTGTGGATCATTACTGATGTACTGTGGATCATCACTGATGTACTATAGATCATGACTGATGTACTATGGGCCATCACTGGTGTACTATGGGCCATCACTGGTGTACTATGGGCCATCACTGGTGTACTATGGATCATCACTGATGTACTGTGGATAATCACTGATGTACTGTGGATCATCACTGATGTACTGAGGATCATCACTGGTGTACTATGGATCATCACTGATGTACTGTGGATCATCACTGATGTACTATGGATCTTCACTGATATACTGTGGATCATCACTGATGTACTATAGATCATCACTGATGTACTGTGGATCATCACTGATATACTATAGTTCATCACTGATGTACTGAGGACCATCCCTGATGTACTATGGACCATCCCTGATGTACTGTGGATCATCACTGATGTACTGTGGATCATCACTGGTGTACTATAGATCATCACTGGTGTACTATGGGCCATCAATAGTTGTACTATGGGCCATCACTGGTGTACTATGGACCATCCCTGATGTACTATGGACCATCCCTGATGTACTGTGGATCATCACTGATGTACTGTGGATCATCACTGGTGTACTATAGATCATCACTGGTGTACTATGGGCCATCACTGTTGTACTATGGGCCATCACTGGTGTACTATGGACCATCCCTGATGTACTATGGACCATCCCTGATGTACTATAGATCATCACTGATGTACTGTGGATTATCACTGATGTACTGTGGATCATCACTGATGTTCTATGGACCATCACTGATGTACTATAGATCATCACTGATGTACTGTGGATCATCACTGATGTACTGTGGATCATCACTGATGTACTATAGATCATCACTGATGTACTATGGGCCATCACTGGTGTACTATGGGCCATCACTGGTGTACTATGGGCCATCACTGGTGTACTATGGGCCATCACTGGTGTACTATGGGCCATCACTGGTGTACTATGGATCATCACTGGTATACTATAGATCATCACTGATGTACTGTGGATAATCACTAATGTACTGTGGATCATCACTGATGTACTGAGCATCATCACTGATGTACTATGGCCATCACTGATGTACTGAGGATCATCAATGATGTACTATGGCCATCACTGATGTACTGAGGATCATCACTGGTGTACTATGGATCATCACTGATGTACTATGGATCATCACTGATGTACTATGGATCATCACTGATGTACTGTGGATCATCACTGATGTACTATAGATCATCACTGATGTACTGTGGATCATCACTGATATACTATAGATCATCACTGATGTACTGAGGATCATCACTGATGTACTGAGGATCATCACTGATGTACTATGGATCATCACTGATGTACTATGGATCATCACTGAAGTACTATGGATCATCACTGATGTACTGTGGATCATCACTGGTGTACTATGGGCCATCACTGGTGTACTATGGATCATCAATGATGTACTATGGACCATCCCTGATGTACTATGGACCATCCCTGATGTACTATGGACCATCCCTGATGTACTATAGATCATCCCTGGTGTACTATGGATCATCACTGGTGTACTATTAATCATCACTGGTGTACTATGGATCATCACTGATGTACTATGGGCCATCACTGATGTACTATGGATCATCACTGATGTACTGTGGATCATCACTGATGTACTATAGTTCATCACTGGTGTACTATGGGCCATCACTGGTGTACTATGGACCATCCCTGATGTACTATGGACCATCCCTGATGTACTATGGACCATCCCTGATGTACTATGGACCATCCCTGATGTACTATAGATCATCCCTGGTGTACTATGGATCATCACTGGTGTACTATGGATCATCACTGATGTACTATGGGCCATCACTGATGTGCTATGGATCATCACTGATGTACTGTGGATCATCACTGATGTACTATAGTTCATCACTGGTGTACTATGGGCCATCACTGGTGTACTATGGACCATCACGGATGTACTGTGGACCATCCCTGATGTACCGTAGATCATCACTGATGTACCGTGGATCATCACTGATGTACTATGGGCCATCACGGGTGTACTATGGATCATCACTGATGTACTATGGACCATCCCTGATGTACTATGGACCATCCCTGATGTACTGAGTATCATCACTGATGTACTATAGATCATCACTGATGTACTATGGACCATCACTGATGACTATGGATCCTCACTGATGTAATGAGGATCATCACTAATGTACTATGGATCATCACTGATGTACCGTGGATCATCACTAATGTACTGTGGATCATCACTGATATACTGTGGATCATCACTGATGTACTGTGGATCATCACTGATGTACTATAGATCATCACTGAAATACTATGGGCCATCACTGGTGTACTATGGATCATCCCTGGTGTACTATGGATCATCACTGATGTACTGTGGACCATCCCTGATGTATTGTGGATCATCACTGATGTACTGTTGATCATCACTGATGTACTGTGGATCATCACTGATGTACTGTGGATCATCACTGATGTACTGTGGATCATCCCTGATGTACTATGGATCATCACTGGTGTACTATGGATCATCACTGGTGTACTATGGATCATCACTGATGTACTATGGGCCATCACTGATGTACTATGAATCATCACTGATGTACTATGGATCATCACTGATATACTGTGGACCATCCCTGATGTACTGTGGATCATCGCTGATGTATTGTGGATCATCACTGATGTACTGTGGATCATCACTGATGTACTGTGGATCATCACTGATATACTATAGATCAGTGGTTCTCAACTCCTGTCCTCAGGACCCACTAACAGGCCATATTTTAAGTATTACCTTGGTGAGATGCAGACTAGAATACTGCAATCCCTGAGCAGCAAATTATATCACCTGTGATGCATTTCAGTTATCTTGCAAACCTGGCCTGTTGGTGGGCCCTGAGGACTGGAGTTGAGAACCACTGCTATAGATCATCACTGACGTACTATAGATCATCACTGATGTACTATGGGCCATCACTGGTGTACTATGGATCATCACTGATGTACTATGGATCATCACTGATGTACTATGGATCATCACTGATGTACTGTGGATCATCACTGATGTACTGTGGACCATCCCTGATGTACTGTGGATCATCACTGATGTACTGTGGATCATCACTGATGTACTGTGGATCATCACTGATGTACTATGGATCATCACTGATGTACTGTGGATCATCACTGATGTACTGTGGATCATCACTGGTGTACTATGGGCCATCACTGGTGTACTATTGGCCATCACTGGTGTACTATGGGCCAACACTGGTGTACTATGGATCATCCCTGATGTACTATGGACCATCCCTGATGTACTATGGACCATCCCTGATGTACTATGGACCATCCCTAATGTACTATGGACCATCACTGGTGTACTATGGGCCATCACTGGTGTACTATGGGCCATCACTGGTGTACTATGGGCCATCACTGGTGTACTATGGATCATCACTGGTGTACTATAGATCATCACTGATGTACTGTGGATAATCACTGATGTACTGTGGATCATCACTGATGTACTGAGCATCATCACTGATGTACTATGGCCATCACTGATGTACTGAGGATCATCAATGATGTACTATGGCCATCACTGATGTACTGAGGATCATCACTGGTGTACTATGGATCATCACTGATGTACTATGGATCATCACTGATGTACTATGGATCATCACTGATGTACTGTGGATCATCACTGATGTACTATAGATCATCACTGATGTACTGTGGATCATCACTGATATACTATAGATCATCACTGATGTACTGAGGATCATCACTGATGTACTGAGGATCATCACGTATGTACTATGGATCATCACTGATGTACTATGGATCATCACTGAAGTACTATGGATCATCACTGATGTACTGTGGATCATCACTGATGTACTGTGGATCATCACTGATGTACTGTGGATCATCACTGATGTACTGTGGATCATCACTGGTGTACTATGGGCCATCACTGGTGTACTATGGGCCATCACTTGTGTACTATGGATCATCAATGATGTACTATGGACCATCCCTGATGTACTATGGACCATCCCTGATGTACTATGGACCATCCCTGATGTACTATAGATCATCCCTGGTGTACTATGGATCATCACTGGTGTACTATTGATCATCACTGGTGTACTATAGTTCATCACTGGTGTACTATGGGCCATCACTGGTGTACTATGGACCATCCCTGATGTACTATGGACCATCCCTGATGTACTATGGACCATCCCTGATGTACTATAGATCATCCCTGGTGTACTATGGATCATCACTGGTGTACTATGGATCATCACTGATATACTATGGGCCATCACTGATGTACTATGGATCATCACTGATGTACTGTGGATAATCACTGATGTACTATAGTTCATCACTGGTGTACTATGGGCCATCACTGGTGTACTATGGACCATCATTGATGTACTGTGGACCATCCCTGATGTACCGTGGATCATCACTGATGTACTGTGGATCATCACTGATGTACTATGGGCCATCACGGGTGTACTATGGATCATCACTGATGTACTATGGACCATCCCTGATGTACTATGGACCATCCCTGATGTACTGAGTATCATCACTGATGTACTATAGATCATCACTGATGTACTATGGACCATCACTGATGACTATGGATCATCACTGATGTAATGAGGATCATCACTAATGTACTATGGATCATCACTGATGTACCGTGGATCATCACTAATGTACTGTGGATCATCACTGATGTACTGTGGATCATCACTGATGTACTGTGGATCATCACTGATGTACTATAGATCATCACTGAAGTACTATGGGCCATCACTGGTGTACTATGGATCATCCCTGGTGTACTATGGATCATCACTGATGTACTGTGGACCATCCCTGATGTATTGTGGATCATCACTGATGTACTGTGGATCATCACTGATGTACTGTGGATCATCACTGATGTACTGTGGATCATCACTGATGTACTGTGGATCATTCCTGATGTACTATGGATCATCACTGGTGTACTATGGATCATCACTGGTGTACTATGGATCATCACTGATGTACTATGGGCCATCACTGATGTACTATGAATCATCACTGATGTACTATGGATCATCACTGATATACTGTGGACCATCCCTGATGTACTGTGGATCATCACTGATGTATTGTGGATCATCACTGATGTACTGTGGATCATCACTGATGTACTGTGGATCATCTCTGATGTACTGTGGATCATCACTGATGTACTGTGGATCATCACTGATATACTATAGATCAGTGGTTCTCAACTCCTGTCCTCAGGACCCACTAACAGGCCAGATTTTAAGTATTACCTTGCTGAGATGCAGACTAGAATACTGCAATCCCTGAGCAGCAAATTATATCACCTGTGATGCATTTCAGTTATCTTGCAAACCTGGCCTGTTGGTGGGCCCTGAGGACTGGAGTTGAGAACCACTGCTATAGATCATCACTGACGTACTATAGATCATCACTGATGTACTATGGGCCATCACTGGTGTACTATGGATCATCACTGATGTACTATGGATCATCACTGATGTACTATGGATCATCACTGATGTACTGTGAATCATCACTGATGTACTGTGGACCATCCCTGATGTACTGTGGATCATCACTGATGTACTGAGCATCATCACTGATGTACTATGGTCATCACTGATGTACTGAGGATCATAAATGATGTACTATGGCCATCACTGATGTACTATGGACCATACCTGATGTACTATAGATCATCCCTGGTGTACTATGGATCATCACTGGTGTACTATTGATCATCACTGGTGTACTATGGATCATCACTGATGTACTATGGGCCATCACTGATGTACTATGGATCATCACTGATGTACTGTGGATCATCACTGATGTACTATAGTTCATCACTGGTGTACTATGGGCCATCACTGGTGTACTATGGACCATCCCTGATGTACTATGGACCATCCCCGATGTACTATGGATCATCACTGGTGTACTATGAATCATCACTGGTGTACTATGGATCATCACTGATGTACTGTGGACCATACCTGATGTATTGTGGATCATCACTGATGTACTGTGGATCATCACTGATGTGCTATGGATCATCACTGAGGTACTATGGATCATCACTGATGTACTATGGATCATCACTGATGTGCTATGGATCATCACTGATGTGCTATGGATCATCACTGATGTACTATGAGCCATCACTGATGTACTATGGATCATCACTGGTGTAATATGGATCATCACTGGTGTACTGTTGACCATCCCTGATGTACTGTGGATCATCACTGATGTACTATGAGCCACCACTGATGTATTATGGGCCATCACTGATGTACTGTGGATAATCACTGATGCACTGTGGATCATCACTGATGTACTGAGGATCATCACTGGTGTACTATGGATCATCACTGATGTACTATGGATCATCACTGATGTACTATGGACCATCCCTGATGTACTGTGGATTATCACTGATGTACTGTGGGCCATCACTGATATACTGTGGATCATTACTGATGTACTGTGGATTATCACTGATGTACTGTGGACCATCACTGATGTACTGTGGATCATCACTGATGTACTATGGATCATCACTGATGTAGTATGGATCATCACTGATGTACTATGGACCATCACTGGTGTACTATGGATCATCACTGGTGTTCTACGGATCATCACTGGTGTACTATGGACCATCCCTGATGTACTGTGGATCATCACTGATGTACTGTGGATCATCACTGATGTACTATAGTTCATCACTGATGTACTGTGGGCCATCACTGGTGTACTATGGATCATCACTGGTGTACTATGGTTCATCACTGATGTACTATGGACGATCCCTGATGTACTATGGACCATCCCTGATGTACTGTGGATCATCACTGATGTACTGTGGATCATCACTGGTGTACTATAGATCATCACTGATGTACTATGGCCCATCACTGGTGTACTATGGGCCATCACTGGTGTACTATGGGCCATCACTAGTGTACTATGGATCATCACTGATGTACTATGGACCATCCCTGATGTACTATGGACCATCCCTAATGTACTATGGACCATCCCTGATGTACTGTGGATCATCACTGATGTACTGTAGATCATCACTGATGTACTATGGATCATCCCTGGTGTACTATGGATCATCACTGATGTACTATAGTTCATCACTGATGTACTATGGATCATCACTGATGTACTGTGGATCATCACTGATGTACTATAGTTCATCACTGATGTACTATGGGCCATCACTGGTGTACTCTGGGCCATCACTGGTGTACTATGGGCCATCACTGGTGTACTATGGGCCATCACTGGTGTACTATGGACCATCACTGATGTACTATGAGCCATCACTGATGTACTGTGGACCATCCCTGATGTACTGTGGATCATCATTGATGTACCGTGGATCATCACTGATGTACTATGAGCCATCACGGGTGTACTATGGATCATCACTGATGTACTATGGGCCATCACTGGTGTACTATGGATCATCACTGATGTACTGTGGACCATCACTGATGTACTGTGGATCATCACTGATGTACTGTGGATCATCACTGATGTACTGAGGACCATCCCTGATGTACTGTGGACCATCACTGATGTACTGTGGACCATCACTGATGTACTGTGGACCATCACTGATGTACTGTGGATCATCACTGATGTTCTATGGACCATCACTGATGTACTATAGATCATCACTGATGTACTGTGGATCATCACTGATGTACTGTGGATCATCACTGATGTTCTGTGGATCATCACTGATGTACTGTGGATCATCACTGATGTACTATGGATCATCACTGGTGTACTATGGATCATCACTGATGTACTATGGATCATCACTGATGTACTATGAGCCATCACTGATGTACTATGGATCATCACTGACGTACTATGAGCCATCACTGATGTACTATGAGCCATCACTGATGTACTATGAGCCATCACTGATGTACTATGGACCATCACTGATGTTCTATGGGCCATCACTGGTGTACTATGGATCATCACTGATGTACTATGGACCATCACTGATGTACTGTGGATCATCACTGATGTACTGTGGATCATTACTGATGTACTGTGGATCATCACTGATGTACTGTGGATCATCACTGATGTACTATGGACCATCACTGGTGTACTATGGATCATCACTGATGTACTATGGATCATCACTGATGTACTATGAGCCATCACTGATGTACTATGGATCATCACTGATGTACTATGAGCCATCACTGATGTACTTTGAGCCATCACTGATGTACTATGAGCCATCACTGATGTACTATGAGCCATCACTGATGTACTATGGACCATCACTGATGTACTATGGGCCATCACTGGTGTACTATAGATCATCACTGATGTACTATGGATCATCACTGATGTACTATGAGCCATCACTGATGTACTATGAGCCATCACTGATGTACTATGAGCCATCACTGATGTACTATGGACCATCACTGATGTACTATGGGCCATCACTGGTGTACTATGGATCATCACTGATGTACTGTGGACCATCACTGATGTACTGTGGATCATCACTGATGTACTGTGGATCATCACTGATGTACTATAGATCATCACTGAAGTACTATGGGCCATCACTGGTGTACAATGGATCATCACTGATGTACTATGGATCATCCCTGATGTACTATGAGCCATCACTGATGTACTATAGATCATCACTGGTGTACTATGGATCATCACTGATGTACTATGGACCATCCCTGATGTACTGTGGACAATCCCTGATGTACTATGGGCCATCACTGATGTACTATGGATCATCACTGGTGTACTGTGGATCATCACTGATGTACTGTGGACCATCACTGATGTACTGTGGATCATCACTGATGTACTGTGGATCATCACTGATGTACTGTGGATCATCACTGATGTACTGTGGATCATCACTGATGTACTATAGATCATCTCTGAAGTACTATGGGCCATCACTGGTGTACTATGGATCATCATTGGTGTACTCTGGATCATCACTGATGTACTATGGATCATCACTGATGTACTATGAGCCATCACTGATGTACTATGGATCATCACTGATGTACTATGAGCCATCACTGATGTACTATGAGCCATCACTGATGTACTATGAGCCACCACTGATGTACTATGGACCATCACTGATGTACTATGGGCCATCACTGATGTACTATGGACCATCACTGATGTACTATGGGCCATCACTGGTGTACTATGGATCATCACTGATGAACTGTGGACCATCACTGATGTACTGTGGATCATCACTGATGTACTGTGGATCATCACTGATGTACTGAGGACCATCCCTGATGTACTGAGGACCATCCCTGATGTACTGTGGACCATCACTGATGTACTGAGGATCATCACTGATGTTCTATGGACCATCACTGATGTACTATAGATCATCACTGATGTACTATAGATCATCACTGATGTACTGTGGATCATTACTGATGTACTGTGGATCATCACTGATGTACTATAGATCATGACTGATGTACTATGGGCCATCACTGGTGTACTATGGGCCATCACTGGTGTACTATGGGCCATCACTGGTGTACTATGGATCATCACTGATGTACTGTGGATAATCACTGATGTACTGTGGATCATCACTGATGTACTGAGGATCATCACTGGTGTACTATGGATCATCACTGATGTACTGTGGATCATCACTGATGTACTATGGATCTTCACTGATATACTGTGGATCATCACTGATGTACTATAGATCATCACTGATGTACTGTGGATCATCACTGATATACTATAGTTCATCACTGATGTACTGAGGACCATCCCTGATGTACTATGGACCATCCCTGATGTACTGTGGATCATCACTGATGTACTGTGGATCATCACTGGTGTACTATAGATCATCACTGGTGTACTATGGGCCATCAATAGTTGTACTATGGGCCATCACTGGTGTACTATGGACCATCCCTGATGTACTATGGACCATCCCTGATGTACTGTGGATCATCACTGATGTACTGTGGATCATCACTGGTGTACTATAGATCATCACTGGTGTACTATGGGCCATCACTGTTGTACTATGGGCCATCACTGGTGTACTATGGACCATCCCTGATGTACTATGGACCATCCCTGATGTACTATAGATCATCACTGATGTACTGTGGATTATCACTGATGTACTGTGGATCATCACTGATGTTCTATGGACCATCACTGATGTACTATAGATCATCACTGATGTACTGTGGATCATCACTGATGTACTGTGGATCATCACTGATGTACTATAGATCATCACTGATGTACTATGGGCCATCACTGGTGTACTATGGGCCATCACTGGTGTACTATGGGCCATCACTGGTGTACTATGGGCCATCACTGGTGTACTATGGGCCATCACTGGTGTACTATGGATCATCACTGGTATACTATAGATCATCACTGATGTACTGTGGATAATCACTAATGTACTGTGGATCATCACTGATGTACTGAGCATCATCACTGATGTACTATGGCCATCACTGATGTACTGAGGATCATCAATGATGTACTATGGCCATCACTGATGTACTGAGGATCATCACTGGTGTACTATGGATCATCACTGATGTACTATGGATCATCACTGATGTACTATGGATCATCACTGATGTACTGTGGATCATCACTGATGTACTATAGATCATCACTGATGTACTGTGGATCATCACTGATATACTATAGATCATCACTGATGTACTGAGGATCATCACTGATGTACTGAGGATCATCACTGATGTACTATGGATCATCACTGATGTACTATGGATCATCACTGAAGTACTATGGATCATCACTGATGTACTGTGGATCATCACTGGTGTACTATGGGCCATCACTGGTGTACTATGGATCATCAATGATGTACTATGGACCATCCCTGATGTACTATGGACCATCCCTGATGTACTATGGACCATCCCTGATGTACTATAGATCATCCCTGGTGTACTATGGATCATCACTGGTGTACTATTAATCATCACTGGTGTACTATGGATCATCACTGATGTACTATGGGCCATCACTGATGTACTATGGATCATCACTGATGTACTGTGGATCATCACTGATGTACTATAGTTCATCACTGGTGTACTATGGGCCATCACTGGTGTACTATGGACCATCCCTGATGTACTATGGACCATCCCTGATGTACTATGGACCATCCCTGATGTACTATGGACCATCCCTGATGTACTATAGATCATCCCTGGTGTACTATGGATCATCACTGGTGTACTATGGATCATCACTGATGTACTATGGGCCATCACTGATGTGCTATGGATCATCACTGATGTACTGTGGATCATCACTGATGTACTATAGTTCATCACTGGTGTACTATGGGCCATCACTGGTGTACTATGGACCATCACGGATGTACTGTGGACCATCCCTGATGTACCGTAGATCATCACTGATGTACCGTGGATCATCACTGATGTACTATGGGCCATCACGGGTGTACTATGGATCATCACTGATGTACTATGGACCATCCCTGATGTACTATGGACCATCCCTGATGTACTGAGTATCATCACTGATGTACTATAGATCATCACTGATGTACTATGGACCATCACTGATGACTATGGATCCTCACTGATGTAATGAGGATCATCACTAATGTACTATGGATCATCACTGATGTACCGTGGATCATCACTAATGTACTGTGGATCATCACTGATATACTGTGGATCATCACTGATGTACTGTGGATCATCACTGATGTACTATAGATCATCACTGAAATACTATGGGCCATCACTGGTGTACTATGGATCATCCCTGGTGTACTATGGATCATCACTGATGTACTGTGGACCATCCCTGATGTATTGTGGATCATCACTGATGTACTGTTGATCATCACTGATGTACTGTGGATCATCACTGATGTACTGTGGATCATCACTGATGTACTGTGGATCATCCCTGATGTACTATGGATCATCACTGGTGTACTATGGATCATCACTGGTGTACTATGGATCATCACTGATGTACTATGGGCCATCACTGATGTACTATGAATCATCACTGATGTACTATGGATCATCACTGATATACTGTGTTCCATCCCTGATGTACTGTGGATCATCGCTGATGTATTGTGGATCATCACTGATGTACTGTGGATCATCACTGATGTACTGTGGATCATCACTGATATACTATAGATCAGTGGTTCTCAACTCCTGTCCTCAGGACCCACTAACAGGCCATATTTTAAGTATTACCTTGGTGAGATGCAGACTAGAATACTGCAATCCCTGAGCAGCAAATTATATCACCTGTGATGCATTTCAGTTATCTTGCAAACCTGGCCTGTTGGTGGGCCCTGAGGACTGGAGTTGAGAACCACTGCTATAGATCATCACTGACGTACTATAGATCATCACTGATGTACTATGGGCCATCACTGGTGTACTATGGATCATCACTGATGTACTATGGATCATCACTGATGTACTATGGATCATCACTGATGTACTGTGGATCATCACTGATGTACTGTGGACCATCCCTGATGTACTGTGGATCATCACTGATGTACTGTGGATCATCACTGATGTACTGTGGATCATCACTGATGTACTATGGATCATCACTGATGTACTGTGGATCATCACTGATGTACTGTGGATCATCACTGGTGTACTATGGGCCATCACTGGTGTACTATTGGCCATCACTGGTGTACTATGGGCCAACACTGGTGTACTATGGATCATCCCTGATGTACTATGGACCATCCCTGATGTACTATGGACCATCCCTGATGTACTATGGACCATCCCTAATGTACTATGGACCATCACTGGTGTACTATGGGCCATCACTGGTGTACTATGGGCCATCACTGGTGTACTATGGGCCATCACTGGTGTACTATGGATCATCACTGGTGTACTATAGATCATCACTGATGTACTGTGGATAATCACTGATGTACTGTGGATCATCACTGATGTACTGAGCATCATCACTGATGTACTATGGCCATCACTGATGTACTGAGGATCATCAATGATGTACTATGGCCATCACTGATGTACTGAGGATCATCACTGGTGTACTATGGATCATCACTGATGTACTATGGATCATCACTGATGTACTATGGATCATCACTGATGTACTGTGGATCATCACTGATGTACTATAGATCATCACTGATGTACTGTGGATCATCACTGATATACTATAGATCATCACTGATGTACTGAGGATCATCACTGATGTACTGAGGATCATCACGTATGTACTATGGATCATCACTGATGTACTATGGATCATCACTGAAGTACTATGGATCATCACTGATGTACTGTGGATCATCACTGATGTACTGTGGATCATCACTGATGTACTGTGGATCATCACTGATGTACTGTGGATCATCACTGGTGTACTATGGGCCATCACTGGTGTACTATGGGCCATCACTTGTGTACTATGGATCATCAATGATGTACTATGGACCATCCCTGATGTACTATGGACCATCCCTGATGTACTATGGACCATCCCTGATGTACTATAGATCATCCCTGGTGTACTATGGATCATCACTGGTGTACTATTGATCATCACTGGTGTACTATAGTTCATCACTGGTGTACTATGGGCCATCACTGGTGTACTATGGACCATCCCTGATGTACTATGGACCATCCCTGATGTACTATGGACCATCCCTGATGTACTATAGATCATCCCTGGTGTACTATGGATCATCACTGGTGTACTATGGATCATCACTGATATACTATGGGCCATCACTGATGTACTATGGATCATCACTGATGTACTGTGGATAATCACTGATGTACTATAGTTCATCACTGGTGTACTATGGGCCATCACTGGTGTACTATGGACCATCACTGATGTACTGTGGACCATCCCTGATGTACCGTGGATCATCACTGATGTACTGTGGATCATCACTGATGTACTATGGGCCATCACGGGTGTACTATGGATCATCACTGATGTACTATGGACCATCCCTGATGTACTATGGACCATCCCTGATGTACTGAGTATCATCACTGATGTACTATAGATCATCACTGATGTACTATGGACCATCACTGATGACTATGGATCATCACTGATGTAATGAGGATCATCACTAATGTACTATGGATCATCACTGATGTACCGTGGATCATCACTAATGTACTGTGGATCATCACTGATGTACTGTGGATCATCACTGATGTACTGTGGATCATCACTGATGTACTATAGATCATCACTGAAGTACTATGGGCCATCACTGGTGTACTATGGATCATCCCTGGTGTACTATGGATCATCACTGATGTACTGTGGACCATCCCTGATGTATTGTGGATCATCACTGATGTACTGTGGATCATCACTGATGTACTGTGGATCATCACTGATGTACTGTGGATCATCACTGATGTACTGTGGATCATTCCTGATGTACTATGGATCATCACTGGTGTACTATGGATCATCACTGGTGTACTATGGATCATCACTGATGTACTATGGGCCATCACTGATGTACTATGAATCATCACTGATGTACTATGGATCATCACTGATATACTGTGGACCATCCCTGATGTACTGTGGATCATCACTGATGTATTGTGGATCATCACTGATGTACTGTGGATCATCACTGATGTACTGTGGATCATCTCTGATGTACTGTGGATCATCACTGATGTACTGTGGATCATCACTGATATACTATAGATCAGTGGTTCTCAACTCCTGTCCTCAGGACCCACTAACAGGCCAGATTTTAAGTATTACCTTGCTGAGATGCAGACTAGAATACTGCAATCCCTGAGCAGCAAATTATATCACCTGTGATGCATTTCAGTTATCTTGCAAACCTGGCCTGTTGGTGGGCCCTGAGGACTGGAGTTGAGAACCACTGCTATAGATCATCACTGACGTACTATAGATCATCACTGATGTACTATGGGCCATCACTGGTGTACTATGGATCATCACTGATGTACTATGGATCATCACTGATGTACTATGGATCATCACTGATGTACTGTGAATCATCACTGATGTACTGTGGACCATCCCTGATGTACTGTGGATCATCACTGATGTACTGAGCATCATCACTGATGTACTATGGTCATCACTGATGTACTGAGGATCATAAATGATGTACTATGGCCATCACTGATGTACTATGGACCATACCTGATGTACTATAGATCATCCCTGGTGTACTATGGATCATCACTGGTGTACTATTGATCATCACTGGTGTACTATGGATCATCACTGATGTACTATGGGCCATCACTGATGTACTATGGATCATCACTGATGTACTGTGGATCATCACTGATGTACTATAGTTCATCACTGGTGTACTATGGGCCATCACTGGTGTACTATGGACCATCCCTGATGTACTATGGACCATCCCCGATGTACTATGGATCATCACTGGTGTACTATGAATCATCACTGGTGTACTATGGATCATCACTGATGTACTGTGGACCATACCTGATGTATTGTGGATCATCACTGATGTACTGTGGATCATCACTGATGTGCTATGGATCATCACTGAGGTACTATGGATCATCACTGATGTACTATGGATCATCACTGATGTGCTATGGATCATCACTGATGTGCTATGGATCATCACTGATGTACTATGAGCCATCACTGATGTACTATGGATCATCACTGGTGTAATATGGATCATCACTGGTGTACTGTTGACCATCCCTGATGTACTGTGGATCATCACTGATGTACTATGAGCCACCACTGATGTATTATGGGCCATCACTGATGTACTGTGGATAATCACTGATGCACTGTGGATCATCACTGATGTACTGAGGATCATCACTGGTGTACTATGGATCATCACTGATGTACTATGGATCATCACTGATGTACTATGGACCATCCCTGATGTACTGTGGATTATCACTGATGTACTGTGGGCCATCACTGATATACTGTGGATCATTACTGATGTACTGTGGATTATCACTGATGTACTGTGGACCATCACTGATGTACTGTGGATCATCACTGATGTACTATGGATCATCACTGATGTAGTATGGATCATCACTGATGTACTATGGACCATCACTGGTGTACTATGGATCATCACTGGTGTTCTACGGATCATCACTGGTGTACTATGGACCATCCCTGATGTACTGTGGATCATCACTGATGTACTGTGGATCATCACTGATGTACTATAGTTCATCACTGATGTACTGTGGGCCATCACTGGTGTACTATGGATCATCACTGGTGTACTATGGTTCATCACTGATGTACTATGGACGATCCCTGATGTACTATGGACCATCCCTGATGTACTGTGGATCATCACTGATGTACTGTGGATCATCACTGGTGTACTATAGATCATCACTGATGTACTATGGCCCATCACTGGTGTACTATGGGCCATCACTGGTGTACTATGGGCCATCACTAGTGTACTATGGATCATCACTGATGTACTATGGACCATCCCTGATGTACTATGGACCATCCCTAATGTACTATGGACCATCCCTGATGTACTGTGGATCATCACTGATGTACTGTAGATCATCACTGATGTACTATGGATCATCCCTGGTGTACTATGGATCATCACTGGTGTACTATGGATCATCACTGGTGTACTATGGATCATCACTGATGTACTGTGGATCATCACTGATGTACTATAGTTCATCACTGATGTACTATGGGCCATCACTGGTGTACTCTGGGCCATCACTGGTGTACTATGGGCCATCACTGGTGTACTATGGGCCATCACTGGTGTACTATGGGCCATCACTGGTGTACTATGGACCATCACTGATGTACTATGAGCCATCACTGATGTACTGTGGACCATCCCTGATGTACTGTGGATCATCATTGATGTACCGTGGATCATCACTGATGTACTATGAGCCATCACGGGTGTACTATGGATCATCACTGATGTACTATAGATCATCACTGATGTACTATGGACCATCACTGATGTACTGAGAATCATCAATAATGTACTATGGATCATCACTGATGTACCGTGGATCATCACTGATGTACTGTGGATCATCACTGATGTACTGTGGATCATCACTGAAGTACTATGGGCCATCACTGGTGTACTATGGATCATCACTGGTGTACTATGAATCATCACTGGTGTACTATGGATCATCACTGATGTACTGTGGACCATCCCTGATGTGTTGTGGATCATCACTGATGTACTGTGGATCATCACTGATGTACTGTGGATCATCACTGATGTACTGTGGATCATCACTGATGTGCTATGGATCATCACTTATGTGTTATGGATCATCACTGATGTACTGTGGACCATCCCTGATGTGTTGTGGATCATCACTGATGTACTGTGGATCATCACAGATGTACTGTGGATCATCACTGATGTACTGTGGATCATCCCTGGTGTACTATGGATCATCACTGGTGTACTATGGATTATCACTGGTGTACTATGGATCATCACTGATGTACTATGGGCCATCACTGATGTACTATGGATCATCACTGGTGTACTGTGGATCATCACTGATGTACTGTGGACCATCCCTGATGTATTGTGAATCATCACTGATGTACTGTGGATCATCACTGATGTGCTATGGATCATCACTGATGTACTATGGATCATCACTAATGTACTATGGATCATCACTGATGTGCTATGGATCATCACTGATGTGCTATGGATCATCACTGATGTGCTATGGATCATCACTGATGTACTATGAGCCATCACTGATGTACTATGGATCATCACTGGTGTACTATGGATCATCACTGGTGTACTGCTGACCATCCCTGATGTACTGTGGATCATCACTGATGTACTATGAGCCATCACTGATGTATTATGGGCCATCACTGATGTACTGTGGATAATCACTGATGCACTGTGGATCATCACTGATGTACTGAGGATCATCACTGATGTACTATAGATCATCACTAATGTACTATAGATCATCACTGATGTACTATGAATCATCACTGATGTACTGTGGATTATCACTGATGCACTGTGGACCATCACTGATGTACTGTGGATCATCACTGATGTACTATGGATCATCACTGATGTACTATGGATCATCACTGATGTACTATGGACCATCACTGGTGTACTATGGATCATCACTGGTGTACTATGGATTATCACTGGTGTACTATGGATTATCACTGGTGTACTATGGACCATCCCTGATGTACTGTGGATCATCACTGATGTACTGTGGATCATCACTGATGTATTATAGTTCATCACTGATGTACTGTGGGCCATCACTGGTGTACTATGGATCATTACTGGTGTACTATGGTTCATCACTGATGTACTATGGACGATCCCTGATGTACTATGGACCATCCCTGATGTACTGTGGATCATCACTGATGTACTGTGGATCATCACTGGTGTACTATGGATCATCACTGATGTACAGTGGATCATCACTGATGTACTATAGTTCATCACTGATGTACTATGGGCCATCACTGGTGTACTATGGGCCATCACTGGTGTACTATGGGCCATCACTGGTGTACTATGGGACATCACTGGTGTACTATGGGCCATCACTGGTGTACTATGGGCCATCACTGGTGTACTATGGGCCATCACTGATGTACTATGAGTCATCACCGATGTACTGTGGACCATCCCTGATGTACTGTGGATCATCACTGATGTACCGTGGATCATCACTGATGTACTATGAGCCATCACGGGTGTACTATGGATCATCACTGATGTACTATGGACCATCCCTGATGTACTATGGACCATCCCTGATGTACTGTGGACCATCCCTGATGTACTGTGGATCATCACTGATGTACCGTGGATCATCACTGATGTACTATGAGCCATCACGGGTGTACTATGGATCATCACTGATGTACTATGGACCATCCCTGATGTACTATGGACCATCCCTGATGTACTATGGACCATCCCTGATGTACTATGGACCATCACTGATGTACTGAGGATCATCACTGATTTACTGTGGATCATCACTGAAGTACTATGGGCCATCACTGGTGTACTATGGATCATCACTTGTGTACTATGAATCATCACTAGTGTACTATGGATCATCACTGATGTACTGTGGACCATCCCTGATGTATTGTGGATCATCACTGATGTACTGTGGATCATCACTGATGTACTGTGGATCATCACTGATGTACTGTGGATCATCACTGATGTGCTGTGGATCATCACTGATGTGCTATGGATCATCACTGATGTACTATGGATCATCACTGATGTACTATGGATCATCACTGATGTGCTATGGATCATCACTGATGTACTATGAGCCATCACTGGTGTACTATGGATCATCACTGGTGTACTATGGGCCATCACTGGTGTACTATGGATCATCACTGGTGTACTATGGACCATCACTGGTGTACTATGGACCATCCCTGATGTACTGTGGACCATCACTGATGTACTGTGGACCATCACTGATGTACTGTGGATCATCACTGATGTTCTATGGACCATCACTGATGTACTATGGGCCATCACTGGTGTACTATGGGCCATCACTGGTGTACTATGGACCATCCCAAATGTACTGTGGACCATCACTGATGTACTGTGGATCATCACTGATGTACTGTGGACCATCACTGATGTACTGTGGACCATCACTGATGGACTGTGGACCATCACTGATGTTCTATGGACCATCACTGATGTACTATGGGCCATCACTGGTGTACTATGGGCCATCACTGGTGTACTATGGGCCATCACTGGTGTACTATGGATCATCCCTGGTGTACTATGGACCATCACTGATGTACTATGGACCACCACTGATGTACTATGGATCATCACTGGAGTACTATGGGCCATCACTGGTGTACAATGGACCATCCCTGATGTACTGTTGATCATCACTGGTGTACTGTGGATCATCACTGATGTACTATGGACCATCCCTGTTGTACTATGGACCATCCCTGATGTACTGTGGATCATCACTGATGTACTGTGGATCATCCCTGGTGTACTATGGATCATCACTGGTGTACTATGGATCATCACTGGTGTACTATGAATCATCACTGGTGTACTATGGATCATCACTGATGTACTGTGGACCATCCCTGATGTATTGTGGATCATCACTGATGTACTGTGGATCATCACTGATGTGCTATGGATCATCACTGATGTACTATGGATCATCACTGATGTGCTATGGATCATCACTGATGTGCTATGGATCATCACTGATGTACTATGAGCCATCACTGATGTACTATGGATCATCACTGATGTACTATGAGCCAGCACTGATGTACTATGGATCATCACTGGTGTAATATGGATCATCACTGGTGTACTGTTGACCATCCCTGATGTACTGTGGATCATCACTGATGTACTATGAGCCATCACTGATGTATTATGGGCCATCACTGATGTACTGTGGATAATCACTGATGCACTGTGGATCATCACTGATGTACTGAGGATCATCACTGGTGTACTATGGATCATCACTGATGTACTATGGATCATCACTGATCTTCTATGGACCATCCCTGATGTACTGTGGATCATCACTGATGTACTGTGGATTATCACTGATGTACTGTGGGCCATCACTGATATACTGTGGATCATTACTGATGTACTGTGGATTATCACTGATGTACTGTGGACCATCACTGATGTACTGTGGATCATCACTGATGTACTATGGATCATCACTGATGTACTATGGATCATCACTGATGTACTATGGACCATCACTGGTGTACTATGGATCATCACTGGTGTACTATGGACCATCCCTGATGTACTGTGGATCATCACTGATGTACTGTGGATCATCACTGATGTACTATAGTTCATCACTGATGTACTGTGGGCCATCACTGGTGTACTATGGATCATCACTGGTGTACTATGGTTCATCACTGATGTACTATGGACGATCCCTGAAGTACTATGGACCATCCCTGATGTACTGTGGATCATCACTGATGTACTGTGGATCATCACTGGTGTACTATAGATCATCACTGGTGTACTATGGACCATCCCTGATGTACTATGGACCATCCCTAATGTACTATGGACCATCCCTGATGTACTGTGGATCATCACTGATGTACTATGGATCATCACTGATGTACTATGGATCATCCCTGGTGTACTATGGATCATCACTGGTGTACTATGGATCATCACTGGTGTACTATGGATCATCACTGATGTACTGTGGATCATCACTGATGTACTATAGTTCATCACTGATGTACTATGGGCCATCACTGGTGTACTATGGGCCATCACTGGTGTACTATGGGCCATCACTGGTGTACTATGGACCATCACTGATGTACTATGAGCCATCACTGATGTACTGTGGACCATCCCTGATGTACTGTGGACCATCCCTGATGTACTGTGGATCATCACTGATGTACCGCGGATCATCACTGATGTACCGTGGATCATCACTGATGTACTATGAGCCATCACGGGTGTACTATGGATCATCACTGATGTACTATAGATCATCACTGATGTACTATGGACCATCACTGATGTACTGAGGATCATCACTAATGTACAATGGATCATCACTGATGTACCGTGGATCATCACTGATGTACTGTGGATCATCACTGATGTACTGTGGATCATCACTGATGTGCTATGGATCATCACTGATGTGCTATGGATCATCACTGATGTACTGTGGACCATCCCTGATGTGTTGTGGATCATCACTGATGTACTGTGGATCATCACAGATGTACTGTGGATCATCACTGATGTACTGTGGATCATCCCTGGTGTACTATGGATCATCACTGGTGTACTATGGATTATCACTGGTGTACTATGGATCATCACTGATGTACTATGGGCCATCACTGATGTACTATGGATCATCACTGGTGTACTGTGGATCATCACTGATGTACTGTGGACCATCCCTGATGTATTGTGAATCAACACTGATGTACTGTGGATCATCACTGATGTGCTATGGATCATCACTGATGTACTATGGATCATCACTGATGTGCTATGGATCATCACTGATGTGCTATGGATCATCACTGATGTACTATGAGCCATCACTGATGTACTATGGATCATCACTGGTGTACTATGGATCATCACTGGTGTACTGTTGACCATCCCTGATGTACTGTGGATCATCACTGATGTACTATGAGCCATCACTGATGTATTATGGGCCATCACTGATGTACTGTGGATAATCACTGATGCACTGTGGATCATCACTGATGTACTGAGGATCATCACTGATGTACTATAGATCATCACTGATGTACTATAGATCATCACTGATGTACTATGACTCATCACTGATGTACTGTGGATTATCACTGATGTACTGTGGACCATCACTGATGTACTGTGGATCATTACTGATGTACTATGGATCATCACTGATGTACTATGGATCATCACTGATGTACTATGGACCATCACTGGTGTACTATGGATCATCACTGGTGTACTATGGATCATCACTGGTGTACTATGGATTATCACTGGTGTACTATGGACCATCCCTGATGTACTGTGGATCATCACTGATGTACTGTGGATCATCACTGATGTATTATAGTTCATCACTGATGTACTGTAGGCCATCACTGGTGTACTATGGATCATTACTGGTGTACTATGGTTCATCACTGATGTACTATGGATGATCCCTGATGTACTGTGGACCATCCCTGATGTACTGTGGATCATCACTGATGTACTGTGGAACATCACTGGTGTACTATAGATCATCACTGATGTACTATGGGCCATCACTAGTGTACTATGGATCATCACTGATGTACTAAGGACCATCCCTGATGTACTATGGACCATCCCTGATGTACTATGGATCATCCCTAATGTACTATGGACCATCCCTGATGTACTATAGATCATCACTGATGTACTGTGGATCATCACTGATGTACTATGGATCATCCATGGTGTACTATGGATCATCACTGGTGTACTATGGATCATCACTGATGTACTATGGATCATCACTGGTGTACTATGGATCATCACTGATGTACAGTGGATCATCACTGATGTACTATAGTTCATCACTGATGTACTATGGGCCATCACTGGTGTACTATGGGCCATCACTGGTGTACTATGGGACATCACTGGTGTACTATGTGCCATCACTGGTGTACTATGGACCATCACTGATGTACTATGAGCCATCACTGATGTACTGTGGACCATCCCTGATGTACTGTGGATCATCACTGATGTACCGTGGATCATCACTGATGTACTATGAGCCATCACGGGTGTACTATGGATCATCACTGATGTACTATGGACCATCCCTGATGTACTATGGACCATCCCTGATGTACTGTGGATCATCACTGATGTGCTATGGATCATCACTGATGTACTATGGATCATCACTGATGTACTATGGATCATCACTGATGTGCTATGGATCATCACTGATGTGCTATGGATCATCACTGATGTACTATGAGCCATCACTGATGTACTATGTATCATCACTGGTGTACTATGGATCATCACTGGTGTACTGTTGACCATCCCTGATGTACTGTGGATCATCACTGATGTACTATGAGCCATCACTGATGTATTATGGGCCATCACTGATGTACTGTGGATAATCACTGATGCACTGTGGATCATCACTGATGTACTGAGGATCATCACTGATGTACTATAGATCATCACTGATGTACTATAGATCATCACTGATGTACTATGAATCATCACTGATGTACTGTGGATTATCACTGATGTACTGTGGACCATCACTGATGTACTGTGGATCATCACTGATGTACTATGGATCATCACTGATGAACTATGGATCATCACTGATGTACTATGGACCATCACTGGTGTACTATGGATCATCACTGGTGTACTATGGATCATCACTGGTGTACTATGGACCATCCCTGATGTACTGTGGATCATCACTGATGTACTGTGGATCATCACTGATGTATTATAGTTCATCACTGATGTACTGTGGGCCATCACTGGTGTACTATGGATCATTACTGGTGTACTATGGTTCATCACTGATGTACTATGGACGATCCCTGATGTACTGTGGACCATCCCTGATGTACTGTGGATCATCACTGATGTACTGTGGAACATCGCTGGTGTACTATAGATCATCTCTGATGTACTATGGGCCATCACTAGTGTACTATGGATCATCACTGATGTACTATGGACCATCCCTGATGTACTATGGACCATCCCTGATGTACTATGGATCATCCCTAATGTACTATGGACCATCCCTGATGTACTATAGATCATCACTGATGTACTGTGGATCATCACTGATGTACTATGGATCATCCCTGGTGTACTATGGATCATCACTGGTGTACTATGGATCATCACTGACGTACTATGGATCATCACTGGTGTACTATGGATCATCACTGATGTACAGTGTATCATCACTGATGTACTATAGTTCATCACTGATGTACTATGGGCCATCACTGGTGTACTATGGGCCATCACTGGTGTACTATGGGACATCACTGGTGTACTATGGGCCATCACTGGTGTACTATGGACCATCACTGATGTACTATGAGCCATCACTGATGTACTGTGGACCATCCCTGATGTACTGTGGATCATCACTGATGTACCGTGGATCATCACTGATGTACTATGAGCCATCACGGGTGTACTATGGATCATCACTGATGTACTATGGACCATCCCTGATGTACTATGGACCATCCCTGATGTACTGAGGATCATCACTGATGTACTATAAATCATCACTGATGTACTATGGACCATCACTGATGTACTATGGACCACCACTGATGTACTGAGGATCATCACTAATGTACTATGGATCATCACTGATGTACCGTGGATCATTACTGATGTACTGTGGATCATCACTGATTTACTGTGGATCATCACTGAAGTACTATGGGCCATCACTGGTGTACTATGGATCATCACTTGTGTACTATGAATCATCACTGGTGTACTATGGATCATCACTGATGTACTGTGGACCATCCCTGATGTATTGTGGATCATCACTGATGTACTGTGGAACATCACTGATGTACTGTGGATCATCACTGATGTGCTGTGGATCATCACTGATGTGCTATGGATCATCACTGGATGTACTATGGATCATCGCTGATGTACTATGGATCATCACTGATGTGCTATGGATCATCACTGATGTACTATGAGCCATCACTGGTGTACTATGGATGATCACTGGTGTACTATGGGCCATCACTGGTGTACTATGGATCATCACTGGTGTACTATGGACCATCACTGGTGTACTATGGACCATCCCTGATGTACTGTGGACCATCACTGATGTACTGTGGACCATCACTGATGTACTGTGGATCATCACTGATGTTCTATGGACCATCACTGATGTACTATGGGCCATCTCTGGTGTACTATGGGCCATCACTGGTGTACTATGGGCCATCACTGGTGTACTATGGATCATCCCTGGTGTACTATGGACCATCACTGATGTACTATGGACCATCACTGATGTACTATGGATCATCACTGGTGTACTATGGGCCATCACTGGTGTACTATGGACCATCCCTGATGTACTGTGGATCATCACTGGTGTACTGTGGATCATCACTGATGTACTATGGACCATCCCTGATGTACTATGGACCATCCTTGATGTACTGTGGATCATCACTGATGTACTGTGGACCATCCCTGGTGTACTATGGATCATCCCTGGTGTACTATGGATCATCCCTGGTGTACTATGAATCATCACTGGTGTACTGTGGATCATCACTGATGTACTGTGGACCATCCCTGATGTATTGTGGATCATCACTGATGTACTGTGGATCATCACTGATGTACTATGGATCATCACTGATGTACTATGGATCATCACTGATGTGCTATGGATCATCACTGATGAGCTATGGATCATCACTGATGTGCTATGGATCATCACTGATGTACTATGAGCCATCACTGATGTACTATGGATCATCACTGGTGTAATATGGATCATCACTGGTGTACTGTTGACCATCCCTGATGTACTGTGGATCATCACTGATGTACTATGAGCCATCACTGATGTATTATGGGCCATCACTGATGTACTGTGGATAATCACTGATGCACTGTGGATCATCACTGATGTACTGAGGATCATCACTGATGTACTATAGATCATCACTGATGTACTATAGATCATCACTGATGTACTATGAATCATCACTGATGTACTGTGGATTATCACTGATGTACTGTGGACCATCACTGATGTACTGTGGATCATCACTGATGTACTATGGATCATCACTGATGTACTATGGATCATCACTGATGTACTATGGACCATCACTGGTGTACTATGGATCATCACTGGTGTACTATGGATCATCACTGGTGTACTATGGATTATCACTGGTGTACTATGGACCATCCCTGATGTACTGTGGATCATCACTGATGTACTGTGGATCATCACTGATGTATTATAGTTCATCACTGATGTACTGTGGGCCATCACTGGTGTACTATGGATCATTACTGGTGTACTATGGTTCATCACTGATGTACTATGGACGATCCCTGATGTACTGTGGACCATCCCTGATGTACTGTGGATCATCACTGATGTACTGTGGAACATCACTGGTGTACTATAGATCATCACTGATGTACTATGGGCCATCACTAGTGTACTATGGATCATCACTAATGTACTATGGACCATCCCTGATGTACTATGGACCATCCCTGATGTACTATGGATCATCCCTAATGTACTATGGACCATCCCTGATGTACTATAGATCATCACTGATGTACTGTGGATCATCACTGATGTACTATGGATCATCACTGGTGTACTATGGATCATCACTGATGTACAGTGGATCATCACTGATGTACTATAGTTCATCACTGATGTACTATGGGCCATCACTGATGTACTATGGGCCATCACTGGTGTACTATGGGACATCACTGGTGTACTATGGGCCATCACTGGTGTACTATGGACCATCACTGATGTACTATGAGCCATCACTGATGTACTGTGGACCATCCCTGATGTACTGTGGATCATCACTGATGTACCGTGGATCATCACTGATGTACTATGAGCCATCACGGGTGTACTATGGATCATCACTGATGTACTATGGACCATCCCTGATGTACTATGGACCATCCCTGATGTACTGTGGATCATCACTGATGTGCTATGGATCATCACTGATGTACTATGGATCATCACTGATGTACTATGGATCATCACTGATGTGCTATGGATCATCACTGATGTGCTATGGATCATCACTGATGTACTATGAGCCATCACTGATGTACTATGGATCATCACTGGCGTACTATGGATCATCACTGGTGTACTGTTGACCATCCCTGATGTACTGTGGATCATCACTGATGTACTATGAGCCATCACGGGTGTACTATGGATCATCACTGATGTACTATGGACCATCCCTGATGTACTATGGACCATCCCTGATGTACTGAGGATCATCACTGATGTACTATAAATCATCACTGATGTACTATGGACCATCACTGATGTACTATGGACCATCACTGATGTACTGAGGATCATCACTAATGTACTATGGATCATCACTGATGTACCGTGGATCATTACTGATGTACTGTGGATCATCACTGATTTACTGTGGATCATCACTGAAGTACTATGGGCCATCACTGGTGTACTATGGATCATCACTTGTGTACTATGAATCATCACTGGTGTACTATGGATCATCACTGATGTACTGTGGACCATCCCTGATGTATTGTGGATCATCACTGATGTACTGTGGATCATCACTGATGTACTGTGGATCATCACTGATGTGCTGTGGATCATCACTGATGTGCTATGGATCATCACTGGATGTACTATGGATCATCACTGATGTACTATGGATCATCACTGATGTGCTATGGATCATCACTGATGTACTATGAGCCATCACTGGTGTACTATGGATGATCACTGGTGTACTATGGGCCATCACTGGTGTACTATGGATCATCACTGGTGTACTATGGACCATCACTGGTGTACTATGGACCATCCCTGATGTACTGTGGACCATCACTGATGTACTGTGGACCATCACTGATGTACTGTGGATCATCACTGATGTTCTATGGACCATCACTGATGTACTATGGGCCATCTCTGGTGTACTATGGGCCATCACTGGTGTACTATGGGCCATCACTGGTGTACTATGGATCATCCCTGGTGTACTATGGGCCATCACTGGTGTACTATGGACCATCCCTGATGTACTGTGGATCATCACTGGTGTACTGTGGATCATCACTGATGTACTATGGACCATCCCTGATGCACTATGGACCATCCCTGATGTACTGTGGATCATCACTGATGTACTGTGGATCATCCCTGGTGTACTATGGATCATCCCTGGTGTACTATGGATCATCCCTGGTGTACTATGAATCATCACTGGTGTACTATGGATCATCACTGATGTACTGTGGACCATCCCTGATGTATTGTGGATCATCACTGATGTACTGTGGATCATCACTGATGTGCTATGGATCATCACTGATGTACTATGGATCATCACTGATGTACTATGGATCATCACTGATGTGCTATGGATCATCACTGATGTGCTATGGATCATCACTGATGTACTATGAGCCATCACTGATGTACTATGGATCATCACTGGTGTAATATGGATCATCACTGGTGTACTGTTGACCATCCCTGATGTACTGTGGATCATCACTGATGTACTATGAGCCATCACTGATGTATTATGGGCCATCACTGATGTACTGTGGATAATCACTGATGCACTGTGGATCATCACTGATGTACTGAGGATCATCACTGGTGTACTATGGATCATCACTGATGTACTATGGATCATCACTGATGTACTATAGATCATCACTGATGTACTGAGGATCATCACTGATGTACTATAGATCATCACTGATGTACTATAGATCATCACTGATGTACTATAGATCATCACTGATGTACTATGAATCATCACTGATGTACTGTGGATTATCACTGATGTACTGTGGACCATCACTGATGTACTGTGGATCATCACTGATGTACTATGGATCATCACTGATGTACTATGGATCATCACTGATGTACTATGGACCATCACTGGTGTACTATGGATCATCACTGGTGTACTATGGATCATCACTGGTGTACTATGGATTATCACTGGTGTACTATGGACCATCCCTGATGTACTGTGGATCATCACTGATGTACTGTGGATCATCACTGATGTATTATAGTTCATCACTGATGTACTGTGGGCCATCACTGGTGTACTATGGTTCATCACTGATGTACTATGGACGATCCCTGATGTACTATGGACCTTCCCTGATGTACTATGGATCATCCCTAATGTACTATGGACCATCCCTGATGTACTATAGATCATCACTGATGTACTGTGGATCATCCCTGGTGTACTATGGATCATCACTGGTGTACTATGGATCATCACTGACGTACTATGGATCATCACTGGTGTACTATGGATCATCACTGATGTACAGTGGATCATCACTGATGTACTATAGTTCATCACTGATGTACTATGGGCCATCACTGGTGTACTATGGGCCATCACTGGTGTACTATGGGACATCACTGGTGTACTATGGGCCATCACTGGTGTACTATGGACCATCACTGATGTACTATGAGCCATCACTGATGTACTGTGGACCATCCCTGATGTACTGTGGATCATCACTGATGTACCGTGGATCATCACTGATGTACTATGAGCCATCACGGGTGTACTATGGATCATCACTGATGTACTATGGACCATCCCTGATGTACTATGGACCATCCCTGATATACTGAGGATCATCACTGATGTACTATAAATCATCACTGATGTACTATGGACCATCACTGATGTACTATGGACCATCACTGATGTACTGAGGATCATCACTAATGTACTATGGATCATCACTGATGTACCGTGGATCATTACTGATGTACTGTGGATCATCACTGATTTACTGTGGATCATCACTGAAGTACTATGGGCCATCACTGGTGTACTATGGATCATCACTTGTGTACTATGAATCATCACTGGTGTACTATGGATCATCACTGATGTACTGTGGACCATCCCTGATGTATTGTGGATCATCACTGATGTACTGTGGATCATCACTGATGTACTGTGGATCATCACTGATGTACTGTGGATCATCACTGATGTGCTGTGGATCATCACTGATGTGCTATGGATCATCACTGGATGTACTATGGATCATCACTGATGTACTATGGATCATCACTGATGTGCTATGGATCATCACTGATGTACTATGAGCCATCACTGGTGTACTATGGATGATCACTGGTGTACTATGGGCCATCACTGGTGTACTATGGATCATCACTGGTGTACTATGGACCATCACTGGTGTACTATGGACCATCCCTGATGTACTGTGGACCATCACTGATGTACTGTGGACCATCACTGATGTACTGTGGATCATCACTGATGTTCTATGGACCATCACTGATGTACTATGGGCCATCTCTTGTGTACTATGGGCCATCACTGGTGTACTATGGGCCATCACTGGTGTACTATGGATCATCCCTGGTGTACTATGGACCATCACTGATGTACTATGGACCATCCCTGATGTACTATGGATCATCACTGGTGTACTATGGGCCATCACTGGTCTACTATGGACCATCCCTGATGTACTGTGGATCATCACTGGTGTACTGTGGATCATCACTGATGTACTATGGACCATCCCTGATGTACTATGGACCATCCCTGATGTACTGTGGATCATCACTGATGTACTGTGGATCATCCCTGGTGTACTATGGATCATCCCTGGTGTACTATGGATCATCCCTGGTGTACTATGAATCATCACTGGTGTACTATGGATCATCACTGATGTACTGTGGACCATCCCTGATGTATTGTGGATCATCACTGATGTACTGTGGATCATCACTGATGTACTATGGATCATCACTGATGTACTATGGATCATCACTGATGTGCTATGGATCATCACTGATGTGCTATGGATCATCACTGATGTACTATGAGCCATCACTGATGTACTATGGATCATCACTGGTGTAATATGGATCATCACTGGTGTACTGTTGACCATCCCTGATGTACTGTGGATCATCACTGATGTACTATGAGCCATCACTGATGTATTATGGGCCATCACTGATGTACTGTGGATAATCACTGATGCACTGTGGATCATCACTGATGTACTGAGGATCATCACTGATGTACTATAGATCATCACTGATGTACTATAGATCATCACTGATGTACTATGAATCATCACTGATGTACTGTGGATTATCACTGATGTACTGTGGACCATCACTGATGTACTGTGGATCATCACTGATGTACTATGGATCATCACTGATGTACTATGGACCATCACTTGTGTACTATGGATCATCACTGGTGTACTATGGATCATCACTGGTGTACTATGGATTATCACTGGTGTACTATGGACCATCCCTGATGTACTGTGGATCATCACTGATGTACTGTGGATCATCACTGATGTATTATAGTTCATCACTGATGTACTGTGGGCCATCACTGGTGTGCTATGGATCATTACTGGTGTACTATGGTTCATCACTGATGTACTATGGACGATCCCTGATGTACTGTGGACCATCCCTGATGTACTGTGGATCATCACTGATGTACTGTGGAACATCACTGGTGTACTATAGATCATCACTGATGTACTATGGGCCATCACTAGTGTACTATGGATCATCACTGATGTACTATGGACCATCCCGTATGTACTATGGACCATCCCTGATGTACTATGGATCATCCCTAATGTACTATGGACCATCCCTGATGTACTATAGATCATCACTGATGTACTGTGGATCATCACTGATGTACTATGGATCATCCCTGGTGTACTATGGATCATCACTGGTGTACTATGGATCATCACTGACGTACTATGGATCATCACTGGTGTACTATGGATCATCACTGATGTACAGTGGATCATCACTGATGTACTATAGTTCATCACTGATGTACTATGGGCCATCACTGGTGTACTATGGGCCATCACTCGTGTACTATGGGACATCACTGGTGTACTATGGGCCATCACTGGTGTACTATGGACCATCACTGATGTACTATGAGCCATCACTGATGTACTGTGGACCATCCCTGATGTACTGTGGATCATCACTGATGTACCGTGGATCATCACTGATGTACTATGAGCCATCACGGGTGTACTATGGATCATCACTGATGTACTATGGACCATCCCTGATGTACTATGGACCATCCCTGATGTACTGTGGATCATCACTGATGTGCTATGGATCATCACTGATGTACTATGGATCATCACTGATGTACTATGGATCATCACTGATGTGCTATGGATCATCACTGATGTGCTATGGATCATCACTGATGTACTATGAGCCATCACTGATGTACTATGGATCATCACTGGTGTACTATGGATCATCACTGGTGTACTGTTGACCATCCCTGATGTACTGTGGATCATCACTGATGTACTATGAGCCATCACTGATGTATTATGGGCCATCACTGATGTACTGTGGATAATCACTGATGCACTGTGGATCATCACTGATGTACTGAGGATCATCACTGATGTACTATAGATCATCACTGATGTACTATAGATCATCACTGATGTACTATGAATCATCACTGATGTACTGTGGATTATCACTGATGTACTGTGGACCATCACTGATGTACTGTGGATCATCACTGATGTACTATGGATCATCACTGATGTACTATGGATCATCACTGATGTACTATAGACCATCACTGGTGTACTATGGATCATCACTGGTGTACTATGGATCATCACTGGTGTACTATGGATTATCACTGGTGTACTATGGACTATCCCTGATGTACTGTGGATCATCACTGATGTACTGTGGATCATCACTGATGTATTATAGTTCATCACTGATGTACTGTGGGCCATCACTGGTGTACTATGGATCATTACTGGTGTACTATTGTTCATCACTGATGTACTATGGACGATCCCTGATGTACTGTGGACCATCCCTGATGTACTGTGGATCATCACTGATGTACTGTGGAACATCACTGGTGTACTATAGATCATCACTGATGTACTATGGGCCATCACTAGTGTACTATGGATCATCACTTATGTACTATGGACCATCCCTGATGTACTATGGACCATCCCTGATGTACTATGGATCATCCCTAATGTACTATGGACCATCCCTGATGTACTATAGATCATCACTGATGTACTGTGGATCATCACTGATGTACTATGGATCATCCCTGGTGTACTATGGATCATCACTGGTGTACTATGGATCATCACTGACGTACTATGGATCATCACTGGTGTACTATGGATCATCACTGATGTACAGTGGATCATCACTGATGTACTATAGTTCATCACTGATGTACTATGGGCCATCACTGTTGTACTATGGGCCATCACTGGTGTACTATGGGACATCACTGGTGTACTATGGGCCATCACTGGTGTACTATGGACCATCACTGATGTACTATGAGCCATCACTGATGTACTGTGGACCATCCCTGATGTACTGTGGATCATCACTGATGTACCGTGGATCATCACTGATGTACTATGAGCCATCACGGGTGTACTATGGATCATCACTGATGTACTATGGACCATCCCTGATGTACTATGGACCATCCCTGATATACTGAGGATCATCACTGATGTACTATAAATCATCACTGATGTACTATGGACCATCACTGATGTACTATGGACCATCACTGATGTACTGAGGATCATCACTAATGTACTATGGATCATCACTGATGTACCATGGATCATTACTGATGTACTGTGGATCATCACTGATTTACTGTGGATCATCACTGAAGTACTATGGGCCATCACTGGTGTACTATGGATCATCACTTGTGTACTATGAATCATCACTGGTGTACTATGGATCATCACTGATGTACTGTGGACCATCCCTGATGTATTGTGGATCATCACTGATGTACTGTGGATCATCACTGATGTACTGTGGATCATCACTGATGTGCTGTGGATCATCACTGATGTGCTATGGATCATCACTGGATGTACTATGGATCATCACTGATGTACTATGGATCATCACTGATGTGCTATGGATCATCACTGATGTACTATGAGCCATCACTGGTGTACTATGGATGATCACTGGTGTACTATGGGCCATCACTGGTGTACTATGGATCATCACTGGTGTACTATGGACCATCACTGGTGTACTATGGACCATCCCTGATGTACTGTGGACCATCACTGATGTACTGTGGACCATCACTGATGTACTGTGGATTATCACTGATGTACTATGGGCCATCTCTGGTGTACTATGGGCCATCACTGGTGTACTATGGGCCATCACTGGTGTACTATGGATCATCCCTGGTGTACTATGGGCCATCACTGGTGTACTATGGACCATCCCTGATGTACTGTGGATCATCACTGGTGTACTGTGGATCATCACTGATGTACTATGGACCATCCCTGATGTACTATGGACCATCCCTGATGTACTGTGGATCATCACTGATGTACTGTGGATCATCCCTGGTGTACTATGGGTCATCCCTGGTGTACTATGGATCATCCCTGGTGTACAATGAATCATCACTGGTGTACTATGGATCATCACTGATGTACTGTGGACCATCCCTGATGTATTGTGGATCATCACTGATGTACTGTGGATCATCACTGATGTGCTATGGATCATCACTGATGTACTATGGATCATCACTGATGTACTATGGATCATCACTGATGTGCTATGGATCATCACTGATGTGCTATGGATCATCACTGATGTACTATGAGCCATCACTGATGTACTATGGATCATCACTGGTGTAATATGGATCATCACTGGTGTAATGTTGACCATCCCTGATGTACTGTGGATCATCACTGATGTACTATGAGCCATCACTGATGTATTATGGGCCATCACTGATGTACTGTGGATAATCACTGATGCACTGTGGATCATCACTGATGTACTGAGGATCATCACTGGTGTACTATGGATCATCACTGATGTACTATGGATCATCACTGATGTACTATAGATCATCACTGATGTACTATGAATCATCACTGATGTATTATGGACCATCCCTGATGTACTATGGATCATCACTGATGTACTATGTACCATCCCTGATGTACTGTGGATCATCACTGATGTACTGTGGATTATCACTGATGTACTGTGGGCCATCACTGATATACTGTGGATCATCACTGATGTACTGTGGATTATCACTGATGTACTGTGGACCACCACTGATGTACTGTGGATCATCACTGATGTACTATGGATCATCACTGATGTACTATGGTTCATCACTGATGTACTATGGACGATCCCTGATGTACTATGGACCATCCCTGATGTACTGTGGATCATCACTGATGTACTGTGGATCATCACTGGTGTACTATAGATCATCACTGATGTACTGTAGATCATCACTGAAGTACTATGGGCCATCACTGGTGTACTATGGGCCATCACTAGTTTACAATGGACCATCACTGATGTACTATGAGCCATCACTGATGTACTGTGGACCATCCCTGATGTACTGTGGATCATCACTGATGTACCGTGGATCATCACTGATGTACTATGAGCCATCACGGGTGTACTATGGATCATCACTGATGTACTATGGACCATCCCTGATGTACTGGGGATCATCACTGATGTACTATAGATCATCACTGATGTACTATGGACCATCACTGATGTACTGAGGATCATCACTAATGTACTGTGGATCATCACTGATGTACTGTGGATCATCACTGATGTACTGTGGATCATCACTGATGTACTGTGGATCATCACTGAAGTACTATGGGTCATCACTGGTGTACTATGGATCATCACTGGTGTACTATGAATCATCACTGGTGTACTATGGATCATCACTGATGTACTGTGGATCATCACTGATGTACTATGAGCCATCACTGGTGTACTATGGATCATCACTGATGTATTGTGTATCATCACTGATGTACTGTGGATCATCACTGATGTATTGTGTATCATCACTGATGTACTGTGAATCATCACTGATGTAGTGTGGATCATCACTGATGTACTGTGGATCATCACTGATGTACTGTGGATCATCACTGATGTGCTATGGATCATCACTGATGTGCTATGGATCATCACTGATGTACTATGGATCATCACTGATGTGCTATGGATCATCACTGATGTGCTATGGATCATCACTGATGTACTATGAGCCATCACTGGTGTACTATGGATCATCACTGGTGTACTATGGATCATCACTGGTGTACTATGGACCATCACTGATGTACTATGGATCATCACTGGTGTACTATGGGCCATCACTGGTGTACTATGGACCTTCCCTGATGTACTGTGGATCATCACTGGTGTACTGTGGACCATCCCTGATGTACTGTGGACCATCACTGATGTACTGTGGACCATCACTGATGTACTGTGGATCATCACCGATGTTCTATGGACCATCACTGATGTACTATTGATCATCACTGATGTACTGTAGATCATCACTGATGTACTGTGGATCATCACTGATGTACTGTGGATCATCACTGATGTACTATAGATCATCACTGATGTACTATGGGCCATCACTGGTGTACTATGGGCCATCACTGGTGTACTATGGGCCATCACTGGTGTACTATGGGCCATCACTGGTGTACTATGGGCCATCACTGGTGTACTATGGATCATCACTGGTGTACTATGGACCATCACTGATGGACTATGGACCATCACTGATGTACTGTGGTTCATCACTGATGTACTGTGGATCATCCCTGGTGTACTATGGATCATCACTGGTGTACTATGGATTATCACTGGTGTACTATGGATCATCACTGATGTACTATGGGCCATCACTGATATACTATGGACCATCCATGATGTACTATGGACCATCCCTAATGTACTAAGGACCATCCTTGATGTACTATAGATCATCACTGATGTACTGTGGATCATCACTGATGTACTATGGATCATCCCTGGTGTACTATGGATCATCACTGGTGTTCTATGGATTATCACTGGTGTACTATGGATCATCACTGATGTACTGTGGATCATCACTGATGTACTATAGTTCATTTCTGATGTTCTATGGGCCATCACTGGTGTACTATGGGCCATCACTGGTGTACTATGGGCCATCACTGGTGTACTATGGGCCATCACTGGTGTACTATGGACCATCACTGATGTACTATGAGCCATCACTGATGTACTGTGGACCATCCCTGATGTACTGTGGATCATCACTGATGTACCGTGGATCATCACTGATGTACTATGAGCCATCACGGGTGTACTATGGATCATCACTGATGTACTATGGACCATCCCTGATGTATTATGGACCATCCCTGATGTACTGAGGATAATCACTGATGTACTATAGATCATCACTGATGTACTATGGACCATCACTGATGTACTGAGTATCATCACTAATGTACTATGGATCATCACTGATGTACCGTGGATCATCACTGATGTACCGTGGATCATCACTGATGTACTGTAGATCATCACTGAAGTACTATGAGCCATCACTGGTGTACTATGGATCATCACTGGTGTACTATGAATCATCACTGGTGTACTATGGATCATCACTGATGTACTGTGGACCATCCCTGATTAGTGATGAGCCGAACACCCCCGGGTTCGGTTCGCACCAGAACCCGCGAACGGACCGAAAGTTCGAACGAACATTAGAAGCCTATTAAATACAATGGATGCGAACGTTCGAATTCTAAAGTGCTAATTATAACAACTATTATGCATGTTATTGTCATAAATAGGGTTTGGGAACCCGGGTTGTGCACCAGGGGACATGTATCAATGCAAAAAGAAGTTTTAAAAACTGTCGTTTTTCGGGAGCAGTCATTTTAATGATGCATAAAGTGAAAAAAAAAAAGTCAAATATTCCTTTAAATATCGTACCTGGGGGGTGTCTAAAGTATGCCTGTGAAGTGCCACGTGTTTCCCGTGTTTAGAACTGTCCCTGCACAAAATGACACTTCTAAAGGAAAAAAAAGCCATTTAAAACTGCTTGCGGCTTTAATGTAATGTCTGGTCCCGGTAATATGGATGAAATTCTTTAAGAAAAATGGCATAGCTACCCCATGACCCCCCCCCTACCCCAGCCCATTACCAGCCCCTTTGGGTCTTGTATGGATATTAAGGGGAACCCCGCACATAAAATAAAAAAGGCCCTATATACTCTGAACAGCCGTATACAGGCGGTGCATACAAGACAGGGACTGTAGGTTTGTTCTTATGTAGAATCTGTTTGTAATTTTGAACAGGTACATTGTTGAAGTGTAGCTCCAGCCCAAAAATCTATTTTTAAACTTTTTGGGAAACATAGGTAAGGGTTATCACCCCTGTAACATTTGTTTTGCTGTCTGTGCCCCTGTTCTGAACATTTCACCTCACTTTCCGTCCCAATGACAACTGTTTTTGAAATGTGGTGTTTTTCTTGAAACAAGGATTGCTGATAAAGCATCAGTACAGATGAGACCCCTTTCTCCCATATTTATTCTTACAGGAGAGAATTTTCCTTTCTAGGGGTAGATTTCCTCTCACTTCCTGTTGTCTTCTTTCATTTGCAAGTAGGAGTCGTTTGTAAGTTGGATGTTTGAAAGTAGGGACCTGCCGTATATACTCTGCAGAAATAGGCCCCTTAGTTGTTGGTGTTGGCACAACACTGTAAGCACTCAGTTACTCTTGGTTGGTGCTGGAACGCCCTGCTGTCAACTATTATATCAGGAATTTTAATTACATATAATTGTTGAACAGTGGTAGTAAAAATTGGGGCTTTGATGGTGGTGCTGGTGCCACAACACTGTAAGCCCTCACAGTTACTCTTGGTGGGTGCAGCAATGGGCCCTGCTGTGAATTATTAGATCAAGAATTGTAATTACATGCCCCTTTTGAACAGGGGCTGAAAAATTGGGCCTTTCGTGGTGGTGGTGGTGGTGGCGTTGCCACAAGACTGTAAGCCCTCAGAGTTACTCTTGGTGGGTGCAGCAATGGACCCTGCTGTGAATTATTAGATCAAGAATTGTAATTGCATGCCCCTGTTGAACAGGGGCTGAAAAATTGGGCCTTAGGCACTGGTGGCACAACACTACAACCCCTCACAGATACTGTACTTGGAGCACAGCAATGAGCCCTGTTGCAAAGTATTGCTTCAAAAATTGTAATGACACGCCCCTGTTAAACAGGGGCTGAAAAATTGGGCCTTAGGCACTGGTGCCACAACACTCCAACCCCTCACAGATACTGTACTTGGAGCACAGCAATGAGCCCTATGGCAAATTATTGCTAAAAAAATTGTAATTACACGCCCCTGTAAAACAGGGGCTGAAAAATTGGGCCTTAGCCACTGGTGGCGGCACCCATAAACAAAAATGATCTTCCAAGCTATCATCATCAATCGTATCATTGAGGACTCGGAGGAGGAGGATAGCCAGTCAACATAACAGCACAGGCACTCAGCATCAGCATCAGTCTTGAAGGGATGTGACATGTTAAAATCAATTAGTCTGTTATATCAGCATCAGGTGTGTGGTAGCTGGTGGTGATCCAAGACTGGTTCATCTTGATGAAAGTCAGTCGATCAACCGAGTCGGTGGACAGGCGCACCCTGTGATCCGTGACAAATCCTCCAGCAGCACTGAATGTGCGTTCCGAAAGAACGCTGGATGCAGGACAGGCCAGTAGCTCAATTGCATACTGTGCAAGCTCTGGCCAGTGATCCATCCTCAAGACCCAGTAAGCCAGAGGATTTTCGGTGGGGAAGGTGTCCAAGTCTGACCTTGCCCCTAGATATTCCTGCACCATGTTTATCAGACGCTGGCGATGGTTGCTGGAACCGATCATACTTTGGGGCTGCGGACTAAAGAATTGTCTGAACGCATCGGTCAGACGGCCACCTTCCCCACCGCTCCTTCTTTGACTGGCCGAAGCCTCAGCAACTCGTTGTCCAGGACCAGGAGTTTGTAACCTCCCAGTCTCTGGGAACGCGTTGCACAGACCTTTCTGCAAGGCCTCCCGGAGTTGTCTCATCCTCTGCTCCCTCTGCGACGGTAACATAAGGTCCGCAACCTTACCCTTGTACCGTGGATCAAGGAGAGTGGCCAGCCAGTAATGGTCCCTCTCCTTGATCCGAAGAATACGAGGATCCTTCCGCAGACTTTGCAGGATCAGGGAGGCCATGCAGCGTAGGTTTGCTGAGGCATTCGCTCCGGAGTCCTCTGGGTCACTAAGGACGACATGATCCGCAGCCACCTCCTCCCAGCCACGTACAAGTCCACTGGTTTCTTGGGACTGTAAATCATCCCTAAAAGACTGCTGCTGATGATGCTGAGTGCCAGCCTCCACCTCCATGCTGACACAATCCTCCTCCTCCTCCTCCTCCTCCTCCTCCTCCTCTTCCTGTGCGATGGGTGGGACAGAAGGAACACTGTCTGGGTAAAGGGGGCCTTGAGAGGCAAGGAAGTCCTCCTCTTCCTGCCTCTGTTCTGCCTCAAGTGCCCTGTCCATTATTCCACGCAGCGTGTGCTCCAACAGGTGGACAAGAGGTACAGTGTCACTGATGCATGCACTGTCACTGCTCACCATCCTCGTGGCCTCCTCAAATGGTGCCAGGACAGTGCATGCATCCCTGATCATGCCCCACTGGCGTGGAGAAAAAAAACCAAGCTCCCCTGACCCTGTCTTGGTGCCGTAGTCGCACAGGTACTCATTGATGGCCCTCTGCTGCGTGTGCAGCCGCTGCAGCATGGCCAACGTTGAGTTCCACCTGGTGGGCATGTCACATATAAGGCGGTTCTTGGGCAGGTTCAACTCCTTTTGCAGCTCAGCCAGGCGAGCACTGGCATTATAAGATCTGCGGAAATGCACACAGACTTTCCTGGCCTGCCTCAGGACATCCTGTAAGCCCGGGTACCTGCCCAAGAACCGCTGCACCACCAGGTTAAGGACGTGAGCCACACAGGGCACATGGGTCAGTTGTCCCTGTCGGAGGGCGGAGAGGAGGTTGGTGCCATTGTCGCAAACCACCATTCCTGGCTTAAGCTGGCGTGGCGTCAACCACCTCTCGGCCTGGCCCTGCAGAGCAGACAGGACCTCTGCCCCAGTGTGGCTTCTGTCCCCCAAACACACCAGCGCAAGCACGGCATGGCATCTTTTTGCCTGCGTACTTGCGTAGCCCCGTGAACGGCTACGGAGCACCGCTGGTTCATAGGACAAACCACAGGAAGAGGCCATGGAGGAAGAAGAAGAGGAGGGGGTGGAGGAGAGAGGTGTGTCACAACCAGTAGTAGCATTTTGGAGGCGTGGCGGTGGAACAACCTCCAACACTACTGCACCTTGTCCTGCATCCTTCCCAGCTGCCAAAAGAGTGACCCAATGGGCCGTGAAAGAAAGGTAACGTCCCTGTCCATGCCTGCTGGACCATGAGTCAGCGGTAATATGCACCTTACCGCTGACCGCCCTGTCCAGCGAGGCCAAGACATTGCCTTCCACATGCCGGTAGAGAGCCGGAATAGCCTTCCGTGAGAAAAAGTGGCGTTTGGGAACCTGCCACTGAGGAACCGCACATTGCACAAACTCACGGAAGGGGGCCGAGTCTACCAACTGAAAAGGCAGCAGTTGAAGCGCTAGCAATTTAGCCAAGCTAGCATTCAACCGCTGGGCATGTGGATGGCTGGGAGTGAACTTCTTTCGACGGTCCAGCAGCTGGGGCAGGGAAATTTGCCTGCTAGAATCGGACGTTGGTGTACTGCTAGCAGAGTGGCCGCAAGTACTTGGCTGTGACACACCTAATTCTACACCTTCATTCCTCTCAGTGCATGTTTCAGAGAGGACTGAAGTTATAGTGGGGTTGGAGATCCCAGCTGATGCGGTGCAAGGAGAGGTCCGCTTTGTTCTTTGGTGTGGGTCTTTGAGGTAGGCTTGCCAACGAGCTGCATGGCAGGTCAACATATGTCTGGTCAGGCATGTGGTACCCAAGCGGCTGATGTTTTGGCCACGCGATATACGCTTGAGACATATGTTGCAAACAGCAGCTGTGCGATCTGATGCACTAGCCTCAAAAAAGGCCCACACCAAAGAACTTTTTGAATGACGGGCAGAGGCAGCGCCCTGCACAGGCGGAGCTCTGCGGTGTGATTCCGTCGGTGTACTGCCCTTACGCTGGCCACCAAAGGGCATCCTGCCTCGTTGGAGATGTGCCTCCTCCTCATCCTCCTCCTCCTCCTCTCTCCTATTAGGCACCCACGTGGAGTCAGTGACCTCATCATCACCTCCCTCCTCATCACTGGAGGCAATCTGGCAGTATGCTGCAGCTGCTGGAACATGACTGCCAGATTGGTGTCCTTCTTGAGCATCCCCTCTGTCTGCTCTCACGCTACTGCCTTCCTCTAGCTGGGTTTCATCATCAGACCCTTCGAAACGCTGGGCATCCTCCTGGAGCATGTACCCAACACTGTGCTGAAACAGTTCGGGGGACTCCTCAGGAGGAGGACATGGTGGGTCTAGGGAAGGAGTGACTGATGATGAGTCTGACATTGATACCAGGGAAGAGGACGCTTTGGCAGCTGCTTTTCCAGTACCCTGAGCCTGGGTGAGAGAGGATGAGGAGGAGGAGGAGGGCTTGGTCATCCACTCTACCAAGTCTTCGGCATGATGTGGCTCAACATGTCCAGCTGCCGAAAAGAAGGACAAGCGTGTCCCATGGCCATGTGCTGATGACAATGCACCGCGTCCACGACCAGCACTGTTGCCCCCAGACACAGAGCCTGCTTGCCCTCTTTTATTGCCTCCTGACTGTCTGCCTCTCCTTGTTTGCCTTCCAGACATTCTAATAGATGGCCTGCAGGGAGATGGGAAAAAAGCAATAAGGGCTACCTTCAGGTGTCCTTCTCTGTCCCTTGAAACAAGGACTTTGACAGTGAAAGAAACTGACACACTCTCCCTACCTACAGTTTTCTGTCCCTAGAAAAAATGTTTTTTTTAAGCACAATTTAGCACAAGGAGAATTACCTCACTGTCCTTCCAGGTCCCTGGAAACAAGGACTTTGACAGTGAAAGAAACTGACACACTCTCCCTACCTACAGTTTTCTGTCCCTAGAAAAAATGTTTTTTTTAAGCACAATTTAGCACAAGGAGAATTACCTCACTGTCCTTCCAGGTCCCTGGAAACAAGGACTTTGACAGTGAAAGAAACTGACACACTCTCCCTACCTACAGTTTTCTGTCCCTAGAAAAAATGTTTTTTTAAGCACAATATAGCACAAGGAGAATTCACTCACTGTCCTTCCAGGTCCCTGGAAACAAGGACTTTGACAGTGAAAGAAACTGACACACTCTCCCTACCTACAGTTTTCTGTCCCTAGAAAAAATGTTTTTTTTAAGCACAATTTAGCACAAGGAGAATTACCTCACTGTCCTTCCAGGTCCCTGGAAACAAGGACTTTGACAGTGAAAGAAACTGACACACTCTCCCTACCTACAGTTTTCTGTCCCTAGAAAAAATGTTTTTTTTTAAGCACAATTTAGCACAAGGAGAATTACCTCACTGTCCTTCCAGGTCCCTGGAAACAAGGACTTTGACAGTGAAAGAAACTGACACACTCTCCCTACCTACAGTTTTCTGTCCCTAGAAAAAATGTTTTTTTTAAGCACAATATAGCACAAGGAGAATTCACTCACTGTCCTTCCAGGTCCCTGGAAACAAGGACTTTGACAGTGAAAGAAACTGACACACTCTCCCTACCTACAGTTTTCTGTCCCTAGAAAAAATGTTTTTTTTAAGCACAATTTAGCACAAGGAGAATTACCTCACTGTCCTTCCAGGTCCCTGGAAACAAGGACTTTGGCAGTGAAAGAAACTGACACACTCTCCCTACCTACAGTTTTCTGTCCCTAGAAAAAATGTTTTTTTTAAGCACAATTTAGCACAAGGAGAATTACCTCACTGTCCTTCCAGGTCCCTGGAAACAAGGACTTTGACAGTGAAAGAAACTGACACACTCTCCCTACCTACAGTTTTCTGTCCCTAGAAAAAATGTTTTTTTTTAAGCACAATTTAGCACAAGGAGAATTACCTCACTGTCCTTCCAGGTCCCTGGAAACAAGGACTTTGACAGTGAAAGAAACTGACACACTCTCCCTACCTACAGTTTTCTGTCCCTAGAAAAAATGTTTTTTTTAAGCACAATATAGCACAAGGAGAATTCACTCACTGTCCTTCCAGGTCCCTGGAAACAAGGACTTTGACAGTGAAAGAAACTGACACACTCTCCCTACCTACAGTTTTCTGTCCCTAGAAAAAATGTTTTTTTAAGCACAATTTAGCACAAGGAGAATTACCTCACTGTCCTTCCAGGTCCCTGGAAACAAGGACTTTGGCAGTGAAAGAAACTGACACACTCTCCCTACCTACAGTTTTCTGTCCCTAGAAAAAATGTTTTTTTTAAGCACAATTTAGCACAAGGAGAATTACCTCACTGTCCTTCCAGGTCCCTGGAAACAAGGACTTTGACAGTGAAAGAAACTGACACACTCTCCCTACCTACAGTTTTCTGTCCCTAGAAAAAATGTTTTTTTTAAGCACAATTTAGCACAAGGAGAATTACCTCACTGTCCTTCCAGGTCCCTGGAAACAAGGACTTTGACAGTGAAAGAAACTGACACACTCTCCCTACCTACAGTTTTCTGTCCCTAGAAAAATGTTTTTTTTTAAGCACAATTTAGCACAAGGAGAATTACCTCACTGTCCTTCCAGGTCCCTGGAAACAAGGACTTTGACAGTGAAATAAACTGACACACTCTCCCTACCTACAGTTTTCTGTCCCTAGAAAAAATGTTTTTTTTAAGCACAATTTAGCACAAGGAGAATTACCTCACTGTCCTTCCAGGTCCCTGGAAACAAGGACTTTGGCAGTGAAAGAAACTGACACACTCTCCCTACCTACAGTTTTCTGTCCCTAGAAAAAATTTTTTTTTTAAGCACAATTTAGCACAAGGAGAATTACCTCACTGTCCTTCCAGGTCCCTGGAAACAAGGACTTTGACAGTGAAAGAAACTGACACACTCTCCCTACCTACAGTTTTCTGTCCCTAGAAAAAATGTTTTTTTTAAGCACAATTTAGCACAAGGAGAATTACCTCACTGTCCTTCCAGGTCCCTGGAAACAAGGACTTTGGCAGTGAAAGAAACTGACACACTCTCCCTACCTACAGTTTTCTGTCCCTAGAAAAAATGTTTTTTTTAAGCACAATTTAGCACAAGGAGAATTACCTCACTGTCCTTCCAGGTCCCTGGAAACAAGGACTTTGACAGTGAAAGAAACTGACACACTCTCCCTACCTACAGTTTTCTGTCCCTAGAAAAAATGTTTTTTTTTAAGCACAATTTAGCACAAGGAGAATTACCTCACTGTCCTTCCAGGTCCCTGGAAACAAGGACTTTGACAGTGAAATAAACTGACACACTCTCCCTACCTACAGTTTTCTGTCCCTAGAAAAAATGTTTTTTTTAAGCACAATTTAGCACAAGGAGAATTACCTCACTGTCCTTCCAGGTCCCTGGAAACAAGGACTTTGGCAGTGAAAGAAACTGACACACTCTCCCTACCTACAGTTTTCTGTCCCTAGAAAAAATGTTTTTTTTAAGCACAATTTAGCACAAGGAGAATTACCTCACTGTCCTTCCAGGTCCCTGGAAACAAGGACTTTGACAGTGAAAGAAACTGACACACTCTCCCTACCTACAGTTTTCTGTCCCTAGAAAAAATGTTTTTTTTAAGCACAATTTAGCACAAGGAGAATTACCTCACTGTCCTTCCAGGTCCCTGGAAACAAGGACTTTGACAGTGAAAGAAACTGACACACTCTCCCTACCTACAGTTTTCTGTCCCTAGAAAAAATGTTTTTTTTAAGCACAATTTAGCACAAGGAGAATTACCTCACTGTCCTTCCAGGTCCCTGGAAACAAGGACTTTGACAGTGAAAGAAACTGACACACTCTCCCTACCTACAGTTTTCTGTCCCTAGAAAAAATGTTTTTTTTAAGCACAATTTAGCACAAGGAGAATTACCTCACTGTCCTTCCAGGTCCCTGGAAACAAGGACTTTGACAGTGAAAGAAACTGACACACTCTCCCTACCTACAGTTTTCTGTCCCTAGAAAAAATGTTTTTTTTAAGCACAATTTAGCACAAGGAGAATTACCTCACTGTCCTTCCAGGTCCCTGGAAACAAGGACTTTGACAGTGAAAGAAACTGACACACTCTCCCTACCTACAGTTTTCTGTCCCTAGAAAAAATGTTTTTTTTAAGCACAATTTAGCACAAGGAGAATTACCTCACTGTCCTTCCAGGTCCCTGGAAACAAGGACTTTGACAGTGAAAGAAACTGACACACTCTCCCTACCTACAGTTTTCTGTCCCTAGAAAAAATGTTTTTTTTTAAGCACAATTTAGCACAAGGAGAATTACCTCACTGTCCTTCCAGGTCCCTGGAAACAAGGACTTTGACAGTGAAATAAACTGACACACTCTCCCTACCTACAGTTTTCTGTCCCTAGAAAAAATGTTTTTTTTAAGCACAATTTAGCACAAGGAGAATTACCTCACTGTCCTTCCAGGTCCCTGGAAACAAGGACTTTGGCAGTGAAAGAAACTGACACACTCTCCCTACCTACAGTTTTCTGTCCCTAGAAAAAATGTTTTTTTTAAGCACAATTTAGCACAAGGAGAATTACCTCACTGTCCTTCCAGGTCCCTGGAAACAAGGACTTTGACAGTGAAAGAAACTGACACACTCTCCCTACCTACAGTTTTCTGTCCCTAGAAAAAATGTTTTTTTTAAGCGCAATTTAGCACAAGGAGAATTACCTCACTGTCCTTCCAGGTCCCTGGAAACAAGGACTTTGACAGTGAAAGAAACTGACACACTCTCCCTACCTACAGTTTTCTGTCCCTAGAAAAAATGTTTTTTTTTAAGCACAATTTAGCACAAGGAGAATTACCTCACTGTCCTTCCAGGTCCCTGGAAACAAGGACTTTGACAGTGAAATAAACTGACACACTCTCCCTACCTACAGTTTTCTGTCCCTAGAAAAAATGTTTTTTTTTAAGCACAATTTAGCACAAGGAGAATTACCTCACTGTCCGTCCAGGTCCCTGGAAACAAGGACTTTGACAGTGAAATAAACTGACACACTCTCCCTACCTACAGTTTTCTGTCCCTAGAAAAAATGTTTTTTTTAAGCACAATTTAGCACAAGGAGAATTACCTCACTGTCCTTCCAGGTCCCTGGAAACAAGGACTTTGGCAGTGAAAGAAACTGACACACTCTCCCTACCTACAGTTTTCTGTCCCTAGAAAAAATGTTTTTTTTAAGCACAATTTAGCACAAGGAGAATTACCTCACTGTCCTTCCAGGTCCCTGGAAACAAGGACTTTGACAGTGAAAGAAACTGACACACTCTCCCTACCTACAGTTTTCTGTCCCTAGAAAAAATGTTTTTTTTAAGCACAATTTAGCACAAGGAGAATTACCTCACTGTCCTTCCAGGTCCCTGGAAACAAGGACTTTGGCAGTGAAAGAAACTGACACACTCTCCCTACCTACAGTTTTCTGTCCCTAGAAAAAATGTTTTTTTTAAGCACAATTTAGCACAAGGAGAATTACCTCACTGTCCTTCCAGGTCCCTGGAAACAAGGACTTTGACAGTGAAAGAAACTGACACACTCTCCCTACCTACAGTTTTCTGTCCCTAGAAAAAATGTTTTTTTTTAAGCACAATTTAGCACAAGGAGAATTACCTCACTGTCCTTCCAGGTCCCTGGAAACAAGGACTTTGACAGTGAAAGAAACTGACACACTCTCCCTACCTACAGTTTTCTGTCCCTAGAAAAAATGTTTTTTTTAAGCACAATATAGCACAAGGAGAATTCACTCACTGTCCTTCCAGGTCCCTGGAAACAAGGACTTTGACAGTGAAAGAAACTGACACACTCTCCCTACCTACAGTTTTCTGTCCCTAGAAAAAATGTTTTTTTTAAGCACAATTTAGCACAAGGAGAATTACCTCACTGTCCTTCCAGGTCCCTGGAAACAAGGACTTTGGCAGTGAAAGAAACTGACACACTCTCCCTACCTACAGTTTTCTGTCCCTAGAAAAAATGTTTTTTTTAAGCACAATTTAGCACAAGGAGAATTACCTCACTGTCCTTCCAGGTCCCTGGAAACAAGGACTTTGACAGTGAAAGAAACTGACACACTCTCCCTACCTACAGTTTTCTGTCCCTAGAAAAAATGTTTTTTTTAAGCACAATTTAGCACAAGGAGAATTACCTCACTGTCCTTCCAGGTCCCTGGAAACAAGGACTTTGACAGTGAAAGAAACTGACACACTCTCCCTACCTACAGTTTTCTGTCCCTAGAAAAAATGTTTTTTTTTAAGCACAATTTAGCACAAGGAGAATTACCTCACTGTCCTTCCAGGTCCCTGGAAACAAGGACTTTGACAGTGAAATAAACTGACACACTCTCCCTACCTACAGTTTTCTGTCCCTAGAAAAAATGTTTTTTTTAAGCACAATTTAGCACAAGGAGAATTACCTCACTGTCCTTCCAGGTCCCTGGAAACAAGGACTTTGGCAGTGAAAGAAACTGACACACTCTCCCTACCTACAGTTTTCTGTCCCTAGAAAAAATGTTTTTTTTAAGCACAATTTAGCACAATGAGAATTACCTCACTGTCCTTCCAGGTCCCTGGAAACAAGGACTTTGACAGTGAAAGAAACTGACACACTCTCCCTACCTACAGTTTTCTGTCCCTAGAAAAAATGTTTTTTTTAAGCACAATTTAGCACAAGGAGAATTACCTCACTGTCCTTCCAGGTCCCTGGAAACAAGGACTTTGACAGTGAAATAAACTGACACACTCTCCCTACCTACAGTTTTCTGTCCCTAGAAAAAATGTTTTTTTTTAAGCACAATTTAGCACAAGGAGAATTACCTCACTGTCCTTCCAGGTCCCTGGAAACAAGGACTTTGACAGTGAAATAAACTGACACACTCTCCCTACCTACAGTTTTCTGTCCCTAGAAAAATGTTTTTTTTAAGCACAATTTAGCACAAGGAGAATTACCTCACTGTCCTTCCAGGTCCCTGGAAACAAGGACTTTGGCAGTGAAAGAAACTGACACACTCTCCCTACCTACAGTTTTCTGTCCCTAGAAAAAATGTTTTTTTTAAGCACAATTTAGCACAAGGAGAATTACCTCACTGTCCTTCCAGGTCCCTGGAAACAAGGACTTTGACAGTGAAAGAAACTGACACACTCTCCCTACCTACAGTTTTCTGTCCCTAGAAAAAATGTTTTTTTTAAGCACAATTTAGCACAAGGAGAATTACCTCACTGTCCTTCCAGGTCCCTGGAAACAAGGACTTTGGCAGTGAAAGAAACTGACACACTCTCCCTACCTACAGTTTTCTGTCCCTAGAAAAAATGTTTTTTTTAAGCACAATTTAGCACAAGGAGAATTACCTCACTGTCCTTCCAGGTCCCTGGAAACAAGGACTTTGACAGTGAAAGAAACTGACACACTCTCCCTACCTACAGTTTTCTGTCCCTAGAAAAAATGTTTTTTTTTAAGCACAATTTAGCACAAGGAGAATTACCTCACTGTCCTTCCAGGTCCCTGGAAACAAGGACTTTGACAGTGAAAGAAACTGACACACTCTCCCTACCTACAGTTTTCTGTCCCTAGAAAAAATGTTTTTTTTAAGCACAATATAGCACAAGGAGAATTCACTCACTGTCCTTCCAGGTCCCTGGAAACAAGGACTTTGACAGTGAAAGAAACTGACACACTCTCCCTACCTACAGTTTTCTGTCCCTAGAAAAAATGTTTTTTTTAAGCACAATTTAGCACAAGGAGAATTACCTCACTGTCCTTCCAGGTCCCTGGAAACAAGGACTTTGACAGTGAAAGAAACTGACACACTCTCCCTACCTACAGTTTTCTGTCCCTAGAAAAAATGTTTTTTTTAAGCACAATTTAGCACAAGGAGAATTACCTCACTGTCCTTCCAGGTCCCTGGAAACAAGGACTTTGACAGTGAAAGAAACTGACACACTCTCCCTACCTACAGTTTTCTGTCCCTAGAAAAAATGTTTTTTTTTAAGCACAATTTAGCACAAGGAGAATTACCTCACTGTCCTTCCAGGTCCCTGGAAACAAGGACTTTGACAGTGAAATAAACTGACACACTCTCCCTACCTACAGTTTTCTGTCCCTAGAAAAAATGTTTTTTTTAAGCACAATTTAGCACAAGGAGAATTACCTCACTGTCCTTCCAGGTCCCTGGAAACAAGGACTTTGGCAGTGAAAGAAACTGACACACTCTCCCTACCTACAGTTTTCTGTCCCTAGAAAAAATGTTTTTTTTAAGCACAATTTAGCACAAGGAGAATTACCTCACTGTCCTTCCAGGTCCCTGGAAACAAGGACTTTGACAGTGAAAGAAACTGACACACTCTCCCTACCTACAGTTTTCTGTCCCTAGAAAAAATGTTTTTTTTAAGCACAATTTAGCACAAGGAGAATTACCTCACTGTCCTTCCAGGTCCCTGGAAACAAGGACTTTGGCAGTGAAAGAAACTGACACACTCTCCCTACCTACAGTTTTCTGTCCCTAGAAAAAATGTTTTTTTTAAGCACAATTTAGCACAAGGAGAATTACCTCACTGTCCTTCCAGGTCCCTGGAAACAAGGACTTTGGCAGTGAAAGAAACTGACACACTCTCCCTACCTACAGTTTTCTGTCCCTAGAAAAAATGTTTTTTTTAAGCACAATTTAGCACAAGGAGAATTACCTCACTGTCCTTCCAGGTCCCTGGAAACAAGGACTTTGACAGTGAAAGAAACTGACACACTCTCCCTACCTACAGTTTTCTGTCCCTAGAAAAAATGTTTTTTTTAAGCACAATTTAGCACAAGGAGAATTACCTCACTGTCCTTCCAGGTCCCTGGAAACAAGGACTTTGACAGTGAAAGAAACTGACACACTCTCCCTACCTACAGTTTTCTGTCCCTAGAAAAAATGTTTTTTTTTAAGCACAATTTAGCACAAGGAGAATTACCTCACTGTCCTTCCAGGTCCCTGGAAACAAGGACTTTGACAGTGAAATAAACTGACACACTCTCCCTACCTACAGTTTTCTGTCCCCTGAAAAAATGTTTTTTTTTAAGCACAATTTAGCACAAGGAGAATTACCTCACTGTCCTTCCAGGTCCCTGGAAACAAGGACTTTGACAGTGAAATAAACTGACACACTCTCCCTACCTACAGTTTTCTGCCCCTAGAAAAAATGTTTTTTTTAAGCACAATTTAGCACAAGGAGAATTACCTCACTGTCCTTCCAGGTCCCTGGAAACAAGGACTTTGGCAGTGAAAGAAACTGACACACTCTCCCTACCTACAGTTTTCTGTCCCTAGAAAAAATGTTTTTTTTAAGCACAATTTAGCACAAGGAGAATTACCTCACTGTCCTTCCAGGTCCCTGGAAACAAGGACTTTGGCAGTGAAAGAAACTGACACACTCTCCCTACCTACAGTTTTCTGTCCCTAGAAAAAATGTTTTTTTTTAAGCACAATTTAGCACAAGGAGAATTACCTCACTGTCCTTCCAGGTCCCTGGAAACAAGGACTTTGACAGTGAAATAAACTGACACACTCTCCCTACCTACAGTTTTCTGTCCCTAGAAAAAATGTTTTTTTTTAAGCACAATTTAGCACAAGGAGAATTACCTCACTGTCCTTCCAGGTCCCTGGAAACAAGGACTTTGACAGTGAAATAAACTGACACACTCTCCCTACCTACAGTTTTCTGTCCCTAGAAAAATGTTTTTTTTAAGCACAATTTAGCACAAGGAGAATTACCTCACTGTCCTTCCAGGTCCCTGGAAACAAGGACTTTGGCAGTGAAAGAAACTGACACACTCTCCCTACCTACAGTTTTCTGTCCCTAGAAAAAATGTTTTTTTTAAGCACAATTTAGCACAAGGAGAATTACCTCACTGTCCTTCCAGGTCCCTGGAAACAAGGACTTTGACAGTGAAAGAAACTGACACACTCTCCCTACCTACAGTTTTCTGTCCCTAGAAAAAATGTTTTTTTTAAGCACAATTTAGCACAAGGAGAATTACCTCACTGTCCTTCCAGGTCCCTGGAAACAAGGACTTTGGCAGTGAAAGAAACTGACACACTCTCCCTACCTACAGTTTTCTGTCCCTAGAAAAAATGTTTTTTTTAAGCACAATTTAGCACAAGGAGAATTACCTCACTGTCCTTCCAGGTCCCTGGAAACAAGGACTTTGACAGTGAAAGAAACTGACACACTCTCCCTACCTACAGTTTTCTGTCCCTAGAAAAAATGTTTTTTTTTAAGCACAATTTAGCACAAGGAGAATTACCTCACTGTCCTTCCAGGTCCCTGGAAACAAGGACTTTGACAGTGAAAGAAACTGACACACTCTCCCTACCTACAGTTTTCTGTCCCTAGAAAAAATGTTTTTTTTAAGCACAATATAGCACAAGGAGAATTCACTCACTGTCCTTCCAGGTCCCTGGAAACAAGGACTTTGACAGTGAAAGAAACTGACACACTCTCCCTACCTACAGTTTTCTGTCCCTAGAAAAAATGTTTTTTTTAAGCACAATTTAGCACAAGGAGAATTACCTCACTGTCCTTCCAGGTCCCTGGAAACAAGGACTTTGACAGTGAAAGAAACTGACACACTCTCCCTACCTACAGTTTTCTGTCCCTAGAAAAAATGTTTTTTTTAAGCACAATTTAGCACAAGGAGAATTACCTCACTGTCCTTCCAGGTCCCTGGAAACAAGGACTTTGACAGTGAAAGAAACTGACACACTCTCCCTACCTACAGTTTTCTGTCCCTAGAAAAAATGTTTTTTTTTAAGCACAATTTAGCACAAGGAGAATTACCTCACTGTCCTTCCAGGTCCCTGGAAACAAGGACTTTGACAGTGAAATAAACTGACACACTCTCCCTACCTACAGTTTTCTGTCCCTAGAAAAAATGTTTTTTTTAAGCACAATTTAGCACAAGGAGAATTACCTCACTGTCCTTCCAGGTCCCTGGAAACAAGGACTTTGGCAGTGAAAGAAACTGACACACTCTCCCTACCTACAGTTTTCTGTCCCTAGAAAAAATTTTTTTTTTAAGCACAATTTAGCACAAGGAGAATTACCTCACTGTCCTTCCAGGTCCCTGGAAACAAGGACTTTGACAGTGAAAGAAACTGACACACTCTCCCTACCTACAGTTTTCTGTCCCTAGAAAAAATGTTTTTTTTAAGCACAATTTAGCACAAGGAGAATTACCTCACTGTCCTTCCAGGTCCCTGGAAACAAGGACTTTGGCAGTGAAAGAAACTGACACACTCTCCCTACCTACAGTTTTCTGTCCCTAGAAAAAATGTTTTTTTTAAGCACAATTTAGCACAAGGAGAATTACCTCACTGTCCTTCCAGGTCCCTGGAAACAAGGACTTTGGCAGTGAAAGAAACTGACACACTCTCCCTACCTACAGTTTTCTGTCCCTAGAAAAAATGTTTTTTTTAAGCACAATTTAGCACAAGGAGAATTACCTCACTGTCCTTCCAGGTCCCTGGAAACAAGGACTTTGACAGTGAAAGAAACTGACACACTCTCCCTACCTACAGTTTTCTGTCCCTAGAAAAAATGTGTTTTTTAAGCACAATTTAGCACAAGGAGAATTACCTCACTGTCCTTCCAGGTCCCTGGAAACAAGGACTTTGACAGTGAAAGAAACTGACACACTCTCCCTACCTACAGTTTTCTGTCCCTAGAAAAAATGTTTTTTTTTAAGCACAATTTAGCACAAGGAGAATTACCTCACTGTCCTTCCAGGTCCCTGGAAACAAGGACTTTGACAGTGAAATAAACTGACACACTCTCCCTACCTACAGTTTTCTGTCCCCTGAAAAAATGTTTTTTTTTAAGCACAATTTAGCACAAGGAGAATTACCTCACTGTCCTTCCAGGTCCCTGGAAACAAGGACTTTGACAGTGAAATAAACTGACACACTCTCCCTACCTACAGTTTTCTGCCCCTAGAAAAAATGTTTTTTTTAAGCACAATTTAGCACAAGGAGAATTACCTCACTGTCCTTCCAGGTCCCTGGAAACAAGGACTTTGGCAGTGAAAGAAACTGACACACTCTCCCTACCTACAGTTTTCTGTCCCTAGAAAAAATGTTTTTTTTAAGCACAATTTAGCACAAGGAGAATTACCTCACTGTCCTTCCAGGTCCCTGGAAACAAGGACTTTGACAGTGAAAGAAACTGACACACTCTCCCTACCTACAGTTTTCTGTCCCTAGAAAAAATGTTTTTTTTAAGCACAATTTAGCACAAGGAGAATTACCTCACTGTCCTTCCAGGTCCCTGGAAACAAGGACTTTGGCAGTGAAAGAAACTGACACACTCTCCCTACCTACAGTTTTCTGTCCCTAGAAAAAATGTTTTTTTTAAGCACAATTTAGCACAAGGAGAATTACCTCACTGTCCTTCCAGGTCCCTGGAAACAAGGACTTTGACAGTGAAAGAAACTGACACACTCTCCCTACCTACAGTTTTCTGTCCCTAGAAAAAATGTTTTTTTTTAAGCACAATTTAGCACAAGGAGAATTACCTCACTGTCCTTCCAGGTCCCTGGAAACAAGGACTTTGACAGTGAAAGAAACTGACACACTCTCCCTACCTACAGTTTTCTGTCCCTAGAAAAAATGTTTTTTTTAAGCACAATATAGCACAAGGAGAATTCACTCACTGTCCTTCCAGGTCCCTGGAAACAAGGACTTTGACAGTGAAAGAAACTGACACACTCTCCCTACCTACAGTTTTCTGTCCCTAGAAAAAATGTTTTTTTTAAGCACAATTTAGCACAAGGAGAATTACCTCACTGTCCTTCCAGGTCCCTGGAAACAAGGACTTTGGCAGTGAAAGAAACTGACACACTCTCCCTACCTACAGTTTTCTGTCCCTAGAAAAAATGTTTTTTTTAAGCACAATTTAGCACAAGGAGAATTACCTCACTGTCCTTCCAGGTCCCTGGAAACAAGGACTTTGACAGTGAAAGAAACTGACACACTCTCCCTACCTACAGTTTTCTGTCCCTAGAAAAAATGTTTTTTTTAAGCACAATTTAGCACAAGGAGAATTACCTCACTGTCCTTCCAGGTCCCTGGAAACAAGGACTTTGACAGTGAAAGAAACTGACACACTCTCCCTACCTACAGTTTTCTGTCCCTAGAAAAAATGTTTTTTTTTAAGCACAATTTAGCACAAGGAGAATTACCTCACTGTCCTTCCAGGTCCCTGGAAACAAGGACTTTGACAGTGAAATAAACTGACACACTCTCCCTACCTACAGTTTTCTGTCCCTAGAAAAAATGTTTTTTTTAAGCACAATTTAGCACAAGGAGAATTACCTCACTGTCCTTCCAGGTCCCTGGAAACAAGGACTTTGGCAGTGAAAGAAACTGACACACTCTCCCTACCTACAGTTTTCTGTCCCTAGAAAAAATGTTTTTTTTAAGCACAATTTAGCACAAGGAGAATTACCTCACTGTCCTTCCAGGTCCCTGGAAACAAGGACTTTGACAGTGAAAGAAACTGACACACTCTCCCTACCTACAGTTTTCTGTCCCTAGAAAAAATGTTTTTTTTAAGCACAATTTAGCACAAGGAGAATTACCTCACTGTCCTTCCAGGTCCCTGGAAACAAGGACTTTGACAGTGAAAGAAACTGACACACTCTCCCTACCTACAGTTTTCTGTCCCTAGAAAAAATGTTTTTTTTAAGCACAATTTAGCACAAGGAGAATTACCTCACTGTCTTTCCAGGTCCCTGGAAACAAGGACTTTGACAGTGAAAGAAACTGACACACTCTCCCTACCTACAGTTTTCTGTCCCTAGAAAAAATGTTTTTTTTAAGCACAATTTAGCACAAGGAGAATTACCTCACTGTCCTTCCAGGTCCCTGGAAACAAGGACTTTGACAGTGAAAGAAACTGACACACTCTCCCTACCTACAGTTTTCTGTCCCTAGAAAAAATGTTTTTTTTAAGCACAATTTAGCACAAGGAGAATTACCTCACTGTCCTTCCAGGTCCCTGGAAACAAGGACTTTGACAGTGAAAGAAACTGACACACTCTCCCTACCTACAGTTTTCTGTCCCTAGAAAAAATGTTTTTTTTTAAGCACAATTTAGCACAAGGAGAATTACCTCACTGTCCTTCCAGGTCCCTGGAAACAAGGACTTTGACAGTGAAAGAAACTGACACACTCTCCCTACCTACAGTTTTCTGTCCCTAGAAAAAATGTTTTTTTTAAGCACAATTTAGCACAAGGAGAATTACCTCACTGTCCTTCCAGGTCCCTGGAAACAAGGACTTTGACAGTGAAAGAAACTGACACACTCTCCCTACCTACAGTTTTCTGTCCCTAGAAAAAATGTTTTTTTAAGCACAATTTAGCACAAGGAGAATTACCTCACTGTCCTTCCAGGTCCCTGGAAACAATGACTTTGACAGTGAAAGAAACTGACACACTCTCCCTACCTACAGTTTTCTGTCCCTAGAAAAAATGTTTTTTTAAGCACAATTTAGCACAAGGAGAATTACCTCACTGTCCTTCCAGGTCCCTGGAAACAAGGACTTTGACAGTGAAAGAAACTGACACACTCTCCCTACCTACAGTTTTCTGTCCCTAGAAAAAATGTTTTTTTTAAGCACAATTTAGCACAAGGAGAATTACCTCACTGTCCTTCCAGGTCCCTGGAAACAAGGACTTTGACAGTGAAAGAAACTGACACACTCTCCCTACCTACAGTTTTCTGTCCCTAGAAAAAATGTTTTTTTTTAAGCACAATTTAGCACAAGGAGAATTACCTCACTGTCCTTCCAGGTCCCTGGAAACAAGGACTTTGACAGTGAAAGAAACTGACACACTCTCCCTACCTACAGTTTTCTGTCCCTAGAAAAAATGTTTTTTTTAAGCACAATTTAGCACAAGGAGAATTACCTCACTGTCCTTCCAGGTCCCTGGAAACAAGGACTTTGACAGTGAAAGAAACTGACACACTCTCCCTACCTACAGTTTTCTGTCCCTAGAAAAAATGTTTTTTTTAAGCACAATTTAGCACAAGGAGAATTACCTCACTGTCCTTCCAGGTCCCTGGAAACAAGGACTTTGACAGTGAAAGAAACTGACACACTCTCCCTACCTACAGTTTTCTGTCCCTAGAAAAAATGTTTTTTTTAAGCACAATATAGCACAAGGAGAATTCACTCACTGTCCTTCCAGGTCCCTGGAAACAAGCACTTTGACAGTGAAAGAAACTGACACACTCTCCCTACCTACAGTTTTCTGTCCCTAGAAAAAATGTTTTTTTTAAGCACAATATAGCACAAGCACAAAACACACTGACACTCTCCCTACCTATCCTTCTCTTTCCCTAAACTAAAGGAATCCAGGTTAAGCAAGAAAGAAATAAAAGTCACTGTCCTTGCCTATGCTGCTCTATCCCTGCTCCGGAACACACTACACTAGGCCGCCGTGCTGGCGGCCTTTTATAGTGTGGGGCGTGTACTAAACCCCCTCAGCAATAATTGGCCACAGGCATCCTGCCTGTGGCCAATCATTGCTCTCCTCGCTGCCGGCGCTGTGATTGGCCAAGCATGCGGGGTCACAGTGCATGCTTGGCCAATCACAGCGCCTGGATGACACTGCGATGGCGTAGTGCATTGTGGGCCGTTCGCGTCACTCGAATTTGGCGCGAACGGCCCAAATCGTTCGATCTTCGTCGAACGATCGAACAGCCGATGTTCGAGTCGAACGTATGTTCGACTCGAACACGAAGCTCATCCCTATCCCTGATGTATTGTGGATCATCCCTGATGTACTGTGGATCATCACTGATGTACCGTGGATCATCACTGATGTACTATGAGCCATCACGGGTGTACTATGGATCATCACTGATGTACTATGGACCATCCCTGATGTACTATGGACCATCCCTGATGAACTGAGGATCATCACTGATGTACTATAAATCATCACTGATGTACTATGGACCATCACTGATGTACTATGGACCATCACTGATGTACTGAGGATCATCACTAATGTACTATGGATCATCACTGATGTACCGTGGATCATTACTGATGTACTGTGGATCATCACTGATTTACTGTGGATCATTACTGAAGTACTATGGGCCATCACTGGTGTACTATGGATCATCACTTGTGTACTATGAATCATCACTGGTGTACTATGGATCATCACTGATGTACTGTGGACCATCCCTGATGTATTGTGGATCATCACTGATGTACTGTGGATCATCACTGATGTACTGTGGATCATCACTGATGTACTGTGGATCATCACTGATGTGCTGTGGATCATCACTGATGTGCTATGGATCATCACTGGATGTACTATGGATCATCACTGATGTACTATGGATCATCACTGATGTGCTATGGATCATCACTGATGTACTATGAGCCATCACTGGTGTACTATGGATGATCACTGGTGTACTATGGGCCATCACTGGTGTACTATGGGCCATCACTGGTGTACTATGGATCATCACTGGTGTACTATGGACCATCACTGATGGACTGTGGACCATCACTGATGTACTGTGGTTCATCACTGATGTACTGTGGATCATCCCTGGTGTACTATGGATCATCACTGGTGTACTATGGATTATCACTGGTGTACTATGGATCATCACTGATGTACTATGGGCCATCACTGATATACTATGGACCATCCCTGATGTACTATGGACCATCCCTAATGTACTATGGACCATCCTTGATGTACTATAGATCATCACTGATGTACTGTGGATCATCACTGATGTACTATGGATCATCCCTGGTGTACTATGGATCATCACTGGTGTTCTATGGATTATCACTGGTGTACTATGGATCATCACTGATGTACTGTGGATCATCACTGATGTACTATAGTTCATTACTGATGTTCTATGGGCCATCACTGGTGTACTATGGGCCATCACTGGTGTACTATGGGCCATCACTGGTGTACTATGGGCCATCACTGGTGTACTATGGGCCATCACTGGTGTACTATGGACCATCACTGATGTACTATGAGCCATCACTGATGTACTGTGGACCATCCCTGATGTACTGTGGATCATCACTGATGTACCGTGGATCATCACTGATGTACTATGAGCCATCACGGGTGTACTATGGATAATCACTGATGTACTATGGACCATCCCTGATGTATTATGGACCATCCCTGATGTACTGAGGATAATCACTGATGTACTATAGATCATCACTGATGTACTATGGACCATCACTGATGTACTGAGTATCATCACTAATGTACTATGGATCATCACTGATGTACCGTGGATCATCACTGATGTACCGTGGATCATCACTGATGTACTGTAGATCATCACTGATGTACTGTGGATCATCACTGAAGTACTATGAGCCATCACTGGTGTACTATGGATCATCACTGGTGTACTATGAATCATCACTGGTGTACTATGGATCATCACTGATGTACTGTGGACCATCCCTGATGTATTGTGGATCATCACTGATGTACTGTGGATCATCACTGATGTACTGTGGATCATCACTGATGTACTGTGGATCATCACTGATGTGCTATGGATCATCACTGATGTGCTATGGATCATCACTGATGTACTATGGATCATCACTGATGTACTATGGATCATCACTGATGTGCTATGGATCATCACTGATGTACTATGGACCATCACTGATGTACTATGGATCATCACTGGTGTACTATGGGCCATCACTGGTGTACTATGGACCATCCCTGATGTTCTGTGGATCATCACTGGTGTACTGTGGACCATCCCTGATGTACTGTGGACCATCACTGATGTACTGTGGACCATCACTGATGTACTGTGGATCATCACTGATGTTCTATGGACCATCACTGATGTACTATGGATCATCACTGATGTACTGTAGATCATCACTGATGTACTGTGGATCATCACTGATGTACTGTGGATCATCACTGATGTACTATAGATCATCACTGATGTACTATGGACCATCACTGGTGTACTATGGGCCATCACTGGTGTACTATGGGCCGTCACTGGTGTACTATGGGCCATCACTGGTGTACTATGGATCATCACTGGTGTACTATGGACCATCACTGATGGACTATGGACCATCACTGATGTACTGTGGATCATCACTGATGTACTGTGGATCATCCCTGGTTTACTATGGATCATCACTGGTGTACTATGGATTATCACTGGTGTACTATAAATCATCACTGGTGTACTATGGATCATCACTGGTGTACTATGGATCATCATTGATGTACTGTGGACCATCCCTGATGTACTGTGGACCATCCCTGATGTACTGTGGATCATCACTGATGTACTGTGGATCAGCACTGATGTACCGAGGATCATCACTGATGTACCGTGGATCATCACTGATGTACCGTGGATCATCACTGATGTACTATGGGCCATCACAGATGTACTATGGGCCATCACAGGTGTACTATAGATCATCCCTCGTGTACTATGGACCATCACTGATGTACTATGGACCATCACTGATGTACTATGGATCATCACTGGTGTACTATGGGCCATCTCTGGTGTACTATGGACCATCCCTGATGTACTGTGGATCATCACTGGTGTACTGTGGATCATCACTGATGTACTATGGACCATCCCTTATGTACTATGGACCATCCCTGATGTACTGTGGATCATCACTGATGTACTGTGGATCATCCCTGGTGTACTATGGATCATCCCTGGTGTACTATGGATCATCACTGGTGTACTATGAATCATCACTGGTGTACTATGGATCATCACTGATGTACTGTGGACCATCCCTGATGCACTATGGATCATCACTGATGTACTATGTACCATCCCTGATGTACTGTGGATCATCACTGATGTACTGTGGATTATCACTGATGTACTGTGGGCCATCACTGATATACTGTGGATCATCACTGATGTACTGTGGATTATCACTGATGTACTGTGGACCATCACTGATGTACTGTGGATCATCACTGATGTACTATGGATCATCACTGATGTACTATGGATCATCACTGATGTACTATGGACCATCACTGGTGTACTATGGATCATCACTGGTGTACTATGGTTCATCACTGATGTACTATGGACGATCCCTGATGTACTATGGACCATCCCTGATGTACTGTGGATCATCACTGATGTACTGTGGATCATCACTGGTGTACTATAGATCATCACTGATGTACTATGGGCCATCACTGGTGTACTATGGGCCATCACTGGTGTACTATGGCCATCACTAGTGTACAATGGACCATCACTGATGTACTATGAGCCATCACTGATGTACTGTGGACCATCCCTGATGTACTGTGGATCATCACTGATGTACCGTGGATCATCACTGATGTACTATGAGCCATCACGGGTGTACTATGGATCATCACTGATGTACTATGGACCATCCCTGATGTACTATGGACCATCCCTGATGTACTGAGGATCATCACTGATGTACTATAGATCATCACTGATGTACTATGGAACATCACTGATGTACTGAGGATCATCAATAATGTACTATGGATCATCACTGATGTACTGTGGATCATCACTGATGTACTGTGGATCATCACTGATGTACTGTGGATCATCACTGAAGTACTATGGGCCATCACTGGTGTACTATGGATCATCACTGGTGTACTATGAATCATCACTGGTGTACTATGGATCATCACTGATGTACTGTGGACCATCCCTGATGTATTGTGTATCATCACTGATGTACTGTGGATCATCACTGATGTATTGTGTATCATCACTGATGTACTGTGGATCATCACTGATGTACTGTGGATCATCACTGATGTACTGTGGATCATCACTGATGTACTGTGGATCATCACTGATGTGCTATGGATCATCACTAATGTGCTATGGATCATCACTGATGTGCTATGGATCATCACTGATGTACTATGAGCCATCACTGGTGTACTATGGATCATCACTGGTGTACTATGGATCATCACTGGTGTAATATGGACCATCACTGATGTACTATGGATCATCACTGGTGTACTATGGGCCATCACTGGTGTACTATGGACCATCCCTGATGTACTGTGGATCATCACTGGTGTACTGTGGACCATCCCTGATGTACTGTGGACCATCACTGATGTACTGTGGACCATCACTGATGTACTGTGGATCATCACCGATGTTCTATGGACCATCACTGATGTACTATTGATCATCACTGATGTACTGTAGATCATCACTGATGTACTGTGGATCATCACTGATGTACTGTGGATCATCACTGATGTACTATAGATCATCACTGATGTACTATGGGCCATCACTGGTGTACTATGGGCCATCACTGGTGTACTATGGGCCATCACTGGTGTACTATGGGCCATCACTGGTGTACTATGGATCATCACTGGTGTACTATGGACCATCACTGATGGACTATGGACCATCACTAATGTACTGTGGATCATCACTGATGTACTATAGTTCATCACTGATGTTCTATGGGCCATCACTGGTGTACTATGGACCATCACTGATGTACTATGGATCATCACTGGTGTACTATGGGCCATCACTGGTGTACTATGGACCATCCCTGATGTACTGTGGATCATCACTGGTGTACTGTGGACCATCCCTGATGTACTGTGGACCATCACTGATGTACTGTGGACCATCACTGATGTACTGTGGATCATCACTGATGTACTATGGATCATCCCTGGTGTACTATGGATCATCACTGGTGTACTATGGATCATCACTGGTGTACTATGGATCATCACTGATGTACTGTGGATCATCACTGATGTACCATAGTTCATCACTGATGTTCTATGGGCCATCACTGGTGTACTATGGGCCATCACTGGTGTACTATGGGCCATCACTGGTGTACTATGGGCCATCACTGGTGTACTATGGACCATCACTGATGTACTATGAGCCATCACTGATGTACTGTGGACCATCCCTGATGTACTGTGGATCATCACTGATGTACCGTGGATCATCACTGATGTACTATGAGCCATCACGGGTGTACTATGGATCATCACTGATGTACTATGGACCATCCCTGATGTACTATGGACCATCCCTGATGTACTGAGGATAATCACTGATGTACTATAGATCATCACTGATGTACTATGGACCATCACTGATGTACTGAGTATCATCACTAATGTACTATGGATCATCACTGATGTACCGTGGATCATCACTGATGTACCGTGGATCATCACTGATGTACTGTGGATCATCACTGATGTACTGTGGATCATCACTGAAGTACTATGAGCCATCACTGGTGTACTATGGATCATCACTGGTGTACTATGAATCATCACTGGTGTACTATGGATCATCACTGATGTACTGTGGACCATCCCTGATGTATTGTGGATCATCACTGATGTACTGTGGATCATCACTGATGTACTGTGGATCATCACTGATGTACTGTGGATCATCACTGATGTGCTATGGATCATCACTGATGTGCTATGGATCATCACTGATGTACTATGGATCATCACTGATGTACTATGGATCATCACTGATGTGCTATGGATCATCACTGATGTACTATTAGCCATCACTAGTGTACTATGGATCATCACTGGTGTACTATGGGCCATCACTGGTGTACTATGGATCATCACTGGTGTACTATGGACCATCACTGATGTACTATGGATCATCACTGGTGTACTATGGGCCATCACTGGTGTACTATGGACCATCCCTGATGTACTGTGGATCATCACTGGTGTACTGTGGACCATCCCTGATGTACTGTGGACCATCACTGATGTACTGTGGACCATCACTGATGTACTGTGGATCATCACTGATGTTCTATGGACCATCACTGATGTACTATGGATCATCACTGATGTACTGTAGATCATCACTGATGTACTGTGGATCATCACTGATGTACTGTGGATCATCACTGATGTACTATAGATCATCACTGATGTACTATGGACCATCACTGGTGTACTATGGGCCATCACTGGTGTACTATGGGCCGTCACTGGTGTACTATGGGCCATCACTGGTGTACTATGGGCCATCACTGGTGTACTATGGATCATCACTGGTGTACTATGGACCATCACTGATGGACTATGGACCATCACTGATGTACTGTGGATCATCACTGATGTACTGTGGATCATCCCTGGTTTACTATGGATCATCACTGGTGTACTATGGATTATCACTGGTGTACTATAAATCATCACTGGTGTACTATGGATCATCACTGGTGTACTATGGATCATCATTGATGTACTGTGGACCATCCCTGATGTACTGTGGACCATCCCTGATGTACTGTGGATCATCACTGATGTACCGTGGATCAGCACTGATGTACCGAGGATCATCACTGATGTACCGTGGATCATCACTGATGTACCGTGGATCATCACTGATGTACCGTGGATCATCACTGATGTACTATGGGCCATCACAGATGTACTATGGGCCATCACAGGTGTACTATGGATCATCCCTGGTGTACTATGGACCATCACTGATGTACTATGGACCATCACTGATGTACTATGGATCATCACTGGTGTACTATGGGCCATCTCTGGTGTACTATGGACCATCCCTGATGTACTGTGGATCATCACTGGTGTACTGTGGATCATCCCTTATGTACTATGGACCATCCCTGATGTACTGTGGATCATCACTGATGTACTGTGGATCATCCCTGGTGTACTATGGATCATCCCTGGTATACTATGGATCATCACTGGTGTACTATGAATCATCACTGGTGTACTATGAGCCATGACTGATGTACTATGGATCATCACTGGTGTACTATGGATCATCACTGGTGTACGATGGATCATCACTGGTGTACTGTGGACCATCCCTGATGTACTGTGGATCATCACTGATGTACTATGAGCCATCACTGATGTATTATGGGCCATCACTGATGTACTGTGGATCATCACTGATGTACTATAGATCATCACTGATGTACTGTGGATAATCACTGATGCACTGTGGATCATCACTGATGTACTGAGGATCATCACTGGTGTACTATGGATCATCACTGATGTACTGTGGATCATCACTGATGTACTATAGATCATCACTGATGTACTGTGCACCATCACTGATGTACTGTGAATCATCACTGATGTACTGTGGATCATCACTGATGTACTGTGGATTATCACTAATGTACTGTGGACTAGTGATGAGCCGAACACCCCCGGGTTCGGTTCGCACCAGAACCCGCAAACGGACCGAAAGTTCGCACGAACATTAGAACCCTATTAAATACAATGGATGTGAACGTTCGGATTCTAAAGTGCTAATTATAACGACTATTATCCATGTTATTGTCCGAAACAGAGTTTGGGAACCCGGCTTCTGCACCAGGGGACATGTATCAATGCAAAAATAAGTTTTAAAAACGGACGTTTTCCGGGAGCAGTCATTTTAATGATGCATAAAGTGAAAAAAAAAAGTCAAATATTCCTTTAAATATTGTACCTGGGGGGTGTCTAAAGTATGCCTGTGAAGTGCCACGTGTTTCCCGTGTTTAGAACTGTCCCTGCACAAAATAACATTTCTAAAGGGAAAAAAGTCATTTAAAACTGCTTGCGGCTTTAATGCAATGTCTGGTCCCGGTAATATGGATGAAAATCTTTAGGAAAAATGGCATAGCTACCCCATCAACCCCCCCCCCTACTCCAGCCAATTACCAGCCCCTTTGGGTCTTGTATGGATATTAAGGGGAACCCCGCACACAAAATAAAAAAGGACCTATATACTCTAAACAGCCGTATACAGGCGGTGCATACAAGACAGGGACTGTAGGTTTGTTCTTATGTAGAATCTGTTTATAATTTTGAACAGCTGCATTGTTTAAGTGGAGCTCCATGGCAAATTCCTTTTATTTAGCTTTTTGTAAAACATAGGGAACGGTTATCACCCCTGTCACATTTTTTTTGCTGTCTGTGCCCCTGTTCAGAACATTTCACCTCACTTTGCGTCCCAATGACAACTGTTTTTGAAATGTGGTGTTTTTATTGAAAGAAGGATTGGTGATAAAGCATCAGTAGAGAGGAGACACCTTTCTCCCATATTAATTCTTACAGGAGAGAATTTTCCTTCCAAGGGGTAGATTTCCTCTCACTTCCTGTTGTCTTCTTCCGTTTGCAAGTAGTAGTAGTTTGTAAGTTGGATGTTTGAAAGTAGGGACCTTCCGTATATACTCTGCAGAAATTGGCCCCTTAGGTGTTGGTGTTGGCACAACACTGAAAGCACTCACAGTTATTCTTGGTGGGTGCTGGAACGCCCTGCTGTCAAGTCTAATATCAGGAATTGTAATAACATATAATTGTTGATCAGTGGTAGTAAAAATTGGGCCTTTGATGGTGGTGCTGGTGCCACAACACTGTAAGGCCTGACAGTTACTCTTGGTGGGCGCAGCAATGGTCCCTGCTGTGAATTATTAGATCAATAATTATAATTGCATGCCCCTGTTGAACAGGGGCTGAAAAATTGGGACTTTGGTGGTGGTGGTGGTGGTGATGGTGGTGCTGGTGCCACAACACTGTAAGGCCTGACAGTTACTCTTGGTGGGCGCAGCAATGGTCCCTGCTGTGAATTATTAGATCAATAATTATAATTGCATGCCCCTGTTGAACAGGGGCTGAAAAATTGGGACTTTGGTGGTGGTGATGGTGGTGCTGGTGCCACAACACTGTAAGGCCTGACAGTTACTCTTGGTGGGCGCAGCAATGGTCCCTGCTGTGAATTATTAGATCAATAATTATAATTGCATGCCCCTGTTGAACAGGGGCTGAAAAATTGGGCCTTTGGTGGTGGTGGTGGTGGTGATGGTGGTGCTGGTGCCACAACACTGTAAGGCCTGACAGTTACTCTTGGTGGGCGCAGCAATGGGCCCTGCTGTGAATTATTAGATCAATAATTATAATTGCATGCCCCTGTTGAACAGGGGCTGAAAAATTGGGCCTTAGGCACTGGTGGCACAACACTGCAACCCCTCACAGATACTGTACTTGGAGCACAGCAATGAGGCCTGTTGCAAAGTATTGCATCAAAAATTTTAATTACACGCCCCTGTTAAACAGGGGCTGAAAAATTGGGCCTTAGCCACTGGTGGCGTCACCCATAAACCAAAATGATCTTCCAAGCTATCATCGTTAATCGTATCATTGAGGAGGAGGAGGAGGATAGCCAGTCAACATAACAGCACAGGCACTCAGCATCAGCATCAGTCTTGAAGGGATGTGACATTTTAAAATCAATTAGTCTGTTATATCAGCATCTGGTGTGTGGTAGCTGGTGGTGATCCAAGACTGGTTCATCTTGATGAAAGTCAGTCGATCAACCGAGTCGGTGGACAGGCGCACCCTGTGATCCATGACAAATCCTCCAGCAGCACTGAATGTGCGTTCTGAAAGAACGCTGGATGCAGGACAGGCCAGTAGCTCAATTGCATACTGTGCATGCTCTGGACAGTGATCCATCCTCAAGACCCAGTAAGCCAGAGGATTTTCGGTGGGGAAGGTGTCCAAGTCTGACCTTGCCCCTAGGTATTCCTGGACCATGTATATCAGACGCTGGTGATGGTTGCTGGAACCGATCATACTTTGGGGCTGCGGACTAAAGAATTGTCTGAACGCATCGGTCAGACGGCCACCTTCCCCACCGCTTCTTCTTTGACTGCCCGAAGCCTCAGCAACTCGTTGTCCAGGACCAGGAGTTTGTAACCTCCCAGTCTCTGGGAACGCGTTGCACAGACCTTTCTGCAAGGCCTCCCGGAGTTGTCTCATCCTCTGCTCCCTCTGCGACGGTACGATAAGGTCCGCAACCTTACCCTTGTACCGTGGATCAAGGAGAGTGGCCAGCCAGTAATGGTCCCTCTCCTTGATCCGAAGAATACGAGGATCCTTCCGCAGACTTTGCAGGATCAGGGAGGCCATGCAGCGTAGGTTAGCTGAGGCATTCAGTCCGGAGTCCTCTGGGTCACTAAGGACGACATTATCCGCAGCCACCTCCTCCCAGCCACGTACAAGTCCACTGGTTTCTTGGGACTGTAAATCATCCCTAAAAGACTGCTGCTGATGATGCTGAGTGCCAGCCTCCACCTCCATGCTGACACAATCCTCCTCCTCCTCCTCCTCCTCTTCCTGTGCGATGGGTGGGACAGAAGGAACACTGTCTGGGTAAAGGGGGCCTTGAGAGGCAAGGAAGTCCTCCTCTTCCTGCCTCTGTTCTGCCTCAAGTGCCTTGTCCATTATTCCACGCAGCGTGTGCTCCAACAGGTGGACAAGAGGTACAGTGTCACTGATGCATGCACTGTCACTGCTCACCATCCTCGTGGCCTCCTCAAATGGTGCCAGGACAGTGCATGCATCCCTGATCATGCCCCACTGGCGTGGTGAAAAAAACCTGAGCTCCCCTGACCCTGTCCTGGTGCCGTAGTCGCACAGGTACTCATTGATGGCCCTCTGCTGCGTGTGCAGCCGCTGCAGCATGGCCAACGTTGAGTTCCACCTGGTGGGCATGTCACATATAAGGCGGTTCTTGGGCAGGTTCAACTCCTTTTGAAGCTCAGCCAGGCGAGCACTGGCATTATAAGATCTGCGGAAATGCACACAGACTTTCCTGGCCTGCCTCAGGACATCCTGTAAGCCCGGGTACCTGCCCAAGAACCGCTGCACCACCAGGTTAAGGACGTGAGCCATACAGGGCACATGGGTCAGTTGTCCCTGTCGGAGGGCGGAGAGGAGGTTGGTGCCATTGTCGCAAACCACCATTCCTGGCTTAAGCTGGCGTGGCATCAACCACCTCTCGGCCTGCCCCTGCAGAGCAGACAGGACCTCTGCCCCAGTGTGGCTCCTGTCCCCCAAACACACCAGCGCAAGCACGGCATGGCATCTTTTTGCCTGCGTACTTGCGTAGCCCCTTGAACGCCTACGGAGCACCGCTGGTTCCGAGGACAAACCACAGGAAGAGGCCATGGAGGAAGAAGAAGAGGAGGGGGTGGAGGAGAGAGGTGTGTCACAACCAGTAGTAGCATTTTGGAGGCGTGGCGGTGGAAAAACCTCCAACACTACTGCACCTTGTCCTGCATCCTTCCCAGCTGCCAAAAGAGTGACCCAATGGGCCGTGAAAGAAAGGTAACGTCCCTGTCAATGCCTGCTGGACCATGAGTCAGCGGTAATATGCACCTTACCGCTGACTGCCCTGTCCAGCGAGGCCAAGACATTGCCTTCCACATGCCTGTAGAGAGCCGGAATAGCCTTCCGTGCGAAAAAGTGTCGTTTGGGAACCTGCCACTGAGGAACCGCACATTGCACAAACTCACGGAAGGGGGCCGAGTCTACCAACTGAAAAGGCAGCAGTTGAAGCGCTAGCAATTTAGCCAAGCTAGCATTCAACCGCTGGGCATGTGGATGGCTGGGATTGAACTTCTTTCGACGGTCCAGCAGCTGGGGCAGGGAAATTTGCCTGCTAGAATCGGACGTTGGTGTACTGCTAGCAGAGTGCCCGCAAGTACTTGCCTGTGACACACCTAATTCTACACCTTCATTCCTCTCAGAGCAGGTTTCAGAGAGGAGTGAAGGTATAGTGGGGTTGGAGATCCCAGCTGATGCGGTGCAAGAAGAGGTCAGCTTTGTTCTTTGGTGTGGGTCTTTAAGGTAGGCTTGCCAACGAGCTGCATGGCAGGTCAACATATGTCTGATCAAGCATGTGGTGCCCAAGCGGCTGATGTTTTGGCCACGCGATATACGCTTGAGACATATGTTGCAAACAGCAGCTGTGCGATCTGATGCACTCGCCTCAAAAAAGGCCCACACCAAAGAACTTTTTGAATGACGGGCAGAGGCAGCGCCCTGCACAGGCGGAGCTCTGCGGTGTGATTCCGTCGGTGTGCTGCCCATACGCTGGCCACTCAAGGGCATCCTGCCTCGTTGGAGATGTGCCTCCTCCAAATCCTCCTCCTCCTCCTCTCTCCTATTAGGCACCCACGTGGAGTCAGTGACCTCATCATCCCCTCCCTCCTCATCAATGGAGCCAATCTGGCAGTATGCTGCAGCTGCTGGAACATGACTGCCAGATTGGTGTCCTTCTTGAGCATCCCCTCTCTCTGCTCTCACGCTGCTGCCTTCCTCTAGCTGGGTATCATCATCAGATCCTTCCAAATGCTGGGCATCCTCCTGGAGCATGTACCCAACACTGTGCTCAAACAGTTCGGGGGACTCCTCAGGAGGAGGGCATGGTGGGTCTAGGGAAGGATTGACTAATGAAGATAATGATACCAGAGAAGAGGACGCTTTGGCAGCTGCTTTGCCAGTACCCTGAGCCTGGGTGAGAGAGGATGAGGAGGATGAGGTGGGCTTGGTCATCCACTCTACCAAGTCTTCTGCATGATGTGGCTCAACATGTCCAGCTGCCGAAAACAAGGACAAGCGTGTCCCATGGCCATGTGCTGATGACAATGCACCGCGTACACGACCAGCACTGTTGCCCCCAGACACAGAGCCTGCTTGCCCTCTTTTTTTGCCTCCTGACTGTCTGCCTCTCCTTGGTTGCCTTCCAGACATTTTAATGGATGGCCTGCAGGGAGATGGGAAAAACAGCAATAAGGGCTACCTTCAGGTGTATATTGTGCAGGAGGCTTAGCAACAATGACACTGACACTGTCCCCTGCCTATCCTTCTCTGTCCCTAAACACAAGGATTGAAAATATGGTTCAGCAAAAAAGTTTTAGAACAGAATAGCACACTGACACTTTCCCTCACTGTCCTACTCTGTCCCTCCCTACAAACAAGATTTAGCACAGAATAGCACACTGATAATTTCTACGAGTGTCCTTCTCTGTCCCTAAACTGAAGGATTGAAAATCTGGAACAGCAAAATTGGTTTAGAACAGAATAGCACACTGTCAGTTTCACTCACTGTACCTCTCTGTCCCTCAACTCAAGGATTGAAAATATGGAACAGCAAAATTGGTTTAGAACAGAATAGCACACTGTCAGTTTCACTCACTGTACCTCTCTGTCCCTCAACTCAAGGATTGAAAATATGGAACAGCAAAATTGGTTTAGAACAGAATAGCACACTGTCAGTTTCACTCACTGTACCTCTCTGTCCCTCAACTCAAGGATTGAAAATATAGTTCAGCAAAATAGTTTTAGAACAGAATAGCACACTGACACTTTCCCTCACTGTACCTCTCTGTCCCTAAACTCAAGGATTGAAAATATGGTTCAGCAAAATATTTTTAGAACAGAATAGCACACTGACACTTTCCCTCACTGTACCTCTCTGTCCCTACAAACAAGGATTAGCACAGAATAGCACACTGTCACTGACACTCTCCCTACCTATCCTTATTTGTCCCTAAACACAAGGAATCCAGGAATAGTAAAGGAAAAATAATGACACTGTCCCTGCCTATGCTTCTCTTTCCCTGCTCCGGAACACACTACACAAGGCCGCCGCGCTGGCGGCCTTTTATAGTGTGGGGCGTGTACTAAACCCCATCAGCAATAATTGGCCACAGGCATCCTGCCTGTGGCCAATCATTGCTCTCCTCGCTGCTTGCGCTGTGATTGGCCAAGCATGTGGGGTCACAGTGCATGCTTGGCCAATCACAGCGCCTGGATGACACTGCGATGGCGTAGTGCATTGTGGGCCGTTCGCGTCACTCGAATTTGGCGCGAACGGCCCAAATCGTTCGATCTTCGTCGAACGATCGAACAGCCGATGTTCGAGTCGAACGTATGTTCGACTCGAACACGAAGCTCATCCCTAATCATCACTGATGTACTATGGACCATCACTGGTGTACTATGGATCATCACTGGTGTACTATGGACCATCCCTGATGTACTGTGGATCATCACTGATGTACTGTGGATCATCACTGATGTACTATAGTTCATCACTGATGTACTATGGGCCATCACTGGTGTACTATGGATCATCACTGGTGTACTATGGATCATCACTGATGTACTAAGGACCATCCCTGATGTACTATGGACCATACCTGATGTACTGTGGATCATCACTGGTGTACTATAGATCATCACTGATGTACTATGGATCATCACTGGTGTACTATGGGCCATCACTGGTGTACTATGGGCCATCACTGGTGTACTATGGATCATCACTGATGTACTATGGACCATCCCTGATGTACTACGGACCATCCCTGATGTACTATGGACCATCCCTGATGTACTATGGACCATCCCTGATGTACTATAGATCATCACTGATGTACTGTGGATCATCACTGATGTACTATGGATCATCCCTGGTGTACTATGGATCATCACTGGTGTACTATGGATCATCACTAGTGTACTATGGATCATCACTGATGTACTATGGGCCATCACTGATGTACTATGGATCATCACTGGTGTACTATGGATCATCACTGGTGTACTATGGATCATCACTGATGTACTATGGGCCATCACTGGTGTACTCTGGGCCATCACTGGTGTACTATGGACCATCACTGATGTACTATGAGCCATCACTGATGTACTATGGGCCATCCCTGGTGTACTATGGATCATCACTGATGTACTATGGATCATCACTGATGTACTATGAGACATCACTGGTGTACTATGGGCCATCACTGGTGTACTATGGATCATCACTGGTGTACTATGGGCGATCACTGGTGTACTATGGGCCATCACTGGTTTACTATGGGCCATCACTGGTGTACTATGGATCATCACTGGTGTACTATGGACCATCACTGATGCACTGTGGACCATCACTGATGTACTGTGGATCATCCCTGGTGTACTATGGATCATCACTGGTGTATTATGGATCATCACTGATGTACTATGGGCCATCACTGATGTACTATGGGCCATCACTGATGTACTATGGGCCATCACTGATATACTGTGGACCATCCCTGATGTACTGTGGATCATCACTGATGTACTGTGGATCATCACTGATGTACTGTGGATCATCACTGATGTACTGTGGATCATCACTGATGTACTATAGATCATCACTGATGTGCTATAGATCATCACTGATGTACTGTGGACCATCCCTGATGTGCTGTGGATCATCACTGATGTACTGTGAATCATCACTGATGTACTGAGGATCATCACTGATGTACTATGGATCATCACTGATGTACCGTGGATCATCACTGATGTACCGTGGATCATCACTGATGTACTGTGGATCATCACTGATGTACTATAGATCATCACTGATGTACTATGGGCCGTCAGTGGTGTACTATGGATCATCACTGGTGTACTATGGATCATCACTGATGTACTATGGGCCATCACTGATATACTGTGGACCATCACTGATGTACTGTGGATCATCACTGATGTACTGTGGATCATCACTGATGTACTGTGGATCATCACTGATGTACTATAGATCATCACTGATGTACTATGGGCCATCACTGGTGTACTATGGGCCATCACTGGTGTACTATGGATCATCACTGGTGTACTATGGGCCATCACTGGTGTACTATGGGCCATCACTGGTGTACTATGGATCATCACTGGTGTACTATGGACCATCACTGATGTACTGTGGACCACCACTGATGTACTGTGGATCATCCCTGGTGTACTATGGATCATCACTGGTGTACTATGGACCACCACTGATGTACTGTGGATCATCACTGATGTACTATGGATCATCACTGGTGTACTGAGGATCATCACTGATGTACTGTGGATCATCACTGATGTACTGTGGATCATCACTGATGTACTATGGGCCATCACTGATGTACTATGGATCATCACTGGTGTACTATGGATCATCACTGATGTACTGTGGACCATCCCTGATGTACTGTGGACCATCCCTGATGTACTGTGGATCATCACTGATGTACCGTGGATCAGCACTGATGTACTGAGGATCATCACTGATTTACTATGGATCATCACTGATATACTATAGATCATCACTGATGTACTATGGACCATCACTGGTGTACTATGGATCATCACTGGTGTACTATGGACCATCCCTGATGTACTGTGGATCATCACTGATGTACTGTGGATCATCACTGATGTACTATGGGCCATCACAGGTGTACTATGGATCATCACTGGTGTACTATGGATCATCACTGATGTACTATGGAACATCACTGATGTACTATGGATCATCACTGATGTACTATAGATCATCACTGATGTACTATGGGCCATCACTGGTGTACTATGGATCATCACTGATGTACTGTGGACCATCCCTGATGTACTGTGGATCATCCCTGATGTACTGAGGATCATCCCTGGTGTACTATGGATCATCCCTGGTGTACTATGGATCATCACTGGTGTACTATGAATCATCACTGGTGTACTATGGATCATCACTGATGTACTGTGGACCATCCCTGATGTACTGTGGATCATCACTGATGTACTGTGGATCATCACTGATGTGCTATGGATCATCACTGATGTACTGTGGACCATCCCTGATGTGCTGTGGATCATCACTGATGTACTGTGAATCATCACTGATGTACTGAGGATCATCACTGATGTACTATGGATCATCACTGATGTACCGTGGATCATCACTGATGTACCGTGGATCATCACTGATGTACCGTGGATCTTTACTGATGTACTATAGATCATCACTGAAGTACTATGGACCATCACTGGTGTACTATGGATCATCACTGATGTATTATGGATCATCACTGATGTACTATGGATCATCACTGATGTACTATGGATCATCACTGATGTACTATGAGCCATCACTGATGTACTATGGGCCATCCCTGGTGTACTGTGGATCATCACTGGTGTACTGTGGACCATCACTGATGTACTGTGGACCATCACTGGTGTACTGTGGATCATCACTGGTGTACTGTGGATCATCCCTGGTGTACTATGGATCATCACTGATGTACTATGGATCATCACTGATGTACTATGTGTTATCACTGATGTACTGTGGATCATCCCTGGTGTACTATGGATCATCACTGGTGTACTATGGATCATCACTGATGTACTATGGGCCATCACTGATATACTGTGGACCATCACTGATGTACTATAGATCATCACTGATGTACTATGGGCCATCACTGGTGTACTATGGATCATCACTGATGTACTGTGGACCATCCCTGATGTACTGTGGATCATCCCTGATGTACTGAGGATCATCCCTGGTGTACTATGGATCATCCCTGGTGTACTATGGATCATCACTGGTGTACTATGAATCATCACTGGTGTACTATGGATCATCACAGATGTACTGTGGACCATCCCTGATGTACTGTGGATCATCACTGATGTACTGTGGATCATCACTGATGTGCTATGGATCATCACTGATGTACTGTGGACCATCCCTGATGTGCTGTGGATCATCACTGATGTACTGTGAATCATCACTGATGTACTGAGGATCATCACTGATGTACTATGGATCATCACTGATGTACCGTGGATCATCACTGATGTACCGTGGATCATCACTGATGTACCGTGGATCTTTACTGATGTACTATAGATCATCACTGAAGTACTATGGACCATCACTGGTGTACTATGGATCATCACTGATGTATTATGGATCATCACTGATGTACTATGGATCATCACTGATGTACTATGGATCATCACTGATGTACTATGAGCCATCACTGATGTACTATGGGCCATCCCTGGTGTACTGTGGATCATCACTGGTGTACTGTGGACCATCACTGATGTACTGTGGACCATCACTGGTGTACTGTGGATCATCACTGGTGTACTGTGGATCATCCCTGGTGTACTATGGATCATCACTGATGTACTATGGATCATCACTGATGTACTATGTGTTATCACTGATGTACTGTGGATCATCCCTGGTGTACTATGGATCATCACTGGTGTACTATGGATCATCACTGATGTACTATGGGCCATCACTGATATACTGTGGACCATCACTGATGTACTGTGGATCATCACTGATGTACTGTGGATCATCACTGATGTACTGTGGATCATCACTGATGTACTATAGATCATCACTGATGTACTATGGGCCATCACTGGTGTACTATGGGCCATCACTGGTGTACTATGGATCATCACTGGTGTACTATGGGCCATCACTGGTGTACTATGGATCATCACTGGTGTACTATGGGCCATCACTGGTGTACTATGGGCCATCACTGGTGTACTATGGATCATCACTGGTGTACTATGGACCATCACTGATGTACTGTGGACCACCACTGATGTACTGTGGATCATCCCTGGTGTACTATGGATCATCACTGGTGTACTATGGATCATCACTGATGTACTATGGGCCATCACTGATATACTGTGGACCATCACTGATGTACTGTGGATCATCACTGATGTACTGTGGATCATCATTGATGTACTATAGTTCATCATTGATGTACTATAGTTCATCACTGATGTACTATGGGCCATCACTGATGTATTATGGGCCATCACTGATGTACTATGGGCCATCACTGATGTACTATGGGCTATCACTGATGTACTATGGGCCATCACTGGTGTACTATGGATCATCACTGGTGTACTATGGACCATCACTGATGTACTGTGGACCATCACTGATGTACTGTGGACCATCACTGGTGTACTGTGGATCATCCCTGGTGTACTATGGATCATCCCTGGTGTACTATGGATCATCACTGGTGTACTATGGATCATCACTGATGTGCTATGGGCCATCACTGATGTACTGTGGATCATCACTGATATACTGTGGACCATCCCTGATGTACTGTGGATCATCACTGATGTATTGTGGATCATCACTGATGTACTGTGGATCATCACTGATGTACTGTGGATCATCACTGATGTACTGTGGATCATCACTGATGTACTATGGGCCATCACTGATTTACTATGGGCCATCACTGATGTACTATGGGCCATCACTGATGTACTATGGGCCATCACAGGTGTACTATGGGCCATCACTGATGTACTATGGATCATCACTGGTGTACTATGGATCATCACTGGTGTACTATGGATCATCACTGGTGTACTATGGACCATCACTGATGTACTATGGACCATCACTGATGTACTATGGGCCATCACTGGTGTACTATGGATCATCACTGATGTACTGTGGACCATCACTGATGTACTGTGGATCATCACTGATGTACTGTGGATCATCACTGATACACTGTGGATCATCACTGAAGTACTATGGGCCATCACTGGTGTATTATGGAGCATCACTGGTGTACTATGGATCATCACTGATGTACTATGGATCATCACTGATGTACTATGGATCATCACTGATGTACTATGGATCATCACTGATGTACTTTGAGCCATCACTGATGTACTATGGATCATCACTGATGTACTATGGACCATCACTGATGTACTATGGGCCATCACTGGTGTACTATGGATCATCACTGATGTACTGTGGACCATCACTGATGTACTGTGGATCATCACTGATGTACTATAGATCATCACTGAAGTACTATGGATCATCACTGATGTACTATGGATCATCACTGATGTACTATGGATCATCACTGATGTACGAAGGATCATCACTGGTGTACTGAGGATCATCACTGATGTACTGTGGATCATCACTGATGTACTGTGGATTATCACTGATGTACTATGGGCCATCACTGATGTACTATGAATCATCACTGGTGTACTATGGATCATCACTGATGTACTGTGGACCATCCCTGATGTACTGTGGACCATCCCTGATGTACTGTGGATCATCACTGATGTACCGTGGATCAGCACTGATGTACTGAGGATCATCACTGATGTACTATGGATCATCACTGATATACTATAGATCATCACTGATGTACTATGGACCATCACTGGTGTACTATGGATCATCACTGGTGTACTATGGACCATCCCTGATGTACTGTGGATCATCACTGATGTACTGTGGATCATCACTGATGTACTATGGGCCATCACAGGTGTACTATGGATCATCACTGGTGTACTATGGATCATCACTGATGTACTATGGAACATCACTGATGTACTATGGATCATCACTGATGTACTATAGATCATCACTGATGTACTATGGGCCATCACTGGTGTACTATGGATCATCACTGATATACTGTGGACCATCCCTGATGTACTGTGGATCATCCCTGATGTACTGAGGATCATCCCTGGTGTACTATGGATCATCCCTGGTGTACTATGGATCATCACTGGTGTACTATGAATCATCACGGGTGTACTATGAATCATCACTGGTGTACTATGGATCATCACTGATGTACTGTGGACCATCCCTGATGTACTGTGGATCATCACTGATGTACTGTGGATCATCACTGATGTGCTATGGATCATCACTGATGTACTATGGATCATCACTGATGTGCTATGGATCATCACTGATGTACTATGAGCCATCACTGATGTACTATGGATCATCACTGGTGTACTATGGATCATCACTGGTGTACTGTGGACCATCCCTGATGTACTGTGGATCATCACTGATGTACTATGAGCCATCACTGATGTATTATGGGCAATCACTGATGTACTGTGGATCATCACTGATGTACTATAGATCATCACTGATGTACTGTGGATAATCACTGATGCACTGTGGATCATCACTGATGTACTGAGGATCATCACTGGTGTACTATGGACCATCACTGATGTACTATGGACCATCACTGATGTACTATGGACCATCCCTGATGTACTATGGACCATCCCTGATGTACTGTGGATCATCACTGGTGTACTGTGGATCATCACTGATGTACTGTGGATCATCCCTGATGTACTATGGACCATCCCTGATGTACTGTGGATCATCCCTAGTATACTGTGGATCATCCCTGGTGTACTATGGATAATCCCTGGTGTACTATGGATCATCCCTGGTGTATTATGGATCATCACTGGTGTACTATGAATCATCACTGATGTACTATGGATCATCACTGATGTACTATGGACCATCCCTGATGTATTGTGGATCATCACTGATGTACTGTGGATCATCACTGATGTGCTATGGATCATCACTGATGTACTATGGATCATCACTGATGTACTATGGATCATCACTGATGTACTATGGATCATCACTGATGTACGAAGGATCATCACTGGTGTACTGAGGATCATCACTGATGTACTATGGACCATCCCTGATGTACTATGGACCATCCCTGATGTACTATGGACCATCCCTGATGTACTATGGACCATCCCTGATGTACTATAGATCATCACTGATGTACTGTGGATCATCACTGATGTACTATGGATCATCCCTGGTGTACTATGGATCATCACTGGTGTACTATGGATCATCACTAGTGTACTATGGATCATCACTGATGTACTATGAGCCATCACTGATGTACTATGGATCATCACTGGTGTACTATGGATCATCACTGATGTACTATGGGCCATCACTGGTGTACTCTGGGCCATCACTGGTGTACTATGGACCATCACTGATGTACTATGAGCCATCACTGATGTACTATGGGCCATCCCTGGTGTACTATGGATCATCACTGATGTACTGTGGATCATCACTGATGTACTATGAGACATCACTGGTGTACTATGGGCCATCACTGGTGTACTATGGATCATCACTGGTGTACTATGGGCGATCACTGGTGTACTATGGGCCATCACTGGTTTACTATGGGCCATCACTGGTGTACTATGGATCATCACTGGTGTACTATGGACCATCACTGATGCACTGTGGACCATCACTGATGTACTGTGGATCATCCCTGGTGTACTATGGATCATCACTGGTGTATTATGGATCATCACTGATGTACTATGGGCCATCACTGATGTACTATGGGCCATCACTGATATACTGTGGACCATCCCTGATGTACTGTGGATCATCACTGATGTACTGTGGATCATCACTGATGTACTGTGGATCATCACTGATGTACTGTGGATCATCACTGATGTACTATAGATCATCACTGATGTGCTATAGATCATCACTGATGTACTGTGGACCATCCCTGATGTGCTGTGGATCATCACTGATGTACTGTGAATCATCACTGATGTACTGAGGATCATCACTGATGTACTATGGATCATCACTGATGTACCGTGGATCATCACTGATGTACCGTGGATCATCACTGATGTACTGTGGATCATCACTGATGTACTATAGATCATCACTGATGTACTATGGGCCGTCAGTGGTGTACTATGGATCATCACTGGTGTACTATGGATCATCACTGATGTACTATGGGCCATCACTGATATACTGTGGACCATCACTGATGTACTGTGGATCATCACTGATGTACTGTGGATCATCACTGATGTACTGTGGATCATCACTGATGTACTATAGATCATCACTGATGTACTATGGGCCATCACTGGTGTACTATGGGCCAACACTGGTGTACTATGGATCATCACTGGTGTACTATGGGCCATCACTGGTGTACTATGGATCATCACTGGTGTACTATGGGCCATCACTGGTGTACTATGGGCCATCACTGGTGTACTATGGATCATCACTGGTGTACTATGGACCATCACTGATGTACTGTGGACCACCACTGATGTACTGTGGATCATCCCTGGTGTACTATGGATCATCACTGGTGTACTATGGACCACCACTGATGTACTGTGGATCATCACTGATGTACTATGGATCATCACTGATGTACTATGGATCATCACTGATGTACGAAGGATCATCACTGGTGTACTGAGGATCATCACTGATGTACTGTGGATCATCACTGATGTACTGTGGATCATCACTGATGTACTATGGGCCATCACTGATGTACTATGGATCATCACTGGTGTACTATGGATCATCACTGATGTACTGTGGACCATCCCTGATGTACTGTGGACCATCCCTGATGTACTGTGGATCATCACTGATGTACCGTGGATCAGCACTGATGTACTGAGGATCATCACTGATTTACTATGGATCATCACTGATATACTATAGATCATCACTGATGTACTATGGACCATCACTGGTGTACTATGGATCATCACTGGTGTACTATGGACCATCCCTGATGTACTGTGGATCATCACTGATGTACTGTGGATCATCACTGATGTACTATGGGCCATCACAGGTGTACTATGGATCATCACTGATGTACTATGGAACATCACTGATGTACTATGGAACATCACTGATGTACTATGGATCATCACTGATGTACTATAGATCATCACTGATGTACTATGGGCCATCACTGGTGTACTATGGATCATCACTGATGTACTGTGGACCATCCCTGATGTACTGTGGATCATCCCTGATGTACTGAGGATCATCCCTGGTGTACTATGGATCATCCCTGGTGTACTATGGATCATCACTGGTGTACTATGAATCATCACTGGTGTACTATGGATCATCACTGATGTACTGTGGACCATCCCTGATGTACTGTGGATCATCACTGATGTACTGTGGATCATCACTGATGTGCTATAGATCATCACTGATGTACTGTGGACCATCCCTGATGTGCTGTGGATCATCACTGATGTACTGTGAATCATCACTGATGTACTGAGGATCATCACTGATGTACTATGGATCATCACTGATGTACCGTGGATCATCACTGATGTACCGTGGATCATCACTGATGTACCGTGGATCTTTACTGATGTACTATAGATCATCACTGAAGTACTATGGACCATCACTGGTGTACTATGGATCATCACTGATGTATTATGGATCATCACTGATGTACTATGGATCATCACTGATGTACTATGGATCATCACTGATGTACTATGAGCCATCACTGATGTACTATGGGCCATCCCTGGTGTACTGTGGATCATCACTGGTGTACTGTGGACCATCACTGATGTACTGTGGACCATCACTGGTGTACTGTGGATCATCACTGGTGTACTGTGGATCATCCCTGGTGTACTATGGATCATCACTGATGTACTATGGATCATCACTGATGTACTATGGGTTATCACTGATGTACTGTGGATCATCCCTGGTGTACTATGGATCATCACTGGTGTACTATGGATCATCACTGATGTACTATGGGCCATCACTGATATACTGTGGACCATCACTGATGTACTGTGGATCATCACTGATGTACTGTGGATCATCACTGATGTACTGTGGATCATCACTGATGTACTATAGATCATCACTGATGTACTATGGGCCATCACTGGTGTACTATGGGCCATCACTGGTGTACTATGGATCATCACTGGTGTATTATGGGCCATCACTGGTGTACTATGGATCATCACTGGTGTACTATGGGCCATCACTGGTGTACTATGGGCCATCACTGGTGTACTATGGATCATCACTGGTGTACTATGGACCATCACTGATGTACTGTGGACCACCACTGATGTACTGTGGATCATCCCTGGTGTACTATGGATCATCACTGGTGTACTATGAATCATCACTGGTGTACTATGGATCATCACTGATGTACTGTGGACCATCCCTGATGTACTGTGGATCATCACTGATGTACTGTGGATCATCACTGATGTGCTATAGATCATCACTGATGTACTGTGGACCATCCCTGATGTGCTGTGGATCATCACTGATGTACTGTGAATCATCACTGATGTACTGAGGATCATCACTGATGTACTATGGATCATCACTGATGTACCGTGGATCATCACTGATGTACCGTGGATCATCACTGATGTACCGTGGATCTTTACTGATGTACTATAGATCATCACTGAAGTACTATGGACCATCACTGGTGTACTATGGATCATCACTGATGTATTATGGATCATCACTGATGTACTATGGATCATCACTGATGTACTATGGATCATCACTGATGTACTATGAGCCATCACTGATGTACTATGGGCCATCCCTGGTGTACTGTGGATCATCACTGGTGTACTGTGGACCATCACTGATGTACTGTGGACCATCACTGGTGTACTGTGGATCATCACTGGTGTACTGTGGATCATCCCTGGTGTACTATGGATCATCACTGATGTACTATGGATCATCACTGATGTACTATGGGTTATCACTGATGTACTGTGGATCATCCCTGGTGTACTATGGATCATCACTGGTGTACTATGGATCATCACTGATGTACTATGGGCCATCACTGATATACTGTGGACCATCACTGATGTACTGTGGATCATCACTGATGTACTGTGGATCATCACTGATGTACTGTGGATCATCACTGATGTACTATAGATCATCACTGATGTACTATGGGCCATCACTGGTGTACTATGGGCCATCACTGGTGTACTATGGATCATCACTGGTGTATTATGGGCCATCACTGGTGTACTATGGATCATCACTGGTGTACTATGGGCCATCACTGGTGTACTATGGGCCATCACTGGTGTACTATGGATCATCACTGGTGTACTATGGACCATCACTGATGTACTGTGGACCACCACTGATGTACTGTGGATCATCCCTGGTGTACTATGGATCATCACTGGTGTACTATGGATCATCACTGATGTACTATGGGCCATCACTGATATACTGTGGACCATCACTGATGTACTGTGGATCATCACTGATGTACTGTGGATCATCATTGATGTACTATAGTTCATCATTGATGTACTATAGTTCATCACTGATGTACTATGGGCCATCACTGATGTATTATGGGCCATCACTGATGTACTATGGGCCATCACTGATGTACTATGGGCTATCACTGATGTACTATGGGCCATCACTGGTGTACTATGGATCATCACTGGTGTACTATGGACCATCACTGATGTACTGTGGACCATCACTGATGTACTGTGGACCATCACTGGTGTACTGTGGATCATCCCTGGTGTACCATGGATCATCCCTGGTGTACTATGGATCATCACTGGTGTACTATGGATCATCACTGATGTGCTATGGGCCATCACTGATGTACTGTGGATCATCACTGATATACTGTGGACCATCCCTGATGTACTGTGGATCATCACTGATGTATTGTGGATCATCACTGATGTACTGTGGATCATCACTGATGTACTGTGGATCATCACTGATGTACTGTGGATCATCACTGATGTACTATGGGCCATCACTGATTTACTATGGGCCATCACTGATGTACTATGGGCCATCACTGATGTACTATGGGCCATCACAGGTGTACTATGGGCCATCACTGATGTACTATGGATCATCACTGGTGTACTATGGATCATCACTGGTGTACTATGGATCATCACTGGTGTACTATGGACCATCACTGATGTACTATGGACCATCACTGATGTACTATGGGCCATCACTGGTGTACTATGGATCATCACTGATGTACTGTGGACCATCACTGATGTACTGTGGATCATCACTGATGTACTGTGGATCATCACTGATACACTGTGGATCATCACTGAAGTACTATGGGCCATCACTGGTGTATTATGGATCATCACTGGTGTACTATGGATCATCACTGATGTACTATGGATCATCACTGATGTACTATGGATCATCACTGATGTACTATGGATCATCACTGATGTACTATGGATCATCACTGATGTACTTTGAGCCATCACTGATGTACTATGGATCATCACTGATGTACTATGGACCATCACTGATGTACTATGGGCCATCACTGGTGTACTATGGATCATCACTGATGTACTGTGGACCATCACTGATGTACTGTGGATCATCACTGATGTACTATAGATCATCACTGAAGTACTATGGATCATCACTGATGTACTATGGATCATCACTGATGTACTATGGATCATCACTGATGTACGAAGGATCATCACTGGTGTACTGAGGATCATCACTGATGTACTGTGGATCATCACTGATGTACTGTGGATTATCACTGATGTACTATGGGCCATCACTGATGTACTATGAATCATCACTGGTGTACTATGGATCATCACTGATGTACTGTGGACCATCCCTGATGTACTGTGGACCATCCCTGATGTACTGTGGATCATCACTGATGTACCGTGGATCAGCACTGATGTACTGAGGATCATCACTGATGTACTATGGATCATCACTGATGTACTATGGGCCATCACAGGTGTACTATGGATCATCACTGGTGTACTATGGATCATCACTGATGTACTATGGAACATCACTGATGTACTATGGATCATCACTGATGTACTATAGATCATCACTGATGTACTATGGGCCATCACTGGTGTACTATGGATCATCACTGATATACTGTGGACCATCCCTGATGTACTGTGGATCATCCCTGATGTACTGAGGATCATCCCTGGTGTACTATGGATCATCCCTGGTGTACTATGGATCATCACTGGTGTACTATGAATCATCACTGGTGTACTATGGATCATCACTGATGTACTGTGGACCATCCCTGATGTACTGTGGATCATCACTGATGTACTGTGGATCATCACTGATGTGCTATGGATCATCACTGATGTACTATGGATCATCACTGATGTGCTATGGATCATCACTGATGTACTATGAGCCATCACTGATGTACTATGGATCATCACTGGTGTACTATGGATCATCACTGGTGTACTGTGGACCATCCCTGATGTACTGTGGATCATCACTGATGTACTATGAGCCATCACTGATGTATTATGGGCAATCACTGATGTACTGTGGATCATCACTGATGTACTATAGATCATCACTGATGTACTGTGGATAATCACTGATGCACTGTGGATCATCACTGATGTACTGAGGATCATCACTGGTGTATTATGGACCATCACTGATGTACTATGGACCATCACTGATGTACTATGGACCATCCCTGATGTACTATGGACCATCCCTGATGTACTGTGGATCATCACTGGTGTACTGTGGATCATCACTGATGTACTATGGACCATCCCTGATGTACTATGGACCATCCCTGATGTACTGTGGATCATCCCTAGTATACTGTGGATCATCACTGATGTGCTATGGATCATCACTGATGTACTATGGATCATCACTGATGTACTATGGATCATCACTGATGTACTATGGACCATCACTGGTGTACTATGGATCATCACTGGTGTACTATGGACCATCCCTGATGTACTGTGGATCATCACTGATGTACTGTGGATCATCACTGATGTACTATAGTTCATCACTGATGTACTATGGGCCATCACTGGTGTACTATGGATCATCACTGGTGTACTATGGTTCATCACTGATGTACTATGGACGATCCCTGATGTACTATGGACCATCCCTGATGTACTGTGGATCATCACTGATGTACTGTGGATCATCACTGATGTACTGTGGATCATCACTGGTGTACTATAGATCATCACTGATGTACTATGGGCCATCACTGGTGTACTATGGGCCATCACTGGTGTACTATGGATCATCACTGATGTACTATGGACCATCCCTGATGTACTATGGACCATCCCTGATGTACTATGGACCATCCCTAATGTACTATGGACCTCCCTGATGTACTATAGATCATCACTGATGTACTGTGGATCATCACTGATGTACTATGGATCATCCCTGGTGTACTATGGATCATCACTGGTGTACTATGAATCATCACTGGTGTACTATGGATCATCACTGATGTACTGTGGACCATCCCTGATGTATTGTGGATCATCACTGATGTACTGTGGATCATCACTGATGTGCTATGGATCATCACTGATGTACTATGGATCATCACTGATGTACTATGGATCATCACTGATGTGCTATGGATCATCACTGATGTGCTATGGATCATCACTGATGTACTATGAGCCATCACTTATGTACTATGGATCATCACTGGTGTACTATGGATCATCAATGGTGTACTGTTGAGTCTTGACCATCCCTGATGTACTATGGATCATCACTGATGTACTATGAGCCATCACTGATGTATTATGGGCCATCACTGATGTACTGTGGATAATCACTGATGTACTGAGGATCATCACTGGTGTACTATGGATCATCACTGATGTACTGTGGATCATCACTGATGTACTATAGATCATCACTGATGTACTATAGATCATCACTGATGTACTATAGATCATCACTGATGTACTATGAATCATCACTGATGTACTATGGACCATCCCTGATGTACTATGGATCATCACTGATGTACTATGGACCATCCCTGATGTACTGTGGATCATCACTGATGTACTGTGGATTATCACTGATGTACTGTGGACCATCACTGATGTACTGTGGATCATCACTGATGTACTGTGGATTATCACTGATGTACTGTGGACCATCACTGATGTACTGTGGATCATCACTGATGTACTATGGATCATCACTGATGTACTATGGACCATCACTGGTGTACTATGGATCATCACTGGTTTACTATGGATCATCACTGGTGTACTATGGACCATCACTGATGTACTGTGGATCATCACTGATGTACTATAGTTCATCACTGATGTACTATGGGCCATCACTGATGTACTATGGACGATCCCTGATGTACTAGGGACCATCCCTGATGTACTATGGACCATCCCTGATGTACTATGGACCATCCCTAATGTACTATGGACCATCCCTGATGTACTATAGATCATCACTGATGTACTGTGGATCATCACTGATGTACTATGGATCATCCCTGTTGTACTATGGATCATCACTGGTGTACTATGGATCATCACTGGTGTACTAAGGATCATCACTGATGTACTGTGGATCATCACTGATGTACTATAGATCATCACTGATGTACTATAGATCATCACTGATGTACTATAGATCATCACTGATGTACTATAGATCATCACTGATGTACTATGAATCATCACTGATGTACTATGGACTATCACTGGTGTACTATGGATCATCACTGGTGTACTATGGATTATCACTGATGTACTGTGGACCATCACTGATGTACTGTGGATCATCACTGATGTACTATGGATCATCACTGATGTACTATGGATCATCACTGATGTACTATGGACCATCACTGGTGTACTATGGATCATCACTGGTGTACTATGGATCATCACTGGTGTACTATGGACCATCCCTGATGTACTGTGGATCATCACTGATGTACTGCGGATCATCACTGATGTACTATAGTTCATCACTGATGTACTATGGGCCATCACTGGTGTACTATGGATCATCACTGGTGTACTATGTTCATCACTGATGTACTATGGACGATCCCTGATATACTATGGACCATCCCTGATGTACTGTGGATCATCACTGATGTACTGTGGATCATCACTGGTGTACAATAGATCATCACTGATGTACAATGGGCCATCACTGGTGTACTATGGGCCATCACTGGTGTACTATGGGCCATCACTAGTGTACTATGGATCATCACTGATGTACTAAGGACCATCCCTGATGTACTATGGACCATCCCTGATGTACTATGGACCATCCCTGATGTACTATGGACCATCCCTGATGTACTATGGACCATCCCTAATGTACTATGGACCATCCCTGATGTACTATAGATCATCACTGATGTACTGTGGATCATCACTGATGTACTATGGATCATCCCTGTTGTACTATGGATCATCACTGGTGTACTATGGATCATCACTGGTGTACTATGGATCATCACTGGTGTACTAAGGATCATCACTGATGTACTGTGGATCATCACTGGTGTACTATGGGCCATCACTGGTGTACTATGGGCCATCACTGGTGTACTATGGACCATCACTGATGTACTATGAGCCATCACTGATGTACTGTGGACCATCCCTGATGTACTGTGGATCATCACTGATGTACCGTGAATCATCACTGATGTACTATGAGCCATCACGGGTGTACTATGGATCATCACTGATGTACTATGGACCATCCCTGATGTACTATGGACCATCCCTGATGTACTGAGGATCATCACTGATGTACTATAGATCATCACTGATGTACTATGGACCATCACTGATGTACTATGGATCATCACTGATGTACTGAGGATCATCACTAATGTACTATGGATCATCACTGATGTACCGTGGATCATCACTGATGTACTGTGGATCATCACTGATGTACTGTGGATCATCACTGAAGTACTATGGGCCATCACTGGTGTACTATGGATCATCACTGGTGTACTATGAATCATGACTGGTGTACTATGGATCATCACTGATGTACTGTGGAACAGCCCTGATGTATTGTGGATCATCACTGATGTACTGTGGATCATCACTGATGTACTGTCGATCATCACTGATGTACTATGGATCATCACTGATGTACTGTGGATCATCACTGATGTACTGTGGATCATCACTGAAGTATTATGGGCCATCACTGGTGTACTATGGATCATCACTGGTGTACTATGAATCATCACTGGTGTAGTATGGATCATCACTGATGTACTGTGGACCAGCCCTGATGTATTGTGGATCATCACTGATGTACTGTGGATCATCACTGATGTACTATGGATCATCACTGATGTGCTATGGATCATCACTGATGTACTATGGATCATCACTGATGTACTATGGATCATCACTGATGTGCTATGGATCATCACTGATGTACTATGAGCCATCACTGGTGTACTATGGATCATCACTGGTGTACTATGGGCCATCACTGGTGTACTATGGATCATCACTGGTGTACTATGGACCATCACTGATGTACTATGGATCATCACTGGTGTACAATGGGCCATCACTGGTGTACTATGGACCATCCCTGATGTACTGTGGATCATCACTGGTGTACTGTGGACCATCCCTGATGTACTGTGGACCATCACTGATGTACTGTGGACCATCACGGATGTACTGTGGATCATCACTGATGTTCTATGGACAATCACTGATGTACTATGGATCATCACTGATGTACTGTAGATCATCACTGATGTACTGTGGATCATCACTGATGTACTGTGGATCATCACTGATGTACTATAGATCATCACTGATGTACTATGGGCCATCACTGGTGTACTATGGGCCATCACTGGTGTACTATGGACCATCACTGGTGTACTATGAACCATCACTGATGTATTGTGGATCATCACTGATGTACTGTGGATCATCACTGATGTACTGTGGATCATCACTGATGTACTGTGGATCATCCCTGGTGTACTATGCATCATCACTGGTGTACTATGGATTATCACTGGTGTACTATGGATCATCACTGATGTACTATGGGCCATCACTGATGTACTATGGATCATCACTGGTGTACTATGGATCATCACTGATGTACTGTGGACCATCCCTGATGTACTGTGGACCATCCCTGATGTACTGTGGATCATCACTGATGTACCGTGGATCAGCACTGATGTACCGAGGATCATCACTGATGTACTGTGGATCATCACTGATGTACTATGGGCCATCACAGATGTACTATGGGCCATCACAGGTGTACTATGGATCATCACTGGTGTACTATGGATCATCCCTGGTGTACTATGGATCATCCCTGGTGTACTATGGATCATCCCTGGTGTACTATGGACCATGACTGATGTACTATGGATCATCACTGGTGTACTATGGGCCATCACTGGTGTACTATGGACCATCCCTTATGTACTGTGGATCATCACTGGTGTACTGTGGATCATCACTGATGTACTATGGACCATCCCTGATGTACTATGGACCATCCCTGATGTACTGTGGATCATCACTGATGTACTGTGGATCATCCCTGGTGTACTATTGATCATCCCTGGTGTACTATGGATCATCACTGGTGTACTATGAATCATCACTGGTGTACTATGGATCATCACTGATGTACTGTGGACCATCCCTGATGTATTGTGGATCATCACTGATGTACTGTGGATCATCACTGATGTGCTATGGATCATCACTGATGTACTATGGATCATCACTGATGTACTATGGATCATCACTGATGTGCTATGGATCATCACTGATGTGCTATGGATCATCATTGATGTACTATGAGCCATCACTGGTGTACTATGTGCCATCACTGGTGTACTATGGACCATCCCTGATGTACTGTGGATCATCACTGGTGTACTGTGGATCATCACTGATGTACTATGGACCATCCCTGATGTACTATGGAGCATCCCTGATGTACTGTGGATCATCACTGATGTACTGTGGATCATCCCTGGTCTACTATTGATAATCCCTGGTGTACTATGGATCATCCCTGGTGTACTATGAATCATCACTGGTGTACTATGGATCATCACTGATGTACTGTGCACCATCCCTGATGTATTGTGGATCATCACTGATGTACTGTGGATCATCACCGATGTGCTATGGATCATCACTGATGTACTATGGATCATCACTGATGTGCTATGGATCATCACTGATGTGCTATGGATCATCACTGATGTACTATGAGCCATCCCTGATGTACTATGGATCATCACTGGTGTACTATGGATCATCAATGGTGTACTGTTGACCATCCCTGATGTACTGTGGATCATCACTGATGTACTATGAGCCATCACTGATGTATTATGGGCCATCACTGATGTACTGTGGATAATCACTGATGCACTGTGGATCATCACTGATGTACTGAGGATAATCACTGGTGTACTATGGATCATCACTGATGTACTATAGATCATCACTGATATACTATAGATCATCACTGATGTACTATGAATCATCACTGATGTACTATGGACCATCCCTGATGTACTATGGATCATCACTGATGTACTATGGACCATCCCTGATGTACTGTGGATCATCACTGATGTACTGTGGATTATCACTGATGTACTGTGGACCATCACTGATGTACTGTGGATCATCACTGATGTACTGTGGATTATCACTGATGTACTGTGGACCATCACTGATGTACTGTGGATCATCCCTGGTGTACTATGCATCATCACTGGTGTACTATGGATTATCACTGGTGTACTATGGATCATCACTGATGTACTATGGGCCATCACTGATGTACTATGGATCATCACTGGTGTACTATGGATCATCACTGATGTACTGTGGACCATCCCTGATGTACTGTGGACCATCCCTGATGTACTGTGGATCATCACTGATGTACCGTGGATCAGCACTGATGTACCGAGGATCATCACTGATGTACTGTGGATCATCACTGATGTACTATGGGCCATCACAGATGTACTATGGGCCATCACAGGTGTACTATGGATCATTACTGGTGTACTATGGATCATCCCTGGTGTACTATGGATAATCCCTGGTGTACTATGGATCATCCCTGGTGTACTATGGACCATGACTGATGTACTATGGATCATCACTGGTGTACTATGGGCCATCACTGGTGTACTATGGACCATCCCTGATGTACTGTGGATCATCACTGGTGTACTGTGGATCATCACTGATGTGCTATGGACCATCCCTGATGTACTATGGACCATCCCTGATGTACTGTGGATCATCACTGATGTACTGTGGATCATCCCTGGTGTACTATTGATCATCCCTGGTGTACTATTGATCATCACTGGTGTACTATGAATCATCTCTGGTGTACTATGGATCATCACTGATGTACTGTGGACCATCCCTGATGTATTGTGGATCATCACTGATGTACTGTGGATCATCACTGATGTGCTATGGATCATCACTGGTGTACTAAGGATCATCACTGATGTACTGTGGATCATCACTGGTGTACTATGGGCCATCACTGGTGTACTATGGGCCATCACTGGTGTACTATGGACCATCACTGATGTACTATGAGCCATCACTGATGTACTGTGGACCATCCCTGATGTACTGTGGATCATCACTGATGTACCGTGAATCATCACTGATGTACTATGAGCCATCACGGGTGTACTATGGATCATCACTGATGTACTATGGACCATCCCTGATGTACTATGGACCATCCCTGATGTACTGAGGATCATCACTGATGTACTATAGATCATCACTGATGTACTATGGACCATCACTGATGTACTATGGATCATCACTGATGTACTGAGGATCATCACTAATGTACTATGGATCATCACTGATGTACCGTGGATCATCACTGATGTACTGTGGATCATCACTGATGTACTGTGGATCATCACTGAAGTACTATGGGCCATCACTGGTGTACTATGGATCATCACTGGTGTACTATGAATCATGACTGGTGTACTATGGATCATCACTGATGTACTGTGGAACAGCCCTGATGTATTGTGGATCATCACTGATGTACTGTGGATCATCACTGATGTACTGTCGATCATCACTGATGTACTATGGATCATCACTGATGTACTGTGGATCATCACTGATGTACTGTGGATCATCACTGAAGTATTATGGGCCATCACTGGTGTACTATGGATCATCACTGGTGTACTATGAATCATCACTGGTGTAGTATGGATCATCACTGATGTACTGTGGACCAGCCCTGATGTATTGTGGATCATCACTGATGTACTGTGGATCATCACTGATGTACTATGGATCATCACTGATGTGCTATGGATCATCACTGATGTACTATGGATCATCACTGATGTACTATGGATCATCACTGATGTGCTATGGATCATCACTGATGTACTATGAGCCATCACTGGTGTACTATGGATCATCACTGGTGTACTATGGGCCATCACTGGTGTACTATGGATCATCACTGGTGTACTATGGACCATCACTGATGTACTATGGATCATCACTGGTGTACAATGGGCCATCACTGGTGTACTATGGACCATCCCTGATGTACTGTGGATCATCACTGGTGTACTGTGGACCATCCCTGATGTACTGTGGACCATCACTGATGTACTGTGGACCATCACGGATGTACTGTGGATCATCACTGATGTTCTATGGACAATCACTGATGTACTATGGATCATCACTGATGTACTGTAGATCATCACTGATGTACTGTGGATCATCACTGATGTACTGTGGATCATCACTGATGTACTATAGATCATCACTGATGTACTATGGGCCATCACTGGTGTACTATGGGCCATCACTGGTGTACTATGGACCATCACTGGTGTACTATGAACCATCACTGATGTATTGTGGATCATCACTGATGTACTGTGGATCATCACTGATGTACTGTGGATCATCACTGATGTACTGTGGATCATCCCTGGTGTACTATGCATCATCACTGGTGTACTATGGATTATCACTGGTGTACTATGGATCATCACTGATGTACTATGGGCCATCACTGATGTACTATGGATCATCACTGGTGTACTATGGATCATCACTGATGTACTGTGGACCATCCCTGATGTACTGTGGACCATCCCTGATGTACTGTGGATCATCACTGATGTACCGTGGATCAGCACTGATGTACCGAGGATCATCACTGATGTACTGTGGATCATCACTGATGTACTATGGGCCATCACAGATGTACTATGGGCCATCACAGGTGTACTATGGATCATCACTGGTGTACTATGGATCATCCCAGGTGTACTATGGATCATCCCTGGTGTACTATGGATCATCCCTGGAGTACTATGGACCATGACTGATGTACTATGGATCATCACTGGTGTACTATGGGCCATCACTGGTGTACTATGGACCATCCCTTATGTACTGTGGATCATCACTGGTGTACTGTGGATCATCACTGATGTACTATGGACCATCCCTGATGTACTATGGACCATCCCTGATGTACTGTGGATCATCACTGATGTACTGTGGATCATCCCTGGTGTACTATTGATCATCCCTGGTGTACTATGGATCATCACTGGTGTACTATGAATCATCACTGGTGTACTATGGATCATCACTGATGTACTGTGGACCATCCCTGATGTATTGTGGATCATCACTGATGTACTGTGGATCATCACTGATGTGCTATGGATCATCACTGATGTACTATGGATCATCACTGATGTACTATGGATCATCACTGATGTGCTATGGATCATCACTGATGTGCTATGGATCATCATTGATGTACTATGAGCCATCACTGGTGTACTATGTGCCATCACTGGTGTACTATGGACCATCCCTGATGTACTGTGGATCATCACTGGTGTACTGTGGATCATCACTGATGTACTATGGACCATCCCTGATGTACTATGGAGCATCCCTGATGTACTGTGGATCATCACTGATGTACTGTGGATCATCCCTGGTCTACTATTGATAATCCCTGGTGTACTATGGATCATCCCTGGTGTACTATGAATCATCACTGGTGTACTATGGATCATCACTGATGTACTGTGCACCATCCCTGATGTATTGTGGATCATCACTGATGTACTGTGGATCATCACCGATGTGCTATGGATCATCACTGATGTACTATGGATCATCACTGATGTGCTATGGATCATCACTGATGTGCTATGGATCATCACTGATGTACTATGAGCCATCCCTGATGTACTATGGATCATCACTGGTGTACTATGGATCATCAATGGTGTACTGTTGACCATCCCTGATGTACTGTGGATCATCACTGATGTACTATGAGCCATCACTGATGTATTATGGGCCATCACTGATGTACTGTGGATAATCACTGATGCACTGTGGATCATCACTGATGTACTGAGGATAATCACTGGTGTACTATGGATCATCACTGATGTACTATAGATCATCACTGATATACTATAGATCATCACTGATGTACTATGAATCATCACTGATGTACTATGGACCATCCCTGATGTACTATGGATCATCACTGATGTACTATGGACCATCCCTGATGTACTGTGGATCATCACTGATGTACTGTGGATTATCACTGATGTACTGTGGACCATCACTGATGTACTGTGGATCATCACTGATGTACTGTGGATTATCACTGATGTACTGTGGACCATCACTGATGTACTGTGGATCATCCCTGGTGTACTATGCATCATCACTGGTGTACTATGGATTATCACTGGTGTACTATGGATCATCACTGATGTACTATGGGCCATCACTGATGTACTATGGATCATCACTGGTGTACTATGGATCATCACTGATGTACTGTGGACCATCCCTGATGTACTGTGGACCATCCCTGATGTACTGTGGATCATCACTGATGTACCGTGGATCAGCACTGATGTACCGAGGATCATCACTGATGTACTGTGGATCATCACTGATGTACTATGGGCCATCACAGATGTACTATGGGCCATCACAGGTGTACTATGGATCATTACTGGTGTACTATGGATCATCCCTGGTGTACTATGGATCATCCCTGGTGTACTATGGATCATCCCTGGTGTACTATGGACCATGACTGATGTACTATGGATCATCACTGGTGTACTATGGGCCATCACTGGTGTACTATGGACCATCCCTGATGTACTGTGGATCATCACTGGTGTACTGTGGATCATCACTGATGTGCTATGGACCATCCCTGATGTACTATGGACCATCCCTGATGTACTGTGGATCATCACTGATGTACTGTGGATCATCCCTGGTGTACTATTGATCATCCCTGGTGTACTATTGATCATCACTGGTGTACTATGAATCATCTCTGGTGTACTATGGATCATCACTGATGTACTGTGGACCATCCCTGATGTATTGTGGATCATCACTGATGTACTGTGGATCATCACTGATGTGCTATGGATCATCACTGATGTACTATGGATCATCACTGATGTACTATGGATCATCACTGATGTACTATGGACCATCACTGGTGTACTATGGATCATCACTGGTGTACTATGGATCATCACTGGTGTACTATGGACCATCACTGATGTACTGTGGATCATCACTGATGTACTATAGTTCATCACTGATGTACTATGGGCCATCACTGGTGTACTATGGATCATCACTGGTGTACTATGGATCATCACTGATGTACTATGGACGATCCCTGATGTACTATGGACCATCCCTGATGTACTGTGGATCATCACTGATGTACTGTGGATCATCACTGGTGTACTATGGATCATCACTGATGTACTGTGGATCATCACTGATGTACTATAGATCATCACTGATGTACTATAGATCATCACTGATGTACTATAGATCATCACTGATGTACTATAGATCATCACTGATGTACTATGAATCATCACTGATGTACTATGGACCATCCCTGATGTACTATGGATCATCACTGATGTTCTATGGACCATCCCTGATGTACTGTGGATCATCACTGATGTACTGTGGATTATCACTGATGTACTGTGGACCATCACTGATGTACTGTGGATCATCACTGATGTACTGTGGATTATCACTGATGTACTGTGGACCATCACTGATGTACTGTGGATCATCACTGATGTACTATGGATCATCACTGATGTACTATGGACCATCACTGGTGTACTGTGGATCATCACTGGTGTACTATGGATCATCACTGGTGTACTATGGACCATCACTGATGTACTGTGGATCATCACTGATGTACTATAGTTCATCACTGATGTACTATGGGCCATCACTGGTGTACTATGGATCATCACTGGTGTACTATGGATCATCACTGATGTACTATGGACGATCCCTGATGTACTATGGACCATCCCTGATGTACTGTGGATCATCACTGATGTACTGTGGATCATCACTGGTGTACAATAGATCATCACTGATGTACTATGGGCCATCACTGATGTACTATGGGCCATCACTGATGTACTATGGGCCATCACTGGTGTACTATGGGCCATCACTAGTGTACTATGGATCATCACTGATGTACTAAGGACCATCCCTGATGTACTATGGACCATCCCTGATGTACTATGGACCATCCCTGATGTACTATGGACCATCCCTAATGTACTATGGACCATCCCTGATGTACTATAGATCATCACTGATGTACTGTGGATCATCACTGATGTACTATGGATCATCCCTGTTGTACTATGGATCATCACTGGTGTACTATGGATCATCACTGGTGTACTAAGGATCATCACTGATGTACTGTGGATCATCACTGATGTACTATAGATCATCACTGATGTACTATAGATCATCACTGATGTACTATAGATCATCACTGATGAACTATAGATCATCACTGATGTACTATGAATCATCACTGATGTACTATGGACTATCACTGGTGTACTATGGATCATCACTGGTGTACTATGGATTATCACTGATGTACTGTGGACCATCACTGATGTACTGTGGATCATCACTGATGTACTATGGATCATCACTGATGTACTATGGATCATCACTGATGTACTATGGACCATCACTGGTGTACTATGGATTATCACTGGTGTACTATGGATCATCACTGGTGTACTATGGACCATCCCTGATGTACTGTGGATCATCACTGATGTACTGTGGATCATCACTGATGTACTATAGTTCATCACTGATGTACTATGGGCCATCACTGGTGTACTATGGATCATCACTGGTGTACTATGTTTCATCACTGATGTACTATGGACGATCCCTGATATACTATGGACCATCCCTGATGTACTGTGGATCATCACTGATGTACTGTGGATCATCACTGGTGTACAATAGATCATCACTGATGTACTATGGGCCATCACTGGTGTACTATGGGCCATCACTGGTGTACTATGGGCCATCACTGGTGTACTATGGGCCATCACTAGTGTACTATGGATCATCACTGATGTACTAAGGACCATCCCTGATGTACTATGGACCATCCCTGATGTACTATGGACCATCCCTGATGTACTATGGACCATCCCTAATGTACTATGGACCATCCCTGATGTACTATAGATCATCACTGATGTACTGTGGATCATCACTGATGTACTATGGATCATCCCTGTTGTACTATGGATCATCACTGGTGTACTATGGATCATCACTGGTGTACTATGGATCATCACTGGTGTACTAAGGATCATCACTGATGTACTGTGGATCATCACTGGTGTACTATGGACCATCACTGGTGTACTATGGGCCATCACTGGTGTACTATGGACCATCACTGATGTACTATGAGCCATCACTGATGTACTGTGGACCATCCCTGATGTACTGTGGATCATCACTGATGTACCGTGAATCATCACTGATGTACTATGAGCCATCACGGGTGTACTATGGATCATCACTGATGTACTATGGACCATCCCTGATGTACTATGGACCATCCCTGATGTACTGAGGATCATCACTGATGTACTATAGATCATCACTGATGTACTATGGACCATCACTGATGTACTATGGATCATCACTGATGTACTGAGGATCATCACTAATGTACTATGGATCATCACTGATGTACCGTGGATCATCACTGATGTACTGTGGATCATCACTGATGTACTGTGGATCATCACTGAAGTACTATGGGCCATCACTGGTGTACTATGGATCATCACTGGTGTACTATGAATCATGACTGGTGTACTATGGATCATCACTGATGTACTGTGGAACAGCCCTGATGTATTGTGGATCATCACTGATGTACTGTGGATCATCACTGATGTACTGTGGATCATCACTGATGTACTATGGATCATCACTGATGTACTGTGGATCATCACTGATGTACTGTGGATCATCACTGAAGTATTATGGGCCATCACTGGTGTACTATGGATCATCACTGGTGTACTATGAATCATCACTGGTGTACTATGGATCATCACTGATGTACTGTGGACCAGCCCTGATGTATTGTGGATCATCACTGATGTACTGTGGATCATCACTGATGTACTGTGGATCATCACTGATGTACTATGGATCATCACTGATGTGCTATGGATCATCACTGATGTACTATGGATCATCACTGATGTACTATGGATCATCACTGATGTGCTATGGATCATCACTGATGTACTATGAGCCATCACTGGTGTACTATGGATCATCACTGGTGTACTATGGGCCATCACTGGTGTACTATGGATCATCACTGGTGTACTATGGACCATCACTGATGTACTATGGATCATCACTGGTGTACAATGGGCCATCACTGGTGTACTATGGACCATCCCTGATGTACTGTGGATCATCACTGGTGTACTGTGGACCATCCCTGATGTACTGAGGACCATCACTGATGTACTGTGGACCATCACTGATGTACTGTGGATCATCACTGATGTTCTATGGACAATCACTGATATACTATGGATCATCACTGATGTACTGTAGATCATCACTGATGTACTGTGGATCATCACTGATGTACTGTGGATCATCACTGATGTACTATAGATCATCACTGATGTACTATGGGCCATCACTGGTGTACAATGGGTCGTCACTGGTGTACTATGGACCATCACTGGTGTACTATGAACCATCACTGATGTATTGTGGATCATCACTGATGTACTGTGGATCATCACTGATGTACTGTGGATCATCACTGATGTACTGTGGATCATCCCTGGTGTACTATGCATCATCACTGGTGTACTATGGATTATCACTGGTGTACTATGGATCATCACTGATGTACTATGGGCCATCACTGATGTACTATGGATCATCACTGGTGTACTATGGATCATCACTGATGTACTGTGGACCATCCCTGATGTACTGTGGACCATCCCTGATGTACTGTGGATCATCACTGATGTACTGTGGATCAGCACTGATGTACCGAGGATCATCACTGATGTACTGTGGATCATCACTGATGTACTATGGGCCATCACAGATGTACTATGGGCCATCACAGGTGTACTATGGATCATCACTGGTGTACTATGGATCATCCCTGGTGTACTATGGATCATCCCTGGTGTACTATGGATCATCCCTGGTGTACTATGGACCATGACTGATGTACTATGGATCATCACTGGTGTACTATGGACCATCCCTGATGTACTGTGGATCATCACTGGTGTACTGTGGATCATCACTGATGTACTATGGACCATCCCTGATGTACTATGGACCATCCCTGATGTACTGTGGATCATCACTGATGTACTGTGGATCATCCCTGGTGTACTATTGATCATCCCTGGTGTACTATGGATCATCACTGGTGTACTATGAATCATCACTGGTGTACTATGGATCATCACTGATGTACTGTGGACCATCCCTGATGTATTGTGGATCATCACTGATGTACTGTGGATCATCACTGATGTGCTATGGATCATCACTGATGTACTATGGATCATCACTGATGTACTATGGATCATCACTGATGTGCTATGGATCATCACTGATGTGCTATGGATCATCACTGATGTACTATGAGCCATCACTGGTGTACTATGTGCCATCACTGATGTACTATGGACCATCCCTGATGTACTGTGGATCATCACTGGTGTACTGTGGATCATCACTGATGTACTATGGACCATCCCTGATGTACTATGGACCATCCCTGATGTACTGTGGATCATCACTGATGTACTGTGGATCATCCCTGGTGTACTATGGATCATCCCTGGTGTACTATGGATCATCCCTGGTGTACTATGAATCATCACTGGTGTACTATGGATCATCACTGATGTACTGTGGACCATCCCTGATGTATTGTGGATCATCACTGATGTACTGTGGATCATCACCGATGTGCTATGGATCATCACTGATGTACTATGGATCATCACTGATGTGCTATGGATCATCACTGATGTACTATGAGCCATCCCTGATGTACTATGGATCATCACTGGTGTACTATGGATCATCAATGGTGTACTGTTGACCATCCCTGATGTACTGTGGATCATCACTGATGTACTATGAGCCATCACTGATGTATTATGGGCCATCACTGATGTACTGTGGATAATCACTGATGCACTGTGGATCATCACTGATGTACCGTGAATCATCACTGATGTACTATGAGCCATCACGGGTGTACTATGGATCATCACTGATGTACTATGGACCATCCCTGATGTACTATGGACCATCCCTGATGTACTGAGGATCATCACTGATGTACTATAGATCATCACTGATGTACTATGGACCATCACTGATGTACTATGGATCATCACTGATGTACTGAGGATCATCACTAATGTACTATGGATCATCACTGATGTACCGTGGATCATCACTGATGTACTGTGGATCATCACTGATGTACTGTGGATCATCACTGAAGTACTATGGGCCATCACTGGTGTACTATGGATCATCACTGGTGTACTATGAATCATGACTGGTGTACTATGGATCATCACTGATGTACTGTGGAACAGCCCTGATGTATTGTGGATCATCACTGATGTACTGTGGATCATCACTGATGTACTGTGGATCATCACTGATGTACTATGGATCATCACTGATGTACTGTGGATCATCACTGATGTACTGTGGATCATCACTGAAGTATTATGGGCCATCACTGGTGTACTATGGATCATCACTGGTGTACTATGAATCATCACTGGTGTACTATGGATCATCACTGATGTACTGTGGACCAGCCCTGATGTATTGTGGATCATCACTGATGTACTGTGGATCATCACTGATGTACTGTGGATCATCACTGATGTACTATGGATCATCACTGATGTGCTATGGATCATCACTGATGTACTATGGATCATCACTGATGTACTATGGATCATCACTGATGTGCTATGGATCATCACTGATGTACTATGAGCCATCACTGGTGTACTATGGATCATCACTGGTGTACTATGGGCCATCACTGGTGTACTATGGATCATCACTGGTGTACTATGGACCATCACTGATGTACTATGGATCATCACTGGTGTACAATGGGCCATCACTGGTGTACTATGGACCATCCCTGATGTACTGTGGATCATCACTGGTGTACTGTGGACCATCCCTGATGTACTGAGGACCATCACTGATGTACTGTGGACCATCACTGATGTACTGTGGATCATCACTGATGTTCTATGGACAATCACTGATATACTATGGATCATCACTGATGTACTGTAGATCATCACTGATGTACTGTGGATCATCACTGATGTACTGTGGATCATCACTGATGTACTATAGATCATCACTGATGTACTATGGGCCATCACTGGTGTACTATGGGTCGTCACTGGTGTACTATGGACCATCACTGGTGTACTATGAACCATCACTGATGTATTGTGGATCATCACTGATGTACTGTGGATCATCACTGATGTACTGTGGATCATCACTGATGTACTGTGGATCATCCCTGGTGTACTATGCATCATCACTGGTGTACTATGGATTATCACTGGTGTACTATGGATCATCACTGATGTACTATGGGCCATCACTGATGTACTATGGATCATCACTGGTGTACTATGGATCATCACTGATGTACTGTGGACCATCCCTGATGTACTGTGGACCATCCCTGATGTACTGTGGATCATCACTGATGTACCGTGGATCAGCACTGATGTACCGAGGATCATCACTGATGTACTGTGGATCATCACTGATGTACTATGGGCCATCACAGATGTACTATGGGCCATCACAGGTGTACTATGGATCATCACTGGTGTACTATGGATCATCCCTGGTGTACTATGGATCATCCCTGGTGTACTATGGATCATCCCTGGTGTACTATGGACCATGACTGATGTACTATGGATCATCACTGGTGTACTATGGACCATCCCTGATGTACTGTGGATCATCACTGGTGTACTGTGGATCATCACTGATGTACTATGGACCATCCCTGATGTACTATGGACCATCCCTGATGTACTGTGGATCATCACTGATGTACTGTGGATCATCCCTGGTGTACTATTGATCATCCCTGGTGTACTATGGATCATCACTGGTGTACTATGAATCATCACTGGTGTACTATGGATCATCACTGATGTACTGTGGACCATCCCTGATGTATTGTGGATCATCACTGATGTACTGTGGATCATCACTGATGTGCTATGGATCATCACTGATGTACTATGGATCATCACTGATGTACTATGGATCATCACTGATGTGCTATGGATCATCACTGATGTGCTATGGATCATCACTGATGTACTATGAGCCATCACTGGTGTACTATGTGCCATCACTGATGTACTATGGACCATCCCTGATGTACTGTGGATCATCACTGGTGTACTGTGGATCATCACTGATGTACTATGGACCATCCCTGATGTACTATGGACCATCCCTGATGTACTGTGGATCATCACTGATGTACTGTGGATCATCCCTGGTGTACTATGGATCATCCCTGGTGTACTATGGATCATCCCTGGTGTACTATGAATCATCACTGGTGTACTATGGATCATCACTGATGTACTGTGGACCATCCCTGATGTATTGTGGATCATCACTGATGTACTGTGGATCATCACCGATGTGCTATGGATCATCACTGATGTACTATGGATCATCACTGATGTGCTATGGATCATCACTGATGTACTATGAGCCATCCCTGATGTACTATGGATCATCACTGGTGTACTATGGATCATCAATGGTGTACTGTTGACCATCCCTGATGTACTGTGGATCATCACTGATGTACTATGAGCCATCACTGATGTATTATGGGCCATCACTGATGTACTGTGGATCATCACTGAAGTACTATGGGCCATCACTGGTGTACTATGGATCATCACTGGTGTACTATGAATCATGACTGGTGTACTATGGATCATCACTGATGTACTGTGGAACAGCCCTGATGTATTGTGGATCATCACTGATGTACTGTGGATCATCACTGATGTACTGTGGATCATCACTGATGTACTATGGATCATCACTGATGTACTGTGGATCATCACTGATGTACTGTGGATCATCACTGAAGTATTATGGGCCATCACTGGTGTACTATGGATCATCACTGGTGTACTATGAATCATCACTGGTGTACTATGGATCATCACTGATGTACTGTGGACCAGCCCTGATGTATTGTGGATCATCACTGATGTACTGTGGATCATCACTGATGTACTGTGGATCATCACTGATGTACTATGGATCATCACTGATGTGCTATGGATCATCACTGATGTACTATGGATCATCACTGATGTACTATGGATCATCACTGATGTGCTATGGATCATCACTGATGTACTATGAGCCATCACTGGTGTACTATGGATCATCACTGGTGTACTATGGGCCATCACTGGTGTACTATGGATCATCACTGGTGTACTATGGACCATCACTGATGTACTATGGATCATCACTGGTGTACAATGGGCCATCACTGGTGTACTATGGACCATCCCTGATGTACTGTGGATCATCACTGGTGTACTGTGGACCATCCCTGATGTACTGAGGACCATCACTGATGTACTGTGGACCATCACTGATGTACTGTGGATCATCACTGATGTTCTATGGACAATCACTGATATACTATGGATCATCACTGATGTACTGTAGATCATCACTGATGTACTGTGGATCATCACTGATGTACTGTGGATCATCACTGATGTACTATAGATCATCACTGATGTACTATGGGCCATCACTGGTGTACTATGGGTCGTCACTGGTGTACTATGGACCATCACTGGTGTACTATGAACCATCACTGATGTATTGTGGATCATCACTGATGTACTGTGGATCATCACTGATGTACTGTGGATCATCACTGATGTACTGTGGATCATCCCTGGTGTACTATGCATCATCACTGGTGTACTATGGATTATCACTGGTGTACTATGGATCATCACTGATGTACTATGGGCCATCACTGATGTACTATGGATCATCACTGGTGTACTATGGATCATCACTGATGTACTGTGGACCATCCCTGATGTACTGTGGACCATCCCTGATGTACTGTGGATCATCACTGATGTACCGTGGATCAGCACTGATGTACCGAGGATCATCACTGATGTACTGTGGATCATCACTGATGTACTATGGGCCATCACAGATGTACTATGGGCCATCACAGGTGTACTATGGATCATCACTGGTGTACTATGGATCATCCCTGGTGTACTATGGATCATCCCTGGTGTACTATGGATCATCCCTGGTGTACTATGGACCATGACTGATGTACTATGGATCATCACTGGTGTACTATGGACCATCCCTGATGTACTGTGGATCATCACTGGTGTACTGTGGATCATCACTGATGTACTATGGACCATCCCTGATGTACTATGGACCATCCCTGATGTACTGTGGATCATCACTGATGTACTGTGGATCATCCCTGGTGTACTATTGATCATCCCTGGTGTACTATGGATCATCACTGGTGTACTATGAATCATCACTGGTGTACTATGGATCATCACTGATGTACTGTGGACCATCCCTGATGTATTGTGGATCATCACTGATGTACTGTGGATCATCACTGATGTGCTATGGATCATCACTGATGTACTATGGATCATCACTGATGTACTATGGATCATCACTGATGTGCTATGGATCATCACTGATGTGCTATGGATCATCACTGATGTACTATGAGCCATCACTGGTGTACTATGTGCCATCACTGATGTACTATGGACCATCCCTGATGTACTGTGGATCATCACTGGTGTACTGTGGATCATCACTGATGTACTATGGACCATCCCTGATGTACTATGGACCATCCCTGATGTACTGTGGATCATCACTGATGTACTGTGGATCATCCCTGGTGTACTATGGATCATCCCTGGTGTACTATGGATCATCCCTGGTGTACTATGAATCATCACTGGTGTACTATGGATCATCACTGATGTACTGTGGACCATCCCTGATGTATTGTGGATCATCACTGATGTACTGTGGATCATCACCGATGTGCTATGGATCATCACTGATGTACTATGGATCATCACTGATGTGCTATGGATCATCACTGATGTACTATGAGCCATCCCTGATGTACTATGGATCATCACTGGTGTACTATGGATCATCAATGGTGTACTGTTGACCATCCCTGATGTACTGTGGATCATCACTGATGTACTATGAGCCATCACTGATGTATTATGGGCCATCACTGATGTACTGTGGATAATCACTGATGCACTGTGGATCATCACTGATGTACTGAGGATAATCACTGGTGTACTATGGATCATCACTGATGTACTGTGGATCATCACTGATGTACTATAGATCATCACTGATGTACTATAGATCATCACTGATGTACTATGAATCATCACTGATGTACTATGGACCATCCCTGATGTACTATGGATCATCACTGATGTACTATGGACCATCCCTGATGTACTGTGGATCATCACTGATGTACTGTGGATTATCACTGATGTACTGTGGACCATCACTGATGTACTGTGGATCATCACTGATGTACTGTGGATTATCACTGATGTACTGTGGACCATCACTGATGTACTGTGGATCATCCCTGGTGTACTATGCATCATCACTGGTGTACTATGGATTATCACTGGTGTACTATGGATCATCACTGATGTACTATGGGCCATCACTGATGTACTATGGATCATCACTGGTGTACTATGGATCATCACTGATGTACTGTGGACCATCCCTGATGTACTGTGGACCATCCCTGATGTACTGTGGATCATCACTGATGTACCGTGGATCAGCACTGATGTACCGAGGATCATCACTGATGTACTGTGGATCATCACTGATGTACTATGGGCCATCACAGATGTACTATGGGCCATCACAGGTGTACTATGGATCATCACTGGTGTACTATGGATCATCCCTGGTGTACTATGGACCATCACTGATGTACTGTGGATCATCACTGATGTACTATAGTTCATCACTGATGTACTATGGGCCATCACTGGTGTACTATGGATCATCACTGGTGTACTATGGATCATCACTGATGTACTATGGACGATCCCTGATGTACTATGGACCATCCCTGATGTACTGTGGATCATCACTGATGTACTGTGGATCATCACTGGTGTACAATAGATCATCACTGATGTACTATGGGCCATCACTGATGTACTATGGGCCATCACTGATGTACTATGGGCCATCACTGGTGTTCTATGGGCCATCACTAGTGTACTATGGATCATCACTGCTGTACTAAGGACCATCCCTGATGTACTATGGACCATCCCTGATGTACTATGGACCATCCCTGATGTACTATGGACCATCCCTAATGTACTATGGACCATCCCTGATGTACTATAGATCATCACTGATGTACTGTGGATCATCACTGATGTACTATGGATCATCCCTGTTGTACTATGGATCATCACTGGTGTACTATGGATCATCACTGGTGTACTAAGGATCATCACTGATGTACTGTGGATCATCACTGATGTACTATAGATCATCACTGATGTACTATAGATCATCACTGATGTACTATAGATCATCACTGATGAACTATAGATCATCACTGATGTACTATGAATCATCACTGATGTACTATGGACTATCACTGGTGTACTATGGATTATCACTGGTGTACTATGGATTATCACTGATGTACTGTGGACCATCACTGATGTACTGTGGATCATCACTGATGTACTATGGATCATCACTGATGTACTATGGATCATCACTGATGTACTATGGACCATCACTGGTGTACTATGGATCATCACTGGTGTACTATGGATCATCACTGGTGTACTATGGACCATCCCTGATGTACTGTGGATCATCACTGATGTACTGTGGATCATCACTGATGTACTATAGTTCATCACTGATGTACTATGGGCCATCACTGGTGTACTATGGATCATCACTGGTGTACTATGTTTCATCACTGATGTACTATGGACGATCCCTGATATACTATGGACCATCCCTGATGTACTGTGGATCATCACTGATGTACTGTGGATCATCACTGGTGTACAATAGATCATCACTGATGTACTATGGGCCATCACTGGTGTACTATGGGCCATCACTGGTGTACTATGGGCCATCACTAGTGTACTATGGATCATCACTGATGTACTAAGGACCATCCCTGATGTACTATGGACCATCCCTGATGTACTATGGACCATCCCTGATGTACTATGGACCATCCCTAATGTACTATGGACCATCCCTGATGTACTATAGATCATCACTGATGTACTGTGGATCATCACTGATGTACTATGGATCATCCCTGTTGTACTATGGATCATCACTGGTGTACTATGGATCATCACTGGTGTACTATGGATAATCACTGGTGTACTAAGGATCATCACTGATGTACTGTGGATCATCACTGGTGTACTATGGGCCATCACTGGTGTACTATGGGCCATCACTGGTGTACTATGGACCATCACTGATGTACTATGAGCCATCACTGATGTACTGTGGACCATCCCTGATGTACTGTGGATCATCACTGATGTACCGTGAATCATCACTGATGTACTATGAGCCATCACGGGTGTACTATGGATCATCACTGATGTACTATGGACCATCCCTGATGTACTATGGACCATCCCTGATGTACTGAGGATCATCACTGATGTACTATAGATCATCACTGATGTACTATGGACCATCACTGATGTACTATGGATCATCACTGATGTACTGAGGATCATCACTAATGTACTATGGATCATCACTGATGTACCGTGGATCATCACTGATGTACTGTGGATCATCACTGATGTACTGTGGATCATCACTGAAGTACTATGGGCCATCACTGGTGTACTATGGATCATCACTGGTGTACTATGAATCATGACTGGTGTACTATGGATCATCACTGATGTACTGTGGAACTGCCCTGATGTATTGTGGATCATCACTGATGTACTGTGGATCATCACTGATGTACTGTGGATCATCACTGATGTACTATGGATCATCACTGATGTACTGTGGATCATCACTGATGTACTGTGGATCATCACTGAAGTATTATGGGCCATCACTGGTGTACTATGGATCATCACTGGTGTACTATGAATCATCACTGGTGTACTATGGATCATCACTGATGTATTGTGGACCAGCCCTGATGTATTGTGGATCATCACTGATGTACTGTGGATCATCACTGATGTACTGTGGATCATCACTGATGTACTATGGATCATCACTGATGTGCTATGGATCATCACTGATGTACTATGGATCATCACTGATGTACTATGGATCATCACTGATGTGCTATGGATCATCACTGATGTACTATGAGCCATCACTGGTGTACTATGGATCATCACTGGTGTACTATGGGCCATCACTGGTGTACTATGGATCATCACTGGTGTACTATGGACCATCACTGATGTACTATGGATCATCACTGGTGTACAATGGGCCATCACTGGTGTACTATGGACCATCCCTGATGTACTGTGGATCATCACTGGTGTACTGTGGACCATCCCTGATGTACTGTGGATCATCACTGATGTTCTATGGACAATCACTGATGTACTATGGATCATCACTGATGTACTCTAGATCATCACTGATGTACTGTGGATCATCACTGATGTACTGTGGATCATCACTGATGTACTATAGATCATCACTGATGTACTATGGGCCATCACTGGTGTACTATGGGCCATCACTGGTGTACTATGGACCATCACTGGTGTACTATGAACCATCACTTATGTATTGTGGATCATCACTGATGTACTGTGGATCATCACTGATGTACTGTGGATCATCCCTGGTGTACTATGCATCATCACTGGTGTACTATGGATTATCACTGGTGTACTATGGATCATCACTGATGTACTATGGGCCATCACTGATGTACTATGGATCATCACTGGTGTACTATGGATCATCACTGATGTACTGTGGACCATCCCTGATGTACTGTGGACCATCCCTGATGTACTGTGGATCATCACTGATGTACCGTGGATCAGCACTGATGTACCGAGGATCATCACTGATGTACTGTGGATCATCACTGATGTACTATGGGCCATCACAGATGTACTATGGGCCATCACAGGTGTACTATGGATCATCACTGGTGTACTATGGATCATCCCTGGTGTACTATGGATCATCCCTGGTGTACTATGGATCATCCCTGGTGTACTATGGACCATGACTGATGTACTATGGATCATCACTGGTGTACTATGGACCATCCCTGATGTACTGTGGATCATCACTGGTGTACTGTGGATCATCACTGATGTACTATGGACCATCCCTGATGTACTATGGACCATCCCTGATGTACTGTGGATCATCACTGATGTACTGTGGATCATCCCTGGTGTACTATTGATCATCCCTGGTGTACTATGGATCATCACTGGTGTACTATGAATCATCACTGGTGTACTATGGATCATCACTGATGTACTGTGGACCATCCCTGATGTATTGTGGATCATCACTGATGTACTGTGGATCATCACTGATGTGCTATGGATCATCACTGATGTACTATGGATCATCACTGGTGTACTATGGATCATCCCTGGTGTACTATGGATCATCCCTGGTGTACTATGGATCATCCCTGGTGTATAGGGATGAGCTTCGTGTTCGAGTCGAACATACGTTCGACTCGAACATTGGCTGTTCGATCGTTCGACGAAGATCGAACGATTTGGGCCGTTCGCGCCAAATTCGAGTGACGCGAACGGCCCACAATGCACTACGCCATCGCAGTGTCATCCAGGCGCTGTGATTGGCCAAGCATGCACTGTGACCCCGCATGCTTGGCCAATCACAGCGCCGGCAGCGAGGAGAGCAATGATTGGCCACAGGCAGGATGCCTGTGGCCAATTATTGCTGAGGGTGTTTAGTACACGCCCCACACTATAAAAGGCCGCCAGCACGGCGGCCTAGTGTAGTGTGTTCCGGAGCAGGGATAGAGTAGCATAGGCAGGGACAGTGACTGTTATTTCTTTCTTGCTTAACCTGGATTCCTTTAGTTTAGGGAAAGAGAAGGATAGGTAGGGAGAGTGTCAGTGTGTTTTGTGCTTCTGCTATAGTGTGCTTAAAAAAAACATTTATTCTAGGGACAGAAAACTCTAGGTAGGGACAGTGTCAGTTTCTTTCACTCTGCAAGTCCTTGTTTCCAGGGACCTGTAAGGACAGTGAGTTAATTGTCCTTGTGCTATATTGTGCTTAAAAAAAACATTTATTCTAGGGACAGAAAACTCTAGGTAGGGACAGTGTCAGTTTCTTTCACTCTGCAAGTCCTTGTTTCCAGGGACCTGTAAGGACAGTGAGTTAATTGTCCTTGTGCTATATTGTGCTTAAAAAAAACATTTATTCTAGGGACAGAAAACTCTAGGTAGGGACAGTGTCAGTTTCTTTCACTCTGCAAGTCCTTGTTTCCAGGGACCTGTAAGGACAGTGAGTTAATTGTCCTTGTGCTATATTGTGATTAAAAAAAACATTTATTCTAGGGACAGAAAACTCTAGGTAGGGACAGTGTCAGTTTCTTTCACTCTGCAAGTCCTTGTTTCCAGGGACCTGTAAGGACAGTGAGTTAATTTTCCTTGTGCTATATTGTGATTAAAAAAAACATTTTTTCTAGGGACAGAAAACTGTAGGTAGGGAGAGTGTTTTTTTTCTTTCACTCTGCAAGTCCTTGTTTCCAGGGACCTGTAAGGACAGTGAGTTAATTGTCCTTGTGCTATATTGTGCTTAAAAAAAACATTTATTCTAGGGACAGAAAACTCTAGGTAGGGACAGTGTCAGTTTCTTTCACTCTGCAAGTCCTTGTTTCCAGGGACCTGTAAGGACAGTGAGTTAATTGTCCTTGTGCTATATTGTGATTAAAAAAAACATTTATTCTAGGGACAGAAAACTCTAGGTAGGGACAGTGTCAGTTTCTTTCACTCTGCAAGTCCTTGTTTCCAGGGACCTGTAAGGACAGTGAGTTAATTTTCCTTGTGCTATATTGTGATTAAAAAAAACATTTTTTCTAGGGACAGAAAACTGTAGGTAGGGAGAGTGTTTTTTTTCTTTCACTCTGCAAGTCCTTGTTTCCAGGGACCTGTAAGGACAGTGAGTTAATTGTCCTTGTGCTATATTGTGCTTAAAAAAAACATTTATTCTAGGGACAGAAAACTCTAGGTAGGGACAGTGTCAGTTTCTTTCACTCTGCAAGTCCTTGTTTCCAGGGACCTGTAAGGACAGTGAGTTAATTTTCCTTGTGCTATATTGTGATTAAAAAAAACATTTTTTCTAGGGACAGAAAACTGTAGGTAGGGAGAGTGTTTTTTTTCTTTCACTCTGCAAGTCCTTGTTTCCAGGGACCTGTAAGGACAGTGAGTTAATTGTCCTTGTGCTATATTGTGCTTAAAAAAAACATTTATTCTAGGGACAGAAAACTCTAGGTAGGGACAGTGTCAGTTTCTTTCACTCTGCAAGTCCTTGTTTCCAGGGACCTGTAAGGACAGTGAGTTAATTGTCCTTGTGCTATATTGTGATTAAAAAAAACATTTATTCTAGGGACAGAAAACTCTAGGTAGGGACAGTGTCAGTTTCTTTCACTCTGCAAGTCCTTGTTTCCAGGGACCTGTAAGGACAGTGAGTTAATTTTCCTTGTGCTATATTGTGATTAAAAAAAACATTTTTTCTAGGGACAGAAAACTGTAGGTAGGGAGAGTGTTTTTTTTCTTTCACTCTGCAAGTCCTTGTTTCCAGGGACCTGTAAGGACAGTGAGTTAATTGTCCTTGTGCTATATTGTGCTTAAAAAAAACATTTATTCTAGGGACAGAAAACTCTAGGTAGGGACAGTGTCAGTTTCTTTCACTCTGCAAGTCCTTGTTTCCAGGGACCTGTAAGGACAGTGAGTTAATTGTCCTTGTGCTATATTGTGATTAAAAAAAAATTTATTCTAGGGACAGAAAACTCTAGGTAGGGACAGTGTCAGTTTCTTTCACTCTGCAAGTCCTTGTTTCCAGGGACCTGTAAGGACAGTGAGTTAATTTTCCTTGTGCTATATTGTGATTAAAAAAAACATTTTTTCTAGGGACAGAAAACTGTAGGTAGGGAGAGTGTTTTTTTTCTTTCACTCTGCAAGTCCTTGTTTCCAGGGACCTGTAAGGACAGTGAGTTAATTGTCCTTGTGCTATATTGTGCTTAAAAAAAACATTTATTCTAGGGACAGAAAACTCTAGGTAGGGACAGTGTCAGTTTCTTTCACTCTGCAAGTCCTTGTTTCCAGGGACCTGTAAGGACAGTGAGTTAATTTTCCTTGTGCTATATTGTGATTAAAAAAAACATTTTTTCTAGGGACAGAAAACTGTAGGTAGGGAGAGTGTTTTTTTTCTTTCACTCTGCAAGTCCTTGTTTCCAGGGACCTGTAAGGACAGTGAGTTAATTGTCCTTGTGCTATATTGTGCTTAAAAAAAACATTTATTCTAGGGACAGAAAACTCTAGGTAGGGACAGTGTCAGTTTCTTTCACTCTGCAAGTCCTTGTTTCCAGGGACCTGTAAGGACAGTGAGTTAATTGTCCTTGTGCTATATTGTGATTAAAAAAAACATTTATTCTAGGGACAGAAAACTCTAGGTAGGGACAGTGTCAGTTTCTTTCACTCTGCAAGTCCTTGTTTCCAGGGACCTGTAAGGACAGTGAGTTAATTTTCCTTGTGCTATATTGTGATTAAAAAAAACATTTTTTCTAGGGACAGAAAACTGTAGGTAGGGAGAGTGTTTTTTTTCTTTCACTCTGCAAGTCCTTGTTTCCAGGGACCTGTAAGGACAGTGAGTTAATTGTCCTTGTGCTATATTGTGCTTAAAAAAAACATTTATTCTAGGGACAGAAAACTCTAGGTAGGGACAGTGTCAGTTTCTTTCACTCTGCAAGTCCTTGTTTCCAGGGACCTGTAAGGACAGTGAGTTAATTTTCCTTGTGCTATATTGTGATTAAAAAAAACATTTATTCTAGGGACAGAAAACTCTAGGTAGGGACAGTGTCAGTTTCTTTCACTCTGCAAGTCCTTGTTTCCAGGGACCTGTAAGGACAGTGAGTTAATTTTCCTTGTGCTATATTGTGATTAAAAAAAACATTTATTCTAGGGACAGAAAACTCTAGGTAGGGACAGTGTCAGTTTCTTTCACTCTGCAAGTCCTTGTTTCCAGGGACCTGTAAGGACAGTGAGTTAATTGTCCTTGTGCTATATTGTGCTTAAAAAAAACATTTTTTCTAGGGACAGAAAACTCTAGGTAGGGAGAGTGTTTTTTTTTTTTCACTCTGCAAGTCCTTGTTTCCAGGGACCTGTAAGGACAGTGAGTTAATTTTCCTTGTGCTATATTGTGATTAAAAAAAACATTTATTCTAGGGACAGAAAACTCTAGGTAGGGACAGTGTCAGTTTCTTTCACTCTGCAAGTCCTTGTTTCCAGGGACCTGTAAGGACAGTGAGTTAATTTTCCTTGTGCTATATTGTGATTAAAAAAAACATTTTTTCTAGGGACAGAAAACTGTAGGTAGGGAGAGTGTTTTTTTTCTTTCACTCTGCAAGTCCTTGTTTCCAGGGACCTGTAAGGACAGTGAGTTAATTGTCCTTGTGCTATATTGTGCTTAAAAAAAACATTTATTCTAGGGACAGAAAACTCTAGGTAGGGACAGTGTCAGTTTCTTTCACTCTGCAAGTCCTTGTTTCCAGGGACCTGTAAGGACAGTGAGTTAATTGTCCTTGTGCTATATTGTGATTAAAAAAAACATTTATTCTAGGGACAGAAAACTCTAGGTAGGGACAGTGTCAGTTTCTTTCACTCTGCAAGTCCTTGTTTCCAGGGACCTGTAAGGACAGTGAGTTAATTGTCCTTGTGCTATATTGTGCTTAAAAAAAACATTTTTTCTAGGGACAGAAAACTGTAGGTAGGGAGAGTGTTTTTTTTTTTTCACTCTGCAAGTCCTTGTTTCCAGGGACCTGTAAGGACAGTGAGTTAATTGTCCTTGTGCTATATTGTGCTTAAAAAAAACATTTATTCTAGGGACAGAAAACTCTAGGTAGGGACAGTGTCAGTTTCTTTCACTCTGCAAGTCCTTGTTTCCAGGGACCTGGAGAGACATTGAGTGAATTGTCCTTGTGCTATATTGTGATTAAAAAAAACATTTATTCTAGGGACAGAAAACTCTAGGTAGGGACAGTGTCAGTTTCTTTCACTGTGAAAGTCCTTGTTTCAAGGGACAGAGAAGGACACCTGAAGGTAGCCCTTATTGCTTTTTTCCCATCTCCCTGCAGGCCATCTATTAGAATGTCTGGAAGGCAAACAAGGAGAGGCAGACAGTCAGGAGGCAATAAAAGAGGGCAAGCAGGCTCTGTGTCTGGGGGCAACAGTGCTGGTCGTGGACGCGGTGCATTGTCATCAGCACATGGCCATGGGACACGCTTGTCCTTCTTTTCGGCAGCTGGACATGTTGAGCCACATCATGCCGAAGACTTGGTAGAGTGGATGACCAAGCCCTCCTCCTCCTCCTCATCCTCTCTCACCCAGGCTCAGGGTACTGGAAAAGCAGCTGCCAAAGCGTCGTCTTCCCTGGTATCAATGTCAGACAAATCATCAGTCACTCCTTCCCTAGACCCACCATGTCCTCCTCCTGAGGAGTCCCCCGAACTGTTTCAGCACAGTGTTGGGTACATGCTCCAGGAGGATGCCCAGCGTTTCGAAGGGTCTGATGATGAAACCCAGCTAGAGGAAGGCAGTAGCGTGAGAGCAGACAGAGGGGATGCTCAAGAAGGACACCAATCTGGCAGTCATGTTCCAGCAGCTGCAGCATACTGCCAGATTGGCTCCAGTGATGAGGAGGGAGGGGATGATGAGGTCAATGACTCCACGTGGGTGCCTAATAGGAGAGAGGAGGAGGAGGAGGATGAGGAGGAGGCACATCTCCAACGAGGCAGGATGCCCTTTGGTGGCCAGCGTAAGGGCAGTACACCGACGGAATCACACCGCAGAGCTCCGCCTGTGCAGGGCGCTGCCTCTGCCCGTCATTCAAAAAGTTCTTTGGTGTGGGCCTTTTTTGAGGCTAGTGCATCAGATCGCACAGCTGCTGTTTGCAACATATGTCTCAAGCGTATATCGCGTGGCCAAAACATCAGCCGCTTGGGTACCACATGCCTGACCAGACATATGTTGACCTGCCATGCAGCTCGTTGGCAAGCCTACCTCAAAGACCCACACCAAAGAACCAAGCGGACCTCTCCTTGCACCGCATCAGCTGGGATCTCCAACCCCACTATAACTTCAGTCCTCTCTGAAACATGCACTGAGAGGAATGAAGGTGTAGAATTAGGTGTGTCACAGCCAAGTACTTGCGCCCACTCTGCTAGCAGTACACCGACGTCCGATTCTAGCAGGCAAATTTCCCTGCCCCAGCTGCTGGACCGTCGAAAGAAGTTCACTCCCAGCCATCCACATGCCCAGCGGTTGAATGCTAGCTTGGCTAAATTGCTAGCGCTTCAACTGCTGCCTTTTCAGTTGGTAGACTCGGCCCCCTTCCGTGAGTTTGTGCAATGTGCGGTTCCTCAGTGGCAGGTTCCCAAACGCCACTTTTTCTCACGGAAGGCTATTCCGGCTCTCTACCGGCATGTGGAAGGCAATGTCTTGGCCTCGCTGGACAGGGCGGTCAGCGGTAAGGTGCATATTACCGCTGACTCATGGTCCAGCAGGCATGGACAGGGACGTTACCTTTCTTTCACGGCCCATTGGGTCACTCTTTTGGCAGCTGGGAAGGATTCAGGACAAGGTGCAGTAGTGTTGGAGGTTGTCCCACCGCCACGCCTCCAAAATGCTACTACTGGTTGTGACACACCTCTCTCCTCCACCCCCTCCTCTTCTTCTTCCTCCATGGCCTCTTCCTGTGGTTTGTCCTATGAACCAGCGGTGCTCCGTAGCCGTTCACGGGGCTACGCAAGTACGCAGGCAAAAAGATGCCATGCCGTGCTTGCGCTGGTGTGTTTGGGGGACAGAAGCCACACTGGGGCAGAGGTCCTGTCTGCTCTGCAGGGCCAGGCCGAGAGGTGGTTGACGCCACGCCAGCTTAAGCCAGGAATGGTGGTTTGCGACAATGGCACCAACCTCCTCTCCGCCCTCCGACAGGGACAACTGACCCATGTGCCCTGTGTGGCTCACGTCCTTAACCTGGTGGTGCAGCGCTTCTTGGGCAGGTACCCGGGCTTACAGGATGTCCTGAGGCAGGCCAGGAAAGTCTGTGTGCATTTCCGCAGATCTTATAATGCCAGTGCTCGCCTGGCTGAGCTGCAAAAGGAGTTGAACCTGCCCAAGAACCGCCTTATATGTGACATGCCCACCAGGTGGAACTCAACGTTGGCCATGCTGCAGCGGCTGCACACGCAGCAGAGGGCCATCAATGAGTACCTGTGCGACTACGGCACCAGGACAGGGTCAGGGGAGCTTGGTTTTTTTTCTCCACGCCAGTGGGGCATGATCAGGGATGCATGCACTGTCCTGGCACCATTTGAGGAGGCCACGAGGATGGTGAGCAGTGACAGTGCATGCATCAGTGACACTGTACCTCTTGTCCACCTGTTGGAGCACACGCTGCGTGGAATAATGGACAGGGCACTTGAGGCAGAACAGAGGCAGGAAGAGGAGGACTTCCTTGCCTCTCAAGGCCCCCTTTACCCAGACAGTGTTCCTTCTGTCCCACCCATCGCACAGGAAGAGGAGGAGGAGGAGGAGGAGGAGGAGGAGGAGGATTGTGTCAGCATGGAGGTGGAGGCTGGCACTCAGCATCATCAGCAGCAGTCTTTTAGGGATGATTTACAGTCCCAAGAAACCAGTGGACTTGTACGTGGCTGGGAGGAGGTGGCTGCGGATCATGTCGTCCTTAGTGACCCAGAGGACTCCGGAGCGAATGCCTCAGCAAACCTACGCTGCATGGCCTCCCTGATCCTGCAAAGTCTGCGGAAGGATCCTCGTATTCTTCGGATCAAGGAGAGGGACCATTACTGGCTGGCCACTCTCCTTGATCCACGGTACAAGGGTAAGGTTGCGGACCTTATGTTACCGTCGCAGAGGGAGCAGAGGATGAGACAACTCCGGGAGGCCTTGCAGAAAGGTCTGTGCAACGCGTTCCCAGAGACTGGGAGGTTGCAAACTCCTGGTCCTGGACAACGAGTTGCTGAGGCTTCGGCCAGTCAAAGAAGGAGCGGTGGGGAAGGTGGCCGTCTGACCGATGCGTTCAGACAATTCTTTAGTCCGCAGCCCCAAAGTATGATCGGTTCCAGCAACCATCGCCAGCGTCTGATAAACATGGTGCAGGAATATCTAGGGGCAAGGTCAGACTTGGACACCTTCCCCACCGAAAATCCTCTGGCTTACTGGGTCTTGAGGATGGATCACTGGCCAGAGCTTGCACAGTATGCAATTGAGCTACTGGCCTGTCCTGCATCCAGCGTTCTTTCGGAACGCACATTCAGTGCTGCTGGAGGATTTGTCACGGATCACAGGGTGCGCCTGTCCACCGACTCGGTTGATCGACTGACTTTCATCAAGATGAACCAGTCTTGGATCACCACCAGCTACCACACACCTGATGCTGATATAACAGACTAATTGATTTTAAAATGTCACATCCCTTCAAGACTGATGCTGATGCTGAGTGCCTGTGCTGTTATGTTGACTGGCTATCCTCCTCCTCCGAGTCCTCAATGATACGATTGATGATGATAGCTTGGAAGATCATTTTTGTTTATGGGTGCCGCCACCAGTGCCTAACGCCCAATTTTTCAGCCCCTGTTTAACAGGGGCGTGTAATTACAATTTTTGAAGCAATACTTTGCAACAGGGCTCATTGCTGTGCTCCAAGTACAGTATCTGTGAGGAGTTGCAGTGTTGTGCCACCAGTGCCTAAGGCCCAATTTTTCAGCCCCTGTTTAACAGGGGCGTGTCATTACAATTTTTGAAGCAATACTTTGCAACAGGGCTCATTGCTGTGCTCCAAGTACAGTATCTGTGAAGGGTTGCAGTGTTGTGCCACCAGTGCCTAAGGCCCAATTTTTCAGCCCCTGTTCAACAGGGGCATGTAATTACAATTCTTGATCTAATAATTCACAGCAGGGCCCATTGCTGCACCCACCAAGAGTAACTGTCAGGGCTTACAGTGTTGTGGCACCAGCACCACCATCAAAGGCCCAATTTTTACTACCACTGTTCAACAATTATATGTAATTAAAATTCCTGATATAATAGTTGACAGCAGGGCGTTCCAGCACCAACCAAGAGTAACTGTGAGTGCTTACAGTGTTGTGCCAACACCAACAACTAAGGGGCCTATTTCTGCAGAGTATATACGGCAGGTCCCTACTTTCAAACATCCAACTTACAAACGACTCCTACTTGCAAACGCAAGAAGACAACAGGAAGTGAGAGGAAATCTACCACTAGGAAGGAAAATTCTCTCCTGTAAGAATAAATATGGGAGAAAGGTGTCTCCTCTGTACTGATGCTTTATCAGCAATCCTTGTTTCAAGAAAAACACCACATTTCAAAAACAGTTGTCATTAGGACGGAAAGTGAGGTGAAATGTTCTGAACAGGGGCACAGACAGCAAAACAAATGTTACAGGGGTGATAACCCTTACCTATGTTTTCCAAAAAGTTTAAAAATAGATTTTTGGTCTGGAGCTACACTTCAACAATGTACCTGTTCAAAATTACAAACAGATTCTACATAAGAACAAACCTACAGTCCCTGTCTTGTATGCACCGCCTGTATACGGCTGTTCTGAGTATATAGGGCCTTTTTTATTTTATGTGCGGGGTTCCCCTTAATATCCATACAAGACCCAAAGGGGCTGGTAATGGGCTGGGGTAGGGGGGGGGTCATGGGGTAGCTATGCCATTTTTCTTAAAGATTTTCATCCATATTACCGGGACCAGACATTACATTAAAGCCGCAAGCAGTTTTAAATGGCTTTTTTTTCCTTTAGAAGTGTCATTTTGTGCAGGGACAGTTCTAAACACGGGAAACACGTGGCACTTCACAGGCATACTTTAGACACCCCCCAGGTACGATATTTAAAGGAATATTTGACTTTTTTTTTTTCACTTTATGCATCATTAAAATGACTGCTCCCGGAAAACGACCGTTTTTAAAACTTATTTTTGCATTGATACATGTCCCCTGGTGCAGAACCCGGGTTCCCAAACCCTTTTTAGGACAATAACATGCATAATAGTTTTTATAATTAGCACTTTAGAATTCGAACGTTCGCATCCATTGTATTTAATAGGGTTCTAATGTTCGTTCGAACTTTCGGTCCGTTCGCGGGTTCTGGTGCGAACCGAACCCGGGGGTGTTCGGCTCATCACTACTGGTGTACTATGGACCATGACTGATGTACTATGGATCATCACTGGTGTACTATGGACCATCCCTGATGTACTGTGGATCATCACTGGTGTACTGTGGATCATCACTGATGTACTATGGACCATCCCTGATGTACTATGGACCATCCCTGATGTACTGTGGATCATCCCTGATGTACTGTGGATCATCCCTGGTGTACTATTGATCATCCCTGGTGTACTATGGATCATCACTGGTGTACTATGAATCATCACTGGTGTACTATGGATCATCACTGATGTACTGTGGACCATCCCTGATGTATTGTGGATCATCACTGATGTACTGTGGATCATCACTGATGTGCTATGGATCATCACTGATGTACTATGGATCATCACTGATGTACTATGGATCATCACTGATGTGCTATGGATCATCACTGATGTGCTATGGATCATCACTGATGTACTATGAGCCATCACTGGTGTACTATGTGCCATCACTGGTGTACTATGGACCATCCCTGATGTACTGTGGATCATCACTGGTGTACTGTGGATCATCACTGATGTACTATGGACCATCCCTGATGTACTATGGACCATCCCTGATGTACTGTGGATCATCACTGATGTACTGTGGATCATCCCTGGTGTACTATGGATAATCCCTGGTGTACTATGGATCATCCCTGGTGTACTATGAATCATCACTGGTGTACTATGGATCATCACTGATGTACTGTGGACCATCCCTGATGTATTGTGGATCATCACTGATGTACTGTGGATCATCACCGATGTGCTATGGATCATCACTGATGTACTATGGATCATCACTGATGTGCTATGGATCATCACTGATGTGCTATGGATCATCACTGATGTACTATGAGCCATCCCTGATGTACTATGGATCATCACTGGTGTACTATGGATCATCAATGGTGTACTGTTGACCATCCCTGATGTACTGTGGATCATCACTGATGTACTATGAGCCATCACTGATGTATTATGGGCCATCACTGATGTACTGTGGATAATCACTGATGCACTGTGCATCATCACTGATGTACTGAGGATAATCACTGGTGTACTATGGATCATCACTGATGTACTGTGGATCATCACTGATGTACTATAGATCACCACTGATGTACTATAGATCATCACTGATGTACTATGAATCATCACTGATGTACTATGGACCATCCCTGATGTACTATGGATCATCACTGATGTACTATGGACCATCCCTGATGTACTGTGGATCATCACTGATGTACTGTGGATTATCACTGATGTACTGTGGACCATCACTGATGTACTGTGGATCATCACTGGTGTACTATGCATCATCACTGGTGTACTATGGATTATCACTGGTGTACTATGGATCATCACTGATGTACTATGGGCCATCACTGATGTACTATGGATCATCACTGGTGTACTATGGATCATCACTGATGTACTGTGGACCATCCCTGATGTACTGTGGACCATCCCTGATGTACTGTGGATCATCACTGATGTACCGTGGATCAGCACTGATGTACCGAGGATCATCACTGATGTACTGTGGATCATCACTGATGTACTATGGGCCATCACAGATGTACTATGGGCCATCACAGGTGTACTATGGATCATCACTGGTGTACTATGGATCATCCCTGGTGTACTATGGATCATCCCTGGTGTACTATGGATCATCCCTGGTGTACTATGGACCATGACTGATGTACTATGGATCATCACTGGTATACTATGGGCCATCACTGGTGTACTATGGACCATCCCTGATGTACTGTGGATCATCACTGGTGTACTGTGGATCATCACTGATGTACTATGGACCATCCCTGATGTACTATGGACCATCCCTGATGTACTGTGGATCATCACTGATGTACTGTGGATCATCCCTGGTGTACTATTGATCATCCCTGGTGTACTATGGATCATCACTGGTGTACTATGAATCATCACTGGTGTACTATGGGTCATCACTGATGTACTGTGGACCATCCCTGATGTATTGTGGATCATCACTGATGTACTGTGGATCATCACTGATGTGCTATGGATCATCACTGATGTACTATGGATCATCACTGATGTACTATGGATCATCACTGATGTGCTATGGATCATCACTGATGTGCTATGGATCATCACTGATGTACTATGAGCCATCACTGGTGTACTATGTGCCATCACTGGTGTACTATGGACCATCCCTGATGTACTGTGGATCATCACTGGTGTACTGTGGATCATCACTGATGTACTATGGACCATCCCTGATGTACTATGGACCATCCCTGATGTACTGTGGATCATCACTGATGTACTGTGGATCATCCCTGGTGTACTATGGATAATCCCTGGTGTACTATGGATCATCCCTGGTGTACTATGAATCATCACTGGTGTACTATGGATCATCACTGGTGTACTGTGGACCATCCCTGATGTATTGTGGATCATCACTGATGTACTGTGGATCATCACCGATGTGCTATGGATCATCACTGATGTACTATGGATCATCACTGATGTGCTATGGATCATCACTGATGTGCTATGGATCATCACTGATGTACTATGAGCCATCCCTGATGTACTATGGATCATCACTGGTGTACTATGGATCATCAATGGTGTACTGTTGACCATCCCTGATGTACTGTGGATCATCACTGATGTACTATGAGCCATCACTGATGTATTATGGGCCATCACTGATGTACTGTGGATAATCACTGATGCACTGTGGATCATCACTGATGTACTGAGGATAATCACTGGTGTACTATGGATCATCACTGATGTACTGTGGATCATCACTGATGTACTATAGATCATCACTGATGTACTATGAATCATCACTGATGTACTATGGACCATCCCTGATGTACTATGGATCATCACTGATGTACTATGGACCATCCCTGATGTACTGTGGATCATCACTGATGTACTGTGGATTATCACTGATGTACTGTGGACCATCACTGATGTACTGTGGATCATCACTGATGTACTGTGGATTATCACTGATGTACTGTGGACCATCACTGATGTACTGTGGACCATCACTGATGTACTATGGATCATCACTGATGTACTATGGATCATCACTGATGTACTATGGATTATCACTGATGTACTATGGACCATCACTGGTGTACTATGGATTATCACTGGTGTACTATGGATCATCACTGGTGTACTATGGACCATCCCTGATGTACTGTGGATCATCACTGATGTACTGTGGATCATCACTGATGTACTATAGTTCATCACTGATGTACTATGGGCCATCACTGGTGTACTATGGATCATCACTGGTGTACTATGGTTCATCACTGATGTACTATGGACGATCCCTGATGTACTATGGACCATCCCTGATGTACTGTGGATCATCACTGATGTACTGTGGATCATCACTGGAGTACTATAGATCATCACTGATGTACTATGGGCCATCACTGGTGTACTATGGGCCATCACTGGTGTACTATGGGCCATCACTAGTGTACTATGGATCATCACTGATGTACTATGGACCATCCCTTATGTACTATGGACCATCCCTGATGTACTATGGACCATCCCTGATGTACTATGGACCATCCCTAATGTACTATGGACCATCCCTGATGTACTATGGACCATCCCTAATGAACTATGGACCATCCCTGATGTACTATAGATCATCACTGATGTACTGTGGATCATCACTGATGTACTATGGATCATCCCTGGTGTACTATGGATCATCACTGGTGTACTATGGATCATCACTGGTGTACTATGGATCATCACTGATGTACTGTGGATCATCACTGATGTACTATAGTTCATTACTGATGTACTATGGGCCTTCACTGGTGTACTATGGGCCATCACTGGTGTACTATGGGCCATCACTGGTGTACTATGGGCCATCACTGGTGTACTATGGGCCATCACTGGTGTACTATGGACCATCACTGGTGTACTATGGACCATCACTGGTGTACTATGGACCATCACTGATGTACTATGAGCCATCACTGATGTACTGTGGACCATCCCTGATGTACTGTGGATCATCACTGATGTACCGTGGATCATCATTGATGTACTATGAGCCATCATGGGTGTACTATGGATCATCACTGATGTACTATGGACCATCCCTGATGTACTATGGACCATCCCTGATGTACTATAGATCATCACTGATGTACTATGGACCATCACTGATGTACTATGGATCATCACTGATGTACTGAGGATCATCACTAATGTACTATGGACCATCACTGATGTACTGTGGATCATCACTGATGTACTGTGGATCATCACTGAAGTACTATGGGCCATCACTGGTGTACTATGGATCATCACTGGTGTACTATGAATCATCACTGGTGTACTATGGATCATCACTGATGTACTGTGGACCATCCCTGATGTATTGTGGATCATCACTGATGTACTGTGGATCATCACTGATGTACTTTGGACTAGTGATGAGCCGAACACCCCCGGGTTCGGTTTGCACCAGAACCCGCGAACGGACCGAAAGTTCGCACGAACATTAGAACCCTATTAAATACAATGGATGCGAACGTTCGGATTCTAAAGTGCTAATTATAACGACTATTATCCATGTTATTGTCCTAAACAGAGTTTGGGAACCCGGGTTCTGCACCAGGGGACATGTATCAATGCAAAAAGAAGTTTTAAAAACGGACGTTTTCCGAGAGCAGTAATTTTAATGATGCATAAAGTGAAAAAAAAAAGTCAAATATTCCTTTAAATATTGTACCTGGGGGGTGTCTAAAGTATGCCTGTGAAGTGCCACGTGTTTCCCGTGTTTAGAACTGTCCCTGCACAAAATTACATTTCTAAAGGGAAAAAAAGCCATTTAAAACTGCTTGCGGCCTTAATGTAATGTCTGGTCCCGGTAATATGGATGAAAATCTTTAAGAAAAATGGCAATTAGTCTGTTATATCAGCATCAGGTGTGTGGTAGCTGGTGGTGATCCAAGACTGGTTCATCTTGATGAAAGTCAGTCGATCAACCGAGTCGGTGGACAGGTGCACCCTGTGATCCGTGACAAATCCTCCAGCAGCACTGAATGTGCGTTCTGAAAGAACGCTGGATGCAGGACAGGCCAGTAGCTCAATTGCATACTGTGCAAGCTCTGGCCAGTGATCCATCCTCAAGACCCAGTAAGCCAGAGGATTTTCGGTGGGGAAGGTGTCCAAGTCTGACCTTGCCCCTAGGTATTCCTGCACCATGTATATCAGACGCTGGCGATGGTTGCTGGAAACGATCATACTTTGGGGCTGCGGACTAAAGAATTGTCTGAACGCATCGGTCAGACGGCCACCTTCCCCACCGATCCTTCTTTGACTGCCCGAAGCCTCAGCAACTCGTTGTCCAGGACCAGGAGTTTGTAACCTCCCAGTCTCTGGGAACGCGTTGCACAGACCTTTCTGCAAGGCCTCCCGGAGTTGTCTCATCCTCTGCTCCCTCTGCGACGGTAACATAAGGTCCGCAACCTTACCCTTGTACCGTGGATCAAGGAGAGTGGCCAGCCAGTAATGGTCCCTCTCCTTGATCCGAAGAATACAAGGATCCTTCCGCAGACTTTGCAGGATCAGGGAGGCCATGCAGCGTAGGTTAGCTGAGGCATTCAGTCCGGAGTCCTCTGGGTCACTAAGGACAACATGATCCGCAGCCACCTCCTCCCAGCCACGTACAAGTCCACTGGTTTCTTGGGACTGTAAATCATCCCTAAAAGACTGCTGCTGATGATGCTGAGTGCCAGCCTCCACCTCCATGCTGACACAATCCTCCTCCTCCTCCTCCTCCTCTTCCTGTGCGATGGGTGGAACAGAAGGAACACTGTCAGGGTAAAGGGGGCCTTGAGAGGCAAGGAAGTCCTCCTCTTCCTGCCTCTGTTCTGCCTCAAGTGCCCTGTCCATTATTCCACGCAGCGTGTGCTCCAACAGGTGGACAAGAGGTACAGTGTCACTGATGCATGCACTGTCACTGCTCACCATCCTCGTGGCCTCCTCAAATAGTGCCAGGACAGTGCATGCATCCCTGATCATGCCCCACTGGCGTGGTGAAAAAAAACCGAGCTCCCCTGACCCTGTCCTGGTGCCGTAGTCGCACAGGTACTCATTGATGGCCCTCTGCTGCGTGTGCAGCCGCTGCAGCATGGCCAATGTTGAGTTCCACCTGGTGGGCATGTCACATATAAGGCGGTTCTTGGGCAGGTTCAACTCCTTTTGCAGCTCAGCCAGGCGAGCACTGGCATTATAAGATCTGCGGAAATGAACACAGACTTTCCTGGCCTGCCTCAGGACATCCTGTAAGCCCGGGTACCTGCCCAAGAACCGCTGCACCACCAGGTTAAGGACGTGAGCCATACAGGGCACACGGGTCAGTTGTCCCTGTCGGAGGGCGGAGAGGAGGTTGGTGCCATTGTCGCAAACCACCATTCCTGGCTTAAGCTGGCGTGGCGTCAACCACCTCTCGGCCTGCCCCTGCAGAGCAGACAGGACCTCTGCCCCAGTGTGGCTCCTGTCCCCCAAACACACCAGTGCAAGCACGGCATGTCATCTTTTTGCCTGCGTACTTGCGTAGCCCCTTGAACGCCTACGGAGCACCGCTGGTTCCGAGGACAAACCACAGGAAGAGGCCATGGAGGAAGAAGAAGAGGAGGGGGTGGAGGAGAGAGGTGTGTCACAACCAGTAGTAGCATTTTGGAGGCGTGGCGGTGGAACAACCTCCAACACTACTGCACCTTGTCCTGCATTCTTCCCAGCTGCCAAAAGAGTGACCCAATGGGCCGTGAAAGAAAGGTAACGTCCCTGTCCATGCCTGCTGGACCATGAGTCAGCGGTAATATGCACCTTACCGCTGATCGCCCTGTCCAGCGAGGCCAAGACATTGCCTTCCACATGCCTGTAGAGAGCCGGAATCGCCTTCCGTGAGAAAAAGTGGCGTTTGGGAACCTGCCACTGAGGAACCGCACATTGCACAAACTCACGGAAGGGGGCCGAGTCTACGAACTGAAAAGGCAGCAGTTGAAGCGCTAGCAATTTAGCCAAGCTAGCATTCAACCGCTGGGCATGTGGATGGCTGGGAGTGAACTTCTTTCGACGGTCCAGCAGCTGGGGCAGGGAAATTTGCCTGCTAGAATCGGACGTCGGTGTACTGCTAGCAGAGTGCCCGCAAGTACTTGGCTGTGACACACCTAATTCTACACCTTCATTCCTCTCAGTGCATGTTTCAGAGAGGACTGAAGTTATAGTGGGGTTGGAGATCCCAGCTGATGCGGTGCAAGGAGAGGTCCGCTTTGTTCTTTGGTGTGGGTCTTTGAGGTAGGCTTGCCAACGAGCTGCATGGCAGGTCAACATATGTCTGGTCAGGCATGTGGTACCCAAGCGGCTGATGTTTTGGCCACGCGATATACGCTTGAGACATATGTTGCAAACAGCAGCTGTGCGATCTGATGCACTAGCCTCAAAAAAGGCCCACACCAAAGAACTTTTTGAATGACGGGCAGAGGCAGCGCCCTGCACAGGCGGAGCTCTGCGGTGTGATTCCGTCAGTGTACTGCCCTTACGCTGGCCACCAAAGGGCATCCTGCCTCGTTGGAGATGTGCCTCCTCCTCATCCTCCTCCTCCTCCTCTCTCCTATTAGGCACCCACGTGGAGTCAGTGACCTCATCATCCCCTCCCTCCTCATCACTGGAGCCAATCTGGCAGTATGCTGCAGCTGCTGGAACATGACTGCCAGATTGGTGTCCTTCTTGAGCATCCCCTCTGTCTGCTCTCACGCTACTGCCTTCCTGTAGCTGGGTTTCATCATCAGACCCTTCGAAACGCTGGGCATCCTCCTGGAGCATGTACCCAACACATTGCTCAAACAGTTCGGGGGACTCCTCAGGAGGAGGACATGGTGGGTCTAGGGAAGGAGTGACTGATGATGAGTCTGACATTGATACCAGGGAAGAGGACGCTTTGGCAGCTGCTTTGCCAGTACCCTGAGCCTGGGTGAGAGAGGATGAGGAGGAGGAGGAGGGCTTGGTCATCCACTCTACCAAGTCTTCGGCATGATGTGGCTCAACATGTCCAGCTGCCGAAAAGAAGGACAAGCGTGTCCCATGGCCATGTGCTGATGACAATGCACCGCGTCCACGACCAGCACTGTTGCCCCCAGACACAGAGCCTGCTTGCCTTCTTTTTTTGCCTCCTGACTGTCTGCCTCTCATTGTTTGCCTTCCAGACATTCTAATGGATGGCCTGCAGGGAGATGGGAAAAACAGCAATAAGGGCTACCTTCAGGTGTATACTGTGCAGGAGGCTTAGCAACAATGACACTGACACTGTCCCCTGCCTATCCTTCTCTGTCCCTAAACACAAGGATTTGCAATATGCTTCAGCAAGATTGGTTTAGCCCAGAATAGCACACTGTCAGTTTCACTCACTGTCCTACTCTGTCCCTACAAACAAGATTTAGCACAGAATAGCACACTGATAGTTTCCACGAGTGTCCTTCTCTGTCCCTAAACTCAAGGATTTCAAATATGGTTCAGCAAGATTGGTTTAGAACAGAATAGCACACTGACACTTTCCCTCACTGTACCTCTCTGTCCCTAAACTCAAGGATTTCAAATATGGTTCAGCAAGATTGGTTTAGAACAGAATAGCACACTGTCAGTTTCACTCACTGTCCTACTCTGTCCCTACAAACTAGATTTAGCACAGAATAGCACACTGAGAGTTTCCACGAGTGTCCTTCTCTGTCCCTAAACTCAAGGATTTCAAATATGGTTCAGCAAGATTGGTTTAGAACAGAATAGCACACTGTCAGTTTCACTCACTGTCCTACTCTGTCCCTACAAACAAGATTTAGCACAGAATAGCACACTGACACTTTCCCTCACTGTACCTCTCTGTCCCTAAACTCAAGGATTTCAAATATGGTTCAGCAAGATTGGTTTAGAACAGAATAGCACACTGTCAGTTTCACTCACTGTCCTACTCTGTCCCTACAAACTAGATTTAGCACAGAATAGCACACTGAGAGTTTCCACGAGTGTCCTTCTCTGTCCCTAAACTCAAGGATTTCAAATATGGTTCAGCAAGATTGGTTTAGAACAGAATAGCACACTGTCAGTTTCACTCACTGTCCTACTCTGTCCCTACAAACTAGATTTAGCACAGAATAGCACACTGAGAGTTTCCACGAGTGTGCTTCTCTGTCCCTAAACTCAAGGATTTCAAATATGGTTCAGTAAGATTGGTTTAGAACAGAATAGCACACTGTCAGTTTCACTCACTGTCCTACTCTGTCCCTACAAACAAGATTTAGCACAGAATAGCACACTGACACTTTCCCTCACTGTACCTCTCTGTCCCTAAACTCAAGGATTTCAAATATGGTTCAGCAAGATTGGTTTAGAACAGAATAGCACACTGTCAGTTTCACTCACTGTCCTACTCTGTCCCTACAAACAAGATTTAGCACAGAATAGCACACTGATAGTTTCCACGAGTGTCCTTCTCTGTCCCTAAACTCAAGGATTTCAAATATGGTTCAGCAAGATTGGTTTAGAACAGAATAGCACACTGTCAGTTTCACTCACTGTCCTACTCTGTCCCTACAAACAAGATTTAGCACAGAATAGCACACTGACACTTTCCCTCACTGTACCTCTCTGTTCCTAAACTCAAGGATTTTAAATATGGTTCAGCAAGATTGGTTTAGAACAGAATAGCACACTGTCAGTTTCACTCACTGTCCTACGCTGTCCCTACCAACAAGATTTAGCACAGAATAGCACACTGACACTTTGCCTCACTGTACCTCTCTGTCCCTAAACTCAAGGATTTCAAATATGGTTCAGCAAGATTGGTTTAGAACAGAATAGCACACTGTCAGTTTCACTCACTGTCCTACTCTGTCCCTACAAACTAGATTTAGCACAGAATAGCACACTGAGAGTTTCCACGAGTGTCCTTCTCTGTCCCTAAACTCAAGGATTTCAAATATGGTTCAGCAAGATTGGTTTAGAACAGAATAGCTCACTGTCAGTTTCACTCACTGTCCTGCTCTGTCCCTACAAACTAGATTTAGCACAGAATAGCACACTGAGAGTTTCCACGAGTGTCCTTCTCTGTCCCTAAACTCAAGGATTTCAAATATGGTTCAGCAAGATTGGTTTAGAACAGAATAGCACACTGTCAGTTTCACTCACTGTCCTACTCTGTCCCTACAAACAAGATTTAGCACAGAATAGCACACTGACACTTTCCCTCACTGTACCTCTCTGTCCCTAAACTCAAGGATTTCAAATATGGTTCAGCAAGATTGGTTTAGAACAGAATAGCACACTGTCAGTTTCACTCACTGTACTACTCTGTCCCTACAAACAAGATTTAGCACAGAATAGCACACTGATAGTTTCCACGAGTGTCCTTCTCTGTCCCTAAACTCAAGGATTTCAAATATGGTTCAGCAAGATTGGTTTAGAACAGAATAGCACACTGTCAGTTTCACTCACTGTCCTACTCTGTCCCTACAAACAAGATTTAGCACAGAATAGCACACTGACACTTTCCCTCACTGTACCTCTCTGTCCCTAAACTCAAGGATTTCAAATATGGTTCAGCAAGATTGGTTTAGAACAGAATAGCACACTGTCAGTTTCACTCACTGTCCTACTCTGTCCCTACAAACAAGATTTAGCACAGAATAGCACACTGACACTTTCCCTCACTGTACCTCTCTGTCCCTAAACTCAAGGATTTAAAATATGGTTCAGCAAGATTGGTTTAGAACAGAATAGCACACTGTCAGTTTCACTCACTGTCCTACTCTGTCCCTACAAACAAGATTTAGCACAGAATAGCACACTGATAGTTTCCACGAGTGTCCTTCTCTGTCCCTAAACTCAAGGATTTCAAATATGGTTCAGCAAGATTGGTTTAGAACAGAATAGCACACGGTCAGTTTCACTCACTGTCCTACTCTGTCCCTACAAACAAGATTTAGCACAGAATAGCACACTGACACTTTCCCTCACTGTACCTCTCTGTCCCTAAACTCAAGGATTTCAAATATGGTTCAGCAAGATTGGTTTAGAACAGAATAGCACACTGTCAGTTTCACTCACTGTCCTACTCTGTCCCTACAAACTAGATTTAGCACAGAATAGCACACTGAGAGTTTCCACGAGTGTCCTTCTCTGTCCCTAAACACAAGGATTTGCAATATGCTTCAGCAAGATTGGTTTAGCACAGAATAGCACACTGTCAGTTTCACTCACTGTCCTACTCTGTCCCTACAAACAAGATTTAGCACAGAATAGCACACTGATAGTTTCCACGAGTGTCCTTCTCTGTCCCTAAACTCAAGGATTTCAAATATGGTTCAGCAAGATTGGTTTAGAACAGAATAGCACACTGACACTTTCCCTCACTGTACCTCTCTGTCCCTAAACTCAAGGATTTCAAATATGGTTCAGCAAGATTGGTTTAGAACAGAATAGCACACTGTCAGTTTCACTCACTGTCCTACTCTGTCCCTACAAACTAGATTTAGCACAGAATAGCACACTGAGAGTTTCCACGAGTGTCCTTCTCTGTCCCTAAACTCAAGGATTTCAAATATGGTTCAGCAAGATTGGTTTAGAACAGAATAGCACACTGTCAGTTTCACTCACTGTCCTACTCTGTCCCTACAAACAAGATTTAGCACAGAATAGCACACTGACACTTTCCCTCACTGTACCTCTCTGTCCCTAAATTTAAGGATTTCAAATATGGTTCAGCAAGATTGGTTTAGAACAGAATAGCACACTGTCAGTTTCACTCACTGTCCTACTCTGTCCCTACAAACTAGATTTAGCACAGAATAGCACACTGAGAGTTTCCACGAGTGTCCTTCTCTGTCCCTAAACTCAAGGATTTCAAATATGGTTCAGCAAGATTGGTTTAGAACAGAATAGCACACTGTCAGTTTCACTCACTGTCCTACTCTGTCCCTACAAACTAGATTTAGCACAGAATAGCACACTGGGAGTTTCCCTCACTGTACCTCTCTGTCCCTAAACTCAAGGATTTCAAATATGGTTCAGCAAGATTGGTTTAGAACAGAATAGCACACTGTCAGTTTCACTCACTGTCCTACTCTGTCCCTACAAACAAGATTTAGCACAGAATAGCACACTGACACTTTCCCTCACTGTACCTCTCTGTCCCTAAGCTCAAGGATTTCAAATATGGTTCAGCAAGATTGGTTTAGAACAGGTCTCCCCGCACCCCGTTGTGGGGGAACCCACAATTGGCACACTTCCGCTCTATCCCGGATCCCGCGTTGTGGGCACGGTTTGAAATTAAGACCTTGGCAGATATAGTTTCCTCGGGGGGCCTTATAGCTTTTAATGAGCTGAAACAATTAAAGGGGCTCCCTAACCATATGTTTTTTAGGTACCTTCAGCTCCGGCACGCTTTCCGATCCCAGTTCTCTGGGCCACTGGTACTGGAAACGACGGGTGTTGAGCGATTGCTGGAGATGACAGGGGACACCAAACCATTGTCCGCCTTGTACTCCCTACTTATAGGTTTGGACACCTCTAAGGTCTCCCAGCTGTTCTCAGTATGGCAGGCAGATATCCCCACTCTGGCCGATGACGATTGGGAGGAGGGCATTCAGCAATACCTCACCCTGGTGGTCTCTGCCAGAGATAGATTCATCCAGGTAAAGTTTCTCCACAGGGCGTACTTCTCCCCCGAACGCCTAGCTAAAATATATCCACAGCAGAATCCCAGTTGTCGTCGATGTGGTGCGGAGGAGGGCTCCTTCTTTCATGTTGTGTGGTCCTGTCCGCTGATACAGCATTTTTGGAGGGGGGTGGTTCACATTATCTGCTCTGTGAGCAACCTCACTTTACCCTGCGACCCAATCCCACTGCTGCTCGGCATAGTTGATAAGCTGGAGGGCCCCCAATCAAAAAAATTATTTGTTTTTTACACGGCCTTCTATGCCAGGAAGGCCATTCTGCTACGGTGGAAGGAGCCCTCCCCCCCATCCATACCACAGTGGAGAGCCTTGATTAACGCTGCCCTCCCCCTTTACAAGCTTACCTATTTGGGGCGAAACTTCCCCAAAAAATTTGACAGGATCTGGGCGGCATGGGAGACCGCTGAGCAACAGGCCATGGACTAGGAGCTAGGCTCTCAGATTTGATCGCGAGACACTCTATGAACGCTGTATCTGTTTGCCTGGTGGGGACATATTGGAGCCTTCTTTAGAGCTGCGTTGTAATACCCCGGTCATGCAACCATCGTTTGATGGCTCCCCCCATCTGCAATACCCTGTTTCATGCCCTGGTCAGGGCCTCCCGTCCCAGTGCAATATGATAACCCCCCCGGTTTTTATTTATTTAATATTTTTTTTCCTTCCCATCCCCTGAAGCTGGGCGGGTTCTTTTTGATCCTATTTCTCTTCAGTTGGGGGGTAGGGGTGGGTTCAACTAATCTGACTGTTTATTGATGATGTTGATTCATGTTTGCTCTGTAATGATTAAGGGTCTCCCTATCTGTACGCACAACTGCTCCGACAACTAACTTTTAATGTATTACTTCTGAAGACTATGTATGATCACTGCAATTTTTGTACATATTGTTTTGTTTCTTTTCTTTTTTTAAATAAAAAACCTTTCTGTTAAAAAAAAAAAGATTGGTTTAGAACAGAATAGCACACTGTCAGTTTCACTCACTGTCCTACTCTGTCCCTACAAACAAGATTTAGCACAGAATAGCACACTGATAGTTTCCACGTGTGTCCTTCTCTGTCCCTAAACTCAAGGATTTCAAATATGGTTCAGCAAGATTGGTTTAGAACAGAATAGCACACTGTCAGTTTCACTCACTGTCCTACTCTGTCCCTACAAACAAGATTTAGCACAGAATAGCACACTGACACTTTAACTCACTGTACCTCTCTGTCCCTAAACTCGAGGATTTCAAATATGGTTCAGCAAGATTGGTTTAGAACAGAATAGCACACTGTCAGTTTCACTCACTGTCCTACTCTGTCCCTACAAACAAGATTTAGCACAGAATAGCACACTGACACTTTCCCTCACTGTACCTCTCTGTCCCTAAACTCAAGGATTTCAAATATGGTTCAGCAAGATTGGTTTAGAACAGAATAGCACACTGTCAGTTTCACTCACTGTCCTACTCTGTCCCTACAAACAAGATTTAGCACAGAATAGCACACTGACACTTTCCCTCACTGTACCTCTCAGTCCCTAAACTCAAGGATTTCAAATATGGTTCAGCAAGATTGGTTTAGAACAGAATAGCACACTGTCAGTTTCACTCACTGTCCTACTCTGTCCCTTCAAACAAGATTTAGCACAGAATAGCACACTGACACTTTCCCTCACTGTACCTCTCAGTCCCTAAACTCAAGGATTTCAAATATGGTTCAGCAAGATTGGTTTAGAACAGAATAGCACACTGTCAGTTTCACTCACTGTCCTACTCTGTCCCTACAAACAAGATTTAGCACAGAATAGCACACTGACACTTTTCCTCACTGTACCTCGCTGTCCCTAAACTCAAGGATTTCAAATATGGTTCAGCAAGATTGGTTTAAAACAGAATAGCACACTGACACTTTCCCTCACTGTACCTCTCTGTCCCTACAAACAAGGTTTAGCACAGAATAACACACTGACACTCTCCCTACCTAGCCTTATTTGTCCCTAAACACAAGGAATCCAGGATTAGTAAAGGAAAAAAAATGACACTGTCCCTGCCTACGCTTCTCTTTCCCTGCTCCGGAACACACTACACAAGGCCGCCGTGCTGGCGGCCTTTTATAGTGTGGGGCGTGTACTAAACCCCCTCAAGAATAATTGGCCACAGGCATCCTGCCTGTGGCCAATCATTGCTCTCCTCGCTGCTGGCGCTGTGATTGGCCAAGCATGCGGGGTCACAGTGCATGCTTGGCCAATCACAGCGCCTGGATGACAGTGCGATGGCGTAGTGCATTGTGGGCCGTTCGCGTCACTCGAATTTGGCGCGAATGGCCCAAATCGTTCGATCTTCGTCGAACGATCGAACAGCCGATGTTCGAGTCGAACATATGTTCGACTCGAACACGAAGCTCATCCCTACTGGTGTACTATGGATCATCACTGGTGTACTATGGACCATCCCTGATGTACTGTGGATCATCACTGATGTACTGTGGATCATCACTGATGTACTATAGTTCATCACTGATGTACTATGGGCCATCACTGGTGTACTATGGATCATCACTGGTGTACTATGTTTCATCACTGATGTACTATGGACCATCCCTGATGTACTATGGACCATCCCTGATGTACTGTGGATCATCACTGATGTACTGTGGATCATCACTGGTGTACTATAGATCATCACTGATGTACTATGGGCCATCACTGGTGTACTATGGGCCATCACTGGTGTACTATGGGCCATCACTAGTGTACTATGGATCATCACTGATGTACTATGGACCATCCCTGATGTACTATGGACCATCCCTGATGTACTATGGACCATCCCTGATGTACTATGGACCATCCCTAATGAACTATAGACCATCCCTGATGTACTATAGATCATCACTGATGTACTGTGGATCATCACTGATGTACTATGGATCATCCCTGGTGTACTATGGATCATCACTGGTGTACTATGGATCATCACTGATGTACTGTGGATCATCACTGATGTACTATAGTTCATCACTGATGTACTATGGGCCTTCACTGGTGTACTATGGGCCATCACTGGTGTACTATGGGCCATCACTGGTGTACTATGGGCCATCACTGGTGTACTATGGACCATCACTGGTGTACTATGGACCATCACTGGTGTACTATGGACCATCACTGATGTACTATGAGCCATCACTGATGTACTGTGGACCATCCCTGATGTACTGTGGATCATCACTGATGTACCGTGGATCATCATTGATGTACTATGAGCCATCATGGGTGTACTATGGATCATCACTGATGTACTATGGACCATCCCTGATGTACTATGGACCATCCCTGATGTACTGAGGATCATCACTGATGTACTATAGATCATCACTGATGTACTATGGACCATCACTGATGTACTATGGATCATCACTGATGTACTGAGGATCATCACTGAAGTACTATGGGCCATCACTGGTGTACTATGGATCATCACTGGTGTACTATGAATCATCACTGGTGTACTATGGATCATCACTGATGTACTGTGGACCATCCCTGATGTATTGTGGATCATCACTGATGTACTGTGGATCATCACTGATGTACTTTGGACTAGTGATGAGCCGAACACCCCCGGGTTCGGTTCACACCAGAACCCGCGAACGGACCGAAAGTTTGCACGAACATTAGAACCCTATTAAATACAATGGATGCGAACGTTCGGATTCTAAAGTGCTAATTATAACGACTATTATCCATGTTATTGTCCTAAACAGAGTTTGGGAACCCGGGTTCTGCACCAGGGGACATGTATCAATGCAAAAAGAAGTTTTAAAAACTGACGTTTTCCGGGAGCAGTCATTTTAATGATGCATAAAGTGAAAAAAAAAAGTCAAATATTCCTTTAAATATTGTACCTGGGGGGTGTCTAAAGTATGCCTGTGAAGTGCCACGTGTTTCCCGTGTTTAGAACTGTCCCTGCACAAAATTACATTTCTAAAGGAAAAAAAAGCCATTTAAAACTGCTTGCGGCCTTAATGTAATGTCTGGTCCCGGTAATATGGATGAAAATCTTTAAGAAAAATGGCAATTAGTCTGTTATATCAGCGTCAGGTGTGTGGTAGCTGGTGGTGATCCAAGACTGGTTCATCTTGATGAAAGTCAGTCGATCAACCGAGTCGGTGGACTGGCGCACCCTGTGATCCGTGACAAATCCTCCAGCAGCACTGAATGTGCGTTCTGAAAGAACGCTGGATGCAGGACAGGCCAGAAGCTCAATTGCATACTGTGCAAGCTCTGGCCAGTGATCCATCCTCAAGACCCAGTAAGCCAGAGGATTTTCGGTGGGGAAGGTGTCCAAGTCTGACCTTGCCCCTAGGTATTCCTGCACCATGTATATCAGACGCTGGCGATGGTTGCTGGAAACGATCATACTTTGGGGCTGCGGACTAAAGAATTGTCTGAACGCATCGGTCAGACGGCCACCTTCCCCACCGCTCCTTCTTTGACTGCCCGAAGCCTCAGCAACTCGTTGTCCAGGACCAGGAGTTTGTAACCTCCCAGTCTCTGGGAACGCGTTGCACAGACCTTTCTGCAAGGCCTCCCGGAGTTGTCTCATCCTCTGCTCCCTCTGCGACGGTAACATAAGGTCCGCAACCTTACCCTTGTACCGTGGATCAAGGAGAGTGGCCAGCCAGTAATGGTCCCTCTCTTTGATCCGAAGAATACGAGGATCCTTCCGCAGACTTTGCAGGATCAGGGAGGCCATGCAGCGTAGGTTAGCTGAGGCATTCAGTCCGGAGTCCTCTGGGTCACTAAGGACGACATGATCCGCAGCCACCTCCTCCCAGCCACGTACAAGTCCACTGGTTTCTTGGGACTGTAAATCATCCCTAAAAGACTGCTGCTGATGATGCTGAGTGCCAGCCTCCACCTCCATGCTGACACAATCCTCCTCCTCCTCCTCCTCCTCCTCCTCCTCCTCTTCCTGTGCGATGGGTGGGACAGAAGGAACACTGTCAGGGTAAAGGGGGCCTTGAGAGGCAAGGAAGTCCTCCTCTTCCTGCCTCTGTTCTGCCTCAAGTGCCCTGTCCATTATTCCACGCAGCGTGTGCTCCAACAGGTGGACAAGAGGTACAGTGTCACTGATGCATGCACTGTCACTGCTCACCATCCTCGTGGCCTCCTCAAATGGTGCCAGGACAGTGCATGCATCCCTGATCATGCCCCACTGGCGTGGTGAAAAAAACCAGAGCTCCCCTGACCCTGTCCTGGTGCCGTAGTCGCACAGGTACTCATTGATGGCCCTCTGCTGCGTGTGCAGCCACTGCAGCATGGCCAACGTTGAGTTCCACCTGGTGGGCATGTCACATATAAGGCGGTTCTTGGGCAGGTTCAACTCCTTTTGCAGCTCAGCCAGGCGAGCACTGGCATTATAAGATCTGCGGAAATGAACACAGACTTTCCTGGCCTGCCTCAGTACATCCTGTAAGCCCGGGTACCTGCCCAAGAACCGCTGCACCACCAGGTTAAGGACGTGAGCCATACAGGGCACATGGGTCAGTTGTCCCTGTCGGAGGGCGGAGAGGAGGTTGGTGCCATTGTCGCAAACCACCATTCCTGGCTTAAGCTGGCGTGGCGTCAACCACCTCTCGGCCTGCCCCTGCAGAGCAGACAGGACCTCTGCCCCAGTGTGGCTCCTGTCCCCCAAACACACCAGCGCAAGCACGGCATGTCATCTTTTTGCCTGCGTACTTGCGTAGCCCCTTGAACGCCTACGGAGCACCGCTGGTTCCGAGGACAAACCACAGGAAGAGGCCATGGAGGAAGAAGAAGAGGAGGGGGTGGAGGAGAGAGGTGTGTCACAACCAGTAGTAGCATTTTGGAGGCGTGGCGGTGGAACAACCTCCAACACTACTGCACCTTGTCCTGCATCCTTCCCAGCTGCCAAAAGATTGACCCAATGGGCCGTGAAATAAAGGTAACGTCCCTGTCCATGCCTGCTGGACCATGAGTCAGCGGTAATATGCACCTTACCGCTGACCGCCCTGTCCAGCGAGGCCAAGACATTGCCTTCCACATGCCTGTAGAGAGCCGGAATCGCCTTCCGTGAGAAAAAGTGGCGTTTGGGAACCTGCCACTGAGGAACCGCACATTGCACAAACTCACGGAAGGGGGCCGAGTCTACCAACTGAAAAGGCAGCAGTTGAAGCGCTAGCAATTTAGCCAAGCTAGCATTCAACCGCTGGGCATGTGGATGGCTGGGAGTGAACTTCTTTCGACGGTCCAGCAGCTGGGGCAGGGAAATTTGCCTGCTAGAATCGGACGTCGGTGTACTGCTAGCAGAGTGCCCGCAAGTACTTGGCTGTGACACACCTAATTCTACACCTTCATTCCTCTCAGAGCAGGTTTCAGAGAGGACTGAAGGTATAGTGGGGTTGGAGATCCCAGCTGATGCGGTGCAAGAAGAGGTCAGCTTTGTTCTTTGGTGTGGGTCTTTAAGGTAGGCTTGCCAACGAGCTGCATGGCAGGTCAACATATGTCTGATCAAGCATGTGGTGCCCAAGCGGCTGATGTTTTGGCCACGCGATATACGTTTGAGACATATGTTGCAAACAGCAGCTGTGCGATCTGATGCACTCGCCTCAAAAAAGGCCCACACCAAAGAACTTTTTGAATGACGGGCAGAGGCAGCGCCCTGCACAGGCGGAGCTCTGCGGTGTGATTCCGTCGGTGTGCTGCCCATACGCTGGCCACCCAAGGGCATCCTGCCTCGTTGGAGATGTGCCTCCTCCTCATCCTCCTCCTCCTCCTCTCTCCTATTAGGCACCCACGTGGAGTCAGTGACCTCATCATCCCCTCCCTCCTCATCACTGGAGCCAATCTGGCAGTATGCTGCAGCTGCTGGAGCATGACTGCCAGATTGGTGTCCTTCTTGAGCATCCCCTCTCTCTGCTCTCACGCTACTGCCTTCCTCTATCTGGGTATCATCATCAGATCCTTCGAAACGCTGGGCATCCTCCTTGAGCATGTACCCAACACTGTGCTCAAACAGTTCGGGGGACTCCTCAGGAGGAGGACATGGTGGGTCTAGGGAAGGATTGACTAATGAAGATAATGATACCAGAGAAGAGGACGCTTTGGCAGCTGCTTTGCCAGTACCCCGAGCCTGGGTGAGAGAGGATGAGGAGGATGAGGTGGGCTTGGTCATCCACTCTACCAAGTCTTCGGCATGATGTGGCTCAACATGTCCAGCTGCCGAAAAGAAGGACAAGCGTGTCCCATGGCCATGTGCTGATGACAATGCACCGCGTCCATGACCAGCACTGTTGCCCCCAGACACAGAGCCTGCTTGCCCTCTTTTTTTGCCTCCTGACTGTCTGCCTCTCCTTGTTTGCCTTCCAGACATTCTAATGGATGGCCTGCAGGGAGATGGGAAAAACAGCAATAAGGGCTACCTTCAGGTGTATACTGTGCAGGAGGCTTAGCAACAATGACACTGACACTGTCCCCTGCCTATCCTTCTCTGTCCCTAAACACAAGGATTTGCAATATGCTTCAGCAAGATTGGTTTAGCACAGAATAGCACACTGTCAGTTTCACTCACTGTCCTACTCTGTCCCTACAAACAAGATTTAGCACAGAATAGCACACTGATAGTTTCCACGAGTGTCCTTCTCTGTCCCTAAACTCAAGGATTTCAAATATGGTTCAGCAAGATTGGTTTAGAACAGAATAGCACACTGACACTTTCCCTCACTGTACCTCTCTGTCCCTAAACTCAAGGATTTCAAATATGGTTCAGCAAGATTGGTTTAGAACAGAATAGCACACTGTCAGTTTCACTCACTGTCCTACTCTGTCCCTACAAACTAGATTTAGCACAGAATAGCACACTGAGAGTTTCCACGAGTGTCCTTCTCTGTCCCTAAACTCAAGGATTTCAAATATGGTTCAGCAAGATTGGTTTAGAACAGAATAGCACACTGTCAGTTTCACTCACTGTCCTACTCTGTCCCTACAAACAAGATTTAGCACAGAATAGCACACTGACACTTTCCCTCACTGTACCTCTCTGTCCCTAAACTCAAGGATTTCAAATATGGTTCAGCAAGATTGGTTTAGAACAGAATAGCACACTGTCAGTTTCACTCACTGTCCTACTCTGTCCTTACAAACTAGATTTAGCACAGAATAGCACACTGAGAGTTTCCACGAGTGTGCTTCTCTGTCCCTAAACTCAAGGATTTCAAATATGGTTCAGCAAGATTGGTTTAGAACAGAATAGCACACTGTCAGTTTCACTCACTGTCCTACTCTGTCCCTACAAACAAGATTTAGCACAGAATAGCACACTGACACTTTTCCTCACTGTACCTCTCTGTCCCTAAACTCAAGGATTTCAAATATGGTTCAGCAAGATTGGTTTAGAACAGAATAGCACACTGTCAGTTTCACTCACTGTCCTACTCTGTCCCTACAAACAAGATTTAGCACAGAATAGCACACTGATAGTTTCCACGAGTGTCCTTCTCTGTCCCTAAACTCAAGGATTTCAAATATGGTTCAGCAAGATTGGTTTAGAACAGAATAGCACACTGTCAGTTTCACTCACTGTCCTACTCTGTCCCTACAAACAAGATTTAGCACAGAATAGCACACTGACACTTTCCCTCACTGTACCTCTCTGTCCCTAAACTCAAGGATTTTAAATATGGTTCAGCAAGATTGGTTTAGAACAGAATAGCACACTGTCAGTTTCACTCACTGTCCTACTCTGTCCCTACAAATAAGATTTAGCACAGAATAGCACACTGACACTTTCCCTCACTGTACCTCTCTGTCCCTAAACTCAAGAATTTCAAATATGGTTCAGCAAGATTGGTTTAGAACAGAATAGCACACTGTCAGTTTCACTCACTGTCCTACTCTGTCCCTACAAACTAGATTTAGCACAGAATAGCACACTGAGAGTTTCCACGAGTGTCCTTCTCTGTCCTTAAACTCAAGGATTTCAAATATGGTTCAGCAAGATTGGTTTAGAACAGAATAGCACACTGTCAGTTTCACTCACTGTCCTACTCTGTCCCTACAAACTAGATTTAGCACAGAATAGCACACTGAGAGTTTCCACGAGTGTCCTTCTCTGTCCCTAAACTCAAGGATTTCAAATATGGTTCAGCAAGATTGGTTTAGAACAGAATAGCACACTGTCAGTTTCACTCACTGTCCTACTCTGTCCCTACAAACTAGATTTAGCACAGAATAGCACACTGAGAGTTTCCACGAGTGTCCTTCTCTGTCCTTAAACTCAAGGATTTCAAATATGGTTCAGCAAGATTGGTTTAGAACAGAATAGCACACTGTCAGTTTCACTCACTGTCCTACTCTGTCCCTACAAACAAGATTTAGCACAGAATAGCACACTGACACTTTCCCTCACTGTACCTCTCTGTCCCTAAACTCAAGGATTTCAAATATGGTTCAGCAAGATTGGTTTAGAACAGAATAGCACACTGTCAGTTTCACTCACTGTACTACTCTGTCCCTACAAACAAGATTTAGCACAGAATAGCACACTGATAGTTTCCACGAGTGTCCTTCTCTGTCCCTAAACTCAAGGATTTCAAATATGGTTCAGCAAGATTGGTTTAGAACAGAATAGCACACTGTCAGTTTCACTCACTGTCCTACTCTGTCCCTACAAACAAGATTTAGCACAGAATAGCACACTGACACTTTCCCTCACTGTACCTCTCTGTCCCTAAACTCAAGGATTTCAAATATGGTTCAGCAAGATTGGTTTAGAACAGAATAGCACACTGTCAGTTTCACTCACTGTAATACTCTGTCCCTACAAACAAGATTTAGCACAGAATAGCACACTGATAGTTTCCACGAGTGTCCTTCTCTGTCCCAAAACTCAAGGATTTCAAATATGGTTCAGCAAGATTGGTTTAGAACAGAATAGCACACTGTCAGTTTCACTCACTGTCCTACTCTGTCCCTACAAACAAGATTTAGCACAGAATAGCACACTGACACTTTAACTCACTGTACCTCTCTGTCCCTAAACTCAAGGATTTCAAATATGGTTCAGCAAGATTGGTTTAGAACAGAATAGCACACTGTCAGTTTCACTCACTGTCCTACTCTGTCCCTACAAACAAGATTTAGCACAGAATAGCACACTGACACTTTCCCTCACTGTACCTCTCTGTCCCTAAACTCAAGGATTTCAAATATGGTTCAGCAAGATTGGTTTAGAACAGAATAGCACACTGTCAGTTTCACTCACTGTAGTACTCTGTCCCTACAAACAAGATTTAGCACAGAATAGCACACTGATAGTTTCCACGAGTGTCCTTCTCTGTCCCTAAACTCAAGGATTTCAAATATGGTTCAGCAAGATTGGTTTAGAACAGAATAGCACACTGTCAGTTTCACTCACTGTACCTCTCTGTCCCTACAAACAAGATTTAGCACAGAATAGCACACTGATAGTTTCCACGAGTGTCCTTCTCTGTCCCTAAACTCAAGGATTTCAAATATGGTTCAGCAAGATTGGTTTAGAACAGAATAGCACACTGTCAGTTTCACTCACTGTCCTACTCTGTCCCTACAAACTAGATTTAGCACAGAATAGCACACTGAGAGTTTCCACGAGTGTCCTTCTCTGTCCCTAAACACAAAGATTTGCAATATGCTTCAGCAAGATTGGTTTAGCACAGAATAGCACACTGTCAGTTTCACTCACTGTCCTACTCTGTCCCTACAAACAAGATTTAGCACAGAATAGCACACTGATAGTTTCCACAAGTGTCCTTCTCTGTCCCTAAACTCAAGGATTTCAAATATGGTTCAGCAAGATTGGTTTAGAACAGAATAGCACACTGACACTTTCCCTCACTGTACCTCTCTGTCCCTAAACTCAAGGATTTCAAATATGGTTCAGCAAGATTGGTTTAGAACAGAATAGCACACTGTCAGTTTCACTCACTGTCCTACTCTGTCCCTACAAACTAGATTTAGCACAGAATAGCACACTGAGAGTTTCCACGAGTGTCCTTCTCTGTCCCTAAACACAAAGATTTGCAATATGCTTCAGCAAGATTGGTTTAGCACAGAATAGCACACTGTCAGTTTCACTCACTGTCCTACTCTGTCCCTACAAACAAGATTTAGCACAGAATAGCACACTGATAGTTTCCACGAGTGTCCTTCTCTGTCCCTAAACTCAAGGATTTCAAATATGGTTCAGCAAGATTGGTTTAGAACAGAATAGCACACTGACACTTTCCCTCACTGTACCTCTCTGTCCCTAAACTCAAGGATTTCAAATATGGTTCAGCAAGATTGGTTTAGAACAGAATAGCACACTGTCAGTTTCACTCACTGTCCTACTCTGTCCCTACAAACTAGATTTAGCACAGAATAGCACACTGAGAGTTTCCACGAGTGTCCTTCTCTGTCCCTAAACTCAAGGATTTCAAATATGGTTCAGCAAGATTGGTTTAGAACAGAATAGCACACTGTCAGTTTCACTCACTGTCCTACTCTGTCCCTACAAACAAGATTTAGCACAGAATAGCACACTGACACTTTCCCTCACTGTACCTCTCTGTCCCTAAACTCAAGGATTTCAAATATGGTTCAGCAAGATTGGTTTAGAACAGAATAGCACACTGTCAGTTTCACTCACTGTCCTACTCTGTCCCTACAAACTAGATTTAGCACAGAATAGCACACTGAGAGTTTCCACGAGTGTCCTTCTCTGTCCCTAAACTCAAGGATTTCAAATATGGTTCAGCAAGATTGGTTTAGAACAGAATAGCACACTGTCAGTTTCACTCACTGTCCTACTCTGTCCCTACAAACAAGATTTAGCACAGAATAGCACACTGAGAGTTTCCACGAGTGTGCTTCTCTGTCCCTAAACTCAAGGATTTCAAATATGGTTCAGCAAGATTGGTTTAGAACAGAATAGCACACTGTCAGTTTCACTCACTGTCCTACTCTGTCCCTACAAACAAGATTTAGCACAGAATAGCACACTGACACTTTCCCTCACTGTACCTCTCTGTCCCTAAACTCAAGGATTTCAAATATGGTTCAGCAAGATTGGTTTAGAACAGGTCTCCCCACACCCCGTTGTGGGGGAACCCACGGTTGGCACACTTCCGCTCTATCCCGGATCCCGCGTTGTGGGCACGGTTTGAAATTAAGACCTTGGCGGATATAGTTTCCTCGGGGGGCCTTATAGCTTTTAATGAGCTGAAACAATTAAAGGGGCTCCCTAACCATATGTTTTTTAGGTACCTTCAGCTCCGGCACGCTTTCCGATCCCAGTTCTCTGGGCCACTGGTACTGGAAACAACGGGTGTTGAGCGATTGCTGGAGATGACAGGGGACACCAAACCATTGTCCGCCTTGTACTCCCTACTTATAGGTTTGGACACCTCTAAGGTCTCCCAGCTGTTCTCAGTATGGCAGTCAGATATCCCCACTCTGGCCGATGATGATTGGGAGGAGGGCATTCAGCAATACCTCACCCTGGTGGTCTCTGCCAGAGATAGATTCATCCAGGTAAAGTTTCTCCACAGGGAGTACTTCTCCCCCGAACGCCTAGCTAAAATATATCCACAGCAGAATCCCAGTTGTCGTCGATGTGGTGCGGAGGAGGGCTCCTTCTTTCATGTTGTGTGGTCCTGTCTGCTGATACAGCATTTTTGGAGGGGGGTGGTTCACATTATCTGCTCTGTGAGCAACCTCACTTTACCCTGCGACCCAATCCCACTGCTGCTCAGCATAGTTGATACGCTGGAGGGCCCCCAATCAAAAAAATTATTTGTTTTTTACGCGGCCTTCTATGCCAGGAAGGCCATTCTGCTACGGTGGAAGGAGCCCTCCCCCCATCCATACCACAGTGGAGAGCCTTGATTAACGCTGCCCTCCCCCTTTACAAGCTTACCTATTTGGAGCGAAACTGCCCCAAAAAATTTGACAGGATCTGGGCGGCATGGGAGAGCGCTGAGCAACAGGCCATGGACTAGGAGCTAGGCTCTCAGATTAGATCGCGAGACACTCTATGAACGCTGTATCTGTTTGCCTGGTGGGGACATATTGGAGCCTTCTTTAGAGCTGTGTTGTAATACCCCGGTCATGCAACCCATGGCTCCCCCCCCATCTGCAATACCCGGTTTCATGCCCTGGTCAGGGCCTCCCGTCCCAGTGCAGTATGATAACCCCCCCGGTTTTTATTTATTTATTTTTTTTTTCTTCCCATCCCCTGAAGCTGGGCGGGTTCTTTTTGATCCTATTTCTCTTCAGTTGGGGGGTAGGGGTGGGTTCAACTAATCTGACTGTTTATTGATGATGTTGATTCATGTTTGCTCTGTAATGATTAAGGGTCTCCCTATCTGTACGCACAACTGCTTCGACAACTAACTTTTAATGTATTACTTCTGAAGACTATGTATGATCACTGCAATTTTTGTACATATTGTTTTGTTTCTTTTCTTTTTTTAAATAAAAAACCTTTCTGTTAAAAAAAAAAAAGATTGGTTTAGAACAGAATAGCACACTGTCAGTTTCACTCACTGTCCTACTCTGTCCCTACAAACAAGATTTAGCACAGAATAGCACACTGACACTTTCCCTCACTGTACCTCTCTGTCCCTAAACTCAAGGATTTCAAATATGGTTCAGCAAGATTGGTTTAGAACAGAATAGCACACTGTCAGTTTCACTCACTGTCCTACTCTGTCCCTACAAACAAGATTTAGCACAGAATAGCACACTGACACTTTCCCTCACTGTACCTCTCTGTCCCTAAACTCAAGGATTTCAAATATGGTTCAGCAAGATTGGTTTAGAACAGAATAGCACACTGTCAGTTTCACTCACTGTCCTACTCTGTCCCTACAAACAAGATTTAGCACAGAATAGCACACTGACACTTTCCCTCACTGTACCTCTCTGTCCCTAAACTCAAGGATTTCAAATATGGTTCAGCAAGATTGGTTTAGAACAGAATAGCACACTGACACTTTCCCTCACTGTACCTCTCTGTCCCTACAAACAAGGTTTAGCACAGAATAACACACTGACACTCTCCCTACCTAGCCTTATTTGTCCCTAAACACAAGGAATCCAGGATTAGTAAAGGAAAAAAAATGACACTGTCCCTGCCTATGCTTCTCTTTCCCTGCTCCGGAACACACTACACAAGGCCGCCGCGCTGGCGGCCTTTTATAGTGTGGGGCGTGTACTAAACCCCCTCAAGAATAATTGGCCACAGGCATCCTGCCTGTGGCCAATCATTGCTCTCCTCGCTGCCGGCGCTGTGATTGGCCAAGCATGCGGGGTCACAGTGCATGCTTGGCCAATCACAGCGCCTGGATGACACTGCGATGGCGTAGTGCATTGTGGGCCGTTCGCGTCACTCGAATTTGGCGCGAACGGCCCAAATCGTTCGATCTTCGTCGAACGATCGAACAGCCGATGTTCGAGTCGAACGTATGTTCGACTCGAACACGAAGCTCATCCCTACTGGTGTACTATGGATCATCACTGGTGTACTATGGATCATCACTGGTGTACTATGGACCATCCCTGATGTACTGTGGATCATCACTGATGTACTGTGGATCATCACTGATGTACTATAGTTCATCACTGATGTACTATGGGCCATCACTGGTGTACTATGGATCATCACTGGAGTACTATGTTTCATCACTGATGTACTATGGACGATCCCTGATGTACTATGGACAATCCCTAAAGTACTGTGGATCATCACTGATGTACTGTGGATCATCACTGGTGTACTATAGATCATCACTGATGTACTATGGGCCATCACTGGTGTACTATGGGCCATCACTGGTGTACTATGGGCCATCACTAGTGTACTATGGATCATCACTGATGTACTAAGGACCATCCCTGATGTACTATGGACCATCCCTGATGTACTATGGACCATCCCTGATGTACTATGGACCATCCCTGATGTACTATGGACCATCCCTAATGTACTATGGACCATCCCTGATGTACTATAGATCATCACTGATGTACTGTGGATCATCACTGATGTACTATGGATCATCCCTGGTGTACTATGGATCATCACTGGTGTACTATGGATCATCACTGGTGTACTAAGGATCATCACTGATGTACTGTGGATCATCACTGGTGTACTATGGGCCATCACTGGTGTACTATGGGCCATCACTGGTGTACTATGGGCCATCACTGGTGTACTATGGACCATCACTGATGTACTATGAGCCATCACTGATGTACTGTGGACCATCCCTGATGTACTGTGGATCATCACTGATGTACCGTGGATCATCACTGATGTACTATGAGCCATCACGGGTGTACTATGGATCATCACTGATGTACTATGGACCATCCCTGATGTACTATGGACCATCCCTGATGTACTGAGGATCATCACTGATGTACTATAGATCATCACTGATGTACTATGGACCATCACTGATGTACTATGGATCATCACTGATGTACTGAGGATCATCACTAATGTACTATGGATCATCACTGATGTACCGTGGATCATCACTGATGTACTGTGGATCATCACTGATGTACTGTGGATCATCACTGAAGTACTATGGGCCATCACTGGTGTACTATGGATCATCACTGGTGTACTATGAATCATCACTGGTGTACTATGGATCATCACTGATGTACTGTGGACCAGCCCTGATGTATTGTGGATCATCACTGATGTACTGTTGATCATCACTGATGTACTGTGGATCATCACTGATGTACTATGGATCATCACTGATGTGCTATGGATCATCACTGATGTACTATGGATCATCACTGATGTACTATGGATCATCACTGATGTGCTATGGATCATCACTGATGTACTATGAGCCATCACTGGTGTACTATGGATCATCACTGGTGTACTATGGATCATCACTGGTGTACTATGGGCCATCACTGGTGTACTGTGGACCATCCCTGATGTACTGTGGATCATCACTGGTGTACTGTGGACCATCCCTGTTGTACTGTGGACCATCACTGATGTACTGTGGACCATCACTGATGTACTGTGGATCATCACTGATGTTCTATGGACAATCACTGATGTACTATGGATCATCACTGATGTACTGTAGATCATCACTGATGTACTGTGGATCATCACTGATGTACTGTGGATCATCACTGATGTACTATAGATCATCACTGATGTACTATGGGCCATCACTGGTGTACTATGGGCCATCACTGGTGTACTATGGACCATCACTGGTGTACTATGGACCATCACTGATGTACTGTGGATCATCACTGATGTACTGTGGATCTTTACTGATGTACTGTGGATCATCACTGATGTACTGTGGATCATCCCTGGTGTACTATGCATCATCACTGGTGTACTATGGATTATCACTGGTGTACTATGGATCATCACTGATGTACTATGGGCCATCACTGATGTACTATGGATCATCACTGGTGTACTATGGATCATCACTGGTGTACTATGGATCATCACTGATGTACTGTGGACCATCCCTGATGTACTGTGGACCATCCCTGATGTACTGTGGATCATCACTGATGTACCGTGGATCAGCACTGATGTACCGAGGATCATCACTGATGTACCGTGGATCATCACTGATGTACTGTGGATCATCACTGATGTACTATGGGCCATCACAGATGTACTATGGGCCATGACAGGTGTACTATGGATCATCACTGGTGTACTATGGATCATCCCTGGTGTACTATGGATCATCCCTGGTGTACTATGGACCATGACTGATGTACTATGGATCATCACTGGTGTACTATGGGCCATCACTGGTGTACTATGGACCATCCCTGATGTACTGTGGATCATCACTGGTGTACTGTGGATCATTACTGATGTACTATGGACTATCCCTGATGTACTATGGACCATCCCTGATGTACTGTGGATCATCACTGATGTACTGTGGATCATCCCTGGTGTACTATTGATCATCCCTGGTGTACTATGGATCATCACTGGTGTACTATGAATCATCACTGGTGTACTATGGATCATCACTGATGTACTGTGGACCATCCCTGATGTATTGTGGATCATCACTGATGTACTGTGGATCATCACTGATGTGCTATGGATCATCACTGATGTACTATGGAGCATCACTGATGTACTATGGATCATCACTGATGTACTATGGATCATCACTGATGTGCTATGGATCATCACTGATGTGCTATGGATCATCACTGATGTACTATGAGCCATCACTGGTGTACTATGGGCCATCACTGGTGTACTATGGACCATCCATGATGTACTGTGGATCATCACTAGTGTACTGTGGATCATCACTGATGTACTATGGACCATCCCTGATGTACTATGGACCATCCCTGATGTACTGTGGATCATCATTGATGTACTGTGGATCATCCCTGGTGTACTATGGATCATCCCTGGTGTACTATGGATCATCACTGGTGTACTATGAATCATCACTGATGTACTGTGGACCATCCCTGATGTACTGTGGACCATCCCTGATGTATTGTGGATCATCACTGATGTACTGTGGATCATCACTGATGTGCTATGGATCATCACTGATGTACTATGGATCATCACTGATGTACTATGGATCATCACTGATGTGCTATGGATCATCACTGATGTGCTATGGATCATCACTGATGTACTATGGATCATCACTGGTGTACTATGGATCATCAATGGTGTGCTGTTGACCATCCCTGATGTACTGTGGATCATCACTGATGTACTATGAGCCATCACTGATGTATTATGGGCCATCACTTATGTACTGTGGATAATCACTGATGCACTGTGGATCATCACTGATGTACTGAGGATAATCACTGGTGTACTATGGATCATCACTGATGTACTGTGGATCATCACTGATGTACTATAGATCATCACTGATGTACTATAGATCATCACTGATGTACTATGAATCATCACTGATGTACTATGGACCATCCCTGATGTACTATGGATCATCACTGATGTACTATGGACCATCCCTGATGTACTGTGGATCATCACTGATGTACTGTGGATTATCACTGATGTACTGTGGACCATCACTGATGTACTGTGGATAATCACTGATGTACTGTGGATTATCACTGATGTACTGTGGACCATCACTGATGTACTGTGGATCATCACTGATGTACTATGGATCATCACTGATGTACTATGGATCATCACTGATGTACTATGGATCATCACTGATGTACTATGGACCATCACTGGTGTACTATGGATCATCACTGGTGTACTATGGATCATCACTGGTGTACTATGGACCATCCCTGATGTACTGTGGATCATCACTGATGTACTGTGGATCATCACTGATGTACTATAGTTCATCACTGATGTACTATGGGCCATCACTGGTGTACTATGGATCATCACTGGTGTACTATGGTTCATCACTGATGTACTATGGACGATCCCTGATGTACTATGGACCATCCCTGATGTACTGTGGATCATCACTGGTGTACTATAGATCATCACTGATGTACTATGGGCCATCACTGGTGTACTATTGGCCATCACTGGTGTACTATGGGCCATCACTAGTGTACTATGGATCATCACTGATGTACTATGGACCATCCCTGATGTACTATGGACCATCCCTGATGTACTATGGACCATCCCTGATGTACTATGGACCATCCCTAATGAACTATGGACCATCCCTGATGTACTATAGATCATTACTGATGTACTGTGGATCATCACTGATGTACTATGGATCATCACTGATGTGCTATGGATCATCACTGATGTACTATGGATCATCACTGATGTACTATGGATCATCACTGATGTGCTATGGATCATCACTGATGTACTATGAGCCATCACTGGTGTACTATGGATCATCACTGGTGTACTATGGATCATCACTGGTGTACTATGGGCCATCACTGGTGTACTGTGGACCATCCCTGATGTGCTGTGGATCATCACTGGTGTACTGTGGACCATCCCTGTTGTACTGTGGACCATCACTGATGTACTGTGGACCATCACTGATGTACTGTGGATCATCACTGATGTTCTATGGACAATCACTGATGTACTATGGATCATCACTGATGTACTGTAGATCATCACTGATGTACTGTGGATCATCACTGATGTACTGTGGATCATCACTGATGTACTATAGATCATCACTGATGTACTATGGGCCATCACTGGTGTACTATGGGCCATCACTGGGTACTATGGGCCATCACTGGTGTACTATGGACCATCACTGGTGTACTATGGACCATCACTGATGTACTGTGGATCATCACTGATGTACTGTGGATCTTTACTGATGTACTGTGGATCATCACTGATGTACTGTGGATCATCCCTGGTGTACTATGCATCATCACTGGTGTACTATGGATTATCACTGGTGTACTATGGATCATCACTGATGTACTATGGGCCAACACTGATGTACTATGGATCATCACTGGTGTACTATGGATCATCACTGGTGTACTATGGATCATCACTGATGTACTGTGGACCATCCCTGATGTACTGTGGACCATCCCTGATGTACTGTGGATCATCACTGATGTACCGTGGATCAGCACTGATGTACCGAGGATCATCACTGATGTACCGTGGATCATCACTGATGTACTGTGGATCATCACTGATGTACTATGGGCCATCACAGATGTACTATGGGCCATCACATGTGTACTATGGATCATCACTGGTGTACTATGGATCATCCCTGGTGTACTATGGACCATGACTGATGTACTATGGATCATCACTGGTGTACTATGGACCATCCCTGATGTACTGTGGATCATCACTGATGTACTGTGGATCATCCCTGGTGTACTATTGATCATCCCTGGTGTACTATGGATCATCACTGGTGTACTATGAATCATCACTGGTGTACTATGGATCATCACTGATGTACTGTGGATCATCCCTGGTGTACTATTGATCATCCCTGGTGTACTATGGATCATCACTGGTGTACTATGAATCATCACTGGTGTACTATGGATCATCACTGATGTACTGTGGACCATCCCTGATGTATTGTGGATCATCACTGATGTACTGTGGATCATCACTGATGTGCTATGGATCATCACTGATGTACTATGGATCATCACTGATGTACTATGGATCATCACTGATGTACTATGGATCATCACTGATGTGCTATGGATCATCACTGATGTGCTATGGATCATCACTGATGTACTATGAGCCATCACTGGTGTACTATGGGCCATCACTAGTGTACTATGGACCATCCATGATGTACTGTGGATCATCACTGGTGTACTGTGGATCATCACTGATGTACTATGGACCATCCCTGATGTACTATGGACCATCCCTGATGTACTGTGGATCATCACTGATGTACTGTGGATCATCCCTGGTGTACTATGGATCATCCCTGGTGTACTATGGATCATCCCTGGTGTACTATGAATCATCACTGATGTACTGTGGACCATCCCTGATGTACTGTGGACCATCCCTGATGTATTGTGGATCATCACTGATGTACTGTGGATCATCACTGATGTGCTATGGATCATCACTGATGTACTATGGATCATCACTGATGTACTATGGATCATCACTGATGTGCTATGGATCATCACTGATGTGCTATGGATCATCACTGATGTACTATGGATCATCACTGGTGTACTATGGATCATCAATGGTGTACTGTTGACCATCCCTGATGTACTGTGGATCATCACTGATGTACTATGAGCCATCACTGATGTATTATGGGCCATCACTTATGTACTGTGGATAATCACTGATGCACTGTGGATCATCACTGATGTACTGAGGATAATCACTGGTGTACTATGGATCATCACTGATGTACTGCGGATCATCACTGATGTACTATAGATCATCACTGATGTACTATAGATAATCACTGATGTACTATGAATCATCACTGATGTACTATGGACCATCCCTGATGTACTATGGATCATCACTGATGTACTATGGACCATCCCTGATGTACTGTGGATCATCACTGATGTACTGTGGATTATCACTGATGTACTGTGGACCATCACTGATGTACTGTGGATAATCACTGATGTACTGTGGATTATCACTGATGTACTGTGGACCATCACTGATGTACTGTGGATCATCACTGATGTACTATGGATCATCACTGATGTACTATGGATCATCACTGATGTACTATGGATCATCACTGATGTACTATGGACCATCACTGGTGTACTATGGATCATCACTGGTGTACTATGGATCATCACTGGTGTACTATGGACCATCCCTGATGTACTGTGGATCATCACTGATGTACTGTGGATCATCACTGATGTACTATAGTTCATCACTGATGTACTATGGGCCATCACTGGTGTACTATGGATCATCACTGGTGTACTATGGTTCATCACTGATGTACTATGGACGATCCCTGATGTACTATGGACCATCCCTGATGTACTGTGGATCATCACTGGTGTACTATAGATCATCACTGATGTACTATGGGCCATCACTGGTGTACTATTGGCCATCACTGGTGTACTATGGGCCATCACTAGTGTACTATGGATCATCACTGATGTACCGTGGATCAGCACTGATGTACCGAGGATCATCACTGATGTACCGTGGATCATCACTGATGTACTGTGGATCATCACTGATGTACTATGGGCCATCACAGATGTACTATGGGCCATCACAGGTGTACTATGGATCATCACTGGTGTACTATGGATCATCCCTGGTGTACTATGGATCATCCCTGGTGTACTATGGACCATGACTGATGTACTATGGATCATCACTGGTGTACTATGGGCCATCACTGGTGTACTATGGACCATCCCTGATGTACTGTGGATCATCACTGGTGTACTGTGGATCATTACTGATGTACTATGGACTATCCCTGATGTACTATGGACCATCCCTGATGTACTGTGGATCATCACTGATGTACTGTGGATCATCCCTGGTGTACTATTGATCATCCCTGGTGTACTATGGATCATCACTGGTGTACTATGAATCATCACTGGTGTACTATGGATCATCACTGATGTACTGTGGACCATCCCTGATGTATTGTGGATCATCACTGATGTACTGTGGATCATCACTGATGTGCTATGGATCATCACTGATGTACTGTGGATCATCACTGATGTGCTATGGATCATCACTGATGTACTATGGATCATCACTGATGTACTATGGATCATCACTGATGTGCTATGGATCATCACTGATGTGCTATGGATCATCACTGATGTACTGTGGACCACTGTGGATCATTACTGATGTACTATGGACTATCCCTGATGTACTATGGACCATCCCTGATGTACTGTGGATCATCACTGATGTACTGTGGATCATCCCTGGTGTACTATTGATCATCCCTCGTGTACTATGGATCATCACTGGTGTACTATGAATCATCACTGGTGTACTATGGATCATCACTGATGTACTGTGGACCATCCCTGATGTATTGTGGATCATCACTGATGTACTGTGGACCATCCCTGATGTATTGTGGATCATCACTGATGTACTGTGGATCATCACTGATGTGCTATGGATCATCACTGATGTACTATGGATCATCACTGATGTACTATGGATCATCACTGATGTGCTATGGATCATCACTGATGTGCTATGGATCATCACTGATGTACTGTGGACCATCCCTGATGTATTGTGGATCATCACTGATGTACTGTGGATCATCACTGATGTGCTATGGATCACCACTGATGTACTATGGATCATCACTGATGTACTATGGATCATCACTGATGTGCTATGGATCATCACTGATGTACTATGGATCATCACTGATGTACTATGGATCATCACTGATGTGCTATGGATCATCACTGATGTGCTATGGATCATCACTGATGTACTATGAGCCATCACTGGATCATCCCTGGTGTACTATGGATCATCCCTGGTGTACTATGGATCATCACTGGTGTACTATGAATCATCACTGATGTACTGTGGACCATCCCTGATGTACTGTGGACCATCCCTGATGTATTGTGGATCATCACTGATGTACTGTGGATCATCACTGATGTGCTATGGATCATCACTGATGTACTATGGATCATCACTGATGTACTATGGATCATCACTGATGTGCTATGGATCATCACTGATGTGCTATGGATCATCACTGATGTACTGTGGACCATCCCTGATGTATTGTGGATCATCAATGGTGTACTGTTGACCATCCCTGATGTACTGTGGATCATCACTGATGTACTATGAGCCATCACTGATGTATTATGGGCCATCACTTATGTACTGTGGATAATCACTGATGCACTGTGGATCATCACTGATGTACTGAGTATAATCACTGGTGTACTATGGATCATCACTGATGTACTGTGGATCATCACTGATGTACTATAGATCATCACTGATGTACTATGAATCATCACTGATGTACTATGGACCATCCCTGATGTACTATGGATCATCACTGATGTGCTATGGACCATCCCTGATGTACTGTGGATCATCACTGATGTACTGTGGATTATCACTGATGTACTGTGGACCATCACTGATGTACTGTGGATAATCACTGATGTACTGTGGATTATCACTGATGTACTGTGGACCATCACTGATGTACTGTGGATCATCACTGATGTACTATGGATCATCACTGATGTACTATGGATCATCACTGATGTACTATGGATCATCACTGATGTACTATGGACCATCACTGGTGTACTATGGATCATCACTGGTGTACTATGGATCATCACTGGTGTACTATGGACCATCCCTGATGTACTGTGGATCATCACTGATGTACTGTGGATCATCACTGATGTACTATAGTTCATCACTGATGTACTATGGGCCATCACTGGTGTACTATGGATCATCACTGGTGTACTATGGTTCATCACTGATGTACTATGGACGATCCCTGATGTACTATGGACCATCCCTGATGTACTGTGAATCATCACTGGTGTACTATAGATCATCACTGATGTACTATGGGCCATCACTGGTGTACTATTGGCCATCACTGGTGTACTATGGGCCATCACTAGTGTACTATGGATCATCACTGATGTACCGTGGATCAGCACTGATGTACCGAGGATCATCACTGATGTACCGTGGATCATCACTGATGTACTGTGGATCATCACTGATGTACTATGGGCCATCACAGATGTACTATGGGCCATCACAGGTGTACTATGGATCATCACTGGTGTACTATGGATCATCCCTGGTGTACTATGGATCATCCCTGGTGTACTATGGACCATGACTGATGTACTATGGATCATCACTGGTGTACTATGGGCCATCACTGGTGTACTATGGACCATCCCTGATGTACTGTGGATCATCACTGGTGTACTGTGGATCATTACTGATGTACTATGGACTATCCCTGATGTACTATGGACCATCCCTGATGTACTGTGGATCATCACTGATGTACTGTGGATCATCCCTGGTGTACTATTGATCATCCCTGGTGTACTATGGATCATCACTGGTGTACTATGAATCATCACTGGTGTACTATGGATCATCACTGATGTACTGTGGACCATCCCTGATGTACTGTGGATCATCACTGGTGTACTGTGGACCATCCCTGTTGTACTGTGGACCATCACTGATGTACTGTGGACCATCACTGATGTACTGTGGATCATCACTGATGTTCTATGGACAATCACGGATGTACTATGGATCATCACTGATGTACTGTAGATCATCACTGATGTACTGTGGATCATCACTGATGTACTGTGGATCATCACTGATGTACTATAGATCATCACTGATGTACTATGGGCCATCACTGGTGTACTATGGGCCATCACTGGTGTACTATGGACCATCACTGGTGTACTATGGACCATCACTGATGTACTGTGGATCATCACTGATGTACTGTGGATCATCACTGATGTACTGTGGATCATCACTGATGTACTGTGGATCATCCCTGGTGTACTATACATCATCACTGGTGTACTATGGATTATCACTGGTGTACTATGGATCATCACTGATGTACTATGGGCCATCACTGATGTACTATGGATCATCACTGGTGTACTATGGACCATCCCTGATGTACTGTGGATCATCACTGGTGTACTGTGGATCATTACTGATGTACTATGGACCATCCCTGATGTACTATGGACCATCCCTGATGTACTGTGGATCATCACTGATGTACTATGGATCATCACTGATGTGCTATGGATCATCACTGATGTGCTATGGATCATCTCTGATGTACTATGAGCCATCACTGGTGTACTATGGGCCATCACTGGTGTACTATGGACCATCCCTGATGTACTGTGGATCATCACTGGTGTACTGTGAATCATCACTGATGTACTATGGACCATCCCTGATGTACTATGGACCATCCCTGATGTACTGTGGATCATCACTGATGTACTGTGGATCATCCCTGGTGTACTATGGATCATCCCTGGTGTACTATGGATCATCACTGGTGTACTATGAATCATCACTGATGTACTGTGGACCATCCCTGATGTACTGTGGACCATCCCTGATGTATTGTGGATCATCACTGATGTACTGTGGATCATCACTGATGTGCTATGGATCATCACTGATGTACTATGGATCATCACTGATGTACTATGGATCATCACTGATGTGCTATGGATCATCACTGATGTGCTATGGATCATCACTGATGTACTATGGATCATCACTGGTGTACTATGGATCATCAATGGTGTACTGTTGACCATCCCTGATGTACTGTGGATCATCACTGATGTACTATGAGCCATCACTGATGTATTATGGGCCATCACTGATGTACTGTGGATAATCACTGATGCACTGTGGATCATCACTGATGTACTGAGGATAATCACTGGTGTACTATGGATCATCACTGATGTACTGTGGATCATCACTGATGTACTATAGATCATCACTGATGTACTATAGATCATCACTGATGTACTATGAATCATCACTGATGTACTATGGACCATCCCTGATGTACTATGGATCATCACTGATGTACTATGGACCATCCCTGATGTACTGTGGATCATCACTGATGTACTGTGGATTATCACTGATGTACTGTGGACCATCACTGATGTACTGTGGATAATCACTGATGTACTGTGGATTATCACTGATGTACTGTGGACCATCACTGATGTACTGTGGATCATCACTGATGTACTATGGATCATCACTGATGTACTATGGATCATCACTGATGTACTATGGATCATCACTGATGTACTATGGACCATCACTGGTGTACTATGGATCATCACTGATGTACTATGGACCATCCCTGATGTACTGTGGATCATCACTAATGTACTGTGGATCATCACTGATGTACTATAGTACATCACTGATGTACTATGGGCCATCACTGGTGTACTATGGATCATCACTGGTGTACTATGGTTCATCACTGATGTACTATGGACGATCCCTGATGTACTATGGACCATCCCTGATGTACTGTGGATCATCACTGATGTACTGTGGATCATCACTGGTGTACTATAGATCATCACTGATGTACTATGGGCCATCACTGGTGTACTATGGGCCATCACTAGTGTACTATGGATCATCACTGATGTACTATGGACCATCCCTGATGTACTATGGACCATCCCTGATGTACTATGGACCATCCCTGATGTACTATGGACCATCCCTAATGAACTATGGACCATCCCTGATGTACCATAGATCATCACTGATGTACTGTGGATTATCACTGATGTACTATGGATCATCACTGGTGTACTATGGATCATCACTGGTGTACTATGGATCATCACTGGTGTACTATGGATCATCACTGATGTACTGTGGATCATCACTGATGTACTATAGTTCATCACTGATGTACTATGGGCCTTCACTGGTGTACTATGGGCCATCACTGGTGTACTATGGGCCATCACTGGTGTACTATGGGCCATCACTGGTGTACTATGGACCATCACTGGTGTACTATGGACCATCACTGGTGTACTATGGACCATCACTGATGTACTATGAGCCATCACTGATGTACTGTGGAAAATCCCTGATGTACTGTGGATCATCACTGATGTACCGTGGATCATCACTGATGTACTATGAGCCATCATGGGTGTACTATGGATCATCACTGATGTACTATGGACCATCCCTGATGTACTATGGACCATCCCTGATGTACTGAGGATCATCACTGATGTACTATAGATCATCACTGATGTACTATGGACCATCACTGATGTAGTATGGATCATCACTGATGTACTGAGGATCATCACTAATGTACTATGGACCATCACTGATGTACTGTGGATCATCACTGATGTACTGTGGATCATCACTGAAGTACTATGGGCCATCACTGGTGTACTATGGATCATCACTGGTGTACTATGAATCATCACTGGTGTACTATGGATCATCACTGATGTACTGTGGATCATCACTGAAGTACTATGGGCCATCACTGATGTGCTATGGATCATCACTGATGTGCTATGGATCATCACTGATGCGCTATGAGCCATCACTGGTGTACTATGGATCATCACTGGTGTACTATGGGCCATCACTAGTGTACTATGGGCCATCACTGGTGTACTATGGGCCATCACTGGTGTACTATGGATCATCACTGATGTACTGTGGATCATCACTGATGTACTATGGTTCATCACTGATGTACTATGGGCCATCACTGGTGTACTATGGGCCATCACTGGTGTACTATGGACCATCACTGATGTACTATGGATCATCACTGGTGTACTATGGATCATCACTGATGTACTATGGGCCATCACTGGTGTACTATGGACCATCCCTGATGTACTATGGACCATCACGGGTGTACTATGGATCTTCACTGATGTACTATGGACCATCCCTGATGTACTGAGTATCATCACTGATGTTCTATAGATCATCACTGATGTACTATGGACCATCACTGATGTACTATGGATCATCACTGATGTACTGAGGATCATCACTGATGTACTGAGGATCATCACTAATGTACTATGGATCATCACTGATGTACCGTGGATCATCACTGATGTACTATAGATCATCACTGATGTACTATGGACCATCACTGGTGTACTATGGATCATCACTGGTGTACTATGGATCATCACTGGTGTACTATGGACCATCCCTGATGTACTGTGGATCATCACTGATGTACTGTGGATCATCACTGATGTACTATAGTTCATCACTGATGTACTATGGACCATCACTGGTGTACTATGGATCATCACTGGTGTACTATGGATCATCACTGGTGTACTATGGATCATCACTGATGTACTATGGATCATCACTGATGTACTATGGGCCATCACTGGTGTACTATGGACCATCCCTGATGTACTATGGACCATCCCTGATGTACTATGGACTATCCCTGATGTACTATGGACCATCCCTGATGTACTCTATAGATCATCACTGATGTACTGTGGATCATCACTGATGTACTGTGGATCATCACTGATGTACTGTGGATCATCACTGATGTGCTATGGATCATCACTGATGTGCTATGGATCATCACTGATGCGCTATGGATCATCACTGGTGTACTATGGATCATCACTGGTGTACTATGGGCCATCACTGGTGTACTATGGGCCATCACTGATGTACTATGGATAATCACTGATGTACTGTGGACCATCCCTGATGTACTGTGGATCATCACTGATGTACTGTGGATCATCACTGATGTACTGTGGATCATCACTGATATACTATAGATCATCACTGATGTACTGAGGATCATCACTGATGTACTGAGGATCATCACTGATGTACTATGGATCATCACTGATGTACTGTGGATCATCACTGATGTACTATAGATCATCACTGATGTACTATGGATCATCACTGATGTACTATGGATCATCACTGATGTACTATGGACCATCCCTGATGTACTATGGATCATCACTGATGTACTATGGACCATCCCTGATGTACTGTGGATCATCACTGATGTACTGTGGATTATCACTGATGTACTGTGGACCATCACTGATGTACTGTGGATCTTCACTGATGTACTGTGGATTATCACTGATGTACTGTGGACCATCACTGATGTACTGTGGATCATCACTGATGTACTCTGGATCATCACTGATGTACTATAGATCATCACTGATGTACTATGGACCATCACTGGTGTACTATGGATCATCACTGGTGTACTATGGATCATCACTGGTGTACTATGGACCATCCCTGATGTACTGTGGATCATCACTGATGTACTGTGGATCATCACTGATGTACTATAGTTCATCACTGATGTACTATGGGCCATCACTGGTGTACTATGGATCATCACTGGTGTACTATGGATCATCACTGATGTACTATGGACGATCCCTGATGTACTATGGGCCATCCCTGATGTACTGTGGATCAACACTGATGTACTGTGGATCATCACTGGTGTACTATAGATCATCATTGATGTACTATGGGCCATCACTGATGTACTGTGGATTATCACTGATGTACTGTGGACCATCACTGATGTACTGTGGATCATCACTGATGTAGTATGGACCATCCCTGATGTACTATGGACCATCCCTGATGTACTGTGGATCATCACTGGTGTACTATGGATCATCACTGGTGTACTATGGATCATCACTGATGTACTATGGGCCATCACTAATGTACTATGGATCATCACTGATGTACTGTGGATCATCACTGATGTACTATAGTTCATCACTGATGTACTATGGGCCATCACTGGTGTACTATGGGCCATCACTGGTGTACTATGGGCCATCACTGGTGTACTATGGACCATCACTGATGTACTATGAGCCATCACTGATGTACTGTGGACCATCCCTGATGTACTGTGGATCATCACTGATGTACCGTGGATCATCACTGATGTACTATGGGCCATCACGGGTGTACTATGGATCATCACTGATGTACTATGGACCATCCCTGATGTACTATGGACCATCCCTGATGTACTGAGGATCATCACTGATGTAATATAGATCATCACTGATGTACTATGGACCATCACTGATGTACTATGGATCATCACTGATGTACTGAGAATCATCACTAATGTACTATGGATCATCACTGATGTACCGTGGATCATCACTCATGTACTATAGATCATCACTGAAGTACTATGGGCCATCACTGGTGTACTATGGGCCATCACTGGTGTACTATGGACCATCCCTGATGTACTGTGGATCATCACTGGTGTACTGTGGACCATCCCTGATGTACTGTGGACCATCACTGATGTACTGTGGACCATCACTGATGTACTGTGGATCATCACTGATGTTCTATGGACCATCACTGATGTACTGTGGATCATCACTGATGTACTGTGGATCATCCCTGGTGTACTATGGATCATCACTGGTGTACTGTGGATCATCCCTGGTGTACTATACATCATCACTGGTGTACTATGGATTATCACTGGTGTACTATGGATCATCACTGATGTACTATGGGCCATCACTGATGTACTATGGATCATCACTGGTGTACTATGGACCATCCCTGATGTACTGTGGATCATCACTGGTGTACTGTGGATCATTACTGATGTACTATGGACCATCCCTGATGTACTATGGACCATCCCTGATGTACTGTGGATCATCACTGATGTACTATGGATCATCACTGATGTGCTATGGATCATCACTGATGTGCTATGGATCATCTCTGATGTACTATGAGCCATCACTGGTGTACTATGGGCCATCACTGGTGTACTATGGACCATCCCTGATGTACTGTGGATCATCACTGGTGTACTGTGAATCATCACTGATGTACTATGGACCATCCCTGATGTACTATGGACCATCCCTGATGTACTGTGGATCATCACTGATGTACTGTGGATCATCCCTGGTGTACTATGGATCATCCCTGGTGTACTATGGATCATCACTGGTGTACTATGAATCATCACTGATGTACTGTGGACCATCCCTGATGTACTGTGGACCATCCCTGATGTATTGTGGATCATCACTGATGTACTGTGGATCATCACTGATGTGCTATGGATCATCACTGATGTACTATGGATCATCACTGATGTACTATGGATCATCACTGATGTGCTATGGATCATCACTGATGTGCTATGGATCATCACTGATGTACTATGGATCATCACTGGTGTACTATGGATCATCAATGGTGTACTGTTGACCATCCCTGATGTACTGTGGATCATCACTGATGTACTATGAGCCATCACTGATGTATTATGGGCCATCACTGATGTACTGTGGATAATCACTGATGCACTGTGGATCATCACTGATGTACTGAGGATAATCACTGGTGTACTATGGATCATCACTGATGTACTGTGGATCATCACTGATGTACTATAGATCATCACTGATGTACTATAGATCATCACTGATGTACTATGAATCATCACTGATGTACTATGGACCATCCCTGATGTACTATGGATCATCACTGATGTACTATGGACCATCCCTGATGTACTGTGGATCATCACTGATGTACTGTGGATTATCACTGATGTACTGTGGACCATCACTGATGTACTGTGGATAATCACTGATGTACTGTGGATTATCACTGATGTACTGTGGACCATCACTGATGTACTGTGGATCATCACTGATGTACTATGGATCATCACTGATGTACTATGGATCATCACTGATGTACTATGGACCATCACTGGTGTACTATGGATCATCACTGATGTACTATGGACCATCCCTGATGTACTGTGGATCATCACTAATGTACTGTGGATCATCACTGATGTACTATAGTACATCACTGATGTACTATGGGCCATCACTGGTGTACTATGGATCATCACTGGTGTACTATGGTTCATCACTGATGTACTATGGACGATCCCTGATGTACTATGGACCATCCCTGATGTACTGTGGATCATCACTGATGTACTGTGGATCATCACTGGTGTACTATAGATCATCACTGATGTACTATGGGCCATCACTGGTGTACTATGGGCCATCACTAGTGTACTATGGATCATCACTGATGTACTATGGACCATCCCTGATGTACTATGGACCATCCCTGATGTACTATGGACCATCCCTGATGTACTATGGACCATCCCTAATGAACTATGGACCATCCCTGATGTACCATAGATCATCACTGATGTACTGTGGATTATCACTGATGTACTATGGATCATCACTGGTGTACTATGGATCATCACTGGTGTACTATGGATCATCACTGGTGTACTATGGATCATCACTGATGTACTGTGGATCATCACTGATGTACTATAGTTCATCACTGATGTACTATGGGCCTTCACTGGTGTACTATGGGCCATCACTGGTGTACTATGGGCCATCACTGGTGTACTATGGGCCATCACTGGTGTACTATGGACCATCACTGGTGTACTATGGACCATCACTGGTGTACTATGGACCATCACTGATGTACTATGAGCCATCACTGATGTACTGTGGAAAATCCCTGATGTACTGTGGATCATCACTGATGTACCGTGGATCATCACTGATGTACTATGAGCCATCATGGGTGTACTATGGATCATCACTGATGTACTATGGACCATCCCTGATGTACTATGGACCATCCCTGATGTACTGAGGATCATCACTGATGTACTATAGATCATCACTGATGTACTATGGACCATCACTGATGTACTATGGATCATCACTGATGTACTGAGGATCATCACTAATGTACTATGGACCATCACTGATGTACTGTGGATCATCACTGATGTACTGTGGATCATCACTGAAGTACTATGGGCCATCACTGGTGTACTATGGATCATCACTGGTGTACTATGAATCATCACTGGTGTACTATGGATCATCACTGATGTACTGTGGATCATCACTGAAGTACTATGGGCCATCACTGATGTGCTATGGATCATCACTGATGTGCTATGGATCATCACTGATGCGCTATGAGCCATCACTGGTGTACTATGGATCATCACTGGTGTACTATGGGCCATCACTGGTGTACTATGGGCCATCACTGGTGTACTATGGGCCATCACTGGTGTACTATGGATCATCACTGATGTACTGTGGATCATCACTGATGTACTATGGTTCATCACTGATGTACTATGGGCCATCACTGGTGTACTATGGGCCATCACTGGTGTACTATGGACCATCACTGATGTACTATGGATCATCACTGGTGTACTATGGATCATCACTGATGTACTATGGGCCATCACTGGTGTACTATGGACCATCCCTGATGTACTATGGACCATCACGGGTGTACTATGGATCTTCACTGATGTACTATGGACCATCCCTGATGTACTGAGTATCATCACTGATGTTCTATAGATCATCACTGATGTACTATGGACCATCACTGATGTACTATGGATCATCACTGATGTACTGAGGATCATCACTGATGTACTGAGGATCATCACTAATGTACTATGGATCATCACTGATGTACCGTGGATCATCACTGATGTACTATAGATCATCACTGATGTACTATGGACCATCACTGGTGTACTATGGATCATCACTGGTGTACTATGGATCATCACTGGTGTACTATGGACCATCCCTGATGTACTGTGGATCATCACTGATGTACTGTGGATCATCACTGATGTACTATAGTTCATCACTGATGTACTATGGACCATCACTGGTGTACTATGGATCATCACTGGTGTACTATGGATCATCACTGGTGTACTATGGATCATCACTGATGTACTATGGATCATCACTGATGTACTATGGGCCATCACTGGTGTACTATGGACCATCCCTGATGTACTATGGACCATCCCTGATGTACTATGGACTATCCCTGATGTACTATGGACCATCCCTGATGTACTCTATAGATCATCACTGATGTACTGTGGATCATCACTGATGTACTGTGGATCATCACTGATGTACTGTGGATCATCACTGATGTGCTATGGATCATCACTGATGTGCTATGGATCATCACTGATGCGCTATGGATCATCACTGGTGTACTATGGATCATCACTGGTGTACTATGGGCCATCACTGGTGTACTATGGGCCATCACTGATGTACTATGGATAATCACTGATGTACTGTGGACCATCCCTGATGTACTGTGGATCATCACTGATGTACTGTGGATCATCACTGATGTACTGTGGATCATCACTGATATACTATAGATCATCACTGATGTACTGAGGATCATCACTGATGTACTGAGGATCATCACTGATGTACTATGGATCATCACTGATGTACTGTGGATCATCACTGATGTACTATAGATCATCACTGATGTACTATGGATCATCACTGATGTACTATGGATCATCACTGATGTACTATGGACCATCCCTGATGTACTATGGATCATCACTGATGTACTATGGACCATCCCTGATGTACTGTGGATCATCACTGATGTACTGTGGATTATCACTGATGTACTGTGGACCATCACTGATGTACTGTGGATCTTCACTGATGTACTGTGGATTATCACTGATGTACTGTGGACCATCACTGATGTACTGTGGATCATCACTGATGTACTCTGGATCATCACTGATGTACTATAGATCATCACTGATGTACTATGGACCATCACTGGTGTACTATGGATCATCACTGGTGTACTATGGATCATCACTGGTGTACTATGGACCATCCCTGATGTACTGTGGATCATCACTGATGTACTGTGGATCATCACTGATGTACTATAGTTCATCACTGATGTACTATGGGCCATCACTGGTGTACTATGGATCATCACTGGTGTACTATGGATCATCACTGATGTACTATGGACGATCCCTGATGTACTATGGGCCATCCCTGATGTACTGTGGATCAACACTGATGTACTGTGGATCATCACTGGTGTACTATAGATCATCATTGATGTACTATGGGCCATCACTGATGTACTGTGGATTATCACTGATGTACTGTGGACCATCACTGATGTACTGTGGATCATCACTGATGTAGTATGGACCATCCCTGATGTACTATGGACCATCCCTGATGTACTGTGGATCATCACTGGTGTACTATGGATCATCACTGGTGTACTATGGATCATCACTGATGTACTATGGGCCATCACTAATGTACTATGGATCATCACTGATGTACTGTGGATCATCACTGATGTACTATAGTTCATCACTGATGTACTATGGGCCATCACTGGTGTACTATGGGCCATCACTGGTGTACTATGGGCCATCACTGGTGTACTATGGACCATCACTGATGTACTATGAGCCATCACTGATGTACTGTGGACCATCCCTGATGTACTGTGGATCATCACTGATGTACCGTGGATCATCACTGATGTACTATGGGCCATCACGGGTGTACTATGGATCATCACTGATGTACTATGGACCATCCCTGATGTACTATGGACCATCCCTGATGTACTGAGGATCATCACTGATGTAATATAGATCATCACTGATGTACTATGGACCATCACTGATGTACTATGGATCATCACTGATGTACTGAGAATCATCACTAATGTACTATGGATCATCACTGATGTACCGTGGATCATCACTCATGTACTATAGATCATCACTGAAGTACTATGGGCCATCACTGGTGTACTATGGGCCATCACTGGTGTACTATGGACCATCCCTGATGTACTGTGGATCATCACTGGTGTACTGTGGACCATCCCTGATGTACTGTGGACCATCACTGATGTACTGTGGACCATCACTGATGTACTGTGGATCATCACTGATGTTCTATGGACCATCACTGATGTACTGTGGATCATCACTGATGTACTGTGGATCATCCCTGGTGTACTATGGATCATCACTGGTGTACTATGGATTATCACTGGTGTACTATTGATCATCACTGATGTACTATGGGCCATCACTGATGTACTATGGATCATCACTGGTGTACTATGGATCATCACTGATGTACTGTGGACCATCCCTGATGTACTGTGGATCATCACTGATGTACCGTGGATCAGCACTGATGTACCGAGGATCATCACTGATGTACCGTGGATCATCACTGATGTACTGTGGATCATCCCTGATGTACTATGGGCCATCACAGATGTACTATGGGCTATCACAGGTGTACTATGGATCATCACTGGTGTACTATGGATCATCCCTGGTGTACTATGGACCATCATTGATGTACTATGGATCATCACTGGTGTACTGTGGATCATCACTGATGTACTGTGGACCATCACTGATGTACTGTGGATCATCACTGATGTACTGTGGATCATCACTGATGTACTGTGGATCATCACTGATGTACTGTGGATCATCACTGATGTACTATAGATCATAACTGAAGTACTATGGGCCATCACTGGTGTACTATGGATCATCACTGGTGTACTATGGATCATCACTGATGTACTATGGATCATCACTGATGTACTATGAACCATCACTGATGTACTATGGATCATCACTGATGTACTATGAGCCATCACTGATGTACTATGAGCCATCACTGATGTACTATGAGCCATCACTGATGTACTATGGACCATCACTGATGTACTATGGGCCATCACTGGTGTACTATGGATCATCACTGATGTACTGTGGACCATCACTGATGTACTGTGGATCATCACTGATGTACTGTGGATCATCACTGATGTATTATAGATCATCACTGAAGTACTGAGGATCATCACTGATGTACTATGGGCCATCACTGATGTACTGTGGATCATCACTGCTGTACTATGGATCATCACTGATGTACTGTGGATCATCACGGATGTACTATGGATCATCACTGATATACTGTGGATCATCACTGATGTACTATAGATCATCACTGATGTACTGTGGATCATCACTGATGTACCGTGGATCATCACTGATGTACTATGGGCCATCACGGGTGTACTATGGATCATCACTGATGTACTATGGATCATCACTGATGTACTATGGACCATCCCTGATGTACTATGGACCATCCCTGATGTACTGAGGATCATCACTGATGTAATATAGATCATCACTGATGTACTATGGATATCACTGATGTACTATGGATCATCACTGATGTACTGAGAATCATCACTAATGTACTATGGATCATCACTGATGTACCGTGGATCATCACTCATGTACTATAGATCATCACTGAAGTACTATGGGCCATCACTGGTGTACTATGGGCCATCACTGGTGTACTATGGACCATCCCTGATGTACTGTGGATCATCACTGGTGTACTGTGGACCATCCCTGATGTACTGTGGACCATCACTGATGTACTGTGGACCATCACTGATGTACTGTGGATCATCACTGATGTTCTATGGACCATCACTGATGTACTGTGGATCATCACTGATGTACTGTGGATCATCCCTGGTGTACTATGGATCATCACTGGTGTACTATGGATTATCACTGGTGTACTATTGATCATCACTGATGTACTATGGGCCATCACTGATGTACTATGGATCATCACTGGTGTACTATGGATCATCACTGATGTACTGTGGACCATCCCTGATGTACTGTGGATCATCACTGATGTAGTGTGGACCATCCCTGATGTACTGTGGATCATCACTGATGTACCGTGGATCAGCACTGATGTACCGAGGATCATCACTGATGTACCGTGGATCATCACTGATGTACTGTGGATCATCACTGATGTACTATGGGCCATCACAGATGTACTATGGGCCATCACAGGTGTACTATGGATCATCACTGGTGTACTATGGATCATCCCTGGTGTACTATGGACCATCACTGATGTACTATGGATCATCACTGGTGTACTGTGGATCATCACTGATGTACTGTGGACCATCACTGATGTACTGTGGATCATCACTGATGTACTATGAACCATCACTGATGTACTATGGATCATCACTGATGTACTATGAGCCATCACTGATGTACTATGAGCCATCACTGATGTACTATGAGCCATCACTGATGTACTATGGACCATCACTGATGTACTATGGGCCATCACTGGTGTACTATGGATCATCACTGATGTACTGTGGACCATCACTGATGTACTGTGGATCATCACTGATGTACTGTGGATCATCACTGATGTACTATAGATCATCACTGAAGTACTGAGGATCATCACTGATGTACTATGGGCCATCACTGATGTACTGTGGATCATCACTGGTGTACTATGGATCATCACTGATGTACTGTGGATCATCACGGATGTACTATGGATCATCACTGATATACTGTGGATCATCACTGATGTACTATAGATCATCACTGATGTACTGTGGATCATCACTGATATACTATAGTTCATCACTGATGTACTGAGGACCATCCCTGATGTACTGTGGATCATCACTGATGTACTGTGGATCATCACTGATGTACTATGGGCCATCACTGGTGTACTATGGATCATCACTGGTGTACTATGGACCATCCCTGATGTACTATGGATCATCACTGATGTACTATGGACCATCCCTGATGTACTATGGACCAACCCTGATGTACTGAGGATCATCACTGATGTACTATAGATCATCACTGATGTACAGAGGATCATCACTAATGTACTATGGATCATCACTGATGTACTGTGGATCATCACTGGTGTACTATAGATCATCACTGATGTACTATGGGCCATCACTGATGTACTATGTGCCATCACTGGTGTACTATGGACCATCCCTGATGTACTATGGACCATCACGGGTGTACTATGGATCCTCACTGATGTACTATGGACCATCCCTGATGTACTATGGACCAACCCTGATGTACTGAGGATCATCACTGATGTACTATAGATCATCACTGATGTACTGAAGATCATCACTAATGTACTATGGATCATCACTGATGTACCGTGGATCATCACTGATGTACTATAGATCATCACTGATGTACTATGGACCATCACTGGTGTACTATGGATCATCACTGGTGTACTATGCATCATCACTGGTGTACTATGGACCATCCCTGATGTACTGTGGATCATCACTGATGTACTGTGGATCATCACTGATGTACTATAGTTCATCACTGATGTACTATGGACCATCACTGGTGTACTATGGACCATCACTGATGTACTATGAGCCATCACTGATGTACTGTGGACCATTCCTGATGTACTGTGGATCATCACTGATGTACCGTGGATCATCACTGATGTACTATGAGCCATCATGGGTGTACTATGGATCATCACTGATGTACTATGGACCATCCCTGATGTACTATGGACCATCCCTGATGTACTGAGGATCATCACTGATGTACTATAGATCATCACTGATGTACTATGGACCATCACTGATGTACTATGGATCATCACTGATGTACTGAGGATCATCACTAATGTACTATGGACCATCACTGATGTACTGTGGATCATCACTGATGTACTGTGGATCATCACTGAAGTACTATGGGCCATCACTGGTGTACTATGGATCATCACTGGTGTACTATGAATCATCACTGGTGTACTATGGATCATCACTGATGTACTGTGGATCATCACTGAAGTACTATGGGCCATCACTGATGTGCTATGGATCATCACTGATGTGCTATGGATCATCACTGATGCGCTATGAGCCATCACTGGTGTACTATGGATCATCACTGGTGTACTGTGGGCCATCACTGGTGTACTATGGGCCATCACTGGTGTACTATGGGCCATCACTGGTGTACTATGGATCATCACTGATGTACTGTGGATCATCACTGATGTACTATGGTTCATCACTGATGTACTATGGGCCATCACTGGTGTACTATGGGCCATCACTGGTGTACTATGGACCATCACTGATGTACTATGGATCATCACTGGTGTACTATGGATCATCACTGATGTACTATGGGCCATCACTGGTGTACTATGGACCATCCCTGATGTACTATGGACCATCACGGGTGTACTATGGATCTTCACTGATGTACTATGGACCATCACTGATGTACTATGGGCCATCACTGGTGTACTATGGATCATCACTGATGTACTGTGGACCATCACTGATGTACTGTGGATCATCACTGATGTACTGTGGATCATCACTGATGTATTATAGATCATCACTGAAGTACTGAGGATCATCACTGATGTACTATGGGCCATCACTGATGTACTGTGGATCATCACTGCTGTACTATGGATCATCACTGATGTACTGTGGATCATCACGGATGTACTATGGATCATCACTGATATACTGTGGATCATCACTGATGTACTATAGATCATCACTGATGTACTGTGGATCATCACTGATGTACCGTGGATCATCACTGATGTACTATGGGCCATCACGGGTGTACTATGGATCATCACTGATGTACTATGGATCATCACTGATGTACTATGGACCATCCCTGATGTACTATGGACCATCCCTGATGTACTGAGGATCATCACTGATGTAATATAGATCATCACTGATGTACTATGGATATCACTGATGTACTATGGATCATCACTGATGTACTGAGAATCATCACTAATGTACTATGGATCATCACTGATGTACCGTGGATCATCACTCATGTACTATAGATCATCACTGAAGTACTATGGGCCATCACTGGTGTACTATGGGCCATCACTGGTGTACTATGGACCATCCCTGATGTACTGTGGATCATCACTGGTGTACTGTGGACCATCCCTGATGTACTGTGGACCATCACTGATGTACTGTGGACCATCACTGATGTACTGTGGATCATCACTGATGTACTGTGGATCATCCCTGGTGTACTATGGATCATCACTGGTGTACTATGGATTATCACTGGTGTACTATTGATCATCACTGATGTACTATGGGCCATCACTGATGTACTATGGATCATCACTGGTGTACTATGGATCATCACTGATGTACTGTGGACCATCCCTGATGTACTGTGGATCATCACTGATGTAGTGTGGACCATCCCTGATGTACTGTGGATCATCACTGATGTACCGTGGATCAGCACTGATGTACCGAGGATCATCACTGATGTACCGTGGATCATCACTGATGTACTGTGGATCATCACTGATGTACTATGGGCCATCACAGATGTACTATGGGCCATCACAGGTGTACTATGGATCATCACTGGTGTACTATGGATCATCCCTGGTGTACTATGGACCATCACTGATGTACTATGGATCATCACTGGTGTACTGTGGATCATCACTGATGTACTGTGGACCATCACTGATGTACTGTGGATCATCACTGATGTACTGTGGATCATCACTGATGTACTATGAACCATCACTGATGTACTATGGATCATCACTGATGTACTATGAGCCATCACTGATGTACTATGAGCCATCACTGATGTACTATGAGCCATCACTGATGTACTATGGACCATCACTGATGTACTATGGGCCATCACTGGTGTACTATGGATCATCACTGATGTACTGTGGACCATCACTGATGTACTGTGGATCATCACTGATGTACTGTGGATCATCACTGATGTACTATAGATCATCACTGAAGTACTGAGGATCATCACTGATGTACTATGGGCCATCACTGATGTACTGTGGATCATCACTGGTGTACTATGGATCATCACTGATGTACTGTGGATCATCACGGATGTACTATGGATCATCACTGATATACTGTGGATCATCACTGATGTACTATAGATCATCACTGATGTACTGTGGATCATCACTGATATACTATAGTTCATCACTGATGTACTGAGGACCATCCCTGATGTACTGTGGATCATCACTGATGTACTGTGGATCATCACTGATGTACTATGGGCCATCACTGGTGTACTATGGATCATCACTGGTGTACTATGGACCATCCCTGATGTACTATGGATCATCACTGATGTACTATGGACCATCCCTGATGTACTATGGACCAACCCTGATGTACTGAGGATCATCACTGATGTACTATAGATCATCACTGATGTACAGAGGATCATCACTAATGTACTATGGATCATCACTGATGTACTGTGGATCATCACTGGTGTACTATAGATCATCACTGATGTACTATGGGCCATCACTGATGTACTATGTGCCATCACTGGTGTACTATGGACCATCCCTGATGTACTATGGACCATCACGGGTGTACTATGGATCCTCACTGATGTACTATGGACCATCCCTGATGTACTATGGACCAACCCTGATGTACTGAGGATCATCACTGATGTACTATAGATCATCACTGATGTACTGAAGATCATCACTAATGTACTATGGATCATCACTGATGTACCGTGGATCATCACTGATGTACTATAGATCATCACTGATGTACTATGGACCATCACTGGTGTACTATGGATCATCACTGGTGTACTATGCATCATCACTGGTGTACTATGGACCATCCCTGATGTACTGTGGATCATCACTGATGTACTGTGGATCATCACTGATGTACTATAGTTCATCACTGATGTACTATGGACCATCACTGGTGTACTATGGACCATCACTGATGTACTATGAGCCATCACTGATGTACTGTGGACCATTCCTGATGTACTGTGGATCATCACTGATGTACCGTGGATCATCACTGATGTACTATGAGCCATCATGGGTGTACTATGGATCATCACTGATGTACTATGGACCATCCCTGATGTACTATGGACCATCCCTGATGTACTGAGGATCATCACTGATGTACTATAGATCATCACTGATGTACTATGGACCATCACTGATGTACTATGGATCATCACTGATGTACTGAGGATCATCACTAATGTACTATGGACCATCACTGATGTACTGTGGATCATCACTGATGTACTGTGGATCATCACTGAAGTACTATGGGCCATCACTGGTGTACTATGGATCATCACTGGTGTACTATGAATCATCACTGGTGTACTATGGATCATCACTGATGTACTGTGGATCATCACTGAAGTACTATGGGCCATCACTGATGTGCTATGGATCATCACTGATGTGCTATGGATCATCACTGATGCGCTATGAGCCATCACTGGTGTACTATGGATCATCACTGGTGTACTGTGGGCCATCACTGGTGTACTATGGGCCATCACTGGTGTACTATGGGCCATCACTGGTGTACTATGGATCATCACTGATGTACTGTGGATCATCACTGATGTACTATGGTTCATCACTGATGTACTATGGGCCATCACTGGTGTACTATGGGCCATCACTGGTGTACTATGGACCATCACTGATGTACTATGGATCATCACTGGTGTACTATGGATCATCACTGATGTACTATGGGCCATCACTGGTGTACTATGGACCATCCCTGATGTACTATGGACCATCACGGGTGTACTATGGATCTTCACTGATGTACTATGGACCATCCCTGATGTACTGAGTATCATCACTGATGTACTATAGATCATCACTGATATACTATGGACCATCACTGATGTACTATGGATCATCACTGATGTACTGAGGATCATCACTGATGTACTGAGGATCATCACTAATGTACTATGGATCATCACTGATGTACCGTGGATCATCACTGATGTACTATAGATCATCACTGATGTACTATGGACCATCACTGGTGTACTATGGATCATCACTGGTGTACTATGGATCATCACTGGTGTACTATGGACCATCCCTGATGTACTGTGGATCATCACTGATGTACTGTGGATCATCACTGATGTACTATAGTTCATCACTGATGTACTATGGACCATCACTGGTGTACTATGGATCATCACTGGTGTACTATGGATCATCACTGGTGTACTATGGATCATCACTGATGTACTATGGATCATCACTGATGTACTATGGGCCATCACTGGTGTACTATGGACCATCCCTGATGTACTATGGACCATCCCTGATGTACTATGGACTATCCCTGATGTACTATGGACCATCCCTGATGTACTCTATAGATCATCACTGATGTACTGTGGATCATCACTGATGTACTGTGGATCATCACTGATGTGCTATGGATCATCACTGATGTGCTATGGATCATCACTGATGCGCTATGGATCATCACTGGTGTACTATGGATCATCACTGGTGTACTATGGGCCATCACTGGTGTACTATGGGCCATCACTGATGTACTATGGATAATCACTGATGTACTGTGGACCATCCCTGATGTACTGTGGATCATCACTGATGTACTGTGGATCATCACTGATGTACTGTGGATCATCACTGATATACTATAGATCATCACTGATGTACTGAGGATCATCACTGATGTACTGAGGATCATCACTGATGTACTATGGATCATCACTGATGTACTGTGGATCATCACTGATGTACTATAGATCATCACTGATGTACTATGGATCATCACTGATGTACTATGGATCATCACTGATGTACTATGGACCATCCCTGATGTACTATGGATCATCACTGATGTACTATGGACCATCCCTGATGTACTGTGGATCATCACTGATGTACTGTGGATTATCACTGATGTACTGTGGACCATCACTGATGTACTGTGGATCTTCACTGATGTACTGTGGATTATCACTGATGTACTGTGGACCATCACTGATGTACTGTGGATCATCACTGATGTACTCTGGATCATCACTGATGTACTATAGATCATCACTGATGTACTATGGACCATCACTGGTGTACTATGGATCATCACTGGTGTACTATGGATCATCACTGGTGTACTATGGACCATCCCTGATGTACTGTGGATCATCACTGATGTACTGTGGATCATCACTGATGTACTATAGTTCATCACTGATGTACTATGGGCCATCACTGGTGTACTATGGATCATCACTGGTGTACTATGGATCATCACTGATGTACTATGGACGATCCCTGATGTACTATGGGCCATCCCTGATGTACTGTGGATCAACACTGATGTACTGTGGATCATCACTGGTGTACTATAGATCATCATTGATGTACTATGGGCCATCACTGATGTACTGTGGATTATCACTGATGTACTGTGGACCATCACTGATGTACTGTGGATCATCACTGATGTAGTATGGACCATCCCTGATGTACTATGGACCATCCCTGATGTACTGTGGATCATCACTGGTGTACTATGGATCATCACTGGTGTACTATGGATCATCACTGATGTACTATGGGCCATCACTAATGTACTATGGATCATCACTGATGTACTGTGGATCATCACTGATGTACTATAGTTCATCACTGATGTACTATGGGCCATCACTGGTGTACTATGGGCCATCACTGGTGTACTATGTGCCATCACTGGTGTACTATGGACCATCACTGATGTACTATGAGCCATCACTGATGTACTGTGGACCATCCCTGATGTACTGTGGATCATCACTGATGTACCGTGGATCATCACTGATGTACTATGGGCCATCACGGGTGTACTATGGATCATCACTGATGTACTATGGACCATCCCTGATGTACTATGGACCATCCCTGATGTACTGAGGATCATCACTGATGTAATATAGATCATCACTGATGTACTATGGACCATCACTGATGTACTATGGATCATCACTGATGTACTGAGAATCATCACTAATGTACTATGGATCATCACTGATGTACCGTGGATCATCACTCATGTACTATAGATCATCACTGAAGTACTATGGGCCATCACTGGTGTACTATGGGCCATCACTGGTGTACTATGGACCATCCCTGATGTACTGTGGATCATCACTGGTGTACTGTGGACCATCCCTGATGTACTGTGGACCATCACTGATGTACTGTGGACCATCACTGATGTACTGTGGATCATCACTGATGTTCTATGGACCATCACTGATGTACTGTGGATCATCACTGATGTACTGTGGATCATCCCTGGTGTACTATGGATCATCACTGGTGTACTATGGATTATCACTGGTGTACTATTGATCATCACTGATGTACTATGGGCCATCACTGATGTACTATGGATCATCACTGGTGTACTATGGATCATCACTGATGTACTGTGGACCATCCCTGATGTACTGTGGATCATCACTGATGTACCGTGGATCAGCACTGATGTACCGAGGATCATCACTGATGTACCGTGGATCATCACTGATGTACTGTGGATCATCACTGATGTACTATGGGCCATCACAGATGTACTATGGGCCATCACAGGTGTACTATGGATCATCACTGGTGTACTATGGATCATCCCTGGTGTACTATGGACCATCATTGATGTACTATGGATCATCGCTCGTGTACTGTGGATCATCACTGATGTACTGTGGACCATCACTGATGTACTGTGGATCATCACTGATGTACTGTGGATCATCACTGATGTACTGTGGATCATCACTGATGTACTGTGGATCATCACTGATGTACTATAGATCATCACTGAAGTACTATGGGCCATCACTGGTGTACTATGGATCATCACTGGTGTACTATGGATCATCACTGATGTACTATGGATCATCACTGATGTACTATGAACCATCACTGATGTACTATGGATCATCACTGATGTACTATGAGCCATCACTGATGTACTATGAGCCATCACTGATGTACTATGAGCCATCACTGATGTACTATGGACCATCACTGATGTACTATGGGCCATCACTGGTGTACTATGGATCATCACTGATGTACTGTGGACCATCACTGATGTACTGTGGATCATCACTGATGTACTGTGGATCATCACTGATGTATTATAGATCATCACTGAAGTACTGAGGATCATCACTGATGTACTATGGGCCATCACTGATGTACTGTGGATCATCACTGCTGTACTATGGATCATCACTGATGTACTGTGGATCATCACGGATGTACTATGGATCATCACTGATATACTGTGGATCATCACTGATGTACTATAGATAATCACTGATGTACTGTGGATCATCACTGATGTACCGTGGATCATCACTGATGTACTATGGGCCATCACGGGTGTACTATGGATCATCACTGATGTACTATGGATCATCACTGATGTACTATGGACCATCCCTGATGTACTATGGACCATCCCTGATGTACTGAGGATCATCACTGATGTAATATAGATCATCACTGATGTACTATGGATATCACTGATGTACTATGGATCATCACTGATGTACTGAGAATCATCACTAATGTACTATGGATCATCACTGATGTACCGTGGATCATCACTCATGTACTATAGATCATCACTGAAGTACTATGGGCCATCACTGGTGTACTATGGGCCATCACTGGTGTACTATGGACCATCCCTGATGTACTGTGGATCATCACTGGTGTACTGTGGACCATCCCTGATGTACTGTGGACCATCACTGATGTACTGTGGACCATCACTGATGTACTGTGGATCATCACTGATGTTCTATGGACCATCACTGATGTACTGTGGATCATCACTGATGTACTGTGGATCATCCCTGGTGTACTATGGATCATCACTGGTGTACTATGGATTATCACTGGTGTACTATTGATCATCACTGATGTACTATGGGCCATCACTGATGTACTATGGATCATCACTGGTGTACTATGGATCATCACTGATGTACTGTGGACCATCCCTGATGTACTGTGGATCATCACTGATGTACTGTGGACCATCCCTGATGTACTGTGGATCATCACTGATGTACCGTGGATCAGCACTGATGTACCGAGGATCATCACTGATGTACCGTGGATCATCACTGATGTACTGTGGATCATCACTGATGTACTATGGGCCATCACAGATGTACTATGGGCCATCACAGGTGTACTATGGATCATCACTGGTGTACTATGGATCATCCCTGGTGTACTATGGACCATCACTGATGTACTATGGATCATCACTGGTGTACTGTGGATCATCACTGATGTACTGTGGATCATCACTGATGTACTATAGATCATCACTGAAGTACTATGGGCCATCACTGGTGTACTATGGATCATCACTGGTGTACTATGGATCATCACTGATGTACTATGGATCATCACTGATGTACTATGAACCATCACTGATGTACTATGGATCATCACTGATGTACTATGAGCCATCACTGATGTACTATGAGCCATCACTGATGTACTATGAGCCATCACTGATGTACTATGGACCATCACTGATGTACTATGGGCCATCACTGGTGTACTATGGATCATCACTGATGTACTGTGGACCATCACTGATGTACTGTGGATCATCACTGATGTACTGTGGATCATCACTGATGTACTATAGATCATCACTGAAGTACTGAGGATCATCACTGATGTACTATGGGCCATCACTGATGTACTGTGGATCATCACTGGTGTACTATGGATCATCACTGATGTACTGTGGATCATCACGGATGTACTATGGATCATCACTGATATACTGTGGATCATCACTGATGTACTATAGATCATCACTGATGTACTGTGGATCATCACTGATATACTATAGTTCATCACTGATGTACTGAGGACCATCCCTGATGTACTGTGGATCATCACTGATGTACTGTGGATCATCACTGATGTACTATGGGCCATCACTGGTGTACTATGGATCATCACTGGTGTACTATGGACCATCCCTGATGTACTATGGATCATCACTGATATACTATGGACCATCCCTGATGTACTATGGACCAACCCTGATGTACTGAGGATCATCACTGATGTACTATAGATCATCACTGATGTACAGAGGATCATCACTAATGTACTATGGATCATCACTGATGTACTGTGCATCATCACTGGTGTACTATAGATCATCACTGATGTACTATGGGCCATCACTGATGTACTATGTGCCATCACTGGTGTACTATGGACCATCCCTGATGTACTATGGACCATCACGGGTGTACTATGGATCCCCACTGATGTACTATGGACCATCCCTGATGTACTATGGACCAACCCTGATGTACTGAGGATCATCACTGATGTACTATAGATCATCACTGATGTACTATAGATCATCACTGATGTACTGAAGATCATCACTAATGTACTATGGATCATCACTGATGTACCGTGGATCATCACTGATGTACTATAGATCATCACTGATGTACTATGGACCATCACTGGTGTACTATGGATCATCACTGGTGTACTATGCATCATCACTGGTGTACTATGGACCATCCCTGATGTACTGTGGATCATCACTGATGTACTGTGGATCATCACTGATGTACTATAGTTCATCACTGATGTACTATGGACCATCACTGGTGTACTATGGATCATCACTGGTGTACTATGGATCATCACTGGTGTACTATGGATCATCACTGATGTACTATGGGCCATCACTGGTGTACTATGGACCATCCCTGATGTACTATAGTTCATCACTGATGTACTATGGACCATCACTGGTGTACTATGGACCATCCCTGATGTACTCTATAGATCATCACTGATGTACTGTGGATCATCACTGATGTACTGTGGATCATCACTGATGTACTGTGGATCATCACTGATGTGCTATGGATCATCACTGATGTGCTATGGATCATCACTGATGCGCTATGGATCATCACTGGTGTACTATGGATCATCACTGGTGTACTATGGGCCATCACTGGTGTACTATGGGCCATCACTGATGTACTATGGATAATCACTGATGTACTGTGGACCATCCCTGATGTACTGTGGATCATCACTGATGCTCTGTGGATCATCCCTGGTGTACTATGGATCATCACTGGTGTACTATGGATTATCACTGGTGTACTATTGATCATCACTGATGTACTATGGGCCATCACTGATGTACTATGGATCATCACTGGTGTACTATGGATCATCACTGATGTACTGTGGACCATCCCTGATGTACTGTGGATCATCACTGATGTACCGTGGATCAGCACTGATGTACCGAGGATCATCACTGATGTACCGTGGATCATCACTGATGTACTGTGGATCATCACTGATGTACTATGGGCCATCACAGATGTACTATGGGCCATCACAGGTGTACTATGGATCATCACTGGTGTACTATGGATCATCCCTGGTGTACTATGGACCATCATTGATGTACTATGGATCATCACTGGTGTACTGTGGATCATCACTGATGTACTGTGGACCATCACTGATGTACTGTGGATCATCACTGATGTACTGTGGATCATCACTGATGTACTGTGGATCATCACTGATGTACTGTGGATCATCACTGATGTACTATAGATCATCACTGAAGTACTATGGGCCATCACTGGTGTACTATGGATCATCACTGGTGTACTATGGATCATCACTGATGTACTATGGATCATCACTGATGTACTATGAACCATCACTGATGTACTATGGATCATCACTGATGTACTATGAGCCATCACTGATGTACTATGAGCCATCACTGATGTACTATGAGCCATCACTGATGTACTATGGACCATCACTGATGTACTATGGGCCATCACTGGTGTACTATGGATCATCACTGATGTACTGTGGACCATCACTGATGTACTGTGGATCATCACTGATGTACTGTGGATCATCACTGATGTATTATAGATCATCACTGAAGTACTGAGGATCATCACTGATGTACTATGGGCCATCACTGATGTACTGTGGATCATCACTGCTGTACTATGGATCATCACTGATGTACTGTGGATCATCACGGATGTACTATGGATCATCACTGATATACTGTGGATCATCACTGATGTACTATAGATCATCACTGATGTACTGTGGATCATCACTGATGTACCGTGGATCATCACTGATGTACTATGGGTCATCACGGGTGTACTATGGATCATCACTGATGTACTATGGATCATCACTGATGTACTATGGACCATCCCTGATGTACTATGGACCATCCCTGATGTACTGAGGATCATCACTGATGTAATATAGATCATCACTGATGTACTATGGATATCACTGATGTACTATGGATCATCACTGATGTACTGAGAATCATCACTAATGTACTATGGATCATCACTGATGTACCGTGGATCATCACTCATGTACTATAGATCATCACTGAAGTACTATGGGCCATCACTGGTGTACTATGGGCCATCACTGGTGTACTATGGACCATCCCTGATGTACTGTGGATCATCACTGATGTACTGTGGATCATCACTGATGTACTATAGTTCATCACTGATGTTCTATGGGCCATCACTGGTGTACTATGGGCCATCACTGGTGTACTATGGGCCATCACTGGTGTACTATGGGCCATCACTGGTGTACTATGGACCATCACTGATGTACTATGAGCCATCACTGATGTACTGTGGACCATCCCTGATGTACTGTGGATCATCACTGATGTACCGTGGATCATCACTGATGTACTATGGGCCATCACGGGTGTACTATGGATCATCACTGATGTACTATGGACCATCCCTGATGTACTATGGACCATCCCTGATGTACTGAGGAACATCACTGATGTAATATAGATCATCAGTGATGTACTATGGACCATCACTGATGTACTATGGATCATCACTGATGTACTGAGGATCATCACTAATGTACTATGGATCATCACTGATGTACTGTGGATCATCACTGATGTACTATGGATCATCACTGATGTGCTATGGATCATCACTGATGTACTATGGATCATCACTGATGTACTATGGATCATCACTGATGTGCTATGGATCATCACTGATGTGCTATGGATCATCACTGATGTACTATGAGCCATCACTGGTGTAATATGGATCATCACTGGTGTACTATGGGCCATCACTGGTGTACTATGGATCATCACTGGTGTACTATGGACCATCACTGGTGTACTATGGGCCATCACTGGTGTACTGTGGACCATCCCTGATGTACTGTGGACCATCACTGATGTACTGTGGACCATCACTGATGTACTGTGGACCATCACTGATGTACTGTGAATCATCACTGATGTTCTATGGACAATCACTGATGTACTATGGATCATCATTGATGTACTATGGATCATCCCTGATGTACTGTGGATCATCACTGGTGTACTGTGGACCATCCCTGATGTACTGTGGACCATCACTGATGTACTGTGGACCATCACTGATGTACTGTGAATCATCACTGATGTTCTATGGACAATCACTGATGTACTATGGATCATCACTGATGTACTGTAGATCATCACTGATGTACTGTGGATCATCACTGATGTACTGTGGATCATCACTGATGTACTATAGATCATCACTGATGTACTATGGGCCATCACTGGTGTACTATGGGCCATCACTGGTGTACTATGGGCCATCATTGGTGTACTATGGATCATCACTGGTGTACTATGGACCATCACTGATGGACTATGGACCATCACTGATGTACTGTGGATCATCACTGATGTACTGTGGATCATCCCTGGTGTACTATGGATTATCACTGGTGTACTATGGATCATCACTGATGTACTATGGGCCATCACTGATGTACTATGGATCATCACTGGTGAACTATGGATCATCACTGATGTACTGTGGACCATCCCTGATGTATTGTGGATCATCACTGATGTACTGTGGATCATCACTGATGTGCTATGGATCATCACTGATGTACTATTTATCATCACTGATGTACTATGGATCATCACTGGTGTACTATGGACCATCCCTGATGTACTGTGGATCATCACTGATGTACTGTGGATCATCACTGATGTACTATAGTTCATCACTGATGTACTATAGTTCATCACTGATGTACTATGGGCCATCACTGGTGTACTATGGATCATCACTGGTGTACTATGGTTCATCACTGATGTACTATGGACGATCCCTGATGTACTATGGACCATCCCTGATGTACTGTGGATCATCACTGATGTACTGTGGATCATCACTGATGTACTGTGGATCATCACTGATGTACTATGGGCCATCACCGGTGTACTATGGGCCATCACTGGTGTACTATGGATCATCCCTGATGTACTATGGACCATCCCTGATGTACTATGGACCATCCCTGATGTACTATGGACCATCCCTAATGTACTATGGACCATCCCTAATGTACTATGGACCATCTCTGATGTACTATAGATCATCACTGATGTACTGTGGATCATCACTGATGTACTATGGATCATCCCTGGTGTACTATGGATCATCACTGGTGTACTATGGATCATCACTGGTGTACTATGGATCATCACTGATGTACTATGGGCCATCACTGATGTACTATGGATCATCACTGATGTACTGTGGATCATCACTGATGTACTATAGTTCATCACTGATGTACTATGGGCCATCACTGGTGTACTATGGGCCATCACTGGTGTACTATGGGCCATCACTGGTGTACTATGGGCCATCACTGGTGTACTATGGGCCATCACTGGTGTACTATGGACCATCACTGATGTACTATGAGCCATCACTGATGTACTGTGGACCATCCCTGATGTACTGTGGATCATCACTGATGTACCGTGGATCATCACTGATGTACTTTGGGCCATCACGGGTGTACTATGGATCATCACTGATGTACTATGGACCATCCCTGATGTACTATGGACCATCCCTGATGTACTGAGGATCATCACTGATGTAATATAGATCATCAGTGATGTACTATGGACCATCACTGATGTACTATGGATCATCACTGATGTACTGAGGATCATCACTAATGTACTATGGATCATCACTGATGTACTGTGGATCATCACTGATGTACTATGGATCATCACTGATGTGCTATGGATCATCACTGATGTGCTATGGATCATCACTGATGTACTATGAGCCATCACTGGTGTACTATGGATCATCACTGGTGTACTATGTACCATCACTGGTGTACTATGGGCCATCACTGGTGTACTGTGGACCATCCCTGATGTACTGTGGACCATCACTGATGTACTGTGGACCATCACTGATGTACTGTGGACCATCACTGATGTACTGTGAATCATCACTGATGTTCTATGGACAATCACTGATGTACTATGGATCATCACTGATGTACTATGGATCATCCCTGATGTACTGTGGATCATCACTGGTGTACTGTGGACCATCCCTGATGTACTGTGGATCATCACTGATGTACTATGGGCCATCACTGGTGTACTATGGGCCATCGCTGGTGTACTATGGGCCATCACTGGTGTACTATGGATCATCCCTGATGTACTATGGACCATCCCTGATGTACTATGGACCATCCCTGATGTACTATGGACCATCCCTAATGTACTATGGACCATCCCTAATGTACTATGGACCATCCCTGATGTACTATAGATCATCATTGATGTACTGTGGATCATCACTGATGTACTATGGATAATCCCTGGTGTACTATGGATCATCACTGGTGTACTATGGATCATCACTGGTGTACTATGGATCATCACTGATGTACTATGGGCCATCACTGATGTACTATGGATCATCACTGGTGTACTATGGGCCATCACTGGTGTACTATGGGCCATCACTGGTGTACTATGGACCATCACTGATGTACTATGAGCCATCACTGATGTACTGTGGACCATCCCTGATGTACTGTGGATCATCACTGATGTACCGTGGATCATCACTGATGTACTTTGGGCCATCACGGGTGTACTATGGATCATCACTGATGTACTATGGACCATCCCTGATGTACTATGGACCATCCCTGATGTACTGAGGATCATCACTGATGTAATATAGATCATCAGTGATGTACTATGGACCATCACTGATGTACTATGGATCATCACTGATGTACTGTGGATCATCACTAATGTACTATGGATCATCACTGATGTACTGTGGATCATCCCTGATGTACTATGGATCATCACTGATGTGCTGTGGATCATCACTGATGTACTATGGATCATCACTGATGTACTATGGATCATCACTGATGTACTATGGATCATCACTGATGTGCTGTGGATCATCACTGATGTACTATGGATCATCACTGATGTACTATGGATCATCACTGATGTACTATGGATCATCACTGATGTGCTATGGATCATCACTGATGTGCTATGGATCATCACTGATGTACTATGAGCCATCACTGGTGTACTATGGATCATCACTGGTGTACTATGGGCCATCACTGGTGTACTATGGATCATCACTGGTGTACTATGGACCATCACTGGTGTACTATGGGCCATCACTGGTGTTCTGTGGACCATCCCTGATGTACTGTGGACCATCACTGATGTACTGTGGACCATCACTGATGTACTGTGGACCATCACTGATGTACTGTGAATCATCACTGATGTTCTATGGACAATCACTGATGTACTATGGATCATCACTGATGTACTATGGATCATCCCTGATGTACTGTGGATCATCACTGGTGTACTGTGGACCATCCCTGATGTACTGTGGACCATCACTGATGTACTGTGGACCATCACTGATGTACTGTGAATCATCACTGATGTTCTATGGACAATCACTGATGTACTATGGATCATCACTGATGTACTGTAGATCATCACTGATGTACTGTGGATCATCACTGATGTACTGTGGATCATCACTGATGTACTATAGATCATCACTGATGTACTATGGGCCATCACTGGTGTACTATGGGCCATCACTGGTGTACTATGGGCCATCATTGGTGTACTATGGATCATCACTGGTGTACTATGGACCATCACTGATGGACTATGGACCATAATTGATGTACTGTGGATCATCACTGATGTACTGTGGATCATCCCTGGTGTACTATGGATCATCACTGATGTACTGTGGATCATCACTGATGTACTATAGATCATCACTGATGTACTATGAATCATCACTGATGTACTATGGACCATCCCTGATGTACTATGGATCATCACTGATGTACTATGGACCATCCCTGATGTACTGTGGATCATCACTGATGTACTGTTGATTATCACTGATGTACTGTGGATCATCACTGATGTACTGTGGATTATCACTGATGTACTGTGGACCATCACTGATGTACTGTGGATCATCACTGATGTACTATGGATCATCACTGATGTACTATGGGCCATCACTGGTGTACTATGGACCATCCCTGATGTACTGTGGATCATCACTGATGTACTGTGGATCATCACTGATGTACTATAGTTCATCACTGATGTACTATGGGCCATCACTGGTGTACTATGGATCATCACTGGTGTACTATGGTTCATCACTGATGTACTATGGACGATCCCTGATGTAGTATGGACCATTCCTGATGTACTGTGGATCATCACTGATGTACTGTGGATCATCACTGGTGTACTATGGGCCATCACTGGTGTACTATGGGCCATCACTGGTGTACTATGGGCCATCACTGGTGTACTATGGGCCATCACTGGTGTACTATGGATCATCACTGATGTACTATGGACCATCCCTGATGTACTATGGACCATCCCTGATGTACTATGGACCATCCCTGATGTACTATGGACCATCCCTGATGTACTATGGACCATCCCTAATGTACTATGGATCATCACTGGTGTACTATGGATCATCACTGATGTACTATGGGCCATCACTGATGTACTATGTGTTTCAATCTTTTTATTCAAGTTTTGTCATACAAAATGTATAAAAGTCGCCACATAACATTGTACAGTCACAATCAACATTTGGGGTAACACAATGAAGATCACCAAGTGTAGGGGTCCTTGGAGTAGTCCGAAGCTCCGTAGAGCCGTTAACCCCTATTAGCATCGCAGATCATATCTGAACTGTCCACCCAGATGAGCCGCCCCCCCATCCATCTATCGGGGGGGCGCAACTCAGCCGGCCGTGTGGGCCGCCCAGAGGTCTGATCAGACTGACAATGGTCCCGTAGGAGCTGAGAAAACAGGGAGCAGCACAAACCTCTAAGGTCTGGATCTGACTCCAAAAATAAACAATAAACAAATTTCAAAAGAGAGGAAAGAGGACAGTGACAAAGAATAGAAGGAAGGAGACAGAGTAAGGAAAGGACAGTTGAGGAGGGGGGAATGGGGGGAGGGAGGGGGGGGAGGAGCCCCGATTCAGCATCCAGACATCTCAACCTAATCCCCTAGGCTATGCTGTAAACATCCCCGGGTCATTAGTTAGGTAACGAAGCCATGGGTCCCAAACTCCATGAAACAGTTTCATTTTATCTTGGGCCAGAGCGGTCAAGCGTTCGTTTAGCATCAACCAAGACAATTTGCCTTTAAGCTGATCAAATGGTAGAGCTGCCGATTTCCAGTTCCTAGCAATAGTGATTTTGGCTGAAATAAAAATAAATGTCAAGAGCCTCTTGCAGGACTTGGAGGCTTCCACATCTCCTCCCCCCAGTAGTGCTTGCTTAGCTGATTTAGTTAGGTTTAGTTGGGTAAGGGAGTAAACTAAATTATACACCCTGATCCAAAACCTCCGGACCTTTGGGCATGTCCACCAAATATGATAGGTGGTGCCCATCTGGCCACATCCTCTAAAGCACAACGGGGTAGCTCCTGAGACAAAAGTTGCCAGTCTGACCGGCACCATATACCACCTCAGTAGAACCTTATAATTGGCCTCAATTATTGAAGTATTGACGAGCGAACGAGATGCTGTCTCGGCTATCCTATGCCATTCGTCCAGATCCAGGGTTTCCTGCAAGTCGGTCTCCCATTGGACCATATAAGTCAGCTTTGTCGATACACTCAGCAATATCGAATATATAGCAGATAAATGTCCTTTAATTTTATCATAATTTTTGCATAGATGTTCCATGGGAGTTTGGGTTGCTAGGTTGCTCTTGCGAGCCAGGGTTTGTACATAATGTGAGATTTGGGCGAACCTATAACCCTCCGCTGGAGGCATTTGATGTCTGTCAGCCATAGTCCGTTCGGTCAGCATACCTCTATGATCGCACAAGTCAGCAATACACTTAAAACCCTTATTAGTCCACCATTCGAACGCTAGTGGAGTGAGACCCGGGGTGAATGCTTTATTTTGAAGCAGAGGTGTCAGTGGAGAATGAGGAGATTTGAATTTGTGAGATCTGGAGAGTCTGTCCCATAGTTCCAGTGACATGGATAAAGTAGGGCAAAGTATAGGAGGTCGCTCCTTGATAGGGAGCCATAAAATATAAGAAATAGGTTTGGGACGGCAGGAATAAGATTCCATAGCCATCCAAATGGCCTGTGCCTGTTGGGAGTGAAACCTTGTAAGTTGTGCTATCTGGGCAGCATAAAAATATTTTAATAAGTCTGGAAGACCAAGTCCCCCTCTCCGCTTCAACGTGTATAGAGTGCTCCTATTCACCCTGGGTCTCTTATCACCCCAAATAAACTGTAGTACTTTATTCTGGAATCGTTTAAGGTCATCACGGGCCAATGAAACTGGCAAGGTACGGAAGAAATACAATAATCGAGGTAGAACATTCATTTTAATTGAGTGAAGTCTGCCAAACCACGATGGCGGGTGAACCTGCCACTTAGCCATGTCAGCTGTTAGCCATTTGAAAAGGGCTGGATAATTCTCTTTGTACAACTCACCAATAGATGAGGTCAGCTGTATGCCTAAATAAGGGAGAGCTGTGGATTCCCATCGGAATTGAAATGATTTTTCAAGCGTAGCCTGAGTGGAGCTTAGCAAAGATAAGTTCAGTGCTCTTGACTTACTATGATTAATTGACAACCCGGAAATGTTGGAGAAAGGCTGCAAAATAGCATACAAGTTAGGTAGGGATGTGATCGGTGAGGTCAAGGTCAGCAACAAGTCGTCCGCAAAGAGTAAACATTTGTGTTCATAGTCTCCGCAATAAATGCCCTGTATATCTCTGCAGGCGCGAATTTTGAGCGCTAGTGGTTCAATCGCCAGGGCGAATAATAGTGGCGACAACGGGCAGCCCTGTCTAGTTCCTCTCCTGATAGGAAATGTTTGGGATGTATATCCTCTGAGCATTAGCGAGGCACTGGGGGAATCATATAATATGTGAAGGAGATCCAGAAAGCGTCTCCCAAATCCAAAGCGTGTGAGAACATCAAAAAGATAGTCCCAGGAGATAGAATCGAACGCCTTCTGGATATCTAATGAAAGTAACATTCCCCTCCTAGTCCCCTTTCCATCCCAATCAGACCGAACTGCCGAGATAAGGTTAATTATCCGGCGGGTTTGGTCCGATGCCTGTCTTGTCGGGACAAAACCTGCTTGGTCAGGATGGATATAACACTGAAGAAAAGTATTAAGTCTCTGGGCCAGTATTTTGGTTAGAATCTTAAGATCCGTATTGATCAGAGAAATTGGGCGATAATTGGAACAGTCTGTATGGTCCTTTCCTGGTTTCGGGATAACACTTATATAGGCTACATTTTCATGGCTGGGGAGCTTGCTGCCGCTTCTCAGGTCATTAAAGTAAGTACAGAGATGTGGGGCCAGAAGATCGTGATATTTCCTATAGTAGTGACCCGGGAATCCATCTGGCCCAGGGGCCTTGGTAGGGTGTAGGGTTTTGATTGCAGCCCTGACTTCAGGCTCTGTAAGAGCACCGTCCATCAGTTCCGCATGGGCTTGTGTCAATTTAGGCAGCTGTAAGTCGCGAAAGAATGTGCTCGCTTCAGATGAATCGAACTTGTCCTGCACTCCATACAGCTTAGCATAAAATTTGTGAAATTCTCCAATTATCCGTTCGGGGTTCTGGGAGGTTAGGCCCGTGGATAGTCGTAGTTTAGGCAAAGTCGGTGTGTACGGTCGAGGAACCAGTTTTCTAGCTAACATTGTGGTAGGTTTATCACCCATCGTATAGAACCTGTGCTTAGACCAACTAATATGTTTCTCCGCTTGAGTAGTCAAGCTAAGATTTAGTGCTAGTCGAGCCCCGTCAATTTTATGCCTTATATCTACCAGGGGATTTCTGTGCTGTTCACTAAGTAAGTTATCTAAGTTAGTTTCCAGAATCTTATTTGCCTGTTCCCTATTGCGTTTAATCCTGGCTGCCACTTGTAACAATATGCCCCTAATCGCTGCTTTATGAGCTACCCAGTTAATTGCGGGGGATGTGTCCGATGCCTTATTAAGTCTAAAGTATTCCTGTATTTCCTTTTGAATCTCTAAAAAGATTGTAGGGTCATTCAGCAAGCTCACATTAAGTCTCCACGGGGAGGGTCTAGATTTAGTCCATAGCCCTGAAGTAGAGAGTTTTATCGGGGAATGATCAGACCAAGGGGTAGATAAAATCTTAACCGACTTAATAAATGGTAGCAAAGGCGTACGTACTAGAACGTGGTCTATCCTCGAGTAAGTATGATGGGCTTGTGAAAAGTGTGTAAAGTCTCTGACCGTAGGGTTATTTTCTCGCCAGGCGTCGATGAGGTCATAGAAATGAAACAGACGTGCAACCTTGCTGCTTCCAGTCGGTGGGCGTTTCAATGTTGGTCTAGAGGAGTCCGATTTATCCATAATTCTGTCCAAGGGAATATTACTATCGCCTCCCATAATGACCTGACCCTGGACTTTGGGCATAAGAATCTTCAGCATTTTGCTAAAGAATTCCGGCTGTCCAGTATTCGGGGCATAGTATGATATAAAGGACACCTCCTGGTCATGGAGCCGCCCCACTGCCATAATATATCTACCTCTCTTGTCCTTAACGATAGCGATGGGGGTAAAGGGGGTCCGTTTCGAAAAGCAGATGGCTACACCGCCCTTCTTTTCCCGACCCCCTGCCAAGTAAAACTGTGGATACTTCCCATTGAGGTAACGGGGCGCTGAGACATTGGAGAAATGAGTTTCCTGCAATAGCAGGACTTCAGCCTTCTGTTTATGATAAAACTGGAAAGCCTTAGTTCTTTTAGTAGGGGAGTTAAATCCATGTACATTGTGGCTAACTATCGAATAGTCTGTGTTATATGTGGTGGCCATCGTGGTAGGGCAGAGCACTCTTACCTTGCATAATGAATGAAGCGAGAAGGGTCCCGATGATGATGACTGTTTGGCTATGTGACCTCTCAGACCATGACATAAGGGAAGGGCGCTGAACCGAGGCTCCGAAGAAAGAGGGGGAAGGGAGAGAAGGAAAAGGCATTAGAGAAGAAGAGAAACAAAAATAAAAGCAAAAAAACATATACATAGGCCTTAGGCCCAAACAACCAATATAACTCAATCCTAGCTGATGAATGAAGGAATGGGGAATAACCCCTGCCGGAGACAACATCCGGCAAATTAGGTGCAAGGGTACCATCCTTGTCGTAGGATAGGTAGTCTTGCAGTTGGGTGGCAAGCATGACCACCCCGACCCAAATATGATTACACTCTGTACGAGCAGGCTATTCGAGGTCATATCGGAAATGACAAAATCAATCAATACAGTTTTAACATAACAGGCTGTCTATAGGAACATGCATTCCCAAGGCCAGTGGCGCCGGGGCCGGAAGGGTCCCCATCGGTCGTTCCGGCCCCCGAGCCACAGCCCAACAGGGGAACACATTGCGGTCCGACTAAGGCCCCCAGACTGCTAAAAAGCAAAAAGCAAAATTTCTTCGACCAGGTTGGGCCTGTCGGGGTTGTAAAATATTCGGCTGGCAGCCAGCCCGAAGAACCAGGAACTCCAGTAACTTTGTAACCCGTGACTTTTTAACCTGTGAACTGTGAACGGTAACGATGGCCCCATCAGGCCCATAGTCCACCATGGGCCCAGGCCATATCCGTTCAATCAAGCACTAACAGTTCCCAAAAGGGGGCAAAAAAGCAAAAAGAGAGAAGAGCAATAATACTCAGGTATTCCGGCGAGCATTTCTGGCCTGTGAGCGTGTGCGATCCTGCCATATCGGGGAGAGGGGACGATGATCCAGACGAGGGGGAGATGAAATCGGAGTCGGAGAGTCCCGTGCAATGATGCCGAGACTAAGCAGTAGGTCTTCGCCTGCTTGGAACGTGGAAAAGGAGTGGGACTTTCCGTTGTAAGTGAATGATAACTTAAAAGGGAACGACCATCGATACTTAATCTGTTTGGCCATAAGTTGCTGGAGTAATGGCCGTAGGTTTCTGCGTTTCTGGACCGTTGATGGCGCCAAATCTGTAAAGAGCTGTATTGGTGTTCCAAATAGCGACAGGTCCGGCCTGTTGCGAGCCGCAAGCATCATCTTATCCTTAATGTGGTAGTGATGTGGCTTAACAATAATGTCTCGTGGTAGGCCGTCGGCCCTTGGGGCTGTCAGTGCTCGGTGAACGCGATCAACTTCCATGTGGTGGTTGGCTATATCAGGGATAAGGGTTTTCATCAGGTCTTTTACAGCCCCCTCTAGATCTGTGTGAGTTTCAGGGAGGCCACGCACGCGGACATTGTACCTATGAGAACGATTCTCCAAATCTTCAATTTTTGTGAATGCCTCTTCTAATCTATCCTGGAGGTCTGTCACCATGGCTGAGTTCTGGTTGACCCTTTTGATGGCTCCATCCACTTTGGTTTCAATTAGCTCAAAACGCTCTCCCAAGCTATGGATGTCTTTTTTCAGGTCAGTGGTGATTAATGTGCAGGCCTTAGAGAGCTCCTGCTGCAGCATGGTGGAGAATCTGCCCAACAGTACAGCATCAGGGGAATAGTGTGAGAGCTGGGGAATTGGCATATCCTGGCTGGATTGGCTGGATTGGCTAATGAGGACTTCTGCTAAGTCTGCCATGTTCCTATCCATGGAGGAGGCAGGGGAGGCAGGGGAGTTTGGAGAGTCATGTCTATCAGCGTATATGGCTGGGGATGGGGGATGTGATAGTGACTCACCCCGCTGTCCGGTCTCCACCTCTCCCGAGGATTGTGAGGAGAATGGATCCCTAGTTGGCTCCAGATTTAGCTGCCTGTCTCCTCTCTGTGTAGCTCCGTCGGATCTGGCTGCTGCCTCGTGTGTCTGGCTTACCCGGCGCCATCTTGGATCGCGGCTGTGCTGTAGGGGAAGGCCCTGCTCTCTTCTGGGCTGTAGTTTGCGTATCGTGTCCTTTCCGCGGCTGCCCCTGTGCCCTACGGTTCATCGCCACTTCGGGGCTGGTGTGGGATCGGTCCTGGCTCACGGACCTCAGTGCCTGCGCTATCGTTAGCTCTGGTGGGTCGGGGTGCCGGGAGCTCGGTCAGCACACGTCCTTCTCCGAGTCCCCGCGCATGCGCACTATCCCCACTGATGTACTATGGATCATCACTGATGTACTGTGGATCATCACTGATGTACTATAGTTCATCACTGATGTACTATGGGATATCACTGGTGTACTTTGGGCCATCACTGGTGTACTATGGACCATCACTGATGTACTATGAGCCATCACTGATGTACTGTGGACCATCACTGATGTACTGTGGGCCATCACGGGTGTACTATGGATCATCACTGATGTACTATGGACCATCCCTGATGTACTATGGACCATCCCTGATGTACTGAGGATCATCACTGATGTAATATAGATCATCACTGATGTACTATGGACCATCACTGATGTACTATGGATCATCACTGATGTACCATGGATCATCACTGATGTACTGTGGATCATCACTGATGTACTGTGGATCATCACTGATGTACTGTGGATCATCACTGAAGTACTATGGGCCATCACTGGTGTACCATGAATCATCACTGATGTACTATGAATCATCACTGGTGTACTATGGATCATCACTGATGTACTGTGGACCATCCCTGATGTATTGTGGATCATCACTGATGTACTGTGGATCATCACTGATGTACTGTGGATCATCGCTGATGTACTGTGGATCATCACTGATGTACTATGGATCATCACTGATGTGCTATGGATCATCACTGATGTACTATGGATCATCACTGATGTACTATGGATCATCACTGATGTGCTATGGATCATCACTGATGTACTGTGGGCCATCACTGGTGTACTATGGGCCATCACTGGTGTACTATGGGCCATCACTGGTGTACTATGGACCATCACTGATGTACTGTGGATCATCACTGATGTACTGTGGATCATCACTGATGTACTGTGGATCATCACTGATGTACTGTGGATCATCCCTGGTGTACTGTGGATCATCACTGGTGTACTATGGATTATCACTGGTGTACTATGGATCATCACTGATGTACTATGGGCCATCACTGATGTACTATGGATCATCACTGGTGTACTATGGATCATCACTGATGTACTGTGGACCATCCCTGATGTACTGTGGATCATCACTGATGTACCGTGGATCAGCACTGATGTACCGAGGATCATCACTGATGTACCATGGATCATCACTGATGTACTGTGGATCATCACTGATGTACTATGGGCCATCACAGATGTACTATGGGCCATCACAGGTGTACTATGGATCATCACTGGTGTACTATGGATCATCCCTGGTGTACTATGGACCATCACTGATGTACTATGGACCATCACTGATGTACTATGGATCATCACTGGTGTACTATGGGCCATCACTGGTGTACTATGGACCATCCCTGATTTACTGTGGGCCATCACTGGTGTACTATGGACCATCCCTGATTTACTGTGGATCATCACTGGTGTACTGTGGATCATCACTGATGTACTATGGACCATCCCTGATGTACTATGGACCATCCCTGATGTACTGTGGATCATCACTGATGTACTGTGGATCATCCCTGGTGTACTATGGATCATCCCTGGTGTACTATGGATCATCACTGGTGTACTATGAATCATCACTGGTGTACTATGGATCATCACTGATGTACTGTGGACCATCCCTGATGTATTGTGGATCATCACTGATGTACTGTGGATCATCACTGATGTGCTATGGATCATCACTGATGTAGTATGGATCATCACTGATGTACTATGGATCATCACTGATGTACTATGGGCCATCACTGGTGTACTATGGATCATCACTGGTGTACTATGGACCATCACTGGTGTACTATGGGCCATCACTGGTGTACTGTGGACCATCCCTGATGTACTGTGGACCATCACTGATGTACTGTGGACCATCACTGATGTACTGTGAATCATCACTGATGTTCTATGGACAATCACTGATGTACTATGGATCATCACTGATGTACTATGGATCATCCCTGATGTACTGTGGATCATCACTGGTGTACTGTGGACCATCCCTGATGTACTGTGGACCATCACTGATGTACTGTGGACCATCACTGATGTACTGTGAATCATCACTGATGTTCTATGGACAATCACTGATGTACTATGGATCATCACTGATGTACTGTAGATCATCACTGATGTACTGTGGATCATCACTGATGTACTGTGGATCATCACTGATGTACTATAGATCATCACTGATGTACTATGGGCCATCACTGGTGTACTATGGGCCATCACTGGTGTACTATGGGCCATCATTGGTGTACTATGGATCATCACTGGTGTACTATGGACCATCACTGATGGACTATGGACCATCACTGATGTACTGTGGATCATCACTGATGTACTGTGGATCATCCCTGGTGTACTATGGATCATCCCTGATGTACTGTGGATCATCACTGATGTACTATAGATCATCACTGATGTACTATGAATCATCACTGATGTACTATGGACCATCCCTGATGTACTATGGATCATCACTGATGTACTATGGACCATCCCTGATGTACTGTGGATCATCACTGATGTACTGTTGATTATCACTGATGTACTGTGGATCATCACTGATGTACTGTGGATTATCACTGATGTACTGTGGACCATCACTGATGTACTGTGGATCATCACTGATGTACTATGGATCATCACTGATGTACTATGGGCCATCACTGGTGTACTATGGACCATCCCTGATGTACTGTGGATCATCACTGATGTACTGTGGATCATCACTGATGTACTATAGTTCATCACTGATGTACTATGGGCCATCACTGGTGTACTATGGATCATCACTGGTGTACTATGGTTCATCACTGATGTACTATGGGCCATCACTGGTGTACTATTGGTCATCACTATGGACAATCCCTGATGTAGTATGGACCATCCCTGATGTACTGTGGATCATCACTGATGTACTGTGGATCATCACTGGTGTACTATGGGCCATCACTGGTGTACTATTGGCCATCACTGGTGTACTATGGGCCATCACTGATGTACTATGGGCCATCACTGGTGTACTATGGATCATCACTGATGTACTATGGACTATCCCTGATGTACTATGGACCATCCCTGATGTACTATGGACCATCCCTGATGTACTATGGACCATCCCTGATGTACTATGGACCATCCCTAATGTACTATGGATCATCACTGGTGTACTATGGATCATCACTGATGTACTATGGGCCATCACTGATGTACTATGGATCATCACTGATGTACTGTGGATCATCACTGATGTACTATAGTTCATCACTGATGTACTATGGGATATCACTGGTGTACTTTGGGCCATCACTGGTGTACTATGGACCATCACTGATGTACTATGAGCCATCACTGATGTACTGTGGACCATCACTGATGTACTGTGGGCCATCACGGGTGTACTATGGATCATCACTGATGTACTATGGACCATCCCTGATGTACTATGGACCATCCCTGATGTACTGAGGATCATCACTGATGTAATATAGATCATCACTGATGTACTATGGACCATCACTGATGTACTATGGATCATCACTGATGTACTGAGGATCATCACTAATGTACTATGGATCATCACTGATGTACCATGGATCATCACTGATGTACTGTGGATAATCACTGATGTACTGTGGATCATCATTGATGTACTGTGGATCATCACTGAAGTACTATGGGCCATCACTGGTGTACTATGGATCATCACTGGTGTACCATGAATCATCACTGATGTACTATGAATCATCACTGGTGTACTATGGATCATCACTGATGTACTGTGGACCATCCCTGATGTATTGTGGATCATCACTGATGTACTGTGGATCATCACTGATGTACTGTGGATCATCGCTGATGTACTGTGGATCATCACTGATGTACTATGGATCATCACTGATGTGCTATGGATCATCACTGATGTACTATGGATCATCACTGATGTACTATGGATCATCACTGATGTGCTATGGATCATCACTGATGTACTATGGGCCATCACTGGTGTACTATGGGCCATCACTGGTGTACTATGGACCATCACGGATGTACTGTGGATCATCACTGATGTACTGTGGATCATCACTGATGTACTGTGGATCATCACTGATGTACTGTGGATCATCCCTGGTGTACTGTGGATCATCACTGGTGTACTATGGATTATCACTGGTGTACTATGGATCATCACTGATATACTATGGGCCATCACTGATGTACTATGGATCATCACTGGTGTACTATGGATCATCACTGATGTACTGTGGACCATCCCTGATGTACTGTGGATCATCACTGATGTACCGTGGATCAGCACTGATGTACCGAGGATCATCACTGATGTACCATGGATCATCACTGATGTACTGTGGATCATCACTGATGTACTATGGGCCATCACAGATGTACTATGGGCCATCACAGGTGTACTATGGATCATCACTGGTGTACTATGGATCATCCCTGGTGTACTATGGACCATCACTGATGTACTATGGACCATCACTGATGTACTATGGATCATCACTGGTGTACTATGGGCCATCACTGGTGACTATGGACCATCCCTGATTTACTGTGGGCCATCACTGGTGTACTATGGACCATCCCTGATTTACTGTGGATCATCACTGGTGTACTGTGGATCATCACTGATGTACTATGGACCATCCCTGATGTACTATGGACCATCCCTGATGTACTGTGGATCATCACTGATGTACTGTGGATCATCCCTGGTGTACTATGGATCATCCCTGGTGTACTATGGATCATCACTGGTGTACTATGAATCATCACTGGTGTACTATGGATCATCACTGATGTACTGTGGACCATCCCTGATGTATTGTGGATCATCACTGATGTACTGTGGATCATCACTGATGTGCTATGGATCATCACTGATGTAGTATGGATCATCACTGATGTACTATGGATCATCACTGATGTACTATGGATCATCACTGATGTGCTATGGATCATCACTGACGTACTATGAGCCATCACTGATGTACTATGGATCATCACTGGTGTACTATGGATCATCAATGGTGTACTGTTGACCATCCCTGATGTACTGTGGATCATCACTGATGTACTATGAGCCATCACTGATGTATTATGGGCCATCACTGATGTACTGTGGATAATCACTGATGCACTGTGGATCATCACTGATGTACTGAGAATCATCACTGGTGTACTATGGATCATCACTGATGTACTGTGGATCATCACTGATGTACTATAGATCATCACTGATGTACTATAGATCATCACTGATGTACTATGAATCATCACTGATGTACTATGGACCATCCCTGATGTATTATGGATCATCACTGATGTACTATGGACCATCCCTGATGTACTGTGGACCATCACTGATGTACTGTGGATCATCACTGATGTACTGTGGATTATCACTGATGTACTGTGGACCATCACTGATGTACTGTGGATCATCACTGATGTACTATGGATCATCACTGATGTACTATGGATCATCACTGATGTACTATGGACCATCACTGGTGTACTATGGATCATCACTGATGTACTATAGATCATCACTGATGTACTATGGGCCATCAATGGTGTACTATGGGCCATCACTGGTGTACTATGGGCCATCATTGGTGTACTATGGATCATCACTGGTGTACTATGGACCATCATTGATGGACTATGGACCATCACTGATGTACTGTGGATCATCACTGATGTACTGTGGATCATCCCTGGTGTACTATGGATCATCACTGATGTACTGTGGATCATCACTGATGTACTATAGATCATCACTGATGTACTATGAATCATCACTGATGTACTATGGACCATCCCTGATGTACTATGGATCATCACTAATGTACTATGGACCATCCCTGATGTACTGTGGATCATCACTGATGTACTGTTGATTATCACTGATGTACTGTGGATCATCACTGATGTACTGTGGATTATCACTGATGTACTGTGGACCATCACTGATGTACTGTGGATCATCACTGATGTACTATGGATCATCACTGATGTACTATGGGCCATCACTGGTGTACTATGAACCATCCCTGATGTACTGTGGATCATCACTGATGTACTGTGGATCATCACTGATGTACTATAGTTCATCACTGATGTACTATGGGCCATCACTGGTGTACTATGGATCATCACTGGTGTACTATGGATCATCACTGGTGTACTATGGTTCATCACTGATGTACTATGGACGATCCCTGATGTAGTATAAACCATCCCTGATGTACTGTGGATCATCACTGATGTACTGTGGATCATCACTGGTGTACTATGGGCCATCACTGGTGTACTATGGGCCATCACTGGTGTACTATGGGCCATCACTGGTGTACTATGGATCATCACTGATGTACTATGGACCATCCCTGATGTACTATGGACCATCCCTGATGTACTATGGACCATCCCTGATGTACTATGGACCATCACTGGTGTACTATGGATCATCACTGATGTACTATGGGCCATCACTGATGTACTATGGATCATCACTGATGTACTGTGGATCATCACTGATGTACTATAGTTCATCACTGATGTACTATGGGATATCACTGGTGTACTTTGGGCCATCACTGGTGTACTATGGACCATCACTGATGTACTATGAGCCATCACTGATGTACTGTGGACCATCACTGATGTACTGTGGGCCATCACGGGTGTACTATGGATCATCACTGATGTACTATGGACCATCCCTGATGTACTGAGGATCATCACTGATGTAATATAGATCATCACTGATGTACTATGGACCATCACTTATGTACTATGGATCATCACTGATGTACTGAGTATCATCACTAATGTACTGAGGATCATCACTAATTTACTATGGATCATCACTGATGTACCATGGATCATCACTGATGTACTGTGGATCATCACTGATGTACTGTGGATCATCACTGATGTACTGTGGATCATCACTGAAGTACTATGGGCCATCACTGGTGTACTATGGATCATCACTGGTGTACCATGAAGCATCACTGATGTACTATGAATCATCACTGGTGTACTATGGATCATCACTGATGTACTGTGGACCATCCCTGATGTATTGTGGATCATCACTGATGTACTGTGGATCATCACTGATGTACTGTGGATCATCACTGATGTACTGTGGATCATCACTGATGTACTATGGGCCATCACTGATGTACTATGGATCATCACTGGTGTACTATGGATCATCACTGATGTACTGTGGACCATCCCTGATGTACTGTGGATCATCACTGATGTACCGTGGATCAGCACTGATGTACTGAGGATCATCACTGATGTACCGTGGATCATCACTGATGTACTGTGGATCATCACTGATGTACTATGGGCCCTCACAGATGTACTATGGGCCATCACAGGTGTACTATGGATCATCACTGGTGTACTATGGATCATCCCTGGTGTACTATGGACCATCACTGATGTACTATGGACCATCACTGATGTACTATGGATCATCACTGATGTACTATGGGCCATCACTGGTGTACTATGGACCATCCCTGATTTACTGTGGGCCATCACTGGTGTACTATGGACCATCCCTGATTTACTGTGGATCATCACTGGTGTACTGTGGATCATCACTGATGTACTATGGACCATCCCTGATGTACTATGGACCATCCCTGATGTACTGTGGATCATCACTGATGTACTGTGGATCATCCCTGGTGTACTATGGATCATCCCTGGTGTACTATGGATCATCACTGGTGTACTATGAATCATCACTGGTGTACTATGGATCATCACTGATGTACTGTGGACCATCCCTGATGTATTGTGGATCATCACTGATGTACTGTGGATCATCACTGATGTGCTATGGATCATCACTGATGTAGTATGGATCATCACTGATGTACTATGGATCATCACTGATGTACTAAGGATCATCACTGATGTGCTATGGATCATCACTGATGTACTATGAGCCATCACTGATGTACTATGGATCATCACTGGTGTACTATGGATCATCAATGGTGTACTGTTGACCATCCCTGATGTACTGTGGATCATCACTGATGTACTATGAGCCATCACTGATATATTATGGGCCATCACTGATGTACTGTGGATAATCACTGATGCACTGTGGATCATCACTGATGTACTGAGGATCATCACTGGTGTACTATGGATCATCACTGATGTACTGTGGATCATCACTGATGTACTATAGATCATCACTGATGTACTATAGATCATCACTGATGTACTATGAATCATCACTGATGTACTATGGACCATCCCTGATGTACTATGGATCATCACTGATGTACTATGGACCATCCCTGATGTACTGTGGACCATCACTGATGTACTGTGGATCATCACTGATGTACTGTGGATTATCACTGATGTACTGTGGACCATCACTGATGTACTGTGGATCATCACTGATGTACTATGGATCATCACTGATGTACTATGGATCATCACTGATGTACTATGGACCATCACTGGTGTACTATGGATCATCACTGGTGTACTATGGATCATCACTGATGTACTATGGGCCATCACTGATGTACTATGGATCATCACTGATGTACAGTGGATCATCACTGATGTACTATAGTTCATCACTGATGTACTATGGGCCATCACTGGTGTACTATGGGCCATCACTGGTGTACTATGGGCCATCACTGGTGTACTATGGACCATCACTGATGTACTATGAGCCATCACTGATGTACTGTGGACCATCCCTGATGTATTGTGGATCATCACTGATGTACCGTGGATCATCACTGATGTACTGTGGGCCATCACGGGTGTACTATGGATCATCACTGATGTACTATGGACCATCCCTGATGTACTATGGACCATCCATGATGTACTGAGGATCATCACTGATGTAATATAGATCATCACTGATGTACTATGGACCATCACTGATGTACTATGGATCATCACTGATGTACTGAGGATCATAACTAATGTACTATGGATCATTACTGATGTACCATGGATCATCACTGATGTACTGTGGATCATCACTGATGTACTGTGGATCATCACTGATGTACTGTGGATCATCACTGATGTACTGTGGATCATCACTGATGTACTGTGGATCATCACTGAAGTACTATGGGCCATCACTGGTGTACTATGGATCATCACTGGTGTACCATGAATCATCACTGGTGTACTATGAATCATCACTGGTGTACTATGGATCATCACTGATGTACTGTGGACCATCCCTGATGTATTGTGGATCATCACTGATGTACTGTGGATCATCACTGGTGTACTATGGATTATCACTGGTGTACTATGGATCATCACTGATGTACTATGGGCCATCACTGATGTACTATGGATCATCACTGGTGTACTATGGATCATCACTGATGTACTGTGGACCATCCCTGATGTACTGTGGATCATCACTGATGTACCGTGGATCAGCACTGATGTACCGAGGATCATCACTGATGTACCGTGGATCATCACTGATGTACTGTGGATCATCACTGATGTACTATGGGCCATCACAGATGTACTATGGGCCATCACAGGTGTACTATGGATCATCACTGGTGTACTATGGATCATCCCTGATGTACTATGGACCATCACTGATGTACTATGGATCATCACTGGTGTACTATGGATCATCACTGGTGTACAATGGTTCATCACTGATGTACTATGGACGATCCCTGATGTACTATGGACCATCCCTGATGTACTGTGGATCATCACTGATGTATTGTGGATCATCACTGGTGTACTATAGATCATCACTGATGTACTATGTGCCATCACTGGTGTACTATGGGCCATCACTGGTGTACTATGGATCATCACTGGTGTACTATGAATCATTACTGGTGTACTATGGATCATCACTGATGTACTGTGGACCATCCCTGATGTATTGTGGATCATCACTGATGTACTGTGGATCATCACTGATGTACTGTGGATTATCACTGATGTACTGTGGACCATCACTGATGTACTGTGGATCATCACTGAAGTACTGTGGATCATCACTGATGTACTATGGATCATCACTGATGTACTATGGACCATCACTGGTGTACTATGGATCATCACTGGTGTACTATGGACCATCACTGGTGTACTATGGATCATCACTGGTGTACTATTGACCATCACTGATGTACTATGGATCATCACTGGTGTACTATGGGCCATCACTGGTGTACTATGGACCATCCCTGATGTACTGTGGATCATCACTGGTGTACTGTGGATCATCACTGATGTACTATGGACCATCCCTGATGTACTATGGACCATCCCTGATGTACTGTGGATCATCACTGATGTACTGTGGATCATCCCTGGTGCACTATGGATCATCTCTGGTGTACTATGGATCATCACTGGTGTACTATGAATCATCACTGGTGTACTATGGATCATCACTGATGTACTGTGGACCATCCCTGATGTATTGTGGATCATCACTGATGTACTGTGGATCATCACTGATGTGCTATGGATCATCACTGATGTACTATGGATCATCACTGATGTACTATGGATCATCACTGATGTGCTATGGATCATCACTGATGTGCTATGGATCATCACTGATGTACTATGAGCCATCACTGATGTACTATGGATCATCACTGGTGTACTATGGATCATCAATGGTGTACTGTTGACCATCCCTGATGTACTGTGTATCATCACTGATGTACTATGAGCCATCACTGATGTATTATGGGCCATCACTGATGTACTGTGGATAATCACTGATGCACTGTGGATCATCACTGATGTACTGAGGATCATCACTGGTGTACTATGGATCATCACTGATGTACTATGGATCATCACTGATGTACTATAGATCATCACTGATGTACTATAGATCATCACTGATGTACTATAGATCATCACTGATGTACTATGAATCATTACTGATGTACTATGGACCATCCCTGATGTACTATGGATCATCACTGATGTACTATGGATCATCACTGATGTACTGTGGATCATCACTGATGTACTATAGTTCATCACTGATGTACTATGGGCCATCACTGGTGTACTATGGATCATCACTGGTGTACTATGGTTCATCACTGATGTACTATGGACGATCCCTGATGTACTATGGACCATCCCTGATGTACTGTGGATCATCACTGATGTATTGTGGATCATCACTGGTGTACTATAGATCATCACTGATGTACTATGGGCCATCACTGGTGTACTATGGGCCATCACTGGTGTACTATGGGCCATCACTAGTGTACTATGGATCATCACTGATGTACTATGGATCATCACTGATGTACTATGGACCATCCCTGATGTACTATGGACCATCCCTGATGTACTATGGACCATCCCTGATGTACTATGGACCATCCCTAATGTACTATGGACCATCCCTGATGTACTATAGATCATCACTGATGTACTGTGGATCATCACTGATGTACTATGGATCATCCCTGGTGTACTATGGATCATCACTGGTGTACTATGAATCATCACTGGTGTACTATGGATCATCACTGATGTACTGTGGACCATCCCTGATGTATTGTGGATCATCACTGATGTACTGTGGATCATCACTGATGTGCTATGGATCATCACTGATGTACTATGGATCATCACTGATGTACTATGGATCATCACTAGGGATGAGCTCGGTGTTCGAGTCGAACATACGTTCGACTCGAACATCGGCTGTTCGATCGTTCGCCGAACAACGAACGATTTGGGCTGTTCGTGCCTAATTCGTGGCCCACAATGCACTACGCCATAGCAGTGTCATCCAGGCGCTGTGATTGGCCAAGCATGCACTGTGACCCGGCATGCTTGGCCAATCACAGCGCCGGCAGCGAGGAGAGCAATGATTGGCCACAGGCAGGATGCCTGTGGCCAATTATTGCTGAGGGTGTTTAGTACACGCCCCACACTATAAAAGGCCGCCAGCACGGCGGCCTAGTGTTGTGTGTTCCGGAGCAGGGAAAGAGAAGCATAGGCAGGGACAGTGACATTTTTTTTCTTGCTTAACCTGGATTCCTTTAGTTTAGGGAAAGAGAAGGATAGGTAGGGAGAGTGTCAGTGTGTTTTACTGTGCTAATCCTTGTTTGTAGGGACAGGGAAGGACAGTGAGGGAAATTCTCCTTGTGCTATACTGTGCTAAAGCATTGATCATCAACCATCTTTAAAAAAACATTTTTTCTAGGGACAGAAAACTATAGGTAGGGAGAGTGTCAGTGTGTTTTACTGTGCTAATCCTTGTTTCTAGGGACAGGGAAGGACAGTGAGGGAAATTCTCCTTGTGCTATACTGTGCTAAAGCATTGATCATCAACCATCTTTAAAAAAACATTTTTTCTAGGGACAGAAAACTATAGGTAGGGAGAGTGTCAGTGTGTTTTACTGTGCTAATCCTTGTTTCTAGGGACAGGGAAGGACAGTGAGGGAAATTCTCCTTGTGCTATACTGTGCTAAAGCATTGATCATCAACCATCTTTAAAAAAACATTTTTTCTAGGGACAGAAAACTATAGGTAGGGAGAGTGTCAGTGTGTTTTACTGTGCTAATCCTTGTTTCTAGGGACAGGGAAGGACAGTGAGGGAAATTCTCCTTGTGCTATACTGTGCTAAAGCATCGATCATCAACCATCTTTAAAAAAACATTTTTTCTAGGGACAGAAAACTATAGGTAGGGAGAGTGTCAGTGTGTTTTACTGTGCTAATCCTTCTTTGTAGGGACAGGGAAGGACAGTGAGGGAAATTCTCCTTGTGCTATACTGTGCTAAAGCATTGATCATCAACCATCTTTAAAAAAAACATTTTTTCTAGGGACAGAAAACTATAGGTAGGGAGAGTGTCAGTGTGTTTTACTGTGCTAATCCTTGTTTCTAGGGACAGGGAAGGACAGTGAGGGAAATTCTCCTTGTGCTATACTGTGCTAAAGCATTGATCATCAACCATCTTTAAAAAAACATTTTTTCTAGGGACAGAAAACTATAGGTAGGGAGAGTGTCAGTGTGTTTTACTGTGCTAATCCTTGTTTGTAGGGACAGGGAAGGACAGTGAGGGAAATTCTCCTTGTGCTATACTGCGCTAAAGCATTGATCATCAACCATGTTTAAAAAAACATTTTTTCTAGGGACAGAAAACTATAGGTAGGGAGAGTGTCAGTGTGTTTTACTGTGCTAATCCTTGTTTCTAGGGACAGGGAAGGACAGTGAGGGAAATTCTCCTTGTGCTATACCGTGCTAAAGCATTGATCATCAACCATCTTTAAAAAAACATTTTTTCTAGGGACAGAAAACTATAGGTAGGGAGAGTGTCAGTGTGTTTTACTGTGCTAATCCTTGTTTCTAGGGACAGGGAAGGACAGTTAGGGAAATTCTCCTTGTGCTATACTGTGCTAAAGCATTGATCATCAACCATCTTTAAAAAAACATTTTTTCTAGGGACAGAAAACTATAGGTAGGGAGAGTGTCAGTGTGTTTTACTGTGCTAATCCTTGTTTCTAGGGACAGGGAAGGACAGTGAGGGAAATTCTCCTTGTGCTATACTGTGCTAAAGCATTGATCATCAACCATCTTTAAAAAAACATTTTTTCTAGGGACAGAAAACTATAGGTAGGGAGAGTGTCAGTGTGTTTTACTGTGCTAATCCTTGTTTCTAGGGACAGGGAAGGACAGTGAGGGAAATTCTCCTTGTGCTATACTGTGCTAAAGCATTGATCATCAACCATCTTTAAAAAAACATTTTTTCTAGGGACAGAAAACTATAGGTAGGGAGAGTGTCAGTGTGTTTTACTGTGCTAATCCTTGTTTCTAGGGACAGGGAAGGACAGTGAGGGAAATTCTCCTTGTGCTATACTGTGCTAAAGCATTGATCATCAACCATCTTTAAAAAAACTTTTTTTCTAGGGACAGAAAACTATAGGTAGGGAGAGTGTCAGTGTGTTTTACTGTGCTAATCCTTATTTCTAGGGACAGGGAAGGACAGTGAGGGAAATTCTCCTTGTGCTATACTGTGCTAAAGCATTGATCATCAACCATCTTTAAAAAAACATTTTTTCTAGGGACAGAAAACTATAGGTAGGGAGAGTGTCAGTGTGTTTTACTGTGCTAATCCTTGTTTCTAGGGACAGGGAAGGACAGTGAGGGAAATTCTCCTTGTGCTATACTGTGCTAAAGCATTGATCATCAACCATCTTTAAAAAAACATTTTTTCTAGGGACAGAAAACTATAGGTAGGGAGAGTGTCAGTGTGTTTTACTGTGCTAATCCTTGTTTCTAGGGACAGGGAAGGACAGTGAGGGAAATTCTCCTTGTGCTATACTGTGCTAAAGCATTGATCATCAACCATCTTTAAAAAAAACATTTTTTCTAGGGACAGAAAACTATAGGTAGGGAGAGTGTCAGTGTGTTTTACTGTGCTAATCCTTGTTTCTAGGGACAGGGAAGGACAGTGAGGGAAATTCTCCTTGTGCTATACTGTGCTAAAGCATTGATCATCAACCATCTTTAAAAAAACATTTTTTCTAGGGACAGAAAACTATAGGTAGGGAGAGTGTCAGTGTGTTTTACTGTGCTAATCCTTGTTTCTAGGGACAGGGAAGGACAGTGAGGGAAATTCTCCTTGTGCTATACTGTGCTAAAGCATTCCTCATCAACCATCTTTAAAAAAACATTTTTTCTAGGGACAGAAAACTATAGGTAGGGAGAGTGTCAGTGTGTTTTACTGTGCTAATCCTTGTTTCTAGGGACAGGGAAGGACAGTGAGGGAAATTCTCCTTGTGCTATACTGTGCTAAAGCATTCCTCATCAACCATCTTTGAAATCCTTGTTTTTTGGACAGTCAGGGAAATTGTCATTGTGCTATTCTGTGCGAAAGCAATCATCCTCAATCATATTTAGAAATCCTTAAGTAAAGGGACAGAGAAGGACACCTGAAGGTAGCCCTTATTGCTTTTTTCCCATCTCCCTGCAGGCCATCCATTAGAATGTCTGGAAGGCAAACAAGGAGAGGCAGACAGTCATTAGGCAATAAAAGAGGGCAAGCAGGCTCTGTGTCTGGGGGCAACAGTGCTGGTCGTGGACGCGGTGCATTGTCATCAGCACATGGCCATGGGACACGCTTGTCCTTCTTTTTGGCAGCTGGACATGTTGAGCCACATCATGCCGAAGACTTGGTAGAGTGGATGACCAAGCCCTCCTCCTCCTCCTCATCCTCTCTCACCCAGGCTCAGGGTACTGGCAAAGCAGCTGCCAAAGCGTCCTCTTCCCTGGTATCAATGTCAGACTCATCATCAGTCACTCCTTCCCTAGACCCACCATGTCCTCCTCCTGAGGAGTCCCCCGAACTGTTTGAGCACAGTGTTGGGTACATGCTCCAGGAGGATGCCCAGCGTTTCGAAGGGTCTGATGATGAAATCCAGCTACAGGAAGGCAGTAGCGTGAGAGCAGACAGAGGGGATGCTCAAGAAGGACACCAATCTGGCAGTCATGTTCCAGCAGCTGCAGCATACTGCCAGATTGGCTCCAGTGATGAGGAGGGAGGGGATGATGAGGTCACTGACTCCACGTGGGTGCCTAATAGGAGAGAGGAGGAGGAGGAGGATGAGGAGGAGGCACATCTCCAACGAGGCAGGATGCCCTTTGGTGGCCAGCGTAAGGGCAGTACACCGACGGAATCACACCGCAGAGCTCCGCCTGTGCAGGGCGCTGCCTCTGCCCGTCATTCAAAAAGTTCTTTGGTGTGGGCCTTTTTTGAGGCTAGTGCATCAGATCGCACAGCTGCTGTTTGCAACATATGTCTCAAGCGTATATCGCGTGGCCAAAACATCAGCCGCTTGGGTACCACATGCCTGACCAGACATATGTTGACCTGCCATGCAGCTCGTTGGCAAGCCTACCTCAAAGACCCACACCAAAGAACAAAGCGGACCTCTCCTTGCACCGCATCAGCTGGGATCTCCAACCCCACTATAACTTCAGTCCTCTCTGAAACATGCACTGAGAGGAATGAAGGTGTAGAATTAGGTGTGTCACAGCCAAGTACTTGCAGCCACTCTGCTAGCAGTACACCGACGTCCGATTCTAGCAGGCAAATTTCCCTGCCCCAGCTGCTGGACCGTCAAAAGAAGTTCACTCCCAGCCATCCACATGCCCAGCGTTTGAATGCTAGCTTGGCTAAATTGCTAGCGCTTCAACTGCTGCCTTTTCAGTTGGTAGACTCGGCCCCCTTCCGTGAGTTTGTGCAATGTGCGGTTCCTCAGTGGCAGGTTCCCAAACGCCACTTTTTCTCACGGAAGGCTATTCCGGCTCTCTACCGGCATGTGGAAGGCAATGTCTTGGCCTCGCTGGACAGGGCGGTCAGCGGTAAGGTGCATATTACCGCTGACTCATGGTCCAGCAGGCATGGACAGGGACGTTACCTTTCTTTCACGGCCCATTGGGTCACTCTTTTGGCAGCTGGGAAGGATGCAGGACAAGGTGCAGTAGTGTTGGAGGTTGTTCCACCGCCACGCCTACAAAATGCTACTAGTGGTTGTGACACACCTCTCTCCTCCACCCCCTCCTCTTCTTCTTCCTCCATGGCCTCTTCCTGTGCTTTGTCCTCTGAACTAGCGGTGCTCCGTAGCCGTTCAAGGGGCTACGCAAGTACGCAGGCAAAAAGATGCCATGCCGTGCTTGCGCTGGTGTGTTTGGGGGACAGAAGCCACACTGGGGCAGAGGTCCTGTCTGCTCTGCAGGGCCAGGCCGAGAGGTGGTTGACGCCACGCCAGCTTAAGCCAGGAATGGTGGTTTGCGACAATGGCACCAACCTCCTCTCCGCCCTCCGACAGGGACAACTGACCCATGTGCCCTGTGTGGCTCACGTCCTTAACCTGGTGGTGCAGCGGTTCTTGGGCAGGTACCCGGGCTTACAGGATGTCCTGAGGCAGGCCAGGAAAGTCTGTGTGCATTTCCGCAGATCTTATAATGCCAGTGCTCGCCTGGCTGAGCTGCAAAAGGAGTTGAACCTGCCCAAGAACCGCCTTATATGTGACATGCCCACCAGGTGGAACTCAACGTTGGCCATGCTGCAGCGGCTGCACACGCAGCAGAGGGCCATCAATGAGTACCTGTGCGACTACGGCACCAGGACAGGGTCAGGGGAGCTTGGTTTTTTTTCTCCACGCCAGTGGGGCATGATCAGGGATGCATGCACTGTCCTGGCACCATTTGAGGAGGCCACGAGGATGGTGAGCAGTGACAGTGCATGCATCAGTGACACTGTACCTCTTGTCCACCTGTTGGAGCACACGCTGCGTGGAATAATGGACAGGGCACTTGAGGCAGAACAGAGGCAGGAAGAGGAGGACTTCCTTGCCTCTCAAGGCCCCCTTTACCCAGACAGTGTTCCTTCTGTCCCACCCATCGCACAGGAAGAGGAGGAGGAGGAGGAGGAGGAGGATTGTGTCAGCATGGAGGTGGAGGCTGGCACTCAGCATCATCAGCAGCAGTCTTTTAGGGATGATTTACAGTCCCAAGAAACCAGTGGACTTGTACGTGGCTGGGAGGAGGTGGCTGCGGATCATGTCGTCCTTAGTGACCCAGAGGACTCCGGACCGAATGCCTCAGCTAACCTACGCTGCATGGCCTCCCTGATCCTGCAAAGTCTGCGGAAGGATCCTCGTATTCTTCGGATCAAGGAGAGGGACCATTACTGGCTGGCCACTCTCCTTGATCCACGGTACAAGGGTAAGGTTGCGGACCTTATGTTACCGTCGCAGAGGGAGCAGAGGATGAGACAACTCCGGGAGGCCTTGCAGAAAGGTCTGTGCAACGCGTTCCCAGAGACTGGGAGGTTACAAACTCCTGGTCCTGGACAACGAGTTGCTGAGGCTTCGGCCAGTCAAAGAAGGAGCGGTGGGGAAGGTGGCCGTCTGACCGATGCGTTCAGACAATTCTTTAGTCCGCAGCCCCAAAGTCTGATCGGTTCCAGCAACCATCGCCAGCGCCTGATAAACATGGTGCAGGAATATCTAGGGGCAAGGTCAGACTTGGACACCTTCCCCACCGAAAATCCCTGGCTTACTGGGTCTTGAGGATGGATCACTGGCCAGAGCTTGCACAGTATGCAATTGAGCTACTGGCCTGTCCTGCATCCAGCGTTCTTTCGGAACGCACATTCAGTGCTGCTGGAGGATTTGTCACGGATCACAGGGTGCGCCTGTCCACCGACTCGGTTGATCGACTGACTTTCATCAAGATGAACCAGTCTTGGATCACCACCAGCTACCACACACCTGATGCTGATATAACAGACTAATTGATTTTAACATGTCACATCCCTTCAAGACTGATGCTGATGCTGAGTGCCTGTGCTGTTATGTTGACTGGCTATCCTCCTCCTCCGAGTCCTCAATGATACGATTGATGATGATAGCTTGGAAGATCATTTTTGTTTATGGGTGCCGCCACCAGTGGCTAAGGCCCAATTTTTCAGCCCCTGTTTAACAGGGGCATGTAATTACAATTTTTGAAGCAATACTTTGCAACAGGGCTCATTGCTGTGCTCCAAGTACAGTATCTGTGAGGGGTTGCAGTGTTGTGCCACCAGTGCCTAAGGCCCAATTTTTCAGCCCCTGTTCAACAGGGGCATGTAATTACAATTCTTGATCTAATAATTCACAGCAGGGCCCATTGCTGCACCCACCAAGAGTAACTCTGAGGGCTTACAGTGTTGTGGCAACGCCACCACCACCACCACCACGAAAGGCCCAATTTTTCAGCCCCTGTTCAAAAGGGGCATGTAATTACAATTATTGATCTAATAATTCACAGCAGGGCCCATTCCTGTACCCACCAAGAGTAACTCTGAGGGCTTACAGTGTTGTGGCAACACCACCACCACCGCCACGAAAGGCCCAATTTTTCAGCCCCTGTTCAACAGGGGCATGCAATTACAATTCTTGATCTAATAATTCACAGCAGGGCCCATTGCTGCACCCACCAAGAGTAACTGTCAGGGCTTACAGTGTTGTGGCACCAGCACCACCATCAAAGGCCCAATTTTTACTACCACTGTTCAACAATTATATGTAATTACAATTCCTGATATAATAGTTGACAGCAGGGCGTTCCAGCACCAACCAAGAGTAACTGTGAGTGCTTACAGTGTTGTGCCAACACCAACAACTAAGGGGCCTATTTCTGCAGAGTATATACGGCAGGTCCCTACTTTCAAACATCCAACTTACAAACGACTCCTACTTGCAAACGCAAGAAGACAACAGGAAGTGAGAGGAAATCTACCCCTAGGAAGGAAAATTCTCTCCTGTAAGAATTAATATGGGAGAAAGGTGTCTCCTCTGTACTGATGCTTTATCACCAATCCTTGTTTCAAGAAAAACACCACATTTCAAAAACAGTTGTCATTGGGACGGAAAGTGAGGTGAAATGTTCTGAACAGGGGCACAGACAGCAAAACAAATGTTACAGGGGTGATAACCCTTACCTATGTTTTCCAAAAAGTTTAAAAATAGATTTTTGGGCTGGAGCTACACTTAAACAATGTACCTGTTCAAAATTACAAACACATTCTACATAAGAACAAACCTACAGTCCCTGTCTTGTATGCACCGCCTGTATACGGCTGTTCAGAGTATATAGGGCCTTTTTTATTTTGTGTGCGGTGTTCCCCTTAATATCCATACAAGACCCAAAGGGGGCTGGTAATGGGCTGGGGTGGGGGGGGGGGGGGGTCATGGGGTAGCTATGCCATTTTTCTTAAAGATTTTCATCCATATTACCGGGACCAGACATTACATTAAAGCCGCAAGCAGTTTTAAATGGCTTTTTTTTCCTTTAGAAGTGTCATTTTGTGCAGGGACAGTTCTAAACACGGGAAACACCTGGCACTTCACAGGCATACTTTAGACACCCCCCAGGTACGATATTTAAAGGAATATTTGACTTTTTTTTTTCACTTTATGCATCATTAAAATGACTGCTCCCGAAAAACGACCGTTTTTAAAACTTCTTTTTGCATTGATACATGTCCCCTGGTGCAGAACCCGGGTTCCCAAACCCTTTTTTAGGACAATAACATGCATAATAGTCGTTATAATTAGCACTTTAGAATTCGAACGTTCGCATCCATTGTATTTAATAGGGTTCTAATGTTCGTACGAACTTTCGGTCCGTTCGCGGGTTCTGGTGCGAACCGAACCCGGGGGTGTTCGGCTCATCACTAATCATCACTGATGTACTATGGATCATCACTGATGTGCTATGGATCATCACTGATGTGCTATGGATCATCACTGATGTACTATGAGCCATCACTGATGTACTATGGATCATCACTGGTGTACTATGGATCATCAATGGTGTACTGTTGACCATCCTTGATGTACTGTGGATCATCACTGATGTACTATGAGCCATCACTGATGTATTATGGGCCATCACTGATGTACTGTGGATAATCACTGATGCACTGTGGATCATCACTGATGTACTGAGGATCATCACTGGTGTACTATGGATCATCACTGATGTACTGTGGATCATCACTGATGTACTATAGATCATCACTGATGTACTATAGATCATCACTGATGTACTATGAATCATCACTGATGTACTGTGGACCATCCCTGATGTACTATGGATCATCACTGATGTACTATGGACCATCCCTGATGTACTATGGACCATCACTGGTGTACTATGGATCATCACTGGTGTACTATGGACCATCACTGGTGTACTATGGATCATCACTGGTGTACTATGGACCATCACTGATGTACTATGGATCATCACTGGTGTACTATGGGCCATCACTGGTGTACTATGGACCATCCCTGATGTACTGTGGATCATCACTGGTGTACTGTGGATCATCACTGATGTACTATGGACCATCCCTGATGTACTATGGACCATCCCTGATGTACTGTGGATCATCACTGATGTACTGTGGATCATCCCTGGTGCACTATGGATCATCCCTGGTGTACTATGGATCATCACTTGTGTACTATGAATCATCACTGGTGTACTATGGATCATCACTGATGTACTGTGGACCATCCCTGATGTATTGTGGATCATCACTGATGTACTGTGGATCATCACTGATGTGCTATGGATCATCACTGATGTACTATGGATCATCACTGATGTACTATGGATCATCACTGATGTGCTATGGATCATCACTGATGTGCTATGGATCATCACTGATGTACTATGAGCCATCACTGATGTACTATGGATCATCACTGGTGTACTATGGATCATCAATGGTGTACTGTTGACCATCCCTGATGTACTGTGTATCATCACTGATGTACTATGAGCCATCACTGATGTATTATGGGCCATCACTGATGTACTGTGGATAATCACTGATGCACTGTGGATCATCACTGATGTACTGAGGATCATCACTGGTGTACTATGGATCATCACTGATGTACTGTGGATCATCACTGATGTACTATAGATCATCACTGATGTACTATAGATCATCACTGATGTACTATGAATCATCACTGATGTACTATGGACCATCCCTGATGTACTATGGATCATCACTGATGTACTATGGATCATCACTGATGTACTATGGACCATCCCTGATGTACTATGGATCATCACTGGTGTACTATGGACCATCCCTGATGTACTGTGGATCATCACTGATGTACTGTGGATCATCACTGATGTACTATAGTTCATCACTGATGTACTATGGGCCATCACTGGTGTACTATGGATCATCACTGGTGTACTATGGTTCATCACTGATGTACTATGGACGATCCCTGATGTACTATGGACCATCCCTGATGTACTATGGACCATCCCTGATGTACTATGGACCATCCCTGATGTACTATGGACCATCCCTGATGTACTATAGATCATCACTGATGTACTGTGGATCATCACTGATGTACTATGGATCATCCCTGGTGTACTATGGATCATCACTGGTGTACTATGAATCATCACTGGTGTACTATGGATCATCACTGATGTACTGTGGACCATCCCTGATGTATTGTGGATCATCACCAATGTACTGTGGATCATCACTGATGTGCTATGGATCATTACTGATGTACTATGGATCATCACTGATGTACTATGGATCATCACTGATGTGCTATGGATCATCACTGATGTGCTATGGATCATCACTGATGTACTATGAGCCATCACTGATGTACTATGGATCATCACTGGTGTACTATGGATCATCAATGGTGTACTGTTGACCATCCTTGATGTACTGTGGATCATCACTGATGTACTATGAGCCATCACTGATGTATTATGGGCCATCACTGATGTACTGTGGATAATCACTGATGCACTGTGGATCATCACTGATGTACTGAGGATCATCACTGGTGTACTATGGATCATCACTGATGTACTGTGGATCATCACTGATGTACTATAGATCATCACTGATGTACTATAGATCATTACTGATGTACTATGAATCATCACTGATGTACTATGGACCATCACTGATGTACTATGGATCATCACTGATGTACTATGGACCATCCCTGATGTACTGTGGATCATCACTGATGTACTGTGGATTATCACTTATGTACTGTGGACCATCACTGATGTACTGTGGATCATCACTGATGTACTGTGGATTATCACTGATGTACTGTGGACCATCACTGATGTACTGTGGATCATCACTGATGTACTATGGATCATCACTGATGTACTAAGGATCATCACTGATGTACTATGGACCATCACTGGTGTACTATGGATCATCACTGGTGTACTATGTACCATCACTGGTGTACTATGGATCATCACTGGTGTACTATGGACCATCACTGATGTACTGTGGATCATCACTGGTGTACTATGGGCCATCACTGGTGTACTATGGACCATCCCTGATGTACTGTGGATCATCACTGGTGTACTGTGGACCATCCCTGATGTACTGTGGATCATCACTGATGTACTGTGGATCATCACTGATGTACTATAGATCATCACTGATGTACTATGGGCCATCACTGGTGTACTATTGGCCATCACTGGTGTACTATGGGCAATCACTGGTGTACTATGGGCAATCACTGGTGTACTATGGGCCATCACTGGTGTACTATGGGCCATCACTGGTGTACTATGGACCATCACTGGTTTACTGTGGACCATCACTGATGTACTGTGGATCATCACTGATGTACTGTGGATCATCACTGATGTACTGTGGATCATCACTGATGTACTGTGGATCATCCCTGGTGTACTATGGATCATCACTGGTGTACTATGGATTATCACTGGTGTACTATGGATCATCACTGATGTACTATGGGCCATCACTTATGTACTATGGATCATCACTGGTGTACTATGGATCATCGCTGATGTACTGTGGACCATCCCTGATGTACTGTGGACCATCCCTGATGTACGGTGGATCATCACTGATATACGGTGGATCAGCACTGATGTACCGAGGATCATCACTGATGTACCGTGGATCATCACTGATGTACTGTGGATCATCACTGATGTACTATGGGCCATCACAGATGTACTATGGGCCATCACAGGTTTACTATGGATCATCACTGGTGTACTATGGATCATCCCTGGTGTACTATGGACCATCACTGATGTACTATGGACCATCACTGATGTACTATGGATCATCACTGGTGTACTATGGGCCATCACTGGTGTACTATGGACCATCCCTGATGTACTGTGGATCATCACTGGTGTACTGTGGATCATCACTGATGTACTATGGACCATCCCTGATGTACTATGGACCATCCCTGATGTACTGTGGATCATCCCTGGTGTACTGTGGATCATCCCTGGTGTACTATGGATCATCCCTGGTGTACTATGGATCATCCCTGGTGTACTATGGATCATCACTGGTGTACTATGAATCATCATTGGTGTACTATGGATCATCACTGATGTACTGTGGACCATCCCTGATGTACTGTGGATCATCACTGATGTACTGTGGATCATCACTGATGTGCTATGGATCATCACTGATGTACTATGGATCATCACTGATGTACTATGGATCATCACTGATGTGCTATGGATCATCACTGAAGTGCTATGGATCATCACTGATGTACTATGAGCGATCACTGATGTACTATGGATCATCACTGGTGTACTATGGATCATCAATGGTGTACTATGAGCCATCACTGATGTATTATGGGCCATCACTGATGTACTGTGGATAATCACTGATGCACTGTGGATCATCACTGATGTACTGAGGATCATCACTGGTGTACTATGGATCATCACTGATGTACTGTGGATCATCACTGATGTACTATAGATCATCACTGATGTACTATAGATCATCACTGATGTACTATGAATCATCACTGATGTACTATGGACCATCCCTGATGTACTATGGATCATCACTGATGTACTATGGACCATCCCTGATGTACTGTGGACCATCACTGATGTACTGTGGATCATCACTGATGTACTGTGGATTATCACTGATGTACTGTGGACCATCACTGATGTACTGTGGATCATCACTGATGTACTATGGATCATCACTGATGTACTATGGATCATCACTGATGTACTATGGACCATCACTGGTGTACTATGGATCATCACTGGTGTACTATGGATCATCACTGGTGTACTATGGACCATCCCTGATGTACTGTGGATCATCACTGATGTACTGTGGATCATCACTGATGTACTATAGTTCATCACTGATGTACTATAGTTCATCACTGATGTACTATGGGCCATCACTGGTGTACTATGGATCATCACTGGTGTACTATGGTTCATTACTGATGTACTATGGACGATCCCTGATGTACTATGGACCATCCCTGATGTACTGTGGATCATCACTGATGTACTGTGGATCATCACTGGTGTACAATAGATCATCACTGATGTACTATGGGCCATCACTAGTGTACTATGGATCATCACTGATGTACTATGGACCATCCCTGATGTACTATGGACCATCCCTGATGTACTATGGACCATCCCTGATGTATTATGGACCATCCCTGATGTACTGTGGATCATCACTGATGTACTATGGATCATCCCTGGTGTACTATGGATCATCACTGGTGTACTATGGATCATCACTGGTGTACTATGAATCATCACTGATTTACTGTGGACCATCCCTGATGTATTGTGGACCATCCCTGATGTACTGTGGATCATCACTGATGTGCTATGGATCATCACTGATGTACTATGGATCATCACTGATGTACTATGGATCATCACTGATGTGCTATGGATCATCACTGATGTGCTATGGATCATCACTGATGTACTATGAGCCATCACTGATGTACTATGGATCATCACTGGTGTACTATGGATCATCAATGGTGTATTGTTGACCATCCCTGATGTACTGTGGATCATCACTGATGTACTATGAGCCATCGCTGATGTATTATGGGCCATCACTGATTTACTGTGGATAATCACTAATGCACTGTGGATCATCACTGATGTACTGAGGATCATCACTGGTGTACTATGGATCATCACTGACGTACTGTGGATCATCACTGATGTACTATAGATCATCACTGATGTACTATGAATCATCACTGATGTACTATGGACCATCCCTGATGTACTATGGATCATCACTGATGTACTATGGACCATCCCTGATGTACTGTGGATCATCACTGATGTACTGTGGATTATCACTGATGTACTGTGGACCATCACTGATGTACTGTGGATCATCACTGATGTACTGTGGATTATCACTGATGTACTGTGGACCATCACTGATGTACTGTGGATCATAACTGATGTACTATGGATCATCACTGATGTACTATGGATCATCACTGATGTACTATGGACCATCACTGGTGTACTATGGATCATCACTGGTGTACTATGGATCATCACTGGTGTACTATGGACCATCCCTGATGTACTGTGGATCATCACTGATGTACTGTGGATTATCACTGATGTACTGTGGACCATCACTGATGTACTGTGGATCATCACTGATGTTCTATGGACAATCACTGATGTACTATGGATCATCACTGATGTACTGTAGATCATCACTGATGTACTGTGGATCATCACTGATGTACTGTGGATCATCACTGATGTACTATAGATCATCACTGATGTACTATGGGCCATCACTGGTGTACTATGGGCCATCACTGGTGTACTATGGGCCATCACTGGTGTACTATGGACCATCACTGGTGTACTGTGGAGCATCATTGATGTACTGTGGATCATCACTGATGTACTGTGGATCATCACTGATGTACTGTGGATCATCACTGATGTACTGTGGATCATCCCTGGTGTACAATGGATCATCACTGGTGTACTATGGATTATCACTGGTGTACTATGGATCATCACTGATGTACTATGGGCCATCACTGATGTACTATGGATCATCACTGGTGTACTATGGATCATCACTGATGTACTGTGGACCATCCCTGATGTACTGTGGACCATCCCTGATGTACCGTGGATCATCACTGATGTACCGTGGATCAGCACTGATGTACCGAGGATCATCACTGATGTACCATGGATCATCACTGATGTACTGTGGATCATCACTGATGTACTATGGGCCATCACTGATGTACTATGGGCCATCACAGATGTACTATGGGCCATCACAGGTGTACTATGGATCATCACTGGTGTACTATGGATCATCCCTGGTGTACTATGGACCATCACTGATGTACTATGGACCATCACTGATGTACTATGGATCATCACTGGTGTACTATGGGCCATCACTGGTGTACTATGGACCATCCCTGATGTACTGTGGATCATCACTGGTGTACTGTGGATAATCACTGATGTACTATGGACCATCCCTGATGTACTATGGACCATCCCTGATGTACTATGGACCATCCCTGATGTACTGTGGATCATCTCTGGTGTACTGTGGATCATCCCTGGTGTACTATGGATCATCCCTGGTGTACTATGGATCATCACTGGTGTACTATGAATCATCACTGGTGTACTATGGATCATCACTGATGTACTGTGAACCATCCCTGATGTATTGTGGATCATCACTGATGTACTGTGGATCATCACTGATGTGCTATGGATCATCACTGATGTACTATGGATCATCACTGATGTACTATGGATCATCACTAATGTGCTATGGATCATCACTGATGTGCTATGGATCATCACTGATGTACTATGGATCATCACTGATGTACTATGGATCATCAATGGTGTACTGTTGACCATCCCTGATGTACTGTGGATCATCACTGATGTACTATGAGCCATCACTGATGTATTATGGGCCATCACTGATGTACTGTGGATAATCACTGATGCACTGTGGATCATTACTGATGTACTGAGGATCATCACTGGTGTACTATGGATCATCACTGATGTACTGTGGATCATCACTGATGTACTATAGATCATCACTGATGTACTATAGATCATCACTGATGTACTATGAATCATCACTGATGTACTATGGACCATCCCTGATGTACTATGGATCATCACTGATGTACTATGGACCATCCCTGATGTACTGTGGACCATCACTGATGTACTGTGGATCATCACTGATGTACTGTGGACCATCACTGATGTACTGTGGATCATCACTGATGTACTATGGATCATCACTGATGTACTATGGATCATCACTGATGTACTATGGACCATCACTGGTGTTCTATGGATCATCACTGGTGTACTATGGATCATCACTGGTGTACTATGGACCATCCCTGATGTACTGTGGATCATCACTGATGTACTGTGGATCATCACTGATGTACTATACTTCATCACTGATGTACTATTGGCCATCACTGGTGTACTATGGATCATCACTGGTGTACTATGGTTCATCACTGATGTACTATGGACGATCCCTGATGTACTATGGACCATCCCTGATTTACTGTGTATCATCACTGAAGTACTGTGGATCATCACTGGTGTACTATAGATCATCACTGATGTACTATGGGCCATCACTGGTGTACTATGGGCCATCACTGATGTACTATGGACCATCCCTGATGTACTATGGATCATCACTGATGTACTATGGACCATCCCTGATGTACTGTGGACCATCACTTATGTACTGTGGATCATCACTGATGTACTGTGGATTATCACTGATGTACTGTGGACCATCACTGATGTACTGTGGATCATCACTGATGTACTATGGATCATCACTGATGTACTATGGATCATCACTGATGTACTATGGACCATCACTGGTGTACTATGGATCATCACTGGTGTACTATGGATCATCACTGGTGTACTATGGACCATCCCTGATGTACTGTGGATCATCACTGATGTACTGTGGATCATCACTGATGTACTTTAGTTCATCACTGATGTACTATGGGCCATCACTGGTGTACTATGGATCATCACTGGTGTACTATGGTTCATCACTGATGTACTATGGACGATCCCTGATGTACTATGGACCATCCCTGATGTACTGTGGATCATCACTGATGTACTGTGGATCATCACTGGTGTACTATAGATCATCACTGATGTACTATGGGCCATCACTGGTGTACTATGGACCATCCCTGATGTACTATGGACCATCCCTGATGTACTATGGACCATCGCTAATGTACTATGGACCATCCCTGATGTACTATAGATCATCACTGATGTACTGTGGATCATCACTGATGTACTATGGATCATCCCTGGTGTACTATGGATCATCACTGGTGTACTATGAATCATCACTGGTGTACTATGGATCATCACTGATGTACTGTGGACCATCCCTGATGTATTGTGGATCATCACTGATGTACTGTGGATCATCACTGATGTGCTATGGATCATCACTGATGTACTATGTTTTATCACTGATGTACTATGGATCATCACTGATGTGCTATGGATCATCACTGATGTGCTATGGATCATCACTGATGTACTATGATCCATCACTGAAGTACTATGGATCATCACTGGTGTACTATGGATCATCAATGGTGTACTGTTGACCATCCCTGATGTACTGTGGATCATCACTGATGTACTATGAGCCATCACTGATGTATTATGGGCCATCACTGATGTACTCTGGATAATCACTGATGCACTGTGGATCATCACTGATGTACTGAGGATCATCACTGGTGTACTATGGATCATCACTGATGTACTGTGGATCATCACTGATGTACTATAGATCATCACTGATGTACTATGAATCATCACTGATGTACTATGGACCATCCTTGATGTACTATGGATCATCACTGATGTACTATGGTTCATCACTGATGTACTATGGACCATCCCTGATGTACAGTGGATCATCACTGGTGTACTGTGGATCATCACTGATGTACTATGGACCATCCCTGATGTACTATGGACCATCCCTGATGTACTGTGGATCATCACTGATGTACTGTGGATCATCCCTGGTGCACTATGGATCATCTCTGGTGTACTATGGATCATCACTGGTGTACTATGAATCATCACTGGTGTACTATGGATCATCACTGATGTACTGTGGACCATCCCTGATGTATTGTGGATCATCACTGATGTACTGTGGATCATCACTGATGTGCTATGGATCATCACTGATGTACTATGGATCATCACTGATGTACTATGGATCATCACTGATGTGCTATGGATCATCACTGATGTGCTATGGATCATCACTGATGTACTATGAGCCATCACTGATGTACTATGGATCATCACTGGTGTACTATGGATCATCAATGGTGTACTGTTGACCATCCCGGATGTACTGTGTATCATCACTGATGTACTATGAGCCATCACTGATGTATTATGGGCCATCACTGATGTACTGTGGATAATCACTGATGCACTGTGGATCATCACTGATGTACTGAGGATCATCACTGGTGTACTATGGATCATCACTGATGTACTGTGGATCATCACCGATGTACTATAGATCATCACTGATGTACTATAGATCATCACTGATGTACTATGAATCATTACTGATGTACTATGGACCATCCTTGATGTACTATGGATCATCACTGATGTACTATGGTTCATCACTGATGTACTATGGACCATCCCTGATGTACTGTGGAACATCACTGATGTACTGTGGATTATCACTGATGTACTGTGGACCATCACTGATGTACTGTGGATCATCACTGATGTACTGTGGATTATCACTGATGTACTGTGGACCATCACTGATGTACTGTGGATCATCACTGATGTACTGTGGATCATCACTGATGTACTATGGATCATCACTGATGTACTATGGACCATCACTGGTGTACTATGGATCATCACTGGTGTACTATGGACCATCACTGGTGTACTATGGATCATCACTGGTGTACTATTGACCATCACTGATGTACTATGGATCATCACTGGTGTACTATGGGCCATCACTGGTGTACTATGGACCATCCCTGATGTACTGTGGATCATCACTGGTGTACTGTGGATCATCACTGATGTACTATGGACCATCCCTGATGTACTATGGACCATCCCTGATGTACTGTGGATCATCACTGATGTACTGTGGATCATCCCTGGTGCACTATGGATCATCTCTGGTGTACTATGGATCATCACTGGTGTACTATGAATCATCACTGGTGTACTATGGATCATCACTGATGTACTGTGGACCATCCCTGATGTATTGTGGATCATCACTGATGTACTGTGGATCATCACTGATGTGCTATGGATCATCACTGATGTACTATGGATCATCACTGATGTACTATGGATCATCACTGATGTGCTATGGATCATCACTGATGTGCTATGGATCATCACTGATGTACTATGAGCCATCACTGATGTACTATGGATCATCACTGGTGTACTATGGATCATCAATGGTGTACTGTTGACCATCCCTGATGTACTGTGTATCATCACTGATGTACTATGAGCCATCACTGATGTATTATGGGCCATCACTGATGTACTGTGGATAATCACTGATGCACTGTGGATCATCACTGATGTACTGAGGATCATCACTGGTGTACTATGGATCATCACTGATGTACTGTGGATCATCACTGATGTACTATAGATCATCACTGATGTACTATAGATCATCACTGATGTACTATGAATCATTACTGATGTACTATGGACCATCCCTGATGTACTATGGATCATCACTGATGTACTATGGATCATCACTGATGTACTGTGGATCATCACTGATGTAATATAGTTCATCACTGATGTACTATGGGCCATCACTAGTGTACTATGGATCATCACTGGTGTACTATGGTTCATCACTGATGTACTATGGACGATCCCTGATGTACTATGGACCATCCCTGATGTACTGTGGATCATCACTGATGTATTGTGGATCATCACTGGTGTACTATAGATCATCACTGATGTACTATGGGCCATCACTGGTGTACTATGGGCCATCACTGGTGTACTATGGGCCATCACTAGTGTACTATGGATCATCACTGATGTACTATGGATCATCACTGATGTACTATGGACCATCCCTGATGTACTATGGACCATCCCTGATGTACTATGGACCATCCCTGATGTACTATGGACCATCCCTAATGTACTATGGACCATCCCTGATGTACTATAGATCATCACTGATGTACTGTGGATCATCACTGATGTACTATGGATCATCCCTGGTGTACTATGGATCATCACTGGTGTACTATGAATCATCACTGGTGTACTATGGATCATCACTGATGTCCTGTGGACCATCCCTGATGTATTGTGGATCATCACTGATGTACTGTGGATCATCACTGATGTGCTATGGATCATCACTGATGTACTATGGATCATCACTGATGTACTATGGATCATCACTAGGGATGAGCTCGGTGTTCGAGTCGAACATACGTTCGACTCGAACATCGGCTGTTCGATCGTTCGCCGAACAACGAACGATTTGGGCCGTTCGCGCCTAATTCGCGGCCCACAATGCACTACGCCATAGCAGTGTCATCCAGGCACTGTGATTGGCCAAGCATGCACTGTGACCCCGCATGCTTGGCCAATCACAGCGCCGGCAGCGAGGAGAGCAATGATTGGCCACAGGCAGGATGCCTGTGGCCAATTATTGCTGAGGGTGTTTAGTACACGCCCCACACTATAAAAGGCCGCCAGCACGGCGGCCTAGTGTTGTGTGTTCCGGAGCAGGGAAAGAGAAGCATAGGCAGGGACAGTGACATTTTTTTTTCTTGCTTAACCTGGATTCCTTTAGTTTAGGGAAAGAGAAGGATAGGTAGGGAGAGTGTCAGTGTGTTTTACTGTGCTAATCCTTGTTTGTAGGGACAGGGAAGGACAGTGAGGGAAATTCTCCTTGTGCTATACTGTGCTAAAGCATTGATCATCAACCATCTTTAAAAAAACATTTTTTCTAGGGACAGAAAACTATAGGTAGGGAGAGTGTCAGTGTGTTTTATTGTGCTAATCCTTGTTTCTAGGGACAGGGAAGGACAGTGAGGGAAATTCTCCTTGTGCTATACTGTGCTAAAGCATTGATCATCAACCATCTTTAAAAAAACATTTTTTCTAGGGACAGAAAACTATAGGTAGGGAGAGTGTCAGTGTGTTTTACTGTGCTAATCCTTATTTCTAGGGACAGGGAAGGACAGTGAGGGAAATTCTCCTTGTGCTATACTGTGCTAAAGCATTGATCATCAACCATCTTTAAAAAAACATTTTTTCTAGGGACAGAAAACTATAGGTAGGGAGAGTGTCAGTGTGTTTTACTGTGCTAATCCTTGTTTCTAGGGACAGGGAAGGACAGTGAGGGAAATTCTCCTTGTGCTATACTGTGCTAAAGCATCGATCATCAACCATCTTTAAAAAAACATTTTTTCTAGGGACAGAAAACTATAGGTAGGGAGAGTGTCAGTGTGTTTTACTGTGCTAATCCTTGTTTCTAGGGACAGGGAAGGACAGTGAGGGAAATTCTCCTTGTGCTATACTGTGCTAAAGCATTGATCATCAACCATCTTTAAAAAAACATTTTTTCTAGGGACAGAAAACTATAGGTAGGGAGAGTGTCAGTGTGTTTTACTGTGCTAATCCTTGTTTCTAGGGACAGGGAAGGACAGTGAGGGAAATTCTCCTTGTGCTATACTGTGCTAAAGCATTGATCATCAACCATCTTTAAAAAAACATTTTTTCTAGGGACAGAAAACTATAGGTAGGGAGAGTGTCAGTGTGTTTTACTGTGCTAATCCTTGTTTGTAGGGACAGGGAAGGACAGTGAGGGAAATTCTCCTTGTGCTATACTGTGCTAAAGCATTGATCATCAACCATCTTTAAAAAAACATTTTTTCTAGGGACAGAAAACTATAGGTAGGGAGAGTGTCAGTGTGTTTTACTGTGCTAATCCTTGTTTCTAGGGACAGGGAAGGACAGTGAGGGAAATTCTCCTTGTGCTATACCGTGCTAAAGCATTGATCATCAACCATCTTTAAAAAAACATTTTTTCTAGGGACAGAAAACTATAGGTAGGGAGAGTGTCAGTGTGTTTTACTGTGCTAATCCTTGTTTCTAGGGACAGGGAAGGACAGTGAGGGAAATTCTCCTTGTGCTATACTGTGCTAAAGCATTGATCATCAACCATCTTTAAAAAAACATTTTTTCTAGGGACAGAAAACTATAGGTAGGGAGAGTGTCAGTGTGTTTTACTGTGCTAATCCTTGTTTCTAGGGACAGGGAAGGACAGTGAGGGAAATTCTCCTTGTGCTATACTGTGCTAAAGCATTGATCATCAACCATCTTTAAAAAAACATTTTTTTCTAGGGACAGAAAACTATAGGTAGGGAGAGTGTCAGTGTGTTTTACTGTGCTAATCCTTGTTTCTAGGGACAGGGAAGGACAGTGAGGGAAATTCTCCTTGTGCTATACTGTGCTAAAGCATTGATCATCAACCATCTTTAAAAAAACATTTTTTCTAGGGACAGAAAACTATAGGTAGGGAGAGTGTCAGTGTGTTTTACTGTGCTAATCCTTATTTCTAGGGACAGGGAAGGACAGTGAGGGAAATTCTCCTTGTGCTATACTGTGCTAAAGCATTGATCATCAACCATCTTTAAAAAAAACATTTTTTCTAGGGACAGAAAACTATAGGTAGGGAGAGTGTCAGTGTGTTTTACTGTGCTAATCCTTGTTTCTAGGGACAGGGAAGGACAGTGAGGGAAATTCTCCTTGTGCTATACTGTGCTAAAGCATTGATCATCAACCATCTTTAAAAAAACATTTTTTCTAGGGACAGAAAACTATAGGTAGGGAGAGTGTCAGTGTGTTTTACTGTGCTAATCCTTGTTTCTAGGGACAGGGAAGGACAGTGAGGGAAATTCTCCTTGTGCTATACTGTGCTAAAGCATTGATCATCAACCATCTTTAAAAAAACATTTTTTCTAGGGACAGAAAACTATAGGTAGGGAGAGTGTCAGTGTGTTTTACTGTGCTAATCCTTGTTTCTAGGGACAGGGAAGGACAGTGAGGGAAATTCTCCTTGTGCTATACTGTGCTAAAGCATTGATCATCAACCATCTTTAAAAAAACATTTTTTCTAGGGACAGAAAACTATAGGTAGGGAGAGTGTCAGTGTGTTTTACTGTGCTAATCCTTGTTTCTAGGGACAGGGAAGGACAGTGAGGGAAATTCTCCTTGTGCTATACTGTGCTAAAGCATTCCTCATCAACCATCTTTGAAATCCTTGTTTTTTGGACAGTCAGGGAAATTGTCATTGTGCTATTCTGTGCGAAAGCAATCATCCTCAACCATATTTAGAAATCCTTAAGTAAAGGGACAGAGAAGGACACCTGAAGGTAGCCCTTATTGCTTTTTTCCCATCTCCCTGCAGGCCATCCATTAGAATGTCTGGAAGGCAAACAAGGAGAGGCAGACAGTCATTAGGCAATAAAAGAGGGCAAGCAGGCTCTGTGTCTGGGGGCAACAGTGCTGGTCGTGGACGCGGTGCATTGTCATCAGCACATGGCCATGGGACACGCTTGTCCTTCTTTTCGGCAGCTGGACATGTTGAGCCACATCATGCCGAAGACTTGGTAGAGTGGATGACCAAGCCCTCCTCCTCCTCCTCATCCTCTCTCACCCAGGCTCAGGGTACTGGCAAAGCAGCTGCCAAAGCGTCCTCTTCCCTGGTATCAATGTCAGACTCATCATCAGTCACTCCTTCCCTAGACCCACCATGTCCTCCTCCTGAGGAGTCCCCCGAACTGTTTGAGCACAGTGTTGGGTACATGCTCCAGGAGGATGCCCAGCGTTTCGAAGGGTCTGATGATGAAATCCAGCTACAGGAAGGCAGTAGCGTGAGAGCAGACAGAGGGGATGCTCAAGAAGGACACCAATCTGGCAGTCATGTTCCAGCAGCTGCAGCATACTGCCAGATTGGCTCCAGTGATGAGGAGGGAGGGGATGATGAGGTCACTGACTCCACGTGGGTGCCTAATAGGAGAGAGGAGATGGAGGAGGATGAGGAGGAGGCACATCTCCAACGAGGCAGGATGCCCTTTGGTGGCCAGCGTAAGGGCAGTACACCGACGGAATCACACCGCAGAGCTCTGCCTGTGCAGGGCGCTGCCTCTGCCCGTCATTCAAAAAGTTCTTTGGTGTGGGCCTTTTTTGAGGCTAGTGCATCAGATCGCACAGCTGCTGTTTGCAACATATGTCTCAAGCGTATATCGCGTGGCCAAAACATCAGCCGCTTGGGTACCACATGCCTGACCAGACATATGTTGACCTGCCATGCAGCTCGTTGGCAAGCCTACCTCAAAGACCCACACCAAAGAACAAAGCGGACCTCTCCTTGCACCGCATCAGCTGGGATCTCCAACCCCACTATAACTTCAGTCCTCTCTGAAACATGCACTGAGAGGAATGAAGGTGTAGAATTAGGTGTGTCACAGCCAAGTACTTGCAGCCACTCTGCTAGCAGTACACCGACGTCCGATTCTAGCAGGCAAATTTCCCTGCCCCAGCTGCTGGACCGTCGAAAGAAGTTCACTCCCAGCCATCCACATGCCCAGCGTTTGAATGCTAGCTTGGCTAAATTGCTAGCGCTTCAACTTCTGCCTTTTCAGTTGGTAGACTCGGCCCCCTTCCGTGAGTTTGTGCAATGTGCGGTTCCTCAGTGGCAGGTTCCCAAACGCCACTTTTTCTCACGGAAGGCTATTCCGGCTCTCTACCGGCATGTGGAAGGCAATGTCTTGGCCTCGCTGGACAGGGCGGTCAGCGGTAAGGTGCATATTACCGCTGACTCATGGTCCAGCAGGCATGGACAGGGACGTTACCTTTCTTTCACGGCCCATTGGGTCACTCTTTTGGCAGCTGGGAAGGATGCAGGACAAGGTGCAGTAGTGTTGGAGGTTGTTCCACCGCCACGCCTACAAAATGCTACTAGTGGTTGTGACACACCTCTCTCCTCCACCCCCTCCTCTTCTTTTTCCTCCATGGCCTCTTCCTGTGCTTTGTCCTCTGAACCAGCGGTGCTCCGTAGCCGTTCAAGGGGCTACGCAAGTACGCAGGCAAAAAGATGCCATGCCGTGCTTGCGCTGGTGTGTTTGGGGGACAGAAGCCACACTGGGGCAGAGGTCCTGTCTGCTCTGCAGGGCCAGGCCGAGAGGTGGTTGACGCCACGCCAGCTTAAGCCAGGAATGGTGGTTTGCGACAATGGCACCAACCTCCTCTCCGCCCTCCGACAGGGACAACTGACCCATGTGCCCTGTGTGGCTCACGTCCTTAACCTGGTGGTGCAGCGGTTCTTGGGCAGGTACCCGGGCTTACAGGATGTCCTGAGGCAGGCCAGGAAAGTCTGTGTGCATTTCCGCAGATCTTATAATGCCAGTGCTCGCCTGGCTGAGCTGCAAAAGGAGTTGAACCTGCCCGTGAACCGCCTTATATGTGACATGCCCACCAGGTGGAACTCAACGTTGGCCATGCTGCAGCGGCTGCACACGCAGCAGAGGGCCATCAATGAGTACCTGTGCTACTACGGCACCAGGACAGGGACAGGGGAGCTTGGTTTTTTTTCTCCACGCCAGTGGGGCATGATCAGGGATGCATGCACTGTCCTGGCACCATTTGAGGAGGCCACGAGGATGGTGAGCAGTGACAGTGCATGCATCAGTGACACTGTACCTCTTGTCTACCTGTTGGAGCACACGCTGCGTGGAATAATGGACAGGGCACTTGAGGCAGAACAGAGGCAGGAAGAGGAGGACTTCCTTGCCTCTCAAGGCCCCCTTTACCCAGACAGTGTTCCTTCTGTCCCACCCATCGCACAGGAAGAGGAGGAGGAGGAGGAGGATTGTGTCAGCATGGAGGTGGAGGCTGGCACTCAGCATCATCAGCAGCAGTCTTTTAGGGATGATTTACAGTCCCAAGAAACCAGTGGACTTGTACGTGGCTGGGAGGAGGTGGCTGCGGATCATGTCGTCCTTAGTGACCCAGAGGACTCCGGACCGAATGCCTCAGCTAACCTACGCTGCATGGCCTCCCTGATCCTGCAAAGTCTGCGGAAGGATCCTCGTATTCTTCGGATCAAGGAGAGGGACCATTACTGGCTGGCCACTCTCCTTGATCCACGGTACAAGGGTAAGGTTGCGGACCTTATGTTACCGTCGCAGAGGGAGCAGAGGATGAGACAACTCCGGGAGGCCTTGCAGAAAGGTCTGTGCAATGCGTTCCCAGAGACTGGGAGGTTACAAACTCCTGGTCCTGGACAACGAGTTGCTGAGGCTTCGGCCAGTCAAAGAAGGAGCGGTGGGGAAGGTGGCCGTCTGACCGATGCGTTCAGACAATTCTTTAGTCCGCAGCCCCAAAGTATGATCGGTTCCAGCAACCATCGCCAGCGCCTGATAAACATGGTGCAGGAATATCTAGGGGCAAGGTCAGACTTGGACAACTTCCCCACCAAAAATCCCTGGCTTACTGGGTCTTGAGGATGGATCACTGGCCAGAGCTTGCACAGTATGCAATTGAGCTACTGGCCTGTCCTGCATCCAGCGTTCTTTCGGAACGCACATTCAGTGCTGCTGGAGGATTTGTCACGGATCACAGGGTGCGCCTGTCCACCGACTCGGTTGATCGACTGACTTTCATCAAGATGAACCAGTCTTGGATCACCACCAGCTACCACACACCTGATGCTGATATAACAGACTAATTGATTTTAACATGTCACATCCCTTCAAGACTGATGCTGATGCTGAGTGCCTGTGCTGTTATGTTGACTGGCTATCCTCCTCCTCCGAGTCCTCAATGATACGATTGATGATGATAGCTTGGAAGATCATTTTTGTTTATGGGTGCCGCCACCAGTGGCTAAGGCCCAATTTTTCAGCCCCTGTTTAACAGGGGCGTGTAATTACAATTTTTGAAGCAATACTTTGCAACAGGGCTCATTGCTGTGCTCCAAGTACAGTATCTGTGAGGGGTTGCAGTGTTGTGCCACCAGTGCCTAAGGCCCAATTTTTCAGCCCCTGTTCAACAGGGGCATGTAATTACAATTCTTGATCTAATAATTCACAGCAGGGCCCATTGCTGCACCCACCAAGAGTAACTCTGAGGGCTTACAGTGTTGTGGCAACGCCACCACCACCACCACCACGAAAGGCCCAATTTTTCAGCCCCTGTTCAAAAGGGGCATGTAATTACAATTATTGATCTAATAATTCACAGCAGGGCCCATTCCTGCACCCACCAAGAGTAACTCTGAGGGCTTACAGTGTTGTGGCAACACCACCACCACCACCACGAAAGGCCCAATTTTTCAGCCCCTGTTCAACAGGGGCATGCAATTACAATTCTTGATCTAATAATTCACAGCAGTGCCCATTGCTGCACCCACCAAGAGTAACTGTCAGGGCTTACAGTGTTGTGGCACCAGCACCACCATCAAAGGCCCAATTTTTACTACCACTGTTCAACAATTATATGTAATTACAATTCCTGATATAATAGTTGACAGCAGGGCGTTCCAGCACCAACCAAGAGTAACTGTGAGTGCTTACAGTGTTGTGCCAACACCAACAACTAAGGGGCCTATTTCTGCAGAGTATATACGGCAGGTCCCTACTTTCAAACATCCAACTTACAAACGACTCCTACTTGCAAACGCAAGAAGACAACAGGAAGTGAGAGGAAATCTACCCCTAGGAAGGAAAATTCTCTCCTGTAAGAATTAATATGGGAGAAAGGTGTCTCCTCTGTACTGATGCTTTATCACCAATCCTTGTTTCAAGAAAAACACCACATTTCAAAAACAGTTGTCATTGGGACGGAAAGTGAGGTGAAATGTTCTGAACAGGGGCACAGACAGCAAAACAAATGTTACAGGGGTGATAACCCTTACCTATGTTTTCCAAAAAGTTTAAAAATAGATTTTTGGGCTGGAGCTACACTTAAACAATGTACCTGTTCAAAATTACAAACACATTCTACATAAGAACAAACCTACAGTCCCTGTCTTGTATGCACCGCCTGTATAAGGCTGTTCAGAGTATATAGGGCCTTTTTTATTTTGTGTGCGGTGTTCCCCTTAATATCCATACAAGACCCAAAGGGGCTGGTAATGGGCTGGGGTAGGGGGGGGGTCATGGGGTAGCTATGCCATTTTTCTTAAAGATTTTCATCCATATTACCGGGACCAGACATTACATTAAAGCCGCAAGCAGTTTTAAATGGCTTTTTTTTCCTTTAGAAGTGTCATTTTGTGCAGGGACAGTTCTAAACACGGGAAACACCTGGCACTTCACAGGCATACTTTAGACACCCCCCAGGTACGATATTTAAAGGAATATTTGACTTTTTTTTTTCACTTTATGCATCATTAAAATGACTGCTCCCGAAAAACGACCGTTTTTAAAACTTCTTTTTGCATTGATACATGTCCCCTGGTGCAGAACCCAGGTTCCCAAACCCTTTTTTAGGACAATAACATGCATAATAGTCGTTATAATTAGCACTTTAGAATTCGAACGTTCGCATTCATTGTATTTAATAGGGTTCTAATGTTCGTACAAACTTTCGGTCCGTTCGCGGGTTCTGGTGCGAACCGAACCCGGGGGTGTTCGGCTCATCACTAATCATCACTGATGTACTATGGATCATCACTGATGTGCTATGGATCATCACTGATGTGCTATGGATCATCACTGATGTACTATGAGCCATCACTGATGTACTATGGATCATCACTGGTGTACTATGGATCATCAATGGTGTACTGTTGACCATCCTTGATGTACTGTGGATCATCACTGATGTACTATGAGCCATCACTGATGTATTATGGGCCATCACTGATGTACTGTGGATAATCACTGATGCACTGTGGATCATCACTGATGTACTGAGGATCATCACTGGTGTACTATGGATCATCACTGATGTACTGTGGATCATCACTGATGTACTATAGATCATCACTGATGTACTATAGATCATCACTGATGTACTATGAATCATCACTGATGTACTATGGACCATCCCTGATGTACTATGGATCATCACTGATGTACTATGGACCATCCCTGATGTACTGTGGATCATCACTGATGTACTGTGGATTATCACTGATGTACTGTGGACCATCACTGATGTACTGTGGATCATCACTGATGTACTGTGGATCATCACTGATGTACTAAGGATCATCACTGATGTACTATGGACCATCACTGGTGTACTATGGATCATCACTGGTGTACTATGTACCATCACTGGTGTACTATGGATCATCACTGGTGTACTATGGGCCATCACTGGTGTACTATGGACCATCCCTGATGTACTGTGGATCATCACTGGTGTACTGTTGACCATCCCTGATGTACTGTGGACCATCACTGATGGACTGTGGACCATCACTGATGTACAGTGGATCATCACTAATGTTCTATGGACAATCACTGATGTACTACGGATCATCACTGATGTACTGTAGATCATCACTGATGTACTGTGGATCATCACTGATGTACTGTGGATCATCACTGATGTACTATAGATCATCACTGATGTACTATGGGCCATCACTGGTGTACTATTGGCCATCACTGGTGTACTATGGGCAATCACTGGTGTACTATGGGCAATCACTGGTGTACTATGGGCCATCACTGGTGTACTATGGGCCATCACTGGTGTACTATGGACCATCACTGGTTTACTGTGGACCATCACTGATGTACTGTGGATCATCACTGATGTACTGTGGATCATCACTGATGTACTGTGGATCATCCCTGGCGTACTATGGATCATCACTGGTGTACTATGGATTATCACTGGTGTACTATGGATCATCACTGATGTACTATGGGCCATCACTTATGTACTATGGATCATCACTGGTGTACTATGGATCATCACTGATGTACTGTGGACCATCCCTGATGTACTGTGGACCATCCCTGATGTACGGTGGATCATCACTGATATACGGTGGATCAGCACTGATGTACCGAGGATCATCACTGATGTACCGTGGATCATCACTGATGTACTGTGGATCATCACTGATGTACTATGGGCCATCACAGATGTACTATGGGCCATCACAGGTTTACTATGGATCATCACTGGTGTACTATGGATCATCCCTGGTGTACTATGGACCATCACTGATGTACTATGGACCATCACTGATGTACTATGGATCATCACTGATGTACTGTGGATCATCACTGGTGTACTATAGATCATCACTGATGTACTATGGGCCATCACTGGTGTACTATGGGCCATCACTAGTGTACTATGGATCATCACTGATGTACTATGGACCATCCCTGATGTACTATGGACCATCCCTGATGTACTATGGACCATCCCTAATGTACTATGGACCATCCCTGATGTACTATAGATCATCACTGATGTACTGTGGATCATCACTGATGTACTATGGATCATCCCTGGTGTACTATGGATCATCACTGGTGTACTATGAATCATCACTGGTGTACTATGGATCATCACTGATGTACTGTGGACCATCCCTGATGTATTGTGGATCATCACTGATGTACTGTGGATCATCACTGATGTGCTATGGATCATCACTGATGTACTATGGATCATCACTGATGTACTATGGATCATCACTGATGTGCTATGGATCATCACTGATGTACTATGAGCCATCACTGAAGTACTATGGATCATCACTGGTGTACTATGGATCATCAATGGTGTACTGTTGACCATCCCTGATGTACTGTGGATCATCACTGATGTACTATGAGCCATTACTGATGTATTATGGGCCATCACTGATGTACTCTGGATAATCACTGATGCACTGTGGATCATCACTGATGTACTGAGGATCATCACTGGTGTACTATGGATCATCACTGATGTACTGTGGATCATCACTGATGTACTATAGATCATCACTGATGTACTATAGATCATCACTGATGTACTATGAATCATCACTGATGTACTATGGACCATCCTTGATGTACTATGGATCATCACTGATGTACTATGGATCATCACTGATGTACTATGGACCATCCCTGATGTACTGTGGAACATCACTGATGTACTGTGGATTATCACTGATGTACTGTGGACCATCACTGATGTACTGTGGATCATCACTGATGTACTGTGGATTATCACTGATGTACTGTGGACCATCACTGATGTACTGTGGATCATCACTGATGTACTGTGGATCATCACTGATGTACTATGGATCATCACTAATGTACTATGGACCATCACTGGTGTACTATGGATCATCACTGGTGTACTATGGACCATCACTGGTGTACTATGGATCATCACTGGTGTACTATGGACCATCACTGATGTACTATGGATCATCACTGGTGTACTATGGGCCATCACTGGTGTACTATGGACCATCCCTGATGTACTGTGGATCATCACTGGTGTACTGTGGATCATCACTGATGTACTATGGACCATCCCTGATGTACTATGGACCATCCCTGATGTACTGTGGATCATCACTGATGTACTGTAGATCATCCCTGGTGCACTATGGATCATCCCTGGTGTACTATGGATCATCACTTGTGTACTATGAATCATCACTGGTGTACTATGGATCATCACTGATGTACTGTGGACCATCCCTGATGTATTGTGGATCATCACTGATGTACTGTGGATCATCACTGATGTGCTATGGATCATCACTGATGTACTATGGATCATCACTGATGTACTATGGATCATCACTGATGTGCTATGGATCATCACTGATGTGCTATGGATCATCACTGATGTACTATGAGCCATCACTGATGTACTATGGATCATCACTGGTGTACTATGGATCATCAATGGTGTACTGTTGACCATCCCTGATGTACTGTGTATCATCCCTGATGTACTATGAGCCATCACTGATGTATTATGGGCCATCACTGATGTACTGTGGATAATCACTGATGCACTGTGGATCATCACTGATGTACTGAGGATCATCACTGGTGTACTATGGATCATCACTGATGTACTGTGGATCATCACTGATGTACTATAGATCATCACTGATGTACTATAGATCATCACTGATGTACTATGAATCATCACTGATGTACTATGGACCATCCCTGATGTACTATGGATCATCACTGATGTACTATGGATCATCACTGATGTACTATGGACCATCCCTGATGTACTATGGATCATCACTGGTGTACTATGGACCATCCCTGATGTACTGTGGATCATCACTGATGTACTGTGGATCATCACTGATGTACTATAGTTCATCACTGATGTACTATGGGCCATCACTGGTGTACTATGGATCATCACTGGTGTACTATGGTTCATCACTGATGTACTATGGACGATCCCTGATGTACTATGGACCATCCCTGATGTACTATGGACCATCCCTGATGTACTATGGACCATCCCTGATGTACTATGGACCATCCCTGATGTACTATAGATCATCACTGATGTACTGTGGATCATCACTGATGTACTATGGATCATCCCTGGTGTACTATGGATCATCACTGGTGTACTATGAATCATCACTGGTGTACTATGGATCATCACTGATGTACTGTGGACCATCCCTGATGTATTGTGGATCATCACCGATGTACTGTGGATCATCACTGATGTGCTATGGATCATTACTGATGTACTATGGATCATCACTGATGTACTATGGATCATCACTGATGTGCTATGGATCATCACTGATGTGCTATGGATCATCACTGATGTACTATGAGCCTCACTGATGTACTATGGATCATCACTGGTGTACTATGGATCATCAATGGTGTACTGTTGACCATCCTTGATGTACTGTGGATCATCACTGATGTACTATGAGCCATCACTGATGTATTATGGGCCATCACTGATGTACTGTGGATAATCACTGATGCACTGTGGATCATCACTGATGTACTGAGGATCATCACTGGTGTACTATGGATCATCACTGATGTACTGTGGATCATCACTGATGTACTATAGATCATCACTGATGTACTATAGATCATTACTGATGTACTATGAATCATCACTGATGTACTATGGACCATCACTGATGTACTATGGATCATCACTGATGTACTATGGACCATCCCTGATGTACTGTGGATCATCACTGATGTACTGTGGATTATCACTGATGTACTGTGGACCATCACTAATGTACTGTGGATCATCACTGATGTACTGTGGATTATCACTGATGTACTGTGGACCATCACTGATGTACTGTGGATCATCACTGATGTACTATGGATCATCACTGATGTACTAAGGATCATCACTGATGTTCTATGGACCATCACTGGTGTACTATGGATCATCACTGGTGTACTATGTACCATCACTGGTGTACTATGGATCATCACTGGTGTACTATGGACCATCACTGATGTACTGTGGATCATCACTGGTGTACTATGGGCCATCACTGGTGTACTATGGACCATCCCTGATGTACTGTGGATCATCACTGGTGTACTGTGGACCATCCCTGATGTACTGTGGATCATCACTGATGTACTGTGGATCATCACTGATGTACTATAGATCATCACTGATGTACTATGGGCCATCACTGGTGTACTATTGGCCATCACTGGTGTACTATGGGCAATCACTGGTGTACTATGGGCAATCACTGGTGTACTATGGGCCATCACTGGTGTACTATGGGCCATCACTGGTGTACTATGGACCATCACTGGTTTACTGTGGACCATCACTGATGTACTGTGGATCATCACTGATGTACTGTGGATCATCACTGATGTACTGTGGATCATCACTAATGTACTGTGGATCATCCCTGGTGTACTATGGATCATCACTGGTGTACTATGGATTATCACTGGTGTACTATGGATCATCACTGATGTACTATGGGCCATCACTTATGTACTATTGATCATCACTGGTGTACTATGGATCATCGCTGATGTACTGTGGACCATCCCTGATGTACTGTGGACCATCCCTGATGTACGGTGGATCATAACTGATATACGGTGGATCAGCACTGATGTACCGAGGATCATCACTGATGTACCGTGGATCATCACTGATGTACTGTGGATCATCACTGATGTACTATGGGCCATCACAGATGTACTATGGGCCATCACAGGTTTACTATGGATCATCACTGGTGTACTATGGATCATCCCTGGTGTACTATGGACCATCACTGATGTACTATGGACCATCACTGATGTACTATGGATCATCACTGGTGTACTATGGGCCATCACTGGTGTACTATGGACCATCCCTGATGTACTGTGGATCATCACTGGTGTACTGTGGATCATCACTGATGTACTATGGACCATCCCTGATGTACTATGGACCATCCCTGATGTACTGTGGATCATCCCTGGTGTACTGTGGATCATCCCTGGTGTACTATGGATCATCCCTGGTGTACTATGGATCATCCCTGGTGTACTATGGATCATCACTGGTGTACTATGAATCATCATTGGTGTACTATGGATCATCACTGATGTACTGTGGACCATCCCTGATGTACTGTGGATCATCACTGATGTACTGTGGATCATCACTGATGTGCTATGGATCATCACTGATGTACTATGGATCATCACTGATGTACTATGGATCATCACTGATGTGCTATGGATCATCACTGAAGTGCTATGGATCATCACTGATGTACTATGAGCGATCACTGATGTACTATGGATCATCACTGGTGTACTATGGATCATCAATGGTGTACTGTTGACCATCCCTGATGTACTGTGGATCATCACTGATGTACTATGAGCCATCACTGATGTATTATGGGCCATCACTGATGTACTGTGGATAATCACTGATGCACTGTGGATCATCACTGATGTACTGAGGATCATCACTGGTGTACTATGGATCATCACTGATGTACTGTGGATCATCACTGATGTACTATAGATCATCACTGATGTACTATAGATCATCACTGATGTACTATGAATCATCACTGATGTACTATGGACCATCCCTGATGTACTATGGATCATCACTGATGTACTATGGACCATCCCTGATGTACTGTGGACCATCACTGATGTACTGTGGATCATCACTGATGTACTGTGGATTATCACTGATGTACTGTGGACCATCACTGATGTACTGTGGATCATCACTGATGTACTATGGATCATCACTGATGTACTATGGATCATCACTGATGTACTATGGACCATCACTGGTGTACTATGGATCATCACTGGTGTACTATGGATCATCACTGGTGTACTATGGACCATCCCTGATGTACTGTGGATCATCCCTGATGTACTGTGGATCATCACTGATGTACTATAGTTCATCACTGATGTACTATAGTTCATCACTGATGTACTATGGGCCATCACTGGTGTACTAAGGATCATCACTGGTGTACTATGGTTCATTACTGATGAACTATGGACGATCCCTGATGTACTATGGACCATCCCTGATGTACTGTGGATCATCACTGATGTACTGTGGATCATCACTGGTGTACTATAGATCATCACTGATGTACTAAGGGCCATCACTAGTGTACTATGGATCATCACTGATGTACTATGGACCATCCCTGATGTACTATGGACCATCCCTGATGTACTATGGACCATCCCTGATGTATTATGTGCCATCCCTGATGTACTGTGGATCATCACTGATGTACTATGGATCATCCCTGGTGTACTATGGATCATCACTGGTGTACTATGGATCATCACTGGTGTACTATGGATCATCACTGGTGTACTATGAATCATCACTGATGTACTGTGGACCATCCCTGATGTATTGTGGACCATCCCTGATGTACTGTGGATCATCACTGATGTGCTATGGATCATCACTGATGTACTATGGATCATCACTGATGTACTATGGATCATCACTGATGTGCTATGGATCATCACTGATGTGCTATGGATCATCCCTGATGTATTGTGGATCATCACCGATGTACTGTGGATCATCACTGATGTGCTATGGATCATTACTGATGTACTATGGATCATCACTGATGTACTATGGATCATCACTGATGTGCTATGGATCATCACTGATGTGCTATGGATCATCACTGATGTACTATGAGCCTCACTGATGTACTATGGATCATCACTGGTGTACTATGGATCATCAATGGTGTACTGTTGACCATCCTTGATGTACTGTGGATCATCACTGATGTACTATGAGCCATCACTGATGTATTATGGGCCATCACTGATGTACTGTGGATAATCACTGATGCACTGTGGATCATCACTGATGTACTGAGGATCATCACTGGTGTACTATGGATCATCACTGATGTACTGTGGATCATCACTGATGTACTATAGATCATCACTGATGTACTATAGATCATTACTGATGTACTATGAATCATCACTGATGTACTATGGACCATCACTGATGTACTATGGATCATCACTGATGTACTATGGACCATCCCTGATGTACTGTGGATCATCACTGATGTACTGTGGATTATCACTGATGTACTGTGGACCATCACTGATGTACTGTGGACCATCACTGATGTACTATGGATCATCACTGATGTACTAAGGATCATCACTGATGTTCTATGGACCATCACTGGTGTACTATGGATCATCACTGGTGTACTATGTACCATCACTGGTGTACTATGGATCATCACTGGTGTACTATGGACCATCACTGATGTACTGTGGATCATCACTGGTGTACTATGGGCCATCACTGGTGTACTATGGACCATCCCTGATGTACTGTGGATCATCACTGGTGTACTGTGGACCATCCCTGATGTACTGTGGATCATCACTGATGTACTGTGGATCATCACTGATGTACTATAGATCATCACTGATGTACTATGGGCCATCACTGGTGTACTATTGGCCATCACTGGTGTACTATGGGCAATCACTGGTGTACTATGGGCAATCACTGGTGTACTATGGGCCATCACTGGTGTACTATGGGCCATCACTGGTGTACTATGGACCATCACTGGTTTACTGTGGACCATCACTGATGTACTGTGGATCATCACTGATGTACTGTGGATCATCACTGATGTACTGTGGATCATCACTGATGTACTGTGGATCATCCCTGGTGTACAATGGATCATCACTGGTGTACTATGGATTATCACTGGTGTACTATGGATCATCACTGATGTACTATGGGCCATCACTTATGTACTATGGATCATCACTGGTGTACTATGGATCATCGCTGATGTACTGTGGACCATCCCTGATGTACTGTGGACCATCCCTGATGTACGGTGGATCATCACTGATATACGGTGGATCAGCACTGATGTACCGAGGATCATCACTGATGTACCATGGATCATCACTGATGTACTGTGGATCATCACTGATGTACTATGGGCCATCACAGATGTACTATGGGCCATCACAGGTTTACTATGGATCATCACTGGTGTACTATGGATCATCCCTGGTGTACTATGGACCATCACTGATGTACTATGGACCATCACTGATGTACTATGGATCATCACTGGTGTACTATGGGCCATCACTGGTGTACTATGGACCATCCCTGATGTACTGTAGATCATCACTGGTATACTGTGGATCATCACTGATGTACTATGGACCATCCCTGATGTACTATGGACCATCCCTGATGTACTGTGGATCATCCCTGGTGTACTGTGGATCATCCCTGGTGTACTATGGATCATCCCTGGTGTACTATGGATCATCCCTGGTGTACTATGGATCATCACTGGTGTACTATGAATCATCATTGGTGTACTATGGATCATCATTGATGTACTGTGGACCATCCCTGATGTACTGTGGATCATCACTGATGTACTGTGGATCATCACTGATGTGCTATGGATCATCACTGATGTACTATGGATCATCGCTGATGTACTGTGGACCATCCCTGATGTACTGTGGACCATCCCTGATGTACGGTGGATCATCACTGATATACGGTGGATCAGCACTGATGTACCGAGGATCATCACTGATGTACCATGGATCATCACTGATGTACTGTGGATCATCACTGATGTACTATGGGCCATCACAGATGTACTATGGGCCATCACAGGTTTACTATGGATCATCACTGGTGTACTATGGATCATCCCTGGTGTACTATGGACCATCACTGATGTACTATGGACCATCACTGATGTACTATGGATCATCACTGGTGTACTATGGGCCATCACTGGTGTACTATGGACCATCCCTGATGTACTGTAGATCATCACTGGTATACTGTGGATCATCACTGATGTACTATGGACCATCCCTGATGTACTATGGACCATCCCTGATGTACTGTGGATCATCCCTGGTGTACTGTGGATCATCCCTGGTGTACTATGGATCATCCCTGGTGTACTATGGATCATCCCTGGTGTACTATGGATCATCACTGGTGTACTATGAATCATCATTGGTGTACTATGGATCATCACTGATGTACTGTGGACCATCCCTGATGTACTGTGGATCATCACTGATGTGCTATGGATCATCACTGAAGTGCTATGGATCATCACTGATGTACTATGAGCGATCACTGATGTACTATGGATCATCACTGGTGTACTATGGATCATCAATGGTGTACTGTTGACCATCCCTGATGTACTGTGGATCATCACTGATGTACTATGAGCCATCACTGATGTATTATGGGCCATCCCTGATGTACTGTGGATAATCACTGATGCACTGTGGATCATCACTGATGTACTGAGGATCATCACTGGTGTACTATGGATCATCACTGATGTACTGTGGATCATCACTGATGTACTATAGATCATCACTGATGTACTATAGATCATCACTGATGTACTATGAATCATCACTGATGTACTATGGACCATCCCTGATGTACTATGGATCATCACTGATGTACTATGGACCATCCCTGATGTACTGTGGACCATCACTGATGTACTGTGGATCATCACTGATGTACTGTGGATTATCACTGATGTACTGTGGACCATCACTGATGTACTGTGGATCATCACTGATGTACTATGGATCATCACTGATGTACTATGGATCATCACTGATGTACTATGGACCATCACTGGTGTACTATGGATCATCACTGGTGTACTATGGATCATCACTGGTGTACTATGGACCATCCCTGATGTACTGTGGATCATCACTGATGTACTGTGGATCATCACTGATGTACTATAGTTCATCACTGATGTACTATAGTTCATCACTGATGTACTATGGGCCATCACTGGTGTACTATGGATCATCACTGGTGTAGTATGGTTCATTACTGATGTACTATGGACGATCCCTGATGTACTATGGACCATCCCTGATGTACTGTGGATCATCACTGATGTACTGTGGATCATCACTGGTGTACTATAGATCATCACTGATGTACTATGGGCCATCACTAGTGTACTATGGATCATCACTGATGTACTATGGACCATCCCTGATGTACTATGGACCATCCCTGATGTACTATGGACCATCCCTGATGTATTATGGACCATCCCTGATGTACTGTGGATCATCACTGATGTACTATGGATCATCCCTGGTGTACTATGGATCATCACTGGTGTACTATGGATCATCACTGGTGTACTATGAATCATCACTGATGTACTGTGGACCATCCCTGATGTATTGTGGACCATCCCTGATGTGCTGTGGATCATCACTGATGTGCTATGGATCATCACTGATGTACTATGGATCATCACTGATGTACTATGGATCATCACTGATGTGCTATGGATCATCACTGATGTACTATGAGCCATCACTGATGTACTATGGATCATCACTGGTGTACTATGGATCATCAATGGTGTATTGTTGACCATCCCTGATGTACTGTGGATCATCACTGATGTACTATGAGCCATCGCTGATGTATTATGGGCCATCACTGATTTACTGTGGATAATCACTAATGCACTGTGGATCATCACTGATGTACTGAGGATCATCACTGGTGTACTATGGATCATCACTGATGTACTGTGGATCATCACTGATGTACTATAGATCATCACTGATGTACTATGAATCATCACTGATGTACTATGGACCATCCCTGATGTACTATGGATCATCACTGATGTACTATGGACCATCCCTGATGTACTGTGGATCATCACTGATGTACTGTGGATTATCACTGATGTACTGTGGACCATCACTGATGTACTGTGGATCATCACTGATGTACTGTGGATTATCACTGATGTACTGTGGACCATCACTGATGTACTGTGGATCATCACTGATGTACTATGGATCATCACTGATGTACTATGGATCATCACTGATGTACTATGGACCATCACTGGTGTACTATGGATCATCACTGGTGTACTATGGATCATCACTGGTGTACTATGGACCATCCCTGATGTACTGTGGATCATCACTGATGTACTGTGGATTATCACTGATGTACTGTGGACCATCACTGATGTACTGTGGATCATCACTGATGTTCTATGGACAATCACTGATGTACTATGGATCATCACTGATGTACTGTAGATCATCACTGATGTACTGTGGATCATCACTGATGTACTGTGGATCATCACTGACGTACTATAGATCATCACTGATGTACTATGGGCCATCACTGGTGTACTATGGGCCATCACTGGTGTACTATGGGCCATCACTGGTGTACTATGGGCCATCACTGGTGTACTATGGACCATCACTGGTGTACTGTGGACCATCATTGATGTACTGTGGATCATCACTGATTTACTGTGGATCATCACTGATGTACTGTGGATCATCCCTGATGTACTGTGGATCATCCCTGGTGTACAATGGATCATCACTGGTGTACTATGGATTATCACTGGTGTACTATGGATCATCACTGATGTACTATGGGCCATCACTGATGTACTATGGATCATCACTGGTGTACTATGGATCATCACTGATGTACTGTGGACCATCCCTGATGTACTGTGGACCATCCCTGATGTACTGTGGATCATCACTGATGTACCGTGGATCAGCACTGATGTACCGAGGATCATCACTGATGTACCATGGATCATCACTGATGTACTGTGGATCATCACTGATGTACTATGGGCCATCACTGATGTACTATGGGCCATCACAGATGTACTATGGGCCATCACAGGTGTACTATGGATCATCACTGGTGTACTATGGATCATCCCTGGTGTACTATGGACCATCACTGATGTACTATGGACCGTCACTGATGTACTATGGATCATCACTGGTGTACTATATGCCATCACTGGTGTACTATGGACCATCCCTGATGTACTGTGGATCATCACTGGTGTACTGTGGATAATCACTGATGTACTATGGACCATTCCTGATGTACTATGGACCATCCCTGATGTACTATGGACCATCCCTGATGTACTGTGGATCATCCCTGGTGTACTGTGGATCATCCCTGGTGTACTATGGATCATCACTGGTGTACTATGAATCATCACTGGTGTACTATGGATCATCACTGGTGTACTATGAATCATCACTGGTGTACTATGGATCATCACTGATGTACTGTGGACCATCCCTGATGTATTGTGGATCATCACTGATGTACTGTGGATCATCACTGATGTGCTATGGATCATCACTGATGTACTATGGATCATCACTGATGTACTATGGATCATCACTAATGTGCTATGGATCATCACTGATGTGCTATGGATCATCACTGATGTACTATGGATCATCACTGATGTATTATGGATCATCAATGGTGTACTGTTGACCATCCCTGATGTACTGTGGATCATCACTGATGTACTATGAGCCATCACTGATGTATTATGGGCCATCACTGATGTACTGTGGATAATCACTGATGCACTGTGTATCATCACTGATGTACTGAGGATCATCACTGGTGTACTATGGATCATCACTGATGTACTGTGGATCATCACTGATGTACTATAGATCATCACTGATGTACTATAGATCATCACTGATGTACTATGAATCATCACTGATGTACTATGGACCATCCCTGATGTACTATGGATCATCACTGATGTACTATGGACCATCCCTGATGTACTGTGGACCATCACTGATGTACTGTGGATCATCACTGATGTACTGTGGATTATCACTGATGTACTGTGGACCATCACTGATGTACTGTGGATCATCACTGATGTACTATGGATCATCACTGATGTACTATGGATCATCACTGATGTACTATGGACCATCACTGGTGTTCTATGGATCATCACTGGTGTACTATGGATCATCACTGGTGTACTATGGACCATCCCTGATGTACTGTGGATCATCACTGATGTACTGTGGATCATCACTGATGTACTATAGTTCATCACTGATGTACTATGGGCCATCACTGGTGTCCTATGGATCATCACTGGTGTACTATGGTTCATCACTGATGTACTATGGACGATCCTTGATGTACTATGGACCATCCCTGATTTACTGTGTATCATCACTGAAGTACTGTGGATCATCACTGGTGTACTATAGATCATCACTGATGTACTATGGGCCATCACTGGTGTACTATGGGCCATCACTGGTGTACTATGGGCCATCACTAGTGTACTATGGATCATCACTGATGTACTATGGACCATCCCTGATGTACTATGGACCATCCCTGATGTACTATGGACCATCCCTGATGTACTATGGACCATCCCTGATGTACTATAGATCATCACTGATGTACTGTGGATCATCACTGATGTACTATGGATCATCACTGGTGTACTATGGATCATCACTGGTGTACTATGGACCATCCCTGATGTACTGTGGATCATCACTGATGTACTGTGGATCATCACTGATGTACTATAGTTCATCACTGATGTACTATGGGCCATCACTGGTGTACTATGGATCATCACTGGTGTACTATTGTTCATCACTGATGTACTATGGACGATCCCTAATGTACTATGGACCATCCCTGATTTACTGTGTATCATCACTGAAGTACTGTGGATCATCACTGATGTACTATAGATCATCACTGATGTACTATGGGCCATCACTGGTGTACTATGGGCCATCACTGGTGTACTATGGGCCATCACTAGTGTACTATGGATCATCACTGATGTACTATGGACCATCCCTGATGTACTATGGACCATCCCTGATGTACTATGGACCATCCCTGATGTACTATGGACCATCCCTGATGTACTATAGATCATCACTGATGTACTGTGGATCATCACTGATGTACTATGGGCCATCACTGGTGTACTATGGGCCATCACTGGTGTACTATGGGCCATCACTGGTGTACTATGGGCCATCACTGGTGTACTATGGACCATCACTGGTGTACTGTGGACCATCATTGATGTACTGTGGATCATCACTGATGTACTGTGGATCATCACTGATGTACTGTGGATCATCACTGATGTACTGTGGATCATCCCTGGTGTACAATGGATCATCACTGGTGTACTATGGATTATCACTGGTGTACTATGGATCATCACTGATGTACTATGGGCCATCACTGATGTACTATGGATCATCACTGGTGTACTATGGATCATCACTGATGTACTGTGGACCATCCCTGATGTACTGTGGACCATCCCTGATGTACTGTGGATCATCACTGATGTACTGTGGATCAGCACTGATGTACCGAGGATCATCACTGATGTACCATGGATCATCACTGATGTACTGTGGATCATCACTGATGTACTATGGGCCATCACTGATGTACTATGGGCCATCACAGATGTACTATGGGCCATCACAGGTGTACTATGGATCATCACTGGTGTACTATGGATCATCCCTGGTGTACTATGGACCATCACTGATGTACTATGGACCATCACTGATGTACTATGGATCATCACTGGTGTACTATGGGCCATCACTGGTGTACTATGGACCATCCCTGATGTACTGTGGATCATCACTGGTGTACTGTGGATAATCACTGATGTACTATGGACCATCCCTGATGTACTATGGACCATCCCTGATGTACTATGGACCATCCCTGATGTACTGTGGATCATCCCTGGTGTACTGTGGATCATCCCTGGTGTACTATGGATCATCCCTGGTGTACTATGGATCATCACTGGTGTACTATGAATCATCACTGGTGTACTATGGATCATCACTGATGTACTGTGGACCATCCCTGATGTATTGTGGATCATCACTGATGTACTGTGGATCATCACTGATGTGCTATGGATCATCACTGATGTACTATGGATCATCACTGATGTGCTATGGATCATCACTGATGTGCTATGGATCATCACTGATGTGCTATGGATCATCACTGATGTACTATGGATCATCACTGATGTACTATGGATCATCAATGGTGTACTGTTGACCATCCCTGATGTAATGTGGATCATCACTGATGTACTATGAGCCATCACTGATGTATTATGGGCCATCACTGATGTACTGTGGATAATCACTGATGCACTGTGGATCATCACTGATGTACTGAGGATCATCACTGGTGTACTATGGATCATCACTGATGTACTGTGGATCATCACTGATGTACTATAGATCATCACTGATGTACTATAGATCATCACTGATGTACTATGAATCATCACTGATGTACTATGGACCATCCCTGATGTACTATGGATCATCACTGATGTACTATGGACCATCCCTGATGTACTGTGGACCATCACTGATGTACTGTGGATCATCACTGATGTACTGTGGATTATCACTGATGTACTGTGGACCATCACTGATGTACTGTGGATCATCACTGATGTACTATGGATCATCACTGATGTACTATGGATCATCACTGATGTACTATGGACCATCACTGGTGTTCTATGGATCATCACTGGTGTACTATGGATCATCACTGGTGTACTATGGACCATCCCTGATGTACTGTGGATCATCACTGATGTACTGTGGATCATCACTGATGTACTATAGTTCATCACTGATGTACTATGGGCCATCACTGGTGTACTATGGATCATCACTGGTGTACTATGGTTCATCACTGATGTACAATGGACGATCCCTGATGTACTATGGACCATCCCTGATTTACTGTGTATCATCACTGAAGAACTGTGGAACATCACGTGTGTACTATAGATCATCACTGATGTACTATGGGCCATCACTGGTGTACTATGGGCCATCACTGGTGTACTATGGGCCATCACTAGTGTACTATGGATCATCACTGATGTACTATGGACCATCCCTGATGTACTATGGACCATCCCTGATGTACTATGGACCATCCCTGATGTACTATGGACCATCCCTGATGTACTATAGATCATCACTGATGTACTGTGGATCATCACTGATGTACTATGGATCATCACTGGTGTACTATGGATCATCACTGGTGTACTATGGACCATCCCTGATGTACTGTGGATCATCACTGATGTACTGTGGATCATCACTGATGTACTATAGTTCATCACTGATGTACTATGGGCCATCACTGGTGTACTATGGATCATCACTGGTGTACTATGGTTCATCACTGATGTACTATGGACGATCCCTGATGTACTATGGACCATCCCTGATTTACTGTGTATCATCACTGAAGTACTGTGGATCATCACTGGTGTACTATAGATCATCACTGATGTACTATGGGCCATCACTGGTGTACTATGGGCCATCACTGGTGTACTATGGGCCATCACTAGTGTACTATGGATCATCACTGATGTACTATGGACCATCCCTGATGTACTATGGACCATCCCTGATGTACTATGGACCATCCCTGATGTACTATGGACCATCCCTGATGTACTATAGATCATCACTGATGTACTGTGGATCATCACTGATGTACTATGGGCCATCACTGGTGTACTATGGGCCATCACTGGTGTACTATGGGCCATCACTGGTGTACTATGGGCCATCACTGGTGTACTATGGACCATCACTGGTGTACTGTGGACCATCATTGATGTACTGTGGATCATCACTGATGTACTGTGGATCATCACTGATGTACTGTGGATCATCACTGATGTACTGTGGATCATCCCTGGTGTACAATGGATCATCACTGGTGTACTATGGATTATCACTGGTGTACTATCGATCATCACTGATGTACTATGGGCCATCACTGATGTACTATGGATCATCACAGGTGTACTATGGATCATCACTGATGTACTGTGGACCATCCCTGATGTACTGTGGACCATCCCTGATGTACTGTGGATCATCACTGATGTACTGTGGATCAGCACTGATGTACCGAGGATCATCACTGATGTACCATGGATCATCACTGATGTACTGTGGATCATCACTGATGTACTATGGGCCATCACTGATGTACTATGGGCCATCACAGATGTACTATGGGCCATCACAGGTGTACTATGGATCATCACTGGTGTACTATGGATCATCCCTGGTGTACTATGGACCATCACTGATGTACTATGGACCATCACTGATGTACTATGGATCATCACTGGTGTACTATGGGCCATCACTGGTGTACTATGGACCATCCCTGATGTACTGTGGATCATCACTGGTGTACTGTGGATAATCACTGATGTACTATGGACCATCCCTGATGTACTGTGGACCATCCCTGATGTACTGTGGATCATCCCTGGTGTACTGTGGATCATCCCTGGTGTACTATGGATCATCCCTGGTGTACTATGGATCATCACTGGTGTACTATGAATCATCACTGGTGTACTATGGATCATCACTGATGTACTGTGGACCATCCCTGATGTATTGTGGATCATCACTGATGTACTGTGGATCATCACTGATGTGCTATGGATCATCACTGATGTACTATGGATCATCACTGATGTACTATGGATCATCACTGATGTGCTATGGATCATCACTGATGTGCTATGGATCATCACTGATGTACTATGGATCATCACTGATGTACTATGGATCATCAATGGTGTACTGTTGACCATCCCTGATGTACTGTGGATCATCACTGATGTACTATGAGCCATCACTGATGTATTATGGGCCATCACTGATGTACTGTGGATAATCACTGATGCACTGTGGATCATCACTGATGTACTGAGGATCATCACTGGTGTACTATGGATCATCACTGATGTACTGTGGATCATCACTGATGTACTATAGATCATCACTGATGTACTGTAGATCATCACTGATGTACTATGAATCATCACTGATGTACTATGGACCATCCCTGATGTACTATGGATCATCACTGATGTACTATGGACCATCCCTGATGTACTGTGGACCATCACTGATGTACTGTGGATCATCACTGATGTACTGTGGATTATCACTGATGTACTGTGGACCATCACTGATGTACTGTGGATCATCACTGATGTACTATGGATCATCACTGATGTACTATGGATCATCACTGATGTACTATGGACCATCACTGGTGTTCTATGGATCATCACTGGTGTACTAGGGATCATCACTGGTGTACTATGGACCATCCCTGATGTACTGTGGATCATCACTGATGTACTGTGGATCATCACTAATGTACTATAGTTCATCACTAATGTACTATAGTTCATCACTGATGTACTATAGTTCATCACTGATGTACTATGGGCCATCACTGGTGTACTATGGATCATCACTGGTGTACTATGGTTCATCACTGATGTACTATGGACGATCCCTGATGTACTATGGACCATCCCTGATTTACTGTGTATCATCACTGAAGTACTGTGGATCATCACTGGTGTACTATAGATCATCACTGATGTACTATGGGCCATCACTGGTGTACTATGGGCCATCACTGGTGTACTATGGGCCATCACTAGTGTACTATGGATCATCACTGATGTACTATGGACCATCCCTGATGTACTATGGACCATCCCTGATGTACTATGGACCATCCCTGATGTACTATGCACCATCCCTGATGTACTATAGATCATCCCTGATGTACTGTGGATCATCACTAATGTACTATGGATCATCCCTGGTGTACTATGGATCATCACTGGTGTACTATGAATCATCACTGGTGTACTATGGAACATCACTGATGTACTGTGGACCATCCCTGATGTATTGTGGATCATCACTGATGTACTGTGGATTATCACTGATGTGCTATGGATCATCACTGATGTACTATGGATCATCACTGATGTACTATGGATCATCACTGATGTGCTATGGATCATAACTGATGTGCTATGGATCATCACTGATGTACTATGAGCCATCACTGATGTACTATGGATCATCACTGGTGTACTATGGATCATCAATGGTGTACTGTTGACCATCCCTGATGTACTGTGGATCATCACTGATGTACTATGAGCCATCACTTATGTATTTTGGGCCATCACTGATGTACTGTGGATAATCACTGATGCACTGTGGATCATCACTGATGTACTGAGGATCATCACTGGTGTACTATGGATCATCACTGATGTACTGTGGATCATCACTGATGTACTATAGATCATCACTTATGTACTATAGATCATCACTGATGTACTATGAATCATCACTGATGTACTATGGACCATCCCTGATGTACTATGGATCATCACTGATGTACTATGGACCATCCCTGATGTACTGTGGATCATCACTGATGTACTGTGGATTATCACTGATGTACTGTGGACCATCACTGATGTACTGTGGATCATCACTGATGTACTGTGGATTATCACTGATGTACTGTGGACCATCACTGATGTACTGTGGATCATCACTGATGTACTATGGATCATCACTGATGTACTATGGATCATCACTGATGTACAATGGACCATCACTGGTGTACTATGGATCATCACTGGTGTACTATGGATCATCACTGGTGTACTATGGACCATCCCTGATGTACTGTGGATCATCACTGATGTACTGTGGATCACCACTGATGTACTATAGTTCATCACTGATGTACTATGGGCCATCACTGGTGTACTATGGGCCATCACTGGTGTACTATGGGCCATCACTAGTGTACTATGGATCATCACTGATGTACTATGGACCATCCCTGATGTACTATGGACCATCCCTGATGGACTATGGACCATCCCTGATGTACTATGGACCATCCCTGATGTACTATAGATCATCACTGATGTACTGTGGATCATCACTGATGTACTATGGATCATCCCTGGTGTACTATGGATCATCACTGGTGTACTATGGATCATCACTGGTGTATTAAGGATCATCACTGATGTACCATGGATCATCATTGATGTACTATGAGCCATCACGGGTGTACTATGGATCATCACTGATGTACTATGGACCATCCCTGATGTACTGAGGATCATCACTGATGTACTATAGATCATCACTGATGTACTATGGACCATCACTGATGTACTATGGATCATCACTGATGTACTGAGGATCATCACTAATGTACTATGGATCATCACTGATGTACCGTGGATCATCACTGATGTACTGTGGATCATCACTGATGTACTGTGGATCATCACTGAAGTACTATGGGCCATCACTGGTGTACTATGGATCATCACTGGTGTACTATGAATCATCACTGGTGTACTATCGATCATCACTGATGTACTGTGGACCAGCCCTGATGTATTGTGGTCATCACTGATGTACTGTGGATCATCACTGATGTACTGTGGATCATCAATGATGTACTATGGATCATCACTGATGTGCTATGGATCATCACTGATGTACTATGGATCATCACTGATGTGCTATGGATCATCACTGATGTACTATGAGCCATCACTGGTGTACTATGGATCATCACTGGTGTACTATGGGCCATCACTGGTGTACTATGGATCATCACTGGTGTACTATAGACCATCACTGATGTACTATGGATCATCACTGGTGTACTATGGGCCATCACTGGTGTACTATGGACCATCCCTGATGTACTGTGGATCATCACTGGTGTACTTTGGACCATCCCTGATGTACTGTGGACCATCACTGATGTACTGTGGACCATCACTGATGTACTGTGGATCATCACTGATGTTATATGGACAATCACTGATGTACTATGGATCATCACTGATGTACTGTAGATCATCACTGATGTACTGTGGATCATCACTGATGTACTGTGGATCATCACTGATGTACTATAGATCATCACTGATGTACTATGGGCCATCACTGGTGTACTATGGGCCATCACTGGTGTACTATGGGCCATCACTGGTGTACTATGGACCATCACTGGTGTACTATGGACCATCACTGATGTAATGTGGATCATCACTGATGTACTGTGGATCATCACTGATGTACTGTGGATCATCACTGGTGTACTATGCATCATCACTGGTGTACTATGGATTATCACTGGTGTACTATGGATCATCACTGATGTACTATGGGCCATCACTGATGTGCTATGGATCATCACTGATGTACTGTGGATCATCACTGATGTACTATAGTTCATCACTGATGTACTATGGGCCTTCACTGGTGTACTATGGGCCATCACTGGTGTACTATGGGCCATCACTGGTGTACTATGGGCCATCACTGATGTACTATGGACCATCACTGGTGTACTATGGACCATCACTGGTGTACTATGGACCATCACTGATGTACTATGAGCCATCACTGATGTACTGTGGACCATCCCTGATGTACTGTGGATAATCACTGATGTACCGTGGATCATCACTGATGTACTATGAGCCATCATGGGTGTACTATGGATCATCACTGATGTCCTATGGACCATCCCTGATGTACTATGGACCATCCCTGATGTACTGAGGATCATCACTGATGTACTATAGATCATCACTGATGTACTATGGACCATCATTGATGTACTGTGGATCATCACTGATGTACTGAGGATCATCACTGGTGTACTATGGATCATCACTGATGTACTGTGGATCATCACTGATGTACTATAGATCATCACTTATGTACTATAGATCATCACTGATGTACTATGAATCATCACTGATGTACTATGGACCATCCCTGATGTACTGTGGATCATCCCTGGTGTACTGTGGATCATCCCTGGTGTACTATGGATCATCCCTGGTGTACTATGGATCATCACTGGTGTACTATGAATCATCACTGGTGTACTATGGATCATCACTGATGTACTGTGGACCATCCCTGATGTATTGTGGATCATCACTGATGTACTGTGGATCATCACTGATGTGCTATGGATCATCACTGATGTACTATGGATCATCACTGATGTACTATGGATCATCACTGATGTGCTATGGATCATCACTGATGTGCCATGGATCATCACTGATGTACTATGGATCATCACTGATGTACTATGGATCATCAATGGTGTACTGTTGACCATCCCTGATGTACTGTGGATCATCACTGATGTACTATGAGCCATCACTGATGTATTATGGGCCATCACTGATGTACTGTGGATAATCACTGATGCACTGTGGATCATCACTGATGTACTGTGGATCATCACTGGTGTACTATGGATCATCACTGATGTACTGTGGATCATCACTGATGTACTATAGATCATCACTGATGTACTATAGATCATCACTGATGTACTATGAATCATCACTGATGTACTATGGACCATCCCTGATGTACTATGGATCATCACTGATGTACTATGGACCATCCCTGATGTACTGTGGACCATCACTGATGTACTGTGGATCATCACTGATGTACTGTGGATTATCACTGATGTACTGTGGACCATCACTGATGTACTGTGGATCATCACTGATGTACTATGGATCATCACTGATGTACTATGGATCATCACTGATGTACTATGGACCATCACTGGTGTTCTATGGATCATCACTGGTGTACTATGGATCATCACTGGTGTACTATGGACCATCCCTGATGTACTGTGGATCATCACTGATGTACTGTGGATCATCACTGATGTACTATAGTTCATCACTGATGTACTATAGTTCATCACTGATGTACTATGGGCCATCACTGTGGTACTATGGATCATCACTGGTGTACTATGGTTCATCACTGATGTACTATGGACGATCCCTGATGTACTATGGACCATCCCTGATTTACTGTGTATCATCACTGAAGTACTGTGGATCATCACTGGTGTACTATAGATCATCACTGATGTACTATGGGCCATCACTGGTGTACTATGGGCCATCACTGGTGTACTATGGGCCATCACTAGTGTACTATGGATCATCACTGATGTACTATGGACCATCCCTGATGTACTATGGACCATCCCTGATGTACTATGGACCATCCCTGATGTACTATGGACCATCCCTGATGTACTATAGATCATCACTGATGTACTGTGGATCATCACTGATGTACTATGGATCATCCCTGGTGTACTATGGATCATCACTGGTGTACTATGGAACATCACTGATGTACTGTGGATCATCACTGATGTACTGTGGATCATCACTGATGTACTGTGGATCATCACTGATGTACTGTGGATCATCACTGATGTACTGTGGATCATCACTGATGTGCTATGGATCATCACTGATGTACTATGGATCATCACTGATGTACTATGGATCATCACTGATGTGCTATGGATCATCACTGATGTACTATGAGCCATCACTGGTGTACTATGGATCATCACTGGTGTACTATGGGCCATCACTGGTGTACTATGGATCATCACTGGTGTACTATGGACCATCACTGGTGTACTATGGGCCATCACTGGTGTACTATGGACCATCCCTGGTGTACTATGGACCATCCCTGATGTACTGTGGATCATCACTGGTGTACTGTGGACCATCACTGATGTACTGTGGATCATCACTGATGTTCTATGGACCATCACTGATGTACTATGGATCATGACTGATGTACTGTAGATCATCACTGATGTACTGTAGATCATCACTGATGTACTGTGGATCATCACTGATGTACTGTGGATCATCACTGATGTACTATAGATCATCACTGATGTACTATGGGCCATCACTGGTGTACTATGGGCCATCACTAGTGTACTATGGATCATCACTGATGTACTATGGACCATCCCTGATGTACTATGGACCATCCCTGATGTACTATGGACCATCCCTGATGTACTATGCACCATCCCTGATGTACTATAGATCATCCCTGATGTACTGTGGATCATCACTAATGTACTATGGATCATCCCTGGTGTACTATGGATCATCACTGGTGTACTATGAATCATCACTGGTGTACTATGGAACATCACTGATGTACTGTGGACCATCCCTGATGTATTGTGGATCATCACTGATGTACTGTGGATTATCACTGATGTGCTATGGATCATCACTGATGTACTATGGATCATCACTGATGTACTATGGATCATCACTGATGTGCTATGGATCATAACTGATGTGCTATGGATCATCACTGATGTACTATGAGCCATCACTGATGTACTATGGATCATCACTGGTGTACTATGGATCATCAATGGTGTACTGTTGACCATCCCTGATGTACTGTGGATCATCACTGATGTACTATGAGCCATCACTTATGTATTTTGGGCCATCACTGATGTACTGTGGATAATCACTGATGCACTGTGGATCATCACTGATGTACTGAGGATCATCACTGGTGTACTATGGATCATCACTGATGTACTGTGGATCATCACTGATGTACTATAGATCATCACTTATGTACTATAGATCATCACTGATGTACTATGAATCATCACTGATGTACTATGGACCATCCCTGATGTACTATGGATCATCACTGATGTACTATGGACCATCCCTGATGTACTGTGGATCATCACTGATGTACTGTGGATTATCACTGATGTACTGTGGACCATCACTGATGTACTGTGGATCATCACTGATGTACTGTGGATTATCACTGATGTACTGTGGACCATCACTGATGTACTGTGGATCATCACTGATGTACTATGGATCATCACTGATGTACTATGGATCATCACTGATGTACAATGGACCATCACTGGTGTACTATGGATCATCACTGGTGTACTATGGATCATCACTGGTGTACTATGGACCATCCCTGATGTACTGTGGATCATCACTGATGTACTGTGGATCACCACTGATGTACTATAGTTCATCACTGATGTACTATGGGCCATCACTGGTGTACTATGGGCCATCACTGGTGTACTATGGGCCATCACTAGTGTACTATGGATCATCACTGATGTACTATGGACCATCCCTGATGTACTATGGACCATCCCTGATGGACTATGGACCATCCCTGATGTACTATGGACCATCCCTGATGTACTATAGATCATCACTGATGTACTGTGGATCATCACTGATGTACTATGGATCATCCCTGGTGTACTATGGATCATCACTGGTGTACTATGGATCATCACTGGTGTATTAAGGATCATCACTGATGTACCATGGATCATCATTGATGTACTATGAGCCATCACGGGTGTACTATGGATCATCACTGATGTACTATGGACCATCCCTGATGTACTGAGGATCATCACTGATGTACTATAGATCATCACTGATGTACTATGGACCATCACTGATGTACTATGGATCATCACTGATGTACTGAGGATCATCACTAATGTACTATGGATCATCACTGATGTACCGTGGATCATCACTGATGTACTGTGGATCATCACTGATGTACTGTGGATCATCACTGAAGTACTATGGGCCATCACTGGTGTACTATGGATCATCACTGGTGTACTATGAATCATCACTGGTGTACTATCGATCATCACTGATGTACTGTGGACCAGCCCTGATGTATTGTGGTCATCACTGATGTACTGTGGATCATCACTGATGTACTGTGGATCATCAATGATGTACTATGGATCATCACTGATGTGCTATGGATCATCACTGATGTACTATGGATCATCACTGATGTGCTATGGATCATCACTGATGTACTATGAGCCATCACTGGTGTACTATGGATCATCACTGGTGTACTATGGGCCATCACTGGTGTACTATGGATCATCACTGGTGTACTATAGACCATCACTGATGTACTATGGATCATCACTGGTGTACTATGGGCCATCACTGGTGTACTATGGACCATCCCTGATGTACTGTGGATCATCACTGGTGTACTGTGGACCATCCCTGATGTACTGTGGACCATCACTGATGTACTGTGGACCATCACTGATGTACTGTGGATCATCACTGATGTTATATGGACAATCACTGATGTACTATGGATCATCACTGATGTACTGTAGATCATCACTGATGTACTGTGGATCATCACTGATGTACTGTGGATCATCACTGATGTACTATAGATCATCACTGATGTACTATGGGCCATCACTGGTGTACTATGGGCCATCACTGGTGTACTATGGGCCATCACTGGTGTACTATGGACCATCACTGGTGTACTATGGACCATCACTGATGTAATGTGGATCATCACTGATGTACTGTGGATCATCACTGATGTACTGTGGATCATCACTGGTGTACTATGCATCATCACTGGTGTACTATGGATTATCACTGGTGTACTATGGATCATCACTGATGTACTATGGGCCATCACTGATGTGCTATGGATCATCACTGATGTACTGTGGATCATCACTGATGTACTATAGTTCATCACTGATGTACTATGGGCCTTCACTGGTGTACTATGGGCCATCACTGGTGTACTATGGGCCATCACTGGTGTACTATGGGCCATCACTGATGTACTATGGACCATCACTGGTGTACTATGGACCATCACTGGTGTACTATGGACCATCACTGATGTACTATGAGCCATCACTGATGTACTGTGGACCATCCCTGATGTACTGTGGATAATCACTGATGTACCGTGGATCATCACTGATGTACTATGAGCCATCATGGGTGTACTATGGATCATCACTGATGTCCTATGGACCATCCCTGATGTACTATGGACCATCCCTGATGTACTGAGGATCATCACTGATGTACTATAGATCATCACTGATGTACTATGGACCATCATTGATGTACTGTGGATCATCACTGATGTACTGAGGATCATCACTGGTGTACTATGGATCATCACTGATGTACTGTGGATCATCACTGATGTACTATAGATCATCACTTATGTACTATAGATCATCACTGATGTACTATGAATCATCACTGATGTACTATGGACCATCCCTGATGTACTGTGGATCATCCCTGGTGTACTGTGGATCATCCCTGGTGTACTATGGATCATCCCTGGTGTACTATGGATCATCACTGGTGTACTATGAATCATCACTGGTGTACTATGGATCATCACTGATGTACTGTGGACCATCCCTGATGTATTGTGGATCATCACTGATGTACTGTGGATCATCACTGATGTGCTATGGATCATCACTGATGTACTATGGATCATCACTGATGTACTATGGATCATCACTGATGTGCTATGGATCATCACTGATGTGCCATGGATCATCACTGATGTACTATGGATCATCACTGATGTACTATGGATCATCAATGGTGTACTGTTGACCATCCCTGATGTACTGTGGATCATCACTGATGTACTATGAGCCATCACTGATGTATTATGGGCCATCACTGATGTACTGTGGATAATCACTGATGCACTGTGGATCATCACTGATGTACTGTGGATCATCACTGGTGTACTATGGATCATCACTGATGTACTGTGGATCATCACTGATGTACTATAGATCATCACTGATGTACTATAGATCATCACTGATGTACTATGAATCATCACTGATGTACTATGGACCATCCCTGATGTACTATGGATCATCACTGATGTACTATGGACCATCCCTGATGTACTGTGGACCATCACTGATGTACTGTGGATCATCACTGATGTACTGTGGATTATCACTGATGTACTGTGGACCATCACTGATGTACTGTGGATCATCACTGATGTACTATGGATCATCACTGATGTACTATGGATCATCACTGATGTACTATGGACCATCACTGGTGTTCTATGGATCATCACTGGTGTACTATGGATCATCACTGGTGTACTATGGACCATCCCTGATGTACTGTGGATCATCACTGATGTACTGTGGATCATCACTGATGTACTATAGTTCATCACTGATGTACTATAGTTCATCACTGATGTACTATAGTTCATCACTGATGTACTATGGGCCATCACTGTGGTACTATGGTTCATCACTGATGTACTATGGACGATCCCTGATGTACTATGGACCATCCCTGATTTACTGTGTATCATCACTGAAGTACTGTGGATCATCACTGGTGTACTATAGATCATCACTGATGTACTATGGGCCATCACTGGTGTACTATGGGCCATCACTGGTGTACTATGGGCCATCACTAGTGTACTATGGATCATCACTGATGTACTATGGACCATCCCTGATGTACTATGGACCATCCCTGATGTACTATGGACCATCCCTGATGTACTATGGACCATCCCTGATGTACTATAGATCATCACTGATGTACTGTGGATCATCACTGATGTACTATGGATCATCCCTGGTGTACTATGGATCATCACTGGTGTACTATGGAACATCACTGATGTACTGTGGATCATCACTGATGTACTGTGGATCATCACTGATGTACTGTGGATCATCACTGATGTACTGTGGATCATCACTGATGTACTGTGGATCATCACTGATGTGCTCTGGATCATCACTGATGTACTATGGATCATCACTGATGTACTATGGATCATCACTGATGTGCTATGGATCATCACTGATGTACTATGAGCCATCACTGGTGTACTATGGATCATCACTGGTGTACTATGGGCCATCACTGGTGTACTATGGATCATCACTGGTGTACTATGGACCATCACTGGTGTACTATGGGCCATCACTGGTGTACTATGGACCATCCCTGGTGTACTATGGACCATCCCTGATGTACTGTGGATCATCACTGGTGTACTGTGGACCATCACTGATGTACTGTGGATCATCACTGATGTTCTATGGACCATCACTGATGTACTATGGATCATGACTGATGTACTGTAGATCATCACTGATGTACTGTAGATCATCACTGATGTACTGTGGATCATCACTGATGTACTGTGGATCATCACTGATGTACTATAGATCATCACTGATGTACTATGGGCCATCACTGGTGTACTATGGGCCATCACTGGTGTACTATGGGCCATCACTGGTGTACTATGGATCATCAGTGGTGTACTATGGACCATCACTGATGGACTATGGACCATCACTGATGTACTGTGGATCATCACTGATGTACTGTGGATCATCTCTGGTGTACTATGGATCATCACTGGTGTACTATGGATTATCACTGATGTACTGTGGATCATCACTAATGTACTATAGTTCATCACTGATGTACTATGGACCATCACTGATGTACTATGAGCCATCACTGATGTACTATGGACCATCCCTGATGTACTGTGGATCATCACTGATGTACCGTGGATCATCACTGATGTACTATGGATCATCACTGGTGTACTATGGGCCATCACTGGTGTACTATGGGCCATCACTGGTGTACTATGGGCCATCACTGGTGTACTATGGATCATCACTGGTGTACTATGGACCATCACTAATGGACTATGGACCATCACTGATGTACTGTGGATCATCACTGATGTACTGTGGATCATCCCTGGCGTACTATGGATCATCACTAGTGTACTATGGATTATCACTGGTGTACTATGGATCATCACTGATGTACTATGGGCCATCACTGATGTACTATGGACCATCACTGGTGTACTATGGACCATCACTGGTGTACTGTGGACCATCCATGATGTACTGTGGACCATCCCTGATGTACTGTGGATCATCACTGATGTACCGTGGATCAGCACTGATGTACCGAGGATCATCACTGATGTACCGTGGATCATCACTGATGTACTATGAGCCATCATGGGTGTACTATGGATCATCACTGAGGTCCTATGGACCATCCCTGATGTACTATGGACCATCCCTGATGTACTGAGGATCATCACTGATGTACTATAGATCATCACTGATGTACTATGGACCATCACTGATGTACTATAGATCATCACTGATGTACTGAGGATCATCACTAATGTACTGTGGATCATCACTGATGTACTGTGGATCATCACTGATGTACTATAGATCATCACTGAAGTACTATGGGCCATCACTGGTGTACTATGGATCATCACTGGTGTACTATGAATCATCACTGATGTACTATGGATCATCCCTGATGTATTGTGGATCATCACTGATGTACTGTGGATCATCACTGATGTACTGTGGATCATCACTGATGTACTGTGGATCATCACTGATGTACTGTGGATCATCACTGATGTACTGTGGATCATCACTGATGTGCTCTGGATCATCACTGATGTACTATGGATCATCACTGATGTACTATGGATCATCACTGATGTGCTATGGATCATCACTGATGTACTATGAGCCATCACTGGTGTACTATGGATCATCACTGGTGTACTATGGGCCATCACTGGTGTACTATGGATCATCACTGGTGTACTATGGACCATCACTGGTGTACTATGGGCCATCACTGGTGTACTATGGACCATCCCTGGTGTACTATGGACCATCCCTGATGTACTGTGGATCATCACTGGTGTACTGTGGACCATCACTGATGTACTGTGGATCATCACTGATGTTCTATGGACCATCACTGATGTACTATGGATCATGACTGATGTACTGTAGATCATCACTGATGTACTGTAGATCATCACTGATGTACTGTGGATCATCACTGATGTACTGTGGATCATCACTGATGTACTATAGATCATCACTGATGTACTATGGGCCATCACTGGTGTACTATGGGCCATCACTGGTGTACTATGGGCCATCACTGGTGTACTATGGGCCATCACTGGTGTACTATGGATCATCAGTGGTGTACTATGGACCATCACTGATGGACTATGGACCATCACTGATGTACTGTGGATCATCACTGATGTACTGTGGATCATCCCTGGTGTACTATGGATCATCACTGGTGTACTATGGATTATCACTGATGTACTGTGGATCATCACTAATGTACTATAGTTCATCACTGATGTACTATGGACCATCACTGATGTACTATGAGCCATCACTGATGTACTGTGGACCATCCCTGATGTACTGTGGATCATCACTGATTTACCGTGGATCATCACTGATGTACTATGGGCCATCACGGGTGTACTATGGATCATCACTGATGTACTATGGACCATCCCTGATGTACTATGGACCATCCCTGTTGTACTGAGGATCATCACTGATGTAATATAGATCATCACTGATGTACTATGGACCATCACTGATGTACTATGGATCATCACTGATGTACTATGGATCATCACTGATGTACTGAGGATCATCACTAATGTACTATGGATCATCACTGATGTACTATGGATCATCACTGATGTACTATGGATCATCACTGATGTACTATGGGCCATCACTGATGTACTATGGATAATCACTGATGTACTGTGGATCATCACTGATGTACTATAGTTCATCACTGATGTACTATGGGCCATCACTGGTGTACTATGGGCCATCACTGGTGTACTATGGACCATCCCTGATGTACTGAGGATCATCACTGATGTACTATAGATCATCACTGATGTACTATGGACCATCACTGATGTACTATGGATCATAACTGATGTACTGAGGATCATCACTAATGTACTATGGATCATCACTGATGTACCATGGATCATCACTGATGTACTATAGATCATCACTAATGTACTATGGACCATCACTGGTGTACTATGGATCATCACTGGTGTACTATGGATCATCACTGGTGTACTATGGACCATCCCTGATGTACTGTGGATCATCACTGATGTACTGTGGATCATCACTGATGTACTATAGTTCAATCACTGATGTACTATGGGCCATCACTGGTGTACTATGGATCATCACTGGTGTACTATGGATCATCACTGGTGTACTATGGATCATCACTGATGTACTATGGGCCATCACTGGTGTACTATGGATCATCACTGATGTACTATGAACCATCCCTGATCTACTATGGACCATCCCTGATGTACTATGGACTATCCCTGATGTACTATGGACCATCCCTGATGTACTCTATAGATCATCACTGATGTACTGTGGATCATCACTGATGTACTGTGGATCATCACTGATGTACTGTGGATCATCACTGATGTACTATGGATCATCACTGATGTACTATGGATCATCACTGATGTGCTATGGATCATCACTGATGTACTATGGATCATCACTGATGTGCTATGGATCATCACTGATGCGCTATGGATCATCACTGATGTACTATGAGCCATCACTGGTGTACTATGGATCATCACTGGTGTACTATGGGCCATCACTGGTGTACTATGGGCCATCACTGGTGTACTATGGGCCATCACTGGTGTACTATGGGCCATCACTGGTGTACTATGGATCATCACTGGTGTACTATGGACCATCACTGATGTACTGTGGACCATCACTGGTGTACTGTGGATCATCACTGGTGTACTTTGGATCATCCCTGGTGTACTATGGATCATCACTGGTGTACTATGTATCATCACTGATGTACTATGGGCCATCACTGATGTTCTATGGATAATCACTGATGTACTGTGGACCATCCCTGATGTACTGTGGATCATCACTGATGTACTGTGGATCATCACTGATGTACTGTGGATCATCACTGATGTACTGTGGATCATCACTGATGTACTGAGGATCATCACTGATGTACTATGGATCATCACTGATGTACTGTGGATCATCACTGATGTACTATAGATCATCACTGATGTACTATGGATCATCACTGTATTATGGATCATCACTGATGTACTATGGACCATCCCTGATGTACTATGGATCATCCCTGATGTACTGTGGATCATCACTGATGTACTGTGGATCATCACTGATGTACTGTGGATTATCACTGATGTACTGTGGACCATCACTGATGTACTGTGGATCATCACTGATGTACTGTGGATTATCACTGATGTACTGTGGACCATCACTGATGTACTGTGGATCATCACTGATGTACTATGGATCATCACTGATGTACTATAGATCATCACTGATGTACTATGGACCATCACTGGTGTACTATGGATCATCACTGGTGTACTATGGACCATCCCTGATGTACTGTGGATCATCACTGATGTACTGTGCATCATCACTGATGTACTATGGGCCATCACTGGTGTTCTATGGATCATCACTGGTGTACTATGGATCATCACTGATGTACTATGGACGATCCCTGATGTACTATGGACCATCCCTGATGTACTGTGGATCATCACTGATGTACTGTGGATCATCACTGGTGTACTATAGATCATCACTGGTGTACTATGGGCCATCACCGGTGTACTATGGGCCATCACTGGTGTACTATGGACCATCACTGGTGTACTATAGACCATCCCTGATGTGCTATGGACCATCCCTGATGTACTATGGACCATCCCTGATGTACTATGGACCATCCCTAATGTACTATGGACCATCCCTGATGTACTATAGATCATCACTGATGTACTGTGGATCATCACTGGTGTACTATGGATCATCACTGATGTACTATGGGCCATCACTAATGTACTATGGATCATCACTGATGTACTGTGGATCATCACTGATGTACTATAGTTCATCACTGATGTACTATGGGCCATTACTGGTGTACTATGGGCCATCACTGATGTACTGTAGATCATCACTGATGTACTGTGGATCATCACTGATGTTCTATGGACAATCACTGATGTACTATGGATCATCACTGATGTACTGTAGATCATCACTGATGTACTGTGGATCATCACTGATGTACTGTGGATCATCACTGATGTATTGGGGATCATCACTGATGTACTATGGATCATCACTGGTGTACTATGGGCCATCACTGGTGTACTATGGGCCATCACTGGTGTACTATGGGCCATCACTGGTGTACTATGGATCATCACTGGTGTACTATGGACCATCACTAATGGACTATGGACCATCACTGATGTACTGTGGATCATCACTGATGTACTGTGGATCATCCCTGGTGTACTATGGATCATCACTAGTGTACTATGGATTATCACTGGTGTACTATGGATCATCACTGATGTACTATGGGCCATCACTGATGTACTATGGACCATCACTGGTGTACTATGGGCCATCACTGGTGTACTGTGGACCATCCCTGATGTACTGTGGACCATCCCTGATGTACTGTGGATCATCACTGATGTACCGTGGATCAGCACTGATGTACTGTGGATCATCACTGATGTACTATGGGCCATCACAGATGTACTATGGGCCATCACAGGTGTACTATGGATCATCACTGGTGTACTATGGATCATCCCTGGTGTACTATGGACCATCACTGATGTACTATGGACCATCACTGATGTACTATGGATCATCACTGGTGTACTATGGTCCATCACTGGTGTACTATGGGCCATCACTGGTGTACTGTGGACCATCCCTGATGTACTGTGGATCATCACTGGTGTACTATGGGCCATCACTGGTGTACTATGGGCCATCACTGGTGTACTATGGATCATCACTAGTGTACTATGGACCATCACTGATGTACTGTGGACCATCACTGGTGTACTGTGGATCATCACTGGTGTACTTTGGATCATCCCTGGTGTACTATGGATCATCACTGATGTACTATGGACCATCCCTGATGTACTATGGACCATCCCTGATGTACTATGGACCATCCCTAATGTACTATGGACCATCCCTGATGTACTATAGATCATCACTGATGTACTGTGGATCATCACTGATGTACTATGGATCATCCCTGGTGTACTATGGATCATCACTGGTGTACTATGGATCATCACTGGTGTACTATGGATCATCACTGATGTACTATGGGCCATCACTGATGTACTATGGATCATCACTGATGTACTGTGGATCATCACTGATGTACTATGGGCCATCACTGGTGTACTATGGGCCATCACTGGTGTACTATGGGCCATCACTGGTGTACTATGGCCCATCACTGGTGTACTATGGACCATCACTGATGTACTATGAGCCATCACTGATGTACTGTGGACCATCCCTGATGTACTGTGGATCATCACTGATGTACCGTGGATCATCACTGATGTACTATGAGCCATCACGGGTGTACTATGGATCATCACTGATGTACTATGGACCATCCCTGATGTACTATGGACCATCCCTGATGTACTATAGATCATCACTGATGTACTATGGACCATCACTGATGTACTATGGATCATCACTGATGTACTGAGGATCATCACTAATGTACTATGGATCATCACTGATGTACCGTGGATCATCACTGATGTACTGTGGATCATCACTGATGTACTGTGGATCATCACTGATGTACTATAGATCATCACTGAAGTACTATGGGCCATCACTGGTGTACTATGGATCATCACTGATGTACTATGAATCATCACTGGTGTACTATGGATCATCACTGATGTACTGTGGACCATCCCTGATGTATTGTGGATCATAACTGATGTACTGTGGATCATCACTGATGTACTGTGGATCATCACTGATGTACTGTAGATCATCACTGATGTATTGTGGATCATTACTGATGTACTATAGATCATCACTGATGTACTATGGGCCATCACTGGTGTACTATGGGCCACCACTGGTGTACTGTGGATCATCACTGGTGTACTTTGGATCATCCCTGGTGTACTATGGATCATCACTGGTGTACTATGGATCATCACTGGTGTACTATGGATCATCACTGATGTACTATGGACCATCCCTGATGTACTATGGACCATCCCTGATGTACTATGGACCATCCCTAATGTACTATGGACCATCCCTGATGTACTATAGATCATCACTGATGTACTGTGGATCATCACTGATGTACTATGGATCATCCCTGGTGTACTATGGATCATCACTGGTGTACTATGGATCATCACTGGTGTACTATGGATCATCACTGATGTACTATGGACCATCCCTGATGTACTATGGACCATCCCTGATGTACTATGGACCATCCCTAATGTACTATGGACCATCCCTGATGTACTATAGATCATCACTGATGTACTGTGGATCATCACTGATGTACTATGGATCATCCCTGGTGTACTATGGATCATCACTGGTGTACTATGGATCATCACTGGTGTACTATGGATCATCACTGGTGTACTATGGATCATCACTGATGTACTATGGGCCATCACTGATGTACTATGGATCATCACTGATGTACTGTGGATCATCACTGATGTACTATGGGCCATCACTGGTGTACTATGGGCCATCACTGGTGTACTATGGGCCATCACTGGTGTACTATGGACCATCACTGATGTACTATGAGCCATCACTGATGTACTGTGGACCATCCCTGATGTACTGTGGATCATCACTGATGTACCGTGGATCATCACTGATGTACTATGGACCATCCCTGATGTACTATGGACCATCCCTGATGTACTATGGACCATCCCTAATGTACTATGGACCATCCCTAATGTACTATGGACCATCCCTGATGTACTATAGATCATCACTGATGTACTGTGGATCATCACTGATGTACTATGGATCATCCCTGGTGTACTATGGATCATCACTGGTGTACTATGGATCATCACTGGTGTACTATGGATCATCACTGGTGTACTATGGATCATCACTGATGTACTATGGGCCATCACTGATGTACTATGGATCATCACTGATGTACTGTGGATCATCACTGATGTACTATGGGCCATCACTGGTGTACTATGGACCATCCCTGATATACTGTGGATCATCACTAATGTACTGTGGATCATCACTGATGTACTGTGGATCATCACTGATGTACTATGGGCCATCACTGGTGTACTATGGGCCATCGCTGGTGTACTATGGGCCATCACTGGTGTACTATGGATCATCCCTGATGTACTATGGACCATCCCTGATGTACTATGGACCATCCCTGATGTACTATGGACCATCCCTAATGTACTATGGACCATCCCTAATGTACTATGGACCATCCCTGATGTACTATAGATCATCACTGATGTACTGTGGATCATCACTGATGTACTATGGATCATCCCTGGTGTACTATGGATCATCACTGGTGTACTATGGATCATCACTGATGTACTATGGGCCATCACTGATGTACTATGGATCATCACTGATGTACAGTGGATCATCACTGATGTGCTATAGTTCATCACTGATGTACTATGGGCCATCACTGGTGTACTATGGGCCATCACTGGTGTACTATGGGCCATCACTGGTGTACTATGGGCCATCACTGGTGTACTATGGACCATCACTGATGTACTATGAGCCATCACTGATGTACTGTGGACCATCCCTGATGTACTGTGGATCATCACTGATGTACCGTGGATCATCACTGATGTACTATGGGCCATCACGGGTGTACTATGGATCATCACTGATGTACTATGGACCATCCCTGATGTACTATGGACCATCCCTGATGTACTGAGGATCATCACTGATGTAATATAGATCATCAGTGATGAACTATGGACCATCACTGATGTACTATGGATCATCACTGATGTACTGAGAATAATCACTAATGTACTATGGATCATCACTGATGTACTGTGGATCATCACTGATGTATTATGGATCATCACTGATGTGCTATGGATCATCACTGATGTACTATGGATCATCACTGATGTGCTATGTATCATCACTGATGTGCTATGGATCATCACTGATGTACTATGAGCCATCACTGGTGTACTATGGATCATCACTGATGTACTATGGGCCATCACTGGTGTACTATGGATCATCACTGGTGTACTATGGACCATCACTGGTGTACTATGGGCCATCACTGGTGTACTGTGGACCATCCCTGATGTACTGTGGACCATCACTGATGTACTGTGGACCATCACTGATGTACTGTGGACCATCACTGATGTACTGTGAATCATCACTGATATTCTATGGACAATCACTGATGTACTATGGATCATCACTGATGTACTATGGATCATCCCTGATGTACTGTGGATCATCACTGGTGCACTGTGGACCATCCCTGATGTATTGTGGACCATCACTGATGTACTGTGGACCATCACTGATGTACTGTGAATCATCACTGATGTTCTATGGACAATCACTGATGTACTATGGATCATCACTGATGTACTGTAGATCATCACTGATGTACTGTGGATCATCACTGATGTACTGTGGATCATCACTGATGTACTATAGATCATCACTGATGTACTATGAATCATCACTGATGTACTATGGACCATCCCTGATGTACTATGGATTATCACTGATGTACTATGGACCATCCCTGATGTACTGTGGATCATCACTGATGTACTGTGGATTATCACTGATGTACTGTGGACCATCACTGATGTACTGTGGATCATCACTGATGTACTGTGGATTATCACTGATGTACTGTGGATTATCACTGATGTACTGTGGACCATCACTGATGTACTGTGGATCATCACTGATGTACTGTGGATCATCACTGATGTACTATAGATCATCACTGATGTACTATGGGCCATCAGTGGTGTACTATGGGCCATCACTGGTGTACTATGGGCCATCACTGGTGTACTATGGGCCATCACTGGTGTACTATGGATCATCAGTGGTGTACTATGGACCATCACTGATGGACTATGGACCATCACTGATGTACTGTGGATCATCACTGATGTACTGTGGATCATCACTGATGTACTATAGATCATCACTGAAGTACTATGGGCCATCACTGGTGTACTATGGATCATCACTGGTGTACTATGAATCATCACTGATGTACTATGGATCATCCCTGATGTATTGTGGATCATCACTGATGTACTGTGGATCATCACTGATGTACTGTGGATCATCACTGATGTACTGTGGATCATCACTGATGTACTGTGGATCATCACTGATGTACTGTGGATCATCACTGATGTGCTATGGATCATCACTGATGTACTATGGATCATCACTGATGTACTATGGATCATCACTGATGTGCTATGGATCATCACTGATGTACTATGAGCCATCACTGGTGTACTATGGATCATCACTGGTGTACTATGGGCCATCACTGGTGTACTATGGATCATCACTGGTGTACTATGGACCATCACTGGTGTACTATGGGCCATCACTGGTGTACTATGGACCATCCCTGGTGTACTATGGACCATCCCTGATGTACTGTGGATCATCACTGGTGTACTGTGGACCATCACTGATGTACTGTGCATCATCACTGATGTTCTATGGACCATCACTGATGTACTATGGATCATGACTGATGTACTGTAGATCATCACTGATGTACTGTAGATCATCACTGATGTACTGTGGATCATCACTGATGTACTGTGGATCATCACTGATGTACTATAGATCATCACTGATGTACTATGGGCCATCATTGGTGTACTATGGGCCATCACTGGTGTACTATGGGCCATCACTGGTGTACTATGGGCCATCACTGGTGTACTATGGATCATCAGTGGTGTACTATGGACCATCACTGATGGACTATGGACCATCACTGATGTACTGTGGATCATCACTGATGACTGTGGATCATCCCTGGTGTACTATGGATCATCACTGGTGTACTATGGATTATCACTGATGTACTGTGGATCATCACTAATGTACTATAGTTCATCACTGATGTACTATGGACCATCACTGATGTACTATGAGCCATCACTGATGTACTGTGGACCATCCCTGATGTACTGTGGATCATCACTGATGTACCGTGGATCATCACTGATGTACTATGGGCCATCACGGGTGTACTATGGATCATCACTGATGTACTATGGACCATCCCTGATGTACTATGGACCATCCCTGTTGTACTGAGGATCATCACTGATGTAATATAGATCATCACTGATGTACTATGGACCATCACTGATGTACTATGGATCATCACTGATGTACTATGGATCATCACTGATGTACTGAGGATCATCACTAATGTACTATGGATCATCACTGATGTACTATGGATCATCACTGATGTACTATGGGCCATCACTGATGTACTATGGATAATCACTGATGTACTGTGGATCATCACTGATGTACTATAGTTCATCACTGATGTACTATGGGCCATCACTGGTGTACTATGGGCCATCACTGGTGTACTATGGACTAGGCTTGTGCAATTCGTTTCGTAACGAATTGAAATTCGTCCGAATTTAGCAACTTTCGGACATTCGGAAGCATTCGAATTTCCGAACAAAGCAATTACGAATAAGACCGAATCCGAAATAAATTATACCGCAAATAGCGAATGCCCGAATGTCTTCGGCATAATTCGTTATGAAAAAGTTACGAATGTACGAATCCATACGAAGCACAATAACACTCACTCTGCTCTGCTCTCTGCTTCTCCCACACCGTGCTGAACTCCCTCTCAAAATGGTGTACAGGGGCGGAGGTTATAGCCGCATGTAAAAAACGAAAGTAAAATACGAGATTTCGAATCCATTCGAAGCACAATAACACTCTGCTCTGCTCTCTGCTTCTCCCTCACTGTGCTGAACCCTCTCAAAATGGTGTACAGGGGCGGAGCCTATAGCCGCATGTTAAAAACGAAAGTAAAATACGAGATTTCGAATCGTTACAAATAACCGCAATGTATTTAGAAAAGTACAAATCCATTCGAAGCACATTAGGCATAATAGGCAGCGTCGTTGTGAGAGAGACACGGAAAATTACGAATCAACGAACCCAAAAAAAGTTACGAAAGTAGGAGTTGTGTCCAGAATCAACGAAAAACAACGTACTCTACCGAAAGTACGAACCCAAAAAAAGTTACGAAAGTAGGAGTTGTGTCCAGAATCAACGAAAAACAACGTACTCTACCGAAAGTACGAATTATAAAGCAACAAAAAATTCAACGAAAAATGTCGCTTGCAAAAATACGAATGAGTCCGAACACGAAAAATCCCGTCTAGCAAAATTACGAATGATTACGAATCAACAGGACCGGAAAGAAACGAACTGAAACGGAACAAATTTTTCCGCTGTGCACAAGTCTACTATGGACCATCCCTGATGTACTGAGGATCATCACTGATGTACTATAGATCATCACTGATGTACTATGGACCATCACTGATGTACTATGGATCATAACTGATGTACTGAGGATCATCACTAATGTACTATGGATCATCACTGATGTACCATGGATCATCACTGATGTACTATAGATCATCACTAATGTACTATGGACCATCACTGGTGTACTATGGATCATCACTGGTGTACTATGGATCATCACTGGTGTACTATGGACCATCCCTGATGTACTGTGGATCATCACTGATGTACTGTGGATCATCACTGATGTACTATAGTTCATCACTGATGTACTATGGGCCATCACTGGTGTACTATGGATCATCACTGGTGTACTATGGATCATCACTAGTGTACTATGGATCATCACTGATGTACTATGGGCCATCACTGGTGTACTATGGATCATCACTGATGTACTATGGACCATCCCTGATCTACTATGGACCATCCCTGATGTACTATGGACTATCCCTGATGTACTATGGACCATCCCTGATGTACTCTATAGATCATCACTGATGTACTGTGGATCATCACTGATGTACTGTGGATCATCACTGATGTACCATGGATCATCACTGATGTACTATGGATCATCACTGATGTGCTATGGATCATCACTGATGTACTATGGATCATCACTGATGTGCTATGGATCATCACTGATGCGCTATGGATCATCACTGATGTACTATGAGCCATCACTGGTGTACTATGGATCATCACTGGTGTACTATGGGCCATCACTGGTGTACTATGGGCGATCACTGGTGTACTATGGGCCATCACTGGTGTACTATGGGCCATCACTGGTGTACTATGGGCCATCACTGGTGTACTATGGATCATCACTGGTGTACTATGGACCATCACTGATGTACTGTGGACCATCACTGGTGTACTGTGGATCATCACTGGTGTACTTTGGATCATCCCTGGTGTACTATGGATCATCACTGGTGTACTATGGATCATCACTGGTGTACTATGGATCATCACTGATGTACTATGGGCCATCACTGATGTACTATGGATAATCACTGATGTACTGTGGACCATCCCTGATGTACTGTGGATCATCACTGATGTACTGTGGATCATCACTGATGTACTGTGGATCATCACTGATGTACTGTGGATCATCACTGATGTACTGAGGATCATCACTGATGTACTATGGATCATCACTGATGTACTGTGGATCATCACTGATGTACTATAGATCATCACTGATGTACTATGGATCATCACTGATGTACTATGGATCATCACTGATGTACTATGGACCATCCCTGATGTACTATGGATCATCCCTGATGTACTGTGGATCATCACTGATGTACTGTGGATCATCACTGATGTACTGTGGATTATCACTGATGTACTGTGGACCATCACTGATGTACTGTGGATCATCACTGATGTACTGTGGATTATCACTGATGTACTGTGGACCATCACTGATGTACTGTGGATCATCACTGATGTACTATGGATCATCACTGATGTACTATAGATCATCACTGATGTACTATGGACCATCACTGGTGTACTATGGATCATCACTGGTGTACTATGGACCATCCCTGATGTACTGTGGATCATCACTGATGTACTGTGGATCATCACTGATGTACTATGGGCCATCACTGGTGTTCTATGGATCATCACTGGTGTACTATGGATCATCACTGATGTACTATGGACGATCCCTGATGTACTATGGACCATCCCTGATGTACTGTGGATCATCACTGATGTACTGTGGATCATCACTGGTGTACTATAGATCATCACTGGTGTACTATGGGCCATCACCATTGTACTATGGGCCATCACTGGTGTACTATGGACCATCACTGGTGTACTATAGACCATCCCTGATGTACTATGGACCATCCCTGATGTACTATGGACCATCCCTGATGTACTATGGACCATCCCTAATGTACTATGGACCATCCCTGATGTACTATAGATCATCACTGATGTACTGTGGATCATCACTGATGTACTATGGATCATCCCTGGTGTACTATGGATCATCACTGGTGTACTATGGATCATCACTGGTGTACTATGGATCATCACTGATGTACTATGGGCCATCACTAATGTACTATGGATCATCACTGATGTACTGTGGATCATCACTGATGTACTATAGTTCATCACTGATGTACTATGGGCCATCACTGGTGTACTATGGGCCATCACTGATGTACTGTAGATCATCACTGATGTACTGTGGATCATCACTGATGTTCTATGGACAATCACTGATGTACTATGGATCATCACTGATGTACTGTAGATCATCACTGATGTACTGTGGATCATCACTGATGTACTGTGGATCATCACTGATGTACTGGGGATCATCACTGATGTACTATGGATCATCACTGGTGTACTATGGGCCATCACTGGTGTACTATGGGCCATCACTGGTGTACTATGGGCCATCACTGGTGTACTATGGATCATCACTGGTGTACTATGGACCATCACTAATGGACTATGGACCATCACTGATGTACTGTGGATCATCTTTGATGTACTGTGGATCATCCCTGGTGTACTATGGATCATCACTAGTGTACTATGGATTATCACTGGTGTACTATGGATCATCACTGATGTACTATGGGCCATCACTGATGTACTATGGACCATCACTGGTGTACTATGGGCCATCACTGGTGTACCGTGGACCATCCCTGATGTACTGTGGACCATCCCTGATGTACTGTGGATCATCACTGATGTACCGTGGATCAGCACTGATGTACCGAGGATCATCACTGATGTACCGTGGATCATCACTGATGTACCGTGGATCATCACTGATGTACTGTGGATCATCACTGATGTACTATGGGCCATCACAGATGTACTATGGGCCATCACAGGTGTACTATGGATCATCACTGGTGTACTATGGATCATCCCTGGTGTACTATGGACCATCACTGATGTACTAAGGACCATCACTGATGTACTATGGATCATCACTGGTGTACAATGGTCCATCACTGGTGTACTATGGGCCATCACTGGTGTACTGTGGACCATCCCTGATGTACTGTGGATCATCACTGGTGTACTATGGGCCATCACTGGTGTACTATGGGCCATCACTGGTGTACTATGGATCATCACTAGTGTACTATGGACCATCACTGATGTACTGTGGACCATCACTGGTGTACTGTGGATCATCACTGGTGTACTTTGTATCATCCCTGGTGTACTATGGATCATCACTGGTGTACTATGGATCATCACTGGTGTACTATGGATCATCACTGATGTACTATGGACCATCCCTGATGTACTATGGACCATCCCTGATGTACTATGGACCATCCCTAATGTACTATGGACCATCCCTGATGTACTATAGATCATCACTGATGTACTGTGGATCATCACTGATGTACTATGGATCATCCCTGGTGTACTATGGATCATCACTGGTGTACTATGGATCATCACTGGTGTACTATGGATCATCACTGATGTACTATGGGCCATCACTGATGTACTATGGATCATCACTGATGTACTGTGGATCATCACTGATGTACTATGGGCCATCACTGGTGTACTATGGGCCATCACTGGTGTACTATGGGCCATCACTGGTGTACTATGGCCCATCACTGGTGTACTATGGACCATCACTGATGTACTATGAGCCATCACTGATGTACTGTGGACCATCCCTGATGTACTGTGGATCATCACTGATGTACCGTGGATCATCACTGATGTACTATGAGCCATCACGGGTGTACTATGGATCATCACTGATGTACTATGGACCATCCCTGATGTACTATGGATCATCACTGATGTACTGAGGATCATCACTAATGTACTATGGATCATCACTGATGTACCGTGGATCATCACTGATGTACTGTGGATCATCACTGATGTACTGTGGATCATCACTGATGTACTATAGATCATCACTGAAGTACTATGGGCCATCACTGGTGTACTATGGATCATCACTGGTGTACTATGAATCATCACTGGTGTACTATGGATCATCACTGATGTACTGTGGACCATCCCTGATGTATTGTGGATCATCACTGATGTACTGTGGATCATCACTGATGTACTGTAGATCATCACTGATGTATTGTGGATCATCACTGATGTACTATAGATCATCACTGATGTACTATGGGCCATCACTGGTGTACTATGGGCCACCACTGGTGTACTATGGGCCACCACTGGTGTACTGTGGATCATCACTGGTGTACTTTGGATCATCCCTGGTGTACTATGGATCATCACTAGTGTACTATGGATCATCACTGGTGTACTATGGATCATCACTGATGTACTATGGACCATCCCTGATGTACTATGGACCATCCCTGATGTACTATGGACCATCCCTAATGTACTATGGACCATCCCTGATGTACTATAGATCATCACTGATGTACTGTGGATCATCACTGATGTACTATAAATCATCCCTGGTGTACTATGGATCATCACTGGTATACTATGGATCATCACTGGTGTACTATGGATCATCACTGGTGTACTATGGATCATCACTGATGTACTATGGGCCATCACTGATGTACTATGGATCATCACTGATGTACTGTGGATCATCACTGATGTACTATGGGCCATCACTGGTGTACTATGGGCCATCACTGGTGTACTATGGGCCATCACTGGTGTACTATGGGCCATCACTGGTGTACTATGGACCATCACTGATGTACTATGAGCCATCACTGATGTACTGTGGACCATCCCTGATGTACTGTGGATCATCACTGATGTACCGTGGATCATCACTGATGTACTATGGACCATCCCTGATGTACTATGGACCATCCCTGATGTACTATGGACCATCCCTAATGTACTATGGACCATCCCTAATGTACTATGGACCATCCCTGATGTACTATAGATCATCACTGATGTACTGTGGATCATCACTGATGTACTATGGATCATCCCTGGTGTACTATGGATCATCACTGGTGTACTATGGATCATCACTGGTGTACTATGGATCATCACTGGTGTACTATGGATCATCACTGGTGTACTATGGATCATCACTGATGTACTATGGGCCATCACTGATGTACTATGGATCATCACTGATGTACTATGGATCATCACTGATGTACTGTGGATCATCACTGATGTACTATGGGCCATCACTGGTGTACTATGGACCATCCCTGATGTACTGTGGATCATCACTAATGTACTGTGGATCATCACTGATGTACTGTGGATCATCACTGATGTACTATGGGCCATCACTGGTGTACTATGGGCCATCACTGGTGTACTATGGGCCATCACTGGTGTACTATGGATCATCCCTGATGTACTATGGACCATCCCTGATGTACTATGGACCATCCCTGATGTACTATGGACCATCCCTAATGTACTATGCACCATCCCTAATGTACTATGGACCATCCCTGATGTACTATAGATCATCACTGATGTACTGTGGATCATCACTGATGTACTATGGATCATCCCTGGTGTACTATGGATCATCACTGGTGTACTATGGATCATCACTGATGTACTATGGGCCATCACTGATGTACTATGGATCATCACTGATGTACAGTGGATCATCACTGATGTGCTATAGTTCATCACTGATGTACTATGGGCCATCACTGGTGTACTATGGGCCATCACTGGTGTACTATGGGCCATCACTGGTGTACTATGGGCCATCACTGGTGTACTATGGACCATCACTGATGTACTATGAGCCATCACTGATGTACTGTGGACCATCCCTGATGTACTGTGGATCATCACTGATGTACCGTGGATCATCACTGATGTACTATGGGCCATCACGGGTGTACTATGGATCATCACTGATGTACTATGGACCATCCCTGATGTACTATGGACCATCCCTGATGTACTGAGGATCATCACTGATGTAATATAGATCATCAGTGATGAACTATGGACCATCACTGATGTACTATGGATCATCACTGATGTACTGAGAATAATCACTTATGTACTATGGATCATCACTGATGTACTGTGGATCATCACTGATGTATTATGGATCATCACTGATGTGCTATGGATCATCACTGATGTACTATGGATCATCACTGATGTACTATGGATCATCACTGATGTGCTATGGATCATCACTGATGTGCTATGGATCATCACTGATGTACTATGAGCCAACACTGGTGTACTATGGATCATCACTGGTGTACTATGGGCCATCACTGGTGTACTATGGATCATCACTGGTGTACTATGGACCATCACTGGTGTACTATGGGCCAACACTGGTGTACTGTGGACCATCCCTGATGTACTGTGGACCATCACTGATGTACTGTGGACCATCACTGATGTACTGTGGACCATCACTGATGTACTGTGAATCATCACTGATATTCTATGGACAATCACTGATGTACTATGGATCATCACTGATGTACTATGGATCATCCCTGATGTACTGTGGATCATCACTGGTGTACTGTGGACCATCCCTGATGTATTGTGGACCATCACTGATGTACTGTGGACCATCACTGATGTACTGTGAATCATCACTGATGTTCTATGGACAATCACTGATGTACTATGGATCATCACTGATGTACTGTAGATCATCACTGATGTACTGTGGATCATCACTGATGTACTGTGGATCATCACTGATGTACTATAGATCATCACTGATGTACTATGGGCCATCACTGGTGTACTATGGGCCATCACTGGTGTACTATGGGCCATCATTGGTGTACTATGGATCATCACTGGTGTACTATGGACCATCACTGATGGACTATGGAGCATCACTGATGTACTGTGGATCATCACTGATGTACTGTGGATCATCCCTGGTGTACTATGGATCATCACTGATGTACTATGGATCATCACTGGTGTACTATGGATCATCACTGATGTACTGTGGACCATCCCTAATGTATTGTGGATCATCAATGATGTACTGTGGATCATCACTGATGTGCTATGGATCATCACTGATGTACTATGGATCATCACTGATGTACTATGGATCATCACTGATGTGCTATGGATCATCACTGATGTGCTATGGATCATCACTGATGTGCTATGGATCATCACTGATGTACTATGGATCATCACTGGTGTACTGTTGACCATCCCTGATGTACTGTGGATCATCACTGATGTACTATGAGCCATCACTGATGTATTATGGGCCATCACTGATGTACTGTGGATCATCACTGATGTACTATAGATCATCACTGATGTACTGTGGATAATCACTGATGCACTGTGGATCATCACTGATGTACTGAGGATCATCACTGGTGTACTATGGATCATCACTGATGTACTGTGGATCATCACTGATGTACTATAGATCATCACTGATGTACTATGAATCATCACTGATGTACTATGGACCATCCCTGATGTACTATGGATCATCACTGATGTACTATGGACCATCCCTGATGTACTGTGGATCATCACTGATGTACTGTGGATTATCACTGATGTACTGTGGACCATCACTGATGTACTGTGGATCATCACTGATGTACTGTGGATTATCACTGATGTACTGTAGATTATCACTGATGTACTGTGGACCATCACTGATGTACTGTGGATCATCACTGATGTACTGTGGATCATCACTGATGTACTATAGATCATCACTGATGTACTATGGGCCATCACTGGTGTACTATGGGCCATCACTGGTGTACTATGGGCCATCACTGGTGTACTATGGGCCATCACTGGTGTACTATGGATCATCAGTGGTGTACTATGGACCATCACTGATGGACTATGGACCATCACTGATGTACTGTGGATCATCACTGATGTACTGTGGATCATCCCTGGTGTACTATGGATCATCACTGGTGTACTATGGATTATCACTGATGTACTGTGGATCATCACTAATGTACTATAGTTCATCACTGATGTACTATGGACCATCACTGATGTACTATGAGCCATCACTGATGTGCTGTGGACCATCCCTGATGTACTGTGGATCATCACTGATGTACCGTGGATCATCACTGATGTACTATGGGCCATCACGGGTGTACTATGGATCATCACTGATGTACTATGGACCATCCCTGATGTACTATGGACCATCCCTGTTGTACTGAGGATCATCACTGATGTAATATAGATCATCACTGATGTACTATGGACCATCACTGATGTACTATGGATCATCACTGATGTACTATGGATCATCACTGATGTACTGAGGATCATCACTAATGTACTATGGATCATCACTGATGTACTATGGATCATCACTGATGTACTATGGATCATCACTGATGTACTGAGGATCATCACTAATGTACTATGGATCATCACTAATGTACTATGGATCATCACTGATGTACTATGGGCCATCACTGATGTACTATGGATAATCGCTGATGTACTGTGGATCATCACTGATGTACTATAGTTCATCACTGATGTACTATGGGCCATCACTGGTGTACTATGGGCCATCACTGGTGTACTATGGACCATCCCTGATGTACTGAGGATCATCACTGATGTACTATAGATCATCACTGATGTACTATGGACCATCACTGATGTACTATGGATCATAACTGATGTACTGAGGATCATCACTAATGTACTATGGATCATCACTGATGTACCATGGATCATCACTGATGTACTATAGATCATCACTAATGTACTATGGACCATCACTGGTGTACTATGGATCATCACTGGTGTACTATGGATCATCACTGGTGTACTATGGACCATCCCTGATGTACTGTGGATCATCACTGATGTACTGTGGATCATCACTGATGTACTATAGTTCATCACTGATGTACTATGGGCCATCACTGGTGTACTATGGATCATCACTGATGTACTATGGGCCATCACTGGTGTACTATGGATCATCACTGATGTACTATGGACCATCCCTGATCTACTATGGACCATCCCTGATGTACTATGGACTATCCCTGATGTACTATGGACCATCCCTGATGTACTCTATAGATCATCACTGATGTACTGTGGATCATCACTGATGTACTGTGGATCATCACTGATGTACTGTGGATCATCACTGATGTACTATGGATCATCACTGATGTACTATGGATCATCACTGATGTGCTATGGATCATCACTGATGTACTATGGATCATCACTGATGTGCTATGGATCATCACTGATGCGCTATGGATCATCACTGATGTACTATGAGCCATCACTGGTGTACTATGGATCATCACTGGTGTACTATGGGCCATCACTGGTGTACTATGGGCGATCACTGGTGCACTATGGGCCATCACTGGTGTACTATGGGCCATCACTGGTGTACTATGGGCCATCACTGGTGTACTATGGATCATCACTGGTGTACTATGGACCATCACTGATGTACTGTGGACCATCACTGGTGTACTGTGGATCATCACTGGTGTACTTTGGATCATCCCTGGTGTACTATGGATCATCACTGGTGTACTATGGATCATCACTGGTGTACTATGGATCATCACTGATGTACTATGGGCCATCACTGATGTACTATGGATAATCACTGATGTACTGTGGACCATCCCTGATGTACTGTGGATCATCACTGATGTACTGTGGATCATCACTGATGTACTGTGGATCATCACTGATGTACTGTGGATCATTACTGATGTACTGTGGATCATCACTGATGTACTGAGGATCATCACTGATGTACTATGGATCATCACTGATGTACTGTGGATCATCACTGATGTACTATAGATCATCACTGATGTACTATGGATCATCACTGATGTACTATGGATCATCACTGATGTACTATGGACCATCCCTGATGTACTATGGATCATCCCTGATGTACTGTGGATCATCACTGATGTACTGTGGATCATCACTGATGTACTGTGGATTATCACTGATGTACTGTGGACCATCACTGATGTACTGTGGATCATCACTGATGTACTGTGGATTATCACTGATGTACTGTGGACCATCACTGATGTACTGTGGATCATCACTGATGTACTATGGATCATCACTGATGTACTATAGATCATCACTGATGTACTATGGATCATCACTGGTGTACTATGGATCATCACTGGTGTACTATGGACCATCCCTGATGTACTGTGGATCATCACTGATGTACTGTGGATCATCACTGATGTACTATGGGCCATCACTGGTGTTCTATGGATCATCACTGGTGTACTATGGATCATCACTGATGTACTATGGATGATCCCTGATGTACTATGGACCATCCCTGATGTACTGTGGATCATCACTGATGTACTGTGGATCATCACTGGTGTACTATAGATCATCACTGGTGTACTATGGGCCATCACCGGTGTACTATGGGCCATCACTGGTGTACTATGGGCCATCACTGGTGTACTATGGACCATCACTGGTGTACTATAGACCATCCCTGATGTACCATGGACCATCCCTGATGTACTATGGACCATCCCTGATGTACTATGGACCATCCCTAATGTACTATGGACCATCCCTGATGTACTATAGATCATCACTGATGTACTGTGGATCATCACTGATGTACTATGGATCATCCCTGGTGTACTATGGATCATCACTGGTGTACTATGGATCATCACTGGTGTACTATGGATCATCACTGATGTACTATGGGCCATCACTAATGTACTATGGATCATCACTGATGTACTGTGGATCATCACTGATGTACTATAGTTCATCACTGATGTACTATGGGCCATCACTGGTGTACTATGGGCCATCACTGATGTACTGTAGATCATCACTGATGTACTGTGGATCATCACTGATGTTCTATGGACAATCACTGATGTACTATGGATCATCACTGATGTACTGTAGATCATCACTGATGTACTGTGGATCATCACTGATGTACTGTAGATCATCACTGATGTACTGTGGATCATCACTGATGTACTGTGGATCATCACTGATGTACTGTGGATCATCACTGATGTACTATGGATCATCACTGGTGTACTATGGGCCATCACTGGTGTACTATGGGCCATCACTGGTGTACTATGGGCCATCACTGGTGTACTATGGATCATCACTGGTGTACTATGGACCATCACTAATGGACTATGGACCATCACTGATGTACTGTGGATCATCACTGATGTACTGTGGATCATCCCTGGTGTACTATGGATCATCACTAGTGAACTATGGATTATCACTGGTGTACTATGGATCATCACTGATGTACTATGGGCCCTCACTGATGTACTATGGACCATCACTGGTGTACTATGGACCATCACTGGTGTACTGTGGACCATCCCTGATGTACTGTGGACCATCCCTGATGTACTGTGGATCATCACTGATGTACCGTGGATCAGCACTGATGTACCGAGGATCATCACTGATGTACCGTGGATCATCACTGATGTACCGTGGTTCATCACTGATGTACTGTGGATCATCACTGATGTACTATGGGCCATCATAGATGTACTATGGGCCAGCACAGGTGTACTATGGATCATCACTGGTGTACTATGGATCATCCCTGGTGTACTATGGACCATCACTGATGTACTAAGGACCATCACTGATGTACTATGGATCATCACTGGTGTACTATGGTCCATCTCTGGTGTACTATGGGCCATCACTAGTGTACTGTGGACCATCCCTGATGTACTGTGGATCATCACTGGTGTACTATGGGCCATCACTGGTGTACTATGGGCCATCACTGGTGTACTATGGATCATCACTAGTGTACTGTGGAAAATCACTGATGTACTGTGGACCATCACTGGTGTACTGTGGATCATCACTGGTGTACTTTGAATCATCCCTGGTGTACTATGGATCATCACTGGTGTACTATGGATCATCACTGGTGTACTATGGATCATCACTGATGTACTATGGACCATCCCTGATGTACTATGGACCATCCCTGATGTACTATGGACCATCCCTAATGTACTATGGACCATCCCTGATGTACTATAGATCATCACTGATGTACTGTGGATCATCACTGATGTACTATGGATCATCCCTGGTGTACTATGGATCATCACTGGTGTACTATGGATCATCACTGGTGTACTATGGATCATTACTGATGTACTATGGGCCATCACTGATGTACTATGGATCATCACTGATGTACTGTGGATCATCACTGATGTACTATGGGCCATCACTGGTGTACTATGGGCCATCACTGGTGTACTATGGGCCATCACTGGTGTACTATGGGCCATCACTGGTGTACTATGGACCATCACTGATGTACTATGAGCCATCACTGATGTACTGTGGACCATCCCTGATGTACTGTGGATCATCACTGATGTACCGTGGATCATCACTGATGTACTATGAGCCATCACGGGTGTACTATGGATCATCACTGATGTACTATGGACCATCCCTGATGTACTATGGACCATCCCTGATGTACTATAGATCATCACTGATGTACTATGGACCATCACTGATGTACTATGGATCATCACTGATGTACTGAGGATCATCACTATTGTACTATGGATCATCACTGATGTACCGTGGATCATCACTGATGTACTGTGGATCATCACTGATGTACTGTGGATCATCACTGATGTACTATAGATCATCACTGAACTACTATGGGCCATCACTGGTGTACTATGGATCATCACTGGTGTACTATGAATCATCACTGGTGTACTATGGATCATCACTGATGTACTGTGGACCATCCCTGATGTATTGTGGATCATCACTGATGTACTGTGGATCATCACTGATGTACTGTGGATCATCACTGATGTACTGTAGATCATCACTGATGTATTGTGGATCATCACTGATGTACTATAGATCATCACTAATGTACTATGGGCCATCACTGGTGTACTATGGGCCACCACTGGTGTACTATGGGCCACCACTGGTGTACTGTGGATCATCACTGGTGTACTTTGGATCATCCCTGGTGTACTATGGATCATCACTGGTGTACTATGGATCATCACTGGTGTACTATGGATCATCACTGATGTACTATGGACCATCCCTGATGTACTATGGACCATCCCTGATGTACTATGGACCATCCCTAATGTACTATGGACCATCCCTGATGTACTATAGATCATCACTGATGTACTGTGGATCATCACTGATGTACTATGGATCATCCCTGGTGTACTATGGATCATCACTGGTGTACTATGGATCATCACTGGTGTACTATGGATCATCACTGATGTACTATGGGCCATCACTGATGTACTATGGATCATCACTGATGTACTGTGGATCATCACTGATGTACTATGGGCCATCACTGGTGTACTATGGGCCATCACTGGTGTACTATGGGCCATCACTGGTGTACTATGGGCCATCACTGGTGTACTATGGACCATCACTGATGTACTATGAGCCATCACTGATGTACTGTGGACCATCCCTGATGTACTGTGGATCATCACTGATGTACCGTGGATCATCACTGATGTACTATGGACCATCCCTGATGTACTATGGACCATCCCTGATGTACTATGGACCATCCCTGATGTACTATGGACCATCCCTAATGTACTATGGACCATCCCTAATGTACTATGGACCATCCCTGATGTACTATAGATCATCACTGATGTACTGTGGATCATCACTGATGTACTATGGATCATCCCTGGTGTACTATGGATCATCACTGGTGTACTATGGATCATCACTGGTGTACTATGGATCATCACTGGTGTACTATGGATCATCACTGATGTACTATGGGCCATCACTGATGTACTATGGATCATCACTGATGTACTGTGGATCATCACTGATGTACTATGGGCCATCACTGGTGTACTATGGACCATCCCTGATGTACTGTGGATCATCACTAATGTACTGTGGATCATCACTGATGTACTGTGGATCATCACTGATGTACTATGGGCCATCACTGGTGTACTATGGGCCATCACTGGTGTACTATGGGCCATCACTGGTGTACTATGGATCATCCCTGATGTACTATGGACCATCCCTGATGTACTATGGACCATCCCTGATGTACTATGGACCATCCCTAATGTACTATGGACCATCCCTAATGTACTATGGACCATCCCTGATGTACTATAGATCATCACTGATGTACTGTGGATCATCACTGATGTACTATGGATCATCCCTGGTGTACTATGGATCATCACTGGTGTACTATGGATCATCACTGATGTACTATGGGCCATCACTGATGTACTATGGATCATCACTGATGTACAGTGGATCATCACTGATGTGCTATAGTTCATCACTGATGTACTATGGGCCATCACTGGTACACTATGGGCCATCACTGGTGTACTATGGGCCATCACTGGTGTACTATGGACCATCACTGATGTACTATGAGCCATCACTGATGTACTGTGGACCATCCCTGATGTACTGTGGATCATCACTGATGTACCGTGGATCATCACTGATGTACTATGGGCCATCACGGGTGTACTATGGATCATCACTGATGTACTATGGACCATCCCTGATGTACTATGGACCATCCCTGATGTACTGAGGATCATCACTGATGTAATATAGATCATCAGTGATGAACTATGGACCATCACTGATGTACTATGGATCATCACTGATGTATTGAGAATAATCACTAATGTACTATGGATCATCACTGATGTACTGTGGATCATCACTGATGTACTATGGATCATCACTGATGTGCTATGGATCATCACTGATGTACTATGGATCATCACTGATGTACTATGGATCATCACTGATGTGCTATGGATCATCACTGATGTGCTATGGATCATCACTGATGTACTATGAGCCATCACTGGTGTACTATGGATCATCACTGGTGTACTATGGGCCATCACTGGTGTACTATGGATCATCACTGGTGTACTATGGACCATCACTGGTGTACTATGGGCCATCACTGGTGTACTGTGGACCATCCCTGATGTACTGTGGACCATCACTGATGTACTGTGGACCATCACTGATGTAATGTGGACCATCACTGATGTACTGTGAATCATCACTGATATTCTATGGACAATCACTGATGTACTATGGATCATCACTGATGTACTATGGATCATCCCTGATGTACTGTGGATCATCACTGGTGTACTGTGGACCATCCCTGATGTACTGTGGACCATCACTGATGTACTGTGGACCATCACTGATGTACTGTGAATCATCACTGATGTTCTATGGACAATCACTGATGTACTATGGATCATCACTGATGTACTGTAGATCATCACTGATGTACTGTGGATCATCACTGATGTACTGTGGATCATCACTGATGTACTATAGATCATCACTGATGTACTATTGGCCATCACTGGTGTACTATGGGCCATCACTGGTGTACTATGGGCCATCATTGGTGTACTATGGATCATCACTGGTGTACTATGGACCATCACTGATGGACTATGGAGCATCACTGATGTACTGTGGATCATCACTGATGTACTGTGGATCATCCCTGGTGTACTATGGATCATCACTGATGTACTATGGATCATCACTGGTGTACTATGGATCATCACTGATATACTGTGGACCATCCCTAATGTATTGTGGATCATCACTGATGTACTGTGGATCATCACTGATGTACTGTGGATCATCCCTGGTGTACTATGGATCATCACTGATGTACTATGGATCATCACTGGTGTACTATGGATCATCACTGATGTACTGTGGACCATCCCTAATGTATTGTGGATCATCACTGATGTACTGTGGATCATCACTGATGTGCTATGGATCATCACTGATGTACTATGGATCATTCCTGGTGTACTATGGATCATCACTGGTGTACTATGGATCATCACTGGTGTACTATGGATCATCACTGGTGTACTATGGATCATCACTGATGTACTATGGGCCATCACTGATGTACTATGGATCATCACTGATGTACTGTGGATCATCACTGATGTACTATGGGCCATCACTGGTGTACTATGGGCCATCACTGGTGTACTATGGGCCATCACTGGTGTACTATGGGCCATCACTGGTGTACTATGGACCATCACTGATGTACTATGAGCCATCACTGATGTACTGTGGACCATCCCTTATGTACTGTGGATCATCACTGATGTACCGTGGATCATCACTGATGTACTATGGACCATCCCTGATGTACTATGGACCATCCCTGATGTACTATGGACCATCCCTGATGTACTATGGACCATCCCTAATGTACTATGGACCATCCCTAATGTACTATGGACCATCCCTGATGTACTATAGATCATCACTGATGTACTGTGGATCATCACTGATGTACTATGGATCATCCCTGGTGTACTATGGATCATCACTGGTGTACTATGGATCATCACTGGTGTACTATGGATCATCACTGGTGTACTATGGATCATCACTGATGTACTATGGGCCATCACTGATGTACTATGGATCATCACTGATGTACTGTGGATCATCACTGATGTACTATGGGCCATCACTGGTGTACTATGGACCATCCCTGATGTACTGTGGATCATCACTAATGTACTGTGGAACATCACTGATGTACTGTGGATCATCACTGATGTACTATGGGCCATCACTGGTGTACTATGGGCCATCACTGGTGTACTATGGGCCATCACTGGTGTACTATGGATCATCCCTGATGTACTATGGACCATCCCTGATGTACTATGGACCATCACTGATGTACTATGGACCATCCCTAATGTACTATGGACCATCCCTAATGTACTATGGACCATCCCTGATGTACTATAGATCATCACTGATGTACTGTGGATCATCACTGATGTACTATGGATCATCCCTGGTGTACTATGGATCATCACTGATGTACTGTGGATCATCACTGATGTACTATGGGCCATCACTGGTGTACTATGGGCCATCACTGGTGTACTATGGGCCATCACTGGTGTACTATGGATCATCCCTGATGTACTATGGACCATCCCTGATGTACTATGGACCATCACTGATGTACTATGGACCATCCCTAATGTACTATGGACCATCCCTAATGTACTATGGACCATCCCTGATGTACTATAGATCATCACTGATGTACTGTGGATCATCACTGATGTACTATGGATCATCACTGATGTACTATGGATCATCCCTGGTGTACTATGGGCCATCACTGGTGTACTATGGGCCATCACTGGTGTACTATGGGCCATCACTGGTGTACTATGGACCATCACTGATGTACTATGAGCCATCACTGATGTACTGTGGACCATCCCTGATGTACTGTGGATCATCACTGATGTACCGTGGATCATCACTGATGTACTATGGGCCATCACGGGTGTACTATGGATCATCACTGATGTACTATGGACCATCCCTGATGTACTATGGACCATCCCTGATGTACTGAGGATCATCACTGATGTAATATAGATCATCAGTGATGAACTATGGACCATCACTGATGTACTATGGATCATCACTGATGTACTGAGAATAATCACTAATGTACTATGGATCATCACTGATGTACTGTGGATCATCACTGATGTACTATGGATCATCACTGATGTGCTATGGATCATCACTGATGTACTATGGCTCATCACTGATGTACTATGGATCATCACTGATGTGCTATGGATCATCACTGATGTGCTATGGATCATCTCTGATGTACTATGAGCCATCACTGGTGTACTATGGATCATCACTGGTGTACTATGGGCCATCACTGGTGTACTATGGATCATCACTGGTGTACTATGGACCATCACTGGTGTACTATGGGCCATCACTGGTGTACTGTGGACCATCCCTGATGTACTGTGGACCATCACTGATGTACTGTGGACCATCACTGATGTACTGTGGACCATCACTGATGTACTGTGAATCATCACTGATATTCTATGGACAATCACTGATGTACTATGGATCATCACTGATGTACTATGGATCATCCCTGATGTACTGTGGATCATCACTGGTGTACTGTGGACCATCCCTGATGTACTATGGACCATCACTGATGTACTGTGGACCATCACTGATGTACTGTGAATCATCACTGATGTTCTATGGACAATCACTGATGTACTATGGATCATCACTGATGTACTGTAGATCATCACTGATGTACTGTGGATCATCACTGATGTACTGTGGATCATCACTGATGTACTATAGATCATCACTGATGTACTATGGGCCATCACTGGTGTACTATGGGCCATCACTGGTGTACTATGGGCCATCATTGGTGTACTATGGATCATCACTGGTGTACTATGGACCATCACTGATGGACTATGGAGCATCACTGATGTACTGTGGATCATCACTGATGTACTGTGGATCATCCCTGGTGTACTATGGATCATCACTGATGTACTATGGATCATCACTGGTGTACTATGGATCATCACTGATGTACTGTGGACCATCCCTAATGTATTGTGGATCATCACTGATGTACTGTGGATCATCACTGATGTGCTATGGATCATCACTGATGTACTATGGATCATCACTGATGTACTATGGATCATCACTGATGTGCTATGGATCATCACTGATGTGCTATGGATCATCACTGATGTGCTATGGATCATCACTGATGTACTATGGATCATCACTAGTGTACTGTTGACCATCCCTGATGTACTGTGGATCATCACTGATGTACTATGAGCCATCACTGATGTATTATGGGCCATCACTGATGTACTGTGGATCATCACTGATGTACTATAGATCATCACTGATGTACTGTGGATAATCACTGATGCACTGTGGATCATCACTGATGTACTGAGGATCATCACTGGTGTACTATGGATCATCACTGATGTACTGTGGATCATCACTGATGTACTATAGATCATCACTGATGTACTATGAATCATCACTGATGTACTATGGACCATCCCTGATGTACTATGGATCATCACTGATGTACTATGGACCATCCCTGATGTACTGTGGATCATCACTGATGTACTGTGGATTATCACTGATGTACTGTGGACCATCACTGATGTACTGTGGATCATCACTGATGTACTGTGGATTATCACTGATGTACTGTGGATTATCACTGATGTACTGTGGACCATCACTGATGTACTGTGGATCATCACTGATGTGCTGTGGATTATCACTGATGTACTGTGGACCATCACTGATGTACTGTGGATCATCACTGATGTACTATGGATTATCACTGATGTACTATGGATCATCACTGATGTACTATGGATCATCACTGATGTACTATGGACCATCACTGGTGTACTATGGATCATCACTGGTGTACTATGGATCATCACTGGTGTACTATGGATCATCACTGGTGTACTATGGACCATCCCTGATGTACTGTGGATCATCACTGATGTACTATAGTTCATCACTGATGTACTATGGGCCATCACTGGTGTACTATGGATCATCACTGATGTACTATGGATCATCACTGATGTACTATGGACGATCCCTGATGTACTATGGATCATCACTGATGTGCTGTGGATCATCACTGGTGTACTGTGGATCATCACTGATGTACTATGGGCCATCACTGGTGTACTATGGGCCATCACTGGTGTACTATGGGCCATCACTGGTATATAATGGGCCATCACTGGTGTACTATGGATCATCACTGATGTACTATGGACCATCCCTGATGTACTATGGACCATCCCTGATGTACTATGGACCATCCCTAATGTACTATGGGCCATCACTAATGTACTATGGATCATCACTGATGTACTCTGGATCATCACTGATGTACTATAGTTCATCACTGATGTACTATGGGCCATCACTGGTGTACTATGGGCCATCACTGGTGTACTATAGGCCATCACTGGTGTACTATGGACCATCACTGATGTACTATGAGCCATCACTGATCTACTGTTGACCATCCCTGATGTACTGTGGATCATCACTGATGTACCGTGGATCATCACTGATGTACTATGGGCCATCACGGGTGTACTATGGATCATCACTGATGTACTATGGACCATCCCTGATGTACTATGGACCATCCCTGATGTACTGAGGATCATCACTGATGTAATATAGATCATCACTGATGTACTATGGACCATCACTGATGTACTGAGAATCATCACTAATGTACTATGGATCATCACTGATGTACCGTGGATCATCACTCATGTACTATAGATCATCACTGAAGTACTATGGGCCATCACTGGTGTACTATGGATCATCACTGGTGTACTATGAATCATCACTGGTGTACTATGGATCATCACTGATGTACTGTGGACCATCCCTGATGTATTGTGGATCATCACTGATGTACTGTGGATCATCACTGATGTACTGTGGATCATCACTGATGTACTGTGGATCATCACTGATGTTCTATGGACAATCACTGATGTACTATGGATCATCACTGATGTACTGTAGATCATCACTGATGTACTGTGGATCATCACTGATGTACTGTGGATCATCACTGATGTACTATAGATCATCACTGATATACTATGGGCCATTACTGGTGTACTATGGGCCATCACTGGTGTACTATGGGCCATCACTGGTGTACTATGGACCATCACTGGTGTACTATGGACCATCACTGATGTACTGTGGATCATCACTGATGTACTGTGGATCATCACTGATGTACTGTGGATCATCCCTGGTGTACTATGCATCATCACTGGTGTACTATGGATTATCACTGGTGTACTATGGATCATCACTGATGTACTATGGGCCATCACTGATGTGCTATGGATCATCACTGATGTACTGTGGATCATCACTGATGTACTATAGTTCATCACTGATGTACTATGGGCCTTCACTGGTGTACTATGGGCCATCACTGGTGTACTATGGGCCATCACTGGTGTACCATGGGCCATCACTGGTGTACTATGGACCATCACTGGTGTACTATGGACCATCACTGATGTTCTATGAGCCATCACTGATGTACTGTGGACCATCCCTGATGTACTGTGGATCATCACTGATGTACCGTGGATCATCCCTGATGTACTATGAGCCATCACGGGTGTACTATGGATCATCACTGATGTACTATGGACCATCCCTGATGTACTATGGACCATCCCTGATGTACTGAGGATCATCACTGATGTACTATAGATCATCACTGATGTACTATGGACCATCACTGATGTACTATAGATCATCACTGATGTACTGAGGATCATCACTGATGTGCTGTGGATCATCACTGGTGTACTGTGGATCATCACTGATGTACTATGGGCCATCACTGGTGTACTATGGGCCATCACTGGTGTACTATGGGCCATCACTGGTGTATAATGGGCCATCACTGGTGTACTATGGATCATCACTGATGTACTATGGACCATCCCTAATGTACTATGGGCCATCACTAATGTACTATGAATCATCACTGATGTACTCTGGATCATCACTGATGTACTATAGTTCATCACTGATGTACTATGGGCCATCACTGGTGTACTATGGGCCATCACTGGTGTACTATAGGCCATCACTGGTGTACTATGGACCATCACTGATGTACTATGAGCCATCACTGATGTACTGTTGACCATCCCTGATGTACTGTGGATCATCACTGATGTACCGTGGATCATCACTGATGTACTATGGGCCATCACGGGTGTACTATGGATCATCACTGATGTACTATGGACCATCCCTGATATACTATGGACCATCCCTGATGTACTGAGGATCATCACTGATGTAATATAGATCATCACTGATGTACTATGGACCATCACTGATGTACTGAGAATCATCACTAATGTACTATGGATCATCACTGATGTACCGTGGATCATCACTCATGTACTATAGATCATCACTGAAGTACTATGGGCCATCACTGGTGTACTATGGATCATCACTGGTGTACTATGAATCATCACTGGTGTACTATGGATCATCACTGATGTACTGTGGACCATCCCTGATGTATTGTGGATCATCACTGATGTACTGTGGATCATCACTGATGTACTGTGGATCATCACTGATGTACTGTGGATCATCACTGATGTTCTATGGACAATCACTGATGTACTATGGATCATCACTGATGTATTTTAGATCATCACTGATGTACTGTGGATCATCACTGATGTACTGTGGATCATCACTGATGTACTATAGATCATCACTGATATACTATGGGCCATCACTGGTGTTCTATGGGCCATCACTGGTGTACTATGGGCCATCACTGGTGTACTATGGACCATCACTGGTGTACTATGGACCATCACTGATGTACTGTGGATCATCACTGATGTACTGTGGATCATCACTGATGTACTGTGGATCATCCCTGGTGTACTATGCATCATCACTGGTGTACTATGGATTATCACTGGTGTACTATGGATCATCACTGATGTACTATGGGCCATCACTGATGTGCTATGGATCATCACTGATGTACTGTGGATCATCCCTGATGTACTATAGTTCATCACTGATGTACTATGGGCCTTCACTGGTGTACAATGGGCCATCACTGGTGTACTATGGGCCATCACTGGTGTACTATGGGCCATCACTGGTGTACTATGGACCATCACTGGTGTACTATGGACCATCACTGATGTACTATGACCCATCACTGATGTACTGTGGACCATCCCTGATGTACTGTGGATCATCACTGATGTACCGTGGATCATCACTGATGTACTATGACCCATCACGGGTGTACTATGGATCATCACTGATGTACTATGGACCATCCCTGATGTACTATGGACCATCCCTGATGTACTGAGGATCATCACTGATGTACTATAGATCATCACTGATGTACTATGGACCATCACTGATGTACTATAGATCATCACTGATGTACTGAGGATCATCACTAATGTACTGTGGATCATCACTGATGTACTGTGGATCATCACTGATGTACTGTGGATCATCACTGATGTACTGTGGATCATCACTGATGTGCTATGGATCATCACTAATGTGCTATGGATCATCACTGATGTACTATGGATCATCACTGATGTACTATGGATCATCACTGATGTGCTATGGATCATCACTGATGTACTATGAGCCATCACTGGTGTACTATGGATCATCACTGGTGTACTATGGGCCATCACTGGTGTACTATGGATCATCACTGGTGTACTATGGACCATCACTGGTATACTATGGGCCATCACTGGTGTACTATGGACCATCCCTGGTGTACTATGGACCATCCCTGATGTACTGTGGATCATCACTGGTGTACTGTGGACCATCCCTGATGTACTGTGGACCATCACTGATGTACTGTGGACCATCACTGATGTACTGTGGATCATCACTGATGTTCTATGGACCATCACTGATGTACTATGGATCATGACTGATGTACTGTAGATCATCACTGATGTACTGTAGATCATCACTGATGTACTGTGGATCATCACTGATGTACTGTGGATCATCACTGATGTACTATAGATCATCACTGATGTACTATAGATCATCACTGATGTACTATAGATCATCACTGATGTACTATGGGCCATCACTGGTGTACTATGGGCCATCACTGGTGTACTATGGGCCATTACTGGTGTACTATGGGCCATCACTGGTGTACTATGGGCCATCACTGGTGTACTATGGATCATCAGTGGTGTACTATGGACCATCACTGATGGACTATGGACCATCACTGATGTACTGTGGATCATCACTGATGTACTGTGGATCATCCCTGGTGTACTATGGATCATCACTGATGTACTGTGGATCATCACTAATGTAATATAGTTCATCACTGATGTACTATGGACCATCACTGATGTACTATGAGCCATCACTGATGTACTGTGGACCATCCCTGATGTACTGTGGCTCATCACTGATGTACCGTTGATCATCACTGATGTACTATGTGCCATCACGGGTGTACTATGGATCATCACTGATGTACTATGGACCATCCCTGATGTACTATGGACCATCCCTGATGTACTGAGGATCATCACTGATGTAATATAGATCATCACTGATGTACTATGGACCATCACTGATGTACTATGGATCATCACTGATGTACTATGGATCATCACTGATGTACTGAGGATCATCACTAATGTACTATGGATCATCACTGATGTACTATGGATCATCACTGATGTACTATGGGACATCACTGATGTACTATGGATCATCACTGATGTACTGTGGATCATCACTGATGTACTATAGTTCATCACTGATGTACTATGGGCCATCACTGGTGTACTATGGGCCATCACTGGTGTACTATGGACCATCCCTGATGTACTGAGGATCATCACTGATGTAGTATAGATCATCACTGATGTACTATGGACCATCACTGATGTACTATGGATCATAACTGATGTACTGAGGATCATCACTAATGTACTATGGATCATCACTGATGTACCGTGGATCATCACTGATGTACTATAGATCATCACTGATGTACTATGGACCATCACTGGTGTACTATGGATCATCACTGGTGTACTATGGACCATCCCTAATGTACTATGGATCATCACTGATGTACCGTGGATCATCACTGATGTACTATAGATCATCACTGATGTACTATGGACCATCACTGGTGTACTGTGGATCATCACTGGTGTACTTTGGATCATCCCTGGTGTACTATGGATCATCACTGGTGTACTATGGATCATCACTGGTGTACTATGGATCATCACTGATGTACTATGGACCATCCCTGATGTACTATGGACCATCCCTGATGTACTATGGACCATCCCTAATGTACTATGGACCATCCCTGATGTACTATAGATCATCACTGATGTACTGTGGATCATCACTGATGTACTATGGATCATCCCTGGTGTACTATGGATCATCACTGGTGTACTATGGATCATCACTGGTGTACTATGGATCATCACTGGTGTACTATGGGCCATCACTGATTTACTATGGATCATCACTGATGTACTGTGGATCATCACTGATGTACTATGGGCCATCACTGGTGTACTATGGGCCATCACTGGTGTACTAAGGGCCATCACTGGTGTACTATGGGCCATCACTGGTGTACTATGGACCATCACTGATGTACTATGAGCCATCACTGATGTACTGTGGACCATCCCTGATGTACTGTGGATCATCACTGATGTACCGTGGATCATCACTGATGTACTATGAGCCATCACGGGTGTACTATGGATCGTCCCTGATGTACTATGGACCATCCCTGATGTACTATAGATCATCACTGATGTACTATGGACCATCACTGATGTACTATGGATCATTACTGATGTACTGAGGATCATCACTAATGTACTATGGATCATCACTGATGTACCGTGGATCATCACTGATGTACTGTGGATCATCACTGATGTACTGTGGATCATCACTGATGTACTATAGATCATCACTGAAGTACTATGGGCCATCACTGGTGTACTATGGATCATCACTGGTGTACTATGAATCATCACTGGTGTACTGTGGACCATCCCTGATGTATTGTGGATCATCACTGATGTACTGTGGATCATCACTGATGTACTGTGGATCATCCCTGATGTATTGTGGATCATCACTGATGTACTGTGGACCATCCCTGATGTATTGTGGATCATCCCTGATGTATTGTGGATCATCACTGATGTACTGTGGATCATCACTGATGTACTGTGGATCATCACTGATGTACTGTGGATCATCACTGATGTATTGTGGATCATCGCTGATGTACTATGGATCATCACTGATGTACTATGGATCATCACTGATGTGCTATGGATCATCACTGAAGTACTATGAGCCATCACTGGTGTACTATGGATCATCACTGGTGTACTATGGGCCATCACTGGTGTACTATGGATCATCACTGGTGTACTAAGGACCATCACTGATGTACTATGGATCATAACTGGTGTACTATGGGCCATCACTGGTGTACTATGGACCATCCCTGATGTACTGTGGATCATCACTGGTGTACTGTGGACCATCCCTGATGTACTGTGGACCATCACTGATGTACGGTGGACCATCACTGATGTACTGTGGATCATCACTGATGTTCTATGGACCATCACTGATGTACTATGGATCATCACTGATGTACTGTAGATCATCACTGATGTATTGTGGATCATCACTGATGTACTATAGATCATCACTGATGTACTATGGGCCATCACTGGTGTACTATGGGCCATCACTGGTGTACTATGGGCCATCACTGGTGTACTATGGGCCCTCACTGGTGTACTATGGATCATCACTGGTGTACTATGGACCATCACTGATGTACTATGGATCATCACTGATGTACTATGGGCCATCACTGGTGTACTATGGACCATCCCTGATGTACTGTGGATCATCACTGGTGTACTGTGGACCATCCCTGATGTATTGTGGACCATCACTGATGTACTGTGGACCATCACTGATGTACTGTGGATCATCACTGATGTTCTATGGACCATCACTGATGTACTGTGGATCATCACTGATGTACTGTGGATTATTCCTGGTGTACTATGGATCATCACTGGTGTACTATGGATTATCACTGGTGTACTATTGATCATCACTGATGTACTATGGGCCATCACTGATGTACTATGGATCATCACTGGTGTACTATGGATCATCACTGATGTACTGTGGACCATCCCTGATGTACCGTGGATCAGCACTGATGTACCGAGGATCATCACTGATGTACCGTGGATCATCACTGATGTACTGTGGATCATCACTGATGTACTGTGGATCATCACTGATGTACTATGGGCCATCACAGATGTACTATGGGCCATCACAGGTGTACTATGGATCATCACTGGTGTACTATGGATCATCCCTGGTGTACTATGGACCATCACTGATGTACTATGGACCATCACTGATGTACTGTGGATCATCACTGGTGTACTATGGACCATTCCTGATGTACTGTGGATCATCACTGATGTACTGTGGATCATCCCTGGTGTACTATGGATCATCCCTGGTGTACTATGGATCATCACTGATGTACTATGAGCCATCACTGGTGTACTATGGATCATCACTGGTGTACTATGGGCCATCACTGGTGTACTGTGGATCATCACTGATGTACTGTGGATCATCACTGATGTACTATGGGCCATCACTGATTTACTATGGATCATCACTGATGTACTGTGGATCATCACTGATGTACTATGGGCCATCACTGGTGTACTATGGGCCATCACTGGTGTACTATGGGCCATCACTGGTGTACTATGGGCCATCACTGGTGTACTATGGACCATCACTGATGTACTATGAGCCATCACTGATGTACTGTGGACCATCCCTGATGTACTGTGAATCATCACTGATGTACCGTTGATCATCACTGATGTACTATGAGCCATCACGGGTGTACTATGGATCATCACTGATGTACTATGGACCATCCCTGATGTACTATGGACCATCCCTGATGTACTATAGATCATCACTGATGTACTATGGACCATCACTGATGTACTATGGATCATTACTGATGTACTGAGGATCATCACTAATGTACTATGGATCATCACTGATGTACCGTGGATCATCACTGATGTACTGTGGATCATCACTGATGTACTGTGGATCATCACTGATGTACTATAGATCATCACTGAAGTACTATGGGCCATCACTGGTGTACTATGGATCATCACTGGTGTACTATGAATCATCACTGGTGTACTGTGGACCATCCCTGATGTATTGTGGATCATCACTGATGTACTGTGGATCATCACTGATGTACTGTGGATCATCCCTGATGTATTGTGGATCATCACTGATGTACTGTGGACCATCCCTGATGTATTGTGGATCATCACTGATGTACTGTGGATCATCACTGATGTACTGTGGATCATCACTGATGTACTGTGGATCATCACTGATGTATTGTGGATCATCGCTGATGTACTATGGATCATCACTGATGTACTATGGATCATCACTGATGTGCTATGGATCATCACTGATGTACTATGAGCAATCACTGGTGTACTATGGATCATCACTGGTGTACTATGGGCCATCACTGGTGTACTATGGATCATCACTGGTGTACTAAGGACCATCACTGATGTACTATGGATCCTAACTGGTGTACTATGGGCCATCACTGGTGTACTATGGACCATCCCTGATGTACTGTGGATCATCACTGGTGTACTGTGGACCATCCCTGATGTACTGTGGACCATCACTGATGTACGGTGGACCATCACTGATGTACTGTGGATCATCACTGATGTTCTATGGACCATCACTGATGTACTATGGATCATCACTGATGTACTGTAGATCATCACTGATGTATTGTGGATCATCACTGATGTACTATAGATCATCACTGATGTACTATGGGCCATCACTGGTGTACTATGGGCCATCACTGGTGTACTATGGGCCATCACTGGTGTACTATGGGCCCTCACTGGTGTACTATGGATCATCACTGGTGTACTATGGACCATCACTGATGTACTATGGATCATCACTGATGTACTATGGGCCATCACTGGTGTACTATGGACCATCCCTGATGTACTGTGGATCATCACTGGTGTACTGTGGACCATCCCTGATGTACTGTGGACCATCACTGATGTACTGTGGACCATCACTGATGTACTGTGGATCATCACTGATGTTCTATGGACCATCCCTGATGTACTGTGGATCATCACTGATGTACTGTGGATTATTCCTGGTGTACTATGGATCATCACTGGTGTACTATGGATTATCACTGGTGTACTATTGATCATCACTGATGTACTATGGGCCATCACTGATGTACTATGGATCATCACTGGTGTACTATGGATCATCACTGATGTACTGTGGACCATCCCTGATGTACCGTGGATCAGCACTGATGTACCGAGGATCATCACTGATGTACCGTGGATCATCACTGATGTACTGTGGATCATCACTGATGTACTGTGGATCATCACTGATGTACTATGGGCCATCACAGATGTACTATGGGCCATCACAGGTGTACTATGGATCATCACTGGTGTACTATGGATCATCCCTGGTGTACTATGGACCATCACTGATGTACTATGGACCATCACTGATGTACTGTGGATCATCACTGGTGTACTATGGACCATTCCTGATGTACTGTGGATCATCACTGATGTACTGTGGATCATCCCTGGTGTACTATGGATCATCCCTGGTGTACTATGGATCATCACTGATGTACTATGAGCCATCACTGGTGTACTATGGATCATCACTGGTGTACTATGGGCCATCACTGGTGTACTGTGGATCATCACTGATGTACTGTGGATCATCACTGATGTACTGTGGATCATCACTGATATACTATAGATCATCACTGATGTACTGAGGATCATCACGGATGTACTATGGATCATCACTGATGTACTGTGGATCATCACTGATGTACTATAGATCATCACTGATGTACTATGGATCATCACTGATGTACTATGGATCATCACTGATGTACTATGGATCATCACTGATGTACTATGGACCATCCCTGATGTACTATGGATCATCACTGATGTACTGTGGACCATCCCTGATGTACTGTGGATCATCACTGATGTACTGTGGATCATCACTGATGTACTGTGAACCATCACTGATGTACTGTGGATCATCACTGATGTACTGTGGATTATCACTGATGCACTGTGGACCATCACTGATGTACTGTGGATCATCACTGATGTACTATGGATCATCACTGATGTACTATAGATCATCACTGATGTACTATGGACCATCACTGGTGTACTATGGATCATCACTGGTGTACTATGGATCATCACTGGTGTACTATGGACCATCCCTGATGTACTATGGACCATCCCTGATGTACTGTGGATCATCCCTGATGTACTATGGACCATCCCTGATGTACTGTGGATCATCACTGATGTACTGTGGATCATCACTGATGTACTGTGGATCATCACTGATGTACTATGGGCCATCACTGGTGTACTATGGGCCATCACTGGTGTACTATGGGCCATCACTGGTGTACTATGGATCATCCCTGATGTACTATGGACCATCCCTGATGTACTATGGACCATCCCTGATGTACTATGGACCATCCCTAATGTACTATGGACCATACCTAATGTACTATGGACCATCCCTGATGTACTATAGATCATCACTGATGTACTGTGGATCATCACTGATGTACTATGGATCATCCCTGGTGTACTATGGATCATCACTGGTGTACTATGGATTATCACTGGTGTACTATGGATCATCACTGATGTACTATGGGCCATCACTGATGTACTATGGATCATCACTGATGTACAGTGGATCATCACTGATGTGCTATAGTTCATCACTGATGTACTATGGGCCATCACTGGTGTACTATGGGCCATCACTGGTGTACTATGGGCCATCACTGGTGTACTATGGGCCATCACTGGTGTACTATGGACCATCACTGATGTACTATGAGCCATCACTGATGTACTGTGGACCATCCCTGATGTACTGTGGATCATCACTGATGTACCGTGGATCATCACTGATGTACTATGGGCCATCACGGGTGTACTATGGATCATCACTGATGTACTATGGACCATCCCTGATGTACTATGGACCATCCCTGATGTACTGAGGATCATCACTGATGTAATATAGATCATCAGTGATGAACTATGGACCATCACTGATGTACTATGGATCATCACTGATGTACTGAGAATAATCACTAATGTACTATGGATCATCACTGATGTACTGTGGATCATCACTGATGTACTATGGATCATCACTGATGTGCTATGGATCATCACTGATGTACTATGGATCATCACTGATGTACTATGGATCATCACTGATGTGCTATGGATCATCACTGATGTGCTATGGATCATCACTGATGTACTATGAGCCATCACTGGTGTACTATGGATCATCACTGATGTGCTATGGATCATCACTGATGTACTATGGATCATCACTGATGTACTATGGATCATCACTGATGTGCTATGGATCATCACTGATGTGCTATGGATCATCACTGATGTACTATGAGCCATCACTGATGTACTGTGGATCATCACTGATGTACTGTGGATTATTCCTGGTGTACTATGGATCATCACTGGTGTACTATGGATTATCACTGGTGTACTATTGATCATCACTGATGTACTATGGGCCATCACTGATGTACTATGGATCATCACTGGTGTACTATGGATCATCACTGATGTACTGTGGACCATGCCTGATGTACCGTGGATCAGCACTGATGTACCGAGGATCATCACTGATGTACCGTGGATCATCACTGATGTACTGTGGATCATCACTGATGTACTGTGGATCATCACTGATGTACTGTGGATCATCACTGATGTACTATGGGCCATCACAGATGTACTATGGGCCATCACAGGTGTACTATGGATCATCACTGGTGTACTATGGATCATCCCTGGTGTACTATGGACCATCACTGATGTACTATGGACCATCACTGATGTACTGTGGATCATCACTGGTGTACTATGGACCATTCCTGATGTACTATGGATCATCACTGATGTACTGTGGATCATCCCTGGTTTACTATGGATCATCCCTGGTGTACTATGGATCATCACTGATGTACTATGAGCCATCACTGGTGTACTATGGATCATCACTGGTGTACTATGGGCCATCACTGGTGTACTGTGGATCATCACTGATGTACTGTGGATCATCACTGATGTACTGTGGATCATCACTGATATACTATAGATCATCACTGATGTACTGAGGATCATCACGGATGTACTATGGATCATCACTGATGTACTGTGGATCATCACTGATGTACTATAGATCATCACTGATGTACTATGGATCATCACTGATGTACTATGGATCATCACTGATGTACTATGGATCATCACTGATGTACTATGGACCATCCCTGATGTACTATGGATCATCACTGATGTACTGTGGACCATCCCTGATGTACTGTGGATCATCACTGATGTACTGTGGATCATCACTGATGTACTGTGGACCATCACTGATGTACTGTGGATCATCACTGATGTACTGTGGATTATCACTGATGTACTGTGGACCATCACTGATGTACTGTGGATCATCACTGATGTACTATGGATCATCACTGATGTACTATAGATCATCACTGATGTACTATGGACCATCACTGGTGTACTATGGATCATCACTGGTGTACTATGGATCATCATTGGTGTACTATGGACCATCCCTGATGTACTATGGACCATCCCTGATGTACTGTGGATCATCCCTGATGTACTATGGACCATCCCTGATGTACTGTGGATCATCACTGATGTACTGTGGATCATCACTGATGTACTGTGGATCATCACTGATGTACTATGGGCCATCACTGGTGTACTATGGGCCATCACTGGTGTACTATGGGCCATCACTGGTGTACTATGGATCATCCCTGATGTACTATGGACCATCCCTGATGTACTATGGACCATCCCTGATGTACTATGGACCATCCCTAATGTACTATGGACCATCCCTAATGTACTATGGACCATCCCTGATGTACCATAGATCATCACTGATGTACTGTGGATCATCACTGATGTACTATGGATCATCCCTGGTGTACTATGGATCATCACTGGTGTACTATGGATCATCACTGGTGTACTATGGATCATCACTGATGTACTGTGGATCATCACTGATGTGCTATAGTTCATCACTGATGTACTATGGGCCATCACTGGTGTACTATGGGCCATCACTGGTGTACTATGGGCCATCACTGGTGTACTATGGACCATCACTGATGTACTATGAGCCATCACTGATGTACTGTGGACCATCCCTGATGTACTGTGGATCATCACTGATGTACCGTGGATCATCACTGATGTACTATGGGCCATCACGGGTGTACTATGGATCATCACTGATGTACTATGGACCATCCCTTATGTACTATGGACCATCCCTGATGTACTGAGGATCATCACTGATGTAATATAGATCATCAGTGATGAACTATGGACCATCACTGATGTACTATGGATCATCACTGATGTACTGAGAATAATCACTAATGTACTATGGATCATCACTGATGTACTGTGGATCATCACTGATGTACTATGGATCATCACTGATGTGCTATGGATCATCACTGATGTACTATGGATCATCACTGATGTACTATGGATCATCACTGATGTACTATGGGCCATCACTGATGTACTATGGATCATCACTGGTGTACTATGGATCATCACTGATGTACTGTGGACCATGCCTGATGTACCGTGGATCAGCACTGATGTACCGAGGATCATCACTGATGTACCGTGGATCATCACTGATGTACTGTGGATCATCACTGATGTACTGTGGATCATCACTGATGTACTGTGGATCATCACTGATGTACTATGGGCCATCACAGATGTACTATGGGCCATCACAGGTGTACTATGGATCATCACTGGTGTACTATGGATCATCCCTGGTGTACTATGGACCATCACTGATGTACTATGGACCATCACTGATGTACTGTGGATCATCACTGGTGTACTATGGACCATTCCTGATGTACTATGGATCATCACTGATGTACTGTGGATCATCCCTGGTGTACTATGGATCATCCCTGGTGTACTATGGATCATCACTGATGTACTATGAGCCATCACTGGTGTACTATGGATCATCACTGGTGTACTATGGGCCATCACTGGTGTACTGTGGATCATCACTGATGTACTGTGGATCATCACTGATGTACTGTGGATCATCACTGATATACTATAGATCATCACTGATGTACTGAGGATCATCACGGATGTACTATGGATCATCACTGATGTACTGTGGATCATCACTGATGTACTATAGATCATCACTGATGTACTATGGATCATCACTGATGTACTATGGATCATCACTGATGTACTATGGACCATCCCTGATGTACTATGGATCATCACTGATGTACTGTGGACCATCCCTGATGTACTGTGGATCATCACTGATGTACTGTGGATCATCACTGATGTACTGTGGACCATCACTGATGTACTGTGGATCATCACTGATGTACTGTGGATTATCACTGATGTACTGTGGACCATCACTGATGTACTGTGGATCATCACTGATGTACTATGGATCATCACTGATGTACTATAGATCATCACTGATGTACTATGGACCATCACTGGTGTACTATGGATCATCACTGGTGTACTATGGATCATCATTGGTGTACTATGGACCATCCCTGATGTACTATGGACCATCCCTGATGTACTGTGGATCATCCCTGATGTACTATGGACCATCCCTGATGTACTGTGGATCATCACTGATGTACTGTGGATCATCACTGATGTACTGTGGATCATCACTGATGTACTATGGGCCATCACTGGTGTACTATGGGCCATCACTGGTGTACTATGGGCCATCACTGGTGTACTATGGATCATCCCTGATGTACTATGGACCATCCCTGATGTACTATGGACCATCCCTGATGTACTATGGACCATCCCTAATGTACTATGGACCATCCCTAATGTACTATGGACCATCCCTGATGTACCATAGATCATCACTGATGTACTGTGGATCATCACTGATGTACTATGGATCATCCCTGGTGTACTATGGATCATCACTGGTGTACTATGGATCATCACTGGTGTACTATGGATCATCACTGATGTACTATGGGCCATCACTGATGTACTATGGATCATCACTGATGTACAGTGGATCATCACTGATGTGCTATAGTTCATCACTGATGTACTATGGGCCATCACTGGTGTACTATGGGCCATCACTGGTGTACTATGGGCCATCACTGGTGTACTATGGACCATCACTGATGTACTATGAGCCATCACTGATGTACTGTGGACCATCCCTGATGTACTGTGGATCATCACTGATGTACCGTGGATCATCACTGATGTACTATGGGCCATCACGGGTGTACTATGGATCATCACTGATGTACTATGGACCATCCCTTATGTACTATGGACCATCCCTGATGTACTGAGGATCATCACTGATGTAATATAGATCATCAGTGATGAACTATGGACCATCACTGATGTACTATGGATCATCACTGATGTACTGAGAATAATCACTAATGTACTATGGATCATCACTGATGTGCTATGGATCATCACTGATGTACTATGGATCATCACTGATGTACTATGGATCATCACTGATGTGCTATGGATCATCACTGATGTGCTATGGATCATCACTGATGTACTATGAGCCATCACTGGTGTACTATGGATCATCACTGGTGTACTATGGGCCATCACTGGTGTACTATGGATCATCACTGGTGTACTATGGACCATCACTGGTGTACTATGGGCCATCACTGGTGTACTGTGGACCATCCCTGATGTACTGTGGATCATCACTGATGTACCGTGGATCATCACTGATGTACTATGGGCCATCACGGGTGTACTATGGATCATCACTGATGTACTATGGACCATCCCTGATGTACTATGGACCATCCCTGATGTACTGAGGATCATCACTGATGTAATATAGATCATCAGTGATGAACTATGGACCATCACTGATGTACTATGGATCATCACTGATGTACTGAGAATAATCACTAATGTACTATGGATCATCACTGATGTACTGTGGATCATCACTGATGTACTATGGATCATCACTGATGTGCTATGGATCATCACTGATGTACTATGGATCATCACTGATGTACTATGGATCATCACTGATGTGCTATGGATCATCACTGATGTGCTATGGATCATCACTGATGTACTATGAGCCATCACTGGTGTACTATGGATCATCACTGATGTGCTATGGATCATCACTGATGTACTATGGATCATCACTGATGTACTATGGATCATCACTGATGTGCTATGGATCATCACTGATGTGCTATGGATCATCACTGATGTACTATGAGCCATCACTGATGTACTGTGGATCATCACTGATGTACTGTGGATTATTCCTGGTGTACTATGGATCATCACTGGTGTACTATGGATTATCACTGGTGTACTATTGATCATCACTGATGTACTATGGGCCATCACTGATGTACTATGGATCATCACTGATGTGCTATGGATCATCACTGATGTGCTATGGATCATCACTGATGTACTATGAGCCATCACTGGTGTACTATGGATCATCACTGATGTGCTATGGATCATCACTGATGTACTATGGATCATCACTGATGTACTATGGATCATCACTGATGTGCTATGGATCATCACTGATGTGCTATGGATCATCACTGATGTACTATGAGCCATCACTGATGTACTGTGGATCATCACTGATGTACTGTGGATTATTCCTGGTGTACTATGGATCATCACTGGTGTACTATGGATTATCACTGGTGTACTATTGATCATCACTGATGTACTATGGGCCATCACTGATGTACTATGGATCATCACTGGTGTACTATGGATCATCACTGATGTACTGTGGACCATGCCTGATGTACCGAGGATCATCACTGATGTACCGTGGATCATCACTGATGTACTGTGGATTATCACTGATGTACTGTGGATCATCACTGATGTACTGTGGATCATCACTGATGTACTATGGGCCATCACAGATGTACTATGGGCCATCACAGGTGTACTATGGATCATCACTGGTGTACTATGGATCATCCCTGGTGTACTATGGACCATCACTGATGTACTATGGACCATCACTGATGTACTGTGGATCATCACTGGTGTACTATGGACCATTCCTGATGTACTATGGATCATCACTGATGTACTGTGGATCATCCCTGGTGTACTATGGATCATCCCTGGTGTACTATGGATCATCACTGATGTACTATGAGCCATCACTGGTGTACTATGGATCATCACTGGTGTACTATGGGCCATCACTGGTGTACTGTGGATCATCACTGATGTACTGTGGATCATCACTGATGTACTGTGGATCATCACTGATATACTATAGATCATCACTGATGTACTGAGGATCATCACGGATGTACTATGGATCATCACTGATGTACTGTGGATCATCACTGATGTACTATAGATCATCACTGATGTACTATGGATCATCACTGATGTACTATGGATCATCACTGATGTACTATGGATCATCACTGATGTACTATGGACCATCCCTGATGTACTATGGATCATCACTGATGTACTGTGGACCATCCCTGATGTACTGTGGATCATCACTGATGTACTGTGGATCATCACTGATGTACTGTGGACCATCACTGATGTACTGTGGATCATCACTGATGTACTGTGGATTATCACTGATGTACTGTGGACCATCACTGATGTACTGTGGATCATCACTGATGTACTATGGATCATCACTGATGTACTATAGATCATCACTGATGTACTATGGACCATCACTGGTGTACTATGGATCATCACTGGTGTACTATGGATCATCATTGGTGTACTATGGACCATCCCTGATGTACTATGGACCATCCCTGATGTACTGTGGATCATCCCTGATGTACTATGGACCATCCCTGATGTACTGTGGATCATCACTGATGTACTGTGGATCATCACTGATGTACTGTGGATCATCACTGATGTACTATGGGCCATCACTGGTGTACTATGGGCCATCACTGGTGTACTATGGGCCATCACTGGTGTACTATGGATCATCCCTGATGTACTATGGACCATCCCTGATGTACTATGGACCATCCCTGATGTACTATGGACCATCCCTAATGTACTATGGACCATCCCTAATGTACTATGGACCATCCCTGATGTACTATAGATCATCACTGATGTACTGTGGATCATCACTGATGTACTATGGATCATCCCTGGTGTACTATGGATCATCACTGGTGTACTATGGATCATCACTGGTGTACTATGGATCATCACTGATGTACTATGGGCCATCACTGATGTACTATGGATCATCACTGATGTACAGTGGATCATCACTGATGTGCTATAGTTCATCACTGATGTACTATGGGCCATCACTGGTGTACTATGGGCCATCACTGGTGTACTATGGGCCATCACTGGTGTACTATGGACCATCACTGATGTACTATGAGCCATCACTGATGTACTGTGGACCATCCCTGATGTACTGTGGATCATCACTGATGTACCGTGGATCATCACTGATGTACTATGGGCCATCACGGGTGTACTATGGATCATCACTGATGTACTATGGACCATCCCTTATGTACTATGGACCATCCCTGATGTACTGAGGATCATCACTGATGTAATATAGATCATCAGTGATGAACTATGGACCATCACTGATGTACTATGGATCATCACTGATGTACTGAGAATAATCACTAATGTACTATGGATCATCACTGATGTACTGTGGATCATCACTGATGTACTATGGATCATCACTGATGTGCTATGGATCATCACTGATGTACTATGGATCATCACTGATGTACTATGGATCATCACTGATGTGCTATGGATCATCACTGATGTGCTATGGATCATCACTGATGTACTATGAGCCATCACTGGTGTACTATGGATCATCACTGGTGTACTATGGGCCATCACTGGTGTACTATGGATCATCACTGGTGTACTATGGACCATCACTGGTGTACTATGGGCCATCACTGGTGTACTGTGGACCATCCCTGATGTACTGTGGACCATCACTGATGTACTGTGGACCATCACTGATGTACTGTGGACCATCACTGATGTACTGTGAATCATCACTGATGTTCTATGGACAATCACTGATGTACTATGGATCATCACTGATGTACTATGGATCATCCCTGATGTACTGTGGATCATCACTGGTGTACTGTGGACCATCCCTGATGTACTGCGGACCATCACTGATGTACTGTGGACCATCACTGATGTACTGTGAATCATCACTGATGTTCTATGGACAATCACTGATGTACTATGGATCATCACTGATGTACTGTAGATCATCACTGATGTACTGTGGATCATCACTGATGTACTGTGGATCATCACTGATGTACTATAGATCATCACTGATGTACTATGGGCGATCACTGGTGTACTATGGGCCATCACTGGTGTACTATGGGCCATCATTGGTGTACTATGGATCATCACTGGTGTACTATGGACCATCACTGATGGACTATGGAGCATCACTGATGTACTGTGGATCATCACTGATGTACTGTGGATCATCCCTGGTGTACTATGGATCATAACTGATGTACTATGGATCATCACTGGTGTACTATGGATCATCACTGATGTACTGTGGACCATCCCTAATGTATTGTGGATCATCACTGATGTACTGTGGATCATCACTGATGTGCTATGGATCATCACTGATGTACTATGGATCATCACTGATGTACTATGGATCATCACTGATGTGCTATGGATCATCACTGATGTGATATGGATCATCACTGATGTGCTATGGATCATCACTGATGTACTATGGATCATCACTGGTGTACTATAGATCATCACTGATGTACTATGGACCATCACTGATGTACTATGGATCATAACTGATGTACTGAGGATCATCACTAATGTACTATGGATCATCACTGATGTACCATGGATCATCACTGATGTACTATAGATCATCACTAATGTACTATGGACCATCACTGGTGTACTATGGATCATCACTGGTGTACTATGGATCATCACTGGTGTACTATGGACCATCCCTGATGTACTGTGGATCATCACTGATGTACTGTGGATCATCACTGATGTACTATAGTTCATCACTGATGTACTATGGGCCATCACTGGTGTACTATGGATCATCACTGGTGTACTATGGATCATCACTGGTGTACTATGGATCATCACTGATGTACTATGGGCCATCACTGGTGTACTATGGATCATCACTGATGTACTATGGACCATCCCTGATCTACTATGGACCATCCCTGATGTACTATGGACTATCCCTGATGTACTATGGACCATCCCTGATGTACTCTATAGATCATCACTGATGTACTGTGGATCATCACTGATGTACTGTGGATCATCACTGATGTACTGTGGATCATCACTGATGTACTATGGATCATCACTGATGTACTATGGATCATCACTGATGTACTGTGGATTATCACTGATGTACTGTGGACCATCACTGATGTACTGTGGATCATCACTGATGTACTATGGATCATTACTGATGTACTATAGATCATCACTGATGTACTATGGACCATCACTGGTGTACTATGGATCATCACTGGTGTACTATGGACCATCCCTGATGTACTGTGGATCATCACTGATGTACTGTGGATCATCACTGATGTACTATGGGCCATCACTGGTGTTCTATGGATCATCACTGGTGTACTATGGATCATCACTGATGTACTATGGACGATCCCTGATGTACTATGGACCATCCCTGATGTACTGTGGATCATCACTGATGTACTGTGGATCATCACTGGTGTACTATAGATCATCACTGGTGTACTATGGGCCATCACCGGTGTACTATGGGCCATCACTGGTGTACTATGGACCATCACTGGTGTACTATAGACCATCCCTGATGTACTATAGACCATCCCTGATGTACTATGGACCATCCCTGATGTACTATGGACCATCCCTAATGTACTATGGACCATCCCTGATGTACTATAGATCATCACTGATGTACTGTGGATCATCACTGATGTACTATGGATCATCCCTGGTGTACTATGGATCATCACTGGTGTACTATGGATCATCACTGGTGTACTATGGATCATCACTGATGTACTATGGGCCATCACTAATGTACTATGGATCATCACTGATGTACTGTGGATCATCACTGATGTACTATAGTTCATCACTGATGTACTATGGGCCATCACTGGTGTACTATGGGCCATCACTGATGTACTGTAGATCATCACTGATGTACTGTGGATCATCACTGATGTTCTATGGACAATCACTGATGTACTATGGATCATCACTGATGTACTGTAGATCATCACTGATGTACTGTGGATCATCACTGATGTACTGTGGATCATCACTGATGTATTGGGGATCATCACTGATGTACTATGGATCATCACTGGTGTACTATGGGCCATCACTGGTGTACTATGGGCCATCACTGGTGTACTATGGGCCATCACTGGTGTACTATGGATCATCACTGGTGTACTATGGACCATCACTAATGGACTATGGACCATCACTGATGTACTGTGGATCATCACTGATGTACTGTGGATCATCCCTGGTGTACTATGGATCATCACTAGTGTACTATGGATTATCACTGGTGTACTATGGATCATCACTGATGTACTATGGGCCATCACTGATGTACTATGGACCATCACTGGTGTACTATGGGCCATCACTGGTGTACTGTGGACCATCCCTGATGTACTGTGGACCATCCCTGATGTACTGTGGATCATCACTGATGTACCGTGGATCAGCACTGATGTACCGAGGATCATCACTGATGTACCGTGGATCATCACTGATGTACCGTGGATCATCACTGATGTACTGTGGATCATCACTGATGTACTATGGGCCATCACAGATGTACTATGGGCCATCACAGGTGTACTATGGATCATCACTGGTGTACTATGGATCATCCCTGGTGTACTATGGACCATCACTGATGTACTAAGGACCATCACTGATGTACTATGGATCATCACTGGTGTACTATGGTCCATCACTGGTGTACTATGGGCCATCACTGGTGTACTGTGGACCATCCCTGATGTACTGTGGATCATCACTGGTGTACTATGGGCCATCACTGGTGTACTATGGGCCATCACTGGTGTACTATGGGCCATCACTGGTGTACTATGGATCATCACTGGTGTACTATGGACCATCACTGATGTACTGTGGACCATCACTGGTGTACTGTGGATCATCACTGGTGTACTTTGGATCATCCCTGGTGTACTATGGATCATCACTGGTGTACTATGGATCATCACTGGTGTACTATGTATCATCACTGATGTACTATGGGCCATCACTGATGTACTATGGATAATCACTGATGTACTGTGGACCATCCCTGATGTACTGTGGATCATCACTGATGTACTGTGGATCATCAATGATGTACTGTGGATCATCACTGATGTACTGTGGATCATCACTGATGTACTGAGGATCATCACTGATGTACTATGGATCATCACTGATGTACTGTGGATCATCACTGATGTACTATAGATCATCACTGATGTACTATGGATCATCACTGATGTATTATGGATCATCACTGATGTACTATGGACCATCCCTGATGTACTATGGATCATCCCTGATGTACTGTGGATCATCACTGATGTACTGTGGATCATCACTGATGTACTGTGGATTATCACTGATGTACTGTGGACCATCACTGATGTACTGTGGATCATCACTGATGTACTGTGGATTATCACTGATGTACTGTGGACCATCACTGATGTACTGTGGATCATCACTGATGTACTATGGATCATTACTGATGTACTATAGATCATCACTGATGTACTATGGACCATCACTGGTGTACTATGGATCATCACTGGGGTACTATGGACCATCCCTGATGTACTGTGGATCATCACTGATGTACTGTGGATCATCACTGATGTACTATGGACGATCCCTGATGTACTATGGACCATCCCTGATGTACTGTGGATCATCACTGATGTACTGTGGATCATCACTGGTGTACTATAGATCATCACTGGTGTACTATGGGCCATCACCGGTGTACTATGGGCCATCACTGGTGTACTATGGACCATCACTGGTGTACTATAGACCATCCCTGATGTACTATGGACCATCCCTGATGTACTATGGACCATCCCTAATGTACTATGGACCATCCCTGATGTACTATAGATCATCACTGATGTACTGTGGATCATCACTGATGTACTATGGATCATCCCTGGTGTACTATGGATCATCACTGGTGTACTATGGATCATCACTGGTGTACTATGGATCATCACTGATGTACTATGGGCCATCACTAATGTACTATGGATCATCACTGATGTACTGTGGATCATCACTGATGTACTATAGTTCATCACTGATGTACTATGGGCCATCACTGGTGTACTATGGGCCATCACTGATGTACTGTAGATCATCACTGATGTACTGTGGATCATCACTGATGTTCTATGGACAATCACTGATGTACTATGGATCATCACTGATGTACTGTAGATCATCACTGATGTACTGTGGATCATCACTGATGTACTGTGGATCATCACTGATGTATTGGGGATCATCACTGATGTACTATGGATCATCACTGGTGTACTATGGGCCATCACTGGTGTACTATGGGCCATCACTGGTGTACTATGGGCCATCACTGGTGTACTATGGATCATCACTGGTGTACTATGGACCATCACTAATGGACTATGGACCATCCCTGATGTACTGTGGATCATCACTAATATACTAGGGATCATCACTGATGTACTATGGATCATCACTGGTGTACTATGGGCCATCACTGGTGTACTATGGGCCATCACTGATGTACTGTGGATCATCCCTGGTGTACTATGGATCATCACTAGTGTACTATGGATTATCACTGGTGTACTATGGATCATCACTGATGTACTATGGGCCATCACTGATGTACTATGGACCATCCCTGATGTACTATAGATCATCACTGATGTACTATGGACCATCACTGATGTACTATGGATCATCACTGATGTACTGAGGATCATCACTAATATACTATGGATCATCACTGATGTACCGTGGATCATCACTGATGTACTGTGGATCATCACTGATGTACTGTGGATCATCACTGATGTACTATAGATCATCACTGAAGTACTATGGGCCATCACTGGTGTACTATGGATCATCACTGATAAACTATGAATCATCACTGGTGTACTATGGATCATCACTGATGTACTGTGGACCATCCCTGATGTATTGTGGATCATCACTGATGTACTGTGGATCATCACTGATGTACTGTGGATCATCACTGATGTACTGTAGATCATCAATCACTGATGTATTGTGGATCATCACTGATGTACTATAGATCATCACTGATGTACTATGGGCCATCACTGGTGTACTATGGGCCACCACTGGTGTACTATGGGCCACCACTGGTGTACTGTGGATCATCACTGGTGTACTTTGGATCATCCCTGGTGTACTATGGATCATCACTGGTGTACTATGGATCATCACTGGTGTACTATGGATCATCACTGATGTACTATGGACCATCCCTGATGTACTATGGACCATCCCTGATGTACTATGGACCATCCCTAATGTACTATGGACCATCCCTGATGTACTATAGATCATCACTGATGTACTGTGGATCATCACTGATGTACTATGGATCATCCCTGGTGTACTATGGATCATCACTGGTGTACTATGGATCATCACTGGTGTACTATGGATCATCACTGATGTACTATGGACCATCCCTGATGTACTATGGACCATCCCTGATGTACTATGGACCATCCCTAATGTACTATGGACCATCCCTGATGTACTATAGATCATCACTGATGTACTGTGGATCATCACTGATGTACTATGGATCATCCCTGGTGTACTATGGATCATCACTGGTGTACTATGGATCATCACTGGTGTACTATGGATCATCACTGGTGTACTATGGATCATCACTGATGTACTATGGGCCATCACTGATGTACTATGGATCATCACTGATGTACTGTGGATCATCACTGATGTACTATGGGCCATCACTGGTGTACTATGGGCCATCACTGGTGTACTATGGGCCATCACTGGTGTACTGTGGACCATCCCTGATGTACTGTGGACCATCCCTGATGTACTGTGGATCATCACTGATGTACCGTGGATCAGCACTGATGTACCGAGGATCATCACTGATGTACCGTGGATCATCACTGATGTACCGTGGATCATCACTGATGTACTGTGGATCATCACTGATGTACTATGGGCCATCACAGATGTACTATGGGCCATCACAGGTGTACTATGGATCATCACTGGTGTGCTATGGATCATCCCTGGTGTACTATGGACCATCACTGATGTACTAAGGACCATGACTGATGTACTATGGATCATCACTGGTGTACTATGGTCCATCACTGGTGTACTATGGGCCATCACTGGTGTACTGTGGACCATCCCTGATGTACTGTGGATCATCACTGGTGTACTATGGGCCATCACTGGTGTACTATGGGCCATCACTGGTGTACTATGGATCATCACTAGTGTACTATGGACCATCACTGATGTACTGTGGATCATCACTGGTGTACTTTGGATCATCCCTGGTGTACTATGGATCATCACTGGTGTACTATGGATCATCACTGGTGTACTATGGATCATCACTGATGTACTATGGACCATCCCTGATGTACTATGGACCATCCCTGATGTACTATGGACCATCCCTAATGTACTATGGACCATCCCTGATGTACTATAGATCATCACTGATGTACTGTGGATCATCACTGATGTACTATGGATCATCCCTGGTGTACTATGGATCATCACTGGTGTACTATGGATCATCACTGGTGTACTATGGATCATCACTGATGTACTATGGGCCATCACTGATGTACTATGGATCATCACTGATGTACTGTGGATCATCACTGATGTACTATGGGCCATCACTGGTGTACTATGGGCCATCACTGGTGTACTATGGGCCATCACTGGTGTACTATGGCCCATCACTGGTGTACTATGGACCATCACTGATGTACTATGAGCCATCACTGATGTACTGTGGACCATCCCTGATGTACTGTGGATCATCACTGATGTACCATGGATCATCACTGATGTACTATGTGCCATCACGGGTGTACTATGGATCATCACTGATGTACTATGGACCATCCCTGATGTACTATGGACCATCCCTGATGTACTATAGATCATCACTGATGTACTATGGACCATCACTGATGTACTATGGATCATCACTGATGTACTGAGGATCATCACTAATATACTATGGATCATCACTGATGTACCGTGGATCATCACTGATGTACTGTGGATCATCACTGATGTACTGTGGATCATCACTGATGTACTATAGATCATCACTGAAGTACTATGGGCCATCACTGGTGTACTATGGATCATCACTGATAAACTATGAATCATCACTGGTGTACTATGGATCATCACTGATGTACTGTGGACCATCCCTGATGTATTGTGGATCATCACTGATGTACTGTGGATCATCACTGATGTACTGTGGATCATCACTGATGTACTGTAGATCATCACTGATGTATTGTGGATCATCACTGATGTACTATAGATCATCACTGATGTACTATGGGCCATCACTGGTGTACTATGGGCCACCACTGGTGTACTATGGGCCACCACTGGTGTACTGTGGATCATCACTGGTGTACTTTGGATCATCCCTGGTGTACTATGGATCATCACTGGTGTACTATGGATCATCACTGGTGTACTATGGATCATCACTGATGTACTATGGACCATCCCTGATGTACTATGGACCATCCCTGATGTACTATGGACCATCCCTAATGTACTATGGACCATCCCTGATGTACTATAGATCATCACTGATGTACTGTGGATCATCACTGATGTACTATGGATCATCCCTGGTGTACTATGGATCATCACTGGTGTACTATGGATCATCACTGGTGTACTATGGATCATCACTGATGTACTATGGACCATCCCTGATGTACTATGGACCATCCCTGATGTACTATGGACCATCCCTAATGTACTATGGACCATCCCTGATGTACTATAGATCATCACTGATGTACTGTGGATCATCACTGATGTACTATGGATCATCCCTGGTGTACTATGGATCATCACTGGTGTACTATGGATCATCACTGGTGTACTATGGATCATCACTGGTGTACTATGGATCATCACTGATGTACTATGGGCCATCACTGATGTACTATGGATCATCACTGATGTACTGTGGATCATCACTGATGTACTATGGGCCATCACTGGTGTACTATGGGCCATCACTGGTGTACTATGGGCCATCACTGGTGTACTATGGACCATCACTGATGTACTATGGGCCATCACTGATGTACTGTGGATCATCACTGATGTACCGTGGATCATCACTGATGTACTATGGACCATCCCTGATGTACTATGGACCATCCCTGATGTACTATGGACCATCCCTAATGTACTATGGACCATCCCTAATGTACTATGGACCATCCCTGATGTACTATAGATCATCACTGATGTACTGTGGATCATCACTGATGTACTATGGATCATCCCTGGTGTACTATGGATCATCACTGGTGTACTATGGATCATCACTGGTGTACTATGGATCATCACTGGTGTACTATGGATCATCACTGATGTACTATGGGCCATCACTGACGTACTATGGATCATCACTGATGTACTGTGGATCATCACTGATGTACTATGGGCCATCACTGGTGTACTATGGACCATCCCTGATATACTGTGGATCATCACTAATGTAATGTGGATCATCACTGATGTACTGTGGATCATCACTGATGTACTATGGGCCATCACTGGTGTACTATGGGCCATCACTGGTGTACTATGGGCCATCACTGGTGTACTATGGGCCATCACTGGTGTACTATGGACCATCCCTGATGTACTATGGACCATCCCTAATGTACTATGGACCATCCCTGATGTACTATGGACCATCCCTGATGTACTATGGACCATCCCTAATGTACTATGGACCATCCCTAATGTACTATGGACCATCCCTGATGTACTATAGATCATCACTGATGTACTGTGGATCATCACTGATGTACTATGGATCATCCCTGGTGTACTATGGATCATCACTGGTGTACTATGGATCATCACTGATGTACTATGGGCCATCACTGATGTACTATGGATCATCACTGATGTACAGTGGATCATCACTGATGTGCTATAGTTCATCACTGATGTACTATGGGCCATCACTGGTGTACTATGGGCCATCACTGGTGTACTATGGGCCATCACTGGTGTACTATGGGCCATCAGTGATGTACTATGAGCCATCACTGATGTACTGTGGACCATCCCTGATGTACTGTGGATCATCACTGATGTACCGTGGATCATCACTGATGTACTATGGGCCATCACGGGTGTACTATGGATCATCACTGATGTACTATGGACCATCCCTGATGTACTATGGACCATCCCTGATGTACTGAGGATCATCACTGATGTAATATAGATCATCAGTGATGAACTATGGACCATCACTGATGTACTATGGATCATCACTGATGTACTGAGAATAATCACTAATGTACTATGGATCATCACTGATGTACTGTGGATCATCACTGATGTATTATGGATCATCACTGATGTGCTATGGATCATCACTGATGTACTATGGATCATCACTGATGTGCTATGGATCATCACTGATGTGCTATGGATCATCACTGATGTACTATGAGCCATCACTGGTGTACTATGGATCATCACTGGTGTACTATGGGCCATCACTGGTGTACTATGGATCATCACTGGTGTACTATGGACCATCACTGGTGTACTATGGGCCATCACTGGTGTACTGTGGACCATCCCTGATGTACTGTGGACCATCACTGATGTACTGTGGACCATCACTGATGTACTGTGGACCATCACTGATGTACTGTGAATCATCACTGATATTCTATGGACAATCACTGATGTACTATGGATCATCACTGATGTACTATGGATCATCCCTGATGTACTGTGGATCATCACTGGTGTACTGTGGACCATCCCTGATGTATTGTGGACCATCACTGATGTACTGTGGACCATCACTGATGTACTGTGAATCATCACTGATGTTCTATGGACAATCACTGATGTACTATGGATCATCACTGATGTACTGTAGATCATCACTGATGTACTGTGGATCATCACTGATGTACTGTGGATCATCACTGATGTACTATAGATCATCACTGATGTACTATGAATCATCACTGATGTACTATGGACCATCCCTGATGTACTATGGATTATCACTGATGTACTATGGACCATCCCTGATGTACTGTGGATCATCACTGATGTACTGTGGATTATCACTGATGTACTGTGGACCATCACTGATGTACTGTGGATCATCACTGATGTACTGTGGATTATCACTGATGTACTGTGGATTATCACTGATGTACTGTGGACCATCACTGATGTACTGTGCATCATCACTGATGTACTGTGGATCATCACTGATGTACTATAGATCATCACTGATGTACTATGGGCCATCACTGGTGTACTATGGGCCATCACTGGTGTACTATGGGCCATCACTGGTGTACTATGGATCATCAGTGGTGTACTATGGACCATCACTGATGGACTATGGACCATCACTGATGTACTGTGGATCATCACTGATGTACTGTGGATCATCACTGATGTACTATAGATCATCACTGAAGTACTATGGGCCATCACTGGTGTACTATGGATCATCACTGGTGTACTATGAATCATCACTGATGTACTATGGATCATCCCTGATGTATTGTGGATCATCACTGATGTACTGTGGATCATCACTGATGTACTGTGGATCATCACTGATGTACTGTGGATCATCACTGATGTACTGTGGATCATCACTGATGTACTGTGGATCATCACTGATGTGCTATGGATCATCACTGATGTACTATGGATCATCACTGATGTACTATGGATCATCACTGATGTGCTATGGATCATCACTGATGTACTATGAGCCATCACTGGTGTACTATGGATCATCACTGGTGTACTATGGGCCATCACTGGTGTACTATGGATCATCACTGGTGTACTATGGACCATCACTGGTGTACTATGGGCCATCACTGGTGTACTATGGACCATCCCTGGTGTACTATGGACCATCCCTGATGTACTGTGGATCATCACTGGTGTACTGTGGACCATCACTGATGTACTGTGGATCATCACTGATGTTCTATGGACCATCACTGATGTACTATGGATCATGACTGATGTACTGTAGATCATCACTGATGTACAGTAGATCATCACTGATGTACTGTGGATCATCACTGATGTACTGTGGATCATCACTGATGTACTATAGATCATCACTGATGTACTATGGGCCATCATTGGTGTACTATGGGCCATCACTGGTGTACTATGGGCCATCACTGGTGTACTATGGGCCATCACTGGTGTACTATGGATCATCAGTGGTGTACTATGGACCATAACTGATGGACTATGGACCATCACTGATGTACTGTGGATCATCACTGATGTACTGTGGATCATCCCTGGTGTACTATGGATCATCACTGGTAGACTTGTGCACAACGGAAAAATTTGTTCCGTTTCGGTTCGTTTCTTTCCGGTCCTGTTGATTCGTAATCATTCGTAATTTTGCTAGACGGGATTTTTCGTGTTCGGACTCATTCGTATTTTTGCAAGCGACATTTTTCGTTGAATTTTTTGTTGCTTTATAATTCGTACTTTCGGTAGAGTACGTTGTTTTTCGTTGATTCTGGACACAACTCCTACTTTCGTAACTTTTTTTGGGTTCGTACTTTCGGTAGAGTACGTTGTTTTTCGTTGATTCTGGACACAACTCCTACTTTCGTAACTTTTTTTGGGTTCGTTGATTCGTAATTTTCCGTGTCTCTCTCACAACGACGCTGCCTATTATGCCTAATGTGCTTCGAATGGATTTGTACTTTTCTAAATACATTGCGGTTATTTGTAACGATTCGAAATCTCGTATTATACTTTCGTTTTTAACATGCGGCTATAGGCTCCGCCCCTGTACACCATTTTCAGAGGGTTCAGCACGGTGAGGGAGAAGCAGAGAGCAGAGCAGAGTGAGTGTTATTGTGCTTCGAATGGATTCGAAATCTCGTATTTTACTTTCGTTTTTTACATGCGGCTATAACCTCCGCCCCTGTACACCATTTTGAGAGGGAGTTCAGCACGGTGTGGGAGAAGCAGAGAGCAGAGCAGAGTGAGTGTTATTGTGCTTCGTATGGATTCGTACATTCGTAACTTTTTCATAACGAATTATGCGGAAGACATTCGGGCATTCGCTATTTGCGGTATAATTTATTTTGGATTCGGTCTTATTCGTAATTGCTTTGTTCGGAAATTCGAATGCTTCCGAATGTCCGAAAGTTGCTAAATTCGGACGAATTTCAATTCGTTACGAAACGAATTGCACAAGCCTAATCACTGGTGTACTATGGATTATCACTGATGTACTGTGGATCATCACTAATGTACTATAGTTCATCACTGATGTACTATGGACCATCACTGATGTACTATGAGCCATCACTGATGTACTGTGGACCATCCCTGATGTACTGTGGATCATCACTGATGTACCGTGGATCATCACTGATGTACTATGGGCCATCACGGGTGTACTATGGATCATCACTGATGTACTATGGACCATCCCTGATGTACTATGGACCATCCCTGTTGTACTGAGGATCATCACTGATGTAATATAGATCATCACTGATGTACTATGGACCATCACTGATGTACTATGGATCATCACTGATGTACTATGGATCATCACTGATGTACTGAGGATCATCACTAATGTACTATGGATCATCACTGATGTACTATGGATCATCACTGATGTACTATGGGCCATCACTGATGTACTATGGATAATCACTGATGTACGGTGGATCATCACTGATGTACTATAGTTCATCACTGATGTACTATGGGCCATCACTGGTGTACTATGGGCCATCACTGGTGTACTATGGACCATCCCTGATGTACTGAGGATCATCACTGATGTACTATAGATCATCACTGATGTACTATGGACCATCACTGATGTACTATGGATCATAACTGATGTACTGAGGATCATCACTAATGTACTATGGATCATCACTGATGTACCATGGATCATCACTGATGTACTATAGATCATCACTAATGTACTATGGACCATCACTGGTGTACTATGGATCATCACTGGTGTACTATGGATCATCACTGGTGTACTATGGACCATCCCTGATGTACTGTGGATCATCACTGATGTACTGTGGATCATCACTGATGTACTATAGTTCATCACTGATGTACTATGGGCCATCACTGGTGTACTATGGATCATCACTGGTGTACTATGGATCATCACTAGTGTACTATGGATCATCACTGATGTACTATGGGCCATCACTGGTGTACTATGGATCATCACTGATGTACTATGGACCATCCCTGATCTACTATGGACCATCCCTGATGTACTATGGACTATCCCTGATGTACTATGGACCATCCCTGATGTACTCTATAGATCATCACTGATGTACTGTGGATCATCACTGATGTACTGTGGATCATCACTGATGTACTGTGGATCATCACTGATGTACTATGGATCATCACTGATGTACTATGGATCATCACTGATGTGCTATGGATCATCACTGATGTACTATGGATCATCACTGATGTGCTATGGATCATCACTGATGCGCTATGGATCATCACTAATGTACTATGAGCCATCACTGGTGTACTATGGATCATCACTGGTGTACTATGGGGCATCACTGGTGTACTATGGGCGATCACTGGTGTACTATGGGCCATCACTGGTGTACTATGGGCCATCACTGATGTACTATGGGCCATCACTGGTGTACTATGGATCATCACTGGTGTACTATGGACCATCACTGATGTACTGTGGACCATCACTGGTGTACTGTGGATCATCACTGGTGTACTTTGGATCATCCCTGGTGTACTATGGATCATCACTGGTGTACTATGGATCATCACTGGTGTACTATGGATCATCACTGATGTACTATGGGCCATCACTGATGTACTATGGATAATCACTGATGTACTGTGGACCATCCCTGATGTACTGTGGATCATCACTGATGTACTGTGGATCATCACTGATGTACTGTGGATCATCACTGATGTACTGAGGATCATCACTGATGTACTATGGATCATCACTGATGTACTATGGATCATCACTGATGTACTGTGGATCATCACTGATGTACTATAGATCATCACTGATGTACTATGGATCATCACTGATGTACTATGGATCATCACTGATGTACTATGGACCATCCCTGATGTACTATGGATCATCCCTGATGTACTGTGGATCATCACTGATGTACTGTGGATCATCACTGATGTACTGTGGATTATCACTGATGTACTGTGGACCATCACTGATGTACTGTGGATCATCACTGATGTACTGTGGATTATCACTGATGTACTGTGGACCATCACTGATGTACTGTGGATCATCACTGATGTACTATGGATCATCACTGATGTACTATAGATCATCACTGATGTACTATGGACCATCACTGGTGTACTATGGATCATCACTGGTGTACTATGGACCATCCCTGATGTACTGTGGATCATCACTGATGTACTGTGGATCATCACTGATGTACTATGGGCCATCACTGGTGTTCTATGGATCATCACTGGTGTACTATGGATCATCACTGATGTACTATGGACGATCCCTGATGTACTATGGACCATCCCTGATGTACTGTGGATCATCACTGATGTACTGTGGATCATCACTGGTGTACTATAGATCATCACTGGTGTACTATGGGCCATCACCATTGTACTATGGGCCATCACTGGTGTACTATGGACCATCACTGGTGTACTATAGACCATCCCTGATGTACTATGGACCATCCCTGATGTACTATGGACCATCCCTGATGTACTATGGACCATCCCTAATGTACTATGGACCATCCCTGATGTACTATAGATCATCACTGATGTACTGTGGATCATCACTGATGTACTATGGATCATCCCTGGTGTACTATGGATCATCACTGGTGTACTATGGATCATCACTGGTGTACTATGGATCATCACTGATGTACTATGGGCCATCACTAATGTACTATGGATCATCACTGATGTACTGTGGATCATCACTGATGTACTATAGTTCATCACTGATGTACTATGGGCCATCACTGATGTACTGTAGATCATCACTGATGTACTGTGGATCATCACTGATGTTCTATGGACAATCACTGATGTACTATGGATCATCACTGATGTACTGTAGATCATCACTGATGTACTGTGGATCATCACTGATGTACTGTGGATCATCACTGATGTACTGGGGATCATCACTGATGTACTATGGATCATCACTGGTGTACTATGGGCCATCACTGGTGTACTATGGGCCATCACTGGTGTACTATGGGCCATCACTGGTGTACTATGGATCATCACTGGTGTACTATGGACCATCACTAATGGACTATGGACCATCACTGATGTACTGTGGATCATCACTGATGTACTGTGGATCATCCCTGGTGTACTATGGATCATCACTAGTGTACTATGGATTATCACTGGTGTACTATGGATCATCACTGATGTACTATGGGCCATCACTGATGTACTATGGACCATCACTGGTGTACTATGGGCCATCACTGGTGTACCGTGGACCATCCCTGATGTACTGTGGACCATCCCTGATGTACTGTGGATCATCACTGATGTACCGTGGATCAGCACTGATGTACCGAGGATCATCACTGATGTACCGTGGATCATCACTGATGTACCGTGGATCATCACTGATGTACTGTGGATCATCACTGATGTACTATGGGCCATCACAGATGTACTATGGGCCATCACAGGTGTACTATGGATCATCACTGGTGTACTATGGATCATCCCTGGTGTACTATGGACCATCACTGATGTACTAAGGACCATCACTGATGTACTATGGATCATCACTGGTGTACTATGGTCCATCACTGGTGTACTATGGGCCATCACTGGTGTACTGTGGACCATCCCTGATGTACTGTGGATCATCACTGGTGTACTATTGGCCATCACTGGTGTACTATGGGCCATCACTGGTGTACTATGGATCATCACTAGTGTACTATGGACCATCACTGATGTACTGTGGACCATCACTGGTGTACTGTGGATCATCACTGGTGTACTTTGGATCATCCCTGGTGTACTATGGATCATCACTGGTGTACTATGGATCATCACTGGTGTACTATGGATCATCACTGATGTACTATGGACCATCCCTGATGTACTATGGACCATCCCTGATGTACTATGGACCATCCCTAATGTACTATGGACCATCCCTGATGTACTATAGATCATCACTGATGTACTGTGGATCATCACTGATGTACTATGGATCATCCCTGGTGTACTATGGATCATCACTGGTGTACTATGGATCATCACTGGTGTACTATGGATCATCACTGATGTACTATGGGCCATCACTGATGTACTATGGATCATCACTGATGTACTGTGGATCATCACTGATGTACTGTGGATCATCACTGATGTACTATGGGCCATCACTGGTGTACTATGGGCCATCACTGGTGTACTATGGGCCATCACTGGTGTACTATGGCCCATCACTGGTGTACTATGGACCATCACTGATGTACTATGAGCCATCACTGATGTACTGTGGACCATCCCTGATGTACTGTGGATCATCACTGATGTACTATGAGCCATCACGGGTGTACTATGGATCATCACTGATGTACTATGGACCATCCCTGATGTACTATGGACCATCCCTGATGTACTATAGATCATCACTGATGTACTATGGACCATCACTGATGTACTATGGATCATCACTGATGTACTGAGGATCATCACTAATGTACTATGGATCATCACTGATGTACCGTGGATCATCACTGATGTACTGTGGATCATCACTGATGTACGGTGGATCATCACTGATGTACTATAGATCATCACTGAAGTACTATGGGCCATCACTGGTGTACTATGGATCATCACTGGTGTACTATGAATCATCACTGGTGTACTATGGATCATCACTGATGTACTGTGGACCATCCCTGATGTATTGTGGATCATCACTGATGTACTGTGGATCATCACTGATGTACTGTGGATCATCACTGATGTACTGTAGATCATCACTGATGTATTGTGGATCATCACTGATGTACTATAGATCATCACTGATGTACTATGGGCCATCACTGGTGTACTATGGGCCACCACTGGTGTACTATGGGCCACCACTGGTGTATTGTGGATCATCACTGGTGTACTTTGGATCATCCCTGGTGTACTATGGATCATCACTGGTGTACTATGGATCATCACTGGTGTACTATGGATCATCACTGATGTACTATGGACCATCCCTGATGTACTATGGACCATCCCTGATGTACTATGGACCATCCCTAATGTACTATGGACCATCCCTGATGTACTATAGATCATCACTGATGTACTGTGGATCATCACTGATGTACTATAAATCATCCCTGGTGTACTATGGATCATCACTGGTGTACTATGGATCATCACTGGTGTACTATGGATCATCACTGGTGTACTATGGATCATCACTGATGTACTATGGGCCATCACTGATGTACTATGGATCATCACTGATGTTCTGTGGATCATCACTGATGTACTATGGGCCATCACTGGTGTACTATGGGCCATCACTGGTGTACTATGGGCCATCACTGGTGTACTATGGGCCATCACTGGTGTACTATGGACCATCACTGATGTACTATGAGCCATCACTGATGTACTGTGGACCATCCCTGATGTACTGTGGATCATCACTGATGTACCGTGGATCATCACTGATGTACTATGGACCATCCCTGATGTACTATGGACCATCCCTGATGTACTATGGACCATCCCTAATGTACTATGGACCATCCCTAATGTACTATGGACCATCCCTGATGTACTATAGATCATCACTGATGTACTGTGGATCATCACTGATGTACTATGGATCATCCCTGGTGTACTATGGATCATCACTGGTGTACTATGGATCATCACTGGTGTACTATGGATCATCACTGGTGTACTATGGATCATCACTGATGTACTATGGGCCATCACTGATGTACTATGGATCATCACTGATGTACTATGGATCATCACTGATGTACTGTGGATCATCACTGATGTACTATGGGCCATCACTGGTGTACTATGGACCATCCCTGATGTACTGTGGATCATCACTAATGTACTGTGGATCATCACTGATGTACTGTGGATCATCACTGATGTACTATGGGCCATCACTGGTGTACTATGGGCCATCACTGGTGTACTATGGGCCATCACTGGTGTACTATGGATCATCCCTGATGTACTATGGACCATCCCTGATGTACTATGGACCATCCCTGATGTACTATGGACCATCCCTAATGTACTATGGACCATCCCTAATGTACTATGGACCATCCCTAATGTACTATGGACCATCCCTGATGTACTATAGATCATCACTGATGTACTGTGGATCATCACTGATGTACTATGGATCATCCCTGGTGTACTATGGATCATCACTGGTGTACTATGGATCATCACTGATGTACTATGGGCCATCACTGATGTACTATGGATCATCACTGATGTACAGTGGATCATCACTGATGTGCTATAGTTCATCACTGATGTACTATGGGCCATCACTGGTGTACTATGGGCCATCACTGGTGTACTATGGGCCATCACTGGTGTACTATGGGCCATCACTGGTGTACTATGGACCATCACTGATGTACTATGAGCCATCACTGATGTACTGTGGACCATCCCTGATGTACTGTGGATCATCACTGATGTACCGTGGATCATCACTGATGTACTATAGGCCATCACGGGTGTACTATGGATCATCACTGATGTACTATGGACCATCCCTGATGTACTATGGACCATCCCTGATGTACTGAGGATCATCACTGATGTAATATAGATCATCAGTGATGAACTATGGACCATCACTGATGTACTATGGATCATCACTGATGTACTGAGAATAATCACTAATGTACTATGGATCATCACTGATGTACTGTGGATCATCACTGATGTATTATGGATCATCACTGATGTGCTATGGATCATCACTGATGTACTATGGATCATCACTGATGTACTATGGATCATCACTGATGTTCTATGAATCATCACTGATGTGCTATGGATCATCACTGATGTACTATGAGCCATCACTGGTGTACTATGGATCATCACTGGTGTACTATGGGCCATCACTGGTGTACTATGGATCATCACTGGTGTACTATGGACCATCACTGGTGTACTATGGGCCATCACTGGTGTACTGTGGACCATCCCTGATGTACTGTGGACCATCACTGATGTACTGTGGACCATCACTGATGTACTGTGGACCATCACTGATGTACTGTGAATCATCACTGATATTCTATGGACAATCACTGACGTACTATGGATCATCACTGATGTGCTATGGATCATCACTGATGTACTATGGATCATCACTGATGTACTATGGATCATCACTGATGTGCTATGGATCATCACTGATGTGCTATGGATCATCACTGATGTACTATGAGCCATCACTGGTGTACTATGGATCATCACTGCTGTACTATGGGCCATCACTGGTGTACTATGGATCATCACTGGTGTACTATGGACCATCACTGGTGTACTATGGGCCATCACTGGTGTACTGTGGACCATCCCTGATGTACTGTGGACCATCACTGATGTACTGTGGACCATCGCTGATGTACTGTGGACCATCACTGATGTACTGTGAATCATCACTGATATTCTATGGACAATCACTGACGTACTATGGATCATCACTGATGTACTATGGATCATCCCTGATGTACTGTGGATCATCACTGGTGTACTGTGGACCATCCCTGATGTATTGTGGACCATCACTGATGTACTGTGGACCATCACTGATGTACTGTGAATCATCACTGATGTTCTATGGACAATCACTGATGTACTATGGATCATCACTGATGTACTGTAGATCATCACTGATGTACTGTGGATCATCACTGATGTACTGTGGATCATCACTGATGTACTATAGATCATCACTGATGTACTATGGGCCATCACTGGTGTACTATGGGCCATCACTGGTGTACTATGGGCCATCATTGGTGTACTATGGATCATCACTGGTGTACTATGGACCATCACTGATGGACTATGGAGCATCACTGATGTACTGTGGATCATCACTGATGTACTGTGGATCATCCCTGGTGTACTATGGATCATCACTGATGTACTATGGATCATCACTGGTGTACTATGGATCATCACTGATGTACTGTGGACCATCCCTAATGTATTGTGGATCATCACTGATGTACTGTGGATCATCACTGATGTGCTATGGATCATCACTGATGTACTATGGATCATCACTGATGTACTATGGATCATCACTAATGTGCTATGGATCATCACTGATGTGCTATGGATCATCACTGATGTGCTATGGATCATCACTGATGTACTATGGATCATCACTGGTGTACTGTTGACCATCCCTGATGTACTGTGGATCATCACTGATGTACTATGAGCCATCACTGATGTATTATGGGCCATCACTGATGTACTGTGGATCATCACTGATGTACTATAGATCATCACTGATGTACTGTGGATAATCACTGATGCACTGTGGATCATCACTGATGTACTGAGGATCATCACTGATGTACTATGGACCATCCCTGATGTACTGTGGATCATCACTGATGTACTGTGGATTATCACTGATGTACTGTGGACCATCACTGATGTACTGTGGACCATCACTGATGTACTGTGGATCATCACTGATGTACTGTGGATTATCACTGATGTACTGTGGATTATCACTGATGTACTGTGGACCATCACTGATGTACTGTGGATCATCACTGATGTACTGTGGATCATCACTGATGTACTATAGATCATCACTGATGTACTATGGGCCATCACTGGTGTACTATGGGCCATCACTGGTGTACTATGGGCCATCACTGGTGTACTATGGGCCATCACTGGTGTACTATGGATCATCAGTGGTGTACTATGGACCATCACTGATGGACTATGGACCATCACTGATGTACTGTGGATCATCACTGATGTACTGTGGATCATCCCTGGTGTACTATGGATCATCAGTGGTGTACTATGGATTATCACTGATGTACTGTGGATCATCACTAATGTACTATAGTTCATCACTGATGTACTATGGACCATCACTGATGTACTATGAGCCATCACTGATGTACTGTGGACCATCCCTGATGTACTGTGGATCATCACTGATGTACCGTGGATCATCACTGATGTACTATGGGCCATCACGGGTGTACTATGGATCATCACTGATGTACTATGGACCATCCCTGATGTACTATGGACCATCCCTGTTGTACTGAGGATCATCACTGATGTAATATAGATCATCACTGATGTACTATGGACCATCACTGATGTACTATGGATCATCACTGATGTACTATGGATCATCACTGATGTACTGAGGATCATCACTAATGTACTATGGATCATCACTGATGTACTATGGATCATCACTGATGTACTATGGGCCATCACTGATGTACTATGGATAATCACTGATGTACTGTGGATCATCACTGATGTACTATAGTTCATCACTGATGTACTATGGGCCATCACTGGTGTACTATGGGCCATCACTGGTGTACTATGGACCATCCCTGATGTACTGAGGATCATCACTGATGTACTATAGATCATCACTGATCTACTATGGACCATCACTGATGTACTATGGATCAGAACTGATGTACTGAGAATCATCACTAATGTACTATGGATCATCACTGATGTACCATGGATCATCACTGATGTACTATAGATCATCACTAATGTACTATGGACCATCACTGGTGTACTATGGATCATCACTGGTGTACTATGGATCATCACTGGTGTACTATGGACCATCCCTGATGTACTGTGGATCATCACTGATGTACTGTGGATCATCACTGATGTACTATAGTTCATCACTGATGTACTATGGGCCATCACTGGTGTACTATGGATCATCACTGGTGTACTATGGATCATCACTGGTGTACTATGGATCATCACTGATGTACTATGGGCCATCACTGGTGTACTATGGATCATCACTGATGTACTATGGACCATCCCTGATCTACTATGGACCATCCCTGATGTACTATGGACTATCCCTGATGTACTATGGACCATCCCTGATGTACTCTATAGATCATCACTGATGTACTGTGGATCATCACTGATGTACTGTGGATCATCACTGATGTACTGTGGATCATCACTGATGTACTATGGATCATCACTGATGTACTATGGATCATCACTGATGTGCTATGGATCATCACTGATGTACTATGGATCATCACTGATGTGCTATGGATCATCACTGATGCGCTATGGATCATCACTGATGTACTATGAGCCATCACTGGTGTACTATGGATCATCACTGGTGTACTATGGGCCATCACTGGTGTACTATGGGCGATCACTGGTGCACTATGGGCCATCACTGGTGTACTATGGGCCATCACTGGTGTACTATGGGCCATCACTGGTGTACTATGGATCATCACTGGTGTACTATGGACCATCACTGATGTACTGTGGACCATCACTGGTGTACTGTGGATCATCACTGGTGTACTTTGGATCATCCCTGGTGTACTATGGATCATCACTGGTGTACTATGGATCATCACTGGTGTACTATGGATCATCACTGATGTACTATGGGCCATCACTGATGTACTATGGATAATCACTGATGTACTGTGGACCATCCCTGATGTACTGTGGATCATCACTGATGTACTGTGGATCATCACTGATGTACTGTGGATCATCACTGATGTACTGTGGATCATTACTGATGTACTGTGGATCATCACTGATGTACTGAGGATCATCACTGATGTACTATGGATCATCACTGATGTACTGTGGATCATCACTGATGTACTATAGATCATCACTGATGTACTATGGATCATCACTGATGTACTATGGATCATCACTGATGTACTATGGACCATCCCTGATGTACTATGGATCATCCCTGATGTACTGTGGATCATCACTGATGTACTGTGGATCATCACTGATGTACTGTGGATTATCACTGATGTACTGTGGACCATCACTGATGTACTGTGGATCATCACTGATGTACTGTGGATTATCACTGATGTACTGTGGACCATCACTGATGTACTGTGGATCATCACTGATGTACTATGGATCATCACTGATGTACTATAGATCATCACTGATGTACTATGGACCATCACTGGTGTACTATGGATCATCACTGGTGTACTATGGACCATCCCTGATGTACTGTGGATCATCACTGATGTACTGTGGATCATCACTGATGTACTATGGGCCATCACTGGTGTTCTATGGATCATCACTGGTGTACTATGGATCATCACTGATGTACTATGGATGATCCCTGATGTACTATGGACCATCCCTGATGTACTGTGGATCATCACTGATGTACTGTGGATCATCACTGGTGTACTATAGATCATCACTGGTGTACTATGGGCCATCACCGGTGTACTATGGGCCATCACTGGTGTACTATGGGCCATCACTGGTGGACTATGGACCATCACTGGTGTACTATAGACCATCCCTGATGTACTATGGACCATCCCTGATGTACTATGGACCATCCCTGATGTACTATGGACCATCCCTAATGTACTATGGACCATCCCTGATGTACTATAGATCATCACTGATGTACTGTGGATCATCACTGATGTACTATGGATCATCCCTGGTGTACTATGGATCATCACTGGTGTACTATGGATCATCACTGGTGTACTATGGATCATCACTGATGTACTATGGGCCATCACTAATGTACTATGGATCATCACTGATGTACTGTGGATCATCACTGATGTACTATAGTTCATCACTGATGTACTATGGGCCATCACTGGTGTACTATGGGCCATCACTGGTGTACTATGGGCCATCACTGATGTACTGTAGATCATCACTGATGTACTGTGGATCATCACTGATGTTCTATGGACAATCACTGATGTACTATGGATCATCACTGATGTACTGTAGATCATCACTGATGTACTGTGGATCATCACTGATGTACTGTGGATCATCACTGATGTACTGTGGATCATCACTGATGTACTATGGATCATCACTGGTGTACTATGGGCCATCACTGGTGTACTATGGGCCATCACTGGTGTACTATGGGCCATCACTGGTGTACTATGGATCATCACTGGTGTACTATGGACCATCACTAATGGACTATGGACCATCACTGATGTACTGTGGATCATCACTGATGTACTGTGGATCATCCCTGGTGTACTATGGATCATCACTAGTGAACTATGGATTATCACTGGTGTACTATGGATCATCACTGATGTACTATGGGCCCTCACTGATGTACTATGGACCATCACTGGTGTACTATGGACCATCACTGGTGTACTGTGGACCATCCCTGATGTACTGTGGACCATCCCTGATGTACTGTGGATCATCACTGATGTACCGTGGATCAGCACTGATGTACCGAGGATCATCACTGATGTACCGTGGATCATCACTGATGTACCGTGGTTCATCACTGATGTACTGTGGATCATCACTGATGTACTATGGGCCATCACAGATGTACTATGGGCCAGCACAGGTGTACTATGGATCATCACTGGTGTACTATGGATCATCCCTGGTGTACTATGGACCATCACTGATGTACTAAGGACCATCACTGATGTACTATGGATCATCACTGGTGTACTATGGTCCATCACTGGTGTACTATGGGCCATCACTAGTGTACTGTGGACCATCCCTGATGTACTGTGGATCATCACTGGTGTACTATGGGCCATCACTGGTGTACTATGGGCCATCACTGGTGTACTATGGATCATCACTAGTGTACTGTGGAAAATCACTGATGTACTGTGGACCATCACTGGTGTACTGTGGATCATCACTGGTGTACTTTGAATCATCCCTGGTGTACTATGGATCATCACTGGTGTACTATGGATCATCACTGGTGTACTATGGATCATCACTGATGTACTATGGACCATCCCTGATGTACTATGGACCATCCCTGATGTACTATGGACCATCCCTAATGTACTATGGACCATCCCTGATGTACTATAGATCATCACTGATGTACTGTGGATCATCACTGATGTACTATGGATCATCCCTGGTGTACTATGGATCATCACTGGTGTACTATGGATCATCACTGGTGTACTATGGATCATTACTGATGTACTATGGGCCATCACTGATGTACTATGGATCATCACTGATGTACTGTGGATCATCACTGATGTACTATGGGCCATCACTGGTGTACTATGGGCCATCACTGGTGTACTATGGGCCATCACTGGTGTACTATGGACCATCACTGATGTACTATGAGCCATCACTGATGTACTGTGGACCATCCCTGATGTACTGTGGATCATCACTGATGTACCGTGGATCATCACTGATGTACTATGAGCCATCACGGGTGTACTATGGATCATCACTGATGTACTATGGACCATCCCTGATGTACTATGGACCATCCCTGATGTACTATAGATCATCACTGATGTACTATGGACCATCACTGATGTACTATGGATCATCACTGATGTACTGAGGATCATCACTAATGTACTATGGATCATCACTGATGTACCGTGGATCATCACTGATGTACTGTGGATCATCACTGATGTACTATAGATCATCACTGAAGTACTATGGGCCATCACTGGTGTACTATGGATCATCACTGGTGTACTATGAATCATCACTGGTGTACTATGGATCATCACTGATGTACTGTGGACCATCCCTGATGTATTGTGGATCATCACTGATGTACTGTGGATCATCACTGATGTACTGTGGATCATCACTGATGTACTGTAGATCATCACTGATGTATTGTGGATCATCACTGATGTACTATAGATCATCACTGATGTACTATGGGCCATCACTGGTGTACTATGGGCCACCACTGGTGTACTATGGGCCACCACTGGTGTACTGTGGATCATCACTGGTGTACTTTGGATCATCCCTGGTGTACTATGGATCATCACTGGTGTACTATGGATCATCACTGGTGTACTATGGATCATCACTGATGTACTATGGACCATCCCTGATGTACTATGGACCATCCCTGATGTACTATGGACCATCCCTAATGTACTATGGACCATCCCTGATGTACTATAGATCATCACTGATGTACTGTGGATCATCACTGATGTACTATGGATCATCCCTGGTGTACCGTGGATCATCACTGATGTACTGTGGATCATCACTGATGTACTGTGGATCATCACTGATGTACTATAGATCATCACTGAAGTACTATGGGCCATCACTGGTGTACTATGGATCATCACTGGTGTACTATGAATCATCACTGGTGTACTATGGATCATCACTGATGTACCATGGATCATCACTGATGTACTATAGATCATCACTAATGTACTATGGACCATCACTGGTGTACTATGGATCATCACTGGTGTACTATGGATCATCACTGGTGTACTATGGACCATCCCTGATGTACTGTGGATCATCACTGATGTACTGTGGATCATCACTGATGTACTATAGTTCATCACTGATGTACTATGGGCCATCACTGGTGTACTATGGATCATCACTGGTGTACTATGGATCATCACTGGTGTACTATGGATCATCACTGATGTACTATGGGCCATCACTGGTGTACTATGGATCATCACTGATGTACTATGGACCATCCCTGATCTACTATGGACCATCCCTGATGTACTATGGACTATCCCTGATGTACTATGGACCATCCCTGATGTACTCTATAGATCATCACTGATGTACTGTGGATCATCACTGATGTACTGTGGATCATCACTGATGTACTGTGGATCATCACTGATGTACTATGGATCATCACTGATGTACTATGGATCATCACTGATGTGCTATGGATCATCACTGATGTACTATGGATCATCACTGATGTGCTATGGATCATCACTGATGCGCTATGGATCATCACTGATGTACTATGAGCCATCACTGGTGTACTATGGATCATCACTGGTGTACTATGGGCCATCACTGGTGTACTATGGGCGATCACTGGTGCACTATGGGCCATCACTGGTGTACTATGGGCCATCACTGGTGTACTATGGGCCATCACTGGTGTACTATGGATCATCACTGGTGTACTATGGACCATCACTGATTTACTGTGGACCATCACTGGTGTACTGTGGATCATCACTGGTGTACTTTGGATCATCCCTGGTGTACTATGGATCATCACTGGTGTACTATGGATCATCACTGGTGTACTATGGATCATCACTGATGTACTATGGGCCATCACTGATGTACTATGGATAATCACTGATGTACTGTGGACCATCCCTGATGTACTGTGGATCATCACTGATGTACTGTGGATCATCACTGATGTACTGTGGATCATCACTGATGTACTGTGGATCATTACTGATGTACTGTGGATCATCACTGATGTACTGAGGATCATCACTGATGTACTATGGATCATCACTGATGTACTGTGGATCATCACTGATGTACTATAGATCATCACTGATGTACTATGGATCATCACTGATGTACTATGGATCATCACTGATGTACTATGGACCATCCCTGATGTACTATGGATCATCCCTGATGTACTGTGGATCATCACTGATGTACTGTGGATCATCACTGATGTACTGTGGATTATCACTGATGTACTGTGGACCATCACTGATGTACTGTGGATCATCACTGATGTACTGTGGATTATCACTGATGTACTGTGGACCATCACTGATGTACTGTGGATCATCACTGATGTACTATGGATCATCACTGATGTACTATAGATCATCACTGATGTACTATGGACCATCACTGGTGTACTATGGATCATCACTGGTGTACTATGGACCATCCCTGATGTACTGTGGATCATCACTGATGTACTGTGGATCATCACTGATGTACTATGGGCCATCACTGGTGTTCTATGGATCATCACTGGTGTACTATGGATCATCACTGATGTACTATGGACCATCCCTGATGTACTGTGGATCATCACTGATGTACTGTGGATCATCACTGGTGTACTATAGATCATCACTGGTGTACTATGGGCCATCACCGGTGTACTATGGGCCATCACTGGTGTACTATGGGCCATCACTGGTGGACTATGGACCATCACTGGTGTACTATAGACCATCCCTGATGTACTATGGACCATCCCTGATGTACTATGGACCATCCCTGATGTACTATGGACCATCCCTAATGTACTATGGACCATCCCTGATGTACTATAGATCATCACTGATGTACTGTGGATCATCACTGATGTACTATGGATCATCCCTGGTGTACTATGGATCATCACTGGTGTACTATGGATCATCACTGGTGTACTATGGATCATCACTGATGTACTATGGGCCATCACTAATGTACTATGGATCATCACTGATGTACTGTGGATCATCACTGATGTACTATAGTTCATCACTGATGTACTATGGGCCATCACTGGTGTACTATGGGCCATCACTGGTGTACTATGGGCCATCACTGATGTACTGTAGATCATCACTGATGTACTGTAGATCATCACTGATGTACTGTGGATCATCACTGATGTTCTATGGACAATCACTGATGTACTATGGATCATCACTGATGTACTGTAGATCATCACTGATGTACTGTGGATCATCACTGATGTACTGTGGATCATCACTGATGTACTGTGGATCATCACTGATGTACTATGGATCATCACTGGTGTACTATGGGCCATCACTGGTGTACTATGGACCATCACTAATGGACTATGGACCATCACTGATGTACTGTGGATCATCACTGATGTACTGTGGATCATCCCTGGTGTACTATGGATCATCACTAGTGAACTATGGATTATCACTGGTGTACTATGGATCATCACTGATGTACTATGGGCCCTCACTGATGTACTATGGACCATCACTGGTGTACTATGGACCATCACTGGTGTACTGTGGACCATCCCTGATGTACTGTGGACCATCCCTGATGTACTGTGGATCATCACTGACGTACCGTGGATCAGCACTGATGTACCGAGGATCATCACTGATGTACCGTGGATCATCACTGATGTACCGTGGTTCATCACTGATGTACTGTGGATCATCACTGATGTACTATGGGCCATCACAGATGTACTATGGGCCAGCACAGGTGTACTATGGATCATCACTGGTGTACTATGGATCATCCCTGGTGTACTATGGACCATCACTGATGTACTAAGGACCATCACTGATGTACTATGGATCATCACTGGTGTACTATGGTCCATCACTGGTGTACTATGGGCCATCACTAGTGTACTGTGGACCATCCCTGATGTACTGTGGATCATCACTGGTGTACTATGGGCCATCACTGGTGTACTATGGGCCATCACTGGTGTACTATGGATCATCACTAGTGTACTGTGGAAAATCACTGATGTACTGTGGACCATCACTGGTGTACTGTGGATCATCACTGGTGTACTTTGAATCATCCCTGGTGTACTATGGATCATCACTGGTGTACTATGGATCATCACTGGTGTACTATGGATCATCACTGATGTACTATGGACCATCCCTGATGTACTATGGACCATCCCTGATGTACTATGGACCATCCCTAATGTACTATGGACCATCCCTGATGTACTATAGATCATCACTGATGTACTGTGGATCATCACTGATGTACTATGGATCATCCCTGGTGTACTATGGATCATCACTGGTGTACTATGGATCATCACTGGTGTACTATGGATCATTACTGATGTACTATGGGCCATCACTGATGTACTGTGGATCATCACTGATGTACTATGGGCCATCACTGGTGTTCTATGGATCATCACTGGTGTACTATGGACCATCCCTGATGTACTGTGGATCATCACTGATGTACCGTGGATCAGCACTGATGTACCGAGGATCATCACTGATGTACTGTGGATCATCACTGATGTACCGTGGTTCATCACTGATGTACTGTGGATCATCACTGATGTACTATGGGCCATCACAGATGTACTATCGGCCAGCACAGGTGTACTATGGATCATCACTGGTGTACTATGGATCATCCCTGGTGTACTATGGACCATCACTGATGTACTAAGGACCATCACTGATGTACTATGGATCATCACTGGTGTACTATGGTCCATCACTGGTGTACTATGGGCCATCACTAGTGTACTGTGGACCATCCCTGATGTACTGTGGATCATCACTGGTGTACTATGGGCCATCACTGGTGTACTATGGGCCATCACTGGTGTACTATGGATCATCACTAGTGTACTGTGGAAAATCACTGATGTACTGTGGACCATCACTGGTGTACTGTGGATCATCACTGGTGTACTTTGAATCATCCCTGGTGTACTATGGATCATCACTGGTGTACTATGGATCATCACTGGTGTACTATGGATCATCACTGATGTACTATGGACCATCCCTGATGTACTATGGACCATCCCTGATGTACTATGGACCATCCCTAATGTACTATAGACCATCCCTGATGTACTATAGATCATCACTGATGTACTGTGGATCATCACTGATGTACTATGGATCATCCCTGGTGTACTATGGATCATCACTGGTGTACTATGGATCATCACTGGTGTACTATGGATCATTACTGATGTACTATGGGCCATCACTGATGTACTATGGATCATCACTGATGTACTGTGGATCATCACTGATGTACTATGGGCCATCACTGGTGTACTATGGGCCATCACTGGTGTACTATGGGCCATCACTGGTGTACTATGGGCCATCACTGGTGTACTATGGACCATCACTGATGTACTATGAGCCATCACTGATGTACTGTGGACCATCCCTGATGTACTGTGGATCATCACTGATGTACCGTGGATCATCACTGATGTACTATGAGCCATCACGGGTGTACTATGGATCATCACTGATGTACTATGGACCATCCCTGATGTACTATGGACCATCCCTGATGTACTATAGATCATCACTGATGGACTATGGACCATCACTGATGTACTATGGATCATCACTGATGTACTGAGGATCATCACTGATGTACTGAGGATCATCACTAATGTACTATGGATCATCACTGATGTACCGTGGATCATCACTGATGTACTGTGGATCATCACTGATGTACTGTGGATCATCACTGATGTACTATAGATCATCACTGAAGTACTATGGGCCATCACTGGTGTACTATGGATCATCACTGGTGTACTATGAATCATCACTGGTGTACTATGGATCATCACTGATGTACTGTGGACCATCCCTGATGTATTGTGGATCATCACTGATGTACTGTGGATCATCACTGATGTACTGTGGATCATCACTGATGTACTGTAGATCATCACTGATGTATTGTGGATCATCACTGATGTACTATAGATCATCACTGATGTACTATGGGCCATCACTGGTGTACTATGGGCCACCACTGGTGTACTATGGGCCACCACTGGTGTACTGTGGATCATCACTGGTGTACTTTGGATCATCCCTGGTGTACTATGGATCATCACTGGTGTACTATGGATCATCACTGGTGTACTATGGATCATCACTGATGTACTATGGACCATCCCTGATGTACTATGGACCATCCCTGATGTACTATGGACCATCCCTAATGTACTATGGACCATCCCTGATGTACTATAGATCATCACTGATGTACTGTGGATCATCACTGATGTACTATGGATCATCCCTGGTGTACCGTGGATCATCACTGATGTACTGTGGATCATCACTGATGTACTGTGGATCATCACTGATGTACTATAGATCATCACTGAAGTACTATGGGCCATCACTGGTGTACTATGGATCATCACTGGTGTACTATGAATCATCACTGGTGTACTATGGATCATCACTGATGTACCATGGATCATCACTGATGTACTATAGATCATCACTAATGTACTATGGACCATCACTGGTGTACTATGGATCATCACTGGTGTACTATGGATCATCACTGGTGTACTATGGACCATCCCTGATGTACTGTGGATCATCACTGATGTACTGTGGATCATCACTGATGTACTATAGTTCATCACTGATGTACTATGGGCCATCACTGGTGTACTATGGATTATCACTGGTGTACTATGGATCATCACTGGTGTACTATGGATCATCACTGATGTACTATGGGCCATCACTGGTGTACTATGGATCATCACTGATGTACTATGGACCATCCCTGATCTACTATGGACCATCCCTGATGTACTATGGACTATCCCTGATGTACTATGGACCATCCCTGATGTACTCTATAGATCATCACTGATGTACTGTGGATCATCACTGATGTACTGTGGATCATCACTGATGTACTGTGGATCATCACTGATGTACTATGGATCATCACTGATGTACTATGGATCATCACTGATGTGCTATGGATCATCACTGATGTACTATGGATCATCACTGATGTGCTATGGATCATCACTGATGCGCTATGGATCATCACTGATGTACTATGAGCCATCACTGGTGTACTATGGATCATCACTGGTGTACTATGGGCCATCACTGGTGTACTATGGGCGATCACTGGTGCACTATGGGCCATCACTGGTGTACTATGGGCCATCACTGGTGTACTATGGGCCATCACTGGTGTACTATGGATCATCACTGGTGTACTATGGACCATCACTGATGTACTGTGGACCATCACTGGTGTACTGTGGATCATCACTGGTGTACTTTGGATCATCCCTGGTGTACTATGGATCATCACTGGTGTACTATGGATCATCACTGGTGTACTATGGATCATCACTGATGTACTATGGGCCATCACTGATGTACTATGGATAATCACTGATGTACTGTGGACCATCCCTGATGTACTGTGGATCATCACTGATGTACTGTGGATCATCACTGATGTACTGTGGATCATCACTGATGTACTGTGGATCATTACTGATGTACTGTGGATCATCACTGATGTACTGAGGATCATCACTGATGTACTATGGATCATCACTGATGTACTGTGGATCATCACTGATGTACTATAGATCATCACTGATGTACTATGGATCATCACTGATGTACTATGGATCATCACTGATGTACTATGGACCATCCCTGATGTACTATGGATCATCCCTGATGTACTGTGGATCATCACTGATGTACTGTGGATCATCACTGATGTACTGTGGATTATCACTGATGTACTGTGGACCATCACTGATGTACTGTGGATCATCACTGATGTACTGTGGATTATCACTGATGTACTGTGGACCATCACTGATGTACTGTGGATCATCACTGATGTACTATGGATCATCACTGATGTACTATAGATCATCACTGATGTACTATGGACCATCACTGGTGTACTATGGATCATCACTGGTGTACTATGGACCATCCCTGATGTACTGTGGATCATCACTGATGTACTGTGGATCATCACTGATGTACTATGGGCCATCACTGGTGTTCTATGGATCATCACTGGTGTACTATGGATCATCACTGATGTACTATGGACCATCCCTGATGTACTGTGGATCATCACTGATGTACTGTGGATCATCACTGGTGTACTATAGATCATCACTGGTGTACTATGGGCCATCACCGGTGTACTATGGGCCATCACTGGTGTACTATGGGCCATCACTGGTGGACTATGGACCATCACTGGTGTACTATAGACCATCCCTGATGTACTATGGACCATCCCTGATGTACTATGGACCATCCCTGATGTACTATGGACCATCCCTAATGTACTATGGACCATCCCTGATGTACTATAGATCATCACTGATGTACTGTGGATCATCACTGATGTACTATGGATCATCCCTGGTGTACTATGGATCATCACTGGTGTACTATGGATCATCACTGGTGTACTATGGATCATCACTGATGTACTATGGGCCATCACTAATGTACTATGGATCATCACTGATGTACTGTGGATCATCACTGATGTACTATAGTTCATCACTGATGTACTATGGGCCATCACTGGTGTACTATGGGCCATCACTGGTGTACTATGGGCCATCACTGATGTACTGTAGATCATCACTGATGTACTGTGGATCATCACTGATGTTCTATGGACAATCACTGATGTACTATGGATCATCACTGATGTACTGTAGATCATCACTGATGTACTGTGGATCATCACTGATGTACTGTGGATCATCACTGATGTACTGTGGATCATCACTGATGTACTATGGATCATCACTGGTGTACTATGGGCCATCACTGGTGTACTATGGGCCATCACTGGTGTACTATGGGCCATCACTGGTGTACTATGGATCATCACTGGTGTACTATGGACCATCACTAATGGACTATGGACCATCACTGATGTACTGTGGATCATCACTGATGTACTGTGGATCATCCCTGGTGTACTATGGATCATCACTAGTGAACTATGGATTATCACTGGTGTACTATGGATCATCACTGATGTACTATGGGCCCTCACTGATGTACTATGGACCATCACTGGTGTACTATGGACCATCACTGGTGTACTGTGGACCATCCCTGATGTACTGTGGACCATCCCTGATGTACTGTGGATCATCACTGACGTACCGTGGATCAGCACTGATGTACCGAGGATCATCACTGATGTACCGTGGATCATCACTGATGTACCGTGGTTCATCACTGATGTACTGTGGATCATCACTGATGTACTATGGGCCATCACAGATGTACTATGGGCCAGCACAGGTGTACCATGGATCATCACTGGTGTACTATGGATCATCCCTGGTGTACTATGGACCATCACTGATGTACTAAGGACCATCACTGATGTACTATGGATCATCACTGGTGTACTATGGTCCATCACTGGTGTACTATGGGCCATCACTAGTGTACTGTGGACCATCCCTGATGTACTGTGGATCATCACTGGTGTACTATGGGCCATCACTGGTGTACTATGGGCCATCACTGGTGTACTATGGATCATCACTAGTGTACTGTGGAAAATCACTGATGTACTGTGGACCATCACTGGTGTACTGTGGATCATCACTGGTGTACTTTGAATCATCCCTGGTGTACTATGGATCATCACTGGTGTACTATGGATCATCACTGGTGTACTATGGATCATCACTGATGTACTATGGACCATCCCTGATGTACTATGGACCATCCCTGATGTACTATGGACCATCCCTAATGTACTATGGACCATCCCTGATGTACTATAGATCATCACTGATGTACTGTGGATCATCACTGATGTACTATGGATCATCCCTGGTGTACTATGGATCATCACTGGTGTACTATGGATCATCACTGGTGTACTATGGATCATTACTGATGTACTATGGGCCATCACTGATGTACTATGGATCATCACTGATGTACTGTGGATCATCACTGATGTACTATGGGCCATCACTGGTGTACTATGGGCCATCACTGGTGTACTATGGGCCATCACTGGTGTACTATGGGCCATCACTGGTGTACTATGGACCATCACTGATGTACTATGAGCCATCACTGATGTACTGTGGACCATCCCTGATGTACTGTGGATCATCACTGATGTACCGTGGATCATCACTGATGTACTATGAGCCATCACGGGTGTACTATGGATCATCACTGATGTACTATGGACCATCCCTGATGTACTATGGACCATCCCTGATGTACTATAGATCATCACTGATGTACTATGGACCATCACTGATGTACTATGGATCATCACTGATGTACTGAGGATCATCACTAATGTACTATGGATCATCACTGATGTACCGTGGATCATCACTGATGTACTGTGGATCATCACTGATGTACTGTGGATCATCACTGATGTACTATAGATCATCACTGAAGTACTATGGGCCATCACTGGTGTACTATGGATCATCACTGGTGTACTATGAATCATCACTGGTGTACTATGGATCATCACTGATGTACTGTGGACCATCCCTGATGTATTGTGGATCATCACTGATGTACTGTGGATCATCACTGATGTACTGTGGATCATCACTGATGTACTGTAGATCATCACTGATGTATTGTGGATCATCACTGATGTACTATAGATCATCACTGATGTACTATGGGCCATCACTGGTGTACTATGGGCCACCACTGGTGTACTATGGGCCACCACTGGTGTACTGTGGATCATCACTGGTGTACTTTGGATCATCCCTGGTGTACTATGGATCATCACTGGTGTACTATGGATCATCACTGGTGTACTATGGATCATCACTGATGTACTATGGACCATCCCTGATGTACTATGGACCATCCCTGATGTACTATGGACCATCCCTAATGTACTATGGACCATCCCTGATGTACTATAGATCATCACTGATGTACTGTGGATCATCACTGATGTACTATGGATCATCCCTGGTGTACTATGGATCATCACTGGTGTACTATGGATCATCACTGGTGTACTATTGATCATCACTGGTGTACTATGGATCATCACTGATGTACTATGGGCCATCACTGATGTACTATGGATCATCACTGATGTACTGTGGATCATCACTGATGTACTATGGGCCATCACTGGTGTACTATGGGCCATCACTGGTGTACTATGGGCCATCACTGGTGTACTATGGGCCATCACTGGTGTACTATGGACCTTCACTGATGTACTATGAGCCATCACTGATGTACTGTGGACCATCCCTGATGTACTGTGGATCATCACTGATGTACCGTGGATCATCACTGATGTACTATGGACCATCCCTGAAGTACTATGGACCATCCCTGATGTACTATGGACCATCCCTGATGTACTATGAACCATCCCTAATGTACTATGGACCATCCCTAATGTACTATGGACCATCCCTGATGTACTATAGATCATCACTGATGTACTGTGGATCATCATTGATGTACTATGGATCATCCCTGGTGTACTATGGATCATCACTGGTGTACTATGGATCATCACTGGTGTACTATGGATCATCACTGGTGTACTATGGATCATCACTGATGTACTATGGGCCATCACTGATGTACTATGGATCATCACTGATGTACTGTGGATCATCACTGATGTACTATGGGCCATCACTGGTGTACTATGGACCATCCCTGATGTACTGTGGATCATCACTAATGTACTGTGGATCATCACTGATGTACTGTGGATCATCACTGATGTACTATGGGCCATCACTGGTGTACTATGGGCCATCACTGGTGTACTATGGGCCATCACTGGTGTACTATGGATCTTCCCTGATGTACTATGGACCATCCCTGATGTACTATGGACCATCCCTGATGTACTATGGACCATCCCTAATGTACTATGGACCATCCCTAATGTACTATGGACCATCCCTGATGTACTATAGATCATCACTGATGTACTGTGGATCATCACTGATGTACTATGGATCATCCCTGGTGTACTATGGATCATCACTGGTGTACTATGGATCATCACTGATGTACTATGGGCCATCACTGATGTACTATGGATCATCACTGATGTACAGTGGATCATCACTGATGTACTATAGTTCATCACTGATGTACTATGGGCCATCACTGGTGTACTATTGGCCATCACTGGTGTACTATGGGCCATCACTGGTGTACTATGGACCATCACTGATGTACTATGAGCCATCACTGATGTACTGTGGACCATCCCTGATGTACTGTGGATCATCACTGATGTACCGTGGATCATCACTGATGTACTATGGGCCATCACGGGTGTACTATGGATCATCACTGATGTACTATGGACCATCCCTGATGTACTATGGACCATCCCTGATGTACTGAGGATCATCACTGATGTAATATAGATCATCAGTGATGAACTATGGACCATCACTGATGTACTATGGATCATCACTGATGTACTGAGAATAATCACTAATGTACTATGGATCATCACTGATGTACTGTGGATCATCACTGATGTACTATGGATCATCACTGATGTGCTATGGATCATCACTGATGTACTATGGATCATCACTGATGTACTATGGATCATCACTGATGTGCTATGGATCATCACTGATGTGCTATGGATCATCACTGATGTACTATGAGCCATCACTGGTGTACTATGGATCATCACTGGTGTACTATGGACCATCACTGGTGTACTATGGATCATCACTGGTGTACTATGGACCATCACTGGTGTACTATGGGCCATCACTGGTGTACTGTGGACCATCCCTGATGTACTGTGGACCATCACTGATGTACTGTGGACCATCACTGATGTACTGTGGACCATCACTGATGTACTGTGAATCATCACTGATATTCTATGGACAATCACTGATGTACTATGGATCATCACTGATGTACTATGGATCATCCCTGATGTACTGTGGATCATCACTGGTGTACTGTGGACCATCCCTGATGTACTGTGGACCATCACTGATGTACTGTGGACCATCACTGATGTACTGTGAATCATCACTGATGTTCTATTGACAATCACTGATGTACTATGGATCATCACTGATGTACTGTAGATCATCACTGATGTACTGTGGATCATCACTGATGTACTGTGGATCATCACTGATGTACTATAGATCATCACTGATGTACTATGGGCCATCACTGGTGTACTATGGGCCATCACTGGTGTACTATGGGCCATCATTGGTGTACTATGGATCATCACTGGTGTACTATGGACCATCACTGATGGACTATGGAGCATCACTGATGTACTGTGGATCATCACTGATGTACTGTGGATCATCCCTGGTGTACTATGGATCATCACTGATGTACTATGGATCATCACTGGTGTACTATGGATCATCACTGATGTACTGTGGACCATCCCTAATGTATTGTGGATCATCACTGATGTACTGTGGATCATCACTGATGTGCTATGGATCATCACTGATGTACTATGGATCATCACTGATGTACTATGGATCATCACTGATGTGCTATGGATCATCACTGATGTGCTATGGATCATCACTGATGTGCTATGGATCATCACTGATGTACTATGGATCATCACTGGTGTACTGTTGACCATCCCTGATGTACTGTGGATCATCACTGATGTACTATGAGCCATCACTGATGTATTATGGGCCATCACTGATGTACTGTGGATCATCACTGATGTACTATAGATCATCACTGATGTACTGTGGATAATCACTGATGCACTGTGGATCATCACTGATGTACTGAGGATCATCACTGGTGTACTATGGATCATCACTGATGTACTGTGGATCATCACTGATGTACTATAGATCATCACTGATGTACTATGAATCATCACTGATGTACTATGGACCATCCCTGATGTACTATGGATCATCACTGATGTACTATGGACCATCCCTGATGTACTGTGGATCATCACTGATGTACTGTGGATTATCACTGATGTACTGTGGACCATCACTGATGTACTGTGGATCATCACTGATGTACTGTGGATTATCACTGATGTACTGTGGATTATCACTGATGTACTGTGGACCATCACTGATGTACTGTGGATCATCACTGATGTGCTGTGGATTATCACTGATGTACTGTGGACCATCACTGATGTACTGTGGATCATCACTGATGTACTATGGATTATCACTGATGTACTATGGATCATCACTGATGTACTATGGATCATCACTGATGTACTATGGACCATCACTGGTGTACTATGGATCATCACTGGTGTACTATGGATCATCACTGGTGTACTATGTTTCAATCTTTTTATTCAAGTTTTGTCATACAAAATGTATAAAAGTCGCCACATAACATTGTACAGTCACAATCAACATTTGGGGTAACACAATGAAGATCACCAAGTGTAGGGGTCCTTGGAGTAGTCCGAAGCTCCGTAGAGCCGTTAACCCCTATTAGCATCGCAGATCATATCTGAACCGTCCACCCAGATGAGCCGCCCCCCCCATCCATCTATCGGGGGGGGCGCAACTCAGCCGGCCGTGTGGGCAGCCCAGAGGTCTGATCAGACTGACAATGGTCCCGTAGGAGCTGAGAAAACAGGGAGCAGCACAAACCTCTAAGGTCTGGATCTGACTCCAAAAATAAACAATAAACAAATTTCAAAAGAGAGGAAAGAGGACAGTGACAAAGAATAGAAGGAAGGAGACAGAGTAAGGAAAGGACAGTTGAGGAGGGGGGAATGGGGGGAGGGAGGGGGGGGGGGAGGAGCCCCGATTCAGCATCCAGACATCTCAACCTAATCCCCTAGGCTATGCTGTAAACATCCCCGGGTCATTAGTTAGGTAACGAAGCCATGGGTCCCAAACTCCATGAAACAGTTTCATTTTATCTTGGGCCAGAGCGGTCAAGCGTTCGTTTAGCATCAACCAAGACAATTTGCCTTTAAGCTGATCGAATGGTAGAGCTGCCTATTTCCAGTTCCTAGCAATAGTGATTTTGGCTGAAATAAAAATAAATGTCAAGAGCCTCTTGCAGGACTTGGAGGCTTCCACATCCCCTCCCCCCAGTAGTGCTTGCTTAGCTGATTTAGTTAGGTTTAGTTGGGTAAGGGAGTAAACTAAATTATACACCCTGATCCAAAACCTCCGGACCTTTGGGCATGTCCACCAAATATGATAGGTGGTGCCCATCTGGCCACATCCTCTAAAGCACAACGGGGTAGCTCCTGAGACAAAAGTTGCCAGTCTGACCGGCACCATATACCACCTCAGTAGAACCTTATAATTGGCCTCAATTATTGAAGTATTGACGAGCGAACGAGATGCTGTCTCGGCTATCCTATGCCATTCGTCCAGATCCAGGGTTTCCTGCAAGTCGGTCTCCCATTGGACCATATAAGTCAGCTTTGTCGATACACTCAGCAATATCGAATATATAGCAGATAAATGTCCTTTAATTTTATCATAATTTTTGCATAGATGTTCTATGGGAGTTTGGGTTGCTAGGTTGCTCTTGCGAGCCAGGGTTTGTACATAATGTGAGATTTGGGCGAACCTATAACCCTCCGCTGGAGGCATTTGATGTCTGTCAGCCATAGTCCGTTCGGTCAGCATACCTCTATGATCGCACAAGTCAGCAATACACTTAAAACCCTTATTAGTCCACCATTCGAACGCTAGTGGAGTGAGACCCGGGGTGAATGCTTTATTTTGAAGCAGAGGTGTCAGTGGAGAATGAGGAGATTTGAATTTGTGAGATCTGGAGAGTCTGTCCCATAGTTCCAGTGACATGGATAAAGTAGGGCAAAGTATAGGAGGTCGCTCCTTGATAGGGAGCCATAAAATATAAGAAATAGGTTTGGGACGGCAGGAATAAGATTCCATAGCCATCCAAATGGCCTGTGCCTGTTGGGAGTGAAACCTTGTAAGTTGTGCTATCTGGGCAGCATAAAAATATTTTAATAAGTCTGGAAGACCAAGTCCTCCTCTCCGCTTCAACGTGTATAGAGTGCTCCTATTCACCCTGGGTCTCTTATCACCCCAAATAAACTGTAGTACTTTATTCTGGAATCGTTTAAGGTCATCACGGGCCAATGAAACTGGCAAGGTATGGAAGAAATACAATAATCGAGGTAGAACATTCATTTTAATTGAGTGAAGTCTGCCAAACCACGATGGCGGGTGAACCTGCCACTTAGCCATGTCAGCTGTTAGCCGTTTGAAAAGGGCTGGATAATTCTCTTTGTACAACTCACCAATAGATGAGGTCAGCTGTATGCCTAAATAAGGGAGAGCTGTGGATTCCCATCGGAATTGAAATGATTTTTCAAGCGTAGCCTGAGTGGAGCTTAGCAAAGATAAGTTCAGTGCTCTTGACTTACTATGATTAATTGCCAACCCGGAAATGTTGGAGAAAGGCTGCAAAATAGCATACAAGTTAGGCAGGGATGTGATCGGTGAGGTCAAGGTCAGCAACAAGTCGTCCGCAAAGAGTAAACATTTGTGTTCATAGTCTCCGCAATAAATGCCCTGTATATCTCTGCAGGCGCGAATTTTGAGCGCTAGTGGTTCAATCGCCAGGGCGAATAATAGTGGCGACAACGGGCAGCCCTGTCTAGTTCCTCTCCTGATAGGAAATGTTTGGGATGTATATCCTCTGAGCATTAGCGAGGCACTGGGGGAATCATATAATATGTGAAGGAGATCCAGAAAGCGTCTCCCAAATCCAAAGCGTGTAAGAACATCAAAAAGATAGTCCCAGGAGATAGAATCGAACGCCTTCTGGATATCCAATGAAAGTAGCATTCCCCTCCTAGTCCCCTTTCCATCCCAATCAGACCGAACCGCCGAGATAAGGTTAATTATCCGGCGGGTTTGGTCCGATGCCTGTCTTGTCGGGACAAAACCTGCTTGGTCAGGATGGATATAACACTGAAGAAAAGTATTAAGTCTCTGGGCCAGTATTTTGGTTAGAATCTTAAGATCCGTATTGATCAGAGAAATTGGGCGATAATTGGAACAGTCTGTATGGTCCTTTCCTGGTTTCGGGATAACACTTATATAGGCTACATTTTCATGGCTGGGGAGCTTGCTGCCGCTTCTCAGGTCATTAAAGTAAGTACAGAGATGTGGGGCCAGAAGATCGTGATATTGCCTATAGTAGTGACCCGGGAATCCATCTGGCCCAGGGGCCTTGGTAGGGTGTAGGGTTTTGATTGCAGCCCTGACTTCAGGCTCTGTAAGAGCACCGTCCATCAGTTCCGCATGGGCTTGTGTCAATTTAGGCAGCTGTAAGTCGCGAAAGAATGTGCTCGCTTCAGATGAATCGAACTTGTCCTGCACTCCATACAGCTTAGCATAAAATTTGTGAAATTCTCCAATTATCCGTTCGGGGTTCTGGGAGGTTAGGCCCGTGGATAGTCGTAGTTTAGGCAAAGTCGGTGTGTACGGTCGAGGAACCAGTTTTCTAGCTAACATTGTGGTAGGTTTATCACCCATCGTATAGAACCTGTGCTTAGACCAACTAATATGTTTCTCCGCTTGAGTAGTCAAGCTAAGATTTAGTGCTAGTCGAGCCTCATCAATTTTATGCCTTATATCTACCAGGGGATTTCTGTGCTGTTCACTAAGTAAGTTATCTAAGTTAGTTTCCAGAATCTTATTTGCCTGTTCCCTATTGCGTTTAATCCTGGCTGCCACTTGTAACAATATGCCCCTAATCGCTGCTTTATGAGCTACCCAGTTAATTGCGGGGGATGTGTCCGATGCCTTATTAAGTCTAAAGTATTCCTGTATTTCCTTTTGAATCTCTAAAAAGATTGTAGGGTCATTCAGCAAGCTCACATTAAGTCTCCACGGGGAGGGTCTAGATTTAGTCCATAGCCCTGAAGTAGAGAGTTTTATCGGGGAATGATCAGACCAAGGGGTAGATAAAATCTTAACCGACTTAATAAATGGTAGCAAAGGCGTACGTACTAGAACGTGGTCTATCCTCGAGTAAGTGTGATGGGCTTGTGAAAAGTGTGTAAAGTCTCTGACCGTAGGGTTATTTTCTCGCCAGGCGTCGATGAGGTCATAGAAATGAAACAGACGTGCAACCTTGCTGCTTCCAGTCGGTGGGCGTTTCAATGTTGGTCTAGAGGAGTCTGATTTATCCATAATTCTGTCCAAGGGAATATTACTATCGCCTCCCATAATGACCTGACCCTGGACTTTGGGCATAAGAATCTTCAGCATTTTGCTAAAGAATTCCGGCTGTCCAGTATTCGGGGCATAGTATGATATAAAGGACACCTCCTGGTCATGGAGCCGCCCCACTGCCATAATATATCTACCTCTCTTGTCCTTAACGATAGCGATGGGGGTAAAGGGGGTCCGTTTCGAAAAGCAGATGGCTACACCGCCCTTCTTTTCCCGACCCCCTGCCAAGTAAAACTGTGGATACTTCCCATTGAGGTAACGGGGCGCTGAGACATTGGAGAAATGAGTTTCCTGTAATAGCAGGACTTCAGCCTTCTGTTTATGATAAAACTGGAAAGCCTTAGTTCTTTTAGTAGGGGAGTTAAATCCATGTACATTATGGCTAACTATCGAATAGTCTGTGTTATATGTGGTGGCCATCGTGGTGGGGCAGAGCACTCTTACCTTGCATAATGAATGAAGCGAGAAGGGTCCCGATAATGATGACTGTTCGGCTATGTGACCTCTCAGACCATGACATAAGGGAAGGGCGCTGAACTGAGGCTCCGAAGAAAGAGGGGGAAGGGAGAGAAGGAAAAGGCATGAGAGAAGAAGAGAAACAAAAATAAAAGCAAAAAAACATATACATAGGCCTTAGGCCCAAACAACCAATATAACTCAATCCTAGCTGATGAATGAAGGAATGGGGAATAACCCCTGCCGGAGACAACATCCGGCAAATTAGGTGCAAGGGTACCATCCTTGTCGTAGGACAGGTAGTCTTGCAGTTGGGTGGCAAGCATGACCACCCCGACCCAAATATGATTACACTCTGTACGAGCAGGCTATTCGAGGTCATATCGGAAATGACAAAATCAATCAATACAGTTTTAACATAACAGGCTGTCTATAGGAACATGCATTCCCAAGGCCAGTGGCGCCGGGGCCGGAAGGGTCCCCATCGGTCGTTCCGGCCCCCGAGCCACAGCCCAACAGGGGAGCACATTGCGGTCCGACTAAGGCCCCCAGACTGCTAAAAAGCAAAAAGCAAAATTTCTTCGACCAGGTTGGGCCCGTCGGGGTTGTAAAATATTCGGCTGGCAGCCAGTCCGAAGAACCAGGAACTCCAGTAACTTTGTAACCCGTGACTTTGTAACCTGTGAACTGTGAACGGTAACGATGGCCCCATCAGGCCCATAGTCCACCATGGGCCCAGGCCAAATCCGTGCAATCAAGCACTAACAGTTCCCAAAAGGGGGCAAAAAAGCAAAAAGAGAGAAGAGCAATAATACTCAGGTATTCCGGCGAGCATTTCTGGCCTGTGAGCGTGTGCGATCCTGCCATATCGGGGAGAGGGGACGATGATCCAGACGAGGGGGAGATGAAATCGGAGTCGGAGAGTCCCGTGCAATGATGCCGAGACTAAGCAGTAGGTCTTCGCCTGCTTGGAACGTGGAAAAGGAGTGGGACTTTCCGTTGTAAGTGAATGATAACTTAAAAGGGAACGACCATCGATACTTAATCTGTTTGGCCATAAGTTGCTGGAGTAATGGCCGTAGGTTTCTGCGTTTCTGGACCGTTGATGGCGCCAAATCTGTAAAGAGCTGTATTGGTGTTCCAAATAGCGACAGGTCCGGCCTGTTGCGAGCCGCAAGCATCATCTTGTCCTTAATGCGGTAGTGATGTGGCTTAACAATAATGTCTCGTGGTAGGCCAGTGCTCGGTGAACGCGATCAACTTCCATGTGGTGGTTGGCTATATCAGGGATAAGGGTTTTCATCAGGTCTTTTACAGCCCCCTCTAGATCTGTGTGAGTTTCAGGGAGGCCACGCACGCGGATATTGTACCTACGAGAACGATTCTCCAAATCTTCAATTTTTGTCAATGCCTCTTCTAATCTATCCTGGAGGTCTGTCACCATGGCTGAGTTCTGGTTGACCCTTTTGATGGCTCCATCCACTTTGGTTTCAATTAGCTCAAAACGCTCTCCCAAGCTATGGATGTCTTTTTTCAGGTCAGTGGTGATTAATGTGCAGGCCTTAGAGAGCTCCTGCTGCAGCATGGTGGAGAATCTGCCCAACAGTACAGCATCAGGGGAATAGTGTGAGAGCTGGGGAATTGGCATATCCTGGCTGGATTGGCTGGATTGGCTAATGAGGACTTCTGCTAAGTCTGCCATGTTCCTATCCATGGAGGAGGCAGGGGAGGCAGGGGAGTTTGGAGAGTCATGTCTATCAGCGTATATGGCTGGGGATGGGGGATGTGATAGTGACTCACCCCGCTGTCCGGTCTCCACCTCTCCCGAGGATTGTGAGGAGAATGGATCCCTAGTTGGCTCCAGATTTAGCTGCCTGTCTCCTCTCTGTGTAGCGCCGTCGGATCTGGCTGCTGCCGTGCTGCCTCGTGTGTCTGGCTTACCCGGCGCCATCTTGGATCGCGGCTGTGCTGTAGGGGAAGGCCCTGCTCTCTTCTGGGCTGTAGTTTGCGTATCGTGTCCTTTCCGCGGCTGCCCCTGTGCCCTACGGTTCATCGCCACTTCGGGGCTGGTGTGGGATCGGTCCTGGCTCACGGACCTCAGTGCCTGCGCTATCGTTAGCTCTGGTGGGTCGGGGTGCCGGGAGCCCGGTCAGCACACGTCCTTCTCCGAGTCCCCGCGCATGCGCACTTCCACTGGTGTACTATGGATCATCACTGGTGTACTATGGACCATCCCTGATGTACTGTGGATCATCACTGATGTACTATAGTTCATCACTGATGTACTATGGGCCATCACTGGTGTACTATGGATCATCACTGATGTACTATGGATCATCACTGATGTACTATGAACGATCCCTGATGTACTATGGATCATCACTGATGTGCTGTGGATCATCACTGGTGTACTGTGGATCATCACTGATGTACTATGGGCCATCACTGGTGTACTATGGGCCATCACTGGTGTACTATGGGCCATCACTGGTGTATAATGGGCCATCACTGGTGTACTATGGATCATCACTGATGTACTATGGACCATCCCTGATGTACTATGGACCATCCCTGATGTACTATGGACCATCCCTAATGTACTATGGGCCATCACTAATGTACTATGGATCATCACTGATGTACTCTGGATCATCACTGATGTACTATAGTTCATCACTGATGTACTATGGGCCATCACTGGTGTACTATGGGCCATCACTGGTGTACTATAGGCCATCACTGGTGTACTATGGACCATCACTGATGTACTATGAGCCATCACTGATGTACTGTTGACCATCCCTGATGTACTGTGGATCATCACTGATGTACCGTGGATCATCACTGATGTACTATGGGCCATCACGGGTGTACTATGGATCATCACTGATGTACTATGGACCATCCCTGATGTACTATGGACCATCCCTGATGTACTGAGGATCATCACTGATGTAATATAGATCATCACTGATGTACTATGGACCATCACTGATGTACTGAGAATCATCACTAGTGTACTATGGATCATCACTGATGTACCGTGGATCATCACTCATGTACTATAGATCATCACTGAAGTACTATGGGCCATCACTGGTGTACTATGGATCATCACTGGTGTACTATGAATCATCACTGGTGTACTATGGATCATCACTGATGTACTGTGGACCATCCCTGATGTATTGTGGATCATCACTGATGTACTGTGGATCATCACTGATGTACTGTGGATCATCACTGATGTACTGTGGATCATCACTGATGTTCTATGGACAATCACTGATGTACTATGGATCATCACTGATGTACTGTAGATCATCACTGATGTACTGTGGATCATCACTGATGTACTGTGGATCATCACTGATGTACTATAGATCATCACTGATATACTATGGGCCATCACTGGTGTACTATGGGCCATCACTGGTGTACTATGGGCCATCACTGGTGTACTATGGACCATCACTGGTGTACTATGGACCATCACTGATGTACTGTGGATCATCACTGATGTACTGTGGATCATCACTGATGTACTGTGGATCATCCCTGGTGTACTATGCATCATCACTGGTGTACTATGGATTATCACTGGTGTACTATGGATCATCACTGATGTACTATGGGCCATCACTGATGTGCTATGGATCATCACTGATGTACTGTGGATCATCACTGATGTACTATAGTTCATCACTGATGTACTATGGGCCTTCACTGGTGTACTATGGGCCATCACTGGTGTACTATGGGCCATCACTGGTGTACCATGGGCCATCACTGGTGTACTATGGACCATCACTGGTGTACTATGGACCATCACTGATGTACTATGAGCCATCACTGATGTACTGTGGACCATCCCTGATGTACTGTGGATCATCACTGATGTACCGTGGATCATCCCTGATGTACTATGAGCCATCACGGGTGTACTATGGATCATCACTGATGTACTATGGACCATCCCTGATGTACTATGGACCATCCCTGATGTACTGAGGATCATCACTGATGTACTATAGATCATCACTGATGTACTATGGACCATCACTGATGTACTATAGATCATCACTGATGTACTGAGGATCATCACTGATGTGCTGTGGATCATCACTGGTGTACTGAGGATCATCACTGATGTACTATGGGCCATCACTGGTGTACTATGGGCCATCACTGGTGTACTATGGGCCATCACTGGTGTATAATGGGCCATCACTGGTGTACTATGGATCATCACTGATGTACTATGGACCATCCCTGATGTACTATGGACCATCCCTGATGTACTATGGACCATCCCTAATGTACTATGGGCCATCACTAATGTACTATGAATCATCACTGATGTACTCTGGATCATCACTGATGTACTATAGTTCATCACTGATGTACTATGGGCCATCACTGGTGTACTATGGGCCATCACTGGTGTACTATAGGCCATCACTGGTGTACTATGGACCATCACTGATGTACTATGAGCCATCACTGATGTACTGTTGACCATCCCTGATGTACTGTGGATCATCACTGATGTACCGTGGATCATCACTGATGTACTATGGGCCATCACGGGTGTACTATGGATCATCACTGATGTACTATGGACCATCCCTGATGTACTATGGACCATCCCTGATGTACTGAGGATCATCACTGATGTAATATAGATCATCACTGATGTACTATGGACCATCACTGATGTACTGAGAATCATCACTAATGTACTATGGATCATCACTGATGTACCGTGGATCATCACTCATGTACTATAGATCATCACTGAAGTACTATGGGCCATCACTGGTGTACTATGGATCATCACTGGTGTACTATGAATCATCACTGGTGTACTATGGATCATCACTGATGTACTGTGGACCATCCCTGATGTATTGTGGATCATCACTGATGTACTGTGGATCATCACTGATGTACTGTGGATCATCACTGATGTACTGTGGATCATCACTGATGTTCTATGGACAATCACTGATGTACTATGGATCATCACTGATGTACTGTAGATCATCACTGATGTACTGTGGATCATCACTGATGTACTGTGGATGATCACTGATGTACTATAGATCATCACTGATATACTATGGGCCATCACTGGTGTACTATGGGCCATCACTGGTGTACTATGGGCCATCACTGGTGTACTATGGACCATCACTGATGTACTGTGGATCATCACTGATGTACTGTGGATCATCACTGATGTACTGTGGATCATCCCTGGTGTACTATGCATCATCACTGGTGCACTATGGATTATCACTGGTGTACTATGGATCATCACTGATGTACTATGGGCCATCACTGATGTGCTATGGATCATCACTGATGTACTGTGGATCATCACTGATGTACTATAGTTCATCACTGATGTACTATAGTTCATCACTGATGTACTATGGGCCTTCACTGGTGTACAATGGGCCATCACTGGTGTACTATGGGCCATCACTGGTGTACTATGGGCCATCACTGGTGTACTATGGACCATCACTGGTGTACTATGGACCATCACTGATGTACTATGAGCCATCACTGATGTACTGTGGACCATCCCTGATGTACTGTGGATCATCACTGATGTACCGTGGATCATCACTGATGTGCTATAGTTCATCACTGATGTACTATGGGCCATCACTGGTGTACTATGGGCCATCACTGGTGTACTATGGGCCATCACTGGTGTACTATGGACCATCACTGATGTACTATGAGCCATCACTGATGTACTGTGGACCATCCCTGATGTACTGTGGATCATCACTGATGTACCGTGGATCATCACTGATGTACTATGGGCCATCGCGGGTGTACTATGGATCATCACTGATGTACTATGGACCATCCCTGATGTACTATGGACCATCCCTGATGTACTGAGGATCATCACTGATGTAATATAGATCATCAGTGATGAACTATGGACCATCACTGATGTACTATGGATCATCACTGATGTACTGAGAATAATCACTAATGTACTATGGATCATCACTGATGTACTGTGGATCATCACTGATGTACTATGGATCATCACTGATGTGCTATGGATCATCACTGATGTACTATGGATCATCACTGATGTACTATGGATCATCACTGATGTGCTATGGATCATCACTGATGTGCTATGGATCATCACTGATGTACTATGAGCCATCACTGGTGTACTATGGATCATCACTGGTGTACTATGGGCCATCACTGGTGTACTATGGATCATCACTGGTGTACTATGGACCATCACTGGTGTACTATGGGCCATCACTGGTGTACTGTGGACCATCCCTGATGTACTGTGGACCATCACTGATGTACTGTGGACCATCACTGATGTACTGTGGACCATCACTGATGTACTGTGAATCATCACTGATATTCTATGGACAATCACTGATGTACTATGGATCATCACTGATGTACTATGGATCATCCCTGATGTACTGTGGATCATCACTGGTGTACTGTGGACCATCCCTGATGTACTGTGGACCATCACTGATGTACTGTGGACCATCACTGATGTACTGTGAATCATCACTGATGTTCTATGGACAATCACTGATGTACTATGGATCATCACTGATGTACTGTAGATCATCACTGATGTACTGTGGATCATCACTGATGTACTGTGGATCATCACTGATGTACTATAGATCATCACTGATGTACTATGGGCCATCACTGGTGTACTATGGGCCATCACTGGTGTACTATGGGCCACCATTGGTGTACTATGGATCATCACTGGTGTACTATGGACCATCACTGATGGACTATGGAACATCACTGATGTACTGTGGATCATCACTGATGTACTGTGGATCATCCCTGGTGTACTATGGATCATCACTGATGTACTATGGATCATCACTGGTGTACTATGGATCATCACTGATGTACTGTGGACCATCCCTAATGTATTGTGGATCATCACTGATGTACTGTGGATCATCACTGATGTGCTATGGATCATCACTGATGTACTATGGATCATCACTGATGTACTATGGATCATCACTGATGTGCTATGGATCATCACTGATGTGCTATGGATCATCACTGATGTGCTATGGATCATCACTGATGTACTATGGATCATCACTGGTGTACTGTTGACCATCCCTGATGTACTGTGGATCATCACTGATGTACTATGAGCCATCACTGATGTATTATGGGCCATCACTGATGTACTGTGGATCATCACTGATGTACTATAGATCATCACTGATGTACTGTGGATAATCACTGATGCACTGTGGATCATCACTGATGTACTGAGGATCATCACTGGTGTACTATGGATCATCACTGATGTACTGTGGATCATCACTGATGTACTATAGATCATCACTGATGTACTATGAATCATCACTGATGTACTATGGACCATCCCTGATGTACTATGGATCATCACTGATGTACTATGGACCATCCCTGATGTACTGTGGATCATCACTGATGTACTGTGGATTATCACTGATGTACTGTGGACCATCACTGATGTACTGTGGATCATCACTGATGTACTGTGGATTATCACTGATGTACTGTGGATTATCACTGATGTACTGTGGACCATCACTGATGTACTGTGGATCATCACTGATGTGCAGTGGATTATCACTGATGTACTGTGGACCATCACTGATGTACTGTGGATCATCACTGATGTACTATGGATTATCACTGATGTACTATGGATCATCACTGATGTACTATGGATCATCACTGATGTACTATGGACCATCACTGGTGTACTATGGATCATCACTGGTGTACTATGGATCATCACTGGTGTACTATGGATCATCACTGGTGTACTATGGACCATCCCTGATGTACTGTGGATCATCACTGATGTACTATAGTTCATCACTGATGTACTATGGGCCATCACTGGTGTACTATGGATCATCACTGATGTACTATGGATCATCACTGATGTACTATGGACGATCCCTGATGTACTATGGATCATCACTGATGTGCTGTGGATCATCACTGGTGTACTGTGGATCATCACTGATGTACTATGGGCCATCACTGGTGTACTATGGGCCATCACTGGTGTACTATGGGCCATCACTGGTGTACTATGGGCCATCACTGGTGTATAATGGGCCATCACTGGTGTACTATGGATCATCACTGATGTACTATGGACCATCCCTGATGTACTATGGACCATCCCTGATGTACTATGGACCATCCCTAATGTACTATGGGCCATCACTAATGTACTATGGATCATCACTGATGTACTCTGGATCATCACTGATGTACTATAGTTCATCACTGATGTACTATGGGCCATCACTGGTGTACTATGGGCCATCACTGGTGCACTATAGGCCATCACTGGTGTACTATGGACCATCACTGATGTACTATGAGCCATCACTGATGTACTGTTGACCATCCCTGATGTACTGTGGATCATCACTGATGTACCGTGGATCATCACTGATGTACTATGGGCCATCACGGGTGTACTATGGATCATCACTGATGTACTATGGACCATCCCTGATGTACTATGGACCATCCCTGATGTACTGAGGATCATCACTGATGTAATATAGATCATCACTGATGTACTATGGACCATCACTGATGTACTGAGAATCATCACTAATGTACTATGGATCATCACTGATGTACCGTGGATCATCACTCATGTACTATAGATCATCACTGAATTACTATGGGCCATCACTGGTGTACTATGGATCATCACTGGTGTACTATGAATCATCACTGGTGTACTATGGATCATCACTGATGTACTGTGGACCATCCCTGATGTATTGTGGATCATCACTGATGTACTGTGGATCATCACTGATGTACTGTGGATCATCACTGATGTACTGTGGATCATCACTGATGTTCTATGGACAATCACTGATGTACTATGGATCATCACTGATGTACTGTAGATCATCACTGATGTACTGTGGATCATCACTGATGTACTGTGGATCATCACTGATGTACTATAGATCATCACTGATATACTATGGGCCATCACTGGTGTACTATGGGCCATCACTGGTGTACTATGGGCCATCACTGGTGTACTATGGACCATCACTGGTGTACTATGGACCATCACTGATGTACTGTGGATCATCACTGATGTACTGTGGATCATCACTGATGTACTGTGGATCATCCCTGGTGTACTATGCATCATCACTGGTGTACTATGGATTATCACTGGTGTACTATGGATCATCACTGATGTACTATGGGCCATCACTGATGTGCTATGGATCATCACTGATGTACTGTGGATCATCACTGATGTACTATAGTTCATCACTGATGTACTATGGGCCTTCACTGGTGTACTATGGGCCATCACTGGTGTACTATGGGCCTTCACTGGTGTACTATGGGCCATCACTGGTGTACTATGGGCCATCACTGGTGTACCATGGGCCATCACTGGTGTACTATGGACCATCACTGGTGTACTATGGACCATCACTGATGTACTATGAGCCATCACTGATGTACTGTGGACCATCCCTGATGTACTGTGGATCATCACTGATGTACCGTGGATCATCCCTGATGTACTATGAGCCATCACGGGTGTACTATGGATCATCACTGATGTACTATGGACCATCCCTGATGTACTATGGACCATCCCTGATGTACTGAGGATCATCACTGATGTACTATAGATCATCACTGATGTACTATGGACCATCACTGATGTACTATAGATCATCACTGATGTACTGAGGATCATCACTGATGTGCTGTGGATCATCACTGGTGTACTGTGGATCATCACTGATGTACTATGGGCCATCACTGGTGTACTATGGGCCATCACTGGTGTACTATGGGCCATCACTGGTGTATAATGGGCCATCACTGGTGTACTATGGATCATTACTGATGTACTATGGACCATCCCTGATGTACTATGGACCATCCCTGATGTACTATGGACCATCCCTAATGTACTATGGGCCATCACTAATGTACTATGAATCATCACTGATGTACTCTGGATCATCACTGATGTACTATAGTTCATCACTGATGTACTATGGGCCATCACTGGTGTACTATGGGCCATCACTGGTGTACTATAGGCCATCACTGGTGTACTATGGACCATCACTGATGTACTATGAGCCATCACTGATGTACTGTTGACCATCCCTGATGTACTGTGGATCATCACTGATGTACCGTGGATCATCACTGATGTACTATGGGCCATCACGGGTGTACTATGGATCATCACTGATGTACTATGGACCATCCCTGATGTACTATGGACCATCCCTGATGTACTGAGGATCATCACTGATGTAATATAGATCATCACTGATGTACTATGGACCATCACTGATGTACTGAGAATCATCACTAATGTACTATGGATCATCACTGATGTACCGTGGATCATCACTCATGTACTATAGATCATCACTGAAGTACTATGGGCCATCACTGGTGTACTATGGATCATCACTGGTGTACTATGAATCATCACTGGTGTACTATGGATCATCACTGATGTACTGTGGACCATCCCTGATGTATTGTGGATCATCACTGATGTACTGTGGATCATCACTGATGTACTGTGGATCATCACTGATGTACTGTGGATCATCACTGATGTTCTATGGACAATCACTGATGTACTATGGATCATCACTGATGTACTGTAGATCATCACTGATGTACTGTGGATCATCACTGATGTACTGTGGATCATCACTGATGCACTATAGATCATCACTGATATACTATGGGCCATCACTGGTGTACTATGGGCCATCACTGGTGTACTATGGGCCATCACTGGTGTACTATGGACCATCACTGGTGTACTATGGACCATCACTGATGTACTGTGGATCATCACTGATGTACTGTGGATCATCACTGATGTACTGTGGATCATCCCTGGTGTACTATGCATCATCACTGGTGTACTATGGATTATCACTGGTGTACTATGGATCATCACTGATGTACTATGGGCCATCACTGATGTGCTATGGATCATCACTGATGTACTGTGGATCATCACTGATGTACTATAGTTCATCACTGATGTACTATGGGCCTTCACTGGTGTACAATGGGCCATCACTGGTGTACTATGGGCCATCACTGGTGTACTATGGGCCATCACTGGTGTACTATGGACCATCACTGGTGTACTATGGACCATCACTGATGTACTATGAGCCATCACTGATGTACTGTGGACCATCCCTGATGTACTGTGGATCATCACTGATGTACCGTGGATCATCACTGATGTACTATGAGCCATCACGGGTGTACTATGGATCATCACTGATGTACTATGGACCATCCCTGATGTACTATGGACCATCCCTGATGTACTGAGGATCATCACTGATGTACTATAGATCATCACTGATGTACTATGGACCATCACTGATGTACTATAGATCATCACTGATGTACTGAGGATCATCACTAATGTACTGTGGATCATCACTGATGTACTGTGGATCATCACTGATGTACTGTGGATCATCACTGATGTACTGTGGATCATCACTGATGTGCTATGGATCATCACTAATGTGCTATGGATCATCACTGATGTACTATGGATCATCACTGATGTACTATGGATCATCACTGATGTGCTATGGATCATCACTGATGTACTATGAGCCATCACTGGTGTACTATGGATCATCACTGGTGTACTATGGGCCATCACTGGTGTACTATGGATCATCACTGGTGTACTATGGACCATCACTGGTATACTATGGGCCATCACTGGTGTACTATGGACCATCCCTGGTGTACTATGGACCATCCCTGATGTACTGTGGATCATCACTGGTGTACTGTGGACCATCCCTGATGTACTGTGGACCATCACTGATGTACTGTGGACCATCACTGATGTACTGTGGATCATCACTGATGTTCTATGGACCATCACTGATGTACTATGGATCATGACTGATGTACTGTAGATCATCACTGATGTACTGTAGATCATCACTGATGTACTGTGGATCATCACTGATGTACTGTGGATCATCACTGATGTACTATAGATCATCACTGATGTACTATGGGCCATCACTGGTGTACTATGGGCCATCACTGGTGTACTATGGGCCATTACTGGTGTACTATGGGCCATCACTGGTGTACTATGGGCCATCACTGGTGTACTATGGATCATCAGTGGTGTACTATGGACCATCACTGATGGACTATGGACCATCACTGATGTACTGTGGATCATCACTGATGTACTGTGGATCATCCCTGGTGTACTATGGATCATCACTGGTGTACTATGGATTATCACTGATGTACTGTGGATCATCACTAATGTAATATAGTTCATCACTGATGTACTATGGACCATCACTGATGTACTATGAGCCATCACTGATGTACTGTGGACCATCCCTGATGTACTGTGGCTCATCAGTGATGTACCGTTGATCATCACTGATGTACTATGGGCCATCACGGGTGTACTATGGATCATCACTGATGTACTATGGACCATCCCTGATGTACTATGGACCATCCCTGATGTACTGAGGATCATCACTGATGTAATATAGATCATCACTGATGTACTATGGACCATCACTGATGTACTATGGATCATCACTGATGTACTATGGATCATCACTGATGTACTGAGGATCATCACTAATGTACTATGGATCATCACTGATGTACTATGGATCATCACTGATGTACTATGGGCCATCACTGATGTACTATGGATCATCACTGATGTACTGTGGATCATCACTGATGTACTATAGTTCATCACTGATGTACTATGGGCCATCACTGGTGTACTATGGGCCATCACTGGTGTACTATGGACCATCCCTGATGTACTGAGGATCATCACTGATGTAGTATAGATCATCACTGATGTACTATGGACCATCACTGATGTACTATGGATCATAACTGATGTACTGAGGATCATCACTAATGTACTATGGATCATCACTGATGTACCGTGGATCATCACTGATGTGCTGTGGATCATCACTGGTGTACTGTGGATCATCACTGATGTACTATGGGCCATCACTGGTGTACTATGGGCCATCACTGATGTACTATGGATCATCACTGATGTACAGTGGATCATCACTGATGTGCTATGGATCATCACTGATGTACTATGGGCCATCACTGATGTACTATGGATCATCACTGATGTACAGTGGATCATCACTGATGTGCTATAGTTCATCACTGATGTACTATGGGCCATCACTGGTGTACTATGGGCCATCACTGGTGTACTATGGGCCATCACTGGTGTACTATGGACCATCACTGATGTACTATGAGCCATCACTGATGTACTGTGGACCATCCCTGATGTACTGTGGATCATCACTGATGTACCGTGGATCATCACTGATGTACTATGGGCCATCACGGGTGTACTATGGATCATCACTGATGTACTATGGACCATCCCTGATGTACTATGGACCATCCCTGATGTACTGAGGATCATCACTGATGTAATATAGATCATCAGTGATGAACTATGGACCATCACTGATGTACTATGGATCATCACTGATGTACTGAGAATAATCACTAATGTACTATGGATCATCACTGATGTACTGTGGATCATCACTGATGTACTATGGATCATCACTGATGTGCTATGGATCATCACTGATGTACTATGGATCATCACTGATGTACTATGGATCATCACTGATGTGCTATGGATCATCACTGATGTGCTATGGATCATCACTGATGTACTATGAGCCATCACTGGTGTACTATGGATCATCACTGATGTGCTATGGATCATCACTGATGTACTATGGATCATCACTGATGTGCTATGGATCATCACTGATGTGCTATGGATCATCACTGATGTACTATGAGCCATCACTGATGTACTGTGGATCATCACTGATGTACTGTGGATTATTCCTGGTGTACTATGGATCATCACTGGTGTACTATGGATTATCACTGGTGTACTATTGATCATCACTGATGTACTATGGGCCATCACTGATGTACTATGGTCATCACTGGTGTACTATGGATCATCACTGATGTACTGTGGACCATCCCTGATGTACCGTGGATCAGCACTGATGTACCGAGGATCATCACTGATGTACCGTGGATCATCACTGATGTACTGTGGATCATCACTGATGTACTGTGGATCATCACTGATGTACTGTGGATCATCACTGATGTACTATGGGCCATCACAGATGTACTATGGGCCATCACAGGTGTACTATGGATCATCACTGGTGTACTATGGATCATCCCTGGTGTACTATGGACCATCACTGATGTACTATGGACCATCACTGATGTACTGTGGATCATCACTGGTGTACTATGGACCATTCCTGATGTACTGTGGATCATCACTGATGTACTGTGGATCATCCCTGGTGTACTATGGATCATCCCTGGTGTACTATGGATCATCACTGATGTACTATGAGCCATCACTGGTGTACTATGGATCATCACTGGTGTACTATGGGCCATCACTGGTGTACTGTGGATCATCACTGATGTACTGTGGATCATCACTGATGTACTGTGGATCATCACTGATATACTATAGATCATCACTGATGTACTGAGGATCATCACGGATGTACTATGGATCATCACTTATGTACTGTGGATCATCACTGATGTACTATAGATCATCACTGATGTACTATGGATCATCACTGATGTACTATGGATCATCACTGATGTACTATGGATCATCACTGATGTACTATGGACCATCCCTGATGTACTATGGATCATCACTGATGTACTGTGGACCATCCCTGATGTACTGTGGATCATCACTGATGTACTGTGGATCATCACTGATGTACTGTAGACCATCACTGATGTACTGTGGATTATCACTGATGTACTGTGGATTATCACTGATGTACTGTGGACCATCACTGATGTACTGTGGATCATCACTGATGTACTATGGATCATCACTGATGTACTATAGATCATCACTGATGTACTATGGACCATCACTGGTGTACTATGGATCATCACTGGTGTACTATGGATCATCACTGGTGTACTATGGACCATCCCTGATGTACTATGGACCATCCCTGATGTACTGTGGATCATCCCTGATGTACTATGGACCATCCCTGATGTACTGTGGATCATCACTGATGTACTGTGGATCATCACTGATGTACTGTGGATCATCACTGATGTACTATGGGCCATCACTGGTGTACTATGGGCCATCACTGGTGTACTATGGATCATCCCTGATGTACTATGGACCATCCCTGATGTACTATGGACCATCCCTGATGTACTATGGACCATCCCTAATGTACTATGGACCATCCCTAATGTACTATGGACCATCCCTGATGTACTATAGATCATCACTGATGTACTGTGGATCATCACTGATGTACTATGGATCATCCCTGGTGTACTATGGATCATCACTGGTGTACTATGGATCATCACTGGTGTACTATGGATCATCACTGATGTACTATGGGCCATCACTGATGTACTATGGATCATCACTGATGTACAGTGGATCATCACTGATGTGCTATAGTTCATCACTGATGTACTATGAGCCATCACCGGTGTACTATGGGCCATCACTGGTGTACTATGGGCCATCACTGGTGTACTATGGACCATCACTGATGTACTATGAGCCATCACTGATGTACTGTGGACCATCCCTGATGTACTGTGGATCATCACTGATGTACCGTGGATCATCACTGATGTACTATGGGCCATCACGGGTGTACTATGGATCATCACTGATGTACTATGGACCATCCCTGATGTACTATGGACCATCCCTGATGTACTGTGGATCATCCCTGATGTACTATGGACCATCCCTGATGTACTGTGGATCATCACTGATGTACTGTGGATCATCACTGATGTACTGTGGATCATCACTGATGTACTATGGGCCATCACTGGTGTACTATGGGCCATCACTGGTGTACTATGGGCCATCACTGGTGTACTATGGATCATCCCTGATGTACTATGGACCATCCCTGATGTACTATGGACCATCCCTGATGTACTATGGACCATCCCTAATGTACTATGGACCATCCCTAATGTACTATGGACCATCCCTGATGTACTATAGATCATCACTGATGTACTGTGGATCATCACTGATGTACTATGGATCATCCCTGGTGTACTATGGATCATCACTGGTGTACTATGGATCATCACTGGTGTACTATGGATCATCACTGGTGTACTATGGATCATCACTGATGTACTATGGGCCATCACTGATGTACTATGGATCATCACTGATGTACAGTGGATCATCACTGATGTGCTATAGTTCATCACTGATGTACTATGGGCCATCACTGGTGTACTATGGGCCATCACTGGTGTACTATGGGCCATCACTGGTGTACTATGGACCATCACTGATGTACTATGAGCCATCACTGATGTACTGTGGACCATCCCTGATGTACTGTGGATCATCACTGATGTACCGTGGATCATCACTGATGTACTATGGGCCATCACGGGTATACTATGGATCATCACTGATGTACTATGGACCATCCCTTATGTACTATGGACCATCCCTGATGTACTGAGGATCATCACTGATGTAATATAGATCATCAGTGATGAACTATGGACCATCACTGATGTACTATGGATCATCACTGATGTACTGAGAATAATCACTAATGTACTATGGATCATCACTGATGTACTGTGGATCATCACTGATGTACTATGGATCATCACTGATGTGCTATGGATCATCACTGATGTACTATGGATCATCAATGATGTACTATGGATCATCACTGATGTGCTATGGATCATCACTGATGTGCTATGGATCATCACTGATGTACTATGAGCCATCACTAGTGTACTATGGATCATCACTGGTGTACTATGGGCCATCACTGGTGTACTATGGATCATCACTGGTGTACTATGGACCATCACTGGTGTACTATGGGCCATCACTGGTGTACTGTGGACCATCCCTGATGTACTGTGGACCATCACTGATGTACTGTGGACCATCACTGATGTACTGTGGACCATCACTGATGTACTGTGAATCATCACTGATGTTCTATGGACAATCACTGATGTACTATGGATCATCACTGATGTACTATGGATCATCCCTGATGTACTGTGGATCATCACTGGTGTACTGTGGACCATCCCTGATGTACTGTGGACCATCACTGATGTCTGTGGACCATCACTGATGTACTGTGAATCATCACTGATGTTCTATGGACAATCACTGATGTACTATGGATCATCACTGATGTACTGTAGATCATCACTGATGTACTGTGGATCATCACTGATGTACTGTGGATCATCACTGATGTACTATAGATCATCACTGATGTACTATGGGCGATCACTGGTGTACTATGGGCCATCACTGGTGTACTATGGGCCATCATTGGTGTACTATGGATCATCACTGGTGTACTATGGACCATCACTGATGGACTATGGAGCATCACTGATGTACTGTGGATCATCACTGATGTACTGTGGATCATCCCTGGTGTACTATGGATCATCACTGATGTACTATGGATCATCACTGGTGTACTATGGATCATCACTGATGTACTGTGGACCATCCCTAATGTATTGTGGATCATCACTGATGTACTGTGGATCACCACTGATGTGCTATGGATCATCACTGATGTACTATGGATCATCACTGATGTACTATGGATCATCACTGATGTGCTATGGATCATCACTGATGTGATATGGATCATCACTGATGTGCTATGGATCATCACTGATGTACTATGGATCATCACTGGTGTACTATGGATCATCACTGGTGTACTGTTGACCATCCCTGATGTACTGTGGATCATCACTGATGTACTATGAGCCATCACTGATGTATTATGGGCCATCACTGATGTACTGTGGATCATCACTGATGTACTATAGATCATCACTGATGTACTGTGGATAATCACTGATGCACTGTGGATCATCACTGATGTACTGAGGATCATCACTGGTGTACTATGGATCATCACTGATGTACTGTAGATCATCACTGATGTACTATAGATCATCACTGATGTACTATGAATCATCACTGATGTACTATGGACCATCCCTGATGTACTATGGATCATCACTGATGTACTATGGACCATCCCTGATGTACTGTGGATCATCACTGATGTACTGTGGATTATCACTGATGTACTGTGGACCATCACTGATGTACTGTGGATCATCACTGATGTACTGTGGATTATCACTGATGTACTGTGGATTATCACTGATGTACTGTGGACCATCACTGATGTACTGTGGATCATCACTGATGTGCTGTGGATTATCACTGATGTACTGTGGACCATCACTGATGTACTGTGGATCATCACTGATGTACTATGGATCATCACTGATGTACTATGGATCATCACTGATGTACTATGGACCATCACTGGTGTACTATGGATCATCACTGGTGTACTATGGATCATCACTGGTGTACTATGGATCATCACTGGTGTACTATGGACCATCCCTGATGTACTGTGGATCATCACTGATGTACTGTGGATCATCACTGATGTACTATAGTTCATTACTGATGTACTATGGGCCATCACTGGTGTACTATGGATCATCACTGATGTACTATGGATCATCACTGATGTACTATGGATGATCCCTGATGTACTATGTATCATCACTGATGTGCTGTGGATCATCACTGGTGTACTGTGGATCATCACTGAAGTACTATGGGCCATCACTGGTGTACTATGGATCATCACTGATGTACTATGGATCATCACTGATGTACTATGGACGATCCCTGATGTACTATGGATCATCACTGATGTGCTGTGGATCATCACTGGTGTACTGTGGATCATCACTGATGTACTATGGGCCATCACTGGTGTACTATGGGCCATCACTGGTGTACTATGGGCCATCACTGGTGTATAATGGGCCATCACTGGTGTACTATGGATCATCACTGATGTACTATGGACCATCCCTGATGTACTATGGACCATCCCTGATGTACTATGGACCATCCCTAATGTACTATGGGCCATCACTAATGTACTATGGATCATCACTGATGTACTCTGGATCATCACTGATGTACTATAGTTCATCACTGATGTACTATGGGCCATCACTGGTGTACTATGGGCCATCACTGGTGTACTATAGGCCATCACTGGTGTACTATGGACCATCACTGATGTACTATGAGCCATCACTGATGTACTGTGGACCATCCCTGATGTACTGTGGATCATCACTGATGTACTATAGATCATCACTGATGTACTATGGGCCATCACTGATGTACTATGGATAATCACTGATGTACTGTGGAACATCCCTGATGTACTGTGGATCATCACTGATGTACTGTGGATCATCACTGATGTACTGTGGATCATCACTGATGTACTGTGGATCATCACTGATGTACTATAGTTCATCACTGATGTACTATGGGCCATCACTGGTGTACTATGGGCCATCACTGGTGTACTATGGACCATCCCTGATGTACTGAGGATCATCACTGATGTACTATAGATCATCACTGATGTACTATGGACCATCACTGATGTACTATGGATCATAACTGATGTACTGAGGATCATCACTAATGTACTATGGATCATCACTGATGTACCGTGGATCATCACTGATGTACAATAGATCATCACTGATGTACTATGGACCATCACTGGTGTACTATGGATCATCACTGGTGTACTATGGATCATCACTGGTGTACTATGGACCATCCCTGATGTACTGTGGATCATCACTGATGTACTGTGGATCATCACTGATGTACTATAGTTCATCACTGATGTACTATGGGCCATCACTGGTGTACTATGGATCATCACTGGTGTACTATGGATCATCACTGGTGTACTATGGATCATCACTGATGTACTATGGGCCATCACTGGTGTACTATGGATCATCACTGATGTACTATGGACCATCCCTGATCTACTATGGACCATCCCTGATGTACTATGGACTATCCCTGATATACTATGGACCATCCCTGATGTACTCTATAGATCATCACTGATGTACTGTGGATCATCACTGATGTACTGTGGATCATCACTGATGTACTATGGATCATCACTGATGTACTATGGATCATCACTGATGTGCTATGGATCATCACTGATGTACTATGGATCATCACTGATGTGCTATGGATCATCACTGATGCGCTATGGATCATCACTGATGTACTATGAGCCATCACTGGTGTACTATGGATCATCACTGATGTACTATGGGCCATCACTGGTGTACTATGGGCAATCACTGGTGTACTACGGGCCATCACTGGTGTACTATGGGCCATCACTGGTGTACTATGGGCCATCACTGGTGTACTATGGATCATCACTGGTGTACTATGGACCATCACTGATGTACTGTGGACCATCACTGGTGTACTGTGGATCATCAATGGTGTACTTTGGATCATCCCTGGTGTACTATGGATCATCACTGGTGTACTATGGATCATCACTGGTGTACTATGGATCATCACTGATGTACTATGGGCCATCACTGATGTACTATGGATAATCACTGATGTACTGTGGACCATCCCTGATGTACTGTGGATCATCACTGATGTACTGTGGATCATCACTGATGTACTGTGGATCATCGCTGATATACTAAAGATCATCACTCATGTACTGAGGATCATCACTCATGTACTGAGGATCATCACTGATGTACTATGGATCATCACTTATGTACTGTGGATCATCACTGATGTACTATAGATCATCACTGATGTACTATGGATCATCACTGATGTACTATGGATCATCACTGATGTACTATGGACCATCCCTGATGTACTATGGATCATCACTGATGTACTATGGACCATCCCTGATGTACTGTGGATCATCACTGATGTACTGTGGATTATCACTGATGTACTGTGGACCATCACTGATGTACTATGAGCCATCACTGATGTACTGTGGACCATCCCTGATGTACTGTGGATCATCACTGATGTACTGTGGATCATCACTGATGTACTATGAGCCATCACGGGTGTACTATGGATCATCACTGATGTACTATGGACCATCCCTGATGTACTATGGACCATCCCTGATGTACTGAGGATCATCACTGATGTACTATAGATCATCACTGATGTACTATGGACCATCACTGATGTACTATAGATCATCACTGATGTACTGAGGATCATCACTAATGTACTGTGGATCATCACTGATGTACTGTGGATCATCACTGATGTACTATAGATCATCACTGAAGTACTATGGGCCATCACTGGTGTACTATGGATCATCACTGGTGTACTATGAATCATCACTGATGTACAATGGATCATCCCTGATGTATTGTGGATCATCACTGATGTACTGTGGATCATCACTGATGTACTGTGGATCATCACTGATGTACTGTGGATCATCACTGATGTACTGTGGATCATCACTGATGTGCTATGGATCATCACTGATGTGCTATGGATCATCACTGATGTACTATGGATCATCACTGATGTACTATGGATCATCACTGATGTGCTATTGATCATCACTGATGTACTATGAGCCATCACTGGTGTACTATGGATCATCACTGGTGTACTATGGGCCATCACTGGTGTACTATGGATCATCACTGGTGTACTATGGACCATCACTGGTGTACTATGGGCCATCACTGGTGTACTATGGACCATCCCTGGTGTACTATGGACCATCCCTGATGTACTGTGGATCATCACTGGTGTACTGTGGACCATCCCTGATGTACTGTGGACCATCACTGATGTACTGTGGACCATCACTGATGTACTGTGGATCATCACTGATGTTCTATGGACCATCACTGATGTACTATGGATCATGACTGATGTTATGTAGATCATCACTGATGTACTGTAGATCATCACTGATGTACTGTGGATCTTCACTGATGTACTGTGGATCATCACTGATGTACTATAGATCATCACTGATGTACTATTGGCCATCACTGGTGTACTATGGGCCATCACTGGTGTACTATGGGCCATCACTGGTGTACTATGGATCATGAGTGGTGTACTATGGACCATCACTGATGGACTATGGACCATCACTGATGTACTGTGGATCATCACTGATGTACTGTGGATCTTCCCTGGTGTACTATGGATTATCACTGATGTACTGTGGATCATCACTAATGTACTATAGTTCATCACTGATGTACTATGGACCATCACTGATGTACTATGAGCCATCACTGATGTACTGTGGACCATCCCTGATGTACTGTGGATCATCACTGATGTACCGTGGATCATCACTGATGTACTATGGGCCATCACGGGTGTACTATGGATCATCACTGATGTACTATGGACCATCCCTGATGTACTATGGACCATCCCTGATGTACTGATGATCATCACTGATGTGCTGTGGATCATCACTGTTGTACTATGGGCCATCACTGGTGTACTATGGGCCATCACTGGTGTACTATGGGCCATCACTGATGTATAATGGGCCATCACTGATGTACTATGGATCATCACTGATGTACTATGGACCATCCCTGATGTACTATGGACCATCCCTAATGTACTATGGGCCATCACTAATGTACTATGGATCATCACTGATATACTCTGGATCATCACTGATGTACTATAGTTCAGCACTGATGTACTATGGGCCATCACTGGTGTACTATGGGCCATCACTGGTGTATTATAGGCCATCACTGGTGTATTATGGACCATCACTGATGTACTATGAGCCATCACTGATGTACTGTGGACCATCCCTGATGTACTGTGGATCATCACTGATGTACCGTGGATCATCACTGATGTACTATGGGCCATCACGGGTGTACTATGGAACATCACTGATGTACTATGGACCATCCCTGATGTACTGAGGATCATCACTGATGTAATATAGATCATCACTGATGTACTATGGACCATCACTGATGTACTATGGATTATCACTGATGTACTGAGCATCATCACTAATGTACTATGGATCATCACTGATGTACCGTGGATCATCACTCATGTACTAAAGATCATCACTGAAGTACTATGGGCCATCACTGGTGTACTATGGATCATCACTGGTGTACTATGAATCATCACTGGTGTACTATGGATCATCACTGATGTACTGTGGACCTTCCCTGATGTATTGTGGATCATCACTGATGTACTGTGGATCATCACTGATGTACTGTGGATCATCACTGATGTACTGTGGATCATCACTGATGTTCTATGGACAATCACTGATGTACTATGGATCATCACTGATGTACTGTAGATCATCACTGATGTACTAGAGATCATCACTGATGCACTATGGGCCATCACTGGTGTACTATGGGCCATCACTGGTGTACTATGAATCATCACTGATGTACAATGGATCATCCCTGATGTATTGTGGATCATCACTGATGTACTGTGGATCATCACTGATGTACTGTGGATCATCACTGATGTACTGTGGATCATCACTGATGTGCTATGAATCATCACTGATGTGCTATGGATCATCACTGATGTACTGTGGATCATCACTGATGTACTGTGGATAATCACTGATGTACTATAGATCATCACTGAAGTACTATGGGCCATCACTGGTGTACAATGGATCATCCCTGATGTATTGTGGATCATCACTGATGTACTGTGGATCATCACTGATGTACTGTGGATCATCACTGATGTACTGTGGATCATCACTGATGTGCTGTGGATCATCACTGATGTGCTATGGATCATCACTGATGTACTATGGATCATCACTGATGTACTATGGATCATCACTGATGTGCTATGGATCATCACTGATGTGCTATGGATCATCACTGATGTACTATGAGCCATCACTGGTGTACTATGGATCATCACTGGTGTACTATGGGCCATCACTGATGTGCTATGGATCATCACTGATGTACTATGGATCATCACTGATGTACTATGGATCATCACTGATGTGCTATGGATCATCACTGATGTGCTATGGATCATCACTGATGTACTATGAGCCATCACTGGTGTACTATGGATTATCACTGGTGTACTATGGGCCATCACTGGTGTACTATGGATCATCACTGGTGTACTATGGACCATCACTGGTGTACTATGGGCCATCACTGGTGTACTATGGACCATCCCTGGTGTACTATGGACCATCCCTGATGTACTGTGGATCATCACTGGTGTACTGTGGACCATCCCTGATGTACTGTGGACCATCACTGATGTACTGTGGACCATCACTGATGTACTGTGGATCATCACTGATGTTCTATGGACCATCACTGATGTACTATGGATCATGACTGATGTACTGTAGATCATCACTGATGTACTGTAGATCATCACTGATGTACTGTGGATCATCACTGATGTACTGTGGATCATCACTGATGTACTATAGATCATCACTGATGTACTATGGGCCATCACTGGTGTACTATGGGCCATCACTGGTGTACTATGGACCATCACTGGTGTACTATGGATCATCAGTGGTGTACTATGGACCATCACTGTTGGACTATGGACCATTACTGATGTACTGTGGATCATCACTGATGTACTGTAGATCATCCCTGGTGTACTATGGGCCATCACTGGTGTACTATGGATCATCACTGGTGTACTATGGACCATCACTGGTGTACTATGGGCCATCACTGGTGTACTATGGACCATCCCTGGTGTACTATGGACCATCCCTGATGTACTGTGGATCATCACTGGTGTACTGTGGACCATCCCTGATGTACTGTGGACCATCACTGATGTACTGTGGACCATCACTGATGTACTGTGGATCATCACTGATGTTCTATGGACCATCACTGATGTATTATGGATCATGACTGATGTACTGTAGATCATCACTGATGTACTGTAGATCATCACTGATGTACTGTGGATCATCACTGATGTACTGTGGATCATCACTGATGTACTATAGATCATCACTGATGTACCATGGGCCATCACTGGGGTACTATGGGCCATCACTGGTGTACTATGGACCATCACTGGTGTACTATGGATCATCAGTGGTGTACTATGGACCATCACTGATGGACTATGGACCATCACTGATGTACTGTGGATCATCACTGATGTACTGTAGATCATCCCTGGTGTACTATGGATCATCACTGGTGTACTATGGATTATCACTGATGTACTGTGGATCATCACTAATGTACTATAGTTCATCACTGATGTACTATGGACCATCACTGATGTACTATGAGCCATCACTGATGTACTGTGGACCATCCCAGATGTACTGTGGATCATCACTGATGTACCGTGGATCATCACTGATGTACTATGGGCCATCACGGGTGTACTATGGATCATCACTAATGTACTATGGACCATCCCTGATGTACTATGGACCATCCCTGATGTACTGAGGATCATCACTGATGTAATATAGATCATCACTGATGTACTATGGACCATCACTGATGTACTATGGATCATCACTGATGTACTATGGATCATCACTGATGTACTGAGGATCATCACTAATGTACTATGGGTCATCACTGATGTACTATGGATCATCACTGATGTACTATGGGCCATCACTGATGTACTATGGATCATCACTGATGTACTGTGGATCATCACTGATGTACTATAGTTCATCACTGATGTACTATGGGCCATCACTGGTGTACTATGGGCCATCACTGGTGTACTATGGACCATCCCTGATGTACTGAGGATCATCACTGATGTACTATAGATCATCACTGATGTACTATGGACCATCACTGATGTACTATGGATCATAACTGATGTACTGAGGATCATCACTAATGTACTATGGATCATCACTGATGTACCGTGGATCATCACTGATGTACTATAGATCATCACTGATGTACTATGAACCATCACTGGTGTACTAGGGATCATCACTGGTGTACTATGGATCATCACTGGTGTACTATGGACCATCCCTGATGTACTGTGGATCATCACTGATGTACTGTGGATCATCACTGATGTACTATGGTTCATCACTGATGTACTATGGGCCATCACTGGTGTACTATGGATCATCAGTGGTGTACTATGGATCATCACTGGTGTACTATGGATCATCACTGATGTACTATGGGCCATCACTGGTGTACTATGGATCATCACTGATGTACTATGGACCATCCCTGATCTACTATGGACCATCCCTGATGTACTATGGACTATCCCTGATGTACTATGGACCATCCCTGATGTACTCTATAGATCATCACTGATGTACTGTGGATCATCACTGATGTACTGTGGATCATCACTGATGTACTGTGGATCATCACTGATGTACTATGGATCATCACTGATGTACTATGGATCATCACTGATGTGCTATGGATCATCACTGATGTACTATGGATCATCACTGATGTGCTATGGATCATCACTGATGCGCTATGGATCATCACTGATGTACTATGAGCCATCACTGGTGTACTATGGATCATCACTGGTGTACTATGGGCCATCACTGGTGTACTATGGGCGATCACTGGTGTACTATGGGCCATCACTGGTGTACTATGGGCCATCGCTGGTGTACTATGGGCCATCACTGGTGTACTATGGATCATCACTGGTGTACTATGGACCATCACTGATGTACTGTGGACCATCACTGGTGTACTGTGGATCATCACTGGTGTACTTTGGATCATCCCTGGTGTACTATGGATCATCACTGGTGTACTATGGATCATCATTGGTGTACTATGGATCATCACTGATGTACTATGGGCCATCCCTGATGTACTGTGGATCATCACTGATGTACTGTGGATCATCACTGATGTACTGTGGATCATCACTGATGTACTGTGGATCATCACTGATGTACTGTGGATCATCACTGATATACTATAGATCATCACTGATGTACTGAGGATCATCACTGATGTACTGAGATTCATCATCTGATGTACTATGGATCACCACTGATGTACTATGGATCATCACTGATGTACTATGGACCATCCCTGATGTACTATGGATCAACACTGATGTACTGTGGATCATCACTGATGTACTGTGGATTATCACTGATGTACTGTGGACCATCACTGATGTACTATGAGCCATCACTGATGTACTGTGGACCATCCCTGATGTACTGTGGATCATCACTGATGTATCGTGGATCATCACTGATGTACTATGAGCCATCATGGGTGTACTATGGATCATCACTGATGTACTATGGACCATCCCTGATGTACTGAGGATCATCACTGATGTACTGAGGATCATCACTAATGTAATGTGGATCATCACTGATGTACTGTGGATCATCACTGATGTACTATAGCTCATCACTGAAGTACTATGGGCCATCACTGGTGTACTATGGATCATCACTGGTGTACTATGAATCATCACTGATGTACAATGGATCACCCCTGATGTATTGTGGATCATCACTGATGTACTGTGGATCATCACTGATGTACTGTGGATCATCACTGATGTACTGTGGATCATCACTGATGTACTGTGGAACATCACTGATGTGCTATGGATCATCACTCATGTGCTATGGATCATCACTGATGTACTATGGATCATCACTGATGTACTATGGATCATCACTGATGTGCTATGGATCATCACTGATGTACTATGAGCCATCACTGGTGTACTATGGATCATCACTGGTGTACTATGGACCATCACTGGTGTACTATGGGCCATCACTGGTGTACTATGGACCATCCCTGGTGTACTATGGACCATCCCTGATGTACTGTGGATCATCACTGGTGTACTGTGGACCATCCCTGATGTACTGTGGACCATCACTGATGTACTGTGGACCATCACTGATGTACTGTGGATCATCACTGATGTTCTATGGACCATCACTGATGTACTATGGATCATGACTGATGTACTGTAGATCATCACTGATGTACTGTAGATCATCACTGATGTACTGTGGATCATCACTGATGTACTGTGGATCATCACTGATGTACTATAGATCATCACTAAAGTACTATGGGCCATCACTGGTGTACTATGGGCCATCACTGGTGTACTATGGGCCATCACTGGTGTACTATGGGTCATCACTGGTGTACTATGGATCATCAGTGGTGTACTATGGACCATCACTGATGGACTATGGACCATCACTGATGTACTGTGGATCATCACTGATGTACTGTGGATCATCCCTGGTGTACTATGAATTATCACTGATGTACTGTGGATCATCACTAATGTACTATAGTTCATCACTGATGTACTATGGACCATCACTGATGTACTATGAGCCATCAGTGATGTACTGTGGACCATCCCTGATGTACTGTGGATCATCACTGATGTACCGTGGATCATCACTGATGTACTATGGGCCATCACGGGTGTACTATGGATCATCACTGATGTACTATGGACCATCCCTGATGTACTATGGACCATCCCTGATGTACTGAGGATCATCACTGATGTAATATAGATCATCACTAATGTACTATGGACCATCACTGATGTACTATGGATCATCACTGATGTACTATGGATCATCACTGATGTACTGAGGATCATCACTAATGTACTATGGATCATCACTGATGTACTATGGATCATCACTGATGTACTATGGGCCATCACTGATGTACTATGGATCATCACTGATGTACTGTGGATCATCACTGATGTACTATAGTTCATCACTGATGTACTATGGGCCATCACTGGTGTACTATGGGCCATCACTGGTGTACTATGGACCATCCCTGATGTACTGAGGATCATCACTGATGTACTATGGATCATCACTGATGTACTATGGACCATCCCTGATGTACTATGGATCATCACTGATGTACTATGGACCATCCCTGATGTACTGTGGATCATCACTGATGTACTGTGGATTATCACTGATGTACTGTGGACCATCACTGATGTACTGTGGATCATCACTGATGTACTGTGGATTATCACTGATGTACTGTGGACCATCACTGATGTACTGTGGATCATCACTGATGTACTATGGATCATCACTGATGTACTATAGATCATCACTGATGTACTATGGACCATCACTGGTGTACTATGGATCATCACTGGTGTACTATGGACCATCCCTGATGTACTGTGGATCATCACTGATGTACTATGAGCCATCACTGATGTATTATGGGCCATCACTGATGTACTGTGGATCATCACTGATGTACTATAGATCATCACTGATGTACTGTGGATAATCACTGATGCACTGTGGATCATCACTGATGTACTGAGGATCATCACTGGTGTACTATGGATCATCACTGATGTACTGTAGATCATCACTGATGTACTATAGATCATCACTGATGTACTATGAATCATCACTGATGTACTATGGACCATCCCTGATGTACTATGGATCATCACTGATGTACTATGGACCATCCCTGATGTACTGTGGATCATCACTGATGTACTGTGGATTATCACTGATGTACTGTGGACCATCACTGATGTACTGTGGATCATCACTGATGTACTGTGGATTATCACTGATGTACTGTGGATTATCACTGATGTACTGTGGACCATCACTGATGTACTGTGGATCATCACTGATGTGCTGTGGATTATCACTGATGTACTGTGGACCATCACTGATGTACTGTGGATCATCACTGATGTACTATGGATCATCACTGATGTACTATGGATCATCACTGATGTACTATGGACCATCACTGGTGTACTATGGATCATCACTGGTGTACTATGGATCATCACTGGTGTACTATGGATCATCACTGGTGTACTATGGACCATCCCTGATGTACTGTGGATCATCACTGATGTACTGTGGATCATCACTGATGTACTATAGTTCATTACTGATGTACTATGGGCCATCACTGGTGTACTATGGATCATCACTGATGTACTATGGATCATCACTGATGTACTATGGATGATCCCTGATGTACTATGGATCATCACTGATGTGCTGTGGATCATCACTGGTGTACTGTGGATCATCACTGAAGTACTATGGGCCATCACTGGTGTACTATGGATCATCACTGATGTACTATGGATCATCACTGATGTACTATGGACGATCCCTGATGTACTATGGATCATCACTGATGTGCTGTGGATCATCACTGGTGTACTGTGGATCATCACTGATGTACTATGGGCCATCACTGGTGTACTATGGGCCATCACTGGTGTACTATGGGCCATCACTGGTGTATAATGGGCCATCACTGGTGTACTATGGATCATCACTGATGTACTATGGACCATCCCTGATGTACTATGGACCATCCCTGATGTACTATGGACCATCCCTAATGTACTATGGGCCATCACTAATGTACTATGGATCATCACTGATGTACTCTGGATCATCACTGATGTACTATAGTTCATCACTGATGTACTATGGGCCATCACTGGTGTACTATGGGCCATCACTGGTGTACTATAGGCCATCACTGGTGTACTATGGACCATCACTGATGTACTATGAGCCATCACTGATGTACTGTGGACCATCCCTGATGTACTGTGGATCATCACTGATGTACTATAGATCATCACTGATGTACTATGGGCCATCACTGATGTACTATGGATAATCACTGATGTACTGTGGAACATCCCTGATGTACTGTGGATCATCACTGATGTACTGTGGATCATCACTGATGTACTGTGGATCATCACTGATGTACTGTGGATCATCACTGATGTACTGTGGATCATCACTGATGTACTATAGTTCATCACTGATGTACTATGGGCCATCACTGGTGTACTATGGGCCATCACTGGTGTACTATGGACCATCCCTGATGTACTGAGGATCATCACTGATGTACTATAGATCATCACTGATGTACTATGGACCATCACTGATGTACTATGGATCATAACTGATGTACTGAGGATCATCACTAATGTACTATGGATCATCACTGATGTACCGTGGATCATCACTGATGTACAATAGATCATCACTGATGTACTATGGACCATCACTGGTGTACTATGGATCATCACTGGTGTACTATGGATCATCACTGGTGTACTATGGACCATCCCTGATGTACTGTGGATCATCACTGATGTACTGTGGATCATCACTGATGTACTATAGTTCATCACTGATGTACTATGGGCCATCACTGGTGTACTATGGATCATCACTGGTGTACTATGGATCATCACTGGTGTACTATGGATCATCACTGATGTACTATGGGCCATCACTGGTGTACTATGGATCATCACTGATGTACTATGGACCATCCCTGATCTACTATGGACCATCCCTGATGTACTATGGACTATCCCTGATATACTATGGACCATCCCTGATGTACTCTATAGATCATCACTGATGTACTGTGGATCATCACTGATGTACTGTGGATCATCACTGATGTACTATGGATCATTACTGATGTACTATGGATCATCACTGATGTGCTATGGATCATCACTGATGTACTATGGATCATCACTGATGTGCTATGGATCATCACTGATGCGCTATGGATCATCACTGATGTACTATGAGCCATCACTGGTGTACTATGGATCATCACTGATGTACTATGGGCCATCACTGGTGTACTATGGGCAATCACTGGTGTACTACGGGCCATCACTGGTGTACTATGGGCCATCACTGGTGTACTATGGGCCATCACTGGTGTACTATGGATCATCACTGGTGTACTATGGACCATCACTGATGTACTGTGGACCATCACTGGTGTACTGTGGATCATCAATGGTGTACTTTGGATCATCCCTGGTGTACTATGGATCATCACTGGTGTACTATGGATCATCACTGGTGTACTATGGATCATCACTGATGTACTATGGGCCATCACTGATGTACTATGGATAATCACTGATGTACTGTGGACCATCCCTGATGTACTGTGGATCATCACTGATGTACTGTGGATCATCACTGATGTACTGTGGATCATCGCTGATATACTAAAGATCATCACTCATGTACTGAGGATCATCACTCATGTACTGAGGATCATCACTGATGTACTATGGATCATCACTTATGTACTGTGGATCATCACTGATGTACTATAGATCATCACTGATGTACTATGGATCATCACTGATGTACTATGGATCATCACTGATGTACTATGGACCATCCCTGATGTACTATGGATCATCACTGATGTACTATGGACCATCCCTGATGTACTGTGGATCATCACTGATGTACTGTGGATTATCACTGATGTACTGTGGACCATCACTGATGTACTATGGACCATCACTGATGTACTGAGGATCATCACTAATGTACTGTGGATCATCACTGATGTACTGTGGATCATCACTGATGTACTATAGATCATCACTGAAGTACTATGGGCCATCACTGGTGTACTATGGATCATCACTGGTGTACTATGAATCATCACTGATGTACAATGGATCATCCCTGATGTATTGTGGATCATCACTGATGTACTGTGGATCATCACTGATGTACTGTGGATCATCACTGATGTACTGTGGATCATCACTGATGTACTGTGGATCATCACCGATGTGCTATGGATCATCACTGATGTGCTATGGATCATCACTGATGTACTATGGATCATCACTGATGTACTATGGATCATCACTGATGTGCTATTGATCATCACTGATGTACTATGAGCCATCACTGGTGTACTATGGATCATCACTGGTGTACTATGGGCCATCACTGGTGTACTATGGATCATCACTGGTGTACTATGGACCATCACTGGTGTACTATGGGCCATCACTGGTGTACTATGGACCATCCCTGGTGTACTATGGACCATCCCTGATGTACTGTGGATCATCACTGGTGTACTGTGGACCATCCCTGATGTACTGTGGACCATCACTGATGTACTGTGGACCATCACTGATGTACTGTGGATCATCACTGATGTTCTATGGACCATCACTGATGTACTATGGATCATGACTGATGTTATGTAGATCATCACTGATGTACTGTAGATCATCACTGATGTACTGTGGATCTTCACTGATGTACTGTGGATCATCACTGATGTACTATAGATCATCACTGATGTACTATTGGCCATCACTGGTGTACTATGGGCCATCACTGGTGTACTATGGGCCATCACTGGTGTACTATGGATCATGAGTGGTGTACTATGGACCATCACTGATGGACTATGGACCATCACTGATGTACTGTGGATCATCACTGATGTACTGTGGATCTTCCCTGGTGTACTATGGATTATCACTGATGTACTGTGGATCATCACTAATGTACTATAGTTCATCACTGATGTACTATGGACCATCACTGATGTACTATGAGCCATCACTGATGTACTGTGGACCATCCCTGATGTACTGTGGATCATCACTGATGTACCGTGGATCATCACTGATGTACTATGGGCCATCACGGGTGTACTATGGATCATCACTGATGTACTATGGACCATCCCTGATGTACTATGGACCATCCCTGATGTACTGATGATCATCACTGATGTGCTGTGGATCATCACTGTTGTACTATGGGCCATCACTGGTGTACTATGGGCCATCACTGGTGTACTATGGGCCATCACTGATGTATAATGGGCCATCACTGGTGTACTATGGATCATCACTGATGTACTATGGACCATCCCTGATGTACTATGGACCATCCCTAATGTACTATGGGCCATCACTAATGTACTATGGATCATCACTGATATACTCTGGATCATCACTGATGTACTATAGTTCAGCACTGATGTACTATGGGCCATCACTGGTGTACTATGGGCCATCACTGGTGTATTATAGGCCATCACTGGTGTATTATGGACCATCACTGATGTACTATGAGCCATCACTGATGTACTGTGGACCATCCCTGATGTACTGTGGATCATCACTGATGTACCGTGGATCATCACTGATGTACTATGGGCCATCACGGGTGTACTATGGAACATCACTGATGTACTATGGACCATCCCTGATGTACTGAGGATCATCACTGATGTAATATAGATCATCACTGATGTACTATGGACCATCACTGATGTACTATGGATTATCACTGATGTACTGAGCATCATCACTAATGTACTATGGATCATCACTGATGTACCGTGGATCATCACTCATGTACTAAAGATCATCACTGAAGTACTATGGGCCATCACTGGTGTACTATGGATCCTCACTGGTGTACTATGAATCATCACTGGTGTACTATGGATCATCACTGATGTACTGTGGACCTTCCCTGATGTATTGTGGATCATCACTGATGTACTGTGGATCATCACTGATGTACTGTGGATCATCACTGATGTACTGTGGATCATCACTGATGTTCTATGGACAATCACTGATGTACTATGGATCATCACTGATGTACTGTAGATCATCACTGATGTACTAGAGATCATCACTGATGCACTATGGGCCATCACTGGTGTACTATGGGCCATCACTGGTGTACTATGAATCATCACTGATGTACAATGGATCATCCCTGATGTATTGTGGATCATCACTGATGTACTGTGGATCATCACTGATGTACTGTGGATCATCACTGATGTACTGTGGATCATCACTGATGTGCTATGAATCATCACTGATGTGCTATGGATCATCACTGATGTACTGTGGATCATCACTGATGTACTGTGGATAATCACTGATGTACTATAGATCATCACTGAAGTACTATGGGCCATCACTGGTGTACAATGGATCATCCCTGATGTATTGTGGATCATCACTGATGTACTGTGGATCATCACTGATGTACTGTGGATCATCACTGATGTACTGTGGATCATCACTGATGTGCTGTGGATCATCACTGATGTGCTATGGATCATCACTGATGTACTATGGATCATCACTGATGTACTATGGATCATCACTGATGTGCTATGGATCATCACTGATGTGCTATGGATCATCACTGATGTACTATGAGCCATCACTGGTGTACTATGGATCATCACTGGTGTACTATGGGCCATCACTGATGTGCTATGGATCATCACTGATGTACTATGGATCATCACTGATGTACTATGGATCATCACTGATGTGCTATGGATCATCACTGATGTGCTATGGATCATCACTGATGTACTATGAGCCATCACTGGTGTACTATGGATTATCACTGGTGTACTATGGGCCATCACTGGTGTACTATGGATCATCACTGGTGTACTATGGACCATCACTGGTGTACTATGGGCCATCACTGGTGTACTATGGACCATCCCTGGTGTACTATGGACCATCCCTGATGTACTGTGGATCATCACTGGTGTACTGTGGACCATCCCTGATGTACTGTGGACCATCACTGATGTACTGTGGACCATCACTGATGTACTGTGGATCATCACTGATGTTCTATGGACCATCACTGATGTACTATGGATCATGACTGATGTACTGTAGATCATCACTGATGTACTGTAGATCATCACTGATGTACTGTGGATCATCACTGATGTACTGTGGATCATCACTGATGTACTATAGATCATCACTGATGTACTATGGGCCATCACTGGTGTACTATGGGCCATCACTGGTGTACTATGGACCATCACTGGTGTACTATGGATCATCAGTGGTGTACTATGGACCATCACTGTTGGACTATGGACCATTACTGATGTACTGTGGATCATCACTGATGTACTGTAGATCATCCCTGGTGTACTATGGGCCATCACTGGTGTACTATGGATCATCACTGGTGTACTATGGACCATCACTGGTGTACTATGGGCCATCACTGGTGTACTATGGACCATCCCTGGTGTACTATGGACCATCCCTGATGTACTGTGGATCATCACTGGTGTACTGTGGACCATCCCTGATGTACTGTGGACCATCACTGATGTACTGTGGACCATCACTGATGTACTGTGGATCATCACTGATGTTCTATGGACCATCACTGATGTATTATGGATCATGACTGATGTACTGTAGATCATCACTGATGTACTGTAGATCATCACTGATGTACTGTGGATCATCACTGATGTACTGTGGATCATCACTGATGTACTATAGATCATCACTGATGTACCATGGGCCATCACTGGGGTACTATGGGCCATCACTGGTGTACTATGGACCATCACTGGTGTACTATGGATCATCAGTGGTGTACTATGGACCATCACTGATGGACTATGGACCATCACTGATGTACTGTGGATCATCACTGATGTACTGTAGATCATCCCTGGTGTACTATGGATCATCACTGGTGTACTATGGATTATCACTGATGTACTGTGGATCATCACTAATGTACTATAGTTCATCACTGATGTACTATGGACCATCACTGATGTACTATGAGCCATCACTGATGTACTGTGGACCATCCCAGATGTACTGTGGATCATCACTGATGTACCGTGGATCATCACTGATGTACTATGGGCCATCACGGGTGTACTATGGATCATCACTAATGTACTATGGACCATCCCTGATGTACTATGGACCATCCCTGATGTACTGAGGATCATCACTGATGTAATATAGATCATCACTGATGTACTATGGACCATCACTGATGTACTATGGATCATCACTGATGTACTATGGATCATCACTGATGTACTGAGGATCATCACTAATGTACTATGGGTCATCACTGATGTACTATGGATCATCACTGATGTACTATGGGCCATCACTGATGTACTATGGATCATCACTGATGTACTGTGGATCATCACTGATGTACTATAGTTCATCACTGATGTACTATGGGCCATCACTGGTGTACTATGGGCCATCACTGGTGTACTATGGACCATCCCTGATGTACTGAGGATCATCACTGATGTACTATAGATCATCACTGATGTACTATGGACCATCACTGATGTACTATGGATCATAACTGATGTACTGAGGATCATCACTAATGTACTATGGATCATCACTGATGTACCGTGGATCATCACTGATGTACTATAGATCATCACTGATGTACTATGAACCATCACTGGTGTACTAGGGATCATCACTGGTGTACTATGGATCATCACTGGTGTACTATGGACCATCCCTGATGTACTGTGGATCATCACTGATGTACTGTGGATCATCACTGATGTACTATGGTTCATCACTGATGTACTATGGGCCATCACTGGTGTACTATGGATCATCAGTGGTGTACTATGGATCATCACTGGTGTACTATGGATCATCACTGATGTACTATGGGCCATCACTGGTGTACTATGGATCATCACTGATGTACTATGGACCATCCCTGATCTACTATGGACCATCCCTGATGTACTATGGACTATCCCTGATGTACTATGGACCATCCCTGATGTACTCTATAGATCATCACTGATGTACTGTGGATCATCACTGATGTACTGTGGATCATCACTGATGTACTGTGGATCATCACTGATGTACTATGGATCATCACTGATGTACTATGGATCATCACTGATGTGCTATGGATCATCACTGATGTACTATGGATCATCACTGATGTGCTATGGATCATCACTGATGCGCTATGGATCATCACTGATGTACTATGAGCCATCACTGGTGTACTATGGATCATCACTGGTGTACTATGGGCCATCACTGGTGTACTATGGGCGATCACTGGTGTACTATGGGCCATCACTGGTGTACTATGGGCCATCGCTGGTGTACTATGGGCCATCACTGGTGTACTATGGATCATCACTGGTGTACTATGGACCATCACTGATGTACTGTGGACCATCACTGGTGTACTGTGGATCATCACTGGTGTACTTTGGATCATCCCTGGTGTACTATGGATCATCACTGGTGTACTATGGATCATCATTGGTGTACTATGGATCATCACTGATGTACTATGGGCCATCCCTGATGTACTGTGGATCATCACTGATGTACTGTGGATCATCACTGATGTACTGTGGATCATCACTGATGTACTGTGGATCATCACTGATGTACTGTGGATCATCACTGATATACTATAGATCATCACTGATGTACTGAGGATCATCACTGATGTACTGAGATTCATCATCTGATGTACTATGGATCACCACTGATGTACTATGGATCATCACTGATGTACTATGGACCATCCCTGATGTACTATGGATCAACACTGATGTACTGTGGATCATCACTGATGTACTGTGGATTATCACTGATGTACTGTGGACCATCACTGATGTACTATGAGCCATCACTGATGTACTGTGGACCATCCCTGATGTACTGTGGATCATCACTGATGTATCGTGGATCATCACTGATGTACTATGAGCCATCATGGGTGTACTATGGATCATCACTGATGTACTATGGACCATCCCTGATGTACTGAGGATCATCACTGATGTACTATAGATCATCACTGATGTACTATGGACCATCACTGATGTACTATAGATCATCACTGATGTACTGAGGATCATCACTAATGTAATGTGGATCATCACTGATGTACTGTGGATCATCACTGATGTACTATAGCTCATCACTGAAGTACTATGGGCCATCACTGGTGTACTATGGATCATCACTGGTGTACTATGAATCATCACTGATGTACAATGGATCACCCCTGATGTATTGTGGATCATCACTGATGTACTGTGGATCATCACTGATGTACTGTGGATCATCACTGATGTACTGTGGATCATCACTGATGTACTGTGGAACATCACTGATGTGCTATGGATCATCACTCATGTGCTATGGATCATCACTGATGTACTATGGATCATCACTGATGTACTATGGATCATCACTGATGTGCTATGGATCATCACTGATGTACTATGAGCCATCACTGGTGTACTATGGATCATCACTGGTGTACTATGGACCATCACTGGTGTACTATGGGCCATCACTGGTGTACTATGGACCATCCCTGGTGTACTATGGACCATCCCTGATGTACTGTGGATCATCACTGGTGTACTGTGGACCATCCCTGATGTACTGTGGACCATCACTGATGTACTGTGGACCATCACTGATGTACTGTGGATCATCACTGATGTTCTATGGACCATCACTGATGTACTATGGATCATGACTGATGTACTGTAGATCATCACTGATGTACTGTAGATCATCACTGATGTACTGTGGATCATCACTGATGTACTGTGGATCATCACTGATGTACTATAGATCATCACTAAAGTACTATGGGCCATCACTGGTGTACTATGGGCCATCACTGGTGTACTATGGGCCATCACTGGTGTACTATGGGTCATCACTGGTGTACTATGGATCATCAGTGGTGTACTATGGACCATCACTGATGGACTATGGACCATCACTGATGTACTGTGGATCATCACTGATGTACTGTGGATCATCCCTGGTGTACTATGAATTATCACTGATGTACTGTGGATCATCACTAATGTACTATAGTTCATCACTGATGTACTATGGACCATCACTGATGTACTATGAGCCATCAGTGATGTACTGTGGACCATCCCTGATGTACTGTGGATCATCACTGATGTACCGTGGATCATCACTGATGTACTATGGGCCATCACGGGTGTACTATGGATCATCACTGATGTACTATGGACCATCCCTGATGTACTATGGACCATCCCTGATGTACTGAGGATCATCACTGATGTAATATAGATCATCACTAATGTACTATGGACCATCACTGATGTACTATGGATCATCACTGATGTACTATGGATCATCACTGATGTACTGAGGATCATCACTAATGTACTATGGATCATCACTGATGTACTATGGATCATCACTGATGTACTATGGGCCATCACTGATGTACTATGGATCATCACTGATGTACTGTGGATCATCACTGATGTACTATAGTTCATCACTGATGTACTATGGGCCATCACTGGTGTACTATGGGCCATCACTGGTGTACTATGGACCATCCCTGATGTACTGAGGATCATCACTGATGTACTATGGATCATCACTGATGTACTATGGACCATCCCTGATGTACTATGGATCATCACTGATGTACTATGGACCATCCCTGATGTACTGTGGATCATCACTGATGTACTGTGGATTATCACTGATGTACTGTGGACCATCACTGATGTACTGTGGATCATCACTGATGTACTGTGGATTATCACTGATGTACTGTGGACCATCACTGATGTACTGTGGATCATCACTGATGTACTATGGATCATCACTGATGTACTATAGATCATCACTGATGTACTATGGACCATCACTGGTGTACTATGGATCATCACTGGTGTACTATGGACCATCACTGATGTACTGTGGACCATCACTGGTGTACTGTGGATCATCACTGGTGTACTTTGGATCATCCCTGGTGTACTATGGATCATCACTGGTGTACTATGGATCATCATTGGTGTACTATGGATCATCACTGATGTACTATGGGCCATCCCTGATGTACTGTGGATCATCACTGATGTACTGTGGATCATCACTGATGTACTGTGGATCATCACTGATGTACTGTGGATCATCACTGATATACTATAGATCATCACTGATGTACTGAGGATCATCACTGATGTACTGAGATTCATCATCTGATGTACTATGGATCACCACTGATGTACTATGGATCATCACTGATGTACTATGGACCATCCCTGATGTACTATGGATCAACACTGATGTACTGTGGATCATCACTGATGTACTGTGGATTATCACTGATGTACTGTGGACCATCACTGATGTACTATGAGCCATCACTGATGTACTGTGGACCATCCCTGATGTACTGTGGATCATCACTGATGTATCGTGGATCATCACTGATGTACTATGAGCCATCATGGGTGTACTATGGATCATCACTGATGTACTATGGACCATCCCTGATGTACTGAGGATCATCACTGATGTACTATAGATCATCACTGATGTACTATGGACCATCACTGATGTACTATAGATCATCACTGATGTACTGAGGATCATCACTAATGTAATGTGGATCATCACTGATGTACTGTGGATCATCACTGATGTACTATAGCTCATCACTGAAGTACTATGGGCCATCACTGGTGTACTATGGATCATCACTGGTGTACTATGAATCATCACTGATGTACAATGGATCACCCCTGATGTATTGTGGATCATCACTGATGTACTGTGGATCATCACTGATGTACTGTGGATCATCACTGATGTACTGTGGATCATCACTGATGTACTGTGGAACATCACTGATGTGCTATGGATCATCACTCATGTGCTATGGATCATCACTGATGTACTATGGATCATCACTGATGTACTATGGATCATCACTGATGTGCTATGGATCATCACTGATGTACTATGAGCCATCACTGGTGTACTATGGATCATCACTGGTGTACTATGGACCATCACTGGTGTACTATGGGCCATCACTGGTGTACTATGGACCATCCCTGGTGTACTATGGACCATCCCTGATGTACTGTGGATCATCACTGGTGTACTGTGGACCATCCCTGATGTACTGTGGACCATCACTGATGTACTGTGGACCATCACTGATGTACTGTGGATCATCACTGATGTTCTATGGACCATCACTGATGTACTATGGATCATGACTGATGTACTGTAGATCATCACTGATGTACTGTAGATCATCACTGATGTACTGTGGATCATCACTGATGTACTGTGGATCATCACTGATGTACTATAGATCATCACTAAAGTACTATGGGCCATCACTGGTGTACTATGGGCCATCACTGGTGTACTATGGGCCATCACTGGTGTACTATGGGTCATCACTGGTGTACTATGGATCATCAGTGGTGTACTATGGACCATCACTGATGGACTATGGACCATCACTGATGTACTGTGGATCATCACTGATGTACTGTGGATCATCCCTGGTGTACTATGAATTATCACTGATGTACTGTGGATCATCACTAATGTACTATAGTTCATCACTGATGTACTATGGACCATCACTGATGTACTATGAGCCATCAGTGATGTACTGTGGACCATCCCTGATGTACTGTGGATCATCACTGATGTACCGTGGATCATCACTGATGTACTATGGGCCATCACGGGTGTACTATGGATCATCACTGATGTACTATGGACCATCCCTGATGTACTATGGACCATCCCTGATGTACTGAGGATCATCACTGATGTAATATAGATCATCACTAATGTACTATGGACCATCACTGATGTACTATGGATCATCACTGATGTACTATGGATCATCACTGATGTACTGAGGATCATCACTAATGTACTATGGATCATCACTGATGTACTATGGATCATCACTGATGTACTATGGGCCATCACTGATGTACTATGGATCATCACTGATGTACTGTGGATCATCACTGATGTACTATAGTTCATCACTGATGTACTATGGGCCATCACTGGTGTACTATGGGCCATCACTGGTGTACTATGGACCATCCCTGATGTACTGAGGATCATCACTGATGTACTATGGATCATCACTGATGTACTATGGACCATCCCTGATGTACTATGGATCATCACTGATGTACTATGGACCATCCCTGATGTACTGTGGATCATCACTGATGTACTGTGGATTATCACTGATGTACTGTGGACCATCACTGATGTACTGTGGATCATCACTGATGTACTGTGGATTATCACTGATGTACTGTGGACCATCACTGATGTACTGTGGATCATCACTGATGTACTATGGATCATCACTGATGTACTATAGATCATCACTGATGTACTATGGACCATCACTGGTGTACTATGGATCATCACTGGTGTACTATGGACCATCCCTGATGTACTGTGGATCATCACTGATGTACTGTGGATCATCACTGATGTACTATGGGCCATCACTGGTGTACTATGGATCATCACTGATGTACTATGGACGATCCCTGATGTACTATGGACCATCCCTGATGTACTGTGGATCATCACTGATGTACTGTGGATCATCACTGGTGTACTATAGATCATCACTGGTGTACTATGGGCCATCACCGGTGTACTATGGGCCATCACTGGTGTACTATGGGCCATCACTGGTGTACTATGGGCCATCGCTGGTGTACTATGGACCATCCCTGATGTACTATGGACCATCCCTGATGTACTATGGACCATCCCTGATGTACTATGGACCATCCCTGATGTACTATGGACCATCCCTAATGTACTATGGACCATCCCTGATGTACTATAGATCATCACTGATGTACTGTGGATCATCACTGATGTACTATGGATCATCCCTGGTGTACTATGGATCATCACTGGTGTACTATGGATCATCACTGGTGTACTATGGATCATCACTGATGTACTATGGGCCATCACTAATGTACTATGGATCATCACTGATGTACTGTGGATCATCACTGATGTACTATAGTTCATCACTGATGTACTATGGCCATCACTGGTGTACTATGGGCCATCACTGGTGTACTATGGGCCATCACTAGTGTACTATGGACCATCACTGATGTACTATGAGCCATCACTGATGTACTGTGGACCATCCCTGATGTACTGTGGATCATCACTGATGTACCGTGGATCATCACTGATGTACTATGGGCCATCACGGGTGTACTATGGATCATCACTGATGTACTATGGACCATCCCTGATGTACTATGGATCATCACTGATGTACTGAGGATCATCACTGATGTAATATAGATCATCACTGATGTAATATAGATCATCACTGATGTACTATGGACCATCACTGATGTACTATGGATCATCACTGATGTACTGAGAATCATCACTAATGTACTATGGATCATCACTGATGTACCGTGGATCATCACTCATGTACTATAGATCATCACTGAAGTACTATGGGCCATCACTGGTGTACTATGGATCATCACTGGTGTACTATGAATCATCACTGGTGTACTATGGATCATCACTGATGTACTGTGGACCATCCCTGATGTATTGTGGATCATCACTGATGTACTGTGGATCATCACTGATGTACTGTGTATCATCACTGATGTACTGTGGATCATCACTGATGTTCTATGGACAATCACTGATGTACTATGGATCATCACTGATGTACTGTAGATCATCACTGATGTACTGTGGATCATCACTGATGTACTGTGGATCATCACTGATGTACTATGTATCATCACTGATGTACTATGGGCCATCACTGGTGTACTATGGGCCATCACTGGTGTACTATGGGCCATCACTGGTGTACTATGGATCATCACTGGTGTACTATGGACCATCACTGATGGACTATGGACCATCACTGATGTACTGTGGATCATCACTGATGTACTGTGGATCATCCCTGGTGTACTATGGATCATCACTAGTGTACTATGGATTATCACTGGTGTACTATGGATCATCACTGATGTACTATGTGCCATCACTGATGTACTATGGATCATCACTGGTGTACTATGGATCATCCCTGATGTACTGTGGACCATCCCTGATGTACTGTGGATCATCAATGATGTACCGTGGATCAGCACTGATGTACCGAGGATCATCACTGATGTACCGTGAATCATCACTGATGTACTGTGGATCATCACTGATGTACTATGGGCCATCACAGATGTACTATGGGCCATCACAGGTGTACTATGGATCATCACTGGTGTACTATGGATCATCCCTAGTGTACTATGGACCATCACTGATGTACTAAGGACCATCACTTATGTACTATGGATCATCACTGGTGTACTATGGGCCATCACTGGTGTACTATGGGCCATCACTGGTGTACTATGGACCATCCCTGATGTACTGTGGATCATCACTGGTGTACTATGGGCCATCACTGGTGTACTATGGGCCATCACTGGTGTACTATGGATCATCACTAATGTACTATGGACCATCACTGATGTACTGTGGACCATCACTGGTGTAATGTGGATCATCACTGGTGTACTTTGGATCATCCCTGGTGTACTATGGATCATCACTGGTGTACTATGGATCATCACTGGTGTACTATGGATCATCACTGATGTACTATGGACCATCCCTGATGTACTATGGACCATCCCTGATGTACTATGGACCATCCCTAATGTACTATGGACCATCCCTGATGTACTATAGATCATCACTGATGTACTATGGGCCATCACTGGTGTACTATGGATCATCACTGGTGTACTATGAATCATCACTGGTGTACTATGGATCATCACTGATGTACTGTGGACCATCCCTGATGTATTGTGGATCATCACTGATGTACTGTGGATCATCACTGATGTACTGTGGATCATCACTGATGTACTGTGGATCATCACTGATGTACTGTGGATCATCACTGATGTACTGTGGATCATCACTGATGTACTATGGATCATCACTGATGTGCTATGGATCATCACTGATGTACTATGAGCCATCACTGGTGTACTATGGATCATCACTGGTGTACTATGGGCCATCACTGGTGTACTATGGATCATCACTGGTGTACTATGGACCATCACTGATGTACTATGGATCATAACTGGTGTACTATGGGCCATCACTGGTGTACTATGGACCATCCCTGATGTACTGTGGATCATCACTGGTGTACTGTGGGTCATCCTTGATGTACTGTGGACCATCACTGATGTACTGTGGACCATCACTGATGTACTGTGGATCATCACTGATGTTCTATGGACCATCACTGATGTACTGTGGATTATCACTGGTGTACTATTGATCATCACTGATGTACTATGGGCCATCACTGATGTACTATGGATCATCACTGGTGTACTATGGATCATCACTGATGTACTGTGGACCATCCCTGATGTACTGTGGATCATCACTGATGTACCGTGGATCAGCACTGATGTACCGAGGATCATCACTGATGTACCGTGGATCATCACTGATGTACTGTGGATCATCACTGATGTACTATGGGCCATCACAGATGTACTATGGGCCATCACAGGTGTACTATGGATCATCACTGGTGTACTATGGATCATCCCTGGTGTACTATGGACCATCACTGATGTACTATGGACCATCACTGATGTACTATGGATCATCACTGGTGTACTATGGGCCATCACTGGTGTACTATGGACCATCCCTGATGTACTGTGGATCATCACTGATGTACTGTGGATCATCCTTGGTGTACTATGGATCATCCCTGGTGTACTATGGATCATCACTGATGTACTATGAGCCATCACTGGTGTACTATGGATCATCACTGGTGTACTATGGGCCATCACTGGTGTACTGTGGATCATCACTGATGTACTGTGGATCATCACTGATGTACTGTGGATCATCACTGATATACTATAGATCATCACTGATGTACTGAGGTTCATCACTGATGTACTGAGGATCATCACTGATGTACTATGGATCATCACTGATGTACTATGGATCATCACTGATGTACTGTGGATCATCACTGATGTACTATAGATCATCACTGATGTACTAAGGATCATCACTGATGTACTATGGATCATCACTGATGTACTATGGATCATCACTGATGTACTATGGACCATCCCTGATGTACTGTGGATCATCACTGATGTACTGTGGATCATCACTGATGTACTGTGGACCATCACTGATGTACTGTGGATCATCACTGATGTACTGTGGATTATCACTGATGTACTGTGGACCATCACTGATGTACTGTGGATCATCACTGATGTACTATGGATCATCACTGATGTACTATAGATCATCACTGATGTACTATGGACCATCACTGGTGTACTATGGATCATCACTGGTGTACTATGGATCATCACTGGTGTACTATGGACCATCCCTGATGTACTGTGGATCATCACTGATGTACTGTGGATCATCACTGATGTACTATAGTTCATCACTGATGTACTATAGTTCATCACTGATGTACTATGGGCCATCACTGGTGTACTATGGATCATCACTGGTGTACTATGGTTCATCACTGATATACTATGGACGGTCCCTGATGTACTATGGACCATCCCTGATGTATTGTGGATCATCACTGATGTACTGTGGATCATCACTGATGTACTGTGGATCATCACTGATGTACTATGGGCCATCACTGGTGTACTATGGGCCATCACTGGTGTACTATGGGCCATCACTGGTGTACTATGGATCATCCCTGATGTACTATGGACCATCCCTGATGTACTATGGACCATCCCTGATGTACTATGGACCATCCCTGATGTACTATGGACCATCCCTAATGTACTATGGACCATCCCTAATGTACTATGGACCACCCCTGATGTACTATAGATCATCACTGATGTACTGTGGATCATCACTGATGTACTATGGATCATCCCTGGTGTACTATGGATCATCACTGGTGTACTATGGGCCATCACTGATGTACTATGGATCATCACTGATGTACTGTGGATCATCACTGATGTACTATAGTTCATCACTGATGTACTATGGGCCATCACTGGTGTACTATGGGCCATCACTGGTGTACTATGGGCCATCACTGGTGTACTATGGGCCATCACTGGTGTACTATGGACCATCACTGATGTACTATGAGCCATCACTGATGTACTGTGGACCATCCCTGATGTACTGTGGATCATCACTGATGTACTGTGGATCATCACGGGTGTACTATGGATCATCACTGATGTACTATGGACCATCCCTGATGTACTATGGACCATCCCTGATGTACTGAGGATCATCACTGATGTAATATAGATCATCAGTGATGTACTATGGACCATCACTGATGTACTATGGATCATCACTGATGTACTGAGGATAATCACTAATGTACTATGGATCATCACTGATGTACTGTGGATCATCACTGATGTACTATGGATCATCACTGATGTGCTATGGATCATCACTGATGTACTATGGATCATCACTGATGTACTATGGATCATCACTGATGTGCTATGGATCATCACTGATGTGCTATGGATCATCACTGATGTACTATGAGCCATCACTGGTGTACTATGGATCATCACTGGTGTACTATGGACCATCACTGGTGTACTATGAATCATCACTGGTGTACTATGGACCATCACTGGTGTACTATGGGCCATCACTGGTGTACTGTGGACCATCCCTGATGTACTGTGGACCATCACTGATGTACTGTGGACCATCACTGATGTACTGTGGACCATCACTGATGTACTGTGAATCATCACTGATGTTCTATGGACAATCACTGATGTACTATGGATCATCACTGATGTACTATGGATCATCCCTGATCTACTGTGGATCATCACTGGTGTACTGTGGACCATCCCTGATGTACTGTGGACCATCACTGATGTTCTATGGACAATCACTGATGTACTGTGAATCATCACTGATGTTCTATGGACAATCACTGATGTACTATGGATCATCACTGATGTACTGTAGATCATCACTGATGTACTGTGTATCATCACTGATGTACTGTGGATCATCACTGATGTACTATAGATCATCACTGATGTACTATGGGCCATCACTGGTGTACTATGGGCCATCACTGGTGTACTATGGGCCATCATTGGTGTACTATGGATCATCACTGGTGTACTATGGACCATCACTGATGTGCTATGGATCATCACTGATGTGCTATGGATCATCACTGATGTACTATGGATCATCACTGATGTACTATGGATCATCACTGGTGTACAGTTGACCATCCCTGATGTACTGTGGATCATCACTGATGTACTATGAGCCATCACTGATGTATTATGGGCCATCACTGATGTACTGTGGATCATCACTGATGCACTGTGGATCATCACTGATGTACTGAGGATCATCACTGGTGTACTATGGACCATCCCTGATGTACTATGGATCATCACTGATGTACTATGGACCATCCCTGATGTACTGTGGATCATCACTGATGTACTGTGGATTATCACTGATGTACTGTGGACCATCACTGATGTACTGTGGATCATCACTGATGTACTGTGGATTATCACTGATGTACTGTGGATTATCACTGATGTACTGTGGACCATCACTGATGTACTGTGGATCATCTCTGATGTGCTGTGGATTATCACTGATGTACTGTGGACCATCACTGATGTACTGTGGATCATCACTGATGTACTATGGATCATCACTGATGTACTATGGATCATCACTGATGTACTATGGACCATCACTGGTGTACTATGGATCATCACTGGTGTACTATGGATCATCACTGGTGTACTATGGATCATCACTGGTGTACTATGGACCATCCCTGATGTACTGTGGATCATCACTGATGTACTGTGGATCATCACTGATGTACTATAGTTCATCACTGATGTACTATGGGCCATCACTGGTGTACTATGGATCATCACTGATGTACTATGGTTCATCACTGATGTACTATGGACGATCCCTGATGTACTATGGATCATCACTGATGTGCTGTGGATCATCACTGGTGTACTGTGGATCATCACTGATGTACTATGGGCCATCACTGGTGTACTATGGGCCATCACTGGTGTACTATGGGCCATCACTGGTGTATAATGGGCCATCACTGGTGTACTATGGATCATCACTGATGTACTATGGACCATCCCTGATGTACTATGGACCATCCCTGATGTACTATGGACCATCCCTAATGTACTATGGGCCATCACTAATGTACTATGGATCATCACTGATGTACTGTGGATCATCACTGATGTACTATAGTTCATCACTGATGTACTATGGGCCATCACTGGTGTACTATTGGCCATCACTGGTGTACTATGGGCCATCACTGGTGTACTATGGACCATCACTGATGTACTATGAGCCATCACTGATGTACTGTGGACCATCCCTGATGTACTGTGGATCATCACTGATGTACTGTGGATCATCACTGATGTACTATGGGCCATCACGGGTGTACTATGGATCATCACTGATGTACTATGGACCATCCCTGATGTACTATGGACCATCCCTGATGTACTGAGGATCATCACTGATGTAATATAGATCATCACTGATGTACTATGGACCATCACTGATGTACTATGGATCATCACTGATGTACTGAGAATCATCACTAATATACTATGGATCATCACTGATGTACCGTGGATCATCACTCATGTACTATAGATCATCACTGAAGTACTATGGGCCATCACTGGTGTACTATGGATCATCACTGGTGTACTATGAATCATCACTGGTGTACTATGGATCATCACTGATGTACTGTGGACCATCCCTGATGTATTGTGGATCATCACTGATGTACTGTGGATCATCACTGATGTACTGTGGATCATCACTGATGTACTGTGGATCATCACTGATGTTCTATGGACAATCACTGATGTACTATGGATCATCACTGATGTACTGTAGATCATCACTGATGTACTGTGGATCATCACTGATGTACTGTGGATCATCACTGATGTACTATGGATCATCACTGATGTACTATGGGCCATCCCTGGTGTACTATGGGCCATCACTGGTGTACTTTGGGCCATCACTGGTGTACTATGGATCATCACTGGTGTACTATGGACCATCACTGATGGACTATGGACCATCACTGATGTACTGTGGATCATCCCTGGTGTACTATGGATCATCACTAGTGTACTATGGATTATCACTGGTGTACTATGGATCATCACTGATGTACTATGGGCCATCACTGATGTACTATGGATCATCACTGGTGTACTATGGATCATCACTGATGTACTGTGGATCATCACTGATGTACCGTGGATCAGCACTGATGTACCGAGGATCATCACTGATATACCGTGGATCATCACTGATGTACTGTGGATCATCACTGATGTACTATGGGCCATCACAGATGTACTATGGGCCATCACAGGTGTACTATGGATCATCACTGGTGTACTATGGATCATCCCTGGGGTACTATGGACCATCACTGATGTACTATGGACCATCACTGATGTACTATGAATCATCACTGGTGTACTATGGGCCATCACTGGTGTACTATGGATCATCACTGGTGTACTATGGACCATCACTGATGTACTGTGGACCATCACTTGTGTACTGTGGATCATCACTGGTGTACTTTGGATCATCCCTGGTGTACTATGGATCATCACTGGTGTACTATGGATCATCACTGGTGTACTATGGATCATCACTGGTGTTCTATGGATCATCACTGATGTACTATGGACCATCCCTGATGTACTATGGACCATCCCTGATGTACTATGGACCATCCCTGATGTACTATGGACAATCCCTAATGTACTATGGACCATCCCTGATGTACTATAGATCATCACTGATGTACTGTGGATCATCACTGATGTACTATGGATCATCACTGGTGTACTATGGATCATCACTTGTGTACTATGGATCATCACTGGTGTACTATGGATCATCACTGATGTACTATGGGCCATCACTGATGTACTATGGATCATCACTGATGTACTGTGGATCATCACTGATGTACTATGGGCCATCACTGGTGTACTATGGGCCATCACTGGTGTACTATGGGCCATCACTGGTGTACTATGGACCATCACTGATGTACTATGAGCCATCACTGATGTACTGTGGACCATCCCTGATGTACTGTGGATCATCACTGATGTACCGTGGATCATCACTGATGTACTATGAGCCATCACGGGTGTACTATGGATCATCACTGATGTACTATGGACCATCCCTGATGTACTATGGACCATCCCTGATGTACTATAGATCATCACTGATGTACTATGGACCATCAATGATGTACTATGGATCATCACTGATGTACTGAGGATCATCACTAATGTACTATGGATCATCACTGATGTACCGTGGATCATCACTGATGTACTGTGGATCATCACTGATGTACTGTGGATCATCACTGATGTACTATAGATCATCACTAAAGTACTATGGGCCATCACTGGTGTACTATGGATCATCACTGGTGTACTATGAATCATCACTGGTGTACTATGGATCATCACTGATGTACTGTGGACCATCCCTGATGTATTGTGGATCATCACTGATGTACTGTGGATCATCACTGATGTACTGTGGATCATCACTGATGTACTGTGGATCATCACTGATGTACTATGGATCATCACTGATGTACTATGGATCATCACTGATGTGCTATGGATTATCACTGATGTACTATGAGCCATCACTGGTGTACTATGGATCATCACTGGTGTACTATGGGCCATCACTGGTGTACTATGGATCATTACTGGTGTACTATGGACCATCACTGATGTACTATGGATCATAACTGGTGTACTATGGGCCATCACTGGTGTACTATGGACCATCCCTGATGTACTGTGGATCATCACTGGTGTACTGTGGACCATCCCTGATGTACTGTGGACCATCACTGATGTACTGTGGACCATCACTGATGTACTGTGGATCATCACTGATGTTCTATGGACCATCACTGATGTACTATGGATCATCACTGATGTACTGTAGATCATCACTGATGTACTGTTGATCATCACTGATGTACTATAGATCATCACTGATGTACTATGGACCATCACTGGTGTACTATGGGCCATCACTGGTGTACTATGGGCCATCACTGGTGTACTATGGGCCCTCACTGGTGTACTATGGATCATCACTGGTGTACTATGGACCATCACTGATGTACTATGGATCATCACTGGTGTACTATGGGCCATCCCTGATGTACTGTGGACCATCCCTGATGTACTGTGGATCATCACTGGTGTACTGTGGACCATCCCTGATGTACTGTGGACCATCACTGATGTACTGTGGACCATCACTGATGTACTGTGGATCATCACTGATGTTCTATGGACCATCACTGATGTACTGTGGATCATCACTGATGTACTGTGCATCATCCCTGGGGTACTATGGATCATCACTGGTGTACTATGGATTATCACTGGTGTACTATGGATCATAGAAAGAAAAAAGGAGGGCGCACCGACCTAGTGTATTACCACTTAGACGTTTTATTTAAAATATAAAAAAGCAGTAATCTTACTCACAAACGGAGCTTAAATAAAAGCTTATCGGACAAATCAGCTGGAAATTCTTTGGCACTTGCCGACTGGACTCGATGACAGAGAGGGTCGGACAGTACTTCAGACAACTGGATAGCTGACGCGTTTCTGGGGCGCACCCCTTTCCTCAGAGCCTAGATGGTCCATGATAGCTCTCCCCCACAGAACCCTCCGTTATATGTGTGTGCACATGTGCAGAGGCCTCAGCTCAGGTGACCACCAATTAGCAAACCCCGCCTCCCACTCCTAACTGACCCCACCCATGTGGGTGGGCCTTCCACTAGCCCCCCTCCCACACAAATAGAAGGCACCCTAGTGGCTGTTCAAAAATAACTAGGGCGGGGGGGGGTTTTGAGGAGAATGGGAGAAAAGAGTGGGTACCATATCACTACCCTCTAGAAATGCTGGCTATTAATGGACCATTAAGTCCTCTAGTGATGCAGACCACCAGTGCAGCAATGTATGTCCTCCATAGGCATGGCCTATTAAGATGTAGTCACCCCATATACGGGGGGTGTGTGTAAGGAGGGGTATTGGCATAGGCAGATATCAGCATACATAGTAAAGGGCGGTGGGAACCGAAGGGTCTTACCCCAAAGCAGAAGCAAAGGCAGTTCGTCCTGACGCGGCATGAGCGGTAGCTGTATTTATCACAGCAAACGTCCCTGCAAATCCGTTGGGACGCACACTGTCTAGCAACCAGGAAGTGCGGGTCCCTCCTGCGTTCCAACCCGCACTTCCGGTTGTGTCGAGACGTCAGTTCCGCTTACCCTATGCCCAACACACCTCTAACCAAGGTACCAGGAAGTGCGGGTATGTTTGCATTCCACCCGCCACTTCCGGTCCGTCTAGGAGCCTCCCACCGCTACTCTTTGAGCCTATAGCCAATCCAGTGGTGCGACAAGCTAAACGGCGTCACTCCCTCTAGTGGCCAAGAACGAAAATGGCACGAACCTCTATACTGGAGCTAAATGCAAAAAAAAAAAAAAAAAAAGGGGGGGGGGGACAAACCAGAGCTGGCTGATTGATTCTCAGAACATGGCCACACACACAAGACCGAAAGCTGTAGGTGCACACAGTGGGTGGAACCCCCTAAGGGGGTATGGAACAAATGATTACAAAACTATTACATCTATAATAGCCCAAATATTGCAAAATAATAATGATAAAAAGCCTCCAGTGGACTAAAAAGCATACACGATAGGGCAATACTACACTAAAGGTCCATACACATAAAATTCATAAAATTCATAAATAAATAGATATATATAAAAATTAAATACATACATAATTACATATAGAAGAGTAAAGAATTAAAATTATTAGTAGTAATATTCGAAGTAGTATTCGAAGGACCAGCAGCATTACTCCTAAGGAAAAAATGTATACACACACACATTATGCATGTATACTCACACAAACAAGAAAAGTAAATAGTATGCTATATACGTATAAATACATAATTAGTAATATCCACCAACCCACTGTGTGACAGACCCACGGGATGTTTTCCTGCTTGGACTCACGTCCAAACCAGCAGAGACATGTGCCCTAGATAATCTACCAGAGGCACACATCTCAATGGCCTTACTAATTTGTAAATTTAAAATGACCAATCAATAGATTGAGGCCCGAAAACTCGTGAGTCTGTAAAGAGCCCACTTCTCACCATATCCAGAACATAGAACAGTCAAGTATATTATATTGTTAAAAAAGCAACCCCCCATTTTAACTCACAAAAGGTACCCAAAAAAGAGATCTCCCTGACAGTCACCTATGTGAGGCCCTATAGACCTAAAGAACCACGCTCATCTACAAACCTAGTCGCATGGAGATGGCCAAATGGCAGTGCCATAAGCTGCCCTACCAGACACCACCCATAGCGACATATGGGGGATGTTTTAGCCATGACGCAAAGGGACAAGTCCATTTGCTCATGCCAAATGTGATGACAGTAGACCAACAGCAAGGGACAGGGGCCAAAACCCCATCCCTAAACTGTCCACACTGGTCTAACTGTGATCACACTATATTATGCAGCTCTATTTCCTCGTTGAGGCCCTGCGGGGCCATAGTTTTCAGGGTAAAAATCCAGAAGGCTTCTCTTTTGCACAGAATCTGATATTTCTTGCCATTATCCAGACCACTTGATATGGCTTCTATGCCAAAGACCTTGAGACCATCTGTAGTACTATGGACCATCACTGATGTACTATGGATCATCACTGATGTACTGTGGATCATCACTGATGTACTATAATTCATCACTGATGTACTATAGTTCATCACTGATGTACTATGGGCCATCACTGGTGTACTATGGATCATCACTGGTGTACTATGGTTCATCACTGATGTACTATGGACGATCCCTGATGTACTATGGACCATCCCTGATGTACTGTGGATCATCACTAATGTACTGTGGATCATCACTGATGTACTGTGGATCATCACTGAGGTACTATGGGCCATCACTGGTGTACTATGGGCCATCACTGGTGTACTATGGATCATCCCTGATGTACTATGGACCATCCCTGATGTACTATGGACCATCCCTGATGTACTATGGACCATCCCTAATGTACTATGGACCATCCCTAATGTACTATGGACCATCCCTGATGTACTATAGATCATCACTGATGTACTATGGACCATCACTGGTGTACTATGGGCCATCACTGGTGTACTATGGGCCATCACTGGTGTACTATGGGCCCTCACTGGTGTACTATGGATCATCACTGGTGTACTATGGACCATCACTGATGTACTATGGATCATCACTGGTGTACTATGGGCCATCCCTGATGTACTGTGGACCATCCCTGATGTACTGTGGATCATCACTGGTGTACTGTGGACCATCCCTGATGTACTGTGGACCATCACTGATGTACTGTGGACCATCACTGATGTACTGTGGATCATCACTGATGTTCTATGGACCATCACTGATGTACTGTGGATCATCACTGATGTACTGTGCATCATCCCTGGGGTACTATGGATCATCACTGGTGTACTATGGATTATCACTGGTGTACTATGGATCATCACTGATGTACTATGGGCCATCACTGATGTAATATGGATCATCACTGGTGTACTATGGATCATCACTGATGTACTGTGGGCCATCCCTGATGTACTGTGGATCATCACTGATGTACCGTGGATCAGCACTGATGTACCGAGGATCATCACTGATGTACCGTGGATCATCACTGATGTACTGTGGATCATCACTGATGTACTATGGGCCATCATAGATGTACTATGGGCCATCACAGGTGTACTATGGATCATCACTGGTGTACTATGGATCATCCCTGGTGTACTATGGACCATCACTGATGTACTATGGACCATCACTGATGTACTATGGATCATCACTGATGTACTGTGGATCATCACTGATGTACTATAGTTCATCACTGATGTACTATAGTTCATCACTGATGTACTATGGGCCATCACTGGTGTACTATGGATCATCACTAGTGTACTATGGTTCATCACTGATGTACTATGGACGATCCCTGATGTACTATGGACCATCCCTGATGTACTGTGGATCATCACTGATGTACTGTGGATCATCACTGATGTACTGTGGATCATCACTGAGGTACTATGGGCCATCACTGGTGTACTATGGGCCATCACTGGTGTACTATGGGCCATCACTGGTGTACTATGGATCATCCCTGATGTACTATGGACCATCCCTGATGTACTATGGACCATCCCTGATGTACTATAGAACATCACTGATGTACTGTGGATCATCACTGATGTACTATGGATCATCCCTGGTGTACTATGGATCATCACTGGTGTACTATGGATCATCACTGGTGTACTATGGATCATCACTGATGTACTATGGGCCATCACTGATGTACTATGGATCATCACTGATGTACTGTGGATCATCACTGATGTACTATAGTTCATCACTGATGTACTATGGGCCATCACTGGTGTACTATGGGCCATCACTGGTGTACTATGGGCCATCACTGATGTACTATGGACCATCATTGATGTACTATGAGCCATCACTGATGTACTGTGGACCATCCCTGATGTACTGTGGATCATCACTGATGTACCGTGGATCATCACTGATGTACTATGGGCCATCACGGGTGTACTATGGACCATCACTGATGTACTATGGACCATCCCTGATGTACTATGGACCATCACTGATGTACTATGAGCCATCACTGATGTACTGTGGACCATCCCTGATATACTGTGGATCATCACTGATGTACCGTGGATCATCACTGATGTACTATGGGCCATCACGGGTGTACTATGGATCATCACTGATGTACTATGGACCATCCCTGATGTACTATGGACCATCCCTGATGTACTGAGGATCATCACTGATGTAATATAGATCATCAGTGATGTACTATGGACCATCACTGATGTACTATGGATCATCACTGATGTACTGAGGATCATCACTAATGTACTATGGATCATCACTGATGTACTGTGGATCATCACTGATGTACTATGGATCATCACTGATGTGCTATGGATCATCACTGATGTATTATGGATCATCACTGATGTACTATGGATCATCACTGATGTGCTATGGATCATCACTGATGTGCTATGGATCATCACTGATGTGCTATGGATCATCACTGATGTACTATGAGCCATCACTGGTGTACTATGGATCATCACTGGTGTACTATGGGCCATCACTGGTGTACTATGGATCATCACTGGTGTACTATGGGCCATCACTGGTGTACTATGGGCCATCACTGGTGTACTGTGGACCATCCCTGATGTACTGTGGACCATCACTGATGTACTGTGGACCATCACTGATGTACTGTGGACCATCACTGATGTACTGTGAATCATCACTGATGTTCCATGGACAATCACTGATGTACTATGGATCATCACTGATGTACTGTGGATCATCACTGGTGTACTGTGGACCATCCCTGATGTTCTGTGGACCATCACTGATGTACTGTGGACCATCACTGATGTACTGTGGACCATCACTGATGTACTGTGAATCATCACTGATGTTCTATGGACAATCACTGATGTACTATGGATCATCACTGATGTACTGTAGATCATCACTGATGTACTGTGGATCATCACTGATGTACTGTGGATCATCACTGATGTACTATAGATCATCACTGATGTACTATGGGCCATCACTGGTGTACTATGGGCCATCACTGGTGTACTATGGGCCATCATTGGTGTACTATGGATCATCACTGGTGTACTATGGACCATCACTGATGGACTATGGACCATCACTGATGTACTGTGGATCATCACTGATGTACTGTGGATCATCCCTGGTGTACTATGGATTATCACTGGTGTACTATGGATCATCACTGATGTACTATGGGCCATCACTGATGTACTATGGATCATCACTGGTGTACTACGGATCATCACTGATGTACTGTGGATCATCACTGATGTACTATGGATCATCACTGCTGTTCTATGGACCATCCCTGATGTACTGTGAATCATCACTGATGTACTGTGGATCATCACTGATGTACTATAGTTCATCACTGATGTACTATAGTTCATCACTGATGTACTATGGGCCATCACTGGTGTACTATGGGCCATCACTGGTGTACTATGGGCCATCATTGGTGTACTATGGATCATCACTGGTGTACTATGGACCATCACTGATGGACTATGGACCATCACTGATGTACTGTGGATCATCACTGATGTACTGTGGATCATCCCTGGTGTACTATGGATTATCACTGGTGTACTATGGATCATCACTGATGTATTGTGGATCATCACTGATGTACTGTGGATCATCACTGATGTGCTATGGATCATCACTGATGTACTATGGATCATCACTGATGTACTATGGACCATCCCTGATGTACTATGGACCATCCCTGATGTACTGAGGATCATCACTGATGTGCTGTGGATCATCACTGATGTACTATGGGCCATCACTGGTGTACTATGGATTATCACTGGTGTACTATGGTTCATCACTGATGTACTATGGACAATCCCTGATGTACTATGGACCATCCCTGATGTACTGTGGATCATCACTGATGTACTGTGGATCATCACTGATGTACTATGGGCCATCACTGGTGTACTATGGGCCATCACTGGTGTACTATGGATCATCCCTGATGTACTATGGATCATCCCTGATGTACTATGGACCATCCCTGATGTACTATGGACCATCCCTGATGTACTATGGACCATCCCTAATGTACTATGGACCATCCCTAATGTACTATGGACCATCCCTGATGTACTATAGATCATCACTGATGTACTGTGGATCATCCCTGATGTACTATGGATCATCCCTGGTGTACTATGGATCATCACTGGTGTACTATGGATCATCACTGGTGTACTATGGATCATCACTGATGTACTATGGGCCATCACTGATGTACTATGGATCATCACTGATGTACTGTGGATCATCACTGATGTACTATAGTTCATCACTGATGTACTATGGGCCATCACTGGTGTACTATGGGCCATCACTTGTGTACTATGGGCCATCACTGGTGTACTATGGACCATCACTGATGTACTATGAGCCATCACTGATGTACTGTGGACCATCCCTGATGTACTGTGGATCATCACTGATGTACCGTGGATCATCACTAATGTACTGTGGGCCATCACGGGTGTACTATGGATCATCACTGATGTACTATGGACCATCCCTGATGTACTATGGACCATCCCTGATGTACTGAGGATCATCACTGATGTAATATAGATCATCAGTGATGTACTATGGACCATAACTGATGTACTATGGATCATCACTGATGTACTGAGGATCATCACTAATGTACTATGGATCATCACTGATGTACTGTGGATCATCACTGATGTACTATGGATCATCACTGATGTGCTATGGATCATCACTGATGTACTATGGACCATCACTGATGTACTATGGATCATCACTGATGTGCTATGGATCATCACTGATGTGCTATGGATCATCATTGATGTACTATGAGCCATCACTGGTGTACTATGGATCATCACTGGTGTACTATGTGCCATCACTGGTGTACTATGGATCATCACTGGTGTACTATGGACCATCACTGGTGTACTATGGGCCATCACTGGTGTACTGTGGACCATCCCTGATATACTGTGGACCATCACTGATGTACTGTGGACCATCACTGATGTACTGTGGACCATCACTGATGTACTGTGAATCATCACTGATGTTCTATGGACAATCACTGATGTACTATGGATCATCACTGATGTACTGTAGATCATCACTGATGTACTGTGGATCATCACTGATGTACTGTGGATCATCACTGATGTACTATAGATCATCACTGATGTACTATGGGCCATCACTGGTGTACTATGAGCCATTATTGGTGTACTATGGATCATCACTGGTGTACTATGGACCATCACTGATGGACTATGGACCATCACTGATGGACTATGGACCATCACTGATGGACTATGGACCATCACTGATGTACTGTGGATCATCCCTGGTGTACTATGGATTATCACTGGTGTACTGTGGATCATCACTGATGTACCATGGGCCATCACTGATGTACTATGGATCATCACTGGTGTACTATGGATCATCACTGATGTACTGTGGACCATCCCTGATGTATTGTGGATCATCACTGATGTACTGTGGATCATCACTGATGTGCTATGGATCATCACTGATGTACTATGGATCATCACTGATGTGCTATGGATCATCACTGATGTGCTATGGATCATCACTGATGTGCTATGGATCATCACTGATGTACTATGGATCATCACTGGTGTACTATGGATCATCACTGGTGTACTGTTGACCATCCCTGATGTACTGTGGATCATCACTGATGTACTATGAGCCATCACTGATGTATTATGGGCCATCACTGATGTACTGTGGATCATCACTGATGTACTATAGATCATCACTGATGTACTGTGGATAATCACTGATGCACTGTGGATCATCACTGATGTACTGAGGTTCATCACTGGTGTACTATGGATCATCACTGATGTACTGTGGATCATCACTGATGTACTATAGATCATCACTGATGTACTATGAATCATCACTGATGTACTATGGACCATCCCTGATGTACTATGGATCATCACTGATGTACTATGGACCATCCCTGATGTACTGTGGATCATCACTGATGTACTGTGGATTATCACTGATGTACTGTGGATCATCACTGATGTACTGTGGATCATCACTGATGTACTATGGATCATCACTGGTGTTCTATGGACCATCCCTGATGTACTGTGAATCATCACTGATGTACTGTGGATCATCACTGATGTACTATAGTTCATCACTGATGTACTATAGTTCATCACTGATGTACTATGGGCCATCACTGGTGTACTATGGGCCATCACTGGTGTACTATGGGCCATCATTGGTGTACTATGGATCATCACTGGTGTACTATGGACCATCACTGATGGACTATGGACCATCACTGATGTACTGTGGATCATCACTGATGTACTGTGGATCATCCCTGGTGTACTATGGATTATCACTGGTGTACTATGGATCATCACTGATGTATTGTGGATCATCACTGATGTACTGTGGATCATCACTGATGTGCTATGGATCATCACTGATGTACTATGGATCATCACTGATGTACTATGGACCATCCCTGATGTACTATGGACCATCCCTGATGTACTGAGGATCATCACTGATGTGCTGTGGATCATCACTGATGTACTATGGGCCATCACTGGTGTACTATGGATCATCACTGGTGTACTATGGTTCATCACTGATGTACTATGGACGATCCCTGATGTACTATGGACCATCCCTGATGTACTGTGGATCATCACTGATGTACTGTGGATCATCACTGATGTACTATGGGCCATCACTGGTGTACTATGGGCCATCACTGGTGTACTATGGATCATCCCTGATGTACTATGGATCATCCCTGATGTACTATGGACCATCCCTGATGTACTATGGACCATCCCTGATGTACTATGGACCATCCCTAATGTACTATGGACCATCCCTAATGTACTATGGACCATCCCTGATGTACTATAGATCATCACTGATGTACTGTGGATCATCCCTGATGTACTATGGATCATCCCTGGTGTACTATGGATCATCACTGGTGTACTATGGATCATCACTGGTGTACTATGGATCATCACTGATGTACTATGGGCCATCACTGATGTACTATGGATCATCACTGATGTACTGTGGATCATCACTGATGTACTATAGTTCATCACTGATGTACTATGGGCCATCACTGGTGTACTATGGGCCATCACTGGTGTACTATGGGCCATCACTGGTGTACTATGGATCATCACTGGTGTACTATGTGCCATCACTGGTGTACTATGGATCATCACTGGTGTACTATGGACCATCACTGGTGTACTATGGGCCATCACTGGTGTACTGTGGACCATCCCTGATATACTGTGGACCATCACTGATGTACTGTGGACCATCACTGATGTACTGTGGACCATCACTGATGTACTGTGAATCATCACTGATGTTCTATGGACAATCACTGATGTACTATGGATCATCACTGATGTACTGTAGATCATCACTGATGTACTGTGGATCATCACTGATGTACTGTGGATCATCACTGATGTACTATAGATCATCACTGATGTACTATGGGCCATCACTGGTGTACTATGGGCCATTATTGGTGTACTATGGATCATCACTGGTGTACTATGGACCATCACTGATGGACTATGGACCATCACTGATGGACTATGGACCATCACTGATGGACTATGGACCATCACTGATGTACTGTGGATCATCCCTGGTGTACTATGGATTATCACTGGTGTACTGTGGATCATCACTGATGTACCATGGGCCATCACTGATGTACTATGGATCATCACTGGTGTACTATGGATCATCACTGATGTACTGTGGACCATCCCTGATGTATTGTGGATCATCACTGATGTACTGTGGATCATCACTGATGTGCTATGGATCATCACTGATGTACTATGGATCATCACTGATGTGCTATGGATCATCACTGATGTGCTATGAATCATCACTGATGTGCTATGGATCATCACTGATGTACTATGGATCATCACTGGTGTACTATGGATCATCACTGGTGTACTGTTGACCATCCCTGATGTACTGTGGATCATCACTGATGTACTATGAGCCATCACTGATGTATTATGGGCCATCACTGATGTACTGTGGATCATCACTGATGTACTATAGATCATCACTGATGTACTGTGGATAATCACTGATGCACTGTGGATCATCACTGATGTACTGAGGTTCATCACTGGTGTACTATGGATCATCACTGATGTACTGTGGATCATCACTGATGTACTATAGATCATCACTGATGTACTATGAATCATCACTGATGTACTATGGACCATCCCTGATGTACTATGGATCATCACTGATGTACTATGGACCATCCCTGATGTACTGTGGAACATCACTGATGTACTGTGGATTATCACTGATGTACTGTGGATCATCACTGATGTACTGTGGATCATCACTGATGTACTATGGATCATCACTGGTGTTCTATGGACCATCCCTGATGTACTGTGAATCATCACTGATGTACTGTGGATCATCACTGATGTACTATAGTTCATCACTGATGTACTATAGTTCATCACTGATGTACTATGGGCCATCACTGGTGTACTATGGGCCATCACTGGTGTACTATGGGCCATCATTGGTGTACTATGGATCATCACTGGTGTACTATGGACCATCACTGATGGACTATGGACCATCACTGATGTACTGTGGATCATCACTGATGTACTGTGGATCATCCCTGGTGTACTATGGATTATCACTGGTGTACTATGGATCATCACTGATGTATTGTGGATCATCACTGATGTACTGTGGATCATCACTGATGTGCTATGGATCATCACTGATGTACTATGGATCATCACTGATGTACTATGGACCATCCCTGATGTACTATGGACCATCCCTGATGTACTGAGGATCATCACTGATGTGCTGTGGATCATCACTGATGTACTATGGGCCATCACTGGTGTACTATGGATCATCACTGGTGTACTATGGTTCATCACTGATGTACTATGGACGATCCCTGATGTACTATGGACCATCCCTGATGTACTGTGGATCATCACTGATGTACTGTGGATCATCACTGATGTACTATGGGCCATCACTGGTGTACTATGGGCCATCACTGGTGTACTATGGATCATCCCTGATGTACTATGGATCATCCCTGATGTACTATGGACCATCCCTGATGTACTATGGACCATCCCTGATGTACTATGGACCATCCCTAATGTACTAAGGACCATCCCTAATGTACTATGGACCATCCCTGATGTACTATAGATCATCACTGATGTACTGTGGATCATCCCTGATGTACTATGGATCATCCCTGGTGTACTATGGATCATCACTGGTGTACTATGGATCATCACTGGTGTACTATGGATCATCACTGATGTACTATGGGCCATCACTGATGTACTATGGATCATCACTGATGTACTGTGGATCATCACTGATGTACTATAGTTCATCACTGATGTACTATGGGCCATCACTGGTGTACTATGGGCCATCACTGGTGTACTATGGGCCATCACTGGTGTACTATGGATCATCACTGGTGTACTATGTGCCATCACTGGTGTACTATGGATCATCACTGGTGTACTATGGACCATCACTGGTGTACTATGGGCCATCACTGGTGTACTGTGGACCATCCCTGATATACTGTGGACCATCACTGATGTACTGTGGACCATCACTGATGTACTGTGGACCATCACTGATGTACTGTGAATCATCACTGATGTTCTATGGACAATCACTGATGTACTATGGATCATCACTGATGTACTGTAGATCATCACTGATGTACTGTGGATCATCACTGATGTACTGTGGATCATCACTGATGTACTATAGTTCATCACTGATGTACTATGGATCATCACTGATGTACTATGGATCATCACTGATGTACTATGGACCATCACTGGTGTACTATGGATCATCACTGGTGTACTATGGATCATCACTGGTGTACTATGGACCATCCCTGATGTACTGTGGATCATCACTGATGTACTGTGGATCATCACTGATGTACTATAGTTCATCACTGATGTACTATGGGCCATCACTGGTGTACTATGGATCATCACTGGTGTACTATGGTTCATCACTGATGTACTATGGACGATCCCTGATGTACTATGGATCATCACTGATGTGCTGTGGATCATCACTGGTGTACTGTGGATCATCACTGATGTACTATGGGCCATCACTGGTGTACTATGGGCCATCACTGGTGTACTATGGGCCATCACTGGTGTATAATGGGCCATCACTGGTGTACTATGGATCATCACTGATGTACTATGGACCATCCCTGATGTACTATGGACCATCCCTGATGTACTATGGACCATCCCTAATGTACTATGGACCATCCCTGATGTACTATAGATCATCACTGATGTACTGTGGATCATCACTGATGTACAATGGATCATCACTGATGTACTGAGGATCATCACTAATGTACTATGAATCATCACTGATGTACCGTGGATCATCACTGATGTACTGTGGATCATCACTGATGTACTGTGGATCATCACTGATGTCCTATAGATCATCACTGAAGTACTATGGGCCATCACTGGTGTACTATGGATCATCACTGGTGTACTATGAATCATCACTGGTGTACTATGGATCATCACTGATGTACTGTGGACCATCCCTGATGTACTGTGGACCATCCCTGATGTACTTTGGATCATCACTGATGTACCGTGGATCATCACTGATGTACTATGAGCCATCACGTGTGTACTATGGATCATCACTGATGTACTATGGACCATCCCTGATGTACTATGGACCATCCCTGATGTACTATGGATCATCACTGATGTGCTATGGATCATCACTGATGTGCTATGGATCATCACTGATGTACTATGAGCCATCACTGGTGTACTATGGGCCATCACTGGTGTACTATGGATCATCACTGATGTACCGTGGATCATCACTGATGTACTGTGGATCATCACTGATGTACTGTTGATCATCACTGATGTACTATAGATCATCACTGAAGTAATATAGATCATCACTGAAGTACTATGGGCCATCACTGGTGTACTATGGATCATCACTGGTGTACTATGAATCATCACTGATGTACTATGGATCATCACTGATGTACTATGGATCATCCCTGATGTATTGTAGATCATCACTGATGTACTGTGGATCATCACTGATGTACTGTGGATCATCACTGATGTACTGTGGATCATCACTGATGTACTGTGGATCATCACTGATGTACTATGGATCATCACTGATGTGCTATGGATCATCACTGATGTCCTATGGATCATCACTGATGTACTATGGATCATCACTGATGTGCTATGGATCATCACTGATGTACTATGAGCCATCACTGGTGTACTATGGATCATCACTGGTGTACTATGGGCCATCACTGGTGTACTATGGGCCATCACTGGTGTACTATGGATCATCACTGGTGAACTATGGACCATCACTGATGTACTATGGATTATCACTGGTGTACTATGGGCCATCACTGGTGTACTATGGACCATCCCTGATGTACTGTGGATCATCACCGGTGTACTATGGATCATCACTGATGTACTGTGGACCATCCCTGATGTACTGTGGACCATCCCTGATGTACTGTGGATCATCACTGATGTACCGTGGATCAGTACTGATGTACCGAGGATCATCACTGATGTACCGTGGATCATCACTGATGTACTGTGGATCATCACTGATGTACTATGGGCCATCACAGATGTACTATGGGCCATCACAGGTGTACTATGGATCATCACTGGTGTACTATGGGTCATCCCTGGTGTACTATGGACCATCACTGATGTACTATGGATCATCACTGGTGTACTATGGGCCATCACTGGTGTACTATGGACCATCCCTGATGTATTGTGGATCATCACTGGTGTACTGTGGATCATCACTGATGTACTATGGACCATCCCTGATGTACTATGGACCATTCCTGATGTACTATGGACCATCCCTGATGTACTGTGGATCATCCCTGGTGTACTATGGATCATCCCTGGTGTACTATGGATCATCACTGATGTACTATGGGCCATCACTGGTGTACTATGGATCATCACTGGTGTACTATGGTTCATCACTGATGTACTATGGACGATCCCTGATGTACTATGGACCATCCCTGATGTACTGTGGATCATCACTGATGTACTGTGGATCATCACTGATGTACTATGGGCCATCACTGGTGTACTATGGGCCATCACTGGTGTACTATGGATCATCCCTGATGTACTATGGATCATCCCTGATGTACTATGGACCATCCCTGATGTACTATGGACCATCCCTGATGTACTATGGACCATCCCTAATGTACTATGGACCATCCCTAATGTACTATGGACCATCCCTGATGTACTATAGATCATCACTGATGTACTGTGGATCATCCCTGATGTACTATGGATCATCCCTGGTGTACTATGGATCATCACTGGTGTACTATGGATCATCACTGGTGTACTATGGATCATCACTGGTGTACTATGGATCATCACTGATGTACTATGGGCCATCACTGATGTACTATGGATCATCACTGATGTACTGTGGATCATCACTGATGTACTATAGTTCATCACTGATGTACTATGGGCCATCACTGGTGTACTATGGGCCATCACTGGTGTACTATGGGCCATCACTGGTGTACTATGGATCATCACTGGTGTACTATGTGCCATCACTGGTGTACTATGGATCATCACTGGTGTACTATGGACCATCACTGGTGTACTATGGGCCATCACTGGTGTACTGTGGACCATCCCTGATATACTGTGGACCATCACTGATGTACTGTGGACCATCACTGATGTACTGTGGACCATCACTGATGTACTGTGAATCATCACTGATGTTCTATGGACAATCACTGATGTACTATGGATCATCACTGATGTACTGTAGATCATCACTGATGTACTGTGGATCATCACTGATGTACTGTGGATCATCACTGATGTACTATAGTTCATCACTGATGTACTATGGATCATCACTGATGTACTATGGATCATCACTGATGTACTATGGACCATCACTGGTGTACTATGGATCATCACTGGTGTACTATGGATCATCACTGGTGTACTATGGACCATCCCTGATGTACTGTGGATCATCACTGATGTACTGTGGATCATCACTGATGTACTATAGTTCATCACTGATGTACTATGGGCCATCACTGGTGTACTATGGATCATCACTGGTGTACTATGGTTCATCACTGATGTACTATGGACGATCCCTGATGTACTATGGATCATCACTGATGTGCTGTGGATCATCACTGGTGTACTGTGGATCATCACTGATGTACTATGGGCCATCACTGGTGTACTATGGGCCATCACTGGTGTACTATGGGCCATCACTGGTGTATAATGGGCCATCACTGGTGTACTATGGATCATCACTGATGTACTATGGACCATCCCTGATGTACTATGGACCATCCCTGATGTACTATGGACCATCCCTAATGTACTATGGACCATCCCTGATGTACTATAGATCATCACTGATGTACTGTGGATCATCACTGATGTACAATGGATCATCACTGATGTACTGAGGATCATCACTAATGTACTATGAATCATCACTGATGTACCGTGGATCATCACTGATGTACTGTGGATCATCACTGATGTACTGTGGATCATCACTGATGTCCTATAGATCATCACTGAAGTACTATGGGCCATCACTGGTGTACTATGTATCATCACTGGTGTACTATGAATCATCACTGGTGTACTATGGATCATCACTGATGTACTGTGGACCATCCCTGATGTACTGTGGACCATCCCTGATGTACTTTGGATCATCACTGATGTACCGTGGATCATCACTGATGTACTATGAGCCATCACGGGTGTACTATGGATCATCACTGATGTACTATGGACCATCCCTGATGTACTATGGACCATCCCTGATGTACTATGGATCATCACTGATGTGCTATGGATCATCACTGATGTGCTATGGATCATCACTGATGTACTATGAGCCATCACTGGTGTACTATGGGCCATCACTGGTGTACTATGGATCATCACTGATGTACCGTGGATCATCACTGATGTACTGTGGATCATCACTGATGTACTGTTGATCATCACTGATGTACTATAGATCATCACTGAAGTACTATAGATCATCACTGAAGTACTATGGGCCATCACTGGTGTACTATGGATCATCACTGGTGTACTATGAATCATCACTGATGTACTATGGATCATCACTGATGTACTATGGATCATCCCTGATGTATTGTAGATCATCACTGATGTACTGTGGATCATCACTGATGTACTGTGGATCATCACTGATGTACTGTGGATCATCACTGATGTACTGTGGATCATCACTGATGTACTATGGATCATCACTGATGTGCTATGGATCATCACTGATGTCCTATGGATCATCACTGATGTACTATGGATCATCACTGATGTGCTATGGATCATCACTGATGTACTATGAGCCATCACTGGTGTACTATGGATCATCACTGGTGTACTATGGGCCATCACTGGTGTACTATGGGCCATCACTGGTGTACTATGGATCATCACTGGTGAACTATGGACCATCACTGATGTACTATGGATTATCACTGGTGTACTATGGGCCATCACTGGTGTACTATGGACCATCCCTGATGTACTGTGGATCATCACCGGTGTACTATGGATCATCACTGATGTACTGTGGACCATCCCTGATGTACTGTGGACCATCCCTGATGTACTGTGGATCATCACTGATGTACCGTGGATCAGTACTGATGTACCGAGGATCATCACTGATGTACCGTGGATCATCACTGATGTACTGTGGATCATCACTGATGTACTATGGGCCATCACAGATGTACTATGGGCCATCACAGGTGTACTATGGATCATCACTGGTGTACTATGGGTCATCCCTGGTGTACTATGGACCATCACTGATGTACTATGGATCATCACTGGTGTACTATGGGCCATCACTGGTGTACTATGGACCATCCCTGATGTACTGTGGATCATCACTGGTGTACTGTGGATCATCACTGATGTACTATGGACCATCCCTGATGTACTATGGACCATTCCTGATGTACTGTGGATCATCACTGATGTACTGTGGATCATCCCTGGTGTACTATGGATCATCCCTGGTGTACTATGGATCATCCCTGGTGTACTATGAATCATCACTGGTGTACTGTGGATCATCACTGATGTACTGTGGATCATCACTGATGTGCTATGGATCATCACTGATGTACTATGGATCATCACTGATGTACTATGGATCATCACTGATGTGCTATGGATCATCACTGATGTGCTATGGATCATCACTGATGTACTATGAGCCATCACTGGTGTACTATGGATCATCACTGGTGTTTTGTTGACCATTCCTGATGTACTGTGGATCATCACTGATGTACTATGAGCCATCACTGATGTATTATGGGCCATCACTGATGTACTGTGGATCATCACTGATGTACTATAGATCATCACTGATGTACTGTGGATAATCACTGATGCACTGTGGATCATCACTGATGTACTGAGGATCATCACTGGTGTACTATGGATCATCACTGATGTACTGTGGATCATCACTGATGTACTATAGATCATCACTGATGTACTATGAATCATCACTGATGTACTATGGATCATCCCTGATGTACTATGGATCATCACTGATGTACTATGGACCATCCCTGATGTACTGTGGATCATCACTGATGTACTGTTGATTATCACTGATGTACTGTGGATCATCACTGATGTACTGTGGATTATCACTGATGTACTGTGGACCATCACTGATGTACTGTGGACCATCACTGATGTACTGTGGATCATCACTGATGTACTATGGATCATCACTGATGTACTATAGTTCATCACTGATGTACTATGGGCCATCACTGGTGTACTATGGTTCATCACTCATGTACTATGGACGATCCCTGATGTACTATGGACCATCCCTGATGTACTGTGGATCATCACTGATGTACTGTGGATCATCACTGGTGTACTATGGGCCATCACTGGTGTACTATGGGCCATCACTGGTGTACTATGGGCCATCACTGGTGTACTATGGATCATCACTGATGTACTATGGACCATCCCTGATGTACTATGGACCATCCCTGATGTACTATGGACCATCCCTAATGTACTATGGACCATCCCTAATGTACTATGGACCATCCCTGATGTACTATAGATCATCACTGATGTACTGTGGATCATCACTGATGTACTATGGATCATCCCTGGTGTACTATGGATCATCACTGGTGTACTATGGATCATCACTGATGTACTATGGGCCATCACTGATGTACTATGGATCATCACTGATGTACTGTGGATCATCACTGATGTACTATAGTTCATCACTGATGTACTATGGGCCATCACTGGTGTACTATGGACCATCACTGATGTACTATGAGCCATCACTGATGTACTGTGGACCAGTCATGATCCATAGTACACCAGGGATGATCCATAGTACACCAGGGATGATCCATAGTACACCAGGGATGATCCACAGCACATCAGTGATGATCCACAGTACATCAGGGATGGTCCATAGTACATCAGGGATGGTCCATAGTACATCAGTGATGATCCACAGTACACCAGTGATGATCCACAGTACATCAGGGATGGTCCATAGTACACCAGTGATGGCCCATAGTACACCAGTGATGATCCATAGTACATCAGCGATAGTCCATAGTACATCAGTGATGGTCCATAGTACACCAGGGAGGATCCATAGTACACCAGTGATGATTCATAGTACACCTGTGATGGCCCATAGTACATCTGTGATGGCCCATAGTACATCAGTGATGATCCACAGTACATCAGTGATGATCCACGGTACATCAGTGATGATCCTCGGTACATCAGTGCTGATCCACGGTACATCAGTGATGATCCACGGTACATCAGGGATGGTCCACAGTACATCAGTGATGATCCATAGTACACCAGTGATGATCCATAGTACATCAGTGATGGCCCATAGTACATCAGTGATGATCCATAGTACACCAGTGATAATCCATAGTACACCAGTGATTATCCATAGTACACCAGGGATGATCCACAGTACATCAGTGATGATCCACAGTGCATCAGTGATGATCCACAGTACATCAGTGATGATCCACAGTACATCAGTGATGATCCACAGTACATCAGTGATGATCCACAGTACATCAGTGATGGTCCATAGTACACCAGTGATGGCCCATAGTACACCAGTGATGGCCCATAGTACACCAGTGATGGCCCATAGTACATCAGTGATGATCTATAGTACATCAGTGATGATCCACAATACATCAGTGATGATCCACAGTACATCAGTGATGATCTACAGTACATCAGTGATGATCCATAGTACATCAGTGAGGGTCCACAGTACATCAGTGATGGTCCACAGTACATCAGTGATGGTCCACAGTACATCAGTGATGGTCCACAGTACATCAGGGATGGTCCATAGTACATCAGTGATGATCCATAGTACACCAGTGATGATCCATAGTACACCAGTGATGGTCCATAGTACATCAGTGATGATCTATAGTACATCAGTGATGATCCACAATACATCAGTGATGATCCACAGTACATCAGTGATGATCTACAGTACATCAGTGATGATCCATAGTACATCAGTGATGGTCCACAGTACACCAGTGATGATCCATAGTACATCAGTGATGATCCATAGCACATCAGTGATGATCCATAGTACATCAGTGTTGATCCACAGTACATCAGTGATGATCCACAGTACATCAGTGATGATCCACAGTACATCAGTGATGATCCACAATACATCAGGGATGGTCCACAGTACATCAGTGATGATCCATAGTACACCAGTGATGATTCATAGTACACCAGTGATGATTCATGGTACACCAGTGATGATCCATAGTACACCAGTGATGGCCCATAGCACTTCAGTGATGATCCACAGTACATCAGTGATGATCCACAGTAAATCAGTGATGATCAACAGTACATCAGTGATGATCCACAGTACATCAGTGATGATCCATGGTACATCAGTGATGATCCATAGTACATTAGTGATGATCCTCAGTACATCAGTGATGATCCATAGTACATCAGTGATGGTCCATAGTACATCAGTGATGATCTATATTACATCAGTGATGATCCTCAGTACATCAGGGATGGTCCATAGTACATCAGGGATGGTCCATAGTACATCAGTGATGATCCATAGTACACCCGTGATGGCCCACAGTACATCAGTGATGATCCACGGTACATCAGTGATGATCCACAGTACATCAGGGATGGTCCACAGTACATCAGTGATGGCTCATAGTACATCAGTGATGGTCCATAGTACACCAGTGATGGCCCATAGTACACCAGTGATGGCCCATAGTACATCAGTGATGAACTATAGTACATCAGTGATGATCCACAGTACATCAGTGATGATCCATAGTACATCAGTGATGGCCCATAGTACATCAGTGATGATCCATAGTACACCAGTGATGATCCATAGTACACCAGTGATGAACCATAGTACACCAGGGATGATCCATAGTACATCAGTGATGATCCACAGTACATCAGTGATGATCTATAGTACATCAGGGATGGTCCATAGTACATTAGGGATGGTCCATAGTACATTAGGGATGGTCCATAGTACATCAGGGATGGTCCATAGTACATCAGGGATGGTCCATAGTACATCAGGGATGGTCCATAGTACATCAGTGATGATCCATAGTACACCAGTGATGGCCCATAGTACACCAGTGATGGCCCATAGTACACCAGTGATGGCCCATAGTACACCAGTGATGGCCCATAGTACACCAGTGATGGCCCATAGTACACCAGTGATGATCCACAGTACATCAGTGATGATCCACAGTACATCAGGGATGGTCCATAGTACATCAGGGATCGTCCATAGTACATCAGTGATGAACCATAGTACACCGGTGATGATCCATAGTACACCAGTGATGGCCCATAGTACATCAGTGATGAACTATAGTACATCAGTGATGATCCACAGTACATCAGTGATGATCCACAGTACATCAGGGATGGTCCATAGTACACCAGTGATGGCCCATAGTACATCAGTGATGATCCATAGTACATCAGTGATGATCCACAGTACATCAGTGATGGTCCACAGTACATCAGTGATAATCCACAGTACATCAGTGATGATCCACAGTACATCAGTGATAATCAACAGTACATCAGTGATGATCCACAGTACATCAGGGATGGTCCATAGTACATCAGTGATGATCCATAGTACATCAGGGATGGTCCATAGTACATCAGTGATGATTCATAGTACATCAGTGATGATCTATAGCACATCAGTGATGATCCACAGTACATCAGTGATGATCCATAGTACACCAGTGATGATCCTCAGTACATCAGTGATGATCCACAGTGCATCAGTGATTATCCACAGTACATCAGTGATGATCTATAGTACATCAGTGATGATCCACAGTACATCAGTGATGGCCCATAATACATCAGTGATGGCTCATAGTACATCAGTGATGATCCACAGTACATCAGGGATGGTCAACAAAACACCAGTGATGATCCATAGTACACCAGTGATGATCCATAGTACATCAGTGATGGCTCATAGTACATCAGTGATGATCCATAGCACATCAGTGATGATCCATAGCACATCAGTGATGATCCATAGTACATCAGTGATGATCATTAGTACATCAGTGATGATCCATAGTACATCAGTGATGATCCATAGCACATCAGTGATGATCCACAGTACATCAGTGATGATCCACAGTACACCAGTGATGATTCATAGTACACCAGGGATGATCCATAGTACACCAGTGATGGCCCATAGTACACAAGTGATGATCCATAGTACATCAGTGATGGTCCATAGTACACCAGGGATGACCCATAGTACACCAGTGATGATCCATAGTACACCTGTGATGGCCCATAGTACATCTGTGATGGCCCATAGTACATCAGTGATGATCCACAGTACATCAGTGATGATCCACGGTACATCAGTGATGATCCTCGGTACATCAGTACTGATCCACGGTACATCAGTGATGATCCACAGTACATCAGGGATGGTCCACAGTACATCAGGGATGGTCCACAGTACATCAGTGATGATCCATAGTACACCAGTGATGATCCACAGTACATCAGGGATGGTCCATAGTACACCAGTGATGGCCCATAGTACACCAGTGATGGCCCATAGTACATCAGTGATGATCTATAGTACATCAGTGTTGATCCACAATACATCAGTGATGATCCACAGTACAACAGTGATGATCTACAGTACATCAGTGATGATCCATAGTACATCAGTGATTGTCCATAGAACATCAGTGATGATCCACAGTACATCAGTGATGGTCCACAGTACATCAGTGATGGTCCACAGTACATCAGTGATGATCCACAGTACAACAGTGATGATCTACAGTACATCAGTGATGATCCATAGTACATCAGTGATGATCCATAGTACACCAGTGATGATTCATAGTACACCAGTGATGATTCATGGTACACCAGTGATGATTCATAGTACACCAGTGATGGCCCATAGTACTTCAGTGATGATCCACAGTACATCAGTGATGATCCACAGTACATCAGTGATGATCCACTGTACATCAGTGATGATCCATGGTACATAGGTGATGATCCATAGTACATTAGTGATGATCCTCAGTACATCAGTGATGATCCATAGTACATCAGTGATGGTCCATAGTACATCAGTGATGATCTATATTACATCAGTGATGATCCTCAGTACATCAGGGATGGTCCATAGTACATCAGGGATGGTCCATAGTACATCAGTGATGATCCATAGTACACCCGTGATGGCCCACAGTACATCAGTGATGATCCACGGTACATCAGTGATGATCCACAGTACATCAGGGATGGTCCACAGTACATCAGTGATGGCTGTACTATGGATCATCACTGATGTACCGTGGATCAGCACTGATGTACCGAGGATCATCACTGATGTACCGTGGATCATCACTGATGTACTGTGGATCATCACTGATGTACTATGGGCCATCACAGATGTACTATGGGCCATCACAGGTGTACTATGGATCATCACTGGTGTACTATGGATCATCCCTGGTGTACTATGGACCATCACTGATGTACTATGGACCATCACTGATGTACTATGGATCATCACTGGTGTACTATGGGCCATCACTGGTGTACTATGGACCATCCCTGATGTACTGTGGATCATCACTGGTGTACTCTGGATCATCACTGATGTACTATGGACCATTCCTGATGTACTATGGACCATCCCTGATGTACTGTGGATCATCACTGATGTACTGTGGATCATCCCTGGTGTACTATGGATCATCCCTGGTGTACTATGGATCATCCCTGGTGTACTATGAATCATCACTGGTGTACTGTGGATCATCACTGATGTACTGTGGATCATCACTGATGTGCTATGGATCATCACTGATGTACTATGGATCATCACTGATGTACTATGGATCATCACTGATGTGCTATGGATCATCACTGATGTGCTATGGATCATCACTGATGTACTATGAGCCATCACTGATGTACTATGGATCATCACTGGTGTACTATGGATCATCACTGGTGTTTTGTTGACCATCCCTGATGTACTGTGGATCATCACTGATGTACTATGAGCCATCTCTGATGTATTATGGGCCATCACTGATGTACTGTGGATCATCACTGATGTACTATAGATCATCACTGATGTACTGTGGATAATCACTGATGCACTGTGGATCATCACTGATGTACTGAGGATCATCACTGGTGTACTATGGATCATCACTGATGTACTGTGGATCATCACTGATGTACTATAGATCATCACTGATGTACTATGAATCATCACTGATGTACTATGGACCATCCCTGATGTACTATGGATCATCCCTGATGTACTGTGGATCATCACTGATGTACTGTGGATCATCACTGGTGTACAATGGGCCATCACTGGTGTACTACGGGCCATCACTGGTGTACTATGGGCCATCACTGGTGTACTATGGGCCATCACTGGTGTACTATGGATCATCACTGATGTACTATGGACCATCCCTGATGTACTATGGACCATCCCCGATGTACTATGGACCATCCCTGATGTACTATGGACCATCCCTGATGTACTATGGACCATCCCTAATGTACTATGGACCATCCCTAATGTACTATGGACCATCCCTGATGTACTATAGATCATCACTGATGTACTGTGGATCATCACTGATGTACTACGGATCATCCCTGGTGTACTATGGTTCATCACTGATGTACTATGGGCCATCACTGATGTACTATGGATCATCACTGGTGTACTATGGATCATCACTGGTGTACTATGGATCATCACTGATGTACTATGGGCCATCACTGATGTACTATGGATCATCACTGATGTACTGTGGATCATCACTGATGTACTATAGTTCATCACTGATGTACTATGGGCCATCACTGGTGTACTATGGGCCATCACTGGTGTACTATGGACCATCACTGATGTACTATGAGCCATCACTGATGTACTGTGGACCATCCCTGATGTACTGTGGATCATCACTGATGTACCGTGGATCATCACTGATGTGCTGTGGGCCATCACGGGTGTACTATGGATCATCACAGAAACTCAACGGCACGATGCCACACATATGGTGAGAATGCCCCAGAATACGCCCTTTCTGGAATAAATTATTTAATTTAATGGATAAGCTAGTGGGAAAATAAAATACTTTGAAATAAAAATGTAGCGGGGTGCTAAATTTAAGGAAAGTGTTTGAGTGGTAAATAGGCTCAAATACCCTAATTCTGTAGGATTCATGGACCATTTTGTCCTCGGGGGACAGTATTGGTGTGCAGTTCCCTGCGGCCTACAGGTGGCGCCTTTTGTGTCCCCTCTTGGCAGTAGTACAGCGGGGCGGGGAACCTGCTGTGCATGCCGGGATTGCATATAAAAGGGGCAGACCTTTGGCCTGGGGGCTGATGTCCAGTGGGGTCCGCGCCCAGGTGCCTTCGGCCTGGGTGCATGTGTTCCTGTTCCATCTCGGGCACCTTTAGCCCGGGGTGAGGTACTATCCTGGAGTTCTTGCTGCCCTGGGTATGGAGGCCTAGGGGCGGGAGTAAAGCCTGGAGTCCAGAGCCACCTCGTGTAGGGGACCCTGTTCCAGGGAAGGGAGGATCATTCTGATGGACCGATGCGGGAGTCACGGTGAAGGAATGGTCTGTTGACTCCCTGGAGAGATGTCTTCCCCTTGATATGGGCTAGGTTCGTAGAAGGAGAAGCTCAAGGTCACCTTGACTGTATCAGAGGCCTTATGCAACCGGCCCGTGGCAGGGGCCTTATACACCCTGGTCTGTGGCTGAGACCAAAGTTCTCCAGGCCCGTGGCAGGGGCCTTGTACACCCGGTCTGTGGCAGAGACCAACCTCAATGTCTGTGGCAGAGACCGTGCGCCAAAAACTGTTTGAGAAACCTAAGCAGTGAAGTGAATGTGCTACGTTTGTGCCTGGACCTCCTCCACACCTTAAGCTGTCCTGTTTCTTTGCTCTAACCTTTTCTATCTGAGTACAGTTTATTTTGCCATGAGAGAATAAGAGTTGGAGTTTCAGCTGGTGTGGACATTGACTTTACTGGAAATTAAAGGACTTGCCTCTACCTACAGTAGAGGTGAGAATCATCCTCTGGAGGAGTTTTGACTCCGGCTGTGGACACGGCCCGTCAAGTACACCGCTCAACCTCTTTATATAGGAGGATACGGGCTGGTAGTGCGGTGTGCCTTTCTCCCTCCTGCGAAGAGCCAACAACATAAAGGCAGGTAAGGGGGAAAGGATCTGTGCGCTACAAAAAAAGAAAATAAAAATTTTAATCTTGGCCTAGCAGGACGAGGTCCATATGGAGTAGGAGGTTGAGGTGGCGGTGAATGTGGCTGTGTAGGTGGAAGCGGCGGTGGAGGAGGACGAGGTAGCCAACACTGGTTCAAAAATACAACAATGGCTGGGTAAGGCCGGTGATGTGTCGAATTCTGTCCCCTGTCGAATAGTGTCCGCCCTGTACTGCGCTTGCTGAGTATGTAGGACAAGGGGATTTCAAAAATCTCCCAAGACTAACGGCGCCTGCGTGTTGAGTTCAGGTGAAGGCCACACCATCCGTGGTTCAAGCCGAGCCAAGCAAGGCCGCGATCGAAGCGAGCCCGTGAGGGGCCCTGTTACTATGTGCTACCGTATGTCCTCTTGAATGGTGGGGCTTGAACCTGCACTCACAGCGCAGGCGCCGTTCATCTTCGGAGATTTTGTGAATCTCCTTGTCCTCTGTACTGCGCAAGCGCTGCGCCTGCGCAGTACGGGCCGGGCACAATCCGATGGCCGGACAGTTTTTGTCACAACACCGGTATACATGTCTATTCTGCACAAGGTACGGACAAGTCCTGTGGGATCCATGCCTGGTTCATTTTAATGAACGTGAGCTTGTCCACATTGGCTCGGGACAGGCGGCTGCGCTTGTCTGTGATAACGCCCCCTGCCGTGCTAAATACACGTTCAGATAATACACTGGCTGCAGGGCAGGCCAGCACCTCCAAGGCATAAACGGCAAGCTCAGGCCATGTGCCCAATTTGGAGACCCAGAAGTTAAAGGGGGCAGACCCGTCATCCAGTACGTGTAGGCCTGTGGACACATACTGCTCAACCATGTTGGTGAAATGCTGCCTCCTGCTAAGACGTTCCATCTCAGCTGGTGGTGCTGGTTGTTGTGGCGTGCTGATAAAGCTTTTCCACATTTCAGCCATGCTAACCCTGCCTTCTGAGGTGCTGCCGGTGCCCCGGCTGCGTTGGCGACCTCTTCCTCCTCCTCTGCCTTCGCCTTGTGCTTCCACCGTACGCCCGCTGTCAGGTGGGAATGCCACCAGCAGCGCGTCTACCAGCGTGCGCTTGTACTCGCGCATCTTACGATCCCGCTCCAGTGAGGGAATTAAGGACGGTACGTTGTCCTTGTAACGGGGATCCAGCAGGGTGGCCACCCAGTAATCAGCACCAGTTAAAATGTGGGCAACTCGGCTGTCGTTGCGGAAACACTGCAGCATGTAATCGCTCATGTGTGCCAGGCTGCCCAGAGGCAAAGAAAAGCTGTCCTCTGTGGGAGGTGTATCGTCTGTGTCCTCTGTATCCCCCCAGCCACGCACCAGTAATGGCCACGAGCTGGTCTGAGTGCCACCCTGCTGTGAACATGGCTCCTCCTCCTCCTCCTCCATCTCCTCCTCCACCTCGTCATCCTCCAGAACTGTGCCCTTTCTGCCGGACAATTGTGTACCTGGCGTTTGTTGGTGCAGGAACCCACCCTCGTAGCCACTTGTGAAAGACTGCCCTGAAAGCCTTTGAAATGATCCCGCTTCCTCCTCCTCCTCCTCATCCTCCTGTGCCACATCCTCTTCCATCATCGCACAAAGCGTTTTTTCAAGGAGGCATAGAACTGGGATAGTAACGCTGAGAACGGCGTCATTGGCACTGGCCATGTTGGTGGAGTACTCGAAACAGCGCAACAAGGCACACAGGTCTCGCATGGAGGCCCAGTTATTGGTGGTGAAGTGGTGTTGTTCCGCAGAGCGACTCACGCGTGATTGCTGCAGCTGAAACTCCACTATTGCCTGCTGCTGCTCGCACAGTCTGGCCAGCATGTGCAAGGTGGAGTTCCACCTTGTGGGAACGTCACATATGAGGCGGTGAGCGGGAAGGCCGAAGTTACGCTGCAGCGCTGACAGGCGAGCAGCAGCAGGGTGAGAAGGCCGAAAGTGCGCACAGACAGCCCGCACTTTCTGCAGCAGCTCTGGCATATTGGGGTAATTTTTAAGGAACCTCTGGACCACCAAGTTCAGCACATGCGCCAGGCAAGGGATGTGCGTCAAACCGGCTAGACCCAGAGCTGCTACGAGATTTCGCCCATTATCGCACACCACCAGGCCGGGCTTGAGGCTCACTGACAGCAACCACTCATCGGTCTGTTGTTCCATGTCCCTCCACAACTCCTGCGCGGTGTGGGGATTTTCCCCCAAACAGGAAAGTTTTAAAACTGCCTGCTGTCGTTTACCCCTGGCTGTGCTGAAGTTGGTGGTGAAGGTGTTACGCTGAATGGATGAGGAGGCGGTAGAGGATGAGGAAGCGGAGAAGGAGGAGTTAGCAACAGGAGGCAAACTGAAGCGCCCTGCAATCCTCGGTGGTGGAAGGACATGCGCCAAACCGCTATCTGCCTCAGGCCCAGCCGCCACTGCATTTACCCAGTGTGCTGTTAGGGAGATATAACGTCCCTGACCGTGCTTACTGGTCCACGCATCCGTAGTTAGGTGGACCTTGCCACAGATGGCGTTGCGCAGTGCACACCTGATTTTGTCCCCCACCTGGTTGTGCAGGGAAGGGATGGCTCGCCTGGAAAAGTAGTGGCGGCTGGGCACGACGTACTGCGGGACAGCCAATGCCATCAGGCTTTTAAAACTCTGCGTCTCCACCAGACGGAATGACAGCATTTCAAAGGCCAGGAATTTTGAAATGCTGGCATTCAGGGCCAGGGATCGCGGGTGGCTAGGGGGGTACTTCCTCTTCCGCTCCAATGTTTGGGAGATAGAGAGCTGAACGCTTCCATGGGACATTGTGGAGATGGTTGGTGACCCAGGTGGTACTGTTGCTGGCAGATCCTCTGTTTGCGGGGTGACAGGTGCCACTGTCACTACAGAGGTGGATGAAGAGGCCGAGACTGCAGCAGAAGAGGAAGCAGGAGGAGCCAGAGACCATTCTTGGTTTTTGAGGTGTCTACTCCACTGCAGCTCGTGCTTTGCACTTAGATGCCTGGTCATGCAGCTTGTGCTCAGGTTGAGAACGTTTATGCCTCGCTTCAGGCTCTGATTGCACAGCGTGCAAACCACTCGTGTCTTGTCATCAACACACTGTGTGAAGAACTGCCACGCTAGGGAAGTCCTTGGACCTGGCTTTGGTGTGCTCGGTCCCTTGCTGCGTTGGGCAGTAGCAGATGTACTGTGTAGGGGACGAATGCTCCGTTTTTGCACCCTGCTCCCTCTTCTGCTGTGCTGGTGGCTCTGTGCGACCACCGCCTCTTCCTCCGAACTACACTGGTCACCTGCATAACGTTGATTCCATGTGGGGTCGAGGACCTCATCGTCCTCCACATCATCTTCCACCCAGTCTTCACCCCTGCCCTCCATGTCTGTCTGCACAATTGCCAAAGCAGCAGCAGTTGGCACCTGTGTTTCGTCATCATCCGAGACGTGCTGCGATGATCCTCCCATGTACCCATCATGAAACATAAGTGGTTGGGCATCGGTGCACTCAATCTCTTCCACTTCTGGGGCAGGGCTAGGTGGATGGCCCTGGGAAACCCTGCTAACAGAGTCATCGAAAAGCAGAATGATTTGGGGCTCAGACTGCTTGGCTGATTTGCAAGGGGGTGAGGTGAAAGACTGATGGACATGGGCTTCAGGTGCCAACTCTGATCTTTCATCAGAAGAGTGGGTGGGAGACAATGTGAAGAAACCCGAGGCACTGTCAGCAACCCAATCTACTATCGCCTGTACTTGTCCTGGCCTAAACATTGGTACAGCCTCATTAGGCGCGACAAAATACCGCCGCAGGCTCGGTCGCCTACTCGCACCTGAGGAAGGTGTTTCACTTGTGCGTGTAGCTGGCACAGATCCACCACGTCCTCTCCCTGCAACAGGAGCTCCACCAGCAGCACCACGACCGGGGCCACCACGTCCCTTTGACCTTCCCCTCATATTTTCCAAATTTAGGATCTTGCCCTAAATGGCGTTTTTTGGAAGACCACAACACACCCACAGTACGTAATGGCTGAAACGCACAGCTACAGAACTGCAGAAAATGCTATTCAAAAAAAAAAAGGTTGTTTTTTTTAGTATAGCACAGTACAAGGAAAATATATAGAAATTGTTTATTTCACACACCTCCAGATGTGTATTTCACACTGCAAAATATTTTCTGTGGCCCTAAATGGCGTTTTTTGCCAGACCACAACACACCCACAGCACGTAACCGCTGAATCGCACAGCTACAGAAAATGCTATTCAAATAAAAAGGTTGTTTTTTTTTAGTATAGCACTGTACAAGAAGAATATATAGAAATTGTTTATTTTACACACCTCCAGATGTGTATTTCACACTGCAAAATATTTTCTGTGGCCCTAAATGGCGTTTTTTGCCAGACCACAACACACCCACAGCACGTAACCGCTGAATCGCACAGCTACAGAAAATGCTATTCAAAAAAAATGTTGTTTTTTTTAGTATAGCACTGTACAATATATAGAAATTGTTTATTTTACACACCTCCACATGTGTATTTCACACTGCAATTTATTTTCTGTGGCCCTAAATGGCGTTTTTTGCAAGAGCACAACAACCCCAACAGTATATAACCGCTGAATCGCACAGCTGCAGAGGCCAGAGAATGCTATTCAAAAATAATGTTGTTTTTTCACACACCTCCAGATATGTATTTCACACTGCAAAATATTTTCTGTGGCCCTAAATGGCGTTTTTTGGAAGAGCACAACACAACCACAGTATTTAACCACTGAATCGCACAGCTATAGAAGTGCATAGAATGCTATTCAAAAAAAATGTTTTTTTTTTTAGTATAGCACTGTACAATATATAGAAATTGTTTATTTTACACACCTCCACATGTGTATTTCACACTGCAATTTATTTTCTGTGGCCCTAAATGGCGTTTTTTGGAAGAGCACAACACAACCACAGTATTTAACCACTGAATCGCACAGCTATAGAAGTGCAGAGAATGCTATTCAAAAAAAATTTTGTTTTTTTTAGTATAGCACTGTACAATATATAGAAATTGTTTATTTTACACACCTCCACATGTGTATTTCACACTGCAAAATATTTTCTGTGGCCCTAAATGGCGTTTTTTGCAAGAGCACAACAACCCCAACAGTATATAACCGCTGAATCGCACAGCTGCAGAGGCCAGAGAATGCTATTCAAAAATAATGTTGTTTTTTCACACACCTCCAGATATGTATTTCACACTGCAAAATATTTTCTGTGGCCCTAAATGGCGTTTTTTGCAAGAGCACAACACAACCACAGTATTTAACCACTGAATCGCACAGCTATAGAAGTGCAGAGAATGCTATTCAAAAAAAATGTTGTTTTTTTTAGTATAGCACTGTACAATATATAGAAATTGTTTATTTTACACACCTCCACATGTGTATTTCACACTGCAATTTATTTTCTGTGGCCCTAAATGGCGTTTTTTGGAAGAGCACAAAACAACCACAGTATTTAACCACTGAATCGCACAGCTATAGAAGTGCAGAGAATGCTATTCAAAAAAAATGTTGTTTTTTTTAGTATAGCACTGTACAATATATAGAAATTGTTTATTTTACACACCTCCACATGTGTATTTCACACTGCAAAATATTTTCTGTGGCCCTAAATGGCGTTTTTTGCAAGAGCACAACAACCCCAACAGTATATAACCGCTGAATCGCACAGCTGCAGAGGCCAGAGAATGCTATTCAAAAATAATGTTGTTTTTTCACACACCTCCAGATATGTATTTCACACTGCAAAATATTTTCTGTGGCCCTAAATGGCGTTTTTTGCAAGAGCACAACACAACCACAGTATTTAACCACTGAATCGCACAGCTATAGAAGTGCAGAGAATGCTATTCAAAAAAAATTTTGTTTTTTTTAGTATAGCACTGTACAATATATAGAAATTGTTTATTTTACACACCTCCACATGTGTATTTCACACTGCAATTTATTTTCTGTGGCCCTAAATGGCGTTTTTTGGAAGAGCACAACAAAACCACAGTATTTAACCACTGAATCGCACAGCTATAGAAGTGCAGAGACTGCTATTCAAAAAAAATGTTTTTTTTTTTAGTATAGCACTGTACAATATATAGAAATTGTTTATTTTACACACCTCCACATGTGTATTTCACACTGCAATTTATTTTCTGTGGCCCTAAATGGCGTTTTTTGGAAGAGCACAACACAACCACAGTATTTAACCACTGAATCGCACAGCTATAGAAGTGCAGAGAATGCTATTCAAAAAAAATGTTGTTTTTTTTAGTATAGCACTGTACAATATATAGAAATTGTTTATTTTACACACCTCCACATGTGTATTTCACACTGCAAAATATTTTCTGTGGCCCTAAATGGCGTTTTTTGCAAGAGCACAACAACCTCAACAGTATATAACCGCTGAATCGCACAGCTGCAGAGGCCAGAGAATGCTATTCAAAAATAATGTTGTTTTTTCACACACCTCCAGATATGTATTTCACACTGCAAAATATTTTCTGTGGCCCTAAATGGCGTTTTTTGCAAGAGCACAACACAACCACAGTATTTAACCACTGAATCGCACAGCTATAGAAGTGCAGAGAATGCTATTCAAAAAAAATTTTGTTTTTTTTAGTATAGCACTGTACAATATATAGAAATTGTTTATTTAACACATCTCCACATGTGTATTTCACACTGCAATTTATTTTCTGTGGCCCTATATGGCGTTTTTTGGAAGAGCACAACACAACCACAGTATTTAACCACTGAATCGCACAGCTATAGAAGTGCAGAGACTGCTATTCAAAAAAAATGTTGTTTTTTTTTAGTATAGCACTGTACAATATATAGAAATTGTTTATTTTACACACCTCCACATGTGTATTTCACACTGCAATTTATTTTCTGTGGCCCTAAATGGCGTTTTTTGGAAGAGCACAACACAACCACAGTATTTAACCACTGAATCGCACAGCTATAGAAGTGCAGAGAATGCTATTCAAAAAAAATGTTGTTTTTTTTAGTATAGCACTGTACAATATATAGAAATTGTTTATTTTACACACCTCCACATGTGTATTTCACACTGCAAAATATTTTCTGTGGCCCTAAATGGCGTTTTTTGCAAGAGCACAACAACCCCAACAGTATATAACCGCTGAATCGCACAGCTGCAGAGGCCAGAGAATGCTATTCAAAAATAATGTTGTTTTTTCACACACCTCCAGATATGTATTTCACACTGCAAAATATTTTCTGTGGCCCTAAATGGCGTTTTTTGCAATAGCACAACACAACCACAGTATTTAACCACTGAATCGCACAGCTATAGAAGTGCAGAGAATGCTATTCAAAAAAAAATGTTGTTTTTTTTAGTATAGCACTGTACAATATATAGAAATTGTTTATTTTACACACCTCCACATGTGTATTTCACACTGCAATTTATTTTCTGTGGCCCTAAATGGCGTTTTTTGGAAGAGCACAACACAACCACAGTATTTAACCACTGAATCGCACAGCTATAGAAGTGCAGAGAATGCTATTCAAAAAAAATGTTGTTTTTTTTAGTATAGCACTGTACAATATATAGAAATTGTTTATTTTACACACCTCCACATGTGTATTTCACACTGCAATTTATTTTCTGTGGCCCTAAATGGCGTTTTTTGGAAGAGCACAACACAACCACAGTATTTAACCACTGAATCGCACAGCTATAGAAGTGCAGAGAATGCTATTCAAAAAAAATGTTGTTTTTTTTAGTATAGCACTGTACAATATATAGAAATTGTTTATTTTACACACCTCCACATGTGTATTTCACACTGCAAAATATTTTCTGTGGCCCTAAATGGCGTTTTTTGCAAGAGCACAACAACCCCAACAGTATATAACCGCTGAATCGCACAGCTGCAGAGGCCAGAGAATGCTATTCAAAAATAATGTTGTTTTTTCACACACCTCCAGATATGTATTTCACACTGCAAAATATTTTCTGTGGCCCTAAATGGCGTTTTTTGCAAGAGCACAACACAACCACAGTATTTAACCACTGAATCGCACAGCTATAGAAGTGCAGAGAATGCTATTCAAAAAAAATGTTTTTTTTTTTAGTATAGCACTGTACAATATATAGAAATTGTTTATTTTACACACCTCCACATGTGTATTTCACACTGCAATTTATTTTCTGTGGCCCTAAATGGCGTTTTTTGGAAGAGCACAACACAACCACAGTATTTAACCACTGAATCGCACAGCTATAGAAGTGCAGAGAATGCTATTCAAAAAAAATGTTGTTTTTTTTTAGTATAGCACTGTACAATATATAGAAATTGTTTATTTTACACACCTCCACATGTGTATTTCACACTGCAAAATATTTTCTGTGGCCCTAAATGGCGTTTTTTGCAAGAGCACAACAACCCCAACAGTATATAACCGCTGAATCGCACAGCTGCAGAGGCCAGAGAATGCTATTCAAAAATAATGTTGTTTTTTCACACACCTCCAGATATGTATTTCACACTGCAAAATATTTTCTGTGGCCCTAAATGGCGTTTTTTGCAAGAGCACAACACAACCACAGTATTTAACCACTGAATCGCACAGCTATAGAAGTGCAGAGAATGCTATTCAAAAAAAATGTTGTTTTTTTTAGTATAGCACTGTACAATATATAGAAATTGTTTATTTTACACACCTCCACATGTGTATTTCACACTGCAATTTATTTTCTGTGGCCCTAAATGGCGTTTTTTGGAAGAGCACAACACAACCACAGTATTTAACCACTGAATCGCACAGCTATAGAGGTGCAGAGAATGCTATTCAAAAAAAATGTTGTTTTTTTTAGTATAGCACTGTACAATATATAGAAATTGTTTATTTTACACACCTCCACATGTGTATTTCACACTGCAATTTATTTTCTGTGGCCCTAAATGGCGTTTTTTGGAAGAGCACAACACAACCACAGTATATAACCGCTGAATCGCACAGCTGCAGAGAATGCTATTCAAAAAAAAGTTTTTTTTTTTTTTTTAGTATAGCATAGTACAAGAAAAATATATAGAAATTGGTTATTTCACACAACTAGAGATATACACTGCAAAATAATTTTTTTGCCCAAAAATAGGTCTTTTTTGCGCACAACAAAGTGCCTTTTTTTTTTTTTTGCAACAGCACAATAAAGTGCCTTTTTTTTTTTTTGGGGCCCAAAAATGGGTCTTTTTAGCAAAAGCACAATAAAGTGCCTTTTTTTTTTCTGCCCGAAATGGGTCTTTTAGCAAGAGCACAATACAGCCACAGTATGGAATAGGTGTATCACTCAACGTAATGCAGTGCTGGTGCACTGAGCTTGCAACACAAACAGATAAACCTATGCAGATCGCTGAGCTATTATATCTCTCAATCTGGACTCCTATCTAAATCTCTCTCCCTGAAAGCACAAACAGGATCCTGCCCCTACACTACACTACACTACACTGTCTCTCTATCTTTTTTATCAGTAGATTGCAGAATCAGGACTAACTCCTATCATATAATTCTCTCCCTCACAGCAACAGCAGCCAGGATCCTTTCCCTACACTGTCTAAAAGCAGAGTGACGATCTGTGCTGTGAGCCTCTTGCTTATATAGAAGCTGGTCACATGCTGGGTCACATGTTGCACTGACCAATCACAGCCATGCCATTAGTAGGCATGGCTATGATGGCTTCTAAGGGCACACCAGCTAATCAAATGGTGATTGGCTGGCCCCTGAAGCATTTCTAACTGCGCCATTAAATTCCCGAATCCGGACCCGAACCCGGACTTTAGCGCAAAATCCGGGTCCGGGTCCGGGGTCGGGAAAACGCCAAAATTCGGTACGGACCCGAACTTTACAATTCGGGTCCGCTCAACACTATCCACAGTACATCAGTGATGATCAACAGTACATCAGTGATGATCCACAGTACATCAGGGATGGTCCATAGTACATCAGTGATGATCCATAGTACATCAGGGATGGTCCATAGTACATCAGTGATGATTCATAGTACATCAGTGATGATCTATAGCACATCAGTGATGATCCACAGTACATCAGTGATGATCCATAGTACACCAGTGATGATCCTCAGTACATCAGTGATGATCCACAGTGCATCAGTGATTATCCACAGTACATCAGTGATGATCTATAGTACATCAGTGATGATCCACAGTACATCAGTGATGGCCCATAATACATCAGTGATGGCTCATAGTACATCAGTGATGATCCACAGTACATCAGGGATGGTCAACAAAACACCAGTGATGATCCATAGTACACCAGTGATGATCCATAGTACATCAGTGATGGCTCATAGTACATCAGTGATGATCCATAGCACATCAGTGATGATCCATAGCACATCAGTGATGATCCATAGTACATCAGTGATGATCCATAGTACATCATTGATGATCCATAGCACATCAGTGATGATCCACAGTACATCAGTGATGATCCACAGTACACCAGTGATGATTCATAGTACACCAGGGATGATCCATAGTACACCAGGGATGATCCATAGTACACCAGGGATGATCCACAGTACATCAGTGATGATCCACAGTACATCAGGGATGGTCCATAGTACATCAGGGATGGTCCATAGTACATCAGTGATGATCCACAGTACACCAGTGATGATCCACAGTACATCAGGGATGGTCCATAGTACACCAGTGATGATCCATAGTACATCAGTGATGGTCCATAGTACACCAGGGATGACCCATAGTACACCAGTGATGATCCATAGTACACCTGTGATGGCCCATAGTACATCTGTGATGGCCCATAGTACATCAGTGATGATCCACAGTACATCAGTGATGATCCACGGTAGATCAGTGATGATCCTCGGTACATCAGTACTGATCCACGGTACATCAGTGATGATCCACAGTACATCAGGGATGGTCCACAGTACATCAGGGATGGTCCACAGTACATCAGTGATGATCCATAGTACACCAGTGATGATCCACAGTACATCAGGGATGGTCCATAGTACACCAGTGATGGCCCATAGTACACCAGTGATGGCCCATAGTACATCAGTGATGATCTATAGTACATCAATGTTGATCCACAATACATCAGTGATGATCCACAGTACAACAGTGATGATCTACAGTACATCAGTGATGATCCATAGTACATCAGTGATTGTCCATAGAACATCAGTGATGATCCACAGTACATCAGTGATGGTCCACAGTACATCAGTGATGGTCCACAGTACATCAGGGATGGTCCACAGTACACCAGTGATGATCCACAGTATATCAGGGATGGTCCATAGTACATCAGTGATGGTCCATAGTACACCAGTGATGATCCATAGTACACCAGTGATGATCCATAGTACACCAGTGATGGCCCATAGTACACCAGTGATGATCCATAGTACACCAGTGATGATCCATAGCACATCAGTGATGATCCATAGCACATCAATGATTAATAATAGTACATCAGTGATGATCCATAGCACATCAGTGATGATCCATAGTACATCAGTGATGATACACAGTACATCAGTGATGATCCACAGTACATCAGTGATGATCCACAGTACATCAGTGATGATCCACAGTACATCAGTGATTATCCACAATACATCAGGGATGGTCCACAGTACATCAGTGATGATCCATAGTACACCAGTGATGATTCATAGTACACCAGTGATGATTCATGGTACACCAGTGATGATCCATAGTACACCAGTGATGGCCCATAGTACTTCAGTGATGATCCACAGTACATCAGTGATGATCCACAGTACATCAGTGATGATCCACAGTACATCAGTGATGATCCATGGTACATAGGTGATGATCCATAGTACATTAGTGATGATCCTCAGTACATCAGTGATGATCCATAGTACATCAGTGATGGTCCATAGTACATCAGTGATGATCTATATTACATCAGTGATGATCCTTAGTACATCAGGGATGGTCCATAGTACATCAGGGATGGTCCATAGTACATCAGTGATGATCCATAGTACACCCGTGATGGCCCACAGTACATCAGTGATGATCCACGGTACATCAGTGATGATCCACAGTACATCAGGGATGGTCCACAGTACATCAGTGATGGTTGTGCTATGGATCATCACTGATGTACTGTGGACCATCCCTGATGTACTGTGGATCATCACTGATGTACCGTGGATCAGCACTGATGTACCGAGGATCATCACTGATGTACCGTGGATCATCACTGATGTACTGTGGATCATCACTGATGTACTATGGGCCATCACAGATGTACTATGGGCCATCACAGGTGTACTATGGATCATCACTGGTGTACTATGGATCATCCCTGGTGTACTATGGACCATCACTGATGTACTATGGACCATCACTGATGTACTATGGATCATCACTGGTGTACTATGGGCCATCACTGGTGTACTATGGACCATCCCTGATGTACTGTGGATCATCACTGGTGTACTGTAGATCATCACTGATGTACTGTGGATCATCCCTGGTGTACTATAGATCATCCCTGGTGTACTATGGATCATCACTGGTGTACTATGAATCATCACTGGTGTACTATGGATCATCACTGATGTACTGTGGACCATCCCTGATGTATTGTGGATCATCCCTGATGTACTGTGGATCATCACTGATGTGCTATGGATCATCACTGATGTGCTATGGATCATCACTGATGTACTATGGATCATCACTGATGTACTATGGATCATCACTGGTGTACTATGGATCATCAATGGTGTACTGTTGACCATCCCTGATGTACTGTGGATCATCACTGATGTACTATGAGCCATCACTGATGTATTATGGGCCATCACTGATGTACTGTGGATAATCACTGATGCACTGTGGGTCATCACTGATGTACTGAGGATCATCACTGGTGTACTATGGATCATCACTGATGTACTGTGGATCATCACTGATGTACTATAGATCATCACTGATGTACTATAGATCATCACTGATGTGCTATGAATCATCACTGATGTACTATGGACCATCCCTGATGTACTGTGGACCATCACTGATGTACTGTGGATCATCACTGATGTACTGTGGATTATCACTGATGTACTGTGGACCATCACTGATGTACTGTGAATCATCACTGATGTACTATGGATCATCACTGATGTACTATGGATCATCACTGATGTACTATGGACCATCACTGGTGTACTATGGATCATCACTGGTGTACTATGGATCATCACTGATGTACTATGGGCCATCACTGATGTACTATGGATCATCACTGATGTACTGTGGATCATCACTGGTGTACTATGGATCATCACTGGTGTACTATGGATCATCACTGATGTACTATGGATCATCACTGATGTACTATGGATCATCACTGATGTACTATGGACCATCACTGATGTACTGTGGATAATCACTGATGCACTGTGGATCATCACTGATGTACTGAGGATCATCACTGGTGTACTATGGATCATCACTGATGTACTGTGGATCATCACTGATGTACTATAGATCATCACTGATGTACTATAGATCATCACTGATGTACTATGAATCATCACTGATGTACTATGGACCATACCTGATGTACTATGGATCATCACTGATGTACTATGGACCATCCCTGATGTACTGTGGACCATCACTGATGTACTGTGGATCATCACTGATGTACTGTGGATTATCACTGATGTACTGTGGACCATCACTGATGTACTGTGGATCATCACTGATGTACTATGGATCATCACTGATGTAGTATGGATCATCACTGATGTACTATGGACCATCACTGGTGTACTATGGATCATCACTGGTGTACTATGGATCATCACTGGTGTACTGTGGACCATCACTGATGTACTATGGATCATCACTGATGTACTGTAGATCATCACTGATGTACTGTGGATCATCACTGATGTATTGTGGATCATCACTGATGTACTATAGATCATCACTGATGTACTATGGGCCATCACTGGTGTACTATGGATCATCACTGGTGTACTATGGATCATCACTGGTGTACTATGGACCATCACTGATGTACTATGGACCATCCCTGATGTACTGTGGATCATCACTGGTGTACTGTGGACCATCCCTGATGTACTGTGGACCATCACTGATGTACTGTGGACCATCACTGATGTACTGTGGACCATCACTGATGTACTGTGGATCATCACTGATGTACTATGGATCATCACTGATGTACTGTAGATCATCACTGATGTACTGTGGATCATCACTGATGTATTGTGGATCATCACTGATGTACTATAGATCATCACTGATGTACTATGGGCCATCACTGGTGTACTATGGGCCATCACTGGTGTACTATGGGCCATCACTGGTGTACTATGGACCATCACTGGTGTACTATGGACCATCACTGATGTACTGTGGATCATCACTGATGTACTGTGGATCATCACTGATGTACTGTGGATCATCACTGATGTACTGTGGATCATCCCTGGTGTACTATGGATCATCACTGGTGTACTATGGATTATCACTGGTGTACTATGGATCATCACTGATGTACTATGGGCCATCACTGATGTACTATTGATCATCACTGGTGTACTATGGATCATCACTGATGTACTGTGGACCATCCCTGATGTACCGTGGATCAGCACTGATGTACCGAGGATCATCACTGATGTACCGTGGATCATCACTGATGTACTATGGATCATCACTGATGTACTATGGGCCATCACAGATGTACTATGGGCCATCACAGGTGTACTATGGATCATCACTGGTGTACTATGGATCATCCCTGGTGTACTATGGACCATCACTGATGTACTATGGACCATCACTGATGTACTATGGATCATCACTGGTGTACTATGGGCCATCACTGGTGTACTATGGACCATCCCTGATGTACTGTGGATCATCACTGGTGTACTGTGGATCATCACTGATGTACTATGGACCATCCCTGATGTACTATGGACCATCCCTGATGTACTGTGGATCATCACTGATGTACTGTGGATCATCCCTGGTGTACTATGGATCATCACTGGTGTACTATGAATCATCACTGGTGTACTATGGATCATCACTGATGTACTGTGGACCATCCCTGATGTATTGTGGATCATCACTGATGTACTCTGGATCATCACTGATGTGCTATGGATCATCACTGATGTACTATGGATCATCACTGATGTACTATGGATCATCACTGATGTGCTATGGATCATCACTGATGTACTATGAGCCATCACTGATGTACTATGGATCATCACTGGTGTACTATGGATCATCAATGGTGTACTGTTGACCATCCCTGATGTACTGTGGTTCATCACTGATGTACTATGAGCCATCACTGATGTATTATGGGCCATCACTGATGTACTGTGGATAATCACTGATGCACTGTGGATCATCACTGATGTACTGAGGATCATCACTGGTGTACTATGGATCATCACTGATGTACTGTGGATCATCACTGATGTACTATAGATCATCACTGATGTACTATAGATCATCACTGATGTACTATGAATCATCACTGATGTACTATGGACCATACCTGATGTACTATGGATCATCACTGATGTACTATGGACCATCCCTGATGTACTGTGGACCATCACTGATGTACTGTGGATCATCACTGATGTACTGTGGATTATCACTGATGTACTGTGGACCATCACTGATGTACTGTGGATCATCACTGATGTACTATGGATCATCACTGATGTACTATGGATCATCACTGATGTACTATGGACCATCACTGGTGTACTATGGATCATCACTGGTGTACTATGGATCATCACTGGTGTACTGTGGACCATCACTGATGTACTATGGATCATCACTGATGTACTGTAGATCATCACTGATGTACTGTGGATCATCACTGATGTATTGTGGATCATCACTGATGTACTATAGATCATCACTGATGTACTATGGGCCATCGCTGGTGTACTATGGATCATCACTGGTGTACTATGGATCATCACTGATGTACTATGGACGATCACTGGTGTACTATGGATCATCACTGATGTACTGTGGACCATCACTGTTGTACTGTGGACCATCACTGATGTAGTATGGATCATCACTGATGTACTGTAGATCATCACTGATGTACTGTGGATCATCACTGATGTATTGTGGATCATTACTGATGTACTATAGATCATCACTGATGTACTATGGGCCATCACTGGTGTACTATGGGCCATCACTGGTGTACTATGGGCCATCACTGGTGTACTATGGACCATCACTGGTGTACTATGGACCATCACTGATGTACTGTGGATCATCACTGATGTACTGTGGATCATCACTGATGTACTGTGGATCATCACTGATGTACTGTGGATCATCCCTGGTGTACTATGGATCATCACTGGTGTACTATGGATTATCACTGGTGTACTATGGATCATCACTGATGTACTATGGGCCATCACTGATGTATTATGGATCATCACTGATGTACTATGGATCATCACTGATGTACTGTGGACCATCCCTGATGTACTGTGGATCATCACTGATGTACCGTGGATCAGCACTGATGTACCGAGGATCATCACTGATGTACCGTGGATCATCACTGATGTACTGTGGATCATCACTGATGTACTGTGGATCATCACTGATGTACTATAGTTCATCACTGATGTACTATGGGCCATCACTGGTGTACTATGGATCATCACTGGTGTACTATGGTTCATCACTGATGTACTATGGGCCATCACTGGTGTACTATGGGCCATCACTGGTGTACTATGGATCATCCCTGATGTACTATGGGCCATCACTGATGTATTATGGATCATCACTGATGTACTATGGATCATCACTGATGTACTGTGGACCATCCCTGATGTACTGTGGATCATCACTGATGTACCGTGGATCAGCACTGATGTACCGAGGATCATCACTGATGTACCGTGGATCATCACTGATGTACTGTGGATCATCACTGATGTACTGTGGATCATCACTGATGTACTATAGTTCATCACTGATGTACTATGGGCCATCACTGGTGTACTATGGATCATCACTGATGTACTATAGATCATCACTGATGTACTATGGGCCATCACTGGTGTACTATGGGCCATCACTGGTGTACTATGGGCCATCACTGGTGTACTATGGACCATCACTGGTGTACTATGGACCATCACTGATGTACTGTGGATCATCACTGATGTACTGTGGATCATCACTGATGTACTGTGGATCATCACTGATGTACTGTGGATCATCCCTGGTGTACTATGGATCATCACTGGTGTACTATGGATTATCACTGGTGTACTATGGATCATCACTGATGTACTATGGGCCATCACTGATGTATTATGGATCATCACTGATGTACTATGGATCATCACTGATGTACTGTGGACCATCCCTGATGTACTGTGGATCATCACTGATGTACCGTGGATCAGCACTGATGTACCGAGGATCATCACTGATGTACCGTGGATCATCACTGATGTACTGTGGATCATCACTGATGTACTGTGGATCATCACTGATGTACTATAGTTCATCACTGATGTACTATGGGCCATCACTGGTGTACTATGGATCATCACTGGTGTACTATGGTTCATCACTGATGTACTATGGACGATCCCTGATTTACTATGGACCATCCCTGATGTACTGTGGATCATCACTGATGTACTATGGGCCATCACTGGTGTACTATGGGCCATCACTGGTGTACTATGGGCCATCACTAGTGTACTATGGATCATCCCTGATGTACTATGGACCATCCCTGATGTACTATGGACCATCCCTAATGTACTATGGACCATCCCTGATGTACTATAGATCATCACTGATGTACTATGGACCATCACTGATGTACTATGGATCATCACTGGTGTACTATGGGCCATCACTGGTGTACTATGGACCATCCCTGATGTACTGTGGATCATCACTGGTGTACTGTGGATCATCACTGATGTACTATGGACCATCCCTGATGAACTATGGACCATCCCTGATGTACTGTGGATCATCACTGATGTACTGTGGATCACCCCTGGTGTACTATGGATCATCCCTGGTGTACTATGGATCATCACTGGTGTACTATGAATCATCACTGGTGTACTATGGATCATCACTGATGTACTGTGGACCATCCCTGATGTATTGTGGATCATCACTGATGTACTGTGGATCATCACTGATGTGCTATGGATCATCACTGATGTACTATGGATCATCACTGATGTACTATGGATCATCACTGATGTACTATGGATCATCACTGATGTGCTATGGATCATCACTGATGTACTATGAGCCATCACTGATGTACTATGGATCATCACTGGTGTACTATGGATCATCAATGGTGTACTGTTGACCATCCCTGATGTACTGTGGATCATCAATGATGTACTATGAGCCATCACTGATGTATTATGGGCCATCACTGGTGTACTGTGGATAATCACTGATGCACTGTGGATCATCACTGATGTACTGAGGATCATCACTGGTGTACTATGGATCATCACTGATGTACTGTAGATCATCACTGATGTACTATAGATCATCACTGATGTACTATGAATCATCACTGATGTACTATGGACCATACCTGATGTACTATGGATCATCACTGATGTACTATGGACCATCCCTGATGTACTGTGGACCATCACTGATGTACTGTGGATCATCACTGATGTACTGTGGATTATCACTGATGTACTGTGGACCATCACTGATGTACTGTGGATCATCACTGATGTACTATGGATCATCACTGATGTACTATGGATCATCACTGATGTACTATGGACCATCACTGGTGTACTATGGATCATCACTGGTGTACTATGGATCATCACTGGTGTACTGTGGACCATCACTGATGTACTATGGATCATCACTGATGTACTGTAGATCATCACTGATGTACTGTGGATCATCACTGATGTATTGTGGATCATCACTGATGTACTATAGATCATCACTGATGTACTATGGGCCATCGCTGGTGTACTATGGATCATCACTGGTGTACTATGGATCATCACTGATGTACTATGGACGATCACTGGTGTACTATGGATCATCACTGATGTACTGTGGACCATCACTGTTGTACTGTGGACCATCACTGATGTACTATGGATCATCACTGATGTACTGTAGATCATCACTGATGTACTGTGGATCATCACTGATGTATTGTGGATCATTACTGATGTACTATAGATCATCACTGATGTACTATGGGCCATCACTGGTGTACTATGGGCCATCACTGGTGTACTATGGGCCATCACTGGTGTACTATGGACCATCACTGGTGTACTATGGACCATCACTGATGTACTGTGGATCATCACTGATGTACTGTGGATCATCACTGATGTACTGTGGATCATCACTGATGTACTGTGGATCATCCCTGGTGTACTATGGATCATCACTGGTGTACTATGGATTATCACTGGTGTACTATGGATCATCACTGATGTACTATGGGCCATCACTGATGTATTATGGATCATCACTGATGTACTATGGATCATCACTGATGTACTGTGGACCATCCCTGATGTACTGTGGATCATCACTGATGTACCGTGGATCAGCACTGATGTACCGAGGATCATCACTGATGTACCGTGGATCATCACTGATGTACTGTGGATCATCACTGATGTACTGTGGATCATCACTGATGTACTATAGTTCATCACTGATGTACTATGGGCCATCACTGGTGTACTATGGATCATCACTGGTGTACTATGGTTCATCACTGATGTACTATGGGCCATCACTGGTGTACTATGGGCCATCACTGGTGTACTATGGATCATCCCTGATGTACTATGGGCCATCACTGATGTATTATGGATCATCACTGATGTACTATGGATCATCACTGATGTACTGTGGACCATCCCTGATGTACTGTGGATCATCACTGATGTACCGTGGATCAGCACTGATGTACCGAGGATCATCACTGATGTACCGTGGATCATCACTGATGTACTGTGGATCATCACTGATGTACTGTGGATCATCACTGATGTACTATAGTTCATCACTGATGTACTATGGGCCATCACTGGTGTACTATGGATCATCACTGATGTACTATAGATCATCACTGATGTACTATGGGCCATCACTGGTGTACTATGGGCCATCACTGGTGTACTATGGGCCATCACTGGTGTACTATGGACCATCACTGGTGTACTATGGACCATCACTGATGTACTGTGGATCATCACTGATGTACTGTGGATCATCACTGATGTACTGTGGATCATCACTGATGTACTGTGGATCATCCCTGGTGTACTATGGATCATCACTGGTGTACTATGGATTATCACTGGTGTACTATGGATCATCACTGATGTACTATGGGCCATCACTGATGTATTATGGATCATCACTGATGTACTATGGATCATCACTGATGTACTGTGGACCATCCCTGATGTACTGTGGATCATCACTGATGTACCGTGGATCAGCACTGATGTACCGAGGATCATCACTGATGTACCGTGGATCATCACTGATGTACTGTGGATCATCACTGATGTACTGTGGATCATCACTGATGTACTATAGTTCATCACTGATGTACTATGGGCCATCACTGGTGTACTATGGATCATCACTGGTGTACTATGGTTCATCACTGATGTACTATGGACGATCCCTGATTTACTATGGACCATCCCTGATGTACTGTGGATCATCACTGATGTACTATGGGCCATCACTGGTGTACTATGGGCCATCACTGGTGTACTATGGGCCATCACTAGTGTACTATGGATCATCCCTGATGTACTATGGACCATCCCTGATGTACTATGGACCATCCCTAATGTACTATGGACCATCCCTGATGTACTATAGATCATCACTGATGTACTATGGACCATCACTGATGTACTATGGATCATCACTGGTGTACTATGGGGCATCACTGGTGTACTATGGACCATCCCTGATGTACTGTGGATCATCACTGGTGTACTGTGGATCATCACTGATGTACTATGGACCATCCCTGATGAACTATGGACCATCCCTGATGTACTGTGGATCATCACTGATGTACTGTGGATCACCCCTGGTGTACTATGGATCATCCCTGGTGTACTATGGATCATCACTGGTGTACTATGAATCATCACTGGTGTACTATGGATCATCACTGATGTACTGTGGACCATCCCTGATGTATTGTGGATCATCACTGATGTACTGTGGATCATCACTGATGTGCTATGGATCATCACTGATGTACTATGGATCATCACTGATGTACTATGGATCATCACTGATGTACTATGGATCATCACTGATGTACTATGGATCATCACTGATGTACTATGAGCCATCACTGATGTACTATGGATCATCACTGGTGTACTATGGATCATCAATGGTGTACTGTTGACCATCCCTGATGTACTGTGGATCATCAATGATGTACTATGAGCCATCACTGATGTATTATGGGCCATCACTGATGTACTGTGGATAATCACTGATGCACTGTGGATCATCACTGATGTACTGAGGATCATCACTGGTGTACTATGGATCATCACTGATGTACTGTAGATCATCACTGATGTACTATAGATCATCACTGATGTACTATAGATCATCACTGATGTACTATGAATCATCACTGATGTACTATGGATCATCACTGATGTACTATGGACCATCACTAGTGTACTATGGATCATCACTGGTGTACTATGGATCATCACTGATGTACTATGGATCATCACTGATGTACTATGGATCATCACTGATGTACTATGGACCATCACTGGTGTACTATGGATCATCACTGGTGTACTATGGATCATCACTGATGTACTATGGGCCATCACTGGTGTACTATGGGCCATCACTGGTGTACTATGGAGCATCACTGATGTACTATGAGCCATCACTGATGTACTGTGGACAATCCCTGATGTACTGTGGATCATCACTGATGTACCGTGGATCATCACTGATGTACTGTGGGCCATCACGGGTGTACTATGGATCATCACTGATGTACTATGGATCATCAATGATGTATTATGGATCATCACTGATGTACTATGGACCATCACTGGTGTACTATGGATCATCACTGGTGTACTATGGATAATCACTGGTGTACTGTGGACCATCACTGATGTACTATGGATCATCACTGATGTACTGTAGATCATCACTGATGTACTGTGGATCATCACTGATGTATTGTGGATCATCACTGATGTACTATAGATCATCACTGATGTACTATGGGCCATCACTGGTGTACTATGGATCATCACTGGTGTACTATGGATCATCACTGATGTACTATGGACCATCACTGGTGTACTATGGATCATCACTGATGTACTGTGGACCATCACTGTTGTACTGTGGACCATCACTGATGTACTATGGATCATCACTGATGTACTGTAGATCATCACTGATGTACTGTGGATCATCACTGATGTATTGTGGATCATCACTGATGTACTATAGATCATCACTGATGTACTATGGGCCATCACTGGTGTACTATGGGCCATCACTGGTGTACTATGGGCCATCACTGGTGTACTATGGACCATCACTGGTGTACTATGGACCATCACTGATGTACTGTGGATCATCACTGATGTACTGTGGATCATCACTGATGTACTGTGGATCATCCCTGGTGTACTATGGATCATCACTGGTGTACTATGGATTATCACTGGTGTACTATGGATCATCACTGATGTACTATGGGCCATCACTGATGTACTATGGATCATCACTGGTGTACTATGGATCATCACTGATGTACTGTGGACCATCCCTGATGTACTGTGGATCATCACTGATGTACCGTGGATCAGCACTGATGTACCGAGGATCATCACTGATGTACTGTGGATCATCACTGATGTACCGTGGATCATCACTGATGTACTGTGGATCATCACTGATGTACTATAGTTCATCACTGATGTACTATGGGCCATCACTGGTGTACTATGGATCATCACTGGTGTACTATGGTTCATCACTGATGTACTATGGACGATCCCTGATTTACAATGGACCATCCCTGATGTACTGTGGATCATCACTGATGTACTGTGGATCATCACTGGTGTACTATAGATCATCACTGATGTACTATGGGCCATCACTGGTGTACTATGGGCCATCACTGGTGTACTATGGGCCATCACTAGTGTACTATGGATCATCCCTGATGTACTATGGACCATCCCTGATGTACTATGGACCATCCCTGATGTACTATGGACCATCTCTAATGTACTATGGACCATCCCTGATGTACTATAGATCATCACTGATGTACTATGGACCATCACTGATGTACTATGGATCATCACTGGTGTACTATGGGCCATCACTGGTGTACTATGGACCGTCCCTGATGTACTGTGGATCATCACTGGTGTACTGTGGATCATCACTGATGTACTATGGACCATCCCTGATGTACTATGGACCATCCCTGATGTACTGTGGATCATCACTGATGTACTGTGGATCATCCCTGGTGTACTATGGATCATCCCTGGTGTACTATGGATCATCACTGGTGTACTATGAATCATCACTGGTGTACTATGGATCATCACTGATGTACTGTGGACCATCCCTGATGTATTGTGGATCATCACTGATGTACTGTGGATTATCACTGATGTGCTATGGATCATCACTGATGTACTATGGATCATCACTGATGTACTATGGATCATCACTGATGTACTATGGATCATCACTGATGTACTATGGATCATCACTGATGTGCTATGGATCATCACTGATGTACTATGAGCCATCACTGATGTACTATGGATCATCACTGGTGTACTATGGATCATCAATGGTGTACTGTTGACCATCCCTGATGTACTGTGGATCATCACTGATGTACTATGAGCCATCACTGATGTATTATGGGCCATCACTGATGTACTGTGGATAATCACTGATGCACTGTGGATCATCACTGATGTACTGAGGATCATCACTGGTGTACTATGGATCATCACTGGTGTACTATGGAACATCACTGGTGTACTATGGATCATCACTGGTGTACTATGGATTATCACTGGTGTACTATGGATCATCACTGATGTACTATGGGCCATCACTGATGTACTATGGATCATCACTGGTGTACTATGGATCATCACTGATGTACTGTGGACCATCCCTGATGTACTGTGGATCATCACTGATGTACCGTGGATCAGCACTGATGTACCGAGGATCATCACTGATGTACCGTGGATCATCCCTGGTGTACTATGGACCATCACTGATGTACTATGGACCATCACTGATGTACTATGGATCATCACTGGTGTACTATGGGCCATCACTGGTGTACTATGGACCATCCCTGATGTACTGTGGATCATCACTGGTGTACTGTGGATCATCACTGATGTACTATGGACCATCCCTGATGTACTATGGACCATCCCTGATGTACTGTGGATCATCACTGATGTACTGTGGATCATTCCTGGTGTACTATGGATCATCCCTGGTGTACTATGGATCATCACTGGTGTACTATGAATCATCACTGGTGTACTATGGATCATCACTGATGTACTGTGGACCATCCCTGATGTATTGTGGATCATCACTGATGTACTGTGGATCATCACTGATGTGCTATGGATCATCACTGATGTACTATGGATCATCACTGATGTACTATGGATCATTACTGATGTACTATGGATCATCCCTGATGTACTGTGGATCATCACTGATGTACTATGAGCCATCACTGATGTATTATGGGCCATCACTGATGTACTGTGGATAATCACTGATGCACTGTGGATCATCACTGATGTACTGAGGATCATCACTGGTGTACTATGGATCATCACTGATGTACTGTGGATCATCACTGATGTACTATAGATCATCACTGATGTACTATAGATCATCACTGATGTACTATGAATCATCACTGATGTACTATGGACCATCCCTGATGTACTATGGATCATCACTGATGTACTATGGACCATCCCTGATGTACTGTGGACCATCACTGATGTACTGTGGATCATCACTGATGTACTGTGGATTATCACTGATGTACTGTGGACCATCACTGATGTACTGTGGATCATCACTGATGTACTATGGATCATCACTGATGTACTATGGATCATCACTGATGTACTATGGACCATCACTGGTGTACTATGGATCATCACTGGTGTACTATGGATCATCACTGGTGTACTATGGACCATCCCTGATGTACTGTGGATCATCACTGATGTACTGTGGATCATCACTGATGTACTATAGTTCATCACTGATGTACTATGGGCCATCACTGGTGTACTATGGATCATCACTGGTGTACTATGGTTCATCACTGGTGTACTATGGATGATCCCTGATGTACTATGGACCATCCCTGATGTACTGTGGATCATCACTGATGTACTGTGGATCATCACTGGTGTACTATAGATCATCACTGATGTACAATGGGCCATCACTGGTGTACTATGGGCCATCACTGGTGTACTATGGGCCATCACTAGTGTACTATGGATCATCACTGATGTACTATGGACCATCCCTGATGTACTATGGACCATCCCTGATGTACTATGGACCATCCCTAATGTACTATGGACCATCCCTGATGTACTATAGATCATCACTGATGTACTGTGGATCATCACTGATGTACTATGGATCATCCCTGGTGTACTATGGATCATCACTGGTGTACTATGAATCATCACTGGTGTACTATGGATCATCACTGATGTACTGTGGACCATCCCTGATGTATTGTGGATCATCACTGATGTACTGTGGATCATCACTGATGTGCTATGGATCATCACTGATGTACTATGGATCATCACTGATGTACTATGGATCATCACTGATGTGCTATGGATCATCACTGATGTACTATGAGCCATCACTGAAGTACTATGGATCATCACTGGTGTACTATGGATCATCAATGGTGTACTGTTGACCATCCCTGATGTACTGTGGATCATCACTGATGTACTATGAGCCATCACTGATGTATTATGGATCATCACTGATGTACTATGGATCATCACTGATGTGCTATGGATCATCACTGATGTGCTATGGATCATCACTGATGTACTATGAGCCATCACTGAAGTACTATGGATCATCACTGGTGTACTATGGATCATCAATGGTGTACTGTTGACCATCCCTGATGTACTGTGGATCATCACTGATGTACTATGAGCCATCACTGATGTATTATGGGCCATCACTGATGTACTGTGGATCATCACTGATGTACTGAGGATCATCACTGGTGTACTATGGATCATCACTGATGTACTGTGGATCATCACTGATGTACTATAGATCATCACTGATCTACTATAGATCATCACTGATGTACTATGAATCATCACTGATGTACTATGGACCATCCTTGATGTACTATGGATCATCACTGATGTACTATGGATCATCACTGATGTACTATGGACCATCCCTGATGTACTGTGGATTATCACTGATGTACTGTGGACCATCACTGATGTACTGTGGATCATCACTGATGTACTGTGGATTATCACTGATGTACTGTGGACCATCACTGATGTACTGTGGATCATCACTGATGTACTATGGATCATCACTGATGTACTATGGATCATCACTGATGTACTATGGACCATCACTGGTGTACTATGGATCATCACTGGTGTACTATGGACCATCACTGGTGTACTATGGATCATCACTGGTGTACTATGGACCATCACGGATGTACTGTGGATCATCACTGGTGTACTGTGGACCATCCCTGATTTACAGTGGACCATCACTGATGTACTGTGGACCATCACTGATGTACTGTGGATCATCACTGATGTTCTATGGACAATCACTGATGTACTATGGATCATCACTGATGTACTGTAGATCATCACTGATGTACTGTGGATCATCACTGATGTACTGTGGACCATCACTGATGTACTATAGATCATCACTGATGTACTATGGGCCATCACTGGTGTACTATTGGCCATCACTGGTGTACTATGGGCCATCACTGGTGTACTATGGGCCATCACTGGTGTACTATGGACCATCACTGGTGTACTGTGGACCATCACTGATGTACTGTGGATCATCACTGATGTACTGTGGATCATCACTGATGTACTGTGGATCATCACTGATGTACTGTGGATCATCACTGATGTACTGTGGATCATCCCTGGTGTACTATGGATCATCACTGGTGTACTATGGATTATCACTGGTGTACTATGGATCATCACTGATGTACTATGGGCCATCACTTATGTACTATGGATCATCACTGGTGTACTATGGATCATCACTGATGTACTGTGGACCATCCCTGATGTACTGTGGACCATCCCTGATGTACGGTGGATCATCCCTGATATACGGTGGATCAGCACTGATGTATCGAGGATCATCACTGATGTACCGTGGATCATTACTGATGTACTGTGGATCATCACTGATGTACTATGGGCCATCACAGATGTACTATGGGCCATCACAGGTGTACTATGGATCATCACTGGTGTACTATGGATCATCCCTGGTGTACTATGGACCATCACTGATGTACTATGGTCCATCACTGATGTACTATTGACCATCACTGATGTACTATGGATCATCACTGGTGTACTATGGGCCATCACTGGTGTACTATGGACCATCCCTGATGTACTGTGGATCATCACTGGTGTACTGTGGATCATCACTGATGTACTTTGGACCATCCCTGATGTACTATGGACCATCCCTGCTGTACTGTGGATCATCCCTGGTGTACTGGGGATCATCCCTGGTGTACTATGGATCATCCCTGGTGTACTATGGATCATCCCTGGTGTACTATGGATCATCACTGGTGTACTATGAATCATCACTGGTGTACTATGGATCATCACTGATGTACTGTGGACCATCCCTGATGTATTGTGGATCATCACTGATGTACTGTGGATCATCACTGATGTGCTATGGATCATCACTGATGTACTATGGATCATCACTGATGTACTATGGATCATCACTGATGTGCTATGGATCATCACTAATGTGCTATGGATCATCACTGATGTACTATGAGCGATCACTGATGTACTATGGATCATTACTGGTGTACTATGGATCATCAATGGTGTACTGTTGACCATCCCTGATGTACTGTGGATCATCACTGATGTACTATGAGCCATCATTGATGTATTATGGGCCATCGCTTATGTACTGTGGATAATCACTGATGCACTGTGGATCATCACTGATGTACTGAGGATCATCACTGGTGTACTATGGATCATCACTGATGTACTGTGGATCATCACTGATGTACTTTAGATCATCACTGATGTACTATAGATCATCACTGATGTACTATAGATCATCTCTGATGTACTATGAATCATCACTGATGTACTATGGATCATCACTGATGTACTATGGACCATCACTGGTGTACTATGGATCATCACTGATGTACTATGGCCCATCACTGGTGTACTATGGATCATCACTGGTGTACTATAGATCATCACTGATGTACTATGGGCCATCACTGATGTACTATGGATCATAACTGATGTACTGTGGATCATCACTGATGTACTATAGTTCATCACTGATGTACTATGGGCCATCACTGGTGTACTATGGGCCATCACTTGTGTACTATGGACCATCACTGATGTACTATGAGTCATCACTGATGTACTGTGGAACATCCCTGATGTACTGTGGATCATCACTGATGTACCGTGGATCATCACTGATGTACTGTGGGCCATCAGGGGTGTACTATGGATCATCACTGATGTACTATGGACCATCCCTGATGTACTATGGACCATCCCTGATGTACTGAGGATCATCACTGATGTAATATAGATCATCACTGATGTACTATGGACCATCACTGATGTATTATGGATCATCACTGATGTACTGAGGATCATCACTAATGTACTATGGATCATCACCTATGTACCATGGATCATCACTGATGTACTGTGGATCATCACTGATGTACTGTGGATCATCACTGATGTACTGTGGATCATCACTGAAGTACTATGGGCCATCACTGATGTACTATGGATCATCACTGATGTGCTATGGATCATCACTGATGTACTATGGATCATCACTGAGGTACTATGGATCATCACTGATGTGCTATGGATCATCACTGATGTACTATGAGCCATCACTGATGTATTATGGGCCATCACTGATGTACTGTGGATAATCACTGATGCACTGTGGATCATCACTGATGTACTGAGGATCATCACTGGTGTACTATGGATCATCACTGATGTACTGTGGATCATCACTGATGTACTATAGATCATCACTGATGTACTATAGATCATCACTGATGTACTATGGATCATCACTGATGTACTATGGACCATCACTGTTATACTATGGATCATCACTGATGTACTATGGACCATCACTGGTGTACTATGGATCATCACTGGTGTACTATGGATCATCACTGATGTACTATGGGCCATCACTGATGTACTATGGATCATCACTGATGTACTGTGGATCATCACTGATGTACTATAGTTCATCACTGATGTACTATGGGCCATCACTGGTGTACTATGGGCCATCACTGGTGTACTATGGACCATCACTGATGTACTATGAGCCATCACTGATGTACTGTGGACCATCCCTGATGTACTGTGGATCATCACTGATGTACCGTGGATCATCACTGATGTACTGTGGGCCATCAGGGGTGTACTATGGATCATCACTGATGTACTATGGACCATCCCTGATGTACTATGGACCATCCCTGATGTACTGAGGATCATCACTGATGTAATATAGATCATCACTGATGTACTATGGACCATCACTGATGTACTATGGATCATCACTGATGTACTGAGGATCATCACTAATGTACTATGGATCATCACCTATGTACCATGGATCATCACTGATGTACTGTGGATCATCACTGATGTACTGTGGATCATCACTGATGTACTGTGGATCATCACTGAAGTACTATGGGCCATCACTGATGTACTATGGATCATCACTGATGTGCTATGGATCATCACTGATGTACTATGGATCATCACTGATGTACTATGGATCATCACTGATGTGCTATGGATCATCACTGGTGTACTATGGATCATCACTGGTGTACTATGGATCATCCCTGGTGTACTATGGACCATCACTGATGTACTATGGACCATCACTGGTGTACTGTGGATCATCACTGATGTACTTTTGACCATCCCTGATGTACTATGGACCATCCCTGCTGTACTGTGGATCATCCCTGGTGTACTGTGGATCATCCCTGGTGTACTATGGATCATCCCTGGTGTACTATGGATCATCCCTGGTGTACTATGGATCATCACTGGTGTACTATGAATCATCACTGGTGTACTATGGATCATCACTGATGTACTGTGGACCATCCCTGATGTATTGTGGACCATCCCTGATGTATTGTGGATCATCACTGATGTGCTATGGATCATCACTGATGTACTATGGATCATCACTGATGTACTATGGATCATCACTGATGTGCTATGGATCATCACTAATGTGCTATGGATCATCACTGATGTGCTATGAGTGATCACTGATGTACTATGGATCATCACTGGTGTACTATGGATCATCAATGGTGTACTGTTGACCATCCCTGATGTACTGTGGATCATCACTGATGTACTATGAGCCATCACTGATGTATTATGGGCCATCACTGATGTACTGTGGATAATCACTGATGCACTGTGGATCATCACTGATGTACTGAGGATCATCACTGGTGTACTATGGATCATCACTGATGTACTGTGGATCATCACTGATGTACTATAGATCATCACTGATGTACTATAGATCATCACTGATGTACTATAGATCATCACTGATGTACTATGAATCATCACTGATGTACTATGGACCATCCCTGATGTACTATGGATCATCACTGATGTACTATGGACCATCCCTGATGTACTGTGGACCATCACTGATGTACTGTGGATTATCACTGATGTACTGTGGACCATCACTGATGTACTGTGGATCATCACTGATGTACTATGGATCATCACTGATGTACTATGGATCATCACTGATGTACTATGGACCATCACTGGTGTACTATGGATCATCACTGGTGTACTATGGATCATCACTGGTGTACTATGGACCATCCCTGATGTACTGTGGATCATCACTGATGTACTGTGGATCATCACTGATGTACTATAGTTCATCACTGATGTACTATGGGCCATCACTGGTGTACTATGAATCATCACTGGTGTACTATGGATCATCACTGATGTACTGTGGACCATCCCTGATGTATTGTGGATCATCCCTGATGTACTGTGGATCATCACTGATGTACTGTGGATCATCACTGATGTACTATGGATCATCACTGATGTACTATGGATCATCACTGGTGTACTATGGACCATCCCTGATGTACTGTGGATCATCACTGGTGTACTGTGGATCATCACTGATGTACTATGGACCATCCCTGATGTACTATGAACCATCCCTGATGTACTGTGGATCATCACTGATGTACTGTGGATCATCCCTGGTGTACTATGGATCATCCCTGGTGTACTATGGATCATCACTGGTGTACTATGAATCATCACTGGTGTACTATGGATCATCACTGATGTACTGTGGACCATCCCTGATGTATTGTGGATCATCACTGATGTACTGTGGATCATCACTGATGTGCTATGGATCATCACTGATGTACTATGGATCATCACTGATGTGCTATGGATCATCACTGATGTGCTATGGATCATCACTGATGTACTATGAGCCATCACTGATGTACTATGGATCATCTCTGGTGTACTATGGATCATCAAAGGTGTACTGTTGACCATCCCTGATGTATTGTGGATCATCACTGATGTACTATGAGCCATCACTGATGTATTATGGGCCATCACTGATGTACTGTGGATAATCACTGATGCACTGTGGATCATCACTGATGTACTGAGGATCATCACTGGTGTACTATGGATCATCACTGATGTACTGTGGATCATCACTGATGTACTATAGATCATCACTGATGTACTATGAATCATCACTGATGTACTATGGACCATCCCTGATGTACTATGGATCATCACTGATGTACTATGGACCATCCCTGATGTACTGTGGACCATCACTGATGTACTGTGGATCATCACTGATGTACTGTGGATTATCACTGATGTACTGTGGACCATCACTGATGTACTGTGGATCATCACTGGTGTACTATGGATCATCACTGGTGTACTGTGGATCATCACTGATGTACTATAGTTCATCACTGATGTACTATGGGCCATCACTGGTGTACTATGGATCATCACTGGTGTACTATGGTTCATCACTGATGTACAATGGACGATCCCTGATGTACTATGGACTATCCCTCATGTACTGTGGATCATCACTGATGTACTGTGGATCATCACTGGTGTACTATAGATCATCACTGATGTACTATGGGCCATCACTGGTGTACTATGGGCCATCACTGGTGTACTATGGGCCATCACTAGTGTACTATGGATCATCACTGATGTACTATGGACCATCCCTGATGTACTATGGACCATCCCTGATGTACTATGGACCATCCCTGATGTACTATGGACCATCCCTAATGTACTATGGACCATCCCTGATGTACTATAGATCATCACTGATGTACTGTGGATCATCACTGATGTACTATGGATCATCCCTGTTGTACTATGGATCATCACTGGTGTACTATGAATCATCACTGGTGTACTATGGATCATCACTGATGTACTGTGGACCATCCCTGATATATTGTGGATCATCACTGATGTACTGTGGATCATCACTGATGTGCTATGGATCATCACTGATGTACTATGGATCATCACTGATGTACTATGGATCATCACTGATGTGCTATGGATCATCACTGATGTGCTATGGATCATCACTGATGTACTATGAGCCATCACTGATGTACTATGGATCATCACTGGTGTACTATGGATCATCAATGGTGTACTGTTGACCATCCCTGATGTACTGTGGATCATCACTGATGTACTATGAGCCATCACTGATGTATTATGGGCCATCACTGATGTACTGTGGATAATCACTGATGCACTGTGGATCATCACTGATGCACTAAGGATCATCACTGGTGTACTATGGATCATCACTGATGTACTGTGGATCATCACTGATGTACTATAGATCATCACTGATGTACTATGAATCATCACTGATGTACTATGGACCATCCCTGATGTACTATGGATCATCACTGATGTACTATGGACCATCCCTGATGTACTGTGGATCATCACTGATGTACTGTGGATCATCACTGATGTACTGTGGATCATCACTGATGTTATATGGACAATCACTGATGTACTATGGATCATCACTGATGTACTGTAGATCATCACTGATGTACTGTGGATCATCACTGATGTACTATAGATCATCACTGATGTACTATGGGCCATCACTGGTGTACTATTGGCCATCACTGGTGTACTATGGGCCATCACTGGTGTACTATGGGCCATCACTGGTGTACTATGGGCCATCACTTGTGTACTATGGACCATCACTGGTGTACTGTGGACCATCACTGATGTACTGTGGATCATCACTGATGTACTGTGGATCAGCACTGATGTACTGTAGATCATCCCTGGTGTACTATGGATCATCACTGGTGTACTATGGATTATCACTGGTGTACTATGGATCATCACTGATGTACTATGGGCCATCACTTATGTACTATGGATCATCACTGGTGTACTATGGATCATCACTGATGTACTGTGAACCATCCCTGATGTACTGTGGACCATCCCTGATGTACGGTGGATCATCACTGATATACGGTGGATCAGCACTGATGTACTGAGGATCATCACTGATGTACCGTGGATCATCACTGATGTACTGTGGATCATCACTGATGTACTATGGGCCATCACAGATGTACTATGGGCCATCACAGGTGTACTATGGATCATCACTGGTGTACTATGGATCATCCCTGGTGTACTATGGACCATCACTGATGTACTATGGACCATCACTGATGTACTATGGATCATCACTGGTGTACTGTGGATCATCACTGATGTACTATGGACCATCCCTGATGTACTATGGACCATCCCTGATGTACTGTGGATCATCCCTGGTGTACTGTGGATCATCCCTGGTGTACTATGGATCATCCCTGGTGTACTATGGATCATCCCTGGTGTACTATGGATCATCACTGGTGTACTATGAATCATCACTGGTGTACTGTGGATCATCACTGATGTACTATAGTTCATCACTGATGTACTATGGGCCATCACTTGTGTACTATGGATCATCACTGGTGTACTATGGTTCATCACTGATGTACAATGGACGATCCCTGATGTACTATGGACTATCCCTGATGTACTGTGGATCATCACTGATGTACTGTGGATCATCACTGGTGTACTATAGATCATCACTGATGTACTATGGGCCATCACTGGTGTACTATGGGCCATCACTAGTGTACTATGGATCATCACTGATGTACTATGGACCATCCCTGATGTACTATGGACCATCCCTGATGTACTATGGACCATCCCTGATGTACTATGGACCATCCCTAATGTACTATGGACCATCCCTGATGTACTGTGGATCATCACTGATGTACTATGGATCATCCCTGTTGTACTATGGATCATCACTGGTGTACTATGAATCATCACTGGTGTACTATGGATCATCACTGATGTACTGTGGACCATCCCTGATGTATTGTGGATCATCACTGATGTACTGTGGATCATCACTGATGTGCTATGGATCATCACTGATGTACTATGGATCATCACTGATGTACTATGGATCATCACTGATGTGCTATGGATCATCACTGATGTGCTATGGATCATCACTGATGTACTATGAGCCATCACTGATGTACTATGGATCATCACTGGTGTACTATGGATCATCAATGGTGTACTGTTGACCATCCCTGATGTACTGTGGATCATCACTGATGTACTATGAGCCATCACTGATGTATTATGGGCCATCACTGATGTACTGTGGATAATCACTGATGCACTGTGGATCATCACTGATGCACTAAGGATCATCACTGGTGTACTATGGATCATCACTGATGTACTGTGGATCATCACTGATGTACTATAGATCATCACTGATGTACTATAGATCATCACTGATGTACTATGAATCATCACTGATGTACTATGGACCATCCCTGATGTACTATGGATCATCACTGATGTACTATGGACCATCCCTGATGTACTGTGGATCATCACTGATGTACTGTGGATCATCACTGATGTACTGTGGATCATCACTGATGTTCTATGGACAATCACTGATGTACTATGGATCATCACTGATGTACTGTAGATCATCACTGATGTACTGTGGATCATCACTGATGTACTGTGGATCATCACTGATGTACTATAGATCATCACTGATGTACTATGGGCCATCACTGGTGTACTATTGGCCATCACTGGTGTACTATGGGCCATCACTGGTGTACTATGGGCCATCACTGGTGTACTATGGGCCATCACTGGTGTACTATGGGCCATCACTTGTGTACTATGGACCATCACTGGTGTACTGTGGACCATCACTGATGTACTGTGGATCATCACTGATGCACTGTGGATCAGCACTGATGTACTGTGGATCATCCCTGGTGTACTATGGATCATCACTGGTGTACTATGGATTATCACTGGTGTACTATGGATCATCACTGATGTACTATGGGCCATCACTTATGTACTATGGATCATCACTGGTGTACTATGGATCATCACTGATGTACTGTGAGCCATCCCTGATGTACTGTGGACCATCCCTGATGTACGGTGGATCATCACTGATATACAGTGGATCAGCACTGATGTACCGAGGATCATCACTGATGTACCGTGGATCATCACTGATGTACTGTGGATCATCACTGATGTACTATGGGCCATCACAGATGTACTATGGGCCATCACAGGTGTACTATGGATCATCACTGGTGTACTATGGATCATCCCTGGTGTACTATGGACCATCACTGATGTACTATGGACCATCACTGATGTACTATGGATCATCACTGGTGTACTTTGGATCATCACTGATGTACTATGGACCATCCCTGATGTACTATGGACCATCCCTGATGTACTGTGGATCATCCCTGGTGTACTGTGGATCATCCCTGGTGTACTATGGATCATCCCTGGTGTACTATGGATCATCCCTGGTGTACTATGGATCATCACTGGTGTACTATGAATCATCACTGGTGTACTATGGATCATCACTGATGTACTGCGGACCATCCCTGATGTATTGTGGATCATCACTGATGTACTGTGGATCATCACTGATGTGCTATGGATCATCACAGATGTACTATGGATCATCACTGACGTACTATGGATCATCACTGATGTGCTATGGATCATCACTGATGTGCTTTGGATCATCACTGATGTACTATGAGCGATCACTGATGTACTATGGATCATCACTGGTGTACTATGGATCATCAATTGTGTACTGTTGACCTTCCCTGATGTACTGTGGATCATCACTGATGTACTATGAGCCATCACTGATGTATTATGGGCCATCACTGATGTACTGTGGATAATCACTGATGCACTGTGGATCATCACTGATGTACTGAGGATCATCACTGGTGTACTATGGATCATCACTGATGTACTGTGGATCATCACTGATGTACTATAGATCATCACTGATGTACTATAGATCATCACTGATGTACTATGAATCATCACTGATGTACTATGGACCATCCCTGATGTACTATGGATCATCACTGATGTACTATGGACCATCCCTGATGTACTGTGGACCATCACTGATGTACTGTGGATCATCACTGATGTACTGTGGATTATCACTGATGTACTGGGGACCATCACTGATGTACTGTGGATCATCACTGATGTACTATGGATCATCACTGATGTACTATGGATCATCACTGATGTACTATGGACCATCACTGGTGTACTATGGATCATCACTGGTGTACTATGGATCATCACTGGTGTACTATGGACCATCCCTGATGTACTGTGGATCATCACTGATGTACTGTGGATCATCACTGATGTACTATAGTTCATCACTGATGTACTATGGGCCATCGCTGGTGTACTATGGATCATCACTGGTGTACTATGGTTCATTACTGATGTACTATGGACGATCCCTGATGTACTATGGACCATCCCTGATGTACTGTGGATCATCACTGATGTACTGTGGATCATCACTGGTGTACTATAGATCATCACTGATTTACTATGGGCCATCACTGATGTACTTATGGGCCATCACTGGTGTACTATTGGCCATCACTGGTGTACTATGGGCCATCACTGGTGTACTATGGATCATCACTGATGTACTATGGACCATCCCTGATGTACTATTGACCATCCCTGATGTACTATGGACCATCCCTGATGTACTCTGGACCATCCCTAATGTACTGTGGACCATCCCTGATGTACTATAGATCATCACTGATGTACTGTGGATCATCACTGATGTACTATGGATCATCCCCTGTGTATTATGGATCATCACTGGTGTACTATGAATCATCACTGGTGTACTATGGATCATCACTGATGTACTGTGGACCATCCCTGATGTATTGTGGATCATCACTGATGTACTGTGGATCATCACTGATGTGCTATGGATCATCACTGATGTACCACCCCCTCCCTTTAGAATGTAATCTCTATGATCAGGGCCCTCCTGTACCTTTTGTATTGAACTGTACTGTAATTGTGTTGTCCCCCCCCCCTATACATTGTAAAGCGCTGCGTAAACTGTTGGCCATATATAAATCATGTATAATAATAATTATAATAAACAAAACCTTATTAGCAGAAAAGCAGTGGCTACATGACTGCATTGAGGTTTCTGAGTCATGTCCTAAAGTGATGTGTGTTCCAAATCTGTTGTAAAAAGCCTTTTGTTTACATGTTCCATAGCTCAAGCTACAGTTTACTAACAAGCTGCAAATAGATAGAGGTATCTATGTAAAAACAAACCTAAAGTCACACCTGCTGTCTCCAAAAGAGAATGCTAAATATTATTATGCAATATTTAATATTTATCTGACAAAAGAGAAAATGTATGTTCCAAACCACTGCATGTCCCCTTTAAGGCATTTCATATAATATAATTGTTATAAGTGATGATAACAGCTTGGGTTTAACAGCAAACATCTGGCAATGTTTGTTGTCCACTGCAGCTCCCTTTGAAGCTTGCTGTGCAATGAAATGGTCCAAAGCAGATATTAAATGATAATGCATGTTTTAATGACCTGTCCAGTGTATTTAATTTCAGAACTGAATAATATTGGCAGAGTCATTTCCAGGAAATCTTTGTGACACCAATAGGAGTCCATTATTTAAATTAATATTGCTTATTATTATCACAGTTTCCTCTGAATAAATGATACTGGTACCTTTAAATATTGTGGTCTACTAAAGTATTAATGTTCCAGTTCGGTAAACTGGTGTACTGTGGACCATCACTGATGTACTGTGGATCATCACTGATGTACTGTTGATCATCACTGATGTACTGTGGATCATCACTGATGTACTGTGGATCATCCCTGGTGTACTATGGATCATCACTGGTGTACTATGGATTATCACTGGTGTACTATGGATCATCACTGATGTACTATGGGCCATCACTTATGTACTATGGATCATCACTGGTGTACTATGGATCATCACTGATGTACTGTGGACCATCCCTGATGTACTGTGGACCATCCCTGATGTACGGTGGATCATCCCTGATATACGGTGGATCAGCACTGATGTACCGAGGATCATCACTGATGTACCGCAGATCATCACTGATGTACTGTGGATCATCACTGATGTACTATGGGCCATCACAGATGTACTATGGGCCATCACAGGTGTACTATGGATCATCACTGGTGTACTATGGATCATCCCTGGTGTACTATGGATCATCCCTGGTGTACTATGGACCATCACTGATGTACTATGGACCATCACTGATGTACTATGGATCATCACTGGTGTACTATGGGCCATCACTGGTGTATTATGGACCATCCCTGATGTACTGTGGATCATCACTGGTGTACTGTGGATCATCACTGATGTACTTTGGACCATCCCTGATGTACTATGGACCATCCCTGCTGTACTGTGGATCATCCCTGGTGTACTGTGGATCATCCCTGGTGTACTATGGATCATCCCTGGTGTACTATGGATCATCCCTGGTGTACTATGGATCATCACTGGTGTACTATGAATCATCACTGGTGTACTATGGATCATCACTGATGTACTGTGGACCATCCCTGATGTATTGTGGATCATCACTGATGTACCGTGGATCATCACTGATGTGCTATGGATCATCACTGATGTACTATGGATCATCACTGATGTACTATGGATCATCACTGATGTGCTATGGATCATCACTAATGTGCTATGGATCATCACTGATGTACTATGAGCGATCACTGATGTACTATGGATCATCACTGGTGTACTATGGATCATCAATGGTGTACTGTTGACCATCCCTGATGTACTCTGGATCATCACTGATGTACTATGAACCATCACTGATGTATTTTGGGCCATCACTGATGTACTGTGGATAATCACTGATGCACTGTGGATCATCACTGATGTACTGAGGATCATCACTGGTGTACTATGGATCATCACTGATGTACTGTGGATCATCACTGATGTACTATAGATCATCACTGATGTACTATAGATCATCACTGATGTACTATGAATCATCACTGATGTACTATGAACCATCCCTGATGTACTATGGATCATCACTGATGTACTATGGACCATCCCTGATGTACTGTGGACCATCACTGATGTACTGTGGATCATCACTGATGTACTGTGGATTATCACTGATGTACTGTGGACCATCACTGATGTACTGTGGATCATCACTGATGTACTATGGATCATCACTGATGTACTATGGATCATCACTGATGTACTATGGACCATCACTGGTGTACTATGGATCATCACTGGTGTACTATGGATCATCACTGGTGTACTATGGACCATCCCTGATGTACTGTGGATCATCACTGATGTACTGTGGATCATCACTGATGTACTATAGTTCATCACTGATGTACTATGGGCCATCACTGGTGTACTATGGATCATCACTGGTGTACTATGGTTCATTACTGATGTACTATGGACGATCCCTGATGTACTATGGACCATCCCTGATGTACTGTGGATCATCACTGATGTACTGTGGATCATCACTGGTGTACTATAGATCATCACTGATGTACTATGGGCCATCACTGGTGTACTATGGACCATCCCTGATGTACTGTGGATCATCACTGATGTACTATGGACCATCCCTGATGTACTGTGGATCATCACTGATGTACTGTGGATCATCCCTGGTGTACTATGGATCATCCCTGGTGTACTATGGATCATCACTGGTGTACTATGAATCATCACTGGTGTACTATGGATCATCACTGATGTACTGTGGACCATCCCTGATGTATTGTGGATCATCACTGATGTACTGTGGATCATCACTGATGTGCTATGGATCATCACTGATGTGCTATGGATCATCACTGATGTACTATGGATCATCACTGATTTGCTATGGATCATCACTGATGTGCTATGGATCATCACTGATGTACTATGAGCCATCACTGATGTACTATGGATCATCACTGGTGTACTATGGATCATCAATGGTGTACTGTTGACCATCCCTGATGTACTGTGGATCATCACTGATGTACTTTGAGCCATCACTGATGTATTATGGGCCATCACTGATGTACTGTGGATAATCACTGATGCACTGTGGATCATCACTGATGTACTGAGGATAATCACTGGTGTACTATGGATCATCACTGATGTACTGTGGATCATCACTGATGTACTGTAGATCATCACTGATGTACTATAGATCATCACTGATGTACTATGAATCATCACTGATGTACTATGGACCATCCCTGATGTACTATGGATCATCACTGATGTACTATGGACCATCCCTGATGCACTGTGGACCATCACTGATGTACTGTGGATCATCACTGATGTACTGTGGATTATCACTGATGTACTGTGGACCATCACTGATGTACTGTGGATCATCACTGAAGTACTATGGATCATCACTGATGTACTATGGATCATCACTGATGTACTATGGACCATCACTGATGTACTATAGATCATCACTGATGTACTATAGATCATCACTGATGTACTATGAATCATCACTGATGTACTGTGGACCATCACTGATGTACTATAGATCATCACTGATGTACTATGAATCATCACTGATGTACTATGGACCATCCCTGATGTACTATGGATCATCACTGATGTACTATGGACCATCCCTGATGTACTGTGGACCATCACTGATGTACTGTGGATCATCACTGATGTACTGTGGATTATCACTGATGTACTGTGGACCATCACTGATGTACTGTGGATCATCACTGAAGTACTATGGATCATCACTGATGTACTATGGATCATCACTGATGTACTATGGACCATCACTGGTGTACTATGGATCATCACTGGTGTACTATGGACCATCCCTGATGTACTGTGGATCATCACTGATGTACTGTGGATCATCACTGATGTACTATAGTTCATCACTGATGTACTATAGTTCATCACTGATGTACTAAGGGCCATCACTGGTGTACTATGGATCATCACTGGTGTACTATGGTTCATTACTGATGTACTATGGACGATCCCTGATGTACTATGGACCATCCCTGATGTACTGTGGATCATCACTGATGTACTGTGGATCATCACTGGTGTACTATAGATCATCACTGATGTACTATGGGCCATCACTGATGTACTATGGGCCATCACTGGTGTACTATTGGCCATCACTGGTGTACTATGGGCCATCACTGGTGTACTATGGATCATCACTGATGTACTATGGACCATCCCTGATGTACTATTGACCATCCCTGATGTACTATGGACCATCCCTGATGTACTATGGACCATCCCTAATGTACTGTGGACCATCCCTGATGTACTATAGATCATCACTGAAGTACTGTGGATCATCACTGATGTACTATGGATCATCCCTGGTGTATTATGGATCATCACTGGTGTACTATGAATCATCACTGGTGTACTATGGATCATCACTGATGTACTGTGGACCATCCCAGATGTATTGTGGATCATCACTGATGTACTGTGGATCATCACTGATGTGCTATGGATCATCACTGATGTGCTATGGATCATCACTGATGTACTATGGATCATCACTGATGTACTATGGATCATCACTGATGTGCTATGGATCATCACTAATGTGCTATGGATCATCACTGATGTACTATGAGCCATCACTGATGTACTATGGATCATCACTGGTGTACTATGGATCATCAATGGTGTACTGTTGACCATCCCTGATGTACTGTTGATCATCACTGATGTACTATGAGCCATCACTGATGTATTATGGGCCATCACTGATGTACTGTGGATAATCACTGATGCACTGTGGATCATCACTGATGTACTGAGGATCATCACTGGTGTACTATGGATCATCACTGATGTACTATGGATCATCACTGATGTACTATGGATCATCACTGATGTACTATGGACCATCACTGGTGTACTATGGATCATCACTGGTGTACTATGGACCATCACTGGTGTACTATGGATCATCATTGGTGTACTATGGACCATCACTGATGTACTGTGGATCATCACTGGTGTACTATGGACCATCACTGATGTACTGTGGATCATCACTGGTGTACTATGGACCATCCCTGATGTACTGTGGAACCATCCCTGATGTACTATGGACCATCCCTGATGTACTGTGGATCATCCCTGGTGTACTGTGGATCATCCCTGGTGTACTATGGATCATCCCTGGTGTACTATGGATCATCCCTGGTGTACTATGGATCATCACTGGTGTACTATAAATCATCACTGGTGTACTATGGATCATCACTGATGTACTGTGGACCATCCCTGATGTATTGTGGGTCATCACTGATGTACTGTGGATCATCACTGGTGTACTATGGATCATCAATGGTGTACTGTTGACCTTCCCTGATGTACTGTGGATCATCACTGATGTACTATGAGCCATCACTGATGTATTATGGGCCATCACTGATGTACTGTGGATCATCACTGATGTACTGTGGATCATCACTGATGTACTATGGATCATCACTGATGTACTATGGACCATCACTGGTGTACTATGGATCATCACTGGTGTACTATGGACCATCCCTGATGTACTGTGGATCATCACTGATGTACTGTGGATCATCACTGATGTACTATAGTTCATCACTGATGTACTATAGTTCATCACTGATGTACTAAGGGCCATCACTGGTGTACTATGGATCATCACTGGTGTACTATGGTTCATTACTGATGTACTATGGACGATCCCTGATGTACTATGGACCATCCCTGATGTACTGTGGATCATCACTGATGTACTGTGGATCATCACTGGTGTACTATAGATCATCACTGATGTACTATGGGCCATCACTGATGTACTATGGGCCATCACTGGTGTACTATTGGCCATCACTGGTGTACTATGGGCCATCACTGGTGTACTATGGATCATCACTGATGTACTATGGACCATCCCTGATGTACTATTGACCATCCCTGATGTACTATGGACCATCCCTGATGTACTATGGACCATCCCTAATGTACTGTGGACCATCCCTGATGTACTATAGATCATCACTGAAGTACTGTGGATCATCACTGATGTACTATGGATCATCCCTGGTGTATTATGGATCATCACTGGTGTACTATGAATCATCACTGGTGTACTATGGATCATCACTGATGTACTGTGGACCATCCCAGATGTATTGTGGATCATCACTGATGTACTGTGGATCATCACTGATGTGCTATGGATCATCACTGATGTGCTATGGATCATCACTGATGTACTATGGATCATCACTGATGTACTATGGATCATCACTGATGTGCTATGGATCATCACTAATGTGCTATGGATCATCACTGATGTACTATGAGCCATCACTGATGTACTATGGATCATCACTGGTGTACTATGGATCATCAATGGTGTACTGTTGACCATCCCTGATGTACTGTTGATCATCACTGATGTACTATGAGCCATCACTGATGTATTATGGGCCATCACTGATGTACTGTGGATAATCACTGATGCACTGTGGATCATCACTGATGTACTGAGGATCATCACTGGTGTACTATGGATCATCACTGATGTACTATGGATCATCACTGATGTACTATGGATCATCACTGATGTACTATGGACCATCACTGGTGTACTATGGATCATCACTGGTGTACTATGGACCATCACTGGTGTACTATGGATCATCATTGGTGTACTATGGACCATCACTGATGTACTGTGGATCATCACTGGTGTACTATGGACCATCACTGATGTACTGTGGATCATCACTGGTGTACTATGGACCATCCCTGATGTACTGTGGAACCATCCCTGATGTACTATGGACCATCCCTGATGTACTGTGGATCATCCCTGGTGTACTGTGGATCATCCCTGGTGTACTATGGATCATCCCTGGTGTACTATGGATCATCCCTGGTGTACTATGGATCATCACTGGTGTACTATAAATCATCACTGGTGTACTATGGATCATCACTGATGTACTGTGGACCATCCCTGATGTATTGTGGGTCATCACTGATGTACTGTGGATCATCACTGGTGTACTATGGATCATCAATGGTGTACTGTTGACCTTCCCTGATGTACTGTGGATCATCACTGATGTACTATGAGCCATCACTGATGTATTATGGGCCATCACTGATGTACTGTGGATCATCACTGATGTACTGTGGATCATCACTGATGTACTATGGATCATCACTGATGTACTATGGACCATCACTGGTGTACTATGGATCATCACTGGTGTACTATGGATCATCACTGGTGTACTATGGACCATCCCTGATGTACTGTGGATCATCACTGATGTACTGTGGATCATCACTGATGTACTATAGTTCATCACTGATGTACTATGGGCCATCACTGGTGTACTATGGATCATCACTGGTGTAGTATGGTTCATTACTGATGTACTATGGACGATCCCTGATGTACTATGGACCATCCCTGATGTACTGTAGATCATCACTGATGTACTGTGGATCATCACTGGTGTACTATAGATCATCACTGATGTACTATGTGCCATCACTGGTGTACTATGGACCATCCCTGATGTACTGTGGATCATCACTGGTGTACTGTGGATCATCACTGATGTACTATGGACCATTCCTGATGTACTATGGACCATCCCTGATGTACTGTGGATCATCACTGATGTACTGTGGATCATCCCTGGTGTACTATGGATCATCACTGGTGTACTATGAATCATCCATGGTGTACTATGGATCATCACTGATGTACTGTGGACCATCCCTGATGTATTGTGGGTCATCACTGATGTACTGTGGATCATCACTGGTGTACTATGGATCATCAATGGTGTACTGTTGACCTTCCCTGATGTACTGTGGATCATCACTGATGTACTATGAGCCATCACTGATGTATTATGGGCCATCACTGATGTACTGTGGATCATCACTGATGTACTGTGGATCATCACTGATGTACTATGGATCATCACTGATGTACTATGGACCATCACTGGTGTACTATGGATCATCACTGGTGTACTATGGATCATCACTGGTGTACTATGGACCATCCCTGATGTACTGTGGATCATCACTGATGTACTGTGGATCATCACTGATGTACTATAGTTCATCACTGATGTACTATGGGCCATCACTGGTGTACTATGGATCATCACTGGTGTAGTATGGTTCATTACTGATGTACTATGGACGATCCCTGATGTACTATGGACCATCCCTGATGTACTGTAGATCATCACTGATGTACTGTGGATCATCACTGGTGTACTATAGATCATCACTGATGTACTATGTGCCATCACTGGTGTACTATGGACCATCCCTGATGTACTGTGGATCATCACTGGTGTACTGTGGATCATCACTGATGTACTATGGACCATTCCTGATGTACTATGGACCATCCCTGATGTACTGTGGATCATCACTGATGTACTGTGGATCATCCCTGGTGTACTATGGATCATCACTGGTGTACTATGAATCATCCATGGTGTACTATGGATCATCACTGATGTACTGTGGACCATCCCTGATGTATTGTGGATCATCACTGATGTACTGTGGATCATCACTGATGTGCTATGGATCATCACTGATGTACTATGGATCATCACTGATGTACTATGGATCATCACTGATGTGCTATGGATCATCACTGATGTGCTATGGATCATCACTGATGTACTATGAGCCATCACTGATGTACTATGGATCATCACTGATGTACTATGGATCATCAATGGTGTACTGTTGACCATCCCTGATGTACTGTGGATCATCACTGATGTACTATGAGCCATCACTGATGTATTATGGGCCATCACTGATGTACTGTGGATAATCACTGATGCACTGTGGATCATCACTGATGTACTGAGGACATCACTGGTGTACTATGGATCATCACTGATGTACTGTGGATCATCACTGATGTACTATAGATCATCACTGATGTACTATAGATCATCACTGATGTACTATAGATCATCACTGATGTACTATGAATCATCACTGATGTACTATGGACCATCCCTGATGTACTATGGATCATCACTGATGTACTGTGGACCATCACTGATGTACTGTGGATCATCACTGATGTACTGTGGATTATCACTGATGTACTGTGGACCATCACTGATGTACTGTGGATCATCACTAATGTACTATGGATCATCACTGATGTGCTATGGATCATCACTGATGTACTATGGACCATCACTGGTGTACTATGGATCATCACTGGTGTACTATGGACCATCCCTGATGTACTGTGGATCATCACTGATGTACTGTGGATCATCACTGATGTACTATAGTTCATCACTGATGTACTATGGGCCATCACTGGTGTACTATGGATCATCACTGGTGTACTATGGTTCATTACTGATGTACTATGGACGATCTCTGATGTACTATGGACCATCCCTGATGTACTGTGGATCATCACTGATGTACTGTGGATCATCACTGGTGTACTATGGATCATCACTGATGTGCTATGGATCATCACTGATGTACTGTGGACCATCACTGGTGTACTATGGATCATCACTGGTGTACTATGGACCATCCCTGATGTACTGTGGATCATCACTGATGTACTGTGGATCATCACTGATGTACTATAGTTCATCACTGATGTACTATGGGCCATCACTGGTGTACTATGGATCATCACTGGTGTACTATGGTTCATTACTGATGTACTATGGACGATCCCTGATGTACTATGGACCATCCCTGATGTACTGTGGATCATCACTGATGTACTATGGGCCATCACTGATGTACTATGGGCCATCACTGGTGTACTATTGGCCATCACTGGTGTACTATGGGCCATCACTGGTGTACTATGGATCATCACTGATGTACTATGGACCATCCCTGGTGTACTATTGACCATCCCTGATGTACTATGGACCATCCCTGATGTACTATGGACCATCACTAATGTACTGTGGACCATCCCTGATGTACTATAGATCATCACTGATGTACTGTGGATCATCACTGATGTACTATGGATCATCCCTGGTGTATTATGGATCATCACTGGTGTACTATGAATCATCACTGATGTACTGTGGACCATCCCTGATGTATTGTGGATCATCACTGATGTACTGTGGATCATCACTGATGTGCTATGGATCATCACTGATGTACTATGGATCATCACTGATGTACTATGGATCATCACTGATGTGCTATGGATCATCACTAATGTGCTATGGATCATCACTGATGTACTATGAGCCATCACTGATGTACTATGGATCATCACTGGTGTACTATGGATCATCAATGGTGTACTGTTGACCATCCCTGATGTACTGTTGATCATCACTGATGTACTATGAGCCATCACTGATGTATTATGGGCCATCACTGATGTACTGTGGATAATCACTGATGCACTGTGGATCATCACTGATGTACTGAGGATCATCACTGGTGTACTATGGATCATCACTGATGTACTATGGATCATCACTGATGTACTATGGATCATCACTGATGTACTATGGACCATCACTGGTGTACTATGGATCATCACTGGTGTACTATGGACCATCACTGGTGTACTATGGATCATCATTGGTGTACTATGGACCATCACTGATGTACTGTGGATCATCACTGGTGTACTATGGACCATCACTGATGTACTGTGGATCATCACTGGTGTACTATGGACCATCCCTGATGTACTGTGGAACCATCCCTGATGTACTATGGACCATCCCTGATGTACTGTGGATCATCCCTGGTGTACTGTGGATCATCCCTGGTGTACTATGGATCATCCCTGGTGTACTATGGATCATCCCTGGTGTACTATGGATCATCACTGGTGTACTATAAATCATCACTGGTGTACTATGGATCATCACTGATGTACTGTGGACCATCCCTGATGTATTGTGGGTCATCACTGATGTACTGTGGATCATCACTGGTGTACTATGGATCATCAATGGTGTACTGTTGACCTTCCCTGATGTACTGTGGATCATCACTGATGTACTATGAGCCATCACTGATGTATTATGGGCCATCACTGATGTACTGTGGATCATCACTGATGTACTGTGGATCATCACTGATGTACTATGGATCATCACTGATGTACTATGGACCATCACTGGTGTACTATGGATCATCACTGGTGTACTATGGATCATCACTGGTGTACTATGGACCATCCCTGATGTACTGTGGATCATCACTGATGTACTGTGGATCATCACTGATGTACTATAGTTCATCACTGATGTACTATGGGCCATCACTGGTGTACTATGGATCATCACTGGTGTAGTATGGTTCATTACTGATGTACTATGGACGATCCCTGATGTACTATGGACCATCCCTGATGTACTGTAGATCATCACTGATGTACTGTGGATCATCACTGGTGTACTATAGATCATCACTGATGTACTATGTGCCATCACTGGTGTACTATGGACCATCCCTGATGTACTGTGGATCATCACTGGTGTACTGTGGATCATCACTGATGTACTATGGACCATTCCTGATGTACTATGGACCATCCCTGATGTACTGTGGATCATCACTGATGTACTGTGGATCATCCCTGGTGTACTATGGATCATCACTGGTGTACTATGAATCATCCATGGTGTACTATGGATCATCACTGATGTACTGTGGACCATCCCTGATGTATTGTGGGTCATCACTGATGTACTGTGGATCATCACTGGTGTACTATGGATCATCAATGGTGTACTGTTGACCTTCCCTGATGTACTGTGGATCATCACTGATGTACTATGAGCCATCACTGATGTATTATGGGCCATCACTGATGTACTGTGGATCATCACTGATGTACTGTGGATCATCACTGATGTACTATGGATCATCACTGATGTACTATGGACCATCACTGGTGTACTATGGATCATCACTGGTGTACTATGGATCATCACTGGTGTACTATGGACCATCCCTGATGTACTGTGGATCATCACTGATGTACTGTGGATCATCACTGATGTACTATAGTTCATCACTGATGTACTATGGGCCATCACTGGTGTACTATGGATCATCACTGGTGTAGTATGGTTCATTACTGATGTACTATGGACGATCCCTGATGTACTATGGACCATCCCTGATGTACTGTAGATCATCACTGATGTACTGTGGATCATCACTGGTGTACTATAGATCATCACTGATGTACTATGTGCCATCACTGGTGTACTATGGACCATCCCTGATGTACTGTGGATCATCACTGGTGTACTGTGGATCATCACTGATGTACTATGGACCATTCCTGATGTACTATGGACCATCCCTGATGTACTGTGGATCATCACTGATGTACTGTGGATCATCCCTGGTGTACTATGGATCATCACTGGTGTACTATGAATCATCCATGGTGTACTATGGATCATCACTGATGTACTGTGGACCATCCCTGATGTATTGTGGATCATCACTGATGTACTGTGGATCATCACTGATGTGCTATGGATCATCACTGATGTACTATGGATCATCACTGATGTACTATGGATCATCACTGATGTGCTATGGATCATCACTGATGTGCTATGGATCATCACTGATGTACTATGAGCCATCACTGATGTACTATGGATCATCACTGATGTACTATGGATCATCAATGGTGTACTGTTGACCATCCCTGATGTACTGTGGATCATCACTGATGTACTATGAGCCATCACTGATGTATTATGGGCCATCACTGATGTACTGTGGATAATCACTGATGCACTGTGGATCATCACTGATGTACTGAGGACATCACTGGTGTACTATGGATCATCACTGATGTACTGTGGATCATCACTGATGTACTATAGATCATCACTGATGTACTATAGATCATCACTGATGTACTATAGATCATCACTGATGTACTATGAATCATCACTGATGTACTATGGACCATCCCTGATGTACTATGGATCATCACTGATGTACTGTGGACCATCACTGATGTACTGTGGATCATCACTGATGTACTGTGGATTATCACTGATGTACTGTGGACCATCACTGATGTACTGTGGATCATCACTAATGTACTATGGATCATCACTGATGTGCTATGGATCATCACTGATGTACTATGGACCATCACTGGTGTACTATGGATCATCACTGGTGTACTATGGACCATCCCTGATGTACTGTGGATCATCACTGATGTACTGTGGATCATCACTGATGTACTATAGTTCATCACTGATGTACTATGGGCCATCACTGGTGTACTATGGATCATCACTGGTGTACTATGGTTCATTACTGATGTACTATGGACGATCTCTGATGTACTATGGACCATCCCTGATGTACTGTGGATCATCACTGATGTACTGTGGATCATCACTGGTGTACTATGGATCATCACTGATGTGCTATGGATCATCACTGATGTACTGTGGACCATCACTGGTGTACTATGGATCATCACTGGTGTACTATGGACCATCCCTGATGTACTGTGGATCATCACTGATGTACTGTGGATCATCACTGATGTACTATAGTTCATCACTGATGTACTATGGGCCATCACTGGTGTACTATGGATCATCACTGGTGTACTATGGTTCATTACTGATGTACTATGGACGATCCCTGATGTACTATGGACCATCCCTGATGTACTGTGGATCATCACTGATGTACTATGGGCCATCACTGATGTACTATGGGCCATCACTGGTGTACTATTGGCCATCACTGGTGTACTATGGGCCATCACTGGTGTACTATGGATCATCACTGATGTACTATGGACCATCCCTGATGTACTATTGACCATCCCTGATGTACTATGGACCATCCCTGATGTACTATGGACCATCACTAATGTACTGTGGACCATCCCTGATGTACTATAGATCATCACTGATGTACTGTGGATCATCACTGATGTACTATGGATCATCCCTGGTGTATTATGGATCATCACTGGTGTACTATGAATCATCACTGATGTACTGTGGACCATCCCTGATGTATTGTGGATCATCACTGATGTACTGTGGATCATCACTGATGTGCTATGGATCATCACTGATGTACTATGGATCATCACTGATGTACTATGGATCATCACTGATGTGCTATGGATCATCACTAATGTGCTATGGATCATCACTGATGTACTATGAGCCATCCCTGATGTACTATGGATCATCACTGGTGTACTATGGATCATCAATGGTGTACTGTTGACCATCCCTGATGTACTGTGGATCATCACTGATGTACTATGAGCCATCACTGATGTATTATGGGCCATCACTGATGTACTGTGGATAATCACTGATGCACTGTGGATCATCACTGATGTACTGAGGATCATCACTGGTGTACTATGGATCATCACTGATGTACTATGGATCATCACTGATGTACTATGGATCATCACTGATGTACTATGGACCATCACTGGTGTACTATGGATCATCACTGGTGTACTATGGACCATCACTGGTGTACTATGGATCATCATTGGTGTACTATGGACCATCACTGATGTACTGTGGATCATCACTGGTGTACTGTGGACCATCCCTGATGTACTGTGGACCATCGCTGATGTACTGTGGACCATCCCTGATGTACTGTGGATCATCCCTGGTGTACTGTGGATCATCCCTGGTGTACTATGGATCATCCCTGGTGTACTATGGATCATCCCTGGTGTACTATGGACCATCACTGATGTACTATGGACCATCACTGATGTACTATGGATCATCACTGATGTGCTATGGATCATCACTGATGTACTATGAGCGATCACTGATGTACAATGGATCATCACTGGTGTACTATGGATCATCAATGGTGTACTGTTGACCTTCCCTGATGTACTGTGAATCATCACTGATGTACTATGAGCCATCACTGATGTATTATAGGCCATCACTGATGTACTGTGGATCATCACTGATGTACTGTGGATCATCACTGATGTACTATGGATCATCACTGATGTACTATGGATCATCACTGATGTACTATGGACCATCACTGGTGTACTATGGATCATCACTGGTGTACTATGGATCATCACTGGTGTACTATGGACCATCCCTGATGTACTGTGGATCATCACTGATGTACTGTGGATCATCACTGATGTACTATAGTTCATCACTGATGTACTATGGGCCATCACTGGTGTACTATGGATCATCACTGGTGTAGTATGGTTCATTACTGATGTACTATGGACAATCCCTGATGTACTATGTACCATCCCTGATGTACTGTGGATCATCACTGATGTACTGTGGATCATCACTGGTGTACTATAGATCATCACTGATGTACTATGGGCCATCACTGGTGTACTATGGACCATCCCTGATGTACTGTGGATCATCACTGATGTACTGTGGATCATCCCTGGTGTACTATGGATCATCACTGGTGTACTATGAATCATCCATGGTGTACTATGGATCATCACTGATGTACTGTGGACCATCCCTGATGTATTGTGGATCATCACTGATGTACTGTGGATCATCACTGATGTGCTATGGATCATCACTGATGTACTATGGATCATCACTGATGTACTATGGATCATCACTGATGTGCTATGGATCATCACTGATGTGCTATGGATCATCACTGATGTACTATGAGCCATCACTGATGTACTATGGATCATCACTGGTGTACTATGGATAATCAATGGAGTACTGTTGACCATCCCTGATGTACTGTGGATCATCGCTGATGTACTATGAGCCATCACTGATGTATTATGGGCCATCACTGATGTACTGTGGATAATCACTGATGCACTGTGGATCATCACTGATGTACTGAGGACATCACTGGTGTACTATGGATCATCACTGATGTACTGTGGATCATCACTGATGTACTATAGATCATCACTGATGTACTATAGATCATCACTGATGTACTATGAATCATCACTGATGTACTATGGACCATCCCTGATGTACTATGGATCATCACTGATGTACTGTGGACCATCACTGATGTACTGTGGATCATCACTGATGTACTGTGGATTATCACTGATGTACTGTGGACCATCACTGATGTACTGTGGATCATCACTGATGTACTATGGATCATCACTGATGTACTATGGACCATCACTGGTGTACTATGGATCATCACTGGTGTACTATGGACCATCCCTGATGTACTGTGGATCATAACTGATGTACTGTGGATCATCACTGATGTACTATAGTTCATCACTGATGTACTATGGGCCATCACTGGTGTACTATGTATCATCACTGGTGTACTATGGTTCATCACTGATGTACTATGGACGATCCCTGATGTACTATGGACCATCCCTGATGTACTGTGGATCATCACTGATGTACAGTGGATCATCACTGGTGTACTATAGATCATCACTGATGTACTATGAATCATCACTGATGTACTGTGGACCATCACTGATGTACTATAGATCATCACTGATGTACTATGAATCATCACTGATGTACTATGGACCATCCCTGATGTACTATGGATCATCACTGATGTACTATGGACCATCCCTGATGTACTGTGGACCATCACTGATGTACTGTGGATCATCACTGATGTACTGTGGATTATCACTGATGTACTGTGGACCATCACTGATGTACTGTGGATCATCACTGAAGTACTATGGATCATCACTGATGTACTATGGATCATCACTGATGTACTATGGACCATCACTGGTGTACTATGGATCAACACTGGTGTACTATGGACCATCCCTGATGTACTGTGGATCATCACTGATGTACTGTGGATCATCACTGATGTACTATAATTCATCACTGATGTACTATGGGCCATCACTGGTGTACTATGGATCATCACTGGTGTACTATGGTTCATCACTGATGTACTATGGACGATCCCTGATGTACTGTGGACCATCCCTGATGTACTATGGATCATCACTGATGTACTATGGACCATCCCTGATGTACTGTGGACCATCACTGATGTACTGTGGATCATCACTGATGTACTGTGGATTATCACTGATGTACTGTGGACCATCACTGATGTACTGTGGATCATCACTGATGTACTATGGATCATCACTGATGTACTATGGATCATCACTGGTGTACTATGGATCATCACTGGTGTACTATGGATCATCACTGGTGTACTATGGACCACCCCTGATGTACTGTGGATCATCACTGATGTACTGTGGATCATCACTGATGTACTATAGTTCATCACTGATGTACTATGGGCCATCACTGGTGTACTATGGATCATCACTGGTGTACTATGGTTCATTACTGATGTACTATGGACGATCCCTGATGTACTATGGACCATCCCTGATGTACTGTGGATCATCACTGATGTACTGTGGATCATCACTGGTGTACTATAGATCATCACTGATGTACTATGGGCCATCACTGATGTACTATGGGCCATCACTGGTGTACTATTGGCCATCACTGGTGTACTATGGGCCATCACTGGTGTACTATGGATCATCACTGATGTACTATGGACCATCCCTGATGTACTATTGACCATCCCTAATGTACTATGGACCATCCCTGATGTACTATGGACCATCCCTAATGTACTGTGGACCATCCCTGATGTACTATAGATCATCACTGATGTACTGTGGATCATCACTGATGTACTATGGATCATCCCTGGTGTATTATGGATCATCACTGGTGTACTATGAATCATCACTGGTGTACTATGGATCATCACTGATGTACTGTGGACCATCCCAGATGTATTGTGGATCATCACTGATGTACTGTGGATCATCACTGATGTGCTATGGATCATCACTGATGTGCTATGGATCATCACTGATGTACTATGGATCATCACTGATGTACTATGGATCATCACTGATGTGCTATGGATCATCACTAATGTGCTATGGATCATCACTGATGTACTATGAGCCATCACTGATGTACTATGGATCATCACTGGTGTACTATGGATCATCAATGGTGTACTGTTGACCATCCCTGATGTACTGTTGATCATCACTGATGTACTATGAGCCATCACTGATGTATTATGGGCCATCACTGATGTACTGTGGATAATCACTGATGCACTGTGGATCATCACTGATGTACTGAGGATCATCACTGGTGTACTATGGATCATCACTGATGTACTATGGATCATCACTGATGTACTATGGATCATCACTGATGTACTATGGACCATCACTGGTGTACTATGGATCATCACTGGTGTACTATGGACCATCACTGGTGTACTATGGATCATCATTGGTGTACTATGGACCATCACTGATGTACTGTGGATCATCACTGGTGTACTATGGACCATCACTGATGTACTGTGGATCATCACTGGTGTACTATGGACCATCCCTGATGTACTGTGGAACCATCCCTGATGTACTATGGACCATCCCTGATGTACTGTGGATCATCCCTGGTGTACTGTGGATCATCCCTGGTGTACTATGGATCATCCCTGGTGTACTATGGATCATCCCTGGTGTACTATGGATCATCACTGGTGTACTATAAATCATCACTGGTGTACTATGGATCATCACTGATGTACTGTGGACCATCCCTGATGTATTGTGGGTCATCACTGATGTACTGTGGATCATCACTGGTGTACTATGGATCATCAATGGTGTACTGTTGACCTTCCCTGATGTACTGTGGATCATCACTGATGTACTATGAGCCATCACTGATGTATTATGGGCCATCACTGATGTACTGTGGATCATCACTGATGTACTGTGGATCATCACTGATGTACTATGGATCATCACTGATGTACTATGGATCATCACTGATGTACTATGGACCATCACTGGTGTACTATGGATCATCACTGGTGTACTATGAATCATCACTGGTGTACTATGGACCATCCCTGATGTACTGTGGATCATCACTGATGTACTGTGGATCATCACTGATGTACTATAGTTCATCACTGATGTACTATGGGCCATCACTGGTGTACTATGGATCATCACTGGTGTAGTATGGTTCATTACTGATGTACTATGGACGATCCCTGATGTACTATGGACCATCCCTGATGTACTGTAGATCATCACTGATGTACTGTGGATCATCACTGGTGTACTATAGATCATCACTGATGTACTATGTGCCATCACTGGTGTACTATGGACCATCCCTGATGTACTGTGGATCATCACTGGTGTACTGTGGATCATCACTGATGTACTATGGACCATTCCTGATGTACTATGGACCATCCCTGATGTACTGTGGATCATCACTGATGTACTGTGGATCATCCCTGGTGTACTATGGATCATCACTGGTGTACTATGAATCATCCATGGTGTACTATGGATCATCACTGATGTACTGTGGACCATCCCTGATGTATTGTGGATCATCACTGATGTACTGTGGATCATCACTGATGTGCTATGGATCATCACTGATGTACTATGGATCATCACTGATGTACTATGGATCATCACTGATGTGCTATGGATCATCACTGATGTGCTATGGATCATCACTGATGTACTATGAGCCATCACTGATGTACTATGGATCATCACTGGTGTACTATGGATCATCAATGGTGTACTGTTGACCATCCCTGATGTACTGCGGATCATCACTGATGTACTATGAGCCATCACTGATGTATTATGGGCCATCACTGATGTACTGTGGATAATCACTGATGCACTGTGGATCATCACTGATGTACTGAGGACATCACTGGTGTACTATGGATTATCACTGATGTACTGCGGATCATCACTGATGTACTATAGATCATCACTGATGTACTATAGATCATCACTGATGTACTATAGATCATCACTGATGTACTATGAATCATCACTGATGTACTATGGACCATCCCTGATGTACTATGGATCATCACTGAATGTACTGTGGACCATCACTGATGTACTGTGGATCATCACTGATGTACTGTGGATTATCACTGATGTACTGTGGACCATCACTGATGTACTGTGGATCATCACTAATGTACTATGGATCATCACTGATGTGCTATGGATCATCACTGATGTACTATGGACCATCACTGGTGTACTATGGATCATCACTGGTGTACTATGGACCATCCCTGATGTACTGTGGATCATCACTGATGTACTGTGGATCATCACTGATGTACTATAGTTCATCACTGATGTACTATGGGCCATCACTGGTGTACTATGGATCATCACTGGTGTACTATGGTTCATTACTGATGTACTATGGACGATCCCTGATGTACTATGGACCATCCCTGATGTACTGTGGATCATCACTGATGTACTGTGGATCATCACTGGTGTACTATAGATCATCACTGATGTACTATGGGCCATCACTGATGTACTATGGGCCATCACTGGTGTACTATTGGCCATCACTGGTGTACTATGGGCCATCACTGGTGTACTATGGATCATCACTGATGTACTATGGACCATCCCTGATGTACTATTGACCATCCCTGATGTACTATGGACCATCCCTGATGTACTATGGACCATCACTAATGTACTGTGGACCATCCCTGATGTACTATAGATCATCACTGATGTACTGTGGATCATCACTGATGTACTATGGATCATCCCTGGTGTATTATGGATCATCACTGGTGTACTATGAATCATCACTGATGTACTGTGGACCATCCCTGATGTATTGTGGATCATCACTGATGTACTGTGGATCATCACTGATGTGCTATGGATCATCACTGATGTACTATGGATCATCACTGATGTACTATGGATCATCACTGATGTGCTATGGATCATCACTAATGTGCTATGGATCATCACTGATGTACTATGAGCCATCCCTGATGTACTATGGATCATCACTGGTGTACTATGGATCATCAATGGTGTACTGTTGACCATCCCTGATGTACTGTGGATCATCACTGATGTACTATGAGCCATCACTGATGTATTATGGGCCATCACTGATGTACTGTGGATAATCACTGATGCACTGTGGATCATCACTGATGTACTGAGGATCATCATTGGTGTACTATGGATCATCACTGATGTACTATGGATCATCACTGATGTACTATGGATCATCACTGATGTACTATGGACCATCACTGGTGTACTATGGATCATCACTGGTGTACTATGGACCATCACTGGTGTACTATGGATCATCATTGGTGTACTATGGACCATCACTGATGTACTGTGGATCATCACTGGTGTACTGTGGACCATCCCTGATGTACTGTGGACCATCACTGATACTGTGGACCATCCCTGATGTACTGTGGACCATCCCTGATGTACTGTGGATCATCCCTGGTGTACTGTGGATCATCCCTGGTGTACTATGGATCATCCCTGGTGTACTATGGATCATCCCTGGTGTACTATGGACCATCACTGATGTACTATGGACCATCACTGATGTACTATGGATCATCACTGATGTGCTATGGATCATCACTGATGTACTATGAGCGATCACTGATGTACAATGGATCATCACTGGTGTACTATGGATCATCAATGGTTTACTGTTGACCTTCCCTGATGTACTGTGAATCATCACTGATGTACTATGAGCCATCACTGATGTATTATAGGCCATCACTGATGTACTGTGGATCATCACTGATGTACTATGGATCATCACTGATGTACTATGGATCATCACTGATGTACTATGGACCATCACTGGTGTACTATGGATCATCACTGGTGTACTATGGATCATCACTGGTGTACTATGGACCATCCCTGATGTACTGTGGATCATCACTGATGTACTGTGGATCATCACTGATGTACTATAGTTCATCACTGATGTACTATGGGCCATCACTGGTGTACTATGGATCATCACTGGTGTAGTATGGTTCATTACTGATGTACTATGGACAATCCCTGATGTACTATGTACCATCCCTGATGTACTGTGGATCATCACTGATGTACTGTGGATCATCACTGGTGTACTATAGATCATCACTGATGTACTATGGGCCATCACTGGTGTACTATGGACCATCCCTGATGTACTGTGGATCATCACTGATGTACTGTGGATCATCCCTGGTGTACTATGGATCATCACTGGTGTACTATGAATCATCCATGGTGTACTATGGATCATCACTGATGTACTGTGGACCATCCCTGATGTATTGTGGATCATCACTGATGTACTGTGGATCATCACTGATGTGCTATGGATCATCACTGATGTACTATGGATCATCACTGATGTACTATGGATCATCACTGATGTGCTATGGATCATCACTGATGTGCTATGGATCATCACTGATGTACTATGAGCCATCACTGATGTACTATGGATCATCACTGGTGTACTATGGATCATCAATGGTGTACTGTTGACCATCCCTGATGTACTGTGGATCATCGCTGATGTACTATGAGCCATCACTGATGTATTATGGGCCATCACTGATGTACTGTGGATAATCACTGATGCACTGAGGACATCACTGGTGTACTATGGATCATCACTGATGTACTGTGGATCATCACTGATGTACTATAGATCATCACTGATGTACTATAGATCATCACTGATGTACTATGAATCATCACTGATGTACTATGGACCATCCCTGATGTACTATGGATCATCACTGATGTACTGTGGACCATCACTGATGTACTGTGGATCATCACTGATGTACTGTGGATTATCACTGATGTACTGTGGACCATCACTGATGTACTGTGGATCATCACTGATGTACTATGGATCATCACTGATGTACTATGGATCATCACTAGTGATGAGCCGAACACCCCCGGGTTCGGTTCGCACCAGAACCCGCGAACGGACCGAAAGTTCGAACGAACATTAGAACCCTATTAAATACAATGGATGCGAACGTTCGAATTCTAAAGTGCTAATTATAACAACTATTATGCATGTTATTGTCCTAAAAAGGGTTTGGGAACCCGGGTTTTGCACCAGGGGACATGTATCAATGCAAAAAGAAGTTTTAAAAACGGTCGTTTTTCGGGAGCAGTCATTTTAATGATGCATAAAGTGAAAAAAAAAAAAAGTCAAATATTCCTTTAAATATCGTACCTGGGGGGTGTCTAAAGTATGCCTGTGAAGTGCCACGTGTTTCCCGTGTTTAGAACTGTCCCTGCACAAAATGACACTTCTAAAGGAAAAAAAAGCCATTTAAAACTGCTTGCGGCTTTAATGTAATGTCTGGTCCCGGTAATATGGATGAAAATCTTTAAGAAAAATGGCATAGCTACCCCATGACCCCCCCCCCCTACCCCAGCCCATTACCAGCCCCCTTTGGGTCTTGTATGGATATTAAGGGGAACCCCGCACATAAAATAAAAAAGGCCCTATATACTCTGAACAGCCGTATACAGGCGGTGCATACAAGACAGGGACTGTAGGTTTGTTCTTATGTAGAATGTGTTTGTAATTTTGAACAGGTACATTGTTGAAGTGTAGCTCCAGCCCAAAAATCTATTTTTAAACTTTTTGGGAAACATAGGTAAGGGTTATCACCCCTGTAACATTTGTTTTGCTGTCTGTGCCCCTGTTCAGAACATTTCACCTCACTTTCCGTCCCAATGACAACTGTTTTTGAAATGTGGTGTTTTTCTTGAAACAAGGATTGCTGATAAAGCATCAGTACAGATGAGACCCCTTTCTCCCATATTTATTCTTACAGGAGAGAATTTTCCTTTCTAGGGGTAGATTTCCTCTCACTTCCTGTTGTCTTCTTTCGTTTGCAAGTAGGAGTCATTTGTAAGTTGGATGTTTGAAAGTAGGGACCTGCCGTATATACTCTGCAGAAATAGGCCCCTTAGTTGTTGGTGTTGGCACAACACTGTAAGCACTCAGTTACTCTTGGTTGGTGCTGGAACGCCCTGCTGTCAACTATTATATCAGGAATTTTAATTACATATAATTGTTGAACAGTGGTAGTAAAAATTGGGGCTTTGATGGTGGTGCTGGTGCCACAACACTGTAAGCCCTGACAGTTACTCTTGGTGGGTGCAGCAATGGGCCCTGCTGTGAATTATTAGATCAAGAATTGTAATTACATGCCCCTTTTGAACAGGGGCTGAAAAATTGGGCCTTTCGTGGTGGTGGTGGTGGTGGCGTTGCCACAAGACTGTAAGCCCTCAGAGTTACTCTTGGTGGGTGCAGCAATGGACCCTGCTGTGAATTATTAGATCAAGAATTGTAATTGCATGCCCCTGTTGAACAGGGGCTGAAAAATTGGGCCTTAGGCACTGGTGGCACAACACTACAACCCCTCACAGATACTGTACTTGGAGCACAGCAATGAGCCCTGTTGCAAAGTATTGCTTCAAAAATTGTAATGACACGCCCCTGTTAAACAGGGGCTGAAAAATTGGGCCTTAGGCACTGGTGCCACAACACTCCAACCCCTCACAGATACTGTACTTGGAGCACAGCAATGAGCCCTATGGCAAATTATTGCTAAAAAAATTGTAATTACACGCCCCTGTAAAACAGGGGCTGAAAAATTGGGCCTTAGCCACTGGTGGCGGCACCCATAAACAAAAATGATCTTCCAAGCTATCATCATCAATCGTATCATTGAGGACTCGGAGGAGGAGGATAGCCAGTCAACATAACAGCACAGGCACTCAGCATCAGCATCAGTCTTGAAGGGATGTGACATGTTAAAATCAATTAGTCTGTTATATCAGCATCAGGTGTGTGGTAGCTGGTGGTGATCCAAGACTGGTTCATCTTGATGAAAGTCAGTCGATCAACCGAGTCGGTGGACAGGCGCACCCTGTGATCCGTGACAAATCCTCCAGCAGCACTGAATGTGCGTTCCGAAAGAACGCTGGATGCAGGACAGGCCAGTAGCTCAATTGCATACTGTGCAAGCTCTGGCCAGTGATCCATCCTCAAGACCCAGTAAGCCAGAGGATTTTCGGTGGGGAAGGTGTCCAAGTCTGACCTTGCCCCTAGATATTCCTGCACCATGTTTATCAGACGCTGGCGATGGTTGCTGGAACCGATCATACTTTGGGGCTGCGGACTAAAGAATTGTCTGAACGCATCGGTCAGACGGCCACCTTCCCCACCGCTCCTTCTTTGACTGGCCGAAGCCTCAGCAACTCGTTGTCCAGGACCAGGAGTTTGTAACCTCCCAGTCTCTGGGAACGCGTTGCACAGACCTTTCTGCAAGGCCTCCCGGAGTTGTCTCATCCTCTGCTCCCTCTGCGACGGTAACATAAGGTCCGCAACCTTACCCTTGTACCGTGGATCAAGGAGAGTGGCCAGCCAGTAATGGTCCCTCTCCTTGATCCGAAGAATACGAGGATCCTTCCGCAGACTTTGCAGGATCAGGGAGGCCATGCAGCGTAGGTTTGCTGAGGCATTCGCTCCGGAGTCCTCTGGGTCACTAAGGACAACATGATCCGCAGCCACCTCCTCCCAGCCACGTACAAGTCCACTGGTTTCTTGGGACTGTAAATCATCCCTAAAAGACTGCTGCTGATGATGCTGAGTGCCAGCCTCCACCTCCATGCTGACACAATCCTCCTCCTCCTCCTCCTCCTCCTCTTCCTGTGCGATGGGTGGGACAGAAGGAACACTGTCTGGGTAAAGGGGGCCTTGAGAGGCAAGGAAGTCCTCCTCTTCCTGCCTCTGTTCTGCCTCAAGTGCCCTGTCCATTATTCCACGCAGCGTGTGCTCCAACAGGTGGACAAGAGGTACAGTGTCACTGATGCATGCACTGTCACTGCTCACCATCCTCGTGGCCTCCTCAAATGGTGCCAGGACAGTGCATGCATCCCTGATCATGCCCCACTGGCGTGGAGAAAAAAAACCAAGCTCCCCTGACCCTGTCCTGGTGCCGTAGTCGCACAGGTACTCATTGATGGCCCTCTGCTGCGTGTGCAGCCGCTGCAGCATGGCCAACGTTGAGTTCCACCTGGTGGGCATGTCACATATAAGGCGGTTCTTGGGCAGGTTCAACTCCTTTTGCAGCTCAGCCAGGCGAGCACTGGCATTATAAGATCTGCGGAAATGCACACAGACTTTCCTGGCCTGCCTCAGGACATCCTGTAAGCCCGGGTACCTGCCCAAGAACCGCTGCACCACCAGGTTAAGGACGTGAGCCACACAGGGCACATGGGTCAGTTGTCCCTGTCGGAGGGCGGAGAGGAGGTTGGTGCCATTGTCGCAAACCACCATTCCTGGCTTAAGCTGGCGTGGCGTCAACCACCTCTCGGCCTGGCCCTGCAGAGCAGACAGGACCTCTGCCCCAGTGTGGCTTCTGTCCCCCAAACACACCAGCGCAAGCACGGCATGGCATCTTTTTGCCTGCGTACTTGCGTAGCCCCGTGAACGGCTACGGAGCACCGCTGGTTCATAGGACAAACCACAGGAAGAGGCCATGGAGGAAGAAGAAGAGGAGGGGGTGGAGGAGAGAGGTGTGTCACAACCAGTAGTAGCATTTTGGAGGCGTGGCGGTGGGACAACCTCCAACACTACTGCACCTTGTCCTGCATCCTTCCCAGCTGCCAAAAGAGTGACCCAATGGGCCGTGAAAGAAAGGTAACGTCCCTGTCCATGCCTGCTGGACCATGAGTCAGCGGTAATATGCACCTTACCGCTGACCGCCCTGTCCAGCGAGGCCAAGACATTGCCTTCCACATGCCGGTAGAGAGCCGGAATAGCCTTCCGTGAGAAAAAGTGGCGTTTGGGAACCTGCCACTGAGGAACCGCACATTGCACAAACTCACGGAAGGGGGCCGAGTCTACCAACTGAAAAGGCAGCAGTTGAAGCGCTAGCAATTTAGCCAAGCTAGCATTCAACCGCTGGGCATGTGGATGGCTGGGAGTGAACTTCTTTCGACGGTCCAGCAGCTGGGGCAGGGAAATTTGCCTGCTAGAATCGGACGTCGGTGTACTGCTAGCAGAGTGGCCGCAAGTACTTGGCTGTGACACACCTAATTCTACACCTTCATTCCTCTCAGTGCATGTTTCAGAGAGGACTGAAGTTATAGTGGGGTTGGAGATCCCAGCTGATGCGGTGCAAGGAGAGGTCCGCTTTGTTCTTTGGTGTGGGTCTTTGAGGTAGGCTTGCCAACGAGCTGCATGGCAGGTCAACATATGTCTGGTCAGGCATGTGGTACCCAAGCGGCTGATGTTTTGGCCACGCGATATACGCTTGAGACATATGTTGCAAACAGCAGCTGTGCGATCTGATGCACTAGCCTCAAAAAAGGCCCACACCAAAGAACTTTTTGAATGACGGGCAGAGGCAGCGCCCTGCACAGGCGGAGCTCTGCGGTGTGATTCCGTCGGTGTACTGCCCTTACGCTGGCCACCAAAGGGCATCCTGCCTCGTTGGAGATGTGCCTCCTCCTCATCCTCCTCCTCCTCCTCTCTCCTATTAGGCACCCACGTGGAGTCAGTGACCTCATCATCACCTCCCTCCTCATCACTGGAGCCAATCTGGCAGTATGCTGCAGCTGCTGGAACATGACTGCCAGATTGGTGTCCTTCTTGAGCATCCCCTCTGTCTGCTCTCACGCTACTGCCTTCCTCTAGCTGGGTTTCATCATCAGACCCTTCGAAACGCTGGGCATCCTCCTGGAGCATGTACCCAACACTGTGCTGAAACAGTTCGGGGGACTCCTCAGGAGGAGGACATGGTGGGTCTAGGGAAGGAGTGACTGATGATGAGTCTGACATTGATACCAGGGAAGAGGACGCTTTGGCAGCTGCTTTTCCAGTACCCTGAGCCTGGGTGAGAGAGGATGAGGAGGAGGAGGAGGGCTTGGTCATCCACTCTACCAAGTCTTCGGCATGATGTGGCTCAACATGTCCAGCTGCCGAAAAGAAGGACAAGCGTGTCCCATGGCCATGTGCTGATGACAATGCACCGCGTCCACGACCAGCACTGTTGCCCCCCGACACAGAGCCTGCTTGCCCTCTTTTATTGCCTCCTGACTGTCTGCCTCTCCTTGTTTGCCTTCCAGACATTCTAATAGATGGCCTGCAGGGAGATGGGAAAAAAGCAATAAGGGCTACCTTCAGGTGTCCTTCTCTGTCCCTTGAAACAAGGACTTTGACAGTGAAAGAAACTGACACTCTCCCTACCTACAGTTTTCTGTCCCTAGAAAAAATGTTTTTTTTAAGCACAATTTAGCACAAGGAGAATTCACTCACTGTCCTTCCAGGTCCCTGGAAACAAGGACTTTGACAGTGAAAGAAACTGACACTCTCCCTACCTACAGTTTTCTGTCCCTAGAAAAAATGTTTTTTTTAAGCACAATTTAGCACAAGGAGAATTCACTCACTGTCCTTCCAGGTCCCTGGAAACAAGGACTTTGACAGTGAAAGAAACTGACACTCTCCCTACCTACAGTTTTCTGTCCCTAGAAAAAATGTTTTTTTTAAGCACAATTTAGCACAAGGAGAATTCACTCACTGTCCTTCCAGGTCCCTGGAAACAAGGACTTTGACAGTGAAAGAAACTGACACTCTCCCTACCTACAGTTTTCTGTCCCTAGAAAAAATGTTTTTTTTAAGCACAATTTAGCACAAGGAGAATTCACTCACTGTCCTTCCAGGTCCCTGGAAACAAGGACTTTGACAGTGAAAGAAACTGACACTCTCCCTACCTACAGTTTTCTGTCCCTAGAAAAAATGTTTTTTTTAAGCACAATTTAGCACAAGGAGAATTCACTCACTGTCCTTCCAGGTCCCTGGAAACAAGGACTTTGACAGTGAAAGAAACTGACACTCTCCCTACCTACAGTTTTCTGTCCCTAGAAAAAATGTTTTTTTTAAGCACAATTTAGCACAAGGAGAATTCACTCACTGTCCTTCCAGGTCCCTGGAAACAAGGACTTTGACAGTGAAAGAAACTGACACTCTCCCTACCTACAGTTTTCTGTCCCTAGAAAAAATGTTTTTTTAAGCACAATTTAGCACAAGGAGAATTCACTCACTGTCCTTCCAGGTCCCTGGAAACAAGGACTTTCACAGTGAAAGAAACTGACACTCTCCCTACCTACAGTTTTCTGTCCCTAGAAAAAATGTTTTTTTTAAGCACAATTTAGCACAAGGAGAATTCACTCACTGTCCTTCCAGGTCCCTGGAAACAAGGACTTTGACAGTGAAAGAAACTGACACTCTCCCTACCTACAGTTTTCTGTCCCTAGAAAAAATGTTTTTTTTAAGCACAATTTAGCACAAGGAGAATTCACTCACTGTCCTTCCAGGTCCCTGGAAACAAGGACTTTCACAGTGAAAGAAACTGACACTCTCCCTACCTACAGTTTTCTGTCCCTAGAAAAAATGTTTTTTTTAAGCACAATTTAGCACAAGGAGAATTCACTCACTGTCCTTCCAGGTCCCTGGAAACAAGGACTTTCACAGTGAAAGAAACTGACACTCTCCCTACCTACAGTTTTCTGTCCCTAGAAAAAATGTTTTTTTTAAGCACAATTTAGCACAAGGAGAATTCACTCACTGTCCTTCCAGGTCCCTGGAAACAAGGACTTTGACAGTGAAAGAAACTGACACTCTCCCTACCTACAGTTTTCTGTCCCTAGAAAAAATGTTTTTTTTAAGCACAATTTAGCACAAGGAGAATTCACTCACTGTCCTTCCAGGTCCCTGGAAACAAGGACTTTGACAGTGAAAGAAACTGACACTCTCCCTACCTACAGTTTTCTGTCCCTAGAAAAAATGTTTTTTTTAAGCACAATTTAGCACAAGGAGAATTCACTCACTGTCCTTCCAGGTCCCTGGAAACAAGGACTTTGACAGTGAAAGAAACTGACACTCTCCCTACCTACAGTTTTCTGTCCCTAGAAAAAATGTTTTTTTTAAGCACAATTTAGCACAAGGAGAATTCACTCACTGTCCTTCCAGGTCCCTGGAAACAAGGACTTTGACAGTGAAAGAAACTGACACTCTCCCTACCTACAGTTTTCTGTCCCTAGAAAAAATGTTTTTTTTAAGCACAATTTAGCACAAGGAGAATTCACTCACTGTCCTTCCAGGTCCCTGGAAACAAGGACTTTGACAGTGAAAGAAACTGACACTCTCCCTACCTACAGTTTTCTGTCCCTAGAAAAAATGTTTTTTTAAGCACAATTTAGCACAAGGAGAATTCACTCACTGTCCTTCCAGGTCCCTGGAAACAAGGACTTTCACAGTGAAAGAAACTGACACTCTCCCTACCTACAGTTTTCTGTCCCTAGAAAAAATGTTTTTTATAAGCACAATTTAGCACAAGGAGAATTCACTCACTGTCCTTCCAGGTCCCTGGAAACAAGGACTTTCACAGTGAAAGAAACTGACACTCTCCCTACCTACAGTTTTCTGTCCCTAGAAAAAATGTTTTTTTTAAGCACAATTTAGCACAAGGAGAATTCACTCACTGTCCTTCCAGGTCCCTGGAAACAAGGACTTTGACAGTGAAAGAAACTGACACTCTCCCTACCTACAGTTTTCTGTCCCTAGAAAAAAAATTTTTTTTAAGCACAATTTAGCACAAGGAGAATTCACTCACTGTCCTTCCAGGTCCCTGGAAACAAGGACTTTGACAGTGAAAGAAACTGACACTCTACCTACCTACAGTTTTCTGTCCCTAGAAAAAATGTTTTTTTAAGCACAATTTAGCACAAGGAGAATTCACTCACTGTCCTTCCAGGTCCCTGGAAACAAGGACTTTGACAGTGAAAGAAACTGACACTCTCCCTACCTACAGTTTTCTGTCCCTAGAAAAAATGTTTTTTTTAAGCACAATTTAGCACAAGGAGAATTCACTCACTGTCCTTCCAGGTCCCTGGAAACAAGGACTTTGACAGTGAAAGAAACTGACACTCTCCCTACCTACAGTTTTCTGTCCCTAGAAAAAATGTTTTTTTTAAGCACAATTTAGCACAAGGAGAATTCACTCACTGTCCTTCCAGGTCCCTGGAAACAAGGACTTTGACAGTGAAAGAAACTGACACTCTCCCTACCTACAGTTTTCTGTCCCTAGAAAAAATGTTTTTTTAAGCACAATTTAGCACAAGGAGAATTCACTCACTGTCCTTCCAGGTCCCTGGAAACAAGGACTTTCACAGTGAAAGAAACTGACACTCTCCCTACCTACAGTTTTCTGTCCCTAGAAAAAATGTTTTTTATAAGCACAATTTAGCACAAGGAGAATTCACTCACTGTCCTTCCAGGTCCCTGGAAACAAGGACTTTCACAGTGAAAGAAACTGACACTCTCCCTACCTACAGTTTTCTGTCCCTAGAAAAAATGTTTTTTTTAAGCACAATTTAGCACAAGGAGAATTCACTCACTGTCCTTCCAGGTCCCTGGAAACAAGGACTTTGACAGTGAAAGAAACTGACACTCTCCCTACCTACAGTTTTCTGTCCCTAGAAAAAAAATTTTTTTTAAGCACAATTTAGCACAAGGAGAATTCACTCACTGTCCTTCCAGGTCCCTGGAAACAAGGACTTTGACAGTGAAAGAAACTGACACTCTACCTACCTACAGTTTTCTGTCCCTAGAAAAAATGTTTTTTTAAGCACAATTTAGCACAAGGAGAATTCACTCACTGTCCTTCCAGGTCCCTGGAAACAAGGACTTTGACAGTGAAAGAAACTGACACTCTCCCTACCTACAGTTTTCTGTCCCTAGAAAAAATGTTTTTTTTAAGCACAATTTAGCACAAGGAGAATTCACTCACTGTCCTTCCAGGTCCCTGGAAACAAGGACTTTGACAGTGAAAGAAACTGACACTCTCCCTACCTACAGTTTTCTGTCCCTAGAAAAAATGTTTTTTTTAAGCACAATATAGCACAAGCACAAAACACACTGACACTCACCCTACCTATCCTTCTCTTTCCCTAAACTAAAGGAATCCAGGTTAAGCAAGAAAGAAATAAAAGTCACTGTCCCTGCCTATGCTGCTCTATCCCTGCTCCGGAACACACTACACTAGGCCGCCGTGCTGGCGGCCTTTTATAGTGTGGGGCGTGTACTAAACACCCTCAGCAATAATTGGCCACAGGCATCCTGCCTGTGGCCAATCATTGCTCTCCTCGCTGCCGGCGCTGTGATTGGCCAAGCATGCGGGGTCACAGTGCATGCTTGGCCAATCACAGCGCCTGGATGACACTGCGATGGCGTAGTGTATTGTGGGCCGTTCGCGTCACTCGAATTTGGCGCGAACGGCCCAAATCGTTCGATCTTCGTCGAACGATCGAACAGCCGATGTTCGAGTCGAACGTATGTTCGACTCGAACACGAAGCTCATCCCTAATCATCACTGATGTACTATGGACCATCACTGGTGTACTATGGATCATCACTGGTGTACTATGGACCATCCCTGATGTACTGTGGATCATAACTGATGTACTGTGGATCATCACTGATGTACTATAGTTCATCACTGATGTACTATGGGCCATCACTGGTGTACTATGGATCATCACTGGTGTACTATGGTTCATCACTGATGTACTATGGACGATCCCTGATGTACTATGGACCATCCCTGATGTACTGTGGATCATCACTGATGTACTGTGGATCATCACTGGTGTACTATAGATCATCACTGATGTACTATGGGCCATCACTGGTGTACTATAGATCATCACTGATGTACTATGGGCCATCACTAGTGTACTATGGATCATCACTGATGTACTATGGACCATCCCTGATGTACTATGGACCATCCCTGATGTACTATGGACCATCCCTGATGTACTATGGACCATCCCTAATGTACTATGGACCATCCCTGATGTACTATAGATCATCACTGATGTACTGTGGATCATCACTGATGTACTATGGATCGTCCCTGGTGTACTATGGATCATCACTGGTGTACTATAAATCATCACTGGTGTACTATGGATCATCACTGATGTACTGTGGACCATCCCTGATGTATTGTGGATCATTACTGATGTACTGTGGATCATCACTGATGTGCTATGGATCATCACTGATGTACTATGGATCATCACTGATGTACTATGGATCATCACTGATGTGCTATGGATCATCACTGATGTGCTATGGATCATCACTGATGTTCTATGAGCCATCACTGATGTACTATGGATCATCACTGGTGTACTATGGATCATCAATGGTGTACTGTTGACCATCCCTGATGTACTGTGGATCATCACTGATGTACTATGAGCCATCACTGATGTATTATGGGCCATCACTGATGTACTGTGGATAATCACTGATGCACTGTGGATCATCACTGATGTACTGAGGATCATCACTGGTGTACTATGGATCATCACTGATGTACTGTGGATCATCACTGATGTACTATAGATCATCACTGATGTACTATAGATCATCACTGATGTACTATGAATCATCACTGATGTACTATGGACCATCCCTGATGTACTATGGATCATCACTGATGTACTATGGACCATCCCTGATGTACTGTGGATTATCACTGATGTACTGTGGACCATCACTGATGTACTGTGGATCATCACTGATGTACTGTGGATCATCACTGATGTACTATGGATCATCACTGATGTACTATGGATCATCACTGATGTACTATGGACCATCACTGGTGTACTGTGGACCATCCCTGATGTACTGTGGACCATCACTGATGTACTGTGGACCATCACTGATGTACTGTGGATCATCACTGATGTTCTATGGACAATCACTGATGTACTATGGATCATCACTGATGTACTGTAGATCATCACTGATGTACTGTGGATCATCACTGATGTACTGTGGATCATCACTGATGTACTATAGATCATCACTGATGTACTATGGGCCATCACTGGTGTACTATGGGCCATCACTGGTGTACTATGGGCCATCACTGGTGTACTATGGGCCATCACTGGTGTACTATGGACCATCACTGGTGTACTGTGGACCATCACTGATGTACTGTGGATCATCACTGATGTACTGTGGATCATCACTGATGTACTGTGGATCATCACTGATGTACTGTGGATCATCCCTGGTGTACTATGGATCATCACTGGTGTACTATGGATTATCACTGGTGTACTATGGATCATCACTGATGTACTATGGGCCATCACTTATGTACTATGGATCATCACTGGTGTACTATGGATCATCACTGATGTACTGTGGACCATCCCTGATGTACTGTGGACCATCCCTGATGTACGGTGGATCATCACTGATATACGGTGGATCAGCACTGATGTACCGAGGATCATCACTGATGTACCGTGGATCATCACTGATGTACTGTGGATCATCACTGATGTACTATGAGCGATCACTGATGTACTATGGATCATCACTGGTGTACTATGGATCATCAATGGTGTACTGTTGACCATCCCTGATGTACTGTGGATCATCACTGATGTACTATGAGCCATCACTGATGTATTATGGGCCATCACTGATGTACTGTGGATAATCACTGATGCACTGTGGATCATCACTGATGTACTGAGGATCATCACTGGTGTACTATGGATCATCACTGATGTACTGTGGATCATCACTGATGTACTATAGATCATCACTGATGTACTATAGATCATCACTGATGTACTATGAATCATCACTGATGTACTATGGACCATCCCTGATGTACTATGGATCATCACTGATGTACTATGGACCATCCCTAATGTACTGTGGACCATCACTGATGTACTGTGGATCATCACTGATGTACTGTGGCTTATCACTGATGTACTGTGGACCATCACTGATGTACTGTGGATCATCACTGATGTACTATGGATCATCACTGATGTACTATGGATCATCACTGATGTACTATGGACCATCACTGGTGTACTATGGATCATCACTGGTGTACTATGGATCATCACTGGTGTACTATGGACCATCCCTGATGTACTGTGGATCATCACTGATGTACTGTGGATCATCACTGATGTACTATAGTTCATCACTGATGTACTATGGGCCATCAGTGGTGTACTATGGATCATCACTGGTGTACTATGGTTGATTACTGATGTACTATGGACGATCCCTGATGTACTATGGACCATCCCTGATGTACTGTGGATCATCACTGATGTACTGTGGATCATCACTGGTGTACTATAGATCATCACTGATGTACTATGGGCCATCACTGGTGTACTATGGGCCATCACTAGTGTACTATGGATCATCACTGATGTACTATGGACCATCCCTGATGTACTATGGACCATCCCTGATGTACTATGGACCATCCCTGATGTACTATGGACCATCCCTAATGTACTATGGACCGTCCCTGATGTACTATAGATCATCACTGATGTACTGTGGATCATCACTGATGTACTATGGATCATCCCTGGTGTACTATGGATCATCACTGGTGTACTATGAATCATCACTGGTGTACTATGGATCATCACTGATGTACTGTGGACCATCCCTGATGTATTGTGGATCATCACTGATGTACTGTGGATCATCACTGATGTGCTATGGATCATCACTGATGTACTATGGATCATCACTTATGTACTATGGATCATCACTGATGTGCTATGGATCATCACTAATGTGCTATGGATCATCACTGATGTACTTTGAGCCATCACTGATGTACTATGGATCATCACTGGTGTACTATGGATCATCAATGGGTACTGTTGACCATCCCTGATGTACTGTGGATCATCACTGATGTACTATGAGCCATCACTGATGTATTATGGGCCATCACTGATGTACTGTGGATAATCACTGATGCACTGTGAATCATCACTGATGTACTGAGGATCATCACTGGTGTACTATGGATCATCACTGATGTACTGTGGATCATTACTGATGTACTGTGGATCATCACTGATGTACTATAGATCATCACTGATGTACTATAGATCATCACTGATGTACTATGAATCATCCCTGATGTACTATGGACCATCCCTGATGTACTATGGATCATCACTGATGTACTATGGACCATCCCTGATGTACTGTGGATCATCACTGATGTACTGTGGATTATCACTGATGTACTGTGGACCATCACTAATGTACTGTGGATCATCACTGATGTACTGTGGATTATCACTGATGTACTGTGGACCATCACTGATGTACTGTGGATCATCACTGATGTACTGTGGATTATCACTGATGTACTGTGGACCATCACTGATGTGCTGTGGATCATCACTGATGTACTGTGGATTATCACTGATGTACTTTGGACCATCACTGATGTACTGTGGATCATCACTGATGTACTATGGATCATCACTGATGTACTATGGATCATCACTGATGTACTATGGACCATCACTGGTGTACTATGGATCATCACTGGTGTACTATGGATCAACACTGGTGTACTATGGACCATCCCTGATGTACTGTGGATCATCACTGATGTACTATGGGCCATCACTGGTGTACTACGGATCATCACTGGTGTACTATGGTTCATCACTGATGTACTATGGACGATCCCTGATGTACTATGGACCATCCCTGATGTACTGTGGATCATCACTGATGTACTGTGGATCATCCCTGGTGTACTATGGATCATCACTGATGTACTATGGGCCATCACTGGTGTACTATGGGCCATCACTGGTGTACTATGGGCCATCACTAGTGTACTATGGATCATCACTGATGTACTATGGACCATCCCTGATGTACTATGGACCATCCCTGATGTACTATGGACCATCCCTGATGTACTATAGATCATCACTGATGTACTGTGGATCATCACTGATGTACTATGGATCATCCCTGGTGTACTATGGATCATCACTGGTGTACTATGAATCATCACTGGTGTACTAAGGATCATCACTGATGTACTGTGGATCATCACTGATGTACTATAGTTCATCACTGAAGTACTATGGGCCATCACTGGTGTACTATGGGCCATCACTGGTGTACTATGGGCCATCACTGGTGTACTATGGACCATCACTGATGTACTATGAGCCATCACTGATGTACTGTGGACCATCCCTGATGTACTGTGGATCATCACTGATGTACCGTGGATCATCACTGATGTACTATGAGCCATCGCGGGTGTACTATGGATCATCACTGATGTACTATGGACCATCCCTGATGTACTATGGACCATCCCTGATGTACTGAGGATCATCACTGATGTACTATAGATCATCACTGATGTACTATGAACCATCACTGATGTACTATGGATCATCACTGATGTACTGAGGATCATCACTAATGTACTATGGATCATCACTGATGTACCGTGGATCATCACTGATGTACTGTGGATCATCACTGATGTACTGTGGATCATCACTGAAGTACTATGGGCCATCACTGGTGTACTATGGATCATCACTGGTGTACTATGAATCATCACTGGTGTACTATGGATCATCACTGATGTACTGTGGACCAGCCCTGATGTATTGTGGATCATCACTGATGTACTGTGGATCATCACTGATGTACTGTGGATCATCACTGATGTACTATGGATCATCACTGATGTGCTATGGATCATCACTGATGTACTATGGATCATCACTGATGTACTATGGATCATCACTGATGTGCTATGGATCATCACTGATGTACTATGAGCCATCACTGGTGTACTATGGATCATCACTGGTGTACTATGGGCCATCACTGGTGTACTATGGATCATCACTGGTGTACTATGGACCATCACTGATGTACTATGGATCATCACTGGTGTACTATGGGCCATCACTGATGTACTATGGACCATCCCTGATGTACTGTGGATCATCACTGGTTTACTGTGGACCATCCCTGATGTACTGTGGATCATCACTGGTTTACTGTGGACCATCCCTGATGTACTGTGGACCATCACTGATGTACTGTGGACCATCACTGATGTACTGTTGATCATCACTGATGTTATATGGACAATCACTGATGTACTATGGATCATCACTGATGTACTGTAGATCATCACTGATGTACTGTGGATCATCACTGATGTACTGCGGATCATCACTGATGTACTATAGATCATCACTGAGGTACTATGGGCCATCACTGGTGTACTATGGGCCATCACTGGTGTACTATGGACCATCATTGATGTACTGTGGATCATCACTGATGTACTGTGGATCATCACTGATGTACTGTGGATCATCCCTGGTGTACTATGCATCATCACTGGTGTACTATGGATTATCACTGGTGTACTATGGATCATCACTGATGTACTATGGATCATCACTGATGTACTGTGGACCATCCCTGATGTACTGTGGACCATCCCTGATGTACTGTGGATCATCACTGATGTACCGTGGATCAGCACTGATGTACGGAGGATCATCACTGATGTACCGTGGATCATCACTGATGTACTGTGGATCATCACTGATGTACTATGGGCCATCACAGATGAACTATGGGCCATCACAGGTGTACTATGGATCATCATTGGTGTACTATGGATTATCCCTGGTGTACTATGGATCATCCCTGGTGTACTATGGACCATCACTGATGTACTATGGATCATCACTGGTGTACTATGGATCATCACTGATGTACTGTGGACCATCCCTGATGTACTATGGACCATCCCTAATGTACTATGGACCATCCCTGATGTACTATAGATCATCACTGATGTACTGTGGATCATCACTGATGTACTATGGATCATCCCTGGTGTACTATGGATCATCACTGGTGTTCTATGAATCATCACTGGTGTACTATGGATCATCACTGATGTACTGTGGACCATCCCTGATGTATTGTGGATCATCACTGATGTACTGTGGATCATCACTGATGTGCTATGGATCATCACTGATGTACTATGGATCATCACTGATGTACTATGGATCATCACTGATGTACTATGGATCATCACTGATGTGCTATGGATCATCACTGATGTGCTATGGATCATCACTGATGTACTATGAGCCATCACTGATGTATTATGGGCCATCACTGATGTACTGTGGATAATCACTGATGCACTGTGGATCATCACTGATGTACTGAGGATCATCACTGGTGTACTATGGATCATCACTGATGTACTGTGGATCATCACTGATGTACTATAGCTCATCACTGATGTACTATAGATCATCACTGATGTACTATGAATCATCACTGATGTACTATGGACCATCCCTGATGTACTATGGATCATCACTGATGTACTATGGACCATCCCTGATGTACTGTGGATCATCACTGATGTACTGTGTATTATCACTGATGTACTGTGGATTATCACTGATGTACTATGGATCATCACTGATGTACTATGGATCATCACTGATGTACTATAGATCCATCACTGGTGTACTATGTATCATCACTGGTGTACTATGGACCATCACTGGTGTACTATGGATCATCACTGGTGTACTATGGACCATCACTGATGTACTGTGGATCATCACTGGTGTACTATGGGCCATCACTGGTGTACTATGGACTATCCCTGATGTACTGTGGATCATCACTGGTGTACTGTGGACCATCCCTGATGTACTGTGGACCATCACTGATGTACTGTGGACCATCACTGATGTACTGTGGATCATCACTCATGTTCTATGGACAATCACTGATGTACTATGGATCATCACTGATGTACTGTAGATCATCACTGATGTACTGTGGATCATCACTGATGTACTGTGGATCATCACTGATGTACTATAGATCATCACTGATGTACTATGGGCCATCACTGGTGTACTATGGGCCATCACTGGTGTACTATGGGCCATCACTGGTGTACTATGGGCAATAACTGGTGTACTATGGACCATCACTGGTGTACTGTGGACCATCACTGATGTACTGTGGATCATCACTGATGTACTGTGGATCATCACTGATGTACTGTGGATCATCACTGATGTACTGTGGATCATCCCTGGTGTACTATGGATCATCACTGGTGTACTATGGATTATCACTGGTGTACTATGGATCATCACTGATGTACTATGGGCCATCACTTATGTACTATGGATCATCACTGGTGTACTATGGATCATCACTGATGTACTGTGGACCATCCCTGATGTACTGTGGACCATCCCTGATGTACGGTGGATCATCACTGATATACGGTGGATCAGCACTGATGTACCGAGGATCATCACTGATGTACCGTGGATCATCACTGATGTACTGTGGATCATCATTGATGTACTATGGGCCATCACAGATGTACTATGGGCCATCACAGGTGTACTATGGATCATCACTGGTGTACTATGGATCATCCCTGGTGTACTATGGACCATCACTGATGTACTATGGACCATCACTGATGTACTATGGATCATCACTGGTGTACTATGGGCCATCACTGGTGTACTATGGACCATCCCTGATGTACTGTGGATCATCACTGGTGTACTGTGGATCATCACTGATGTACTGTGGACCATCCCTGATGTACTATGGACCATCCCTGATGTACTGTGGATCATCCCTGGTGTACTGTGAATCATCCCTGGTGTACTATGGATCATCCCTGGTGTACTATGGATCATCCCTGGTGTACTATGGATCATCACTGGTGTACTATGAATCATCACTGGTGTACTATGGATCATCACTGATGTACTGTGGACCATCCCTGATGTATTGTGGATCATCACTGATGTACTGTGGATCATCACTGATGTGCTATAGATCATCACTGATGTACTATGGATCATCACTGATGTGCTATGGATCATCACTGATGTGCTATGGATCATCACTGATGTACTATGAGCGATCACTGATGTACTATGGATCATCACTGGTGTACTATGGATCATCAATGGTGTACTGTTGACCATCCCTGATGTACTGTGGATCATCACTGATGTACTATGAGCCATCACTGATGTATTATGGGCCATCACTGATGTACTGTGGATAATCACTGATGCACTGTGGATCATCACTGATGTACTGAGGATCATCACTGGTGTACTATGGATCATCACTGATGTACTGTGGATCATCACTGATGTACTATAGATCATCACTGATGTACTATAGATCATCACTGATGTACTATGAATCATCACTGATGTACTATGGACCATCCCTGATGTACTATGGATCATCACTGATGTACTATGGACCATCCCTGATGTACTGTGGACCATCACTGATGTACTGTGGATCATCACTGATGTACTGTGGATCATCACTGATGTACTATGGATCATCACTGATGTACTATGGACCATCACTGGTGTACTATGGATCATCACTGGTGTACTATGGATCATCACTGGTGTACTATGGACCATCCCTGATGTACTGTGGATCATCACTGATGTACTGTGGATCATCACTGATGTACTATAGTTCATCACTGATGTACTATGGGCCATCACTGGTGTACTATGGATCATCACTGGTGTACTATGGTTCATTACTGATGTACTATGGACGATCCCCGATGTACTATGGACCATCCCTGATGTACTGTGGATCATCACTGATGTACTGTGGATCATCACTGGTGTACTATAGATCATCACTGATGTACTATGGGCCATCACTGGTGTACTATGGGCCATCACTAGTGTACTATGGATCATCACTGATGTACTTTGGACCATCCCTGATGTACTATGGACCATCCCTGATGTACTATGGACCATCCCTAATGTACTATGGACCATCCCTGATGTACTATAGATCATCACTGATGCACTGTGGATCATCACTGATGTACTATGGATCATCCCTGGTGTACTATGGATCATCACTGGTGTACTATGAATCATCACTGGTGTACTATGGATCATCACTGATGTACTGTGGACCATCCCTGATGTATTGTGGACCATCCCTGATGTACGGTGGATCATCACTGATATATGGTGGATCAGCACTGATGTACCGAGTATCATCACTGATGTACCGTGGATCATCACTGATGTACTGTGGATCATCATTGATGTACGATGGGCCATCACAGATGTACTATGGGCCATCACAGGTGTACTATGGATCATCACTGGTGTACTATGGATCATACCTGGTGTACTATGGACCATCACTGATGTAATATGGACCATCACTGATGTACTATGGATCATCACTGATGTACTGTGGACCATCCCTGATGTACTATGGACCATCCCTAATGTACTATGGACCATCCCTGATGTACTATAGATCATCACTGATGTACTGTGGATAATCACTGATGTACTATGGATCATCCCTGGTGTACTATGGATCATCACTGGTGTTCTATGAATCATCACTGGTGTACTATGGATCACCACTGATGTACTGTGGACCATCCCTGATGTATTGTGGATCATCACTGATGTACTGTGGATCATCACTGATGTGCTATGGATCATCACTGATGTACTATGGATCATCACTGATGTACTATGGATCATCACTGATGTACTATGGATCATCACTGATGTGCTATGGATCATCACTGATGTGCTATGGATCATCACTGATGTACTATGAGCCATCACTGATGTACTATGGATCATCACTGGTGTACTATGGATCATCAATGGTGTACTGTTGACCATCCCTGATGTACTGTGGATCATCACTGATGTACTATGAGCCATCACTGATGTATTATGGGCCATCACTGATGTACTGTGGATTATCACTGATGCACTGTGGATCATCACTGATGTACTGAGGATCATCACTGTTGTACTATGGATCATCACTGATGTACTGTGGATCATCACTGATGTACTATAGATCATCACTGATGTACTATAGATCATCACTGATGTACTATGAATCATCACTGATGTACTATGGACCATCCCTGATGTACTATGGATCATCACTGATGTACTATGGACCATCCCTGATGTACTGTGGATCATCACTGATGTACTGTGTATTATCACTGATGTACTGTGGATTATCACTGATGTACTATGGATCATCACTGATGTACTATGGATCATCACTGATGTACTATGGACCATCACTGATGTACTATGGACCATCACTGATGTACTATGGACCATCACTGATGTACTATGGATCATCACTGGTGTACTATGGGCCATCACTGGTGTACTATGGACCATCCCTGATGTACTGTGGATCATCACTGATGTACTGTGGATCATCACTCATGTTCTATGGACAATCACTGATGTACTATGGATCATCACTGATGTACTGTGGATCATCACTGATGTACTGTGGATCATCACTGATGTACTATAGATCATCACTGGTTTACTGTGGACCATCCCTGATGTACTGTAGACCATCACTGGTGTACTATGGGCCATCACTGGTGTACTATGGGCCATCACTGGTGTACTATGGGCAATAACTGGTGTACTATGGACCATCACTGGTGTACTGTGGACCATCACTGATGTACTGTGGATCATCACTGATGTACTGTGGATCATCACTGATGTACTGTGGATCATCACTGATGTACTGTGGATCATCCCTGGTGTACTATGGATCATCACTGGTGTACTGTGGATTATCACTGGTGTACTATGGATCATCACTGATGTACTATGGGCCATCACTTATGTACTATGGATCATCACTGGTGTACTATGGATCATCACTGATGTACTGTGGACCATCCCTGATGTACTGTGGACCATCCCTGATGTACGGTGGATCATCACTGATATACGGTGGATCAGCACTGATGTACCGAGGATCATCACTGATGTACCGTGGATCATCACTGATGTACTGTGGATCATCATTGATGTACTATGGGCCATCACAGATGTACTATGGGCCATCACAGGTGTACTATGGATCATCACTGGTGTACTATGGATCATCCCTGGTGTACTATGGACCATCACTGATGTACTATGGACCATCACTGATGTACTATGGATCATCACTGGTGTACTATGGGCCATCACTGGTGTACTGTGGACCATCCCTGATGTACTGTGGATCATCACTGGTGTACTGTGGATCATCACTGATGTACTGTGGACCATCCCTGATGTACTATGGACCATCCCTGATGTACTGTGGATCATCCCTGGTGTACTGTGGATCATCCCTGGTGTACTATGGATCATCCCTGGTGTACTATGGATCATCCCTGGTGTACTATGGATCATCACTGGTGTACTATGAATCATCACTGGTGTACTATGGATCATCACTGATGTACTGTGGACCATCCCTGATGTATTGTGGATCATCACTGATGTACTGTGGATCATCACTGATGTGCTATAGATCATCACTGATGTACTATGGATCATCACTGATGTGCTATGGATCATCACTGATGTGCTATGGATCATCACTGATGTACTATGAGCGATCACTGATGTACTATGGATCATCACTGGTGTACTATGGATCATCAATGGTGTACTGTTGACCATCCCTGATGTACTGTGGATCATCACTGATGTACTATGAGCCATCACTGATGTATTATGGGCCATCACTGATGTACTGTGGATAATCACTGATGCACTGTGGATCATCACTGATGTACTGAGGATCATCACTGGTGTACTATGGATCATCACTGATGTACTGTGGATCATCACTGATGTACTATAGATCATCACTGATGTACTATAGATCATCACTGATGTACTATGAATCATCACTGATGTACTATGGACCATCCCTGATGTACTATGGATCATCACTGATGTACTATGGACCATCCCTGATGTACTGTGGACCATCACTGATGTACTGTGGATCATCACTGATGTACTGTGGATTATCACTGATGTACTGTGGACCATCACTGATGTACTGTGGATCATCACTGATGTACTATGGATCATCACTGATGTACTATGGATCATCACTGATGTACTATGGACCATCACTGGTGTACTATGGATCATCACTGGTGTACTATGGATCATCACTGGTGTACTATGGATCATCACTGGTGTACTATGGACCATCCCTGATGTACTGTGGATCATCACTGATGTACTGTGGATCATCACTGATGTACTATAGTTCATCACTGATGTACTATGGGCCATCACTGGTGTACTATGGATCATCACTGGTGTACTATGGTTCATTACTGATGTACTATGGACGATCCCTGATGTACTATGGACCATCCCTGATGTACTGTGGATCATCACTGATGTACTGTGGATCATCACTGGTGTACTATAGATCATCACTGATGTACTATGGGCCATCACTGGTGTACTATGGGCCATCACTAGTGTACTATGGATCATCACTGATGTACTATGGACCATCCCTGATGTACTATGGACCATCCCTGATGTACTATGGACCATCCCTAATGTACTATGGACCATCCCTGATGTACTATAGATCATCACTGATGTACTGTGGATCATCACTGATGTACTATGGATCATCCCTGGTGTACTATGGATCATCACTGGTGTACTATGAATCATCACTGGTGTACTATGGATCATCACTGATGTACTGTGGACCATCCCTGATGTATTGTGGACCATCCCTGATGTACGGTGGATCATCACTGATATATGGTGGATCAGCACTGATGTACCGAGGATCATCACTGATGTACCGTGGATCATCACTGATGTACTGTGGATCATCATTGATGTACGATGGGCCATCACAGATGTACTATGGGCCATCACAGGTGTACTATGGATCATCACTGGTGTACTATGGATCATCCCTGGTGTACTATGGACCATCACTGATGTACTATGGACCATCACTGATGTACTATGGATCATCACTGATGTACTGTGGACCATCCCTGATGTACTATGGACCATCCCTAATGTACTATGGACCATCCCTGATGTACTATAGATCATCACTGATGTACTGTGGATAATCACTGATGTACTATGGATCATCCCTGGTGTACTATGGATCATCACTGGTGTTCTATGAATCATCACTGGTGTACTATGGATCATCACTGATGTACTGTGGACCATCCCTGATGTATTGTGGATCATCACTGATGTACTGTGGATCATCACTGATGTGCTATGGATCATCACTGATGTACTATGGATCATCACTGATGTACTATGGATCATCACTGATGTACTATGGATCATCACTGATGTGCTATGGATCATCACTGATGTGCTATGGATCATCACTGATGTACTATGAGCCATCACTGATGTACTATGGATCATCACTGGTGTACTATGGATCATCAATGGTGTACTGTTGACCATCCCTGATGTACTGTGGATCATCACTGATGTACTATGAGCCATCACTGATGTATTATGGACCATCACTGATGTACTGTGGATAATCACTGATGCACTGTGGATCATCACTGATGTACTGAGGATCATCACTGTTGTACTATGGATCATCACTGATGTACTGTGGATCATCACTGATGTACTATAGATCATCACTGATGTACTATAGATCATCACTGATGTACTATGAATCATCACTGATGTACTATGGACCATCCCTGATGTACTATGGATCATCACTGATGTACTATGGACCATCCCTTATGTACTGTGGATCATCACTGATGTACTGTGTATTATCACTGATGTACTGTGGATTATCACTGATGTACTATGGATCATCACTGATGTACTATGGATCATCCCTGGTGTACTATGGACCATCACTGATGTACTATGGACCATCACTGATGTACTATGGATCATCACTGGTGTACTATGGGCCATCACTGGTGTACTATGGACCATCCCTGATGTACTGTGGATCATCACTGGTGTACTGTGGATCATCACTGATGTACTATGGACCATCCCTGATGTACTATGGACCATCCCTGATGTACTGTGGATCATCCCTGGTGTACTGTGGATCATCCCTGGTGTACTATGGATCATCCCTGGTGTACTATGGATCATCCCTGGTGTACTATGGATCATCACTGGTGTACTATGAATCATCACTGGTGTACTATGGATCATCACTGATGTACTGTGGACCATCCCTGATGTATTGTGGATCATCACTGATGTACTGTGGATCATCACTGATGTGCTATGGATCATCACTGATGTGCTATGGATCATCAATGATGTACTATGAGCGATCACTGATGTACTATGGATCATCACTGGTGTACTATGGATCATCAATGGTGTACTGTTGACCATCCCTGATGTACTGTGGATCATCACTGATGTACTATAAGCCATCACTGATGTATTATGGGCCATCACTGATGTACTGTGGATAATCACTGATGCACTGTGGATCATCACTGATGTACTAAGGATCATCACTGGTGTACTATGGATCATCACTGATGTACTGTGGATCATCACTGATGTACTATAGATCATCACTGATGTACTATGGACCATCCCTGATGTACTGTGGACCATCACTGATGTACTGTGGATCATCACTGATGTACTGTGGATTATCACTGATGTACTGTGGACCATCACTGATGTACTGTGGATCATCACTGATGTACTATGGATCATCACTGATGTACTATGGATCATCACTGATGTACTATGGACCATCACTGGTGTACTATGGATCATCACTGGTGTACTATGGATCATCACTGGTGTACTATGGATCATCACTGGTGTACTATGGACCATCCCTGATGTACTGTGGATCATCACTGATGTACTGTGGATCATCACTGATGTACTATAGTTCATCACTGATGTACTATGGGCCATCACTGGTGTACTATGGATCATCACTGGTGTACTATGGTTCATTACTGATGTACTATGGACGATCCCTGATGTACTATGGACCATCCCTGATGTACTGTGGATCATCACTGATGTACTGTGGATCATCACTGGTGTACTATAGATCATCACTGATGTACTATGGGCCATCACTGGTGTACTATGGGCCATCACTAGTGTACTATGGATCATCACTGATGTACTATGGACCATCCCTGATGTACTATGGACCATCCCTGATGTACTATGGACCACCCCTGATGTACTATGGACCATCCCTAATGTACTATGGACCATCCCTGATGTACTATAGATCATCACTGATGTACTGTGGATCATCACTGATGTACTATGGATCATCCCTGGTGTACTATGGATCATCACTGGTGTACTATGAATCATCACTGGTGTACTATGGATCATCACTGATGTACTGTGGACCTTCCCTGATGTATTGTGGATCATCACTGATGTACTGTGGATCATCACTGATGTACTATGGATCATCACTGATGTACTGTGGATCATCACTGATGTGCTATGGATCATCACTGATGTACTATGGATCATCACTTATGTACTATGGATCATCACTTATGTACTATGGATCATCACTGATGTGCTATGGATCATCACTAATGTGCTATGGATCATCACTGATGTACTATGAGCCATCACTGATGTACTATGGATCATCACTGGTGTACTATGGATCATCAATGGGTACTGTTGACCATCCCTGATGTACTGTGGATCATCACTGATGTACTATGAGCCATCACTGATGTATTATGGGCCATCACTGATGTACTGTGGATAATCACTGATGCACTGTGGATCATCACTGATGTACTGAGGATCATCACTGGTGTACTATGGATCATCACTGATGTACTGTGGATCATCACTGATGTACTATAGATCATCACTGATGTACTATAGATCATCACTGATGTACTATGGACCATCCCTGATGTACTATGGATCATCACTGATGTACTATGGACCATCCCTGATGTACTGTGGATCATCACTGATGTACTGTGGATTATCACTGATGTACTGTGGACCATCACTGATGTACTGTGGATCATCACTGATGTACTGTGGATTATCACTGATGTACTGTGGACCATCACTGATGTACTGTGGATCATCACTGATGTACTATGGATCATCACTGATGTACTATGGATCATCACTGATGTACTATGGACCATCACTGGTGTACTATGGATCATCACTGGTGTACTATGGATCATCACTGGTGTACTATGGACCATCCCTGATGTACTGTGGATTATCACTGATGTACTGTGGACCATCACTGATGTACTGTGGATCATCACTGATGTACTATGGATCATCACTGATGTACTGTGGATCATCACTGATGTACTATAGATCATCACTGATGTACTATAGATCATCACTGATGTACTATGAATCATCACTGATGTACTATGGACCATCCCTGATGTACTATGGATCATCACTGATGTACTATGGATCATCACTGATGTACTATGGACCATCCCTGATGTACTGTGGATCATCACTGATGTACTGTGGATTATCACTGATGTACTGTGGACCATCACTGATGTACTGTGGATCATCAATGATGTACTGTGGATTATCACTGATGTACTGTGGACCATCACTGATGTACTGTGGATCATCACTGATGTACTATGGATCATCACTGATGTACTATGGACCATCACTGGTGTACTATGGATCATCACTGGTGTACTATGGACCATCACTGGTGTACTATGGATCATCACTGGTGTACTATGGACCATCACTGATGTACTATGGATCATCACTGGTGTACTATGGGCCATCACTGGTGTACTATGGACCATCCCTGATGTACTGTGGATCATCACTGGTGTACTGTGGATCATCACTGATGTACTATGGACCATCCCTGATGTACTATGGACCATCCCTGATGTACTGTGGATCATCACTGATGTACTGTGGATCATCCCTGGTGTACTATGGATCATCCCTGGTGTACTATGGATCATCACTGGTGTACTATGAATAATCACTGGTGTACTATGGATCATCACTGATGTACTGTGGACCATCCCTGATGTATTGTGGATCATCACTGATGTACTGTGGATCATCACTGATGTGCTATGGATCATCACTGATGTACTATGGATCATCACTGATGTACTATGGATCATCACTGATGTGCTATGGATCATCACTGATGTGCTATGGATCATCACTGATGTACTATGAGCCATCACTGATGTACTATGGATCATCACTGGTGTACTATGGATCATCGATGGTGTACTGTTGACCATCCCTGATGTATTGTGGATCATCACTGATGTACTGTGGATTATCACTGATGTACTGTGGACCATCACTGATGTACTGTGGATCATCACTGATGTACTGTGGATTATCACTGATGTACTGTGGACCATCACTGATGTACTGTGGATCATCACTGATGTACTATGGATCATCACTGATGTACTATGGATCATCACTGATGTACTATGGACCATCACTGGTGTACTATGGATCATCACTGGTGTACTATGGACCATCACTGGTGTACTATGGATCATCACTGGTGTACTATGGACCATCACTGATGTACTATGGATCATCACTGGTGTACTATGGGCCATCACTGGTGTACTATGGACCATCCCTGATGTACTGTGGATCATCACTGGTGTACTGTGGATCATCACTGATGTACTATGGACCATCCCTGATGTACTATGGACCATCCCTGATGTACTGTGGATCATCACTGATGTACTGTGGATCATCCCTGGTGTACTATGGATCATCCCTGGTGTACTATGGATCATCACTGGTGTACTATGAATCATCACTGGTGTACTATGGATCATCACTGATGTACTGTGGACCATCCCTGATGTATTGTGGATCATCACTGATGTACTGTGGATCATCACTGATGTGCTATGGATCATCACTGATGTACTATGGATCATCACTGATGTACTATGGATCATCACTGATGTGCTATGGATCATCACTGATGTGCTATGGATCATCACTGATGTACTGTGGACCATCACTGATGTACTATGGATCATCACTGGTGTACTATGGATTATCACTGATGTACTGTGGACCATCACTGATGTACTGTGGATCATCACTGATGTACTATGGATCATCACTGATGTACTATGGATCATCACTGATGTACTATGGACCATCACTGGTGTACTATGAATCATCACTGGTGTACTATGGATCATCACTGGTGTACTATGGATCATCACTGGTGTACTATGGACCATCCTTGATGTACTGTGGATCATCACTGATGTACTATAGTTCATCACTGATGTACTATGGGCCATCACTGGTGTACTATGGATCATCACTGGTGTACTATGGTTCATTACTGATGTACTATGGACGATCCCTGATGTACTATGGACCATCCCTGATGTACTGTGGATCATCACTGATGTACTGTGGATCATCACTGCTGTACTATAGATCATCACTGATGTACTATGGGCCATCACTGGTGTACTATGGGCCATCACTAGTGTACTATGGATCATCACTGATGTACTATGGACCATCCCTGATGTACTATGGACCATCCCTGATGTACTATGGACCATCCCTAATGTACTATGGACCATCCCTGATGTACTATAGATCATCACTGATGTACTGTGGATCATCACTGATGTACTATGGATCATCCCTGGTGTACTATGGATCATCACTGGTGTACTATGAATCATCACTGGTGTACTATGGATCATCACTGATGTACTGTGGACCATCCCTGATGTATTGTGGATCATCACTGATGTACTGTGGATCATCACTGATGTACTATGGATCATCACTGATGTACTGTGGATCATCACTGATGTGCTATGGATCATCACTGATGTACTATGAATCATCACTTATGTACTATGGATCATCACTGATGTGCTATGGATCATCACTAATGTGCTATGGATCATCACTGATGTACTATGAGCCATCACTGATGTACTATGGATCATCACTGGTGTACTATGGATCATCAATGGGTACTGTTGACCATCCCTGATGTACTGTGGATCATCACTGATGTACTATGAGCCATCACTGATGTATTATGGGCCATCACTGATGTACTGTGGATAATCACTGATGCACTGTGGATCATCACTGATGTACTGAGGATCATCACTGGTGTACTATGGATCATCACTGATGTACTGTGGATCATCACTGATGTACTATAGATCATCACTGATGTACTATAGATCATCACTGATGTACTATGAATCATCACTGATGTACTATGGACCATCCCTGATGTACTATGGATCATCACTGATGTACTATGGACCATCCCTGATGTACTGTGGATCATCACTGATGTACTGTGGATTATCACTGATGTACTGTGGACCATCACTGATGTACTGTGGATCATCACTGATGTACTGTGGATTATCACTGATGTACTGTGGACCATCACTGATGTACTGTGGATCATCACTGATGTACTATGGATCATCACTGATGTACTATGGATCATCACTGGTGTACTATGGATCATCACTGGTGTACTATGGATCATCACTGGTGTACTATGGACCATCCCTGATGTACTGTGGATTATCACTGATGTACTGTGGACCATCACTGATGTACTGTGGATCATCACTGATGTACTATGGATCATCACTGATGTACTGTGGATCATCACTGATGTACTATAGATCATCACTGATGTACTATAGATCATCACTGATGTACTATGAATCATCACTGATGTACTATGGACCATCCCTGATGTACTATGGATCATCACTGATGTACTATGGATCATCACTGATGTACTATGGACCATCCCTGATGTACTGTGGATCATCACTGATGTACTGTGGATTATCACTGATGTACTGTGGACCATCACTGATGTACTGTGGATCATCAATGATGTACTGTGGATTATCACTGATGTACTGTGGACCATCACTGATGTACTGTGGATCATCACTGATGTACTGTGGATCATCACTGATGTACTATGGATCATCACTGATGTACTATGGACCATCACTGGTGTACTATGGATCATCACTGGTGTACTATGGACCATCACTGGTGTACTATGGATCATCACTGGTGTACTATGGACCATCACTGATGTACTATGGATGATCACTGGTGTACTATGGGCCATCACTGGTGTACTATGGACCATCCCTGATGTACTGTGGATCATCACTGGTGTACTGTGGATCATCACTGATGTACTATGGACCATCCCTGATGTACTATGGACCATCCCTGATGTACTGTGGATCATCACTGATGTACTGTGGATCATCCCTGGTGTACTATGGATCATCCCTGGTGTACTATGGATCATCACTGGTGTACTATGAATAATCACTGGTGTACTATGGATCATCACTGATGTACTGTGGACCATCCCTGATGTATTGTGGATCATCACTGATGTACTGTGGATCATCACTGATGTGCTATGGATCATCACTGATGTACTATGGATCATCACTGATGTACTATGGATCATCACTGATGTGCTATGGATCATCACTGATGTGCTATGGATCATCACTGATGTACTATGAGCCATCACTGATGTACTATGGATCATCACTGGTGTACTATGGATCATCAATGGTGTACTGTTGACCATCCCTGATGTATTGTGGATCATCACTGATGTACTGTGGATTATCACTGATGTACTGTGGACCATCACTGATGTACTGTGGATCATCACTGATGTACTGTGGATTATCACTGATGTACTGTGGACCATCACTGATGTACTGTGGATCATCACTGATGTACTATGGATCATCACTGATGTACTATGGATCATCACTGATGTACTATGGACCATCACTGGTGTACTATGGATCATCACTGGTGTACTATGGACCATCACTGGTGTACTATGGATCATCACTGGTGTACTATGGACCATCACTGATGTACTATGAATCATCACTGGTGTACTATGGGCCATCACTGGTGTACTATGGACCATCCCTGATGTACTGTGGATCATCACTGGTGTACTGTGGATCATCCCTGATGTACTATGGACCATCCCTGATGTACTATGGACCATCCCTGATGTACTGTGGATCATCACTGATGTACTGTGGATCATCCCTGGTGTACTATGGATCATCCCTGGTGTACTATGGATCATCCCTGGTGTACTATGGATCATCACTGGTGTACTATGAATCATCACTGGTGTACTATGGATCATCACTGATGTACTGTGGACCATCCCTGATGTTTTGTGGATCATCACTGATGTACTGTGGATCATCACTGATGTGCTATGGATCATCACTGATGTACTATGGATCATCACTGATGTACTATGGATCATCACTGATGTGCTATGGATCATCACTGATGTGCTATGGATCATCACTGATGTACTATGAGCCATCACTGATGTACTATGGGTCATCACTGGTGTACTATGGATCATCAATGGTGTACTGTTGACCATCCCTGATGTACTGTGGATCATCACTGATGTACTATGAGCCATCACTGATGTATTATGGGCCATCACTGATGTACTGTGGATAATCACTAATGCACTGTGGATCATCACTGATGTACTGAGGATCATCACTGGTGTACTATGGATCATCACTGATGTACTGTGGATCATCACTGATGTACTATAGATCATCACTGATGTACTATAGATCATCACTGATGTTCTATGAATCATCACTGATGTACTATAGACCATCCTTGATGTACTATGGATCATCACTGATGTACTATGGACCATCCCTGATGTACTGTGGACCATCACTGATGTACTGTGGATCATCACTGATGTACTGTGGATTATCACTGATGTACTGTGGACCATCACTGATGTACTGTGGATCATCACTGATGTACTATGGATCATCACTGATGTACTATGGACCATCACTGGTGTACTATGGATCATCACTGGTGTACTATGGATCATCACTGGTGTACTATGGACCATCTCTGATGTACTGTGGATCATCACTGATGTACTGTGGATCATCACTGATGTACTATAGTTCATCACTGATGTACTATGGGCCATCACTGGTGTACTATGGATCATCACTGGTGTACTATGGTTCATCACTGATGTACTATGGACGATCCCTGATGTACTATGGACCATCCCTGATGTACTGTGGATCATCACTGATGTACTGTGGATCATCACTGGTGTACTATAGATCATCACTGATGTACTATGGGCCATCACTGGTGTACTATGGGCCATCACTGGTGTACTATGGGCCATCACTAGTGTACTATGAATCATCACTGATGTACTATGGACCATCCCTGATGTACTATGGATCATCACTGATGTACTATGGATCATCACTGATGTACTATGGACCATCCCTGATGTACTGTGGATCATCACTGATGTACTGTGGATTATCACTGATGTACTGTGGACCATCACTGATGTACTGTGGATCATCAATGATGTACTGTGGATTATCACTGATGTACTGTGGACCATCACTGATGTACTGTGGATCATCACTGATGTACTGTGGATCATCACTGATGTACTATGGATCATCACTGATGTACTATGGACCATCACTGGTGTACTATGGATCATCACTGGTGTACTATGGACCATCACTGGTGTACTATGGATCATCACTGGTGTACTATGGACCATCACTGATGTACTATGGATGATCACTGGTGTACTATGGGCCATCACTGGTGTACTATGGACCATCCCTGATGTACTGTGGATCATCACTGGTGTACTGTGGATCATCACTGATGTACTATGGACCATCCCTGATGTACTATGGACCATCCCTGATGTACTGTGGATCATCACTGATGTACTGTGGATCATCCCTGGTGTACTATGGATCATCCCTGGTGTACTATGGATCATCACTGGTGTACTATGAATAATCACTGGTGTACTATGGATCATCACTGATGTACTGTGGACCATCCCTGATGTATTGTGGATCATCACTGATGTACTGTGGATCATCACTGATGTGCTATGGATCATCACTGATGTACTATGGATCATCACTGATGTACTATGGATCATCACTGATGTGCTATGGATCATCACTGATGTGCTATGGATCATCACTGATGTACTATGAGCCATCACTGATGTACTATGGATCATCACTGGTGTACTATGGATCATCAATGGTGTACTGTTGACCATCCCTGATGTATTGTGGATCATCACTGATGTACTGTGGATTATCACTGATGTACTGTGGACCATCACTGATGTACTGTGGATCATCACTGATGTACTGTGGATTATCACTGATGTACTGTGGACCATCACTGATGTACTGTGGATCATCACTGATGTACTATGGATCATCACTGATGTACTATGGATCATCACTGATGTACTATGGACCATCACTGGTGTACTATGGATCATCACTGGTGTACTATGGACCATCACTGGTGTACTATGGATCATCACTGGTGTACTATGGACCATCACTGATGTACTATGAATCATCACTGGTGTACTATGGGCCATCACTGGTGTACTATGGACCATCCCTGATGTACTGTGGATCATCACTGGTGTACTGTGGATCATCCCTGATGTACTATGGACCATCCCTGATGTACTATGGACCATCCCTGATGTACTGTGGATCATCACTGATGTACTGTGGATCATCCCTGGTGTACTATGGATCATCCCTGGTGTACTATGGATCATCCCTGGTGTACTATGGATCATCACTGGTGTACTATGAATCATCACTGGTGTACTATGGATCATCACTGATGTACTGTGGACCATCCCTGATGTTTTGTGGATCATCACTGATGTACTGTGGATCATCACTGATGTGCTATGGATCATCACTGATGTACTATGGATCATCACTGATGTACTATGGATCATCACTGATGTGCTATGGATCATCACTGATGTGCTATGGATCATCACTGATGTACTATGAGCCATCACTGATGTACTATGGGTCATCACTGGTGTACTATGGATCATCAATGGTGTACTGTTGACCATCCCTGATGTACTGTGGATCATCACTGATGTACTATGAGCCATCACTGATGTATTATGGGCCATCACTGATGTACTGTGGATAATCACTAATGCACTGTGGATCATCACTGATGTACTGAGGATCATCACTGGTGTACTATGGATCATCACTGATGTACTATAGATCATCACTGATGTACTATAGATCATCACTGATGTTCTATGAATCATCACTGATGTACTATAGACCATCCTTGATGTACTATGGATCATCACTGATGTACTATGGACCATCCCTGATGTACTGTGGACCATCACTGATGTACTGTGGATCATCACTGATGTACTGTGGATTATCACTGATGTACTGTGGACCATCACTGATGTACTGTGGATCATCACTGATGTACTATGGATCATCACTGATGTACTATGGACCATCACTGGTGTACTATGGATCATCACTGGTGTACTATGGATCATCACTGGTGTACTATGGACCATCTCTGATGTACTGTGGATCATCACTGATGTACTGTGGATCATCACTGATGTACTATAGTTCATCACTGATGTACTATGGGCCATCACTGGTGTACTATGGATCATCACTGGTGTACTATGGTTCATCACTGATGTACTATGGACGATCCCTGATGTACTATGGACCATCCCTGATGTACTGTGGATCATCACTGATGTACTGTGGATCATCACTGGTGTACTATAGATCAGTGTTTCTCAACTCCAGTCCTCAAGGCGCCCCAACAGGTCATGTTTTCAGGTTTTCCCTCAGATGAAACAGCTGTGGGAATTACTAAGGCAGTTAAACTGATCAAATAACCTGTGCAAAACAATGGAGAGCCTGAAAACATGACCTGTTGGGGCGCCTTGAGGACTGGAGTTGAGAAACACTGCTATAGATCATCACTGATGTACTATGGGCCATCACTGGTGTACTATGGGCCATCACTGGTGTACTATGGGCCATCACTAGTGTACTATGGATCATCACTGATGTACTATGGACCATCCCTGATGTACTATGGACCATCCCTGATGTACTATGGACCATCCCTAATGTACTATGGACCATCCCTGATGTACTATAGATCATCACTAATGTACTGTGGATCATCACTGATGTACTATGGATCATCCCTGGTGTACTATGGATCATCACTGGTGTACTATGAATCATCACTGATGTATTGTGGATCATCACTGATGTACTGTGGATCATCCCTGATGTATTGTGGATCATCACTGATGTACTGTGGATCATCACTGATGTGCTATGGATCATCACTGATGTACTGTGGACCATCCCTGATGTATTGTGGATCATCACTGATGTACTGTGGATCATCACTGATGTGCTATGGATCATCACTGATGTACTATGGATCATCACTGATGTACTATGGATCATCACTGATGTGCTATGGATCATCCCTGATGTGCTATGGATCATCACTGATGTGCTATGGATCATCACTGATGTGCTATGGATCATCACTGATGTGCTATGGATCATCACTGATGTACTATGAGCCATCACTGATGTACTATGGATCATCACTGGTGTACTATGGATCATCAATGGTGTACTGTTGACCATCCCTGATGTACTGTGGATCATCACTGATGTACTATGAGCCATCACTGATGTATTATGCGCCATCACTGATGTACTGTGGATAATCACTAATGCACTGTGGATCATCACTGATGTACTGAGGATCATCACTGGTGTACTATGGATCATCACTGATGTACTATAGATCATCACTGATGTTCTATGAATCATCACTGATGTACTATGGACCATCCCTGATGTACTATGGATCATCACTGATGTACTATGGACCATCCCTGATGTACTGTGGACCATCACTGATGTACTGTGGACCATCACTGATGTACTGTGGATCATCACTGATGTACTATGGATCATCACTGATGTACTATGGATCATCACTGATGTACTATGGACCATCACTGATGTACTATGGACCATCACTGGTGTACTATGGATCATCACTGGTGTACTATGGATTATCACTGGTGTACTATGGATCATCACTGGTGTACTATGGACCATCACTGATGTACTGTGGATCATCACTGATGTACTATGGACCATCCCTGATGTACTATGGACCATCCCTGATGTACTGTGGATCATCCCTGGTGTACTGTGGATCATCCCTGGTGTACTATGGATCATCCCTGGTGTACTATGGATCATCCCTGGTGTACTATGGATCATCACTGGTGTACTATGAATCATCACTGGTGTACTATGGATCATCACTGATGTACTATAGATCATCACTGATGTACTATAGATCATCACTGATGTACTATGAATCATCACTGATGTACTATGGACCATCCCTGATGTACTATGGATCATCACTGATGTACTATGGATCATCACTGATGTACTATGGACCATCCCTGATGTACTGTGGATCATCACTGATGTACTGTGGATTATCACTGATGTACTGTGGACCATCACTGATGTACTGTGGATCATCAATGATGTACTGTGGATTATCACTGATGTACTGTGGACCATCACTGATGTACTGTGGATCATCACTGATGTACTATGGATCATCACTGATGTACTATGGACCATCACTGGTGTACTATGGATCATCACTGGTGTACTATGGACCATCACTGGTGTACTATGGATCATCACTGGTGTACTATGGACCATCACTGATGTACTATGGATCATCACTGGTGTACTATGGGCCATCACTGGTGTACTATGGACCATCCCTGATGTACTGTGGATCATCACTGGTGTACTGTGGATCATCACTGATGTACTATGGACCATCCCTGATGTACTATGGACCATCCCTGATGTAATGTGGATCATCACTGATGTACTGTGGATCATCCCTGGTGTACTATGGATCATCCCTGGTGTACTATGGATCATCACTGGTGTACTATGAATAATCACTGGTGTACTATGGATCATCACTGATGTACTGTGGACCATCCCTGATGTATTGTGGATCATCACTGATGTACTGTGGATCATCACTGATGTGCTATGGATCATCACTGATGTACTATGGATCATCACTGATGTACTATGGATCATCACTGATGTGCTATGGATCATCACTGATGTGCTATGGATCATCACTGATGTACTATGAGCCATCACTGATGTACTATGGATCATCACTGGTGTACTATGGATCATCGATGGTGTACTGTTGACCATCCCTGATGTATTGTGGATCATCACTGATGTACTGTGGATTATCACTGATGTACTGTGGACCATCACTGATGTACTGTGGATCATCACTGATGTACTGTGGATTATCACTGATGTACTGTGGACCATCACTGATGTACTGTGGATCATCACTGATGTACTATGGATCATCACTGATGTACTATGGATCATCACTGATGTACTATGGACCATCACTGGTGTACTATGGATCATCACTGGTGTACTATGGACCATCACTGGTGTACTATGGATCATCACTGGTGTACTATGGACCATCACTGATGTACTATGGATCATCACTGGTGTACTATGGGCCATCACTGGTGTACTATGGACCATCCCTGATGTACTGTGGATCATCACTGGTGTACTGTGGATCATCACTGATGTACTATGGACCATCCCTGATGTACTATGGACCATCCCTGATGTACTGTGGATCATCACTGATGTACTGTGGATCATCCCTGGTGTACTATGGATCATCCCTGGTGTACTATGGATCATCACTGGTGTACTATGAATCATCACTGGTGTACTATGGATCATCACTGATGTACTGTGGACCATCCCTGATGTATTGTGGATCATCACTGATGTACTGTGGATCATCACTGATGTGCTATGGATCATCACTGATGTACTATGGATCATCACTGATGTACTATGGATCATCACTGATGTGCTATGGATCATCACTGATGTGCTATGGATCATCACTGATGTACTGTGGACCATCACTGATGTACTGTGGATCATCACTGATGTACTATGGATCATCACTGATGTACTATGGATCATCACTGATGTACTATGGACCATCACTGGTGTACTATGAATCATCACTGGTGTACTATGGATCATCACTGGTGTACTATGGATCATCACTGGTGTACTATGGACCATCCTTGATGTACTGTGGATCATCACTGATGTACTATAGTTCATCACTGATGTACTATGGGCCATCACTGGTGTACTATGGATCATCACTGGTGTACTATGGTTCATTACTGATGTACTATGGACGATCCCTGATGTACTATGGACCATCCCTGATGTACTGTGGATCATCACTGATGTACTGTGGATCATCACTGCTGTACTATAGATCATCACTGATGTACTATGGGCCATCACTGGTGTACTATGGGCCATCACTAGTGTACTATGGATCATCACTGATGTACTATGGACCATCCCTGATGTACTATGGACCATCCCTGATGTACTATGGACCATCCCTAATGTACTATGGACCATCCCTGATGTACTATAGATCATCACTGATGTACTGTGGATCATCACTGATGTACTATGGATCATCCCTGGTGTACTATGGATCATCACTGGTGTACTATGAATCATCACTGGTGTACTATGGATCATCACTGATGTACTGTGGACCATCCCTGATGTATTGTGGCTCATCACTGATGTACTGTGGATCATCACTGATGTACTATGGATCATCACTGATGTACTGTGGATCATCACTGATGTGCTATGGATCATCACTGATGTACTATGAATCATCACTTATGTACTATGGATCATCACTGATGTGCTATGGATCATCACTAATGTGCTATGGATCATCACTGATGTACTATGAGCCATCACTGATGTATTATGGGCCATCACTGATGTACTGTGGATAATCACTGATGCACTGTGGATCATCACTGATGTACTGAGGATCATCACTGGTGTACTATGGATCATCACTGATGTACTGTGGATCATCACTGATGTACTATAGATCATCACTGATGTACTATAGATAATCACTGATGTACTATGAATCATCACTGATGTACTATGGACCATCCCTGATGTACTATGGATCATCACTGATGTACTATGGACCATCCCTGATGTACTGTGGATCATCACTGATGTACTGTGGATTATCACTGATGTACTGTGGACCATCACTGATGTACTGTGGATCATCACTGATGTACTGTGGATTATCACTGATGTACTGTGGACCATCACTGATGTACTGTGGATCATCACTGATGTACTATGGATCATCACTGATGTACTATGGATCATCACTTATGTACTATGGACCATCACTGGTGTACTATGGATCATCACTGGTGTACTATGGATCATCACTGGTGTACTATGGACCATCCCTGATGTACTGTGGATTATCACTGATGTACTGTGGACCATCACTGATGTACTGTGGATCATCACTGATGTACTATGGATCATCACTGATGTACTGTGGATCATCACTGATGTACTATAGATCATCACTGATGTACTATAGATCATCACTGATGTACTATGAATCATCACTGATGTACTATGGACCATCCCTGATGTACTATGGATCATCACTGATGCACTATGGATCATCACTGATGTACTATGGACCATCCCTGATGTACTGTGGATCATCACTGATGTACTGTGGATTATCACTGATGTACTGTGGACCATCACTGATGTACTGTGGATCATCAATGATGTACTGTGGATTATCACTGATGTACTGTGGACCATCACTGATGTACTGTGGATCATCACTGATGTACTATGGATCATCACTGATGTACTATGGACCATCACTGGTGTACTATGGATCATCACTGGTGTACTATGGACCATCACTGGTGTACTATGGATCATCACTGGTGTACTATGGACCATCACTGATGTACTATGGATCATCACTGGTGTACTATGGGCCATCACTGGTGTACTATGGACCATCCCTGATGTACTGTGGATCATCACTGGTGTACTGTGGATCATCACTGATGTACTATGGACCATCCCTGATGTACTATGGACCATCCCTGATGTACTGTGGATCATCACTGATGTACTGTGGATCATCCCTGGTGTACTATGGATCATCCCTGGTGTACTATGGATCATCACTGGTGTACTATGAATAATCACTGGTGTACTATGGATCATCACTGATGTACTGTGGACCATCCCTGATGTATTGTGGATCATCACTGATGTACTGTGGATCATCACTGATGTGCTATGGATCATCACTGATGTACTATGGATCATCACTGATGTACTATGGATCATCACTGATGTGCTATGGATCATCACTGATGTGCTATGGATCATCACTGATGTACTATGAGCCATCACTGATGTACTATGGATCATCACTGGTGTACTATGGATCATCAATGGTGTACTGTTGACCATCCCTGATGTATTGTGGATCATCACTGATGTACTGTGGATTATCACTGATGTACTGTGGACCATCACTGATGTACTGTGGATCATCACTGATGTACTGTGGATTATCACTGATGTACTGTGGACCATCGCTGATGTACTGTGGATCATCACTGATGTACTATGGATCATCACTGATGTACTATGGATCATCACTGATGTACTATGGACCATCACTGGTGTACTATGGTTCATCACTGGTGTACTATGGACCATCACTGGTGTACTATGGATCATCACTGGTGTACTATGGACCATCACTGATGTACTATGAATCATCACTGGTGTACTATGGGCCATCACTGGTGTACTATGGACCATCCCTGATGTACTGTGGATCATCACTGGTGTACTGTGGATCATCACTGATGTACTATGGACCATCCCTGATGTACTATGGACCATCCCTGATGTACTGTGGATCATCACTGATGTACTGTGGATCATCCCTGGTGTACTATGGATCATCCCTGGTGTACTATGGATCATCACTGGTGTACTATGAATCATCACTGGTGTACTATGGATCATCGCTGATGTACTGTGGACCATCCCTGATGTTTTGTGGATCATCACTGATGTACTGTGGATCATCACTGATGTGCTATGGATCATCACTGATGTACTATGGATCATCACTGATGTACTATGGATCATCACTGATGTGCTATGGATCATCACTGATGTGCTATGGATCATCACTGATGTACTATGAGCCATCACTGATGTACTATGGGTCATCACTGGTGTACTATGGATCATCAATGGTGTACTGTTGACCATCCCTGATGTACTGTGGATCATCACTGATGTACTATGAGCCATCACTGATGTATTATGGGCCATCACTGATGTACTGTGGATAATCACTAATGCACTGTGGATCATCACTGATGTACTGAGGATCATCACTGGTGTACTATGGATCATCACTGATGTACTGTGGATCATCACTGATGTACTATAGATCATCACTGATGTACTATAGATCATCACTGATGTTCTATGAATCATCACTGATGTACTATAGACCATCCTTGATGTACTATGGATCATCACTGATGTACTATGGACCATCCCTGATGTACTGTGGACCATCACTGATGTACTGTGGATCATCACTGATGTACTGTGGATTATCACTGATGTACTGTGGACCATCACTGATGTACTGTGGATCATCACTGATGTACTATGGATCATCACTGATGTACTATGGACCATCACTGGTGTACTATGGATCATCACTGGTGTACTATGGATCATCACTGGTGTACTATGGACCATCTCTGATGTACTGTGGATCATCACTGATGTACTGTGGATCATCACTGATGTACTATAGTTCATCACTGATGTACTATGGGCCATCACTGGTGTACTATGGATCATCACTGGTGTACTATGGTTCATCACTGATGTACTATGGACGATCCCTGATGTACTATGGACCATCCCTGATGTACTGTGGATCATCACTGATGTACTGTGGATCATCACTGGTGTACTATAGATCATCACTGATGTACTATGGGCCATCACTGGTGTACTATGGGCCATCACTAGTGTACTATGGATCATCACTGATGTACTATGGACCATCCCTGATGTACTATGGACCATCCCTGATGTACTATGGACCATCCCTAATGTACTATGGACCATCCCTGATGTACTATAGATCATCACTGATGTACTGTGGATCATCACTGATGTACTATGGATCATCCCTGGTGTACTATGGATCATCACTGGTGTACTATGAATCATCACTGATGTATTGTGGATCATCACTGATGTACTGTGGATCATCCCTGGTGTACTATGGATCATCACTGATGTACTGTGGACCATCCCTGATGTATTGTGGATCATCACTGATGTACTGTGGATCATTACTGATGTGCTATGGATCATCACTGATGTACTATGGATCATCACTGATGTACTATGGATCATCACTGATGTGCTATGGATCATCACTGATGTGCTATGGATCATCACTGATGTGCTATGGATCATCACTGATGTGCTATGGATCATCACTGATGTACTATGAGCCATCACTGATGTACTATGGATCATCACTGGTGTACTATGGATCATCAATGGTGTACTGTTGACCATCCCTGATGTACTGTGGATCATCACTGATGTACTATGAGCCATCACTGATGTATTATGCGCCATCACTGATGTACTGTGGATAATCACTAATGCACTGTGGATCATCACTGATGTACTGAGGATCATCACTGGTGTACTATGGATCATCACTGATGTACTGTGGATCATCACTGATGTACTATAGATCATCACTGATGTACTATAGATCATCACTGATGTTCTATGAATCATCACTGATGTACTATGGACCATCCCTGATGTACTATGAATCATCACTGATGTACTATGGACCATCCCTGATGTACTGTGGACCATCACTGATGTACTGTGGATCATCACTGATGTACTGTGGATTATCACTGATGTACTGTGGACCATCACTGATGTACTGTGGATCATCACTGATGTACTATGGATCATCACTGATGTACTATGGACCATCACTGATGTACTATGGACCATCACTGGTGTACTATGGATCATCACTGGTGTACTATGGACCATCACTGGTGTACTATGGATCATCACTGGTGTACTATGGACCATCACTGATGTACTGTGGATCATCACTGATGTACTATGGACCATCCCTGATGTACTATGGACCATCCCTGATGTACTGTGGATCATCCCTGGTGTACTGTGGATCATCCCTGGTGTACTATGGATCATCCCTGGTGAACTATGGATCATCCCTGGTGTACTATGGATCATCACTGGTGTACTATGAATCATCACTGGTGTACTATGGATCATCACTGATGTACTGTGGACCATCCCTGATGTATTGTGGATCATCAGTGATGTACTGTGGATCATCACTGATGTGCTATGGATCATCACTGATGTACTATGGATCATCACTGATGTACTATGGATCATCACTGATGTGCTATGGATCATCACTGATGTGCTATGGATCATCACTGATGTACTATGAGCGATCACTGATGTACTATGGATCATCACTGGTGTACTATAGATCATCAATGGTGTACTGTTGACCATCCCTGATGTACTGTGGATCATCACTGATGTACTATGAGCCATCACTGATGTATTATGGGCCATCACTGATGTACTGTGGATAATCACTGATGCACTGTGGATCATCACTGATGTACTGAGGATCATCACTGGTGTACTATGGATCATCACTGATGTACTGTGGATCATCACTGATGTACTATAGATCATCACTGATGTACTATAGATCATCACTGATGTACTATGAATCATCACTGATGTACTATGGACCATCCCTGATGTACTATGGATCATCCCTGATGTACTGTGGACCATCACTGATGTACTGTGGATCATCACTGATGTACTGTGGATTATCACTGATGTACTGTGGACCATCACTGATGTACTGTGGATCATCACTGATGTACTATGGATCATCACTGATGTACTATGGATCATCACTGATGTACTATGGACCATCACTGGTGTACTATGGATCATCACTGGTGTACTATGGATCATCACTGGTGTACTATGGACCATCCCTGATGTACTGTGGATCATCACTGATGTACTGTGGATCATCACTGATGTACTATAGTTCATCACTGATGTACTATGGGCCATCACTGGTGTACTATGGATCATCACTGGTGTACTATGGTTCATCACTGATGTACTATGGACGATCCCTGATGTACTATGGACCATCCCTGATGTACTGTGGATCATCACTGATGTGCTATGGATCATCACTGATGTACTATGGATCATCACTGATGTACTATGAGCCATCACTGATGTACTGTGGATCATCACTGGTGTACTATAGATCATCACTGATGTACTATGGGCCATCACTGGTGTACTATGGGCCATCACTGGTGTACTATGGGCCATCACTAGTGTACTATGGATCATCACTGATGTACTGTGGATCATCACTGATGTACTATAGATCATCACTGATGTACTATAGATCATCACTGATGTACTATGAATCATCACTGATGTACTATGGACCATCCCTGATGTACTATGGATCATCACTGATGTACTATGGACCATCCCTGATGTACTGTGGACCATCACTGATGTACTGTGGATCATCACTGATGTACTGTGGATTATCACTGATGTACTGTGGACCATCACTGATGTACTGTGGATCATCACTGATGTACTATGGATCATCACTGATGTACTATGGATCACCACTGATGTACTATGGACCATCACTGGTGTACTATGGATCATCACTGGTGTACTATGGATCATCACTGGTGTACTATGGACCATCCCTGATGTACTGTGGATCATCACTGATGTACTGTGGATCATCACTGATGTACTATAGTTCATCACTGATGTACTATGGGCCATCACTGGTGTACTATGGATCATCACTGGTGTACTATGGTTCATCACTGATGTACTATGGACGATCCCTGATGTACTATGGACCATCCCTGATGTACTGTGGATCATCACTGATGTGCTATGGATCATCACTGATGTACTATGGATCATCACTGATGTACTATGAGCCATCACTGATGTACTGTGGATCATCACTGGTGTACTATAGATCATCACTGATGTACTATGGGCCATCACTGGTGTACTATGGGCCATCACTGGTGTACTATGGGCCATCACTAGTGTACTATGGATCATCACTGATGTACTATGGACCGACCCTGATGTACTATGGACCATCCCTGATGTACTATGGACCATCCCTGATGTACTATAGATCATCACTGATGTACTGTGGATCATCACTGATGTACTATGGATCATCCCTGGTGTACTATGGATCATCACTGGTGTACTATGAATCATCACTGGTGTACTATGGATCATCACTGATGTACTGTGGACCATCCCTGATGTATTGTGGATCATCACTGATGTACTGTGGATCATCACTGATGTGCTATGGATCATCACTGATGTACTATGAGCCATCACTGATGTACTATGGATCATCACTGGTATACTATGGATCATCAATGGTGTACTGTTAACCATCCCTGATGTACTGTGGATCATCACTGATGTACTATGAGCCATCACTGATGTATTATGGGCCATCACTGATGTACTGTGGATAATCACTGATGCACTGTGGATCATCACTGATGTACTGAGGATCATCACTGGTGTACTATGGATCATCACTGATGTACTGTGGATCATCACTGATGTACTATAGATCATCACTGATGTACTATAGATCATCACTGATGTACTATGAATCATCACTGATGTACTATAGATCATCACTGATGTACTATGAATCATCACTGATGTACTATGGACCATCCCTGATGTACTATGGATCATCACTGATGTACTATGGACCATCCCTGATGTACTGTGGACCATCACTGATGTACTGTGGATCATCACTTATGTACTGTGGATTATCACTGATGTACTGTGGACCATCACTGATGTACTGTGGATCATCACTGATGTATTATGGATCATCACTGATGTACTATGGATCATCACTGATGTACTATGGACCATCACTGGTGTACTATGGATCATCCCTGGTGTACTATGGATCATCACTGGTGTACTATGGATTATCACTGGTGTATTATGGATCATCACTGATGTACTATGGGCCATCACTGATGTACTATGGATCATCACTGGTGTACTATGGATCATCACTGATGTACTGTGGACCATCCCTGATGTACTGTGGACCATCCCTGATGTACTGTGGATCATCACTGATGTACTGAGGATCATCACTGGTGTACTATGGATCATCACTGATGTACTGTGGATCATCACTGATGTACTATAGATCATCACTGATGTACTATAGATCATCACTGATGTACTATGGATAATCACTGATGTACTATGGACCATCCCTGATGTACTATGGATCATCACTGATGTACTATGGACCATCCCTGATGTACTGTGGACCATCACTGATGTACTGTGGATCATCACTGATGTACTGTGGATTATCACTGATGTACTGTGGACCATCACTAATGTACTGTGGATCATCACTGATGTACTATGGATCATCACTGATGTACTATGGATCATCACTGGTGTACTATGGATCATCACTGGTGTACTATGGATCATCACTGGTGTACTATGGACCATCCCCGATGTACTGTGGATCATCACTGATGTACTGTAGATCATCACTGATGTACTATAGTTCATCACTGATGTACTATGGGCCATCACTGGTGTACTATGGATCAACACTGGTGTACTATGGTTCATCACTGTTGTACTATGGACGATCCCTGATGTACTATGGACCATCCCTGATGTACTGTGGATCATCACTGAAGTACTGTGGATCATCACTGGTGTACTATAGATCATCACTGATGTACTATGGGCCATCACTGGTGTACTATGGGCCATCACTGGTGTACTATGGGCCATCACTAGTGTACTATGGATCATCACTGATGTACTATGGACCATCCCTGATGTACTATGGACCATCCCTGATGTACTATGGACCATCCCTGATGTACTATGGACCATCCCTGATGTACTATAGATCATCACTGATGTACTGTGGATCATCACTGATGTACTATGGATCATCCCTGGTGTACTATGGATCATCACTGGTGTACTATGAATCATCACTGGTGTACTATGGATCATCACTGATGTAGTGTGGACCATCCCTGATGTATTGTGGTTCTTCACTGATGTACTGTGGATCATCACTGATGTGCTATGGATCATCACTGATGTGCTATGGATCATCACTGATGTACTATGGATCATCACTGATGTGCTATGGATCATCACTGATGTGCTATGGATCATCACTGATGTACTATGGATCATCACTGGTGTACTATGGATCATCAATGGTGTACTGTTGACCATCCCTGATGTACTGTGGATCATCACTGATGTACTATGAGCCATCACTGATGTATTATGGGCCATCACTGATGTACTGTGGATAATCACTGATGCACTGTGGATCATCACTGATGTACTGAGGATCATCACTGGTGTACTATGGATCATCACTGATGTACTGTGGATCATCACTGATGTACTATAGATCATCACTGATGTACTATAGATCATCACTGATGTACTATGAATCATCACTGATGTACTATGGACCATCCCTGATGTACTATGGATCATCACTGATGTACTATGGACCATCCCTGATGTACTGTGGATCATCACTGATGTACTGTGGATTATCACTGATGTACTGTGGACCATCACTGATGTACTGTGGATCATCACTGATGTACTGTGGATTATCACTGATGTACTGTGGACCATCACTGATGTACTGTGGATCATCACTGATGTACTATGGATCATCACTGATGTTCTATGGATCATCACTGATGTACTATGGACCATCACTGGTGTACTATGGATCATCACCGGTGTACTATGGATCATCACTGGTGTACTATGGACCATCCCTTATGTACTGTGGATCATCACTGATGTACTGTGGATCATCACTGATGAACTATGGACGATCCCTGATGTACTATGGACCATCCCTGATGTGCTATGGATCATCACTGATGTACTATGGATCATCACTGATGTACTATGGATCATCACTGATGTGCTATGGATCATCACTGATGTACTATGAGCCATCACTGGTGTACTATGGATCATCACTGGTGTACTATGGGCCATCACTGGTGTACTATGGATCATCACTGGTGTACTATGGACCATCACTGATGTACTATGGATCATCACTGGTGTACTATGGGCCATCACTGGTGTACTATGGACCATCCCTGATGTACTGTGGATCATCACTGGTTTACTGTGGACCATCCCTGATGTACTGTGGACCATCACTGATGTACTGTGGACCATCACTGATGTACTGTTGATCATCACTGATGTTATATGGACAATCACTGATGTACTATGGATCATCACTGATGTACTGTAGATCATCACTGATGTACTGTGGATCATCACTGATGTACTGTGGATCATCACTGATGTACTATAGATCATCACTGATGTACTATGGGCCATCACTGGTGTACTATGGGCCATCCCTGGTGTACTATGGACCATCACTGGTGTACTATGGACCATCACTGATGTACTGTGGATCATCACTGATGTACTGTGGATCATCACTGATGTACTGTGGATCATCCCTGGTGTACTATGCATCATCACTGGTGTACTATGGATTATCACTGATGTACTGTGGACCATCCCTGATGTATTGTGGATCATCACTGATGTACTGTGGATCATCACTGATGTGCTATGGATCATCACTGATGTACTGTGGATCATCACTGATGTACTGTGGATCATCCCTGGTGTACTATGGATCATCCCTGGTGTACTATGGATCATCACTGGTGTACTATGAATCATCACTGGTGTACTATGGATCATCACTGATGTACTGTGGACCATCCCTGATGTATTGTGGATCATCACTGATGTACTGTGGATCATCACTGATGTGCTATGGATCATCACTGATGTACTATGGATCATCACTGATGTACTATGGATCATCACTGATGTGCTATGGATCATCACTGATGTGCTATGGATCATCACTGATGTACTATGAGCCATCACTGGTGTACTATGGGCCATCACTGGTGTACTATGGACCATCCCTGATGTACTGTGGATCATCACTGGTGTACTGTGGATCATCACTGATGTACTATGGACCATCCCTGATGTACTGTGGATCATCACTGGTGTACTGTGGATCATCACTGATGTACTATGGACCATCCCTGATGTACTATGGACCATCCCTGATGTACTGTGGATCATCACTGATGTACTGTGGATCATCCCTGGTGTACTATGGATCATCCCTGGTGTACTATGGATCATCACTGGTGTACTATGAATCATCACTGGTGTACTATGGATCATCACTGATGTACTGTGGACCATCCCTGATGTATTGTGGATCAACACTGATGTACTGTGGATCATCACTGATGTGCTATGGCTCATCACTGATGTACTATGTATCATCACTGATGTACTATGGATCATCACTGATGTGCTATGGATCATCACTGATGTGCTATGGATCATCACTGATGTACTATGAGCCATCACTGATGTACTATGGATCATCACTGGTGTACTATGGATCATCACTGATGTACTATGGATCATCCCTGGTGTACTATGGATCATCACTGGTGTACTATGAATCATCACTGGTGTACTATGGATCATCACTGATGTACTGTGGACCATCCCTGATGTATTGTGGTTCATCACTGATGTACTGTGGATCATCACTGATGTGCTATGGATCATCACTGATGTGCTATGGATCATCACTGATGTACTATGGATCATCACTGATGTGCTATGGATCATCACTGATGTGCTATGGATCATCACTGATGTACTATGGATCATCACTGGTGTACTATGGATCATCAATGGTGTACTGTTGACCATCCCTGATGTACTGTGGATCATCACTGATGTACTATGAGCCATCACTGATGTATTATGGGCCATCACTGATGTACTGTGGATAATCACTGATGCACTGTGGATCATCACTGATGTACTGAGGATCATCACTGGTGTACTATGGATCATCACTGATGTACTGTGGATCATCACTGATGTACTATAGATCATCACTGATGTACTATAGATCATCACTGATGTACTATGAATCATCACTGATGTACTATGGACCATCCCTGATGTACTATGGATCATCACTGATGTACTATGGACCATCCCTGATGTACTGTGGATCATCACTGATGTACTGTGGATTATCACTGATGTACTGTGGACCATCACTGATGTACTGTGGATCATCACTGATGTACTGTGGATTATCACTGATGTACTGTGGACCATCACTGATGTACTGTGGATCATCACTGATGTACTATGGATCATCACTGATGTACTATGGATCATCACTGATGTACTATGGACCATCACTGGTGTACTATGGATCATCACTGGTGTACTATGGATCATCACTGGTGTACTATGGACCATCCCTGATGTACTGTGGATCATCACTGATGTACTGTGGATCATCACTGATGTACTATAGTTCATCACTGATGTACTATGGGCCATCACTGTTGTACTATGGATCATCACTGGTGTACTATGGTTCATCACTGATGTACTATGGACGATCCCTGATGTACTATGGACCATCCCTGATGTACTGTGGATCATCACTGATGTACTGTGGATCATCACTGGTGTACTATGGATCATCACTGATGTACTATGGGCCATCACTGGTGTACTATGGGCCATCACTGGTGTACTATGGGCCATCACTAGTGTACTATGGATCATCACTGATGTACTATGGACCATCCCTGATGTACTATGGACCATCCCTGATGTACTATGGACCATCCCTGATGTACTATAGATCATCACTGATGTACTGTGGATCATCACTGATGTACTATGGATCATCCCTGGTGTACTATGGATCATCACTGGTGTACTATGGATCATCACTGGTGTACTAAGTATCATCACTGATGTACTGTGGATCATCACTGATGTACTATAGTTCATCACTGAAGTACTATGGGCCATCACTGGTGTACTATGGGCCATCACTGGTGTACTATGGGCCATCACTGGTGTACTATGGGCCATCACTGGTGTACTATGGACCATCACTGATGTACTATGAGCCATCACTGATGTACTGTGGACCATCCCTGATGTACTGTGGATCATCACTGATGTACCGTGGATCATCACTGATGTATTATGAGCCATCACGGGTGTACTATGGATCATCACTGATGTACTATGGACCATCCCTGATGTACTATGGACCATCCCTGATGTACTGAGGATCATCACTGATGTACTATAGATCATCACTGATGTACTATGAACCATCACTGATGTACTATGGATCATCACTGATGTACTGAGGATCATCACTAATGTACTATGGATCATCACTGATGTACTGTGGATCATCACTGATGTACTGTGGATCATCACTGATGTACTGTGGATCATCACTGAAGTACTATGGGCCATCACTGGTGTACTATGGATCATCACTGGTGTACTATGAATCATCACTGGTGTACTATGGATCATCACTGATGTACTGTGGACCAGCCCTGATGTATTGTGGATCATCACTGATGTACTGTGGATCATCACTGATGTACTGTGGATCATCACTGATGTACTATGGATCATCACTGATGTGCTATGGATCATCACTGATGTACTATGGATCATCACTGATGTACTATGGATCATCACTGATGTACTATGAGCCATCACTGGTGTACTATGGATCATCACTGGTGTACTATGGGCCATCACTGGTGTACTATGGATCATCACTGGTGTACTATGGACCATCACTAATGTACTATGGATCATCACTGGTGTACTATGGGCCATCACTGGTGTACTATGGACCATCCCTGATGTACTGTGGATCATCACTGGTTTACTGTGGACCATCCCTGATGTACTGTGGACCATCACTGATGTACTGTGGACCATCACTGATGTACTGTTGATCATCACTGATGTTATATGGACAATCACTGATGTACTATGGATCATCACTGATGTACTGTAGATCATCACTGATGTACTGTGGATCATCACTGATGTACTGTGGATCATCACTGATGTACTATGGGCCATCACTGGTGTACTATGGGCCATCCCTGGTGTACTATGGACCATCACTGGTGTACTATGGACCATCACTGATGTACTGTGGATCATCACTGATGTACTGTGGATCATCACTGATGTACTGTGGATCATCCCTGGTGTACTATGCATCATCACTGGTGTACTATGGATTATCACTGGTGTACTATGGATCATCACTGATGTACTATGGGCCATCACTGATGTACTATGGATCATCACTGGTGTACTATGGATCATCACTGATGTACTGTGGACCATCCCTGATGTACTGTGGACCATCCCTGATGTACTGTGGATCATCACTGATGTACCGTGGATCAGCACTGATGTACGGAGGATCATCACTGATGTACCGTGGATGATCACTGATGTACTGTGGATCATCACTGATGTACTATGGGCCATCACAGATGTACTATGGGCCATCACAGGTGTACTATGGATCATCATTGGTGTACTATGGATCATCCCTGGTGTACTATGGATCATCCCTGGTGTACTATGGACCATCACTGATGTACTATGGATCATCACTGGTGTACTATAAGCCATCACTGGTGTACTATGGACCATCCCTGATGTACTGTGGATCATCACTGGTGTACTGTGGATCATCACTGATGTACCATGGACCATCCCTGATGTACTATGGACCATCCCTGATGTACTGTGGATCATCACTGATGTACTGTGGATCATCACTGATGTACTATGGATCATCACTGATGTACTATGGATCATCACTGATGTACTATGGACCATCACTGGTGTACTATGGATCATCACTGGTGTACTATGGATCATCACTGGTGTACTATGGACCATCCCTGATGTACTGTGGATCATCACTGATGTACTGTGGATCATCACTGATGTACTATAGTTCATCACTGATGTACTATGGGCCATCACTGGTGTACTATGGATCATCACTGGTGTACTATGGTTCATCACTGATGTACTATGGACGATCCCTGATGTACTATGGACCATCCCTGATGTACTGTGGATCATCACTGATGTACTGTGGATCATCACTGGTGTACTATGGATCATCACTGATGTACTATGGGCCATCACTGGTGTACTATGGGCCATCACTGGTGTACTATGGGCCATCACTAGTGCACTATGAATCATCACTGATGTACTATGGACCATCCCTGATGTACTATGGACCATCCCTGATGTACTATGGACCATCCCTGATGTACTATAGATCATCACTGATGTACTGTGGATCATCACTGATGTACTATGGATCATCCCTGGTGTACTATGGATCATCACTGGTGTACTATGGATCATCACTGGTGTACTAAGTATCATCACTGATGTACTGTGGATCATCACTGATGTACTATAGTTCATCACTGAAGTACTATGGGCCATCACTGGTGTACTATGGGCCATCACTGGTGTACTATGGGCCATCACTGGTGTACTATGGGCCATCACTGGTGTACTATGGACCATCACTGATGTACTATGAGCCATCACTGATGTACTGTGGACCATCCCTGATGTACTGTGGATCATCACTGATGTACCGTGGATCATCACTGATGTATTATGAGCCATCACGGGTGTACTATGGATCATCACTGATGTACTATGGACCATCCCTGATGTACTATGGACCATCCCTGATGTACTGAGGATCATCACTGATGTACTATAGATCATCACTGATGTACTATGAACCATCACTGATGTACTATGGATCATCACTGATGTACTGAGGATCATCACTAATGTACTATGGATCATCACTGATGTACCGTGGATCATCACTGATGTACTGTGGATCATCACTGATGTACTGTGGATCATCACTGAAGTACTATGGGCCATCACTGGTGTACTATGGATCATCACTGGTGTACTATGAATCATCACTGGTGTACTATGGATCATCACTGATGTACTGTGGACCAGCCCTGATGTATTGTGGATCATCACTGATGTACTGTGGATCATCACTGATGTACTGTGGATCATCACTGATGTACTATGGATCATCACTGATGTGCTATGGATCATCACTGATGTACTATGGATCATCACTGATGTACTATGGATCATCACTGATGTGCTATGGATCATCACTGATGTACTATGAGCCATCACTGGTGTACTATGGATCATCACTGGTGTACTATGGGCCATCACTGGTGTACTATGGATCATCACTGGTGTACTATGGACCATCACTAATGTACTATGGATCATCACTGGTGTACTATGGGCCATCACTGGTGTACTATGGACCATCCCTGATGTACTGTGGATCATCACTGGTTTACTGTGGACCATCCCTGATGTACTGTGGACCATCACTGATGTACTGTGGACCATCACTGATGTACTGTTGATCATCACTGATGTTATATGGACAATCACTGATGTACTATGGATCATCACTGATGTACTGTAGATCATCACTGATGTACTGTGGATCATCACTGATGTACTGTGGATCATCACTGGTGATGTACTATAGATCATCACTGATGTACTATGGGCCATCACTGGTGTACTATGGGCCATCCCTGGTGTACTATGGACCATCACTGGTGTACTATGGACCATCACTGATGTACTGTGGATCATCACTGATGTACTGTGGATCATCACTGATGTACTGTGGATCATCCCTGGTGTACTATGCATCATCACTGGTGTACTATGGATTATCACTGGTGTATTATGGATCATCACTGATGTACTATGGGCCATCACTGATGTACTATGGATCATCACTGGTGTACTATGGATCATCACTGATGTACTGTGGACCATCCCTGATGTACTGTGGACCATCCCTGATGTACTGTGGATCATCACTGATGTACCGTGGATCAGCACTGATGTACGGAGGATCATCACTGATGTACCGTGGATGATCACTGATGTACTGTGGATCATCACTGATGTACTATGGGCCATCACAGATGTACTATGGGCCATCACAGGTGTACTATGGATCATCATTGGTGTACTATGGATCATCCCTGGTGTACTATGGATCATCCCTGGTGTACTATGGACCATCACTGATGTACTATGGATCATCACTGGTGTACTATAAGCCATCACTGGTGTACTATGGACCATCCCTGATGTACTGTGGATCATCACTGGTGTACTGTGGATCATCACTGATGTACCATGGACCATCCCTGATGTACTATGGACCATCCCTGATGTACTGTGGATCATCACTGATGTACTGTGGATCATCCCTGGTGTACTATGGATCATCCCTGGTGTACTATGGATCATCACTGGTGTACTATGAATCATCACTGGTGTACTATGGATCATCACTGATGTACTGTGGACCATCCCTGATGTATTGTGGATCATCACTGATGTACTGTGGATCATCACTGATGTGCTATGGATCATCACTGATGTACTATGGATCATCACTGATGTACTATGGATCATCACTGATGTGCTATGGATCATCACTGATGTGCTATGGATCATCACTGATGTACTATGAGCCATCACTGGTGTACTATGGGCCATCACTGGTGTACTATGGACCATCCCTGATGTACTGTGGATCATCACTGGTGTACTGTGGATCATCACTGATGTACTATGGACCATCCCTGATGTACTATGGACCATCCCTGATGTACTGTGGATCATCACTGATGTACTGTGGATCATCCCTGGTGTACTATGGATCATCCCTGGTGTACTATGGATCATCACTGGTGTACTATGAATCATCACTGGTGTACTATGGATCATCACTGATGTACTGTGGACCATCCCTGATGTATTGTGGATCAACACTGATGTACTGTGGATCATCACTGATGTGCTATGGCTCATCACTGATGTACTATGGATCATCACTGATGTACTATGGATCATCACTGATGTGCTATGGATCATCACTGATGTGCTATGGATCATCACTGATGTACTATGAGCCATCACTGATGTACTATGGATCATCACTGGTGTACTATGGATCATCAATGGTGTACTGTTGACCATCCCTGATGTACTGTGGATCATCACTGATGTACTATGAGACATCACTGATGTATTATGGGCCATCACTGATGTACTGTGGATAATCACTGATGCACTGTGGATCATCACTGATGTACTGAGGATAATCACTGGTGTACTGTGGATCATCACTGATGTACTATGGACCATCCCTGATGTACTATGGACCAGCCCTGATGTACTGTGGATCATCACTGATGTACTGTGGATCATCACGGGTGTACTGTGGATCATCACGGATGTACTATGGACCATCCCTGATGTACTATGGACCATCCCTGATGTACTGTGGATCATCACTGATGTACTGTGGATAATCCCTGGTGTACTATGGATCATCCCTGGTGTATTATGGATCATCACTGGTGTACTATGAATCATCACTGGTGTACTATGGATCATCACTGATGTACTGTGGACCATCCCTGATGTATTGTGGATCATCACTGATGTACTGTGGATCATCACTGATGTGCTATGGATCATCACTGATGTACTATGGATCATCACTGATGTACTATGGATCATCACTGATGTGCTATGGATCATCACTGATGTGCTATGGATCATCACTGATGTACTATGAGCCATCACTGATGTACTATGGATCATCACTGGTGTACTATGGATCATCAATGGTGTACTGTTGACCATTCCTGATGTACTGTGGATCATCACTGATGTACTATGAGACATCACTGATGTATTATGGGCCATCACTGATGTACTGTGGATAATCACTGATGCACTGTGGATCATCACTGATGTACTGAGGATAATCACTGGTGTACTATGGATCATCACTGATGTACTGTGGATCATCACTGATGTACTATAGATCATCACTAATGTACTATAGATCATCACTGATGTACTATGAATCATCACTGATGTACTATGGACCATCCCTGATGTACTATGGATCATCACTGATGTACTATGGACCATCCCTGATGTACTGTGGATCATCACTGATGTACTGTGGATTATCACTGATGTACTGTGGACCATCACTGATGTACTGTGGATCATCACTAGGGATGAGCTTCATGTTCAAGTCGAACATACGTTCGACTCGAACATCGGCTGTTCGATCGTTCGACGAAGATCGAACGATTTGGGCCGTTCGCGCCAAATTCGAGTGACGCGAACGGCCCACAATGCACTACGCCATCGCAGTGTCATCCAGGCGCTGTGATTGGCCAAGCATGCACTGTGACCCCGCATGCTTGGCCAATCACAGCGCCAGCAGCGAGGAGAGCAATGATTGGCCACAGGCAGGATGCCTGTGGCCAATTATTGCTGAGGGGGTATAGTACACGCCCCACACTATAAAAGGCCTCCAGCGCGGCGGCCTTGTGTAGTGTGTTCCGGAGCAGGGAAAGAGAAGCATAGGCAGGGACAGTGTCATTTATTTTCCTTTACTAATCCTGGATTCCTTGTGTTTAGGGACAAATAAGGATAGGTAGGGAGAGTGTCAGTGTGTTATTCTGTTCTAAACCTTGTTTGTAGGGACAGAGAAGGACAGTGAGGGAAAGTGTCAGTGTGCTATTCTGTTCTAAACCAATCTTGCTGAACCATATTTTAAATCCTTGAGTTTAGGGACAGAGAGGTACAGTGAGGGAAAGTGTCAGTGTGCTATTCTGTTCTAAACCAATCTTGCTGAACCATATTTGAAATCCTTGAGTTTAGGGACAGAGGACACTTGTGGAAACTATCAGTGTGCTATTCTGTGCTAAATCTTGTTTGTAGGGACAGAGAAGGACAGTGAGTGAAACTGACAGTGTGCTATTCTGTTCTAAACCAATCTTGCTGAACCTTATTTGAAATCCTTGAGTTTAGGGACAGAGAGGTACAGTGAGGGAAAGTTTCAGTGTGCTATCCTGTTCTAAACCAATCTTGCTGAACCATATTTGAAATCCTTGAGTTTAGGGACAGAGAAGGACACTCATGGAAACTATCAGTGTGCTATTCTGTGCTAAATCTTGTTTGTAGGGACAGAGAAGGACAGTGAGTGAAACTGTCAGTGTGCTATTCTGTTCTAAACCAATCTTGCTGAACCATATTTTAAATCCTTGAGTTTAGGGACAGAGAGGTACAGTGAGGGAAAGTGTCAGTGTGCTATTCTGTTCTAAACCAATCTTGCTGAACCATATTTGAAATCCTTGAGTTTAGGGACAGAGAAGGACACTCGTGGAAACTATCAGTGTGCTATTCTGTGCAAAATCTTGTTTGTAGGGACAGAGAAGGACAGTGAGTGAAACTGACAGTGTGCTATTCTGTTCTAAACCAATCTTGCTGAACCATATTTAAAATCCTTGAGTTTAGGGACAGAGAGGTACAGTGAGGGAAAGTGTCAGTGTGCTATTCTGTTCTAAACCAATCTTGCTGAACCATATTTGAAATCCTTGAGTTTAGGGACAGAGAAGGACACTCGTGGAAACTATCAGTGTGCTATTCTGTGCTAAATCTTGTTTGTAGGGACAGAGAAGGACAGTGAGTGAAACTGTCAGTGTGCTATTCTGTTCTAAACCAATCTTGCTGAACCATATTTGAAATCCTTGAGTTTAGGGACAGAGAGGTACAGTGAGGGAAAGTGTCAGTTTGCTATTCTGTTCTAAACCAATCTTGCTGAACCATATTTGAAATCCTTGAGTTTGGGGACAGAGAAGGACACTCGTGGAAACTATCAGTGTGCTATTCTGTGCTAAATCTTGTTTGTAGGGACAGAGTAGGACAGTGAGTGAAACTGACAGTGTGCTATTCTTTCACGGCCCATTGGGTCACTCTTTTGGCAGCTGGGAAGGATGCAGGACAAGGTGCAGTAGTGTTGGAGGTTTTTCCACCGCCACGCCTCCAAAATGCTACTACTGGTTGTGACACACCTCTCTCCTCCACCCCCTCCTCTTCTTCTTCCTCCATGGCCTCTTCCTGTGGCTTGTCCTCGGAACCAGCGGTGCTCCGTAGGCGTTCAAGGGGCTACGCAAGTACGCAGGCAAAAAGATGCCATGCCGTGCTTGCGCTGGTGTGTTTGGGGGACAGGAGCCACACTGGGGCAGAGGTCCTGTCTGCTCTGCAGGGGCAGGCCGAGAGGTGGTTGACGCCACGCCAGCTTAAGCCAGGAATGGTGGTTTGCGACAATGGCACCAACCTCCTCTCCGCCCTCCGACAGGGACAACTGACCCATGTGCCCTGTATGGCTCACGTCCTTAACCTGGTGGTGCAGCGGTTCTTGGGCAGGTACCCGGGCTTACAGGATGTCCTGAGGCAGGCCAGGAAAGTCTGTGTGCATTTCCGCAGATCTTATAATGCCAGTGCTCGCCTGGCTGAGCTTCAAAAGGAGTTGAACCTGCCCAAGAACCGCCTTATATGTGACATGCCCACCAGGTGGAACTCAACGTTGGCCATGCTGCAGCGGCTGCACACGCAGCAGAGGGCCATCAATGAGTACCTGTGCGACTACGGCACCAGGACAGGGTCAGGGGAGCTCGGGTTTTTTTCACCACGCCAGTGGGGCATGATCAGGGATGCATGCACTGTCCTGGCACCATTTGAGGAGGCCACGAGGATGGTGAGCAGTGACAGTGCATGCATCAGTGACACTGTACCTCTTGTCCACCTGTTGGAGCACACGCTGCGTGGAATAATGGACAGGGCACTTGAGGCAGAACAGAGGCAGGAAGAGGAGGACTTCCTTGCCTCTCAAGGCCCCCTTTACCCAGACAGTGTTCCTTCAGTCCCACCCATCGCACAGGAAGAGGAGGAGGAGGAGGAGGAGGAGAAGGAGGATTGTGTCAGCATGGAGGTGGAGGCTGGCACTCAGCATCATCAGCAGCAGTCTTTTAGGGATGATTTACAGTCCCAAGAAACCAGTGGACTTGTACGTGGCTGGGAGGAGGTGGCTGCGGATCATGTCGTCCTTAGTGACCCAGAGGACTCCGGACTGAATGCCTCAGCTAACCTACGCTGCATGGCCTCCCTGATCCTGCAAAGTCTGCGGAAGGATCCTCGTATTCTTCGGATCAAGGAGAGGGACCATTACTGGCTGGCCACTCTCCTTGATCCACGGTACAAGGGTAAGGTTGCGGACCTTATGTTACCGTCGCAGAGGGAGCAGAGGATGAGACAACTCCGGGAGGCCTTGCAGAAAGGTCTGTGCAATGCGTTCCCAGAGACTGGGAGGTTACAAACTCCTGGTCCTGGACAACGAGTTGCTGAGGCTTCGGGCAGTCAAAGAAGGAGCGGTGGGGAAGGTGGCCGTCTGCCCGATGCGTTCAGACAATTTTTTAGTCTTTAGTCCGCAGCCCCAAAGTATGATCGGTTCCAGCAACCATCACCAGCGTCTGATATACATGGTGCAGGAATACCTAGGGGCAAGGTCAGACTTGGACACCTTCCCCACCGAAAATCCTCTGGCTTACTGGGTCTTGAGGATGGATCACTGGCCAGAGCTTGCACAGTATGCAATTGAGCTACTGGCCTGTCCTGCATCCAGCGTTCTTTCAGAACGCACATTCAGTGCTGCTGGAGGATTTGTCACGGATCACAGGGTGCGGCTGTCCACCGACTCGGTTGATCGACTGACTTTCATCAAGATGAACCAGTCTTGGATCACCACCAGCTACCACACACCTGATGCTGATATAACAGACTAATTGATTTTAAAATGTCACATCCCTTCAAGACTGATGCTGATGCTGAGTGCCTGTGCTGTTATGTTGACTGGCTATCCTCCTCCTCCTCCTCAATGATACGATTAATGATGATAGCTTGGAAGATCATTTTGGTTTATGGGTGACGCCACCAGTGGCTAAGGCCCAATTTTTCAGCCCCTGTTTAACAGGGGCGTGTAATTACAATTTTTGATGCAATACTTTGCAACAGGCCTCATTGCTGTGCTCCAAGTACAGTATCTGTGAGGGGTAGCAGTGTTGTGCCACCAGTGCCTAAGGCCCAATTTTTCAGCCCCTGTTCAACAAGGGGAAGGAATTATAATTATTGATCTAATAATTCACAGCAGGGCCCATTGCTGTGCCCACCAAGAGTAACTGTCAGGCCTTACAGTGTTGTGGCACCAGCACCACCATCACCACCACCACCACCACCACCACCAAAGGCCCAATTTTTCAGCCCCTGTTCAACAGGGGCATGCAATTATAATTATTGATCTAATAATTCACAGCAGGGCCCATTGCTGCGCCCACCAAGAGTAACTGTCAGGCCTTACAGTGTTGTGGCACCAGCACCACCATCACCACCACCACCACCACCAAAGGCCCAATTTTTCAGCCCCTGTTCAACAGGGGCATGCAATTATAATTATTGATCTAATAATTCACAGCAGGGCCCATTGCTGCGCCCACCAAGAGTAACTGTCAGGCCTTACAGTGTTGTGGCACCAGCACCACCATCAAAGGCCCAATTTTTACTACCACTGATCAACAATTATATGTTATTACAATTCCTGATATAATAGTTGACAGCAGGGCGTTCCAGCACCCACCAAGAGTAACTGTGAGTGCTTACAGTGTTGTGCCAACACCAGCACCTAAGGGGCCAATTTCTGCAGAGTATATACGGCAGGTCCCTACTTTCAAACATCCAACTTACAAACGACTACTACTTGCAAACGGAAGAAGACAACAGGAAGTGAGAGGAAATTTACCCCTTGGAAGGAAAATTCTCTCCTGTAAGAATTAATATGGGAGAAAGGTGTCTCCTCTCTACTGATGCTTTATCACCAATCCTTGTTTCAATAAAAACACCACATTTCAAAAACAGTTGTCATTGGGACGCAAAGTGAGGTGAAATGTTCTGAACAGGGGCACAGACAGCAAAAAAAATGTTACAGGGGTGATAACCCTTCCCTATGTTTTCCAAAAAGCTTAAAAAAAGGAATTTGGCATGGAGCTACACTTAAACAATGTAGCTGTTCAAAATTACAAACAGATTCTACATAAGAACAAACCTGCAGTCCCTGTCTTGTATGCACCGCCTGTATACGGCTGTTCAGAGTATATAGGGCCTTTTTTATTTTGTGTGCGGGGTTCCCCTTAATATCCATACAAGACCCAAAGGGGCTGGTAATGGGCTGGGGTAGGGGGGGGGGTTGATGGGGTAGCTATGCCATTTGTCTTAAAGATTTTCATCCATATTACCGGGACCAGACATTACATTAAAGCCGCAAGCAGTTTTAAATGGCTTTTTTTCCTTTAGAAATGTTATTTTGTGCAGGGACAGTTCTAAACATGGGAAACACGTGGCACTTCACAGGCATACTTTAGACACCCCCCAGGTACAATATTTAAAGGAATATTTGACTTTTTTTTTTCACTTTATGCATCATTAAAATGACTGCTCCCGGAAAACGTCAGTTTTTAAAACTTCTTTTTACATTGATACATGTCCCCTGGTGCAGAACCCAGGTTCCCAAACTCTGTTTAGGACAATAACATGGATAATAGTCATTATAATTAGCACTTTAGAATCCGAACGTTCGCATCCATTGTATTTAATAGGGTTCTAATGTTCGTGCAAACTTTCGGTCCGTTCGCGGGTTCTGGTGCGAACCGAACCCGGGGGTGTTCGGCTCATCACTAATCATCACTGATGTACTGTGGATCATCACTGGTGTACTGTGGACCATCCCTGATGTACTGTGGACCATCACTGATGTACTGTGGACCATCACTGATGTACTGTGGACCATCACTGATGTACTGTGGATCATCACTGATGTTCTATGGACAATCACTGATGTACTATGGATCATCACTGATGTACTGTAGATCATCACTGATGTACTGTGGATCATCACTGATGTACTGTGGATCATCACTGATGTACTATAGATCATCACTGATGTACTATGGGCCATCACTGGTGTACTATGGGCCATCACTGGTGTACTATGGGCCATCATTGGTGTACTATGGGCCATCACTGGTGTACTATGGGCCATCACTGATGTACTGTGGATCATCACTGATGTTCTATGGACAATCACTGATGTACTATGGATCATCACTGATGTACTGTAGATCATCACTGATGTACTGTGGATCATCACTGATGTACTGTGGATCATCACTGATGTACTATAGATCATCACTGATGTACTATGGGCCATCACTGGTGTACTAAGGGCCATCACTGGTGCATTATGGGCCATCACTGATGTACTATGGGCCATCACTGGTGTACTATGGGCCATCACTGGTGTACTATGGATCATCACTGGTGTACTATGGACCATCACTGATGGACTGTGGACCATCACTGATGTACTGTGGATCATCACTGATGTACTGTGGATCATCCCTGGTGTACTATGGATCATCACTGGTGTACTATGGATTATCACTGGTGTACTATGGATCATCACTGATGTACTATGGGCCATTCCTGATGTACTGAGGATCATCACTGATGTAATATAGATCATCACTGATGTACTATGGACCATCACTGATGTACTATGGATCATCACTGATGTACTGAGGATCATCACTAATGTGCTATGGATCATCACTGATGTACCGTGGATCATCACTGATGTACTGTGGATCATCACTGATGTACTGTGGATCATCACTGATGTACTATAGATCATCACTGAAGTACTATGGGCCATCACTGGTGTACTATGGATCATCACTGATGTACTGTGGATCATCCCTGATGTATTGTGGATCATCACTGATGTACTGTGGATCATCACAGATGTACTGTGGATCATCACTGATGTACTGTGGATCATCACTGATGTGCTATGGATCATCACTGATGTACTATGGATCATCACTGATGTACTATGGATCATCACTGATGTGCTATGGATCATCACTGATGTACTATGGATCATCACTGGTGTACTATGGATCATCACTGGTGTATTATGAGCCATCACTGGTGTACTATTGATCATCACTGGTGTACTATGGACCATCACTGATGTACTATGGATCATCACTGGTGTACTATGGGCCATCACTGGTGTACTATGGACCATCCCTGATGTACTGTGGATCATCACTGGTGTACTGTGGACCATCCCTGATGTACTGTGGACCATCACTGATGTACTGTGGACCATCACTGATGTACTGTGGATCATCACTGATGTACTGTGGATCATCACTGATGTTCTATGGACAATCACTGATGTACTATGGATCATCACTGATTTACTGTAGATCATCACTGATGTACTGTGGATCATCACTGATGTACTGTGGATCATCACTGATGTACTGTGGATCATCACTGATGTACTATAGATCATCACTGATGTACTATGGGCCATCACTGGTGTACTAAGGGCCATCACTGGTGTACTATGGGCCATCACTGGTGTACTATGGGCCATCACTGGTGTACTATGGGCCATCACTGGTGTACTATGGGCCATCACTGGTGAACTATGGGCCATCACTGGTGTACTATGGGCCATCACTGGTGTACTATGGATCATCACTGGTGTACTATGGACCATCACTGATGGACTGTGGACCATCACTGATGTACTGTGGATCATCACTGATGTACTGTGGATCATCCCTGGTGTACTATGGATCATCACTGGTGTACTATGGGCCATCACTGGTGTACTATGGACCATCCCTGATGTACTGTGGATCATCACTGGTGTACTGTGGACCATCCCTGATGTACTGTGGACCATCACTGATGTACTGTGGACCATCACTGATGTACTGTGGATCATCACTGATGTACTGTGGATCATCACTGATGTTCTATGGACAATCACTGATGTACTATGGATCATCACTGATGTACTGTAGATCATCACTGATGTACTGTGGATCATCACTGATGTACTGTGGATCATCACTGATGTACTATAGATCATCACTGATGTACTATGGGCCATCACTGGTGTACTATGGGCCATCACTGGTGTACTATGGATCATCACTGGTGTACTATGGACCATCACTGATGGACTGTGGACCATCACTGATGTACTGTGGATCATCACTGATGTACTGTGGATCATCCCTGGGGTACTATGGATCATCACTGGTGTACTATGGATTATCACTGGTGTACTATGGATCATCACTGATGTACTATGGGCCATTCCTGATGTACTGAGGATCATCACTGATGTAATATAGATCATCACTTATGTACTATGGATCATCACTGATGTACTGAGGATCATCACTAATGTGCTATGGATCATCACTGATGTACCGTGGATCATCACTGATGTACTGTGGATCATCACTGATGTACTGTGGATCATCACTGATGTACTATAGATCATCACTGAAGTACTATGGGCCATCACTGGTGTACTATGGATCATCACTGATGTACTGTGGACCATCCCTGATGTATTGTGGATCATCACTGATGTACTGTGGATCATCACTGATGTACTGTGGATCATCACTGATGTACTGTGGATCATCACTGATGTGCTATGGATCATCACTGATGTACTATGGATCATCACTGATGTACTATGGATCATCACTGGTGTACTATGGATCATCACTGGTGTACTATGGATCATCACTGGTGTATTATGGGCCATCACTGGTGTACTATGGATCATCACTGGTGTACTATGGACCATCACTGATGTACTATGGATCATCACTGGTGTACTATGGGCCATCACTGGTGTACTATGGACCATCCCTGATGTACTGTGGATCATCACTGGTGTACTGTGGACCATCCCTGATGTACTGTGGACCATCACTGATGTACTGTGGACCATCACTGATGTACTGTGGATCATCACTGATGTACTGTGGATCATCACTGATGTTCTATGGACAATCACTGATGTACTATGGATCATCACTGATGTACTGTAGATCATCACTGATGTACTGTGGATCATCACTGATGTACTGTGGATCATCACTGATGTACTGTGGATCATCACTGATGTACTATAGATAATCACTGATGTACTATGGGCCATCACTGGTGTACTAAGGGCATCACTGGTGTACTATGGGCCATCACTGGTGTACTATGGGCCATCGCTGGTGTACTATGGGCCATCACTGGTGTACTATGGGCCATCACTGGTGTACTATGGATCATCACTGGTGTACTATGGACCATCACTGATGGACTGTGGACCATCACTGATGTACTGTGGACCATCACTGATGTACTGTGGATCATCCCTGGTGTACTATGGATCATCACTGGTGTACTATGGGCCATCACTGGTGTACTATGGACCATCCCTGATGTACTGTGGATCATCACTGGTGTACTGTGGACCATCCCTGATGTACTGTGGACCATCACTGATGTACTGTGGACCATCACTGATGTACTGTGGATCATCACTGATGTACTGTGGATCATCACTGATGTTCTATGGACAATCACTGATGTACTATGGATCATCACTGATGTACTGTAGATCATCACTGATGTACTGTGGATCATCACTGATGTACTGTGGATCATCACTGATGTACTATAGATCATCACTGATGTACTATGGGCCATCACTGGTGTACTATGGGCCATCACTGGTGTACTATGGGCCATCACTGGTGTACTATGGGCCATCACTGGTGTACTATGGATCATCACTGGTGTACTGTGGACCATCACTGATGGACTGTGGACCATCACTGATGTACTGTGGATCATCACTGATGTACTGTGGATCATCCCTGGTGTACTATGGATCATCACTGGTGTACTATGGTTTATCACTGGTGTACTATGGATCATCACTGATGTACTATGGGCCATCACTGATGTACTATGGATCATCACTGGTGTACTGTGGATCATCACTGATGTACTGTGGACCATCCCTGATGTATTGTGGATCATCCCTGATGTATTGTGGATCATCACTGATGTACTGTGGATCATCACTGATGTGCTATGGATCATCACTGATGTACTATGGATCATTACTGATGTACTATGGATCATCACTGATGTGCTATGGATCATCACTGATGTACTGTGGATCATCACTGGTGTACTGTGGACCATCCCTGATGTACTGTGGACCATCACTGATGTACTGTGGACCATCACTGATGTACTGTGGATCATCACTGATGTACTGTGGATCATCACTGATGTTCTATGGACAATCACTGATGTACTATGGATCATCACTATGTACTGTAGATAATCACTGATGCACTGTGGATCATCACTGATGTACTGAGGATCATCACTGGTGTACTATGGATCATCACTGATGTACTGTGGATCATCACTGATGTACTATAGATCATCACTGATGTACTATGGATCATCACTGGTGTACTGTGGATCATCACTGATGTACTGTGGACCATCCCTGATGTATTGTGGATCATCCCTGATGTATTGTGGATCATCACTGATGTACTGTGGATCATCACTGATGTGCTATGGATCATCACTGATGTACTATGGATCATCACTGATGTACTATGGATCATCACTGATGTGCTATGGATCATCACTGATGTGCTATGGATCATCACTGATGTACTATGAGCCATCACTGATGTATTATGGGCCATCACTGATGTACTGTGGATAATCACTGATGCACTGTGGATCATCACTGATGTACTGAGGATCATCACTGGTGTACTATGGATCATCACTGATGTACTGTGGATCATCACTGATGTACTATAGATCATCACTGATGTACTATGAATCATCACTGATGTACTATGGACCATCCCTGATGTACTATGGATCATCACTGATGTACTATGGACCATCCCTGATGTACTGTGGATCATCACTGATGTACTGTGGATTATCACTGATGTACTGTGGACCATCACTGATGTACTGTGGATCATCACTGATGTACTATGGATCATCACTGATGTACTATGGATCATCACTGATGTACTATGGACCATCACTGGTGTACTATGGATCATCACTGGTGTACTATGGACCATCACTGGTGTACTATGGATCATCACTGGTTTACTATGGACCACCACTGATGTACTGTGGATCATCACTGGTGTACTATGGGCCATCACTGGTGTACTATGGACCATCCCTGATGTACTGTGGATCATCACTGGTGTACTGTGGACCAATCCCTGATGTACTGTGGACCATCACTGATGTACTGTGGACCATCACTGATGTACTGTGGATCATCACTGATGTTCTATGGACAATCACTGATGTACTATGGATCATCACTGATGTACTGTAGATCATCACTGATGTACTGTGGATCATCACTGATGTACTGTGGATCATCACTGATGTACTATAGATCATCACTGATGTACTATGTGTCATCACTGGTGTACTATGGGCCATCACTGGTGTACTATGGGCCATCACTGGTGTACTATGGACCATCACTGGTGTACTGTGGACCATCACTGATGTACTGTGGATCATCACTGATGTACTGTGGATCATCACTGATGTACTGTGGATCATCACTGATGTACTGTGGATCATCACTGATGTACTGTGGATCATCCCTGGTGTACTATGGATCATCACTGGGGTACTATGGATTATCACTGGTGTACTAAGGATCATCACTGATGTACTATGGGCCATCACTGATGTACTATGGATCATCACTGGTGTACTATGGATCATCACTGATGTACTGTGGACCATCCCTGATGTACTGTGGACCATCCCTGATGTACTGTGGACCATCCCTGATGTACTGTGGATCATCACTGATGTACCGTGGATCAGCACTGATGTACCGAGGATCATCACTGATGTACCGTGGATCATCACTGATGTACTGTGGATCATCACTGATGTACTATGGGCCATCACAGGTGTACTATGGATCATCACTGGTGTACTATGGATCATCCCTGGTGTACTATGGACCATCACTGATGTACTATGGACCATCACTGATGTACTATGGATCATCACTGGTGTACTATGGGCCATCACTGGTGTACTATGGACCATCCCTGATGTACTGTGGATCATCACTGGTGTACTGTGGATCATCACTGATGTACTATGGACCATCCCTGATGTACTATGGACCATCCCTGATGTACTGTGGATCATCCCTGGTGTACTGTGGCTCATCCCTGGTGTACTATGGATCATCCCTGGTGTACTATGGATCATCCCTGGTGTATTATGGATCATCACTGGTGTACTATGAATCATCACTGGTGTACTATGGATCATCACTGATGTACTGTGGACCATCCCTGATGTATTGTGGATCATCACTGATGTACTGTGGATCATCACTGATGTACTGTGGATCATCCCTGGTGTACTATGGATCATCACTGGTGTACTATGGATTATCACTGGTGTACTAAGGATCATCACTGATGTACTATGGGCCATCACTGATGTACTATGGATCATCACTGGTGTACTATGGATCATCACTGATGTACTGTGGACCATCCCTGATGTACTGTGGACCATCCCTGATGTACTGTGGATCATCACTGATGTACCGTGGATCAGCACTGATGTACCGAGGATCATCACTGATGTACCGTGGATCATCACTGATGTACTGTGGATCATCACTGGTGTACTCTGGATCATCACTGATGTACTGTGGATCATCACTGATGTACTATAGATCATCACTGATGTACTATAGATCATCACTGATGTACTATGAATCATCACTGATGTACTATGGACCATCCCTGATGTACTATGGACCATCCCTGATGTTCTGTGGATCATCACTGATGTACTGTGGATTATCACTGATGTACTGTGGACCATCACTGATGTACTGTGGATCATCACTGATGTACTGTGGATTATCACTGATGTACTGTGGACCATCACTGATGTACTGTGGACCATCACTGATGTACTATGGATCATCACTGATGTACTATGGATCATCACTGATGTACTATGGACCATCACTGGTGTACTATGGATCATCACTGGTGTACTATGGATCATCACTGGTGTACTATGGACCATCCCTGATGTACTGTGGATCATCACTGATGTACTGTGGATCATCACTGATGTACTATAGTTCATCACTGATGTACTATGGGCCATCACTGGTGTACTATGGATCATTACTGGTGTACTATGGTTCATCACTGATGTACTATGGACGATCCCTGATGTACTATGGACCATCCCTGATGTACTGTGGATCATCACTGATGTACTGTGGATCATCACTGGTGTACTATAGATCATCACTGATGTACTATGGGCCATCACTGGTGTACTATGGGCCATCACTGGTGTACTATGGGCCATCACTAGTGTACTATGGATCATCACTGATGTACTATGGACTATCCCTGATGTACTATGGACCATCCCTGATGTACTATGGACCATCCCTGATGTACTATGGAATATCCCTGATGTACTATGGACCATCCCTAATGGACTATGGACCATCCCTGATGTACTATAGATCATCACTGATGTACTGTGGATCATCACTGATGTACTATGGATCATCCCTGGTGTACTATGGATCATCACTGGTGTACTATGGATCATCACTGGTGTACTATGGATCATCACTGATGTACTGTGGATCATCACTGATGTACTATAGTTCATCACTGATGTACTATGGGCCTTCACTGGTGTACTATGGGCCATCACTGGTGTACTATGGTTCATCACTGATGTACTATGGACGATCCCTGATGTACTGTGGATCATCACTGATGTACTGTGGATCATCACTGGTGTACTATAGATCATCACTGATGTACTATGGGCCATCACTGGTGTACTATGGGCCATCACTGGTGTACTATGGGCCATCACTAGTGTACTATGGATCATCACTGATGTACTATGGACTATCCCTGATGTACTATGGACTATCCCTGATGTACTATGGACCATCCCTGATGTACTATGGACCATCCCTGATGTACTATGGACCATCCCTGATGTACTATGGACCATCCCTAATGGACTATGGACCATCCCTGATGTACTATAGATCATCACTGATGTACTGTGGATAATCACTGATGCACTGTGGATCATCACTGATGTACAGAGGATCATCACTGGTGTACTATGGATCATCACTGATGTACTGTGGATCATCACTGATGTACTATAGATCATCACTGATGTACTATAGATCATCACTGATGTACTATGAATCATCACTGATGTACTATGGACCATCCCTGATGTACTATGGATCATCACTGATGTACTATGGACCATCCCTGATGTACTGTGGATTATCACTGATGTACTGTGGACCATCACTGATGTAATCTGGATCATCACTGATGTACTATGGATCATCACTGATGTACTATGGATCATCACTGATGTACTATGGACCATCACTGGTGTACTATGGATCATCACTGGTGTACTATGGACCATCACTGGTGTACTATGGATCATCACTGGTGTACTATGGACCACCACTGATGTACTGTGGATCATCACTGGTGTACTATGGGCCATCACTGGTGTACTATGGACCATCCCTGATGTACTGTGGATCATCACTGGTGTACTGTGGACCAATCCCTGATGTACTGTGGACCATCACTGATGTACTGTGGACCATCACTGATGTACTATGGATCATCACTGATGTACTGTAGATCATCACTGATGTACTGTGGATCATCACTGATGTACTGTGGATCATCACTGATGTACTATAGATCATCACTGATGTACTATGGGTCATCACTGGTGTACTATGGGCCATCACTGGTGTACTATGGGCCATCACTGGTGTACTATGGACCATCACTGGTGTACTGTGGACCATCACTGATGTACTGTGGATCATCACTGATGTACTGTGGATCATCACTGATGTACTGTGGATCATCACTGATGTACTGTGGATCATCCCTGGTGTACTATGGATCATCACTGGGGTACTATGGATTATCACTGGTGTACTAAGGATCATCACTGATGTACTATGGGCCATCACTGATGTACTATGGATCATCACTGGTGTACTATGGATCATCACTGATGTACTGTGGACCATCCCTGATGTACTGTGGACCATCCCTGATGTACTGTGGACCATCCCTGATGTACTGTGGATCATCACTGATGTACCGTGGATCAGCACTGATGTACCGAGGATCATCACTGATGTACCATGGATCATCACTGATGTACCGTGGATCATCACTGATGTACTATGGGCCATCACAGATGTACTATGGGCCATCACAGGTGTACTATGGATCATCACTGGTGTACTATGGATCATCCCTGGTGTACTATGGACCATCACTGATGTACTATGGACCATCACTGATGTACTATGGATCATCACTGGTGTACTATGGGCCATCACTGGTGTACTATGGACCATCCCTGATGTACTGTGGATCATCACTGGTGTACTGTGGATCATCACTGATGTACTATGGACCATCCCTGATGTACTATGGACCATCCCTGATGTACTGTGGATCATCCCTGGTGTACTGTGGATCATCCCTGGTGTACTATGGATCATCCCTGGTGTACTATGGATCATCCCTGGTGTATTATGGATCATCACTGGTGTACTATGAATCATCACTGGTGTACTATGGATCATCACTGATGTACTGTGGACCATCCCTGATGTATTGTGGATCATCACTGATGTACTGTGGATCATCACTGATGTACTGTGGATCATCCCTGGTGTACTATGGATCATCACTGGTGTACTATGGATTATCACTGGTGTACTAAGGATCATCACTGATGTACTATGGGCCATCACTGATGTACTATGGATCATCACTGGTGTACTATGGATCATCACTGATGTACTGTGGACCATCCCTGATGTACTGTGGACCATCCCTGATGTACTGTGGATCATCACTGATGTACCGTGGATCAGCACTGATGTACCGAGGATCATCACTGATGTACCGTGGATCATCACTGATGTACTGTGGATCATCACTGGTGTACTATGGATCATCACTGATGTACTGTGGATCATCACTGATGTACTATAGATCATCACTGATGTACTATAGATCATCACTGATGTACTATGAATCATCACTGATGTACTATGGACCATCCCTGATGTACTATGGATCATCACTGATGTACTATGGACCATCCCTGATGTTCTGTGGATCATCACTGATGTACTGTGGATTATCACTGATGTACTGTGGACCATCACTGATGTACTGTGGATTATCACTGATGTACTGTGGACCATCACTGATGTACTGTGGACCATCACTGATGTACTATGGATCATCACTGATGTACTATGGACCATCACTGGTGTACTATGGATCATCACTGGTGTACTATGGATCATCACTGGTGTACTATGGACCATCCCTGATGTACTGTGGATCATCACTGATGTACTGTGGATCATCACTGATGTACTATAGTTCATCACTGATGTACTATGGGCCATCACTGGTGTACTATGGATCATCACTGGTGTACTATGGTTCATCACTGATGTACTATGGACGATCCCTGATGTACTATGGACCATCCCTGATGTACTGTGGATCATCACTGATGTACTGTGGATCATCACTGGTGTACTATAGATCATCACTGATGTACTATGGGCCATCACTGGTGTACTATGGGCCATCACTGGTGTACTATGGGCCATCACTAGTGTACTATGGATCATCACTGATGTACTATGGACTATCCCTGTTGTACTATGGACCATCCCTGATGTACTATGGACCATCCCTGATGTACTATGGACCATCCCTAATGGACTATGGACCATCCCTGATGTACTATAGATCATCACTGATGTACTGTGGATCATCACTGATGTACTATGGATCATCCCTGGTGTACTATGGATCATCACTGGTGTACTATGGATCATCACTGGTGTACTATGGATCATCACTGATGTACTGTGGATCATCACTGATGTACTATAGTTCATCACTGATGTACTATGGGCCTTCACTGGTGTACTATGGGCCATCACTGGTGTACTATGGGCCATCACTGGTGTACTATGGGCCATCACTGGTGTACTATGGGCCATCACTAGTGTACTATGGACCATCACTGGTGTACTATGGACCATCACTGGTGTACTATGGACCATCACTGATGTACTATGAGCCATCACTGATGTACTGTGGACCATCCCTGATGTACTGTGGATCATCACTGATGTACCGTGGATCATCACTGATGTACTATGAGCCATCACAGGTGTACTATGGATCATCACTGATGTACTATGGACCATCCCTGATGTACTATGGACCATCCCTAAAGTACTGAGGATCATCACTGATGTACTATAGATCATCACTGATGTACTATGGACCATCACTGATGTACTATGGATCATAACTGATGTACTGAGGATCATCACTAATGTACTATGGACCATCACTGATGTATTGGGGATCATCACTGATGTACTGTGGATCATCACTGAAGTACTATGGGCCATCACTGGTGTACTGTGGATCATCACTGATGTACTATGAGACATCACTGATGTATTATAGGCCATCACTGATGTACTGTGGATAATCACTGATGCACTGTGGATAATCACTGATGCACTGTGGATCATCACTGATGTACTGAGGATAATCACTGGTGTACTATGGATCATCACTGATGTACTGTGGATCATCACTGATGTACTATAGATCATCACTGATGTACTATGAATCATCACTGATGTACTATGAATCATCACTGATGTACTATGGACAATCACTGATGTACTATGGATCATCACTGATGTACTGTAGATCATCACTGATGTACTGTGGATCATCACTGATGTACTGTGGATCATCACTGATGTACTATAGATCATCACTGATGTACTATGGGCCATCACTGGTGTACTATGGGCCATCACTGGTGTACTATGGGCCATCACACTGGTGTACTATGGGCCATCACTGGTGTACTATGGGCCATCACTGGTGTACTATGGATCATCACTGGTGTACTGTGGACCATCACTGATGGACTGTGGACCATCACTGATGTACTGTGGATCATCACTGATGTACTGTGGATCATCCCTGGTGTACTATGGATCATCACTGGTGTACTATGGATTATCACTGGTGTACTATGGATCATCACTGATGTACTATGGGCCATCACTGATGTACTATGGATCATCACTGGTGTACTGTGAATCATCACTGATGTACTGTGGACCATCCCTGATGTATTGTGGATTATCCCTGATGTATTGTGGATCATCACTGATGTACTGTGGATCATCACTGATGTGCTATGGATCATCACTGATGTACTATGGATCATCACTGATGTGCTATGGATCATCACTGATGTACTGTGGATCATCACTGGTGTACTGTGGACCATCCCTGATGTACTGTGGACCATCACTGATGTACTGTGGACCATCACTGATGTACTGTGGATCATCACTGATAAACTGTGGATCATCACTGATGTTCTATGGACAATCACTGATGTACTATGGATCATCACTATGTACTGTAGATAATCACTGATGCACTGTGGATCATCACTGATGTACTGAGGATCATCACTGGTGTACTATGGATCATCACTGATGTACTGTGGATCATCACTGATGTACTATAGATCATCACTGATGTACTATGGATCATCACTGGTGTACTGTGGATCATCACTGATGTACTGTGGACCATCCCTGATATATTGTGGATCATCCCTGATGTATTGTGGATCATCACTGATGTACTGTGGATCATCACTGATGTGCTATGGATCATCACTGGTGTACTATGGATCATCACTGATGTACTATGGATCATCACTGATGTGCTATGGATCATCACTGATGTGCTATGGATCATCACTGATGTACTATGAGCCATCACTGATGTACTATGGATCATCACTGGTGTACTATGGATCATCACTGGTGTACTGTTGACCATCCCTGATGTACTGTGGATCATCACTGTTGTACTATGAGCCATCACTGATGTATTATGGGCCATCACTGATGTACTGTGGATAATCACTGATGCACTGTGGATCATCACTGATGTACTGAGGATCATCACTGGTGTACTATGGATCATCACTGATGTACTGTGGATCATCACTGATGTACTATAGATCATCACTGATGTACTATAGATCATCACTGATGTACTATGAATCATCACTGATGTATTATGGACCATCCCTGATGTACTATGGATCATCACTGATGTACTATGGACCATCCCTGATGTACTGTGGATCATCACTGATGTACTGTGGATTATCACTGATGTACTGTGGACCATCACTGATGTACTGTGGATCATCACTGATGTACTATGGATCATCACTGATGTACTATGGACCATCACTGGTGTACTATGGATCATCACTGGTGTACTATGGACCATCACTGGTGTACTATGGATCATCACTGGTGTACTATGGGCCATCACTGATGTACTGTGGATCATCACTGGTGTACTATGGGAAATCACTGGTGTACTATGGACCATCCCTGATGTACTGTGGATCATCACTGGTGTACTGTGGACCATCCCTGATGTACTGTGGACCATCACTGATGTACTGTGGACCATCACTGATGTACTGTGGATCATCACTGATGTTCTATGGACAATCACTGATGTACTATGGATCATCACTGATGTACTGTAGATCATCACTGATGTACTGTGGATCATCACTGATGTACTGTGGATCATCACTGATGTACTATAGATCATCACTGATGTACTATGGGCCATCATTGGTGTACTATGGGCCATCACTGATGTACTATGGGCCATCACTGGTGTACTATGGACCATCACTGGTGTACTGTGGACCATCACTGATGTACTGTGGATCATCACTGATGTACTGTGGATCATCACTGATGTACTGTGGATCATCCCTGGTGTACTATGGATCATCACTGGTGTACTATGGATTATCACTGGTGTACTAAGGATCATCACTGATGTACTATGGGCCATCACTGATGTACTGTGGACCATCCCTGATGTACTGTGGATCATCACTGATGTACTGTGGATCATCACTGATGTACTGTGGATCATCACTGATGTACTGTGGATCATCCCTGGTGTACTATGGATTATCACTGGTGTACTATGGATCATCACTGGTGTACTATGGATCATCACTGATGTACTGTGGACCATCCCTGATGTACTGTGGACCATCCCTGATGTACTGTGGATCATCACTGATGTACCGTGGATCAGCACTGATGTACCGAGGATCATCACTGATGTACCGTGGATCATCACTGATGTACTGTGGATCATCACTGGTGTACTATAGATCATCACTGATGTACTATGGGCCATCACTGGTGTACTATGGGCCATCACTGGTGTACTATGGGCCATCTCTAGTGTACTATGGACGATCCCTGATGTACTATGGACCATCCCTGATGTACTGTGGATCATCACTGATGTACTGTGGATCATCACTGGTGTACTATAGATCATCACTGATGTACTATGGGCCATCACTGGTGTACTATGGGCCATCACTGGTGTACTATGGGCCATCACTAGTGTACTATGGATCATCACTGATGTACTATGGACCATCCCTGATGTACTATGGACCATCCCTGATGTACTATGGACCATCCCTGATGTACTATGGACCATCCCTAATGGACTATGGACCATCCCTGATGTACTATAGATCATCACTGATGTACTGTGGATCATCACTGATGTACTATGGATCATCCCTGGTGTACTATGGATCATCACTGGTGTACTATGGATCATCACTGGTGTATTATGGATCATCACTGATGTACTGTGGATCATCACTGATGTACTGTGGATCATCACTGATGTACTATAGCTCATCACTGATGTACTATGGGCCTTCACTGGTGTACTATGGGCCATCACTGGTGTACTATGGGCCATCACTGGTGTACTATGGGCCATCACTAGTGTACTATGGATCATCACTGATGTACTGTGGATCATCACTGATGTACTGTGGATCATCACTGATGTACTATAGTTCATCACTGATGTACTATGGGCCTTCACTGGTGTACTATGGGCCATCACTGGTGTACTATGGGCCATCACTGGTGTACTATGGGCCATCACTGGTGTACTATGGGCCATTACTGGTGTACTATGGGCCATCACTAGTGTACTATGGGCCATCACTGATGTACTATGAGCCATCACTGATGTACTGTGGACCATCCCTGATGTACTGTGGATCATCACTGATGTACCGTGGATCATCACTGATGTACTATGAGCCATCACGGGTGTACTATGGATCATCACAGATGTACTATGGACCATCCCTGATGTACTATGGACCATCCCTGATGTACTGAGGATCATCACTGATGTACTATAGATCATCACTGATGTACTATGGACCATCACTGATGTACTATGGATCATCACTGATGTACTGAGGATCATCACTAATGTACTATGGACCATCACTGATGTATTGTGGATCATCACTGATGTACTGTGGATCATCACTGAAGTACTATGGGCCATCACTGGTGTACTGTGGATCATCACTGATGTACTATGAGCAATCACTGATGTATTATGGGCCATCACTGATGTACTGTGGATAATCACTGATGCACTGTGGATCATCACTGATGTACTGAGGATAATCACTGGTGTACTATGGATCATCACTGATGTACTGTGGATCATCACTGATGTACTATAGATAATCACTGATGTACTATAGATCATCACTGATGTACTATGAATCATCACTGATGTACTATGAATCATCACTGATGTACTATGGATAATCACTGATGTACTATGGATCATCACTGATGTACTGTAGATCATCACTGATGTACTGTGGATCATCACTGATGTACTGTGGATCATCACTGATGTACTATGGGCCATCACTGGTGTACTATGGGCCATCACTGGTGTACTATGGGCCATCACTGGTGTACTATGGGCCATCACTGGTGTACTATGGATCATCACTGGTGTACTGTGGACCATCACTGATGGACTGTGGACCATCACTGATGTACTGTGGATCATCACTGATGTACTGTGGATCATCCCTGGTGTACTATGGATCATCACTGGTGTACTATGGATTATCACTGGTGTACTATGGATCATCACTGATGTACTATGGGCCATCACTGATGTACTATGGATCATCACTGGTGTACTGTGGATCATCACTGATGTACTGTGGACCATCCCTGATGTATTGTGGATCATCCCTGATGTATTGTGGATCATCACTGATGTACTGTGGATCATCACTGATGTGCTATGGATCATCACTGATGTACTATGGATCATCACTGATGTACTATGGATCATCACTGATGTGCTATGGATCATCACTGATGTACTGTGGATCATCACTGGTGTACTGTGGGCCATCCCTGATGTACTGTGGACCATCACTGATGTACTGTGGACCATCACTGATGTACTGTGGATCATCACTGATGTACTGTGGATCATCACTGATGTTCTATGGACAATCACTGATGTACTATGGATCATCACTATGTACTGTAGATAATCACTGATGCACTGTGGATCATCACTGATGTACTGAGGATCATCACTGGTGTACTATGGATCATCACTGATGTACTGTGGATCATCACTGATGTACTATAGATCATCACTGATGTACTATGGATCATCACTGGTGTACTGTGGATCATCACTGATGTACTGTGGACCATCCCTGATGTATTGTGGATCATCCCTGATGTATTGTGGATCATCACTGATGTACTGTGGATCATCACTGATGTGCTATGGATCATCACTGATGTACTATGGATCATCACTGATGTACTATGGATCATCACTGATGTGCTATGGATCATCACTGATGTGCTATGGATCATCACTGATGTACTATGAGCCATCACTGATGTACTATGGATCATCACTGGTGTACTATGGATCATCACTGGTGTACTGTTGACCATCCCTGATGTACTGTGGATCATCACTTATGTACTATGAGCCATCACTGATGTATTATGGGCCATCACTGATGTACTGTGGATAATCACTGATGCACTGTGGATCATCACTGATGTACTGAGGATCATCACTGGTGTACTATGGATCATCACTGATGTACTGTGGATCATCACTGATGTACTATAGATCATCACTGATGTACTATAGATCATCACTGATGTACTATGAATCATCACTGATGTACTATGGACCATCCCTGATGTACTATGGATCATCACTGATGTACTATGGACCATCCCTGATGTACTGTGGATCATCACTGATGTACTGTGGATTATCACTGATGTACTGTGGACCATCACTGATGTACTGTGGATCATCACTGATGTACTATGGATCATCACTGATGTACTATGGACCATCACTGGTGTACTATGGATCATCACTGGTGTACTATGGACCATCACTGGTGTACTATGGATCATCACTGGTGTACTATGGACCATCACTGATGTACTGTGGTTCATCACTGGTGTACTATGGGAAATCACTGGTGTACTATGGACCATCCCTGATGTACTGTGGATCATCACTGGTGTACTGTGGACCATCCCTGATGTACTGTGGACCATCACTGATGTACTGTGGACCATCACTGATGTACTGTGGATCATCACTGATGTTCTATGGACAATCACTGATGTACTATGGATCATCACTGATGTACTGTAGATCATCACTGATGTACTGTGGATCATCACTGATGTACTGTGGATCATCACTGATGTACTATAGATCATCACTGATGTACTATGGGCCATCAATGGTGTACTATGGGCCATCACTGGTGTACTATGGGCCATCACTGGTGTACTATGGACCATCACTGGTGTACTGTGGACCATCACTGATGTACTGTGGATCATCACTGATGTACTGTGGATCATCACTGATGTACTGTGGATCATCACTGATGTACTGTGGATCATCCCTGGTGTACTATGGATCATCACTGGTGTACTATGGATTATCACTGGTGTACTAAGGATCATCACTGATGTACTATGGGCCATCACTGATGTACTATGGATCATCACTGATGTACTATGGATCATCACTGGTGTACTATGGATTATCACTGATGTACTGTGGACCATCCCTGATGTACTGTGGATCATCACTGATGTACCGTGGATCAGCACTGATGTACCGAGGATCATCACTGATGTACCGTGGATCATCACTGATGTACTGTGGATCATCACTGATGTACTATGGATCATCACTGGAGTACTATGGATCATCACTGGTGTATTATGGGCCATCACTGGTGTACTATGGATCATCACTGGTGTACTATGGACCATCACTGATGTACTATGGATCATCACTGGTGTACTATGGGCCATCACTGGTGTACTATGGACCATCCCTGATGTACTGTGGATCATCACTGGTGTACTGTGGACCATCCCTGATGTACTGTGGACCATCACTGATGTACTGTGGACCATCACTGATGTACTGTGGATCATCACTGATGTACTGTGGATCATCACTGATGTTCTATGGACAATCACTGATGTACTATGGATCATCACTGATGTACTGTAGCACATCACTGATGTACTGTGGATCATCACTGATGTACTGTGGATCATCACTGATGTACTGTGGATCATCACTGATGTACTATAGATCATCACTGATGTACTATGGGCCATCACTGGTGTACTAAGGGCCATCACTGGTGTACTATGGGCCATCACTGGTGTACTATGGGCCATCACTGGTGTACTATGGGCCATCACTGGTGTACTATGGGCCATCACTGGTGTACTATGGGCCATCACTGGTGTACTATGGGCCATCACTGGTGTACTATGGATCATCACTGGTGTACTATGGACCATCACTGATGGACTGTGGACCATCACTGATGTACTGTGGACCATCACTGATGTACTGTGGTTCATCCCTGGTGTACTATGGATCATCACTGGTGTACTATGGGCCATCACTGGTGTACTATGGACCATCCCTGATGTACTGTGGATCATCACTGGTGTACTGTGGACCATCCCTGATGTACTGTGGACCATCACTGATGTACTGTGGACCATCACTGATGTACTGTGGATCATCACTGATGTACTGTGGATCATCACTGATGTTCTATGGACAATCACTGATGTACTATGGGCCATCACTGGTGTACTAAGGGCCATCACTGGTGTACTATGGGCCATCACTGGTGTACTATGGGCCATCACTGGTGTACTATGGGCCATCACTGGTGTACTATGGGCCATCACTGGTGTACTATGGGCCATCACTGGTGTACTATGGGCCATCACTGGTGTACTATGGGCCATCACTGGTGTACTATGGATCATCACTGGTGTACTATGGACCATCACTGATGGACTGTGGACCATCACTGATGTACTGTGGACCATCACTGATGTACTGTGGTTCATCCCTGGTGTACTATGGATCATCACTGGTGTACTATGGGCCATCACTGGTGTACTATGGACCATCCCTGATGTACTGTGGATCATCACTGGTGTACTGTGGACCATCCCTGATGTACTGTGGACCATCACTGATGTACTGTGGACCATCACTGATGTACTGTGGATCATCACTGATGTACTGTGGATCATCACTGATGTTCTATGGACAATCACTGATGTACTATGGATCATCACTGATGTACTGTAGATCATCACTGATGTACTGTGGATCATCACTGATGTACTGTGGATCATCACTGATGTACTATAGATCATCACTGATGTACTATGGGCCATCACTGGTGTACTATGGGCCATCACTGGTGTACTATGGGCCATCACTGGTGTACTATGGGCCATCACTGGTGTACTATGGATCATCACTGGTGTACTGTGGACCATCACTGATGGACTGTGGACCATCACTGATGTACTGTGGATCATCACTGATGTACTGTGGATCATCCCTGGTGTACTATGGATCATCACTGGTGTACTATGGATTATCACTGGTGTACTATGGATCATCACTGATGTACTATGGGCCATCACTGATGTACTATGGATCATCACTGGTGTACTGTGGATCATCACTGATGTACTGTGGACCATCCCTGATGTATTGTGGATCATCCCTGATGTATTGTGGATCATCACTGATGTACTGTGGATCATCACTGATGTGCTATGGATCATCACTGATGTACTATGGATCATTACTGATGTACTATGGATCATCACTGATGTGCTATGGATCATCACTGATGTACTGTGGATCATCACTGGTGTACTGTGGATCATCACTGGTGTACTGTGTACCATCCCTGATGTACTGTGGACCATCACTGATGTACTGTGGACCATCACTGATGTACTGTGGATCATCACTGATGTACTGTGGATCATCACTGATGTTCTATGGACAATCACTGATGTACTATGGATCATCACTATGTACTGTAGATAATCACTGATGCACTGTGGATCATCACTGATGTACTGAGGATCATCACTGGTGTACTATGGATCATCACTGATGTACTGTGGATCATCACTGATGTACTATAGATCATCACTGATGTACTATGGATCATCACTGGTGTACTGTGGATCATCACTGATGTACTGTGGACCATCCCTGATGTATTGTGGATCATCCCTGATGTATTGTGGATCATCACGGATGTACTGTGGATCATCACTGATGTGCTATGGATCATCACTGATGTACTATGGATCATCACTGATGTGCTATGGATCATCACTGATGTGCTATGGATCATCACTGATGTACTATGAGCCATCACTGATGTACTATGGATCATCACTGGTGTACTATGGATCATCACTGGTGTACTGTTGACCATCCCTGATGTACTGTGGATCATCACTGATGTACTATGAGCCATCACTGATGTATTATGGGCCATCACTGATGTACTGTGGATAATCACTGATGCACTGTGGATCATCACTGATGTACTGAGGATCATCACTGGTGTACTATGGATCATCACTGATGTACTGTGGATCATCACTGATGTACTATAGATCATCACTGATGTACTATGAATCATCACTGATGTACTATGGACCATCCCTGATGTACTATGGATCATCACTGATGTACTATGGACCATCCCTGATGTACTGTGTATCATCACTGATGTACTGTGGATTATCACTGATGTACTGTGGACCATCACTGATGTACTGTGGATCATCACTGATGTACTATGGATCATCACTGATGTACTATGGATCATCACTGATGTACTATGGACCATCACTGGTGTACTATGGATCATCACTGGTGTACTATGGACCATCACTGGTGTACTATGGATCATCACTGGTGTACTATGGACCATCACTGATGTACTGTGGATCATCACTGGTGTACTATGGGCCATCACTGGTGTACTATGGACCATCCCTGATGTACTGTGGATCATCACTGGTGTACTGTGGACCAATCCCTGATGTACTGTGGACCATCACTGATGTACTGTGGACCATCACTGATGTACTGTGGATCATCACTGATGTTCTATGGACAATCACTGATGTACTATGGATCATCACTGATGTACTGTAGATCATCACTGATGTACTGTGGATCATCACTGATGTACTGTGGATCATCACTGATGTACTATAGATCATCACTGATGTACTATGGGCCATCACTGGTGTACTATGGGCCATCACTGGTGTACTATGGGCCATCACTGGTGTACTATGGGCCATCACTGGTGTACTATGGACCATCACTGGTGTACTGTGGACCATCACTGATGTACTGTGGATCATCACTGATGTACTGTGGATCATCACTGATGTACTGTGGATCATCACTGATGTACTGTGGATCATCCCTGGTGTACTATGGATCATCACTGGTGTACTATGGATTATCACTGGTGTACTAAGGATCATCACTGATGTACTATGGGCCATCACTGATGTACTATGGATCATCACTGGTGTACTATGGATCATCACTGATGTACTGTGGACCATCCCTGATGTACTGTGGACCATCCCTGATGTACTGTGGATCATCACTGATGTACCGTGGATCAGCACTGATGTACCGAGGATCATCACTGATGTACCGTGGATCATCACTGATGTACTGTGGATCATCACTGATGTACTATGGGCCATCACAGATGTACTATGGGCCATCACAGGTGTACTATGGATCATCACTGGTGTACTATGGATCATCCCTGGTGTACTATGGACCATCACTGATGTACTATGGACCATCACTGATGTACTATGGATCATCACTGGTGTACTTTGGGCCATCACTGGTGTACTATGGACCATCCCTGATGTACTGTGGATCATCACTGGTGTACTGTGGATCATCACTGATGTACTATGGACCATCCCTGATGTACTATGGACCATCCCTGATGTACTGTGGATCATCCCTGGTGTACTGTGGATCATCCCTGGTGTACTATGGATCATCCCTGGTGTACTATGGATCATCCCTGGTGTATTATGGTTCATCACTGGTGTACTATGAATCATCACTGGTGTACTATGGATCATCACTGATGTACTGTGGACCATCCCTGATGTATTGTGGATCATCACTGATGTACTGTGGATCATCACTGATGTACTGTGGATCATCCCTGGTGTACTATGGATCATCACTGGTGTACTATGGATTATCACTGGTGTACTAAGGATCATCACTGATGTACTATGGGCCATCACTGATGTACTATGGATCATCACTGGTGTACTATGGATCATCACTGATGTACTGTGGACCATCCCTGATGTACTGTGGACCATCCCTGATGTACTGTGGATCATCACTGATGTACCGTGGATCAGCACTGATGTACCGAGGATCATCACTGATGTACCGTGGATCATCACTGATGTACTGTGGATCATCACTGGTGTACTATGCATCATCACTGATGTACTGTGGATCATCACTGATGTACTATAGATCATCACTGATGTACTATAGATCATCACTGATGTACTATGAATCATCACTGATGTACTATGGACCATCCCTGATGTACTATGGACCATCACTGATGTTCTGTGGATCATCACTGATGTACTGTGGATTATCACTGATGTACTGTGGACCATCACTGATGTACTGTGGATCATCACTGATGTACTGTGGATTATCACTGATGTACTGTGGACCATCACTGATGTACTGTGGACCATCACTGATGTACTACGGATCATCACTGATGTACTATGGATCATCACTGATGTACTATGGACCATCACTGGTGTACTATGGATCATCACTGGTGTACTATGGATCATCACTGGTGTACTATGGACCATCCCTGATGTACTGTGGATTATCACTGATGTACTGTGGATCATCACTGATGTACTATAGTTCATCACTGATGTACTATGGGCCATCACTGGTGTACTATGGATCATCACTGGTGTACTATGGTTCATCACTGATGTACTATGGACGATCCCTGATGTACTATGGACCATCCCTGATGTACTGTGGATCATCACTGATGTACTGTGGATCATCACTGGTGTACTATAGATCATCACTGATGTACTATGGGCCATCACTGGTGTACTATGGGCCATCACTGGTGTACTATGGGCCATCACTAGTGTACTATGGATCATCACTGATGTACTATGGACCATCCCTGATGTACTATGGACCATCCCTGATGTACTATGGACCATCCCTGATGTACTATGGACCATCCCTGATGTACTATGGACCATCCCTAATGGACTATGGACCATCCCTGATGTACTATAGATCATCACTGATGTACTGTGGATCATCACTGATGTACTATGGATCATCCCTGGTGTACTATGGATCATCACTGGTGTACTATGGATCATCACTGGTGTACTATGGATCATCACTGATGTACTGTGGATCATCACTGATGTACTATAGTTCATCACTGATGTACTATGGGCCTTCACTGGTGTACTATGGGCCATCACTGGTGTACTATGGGCCATCACTGGTGTACTATGGGCCATCACTGGTGTACTATGGGCCATCACTAGTGTACTATGTACCATCACTGGTGTACTATGGACCATCACTGATGTACTATGAGCCATCACTGATGTACTGTGGACCATCCCTGATGTACTGTGGATCATCACTGATGTACCGTGGATCATCACTGATGTACTATGAGCCATCACGGGTGTACTATGGATCATCACTGATGTACTATGGACCATCCCTGATGTACTATGGACCATTCCTGATGTACTGAGGATCATCACTGATGTACTATAGATCATCACTGATGGACTATGGACCATCACTGATGTACTATGGATCATCACTGATGTACTGAGGATCATCACTAATGTACTAAGGACCATCACTGATGTATTGTGGATCATCACTGATGTACTGTGGATCATCACTGAAGTACTATGGGCCATCACTGGTGTACTATGGATCATCACTGGTGTACTATGAATCATCACTGGTGTAATATGGATCATCAGTGATGTACTGTGGACCATCCCTGATGTATTGTGGATCATCACTGATGTACTGTGGATCATCACTGATGTACTGTGGATCATCACTGATGTACTATGGATCATCACTGATGTGCTATGGATCATCACTGATGTACTATGGATCATCACTGATGTACTATGGATCATCACTGATGTGCTATGGATCATCCCCGATGTACTATGAGCCATCACTGGTGTACTATGGATCATCACTGGTGTACTATGGGCCATCACTGGTGTACTATGGATCATCACTGGTGTACTATGGACCATCACTGATGTACTATGGATCATCACTGGTGTACTATGGGCCATCACTGGTGTACTATGGACCATCCCTGATGTACTGTGGATCATCACTGGTGTACTGTGGACCATCCCTGATGTACTGTGGACCATCACTGATGTACTGTGGACCATCACTGATGTACTGTGGATCATCACTGATGTTCTATGGACCATCACTGATGTACTATGGATCATCACTGATGTACTGTAGATCATCACTGATGTACTGTGGATCATCACTGATGTACTGTGGATCATCACTGATGTACTATAGATCATCACTGATGTACTATGGGCCATCACTGGTGTACTATGGGCCATCACTGGTGTACTATGGGCCATCACTGGTGTACTATGGCTCATCGCTGGTGTACTATGGACCATCACTGATGGACTATGGACCATCACTGATGTACTGTGGATCATCACTGATGTACTGTGGATCATCCCTGGTGTACTATGGATCATCACTGGTGTACTATGGATTATCACAGGTGTACTATGGATCATCACTGATGTACTATGGGCCATCACTGATGTACTATGGATCATCACTGGTGTGCCGTGGATCAGCACTGATGTACTGTGGACCATCCCTGATGTACTGTGGCCCATCCCTGATGTACTGTGGAACATCACTGATGTACCGTGGATCAGCACTGATGTACCAAGGATCATCACTGATGTACCGTGGATCATCACTGATGTACTGTGGATCATCACTGATGTACTATGGGCCATCACAGATGTACCGTGGATCATCACTGATGTACTGTGGATCATCACTGATGTACTGTGGATCATCACTGATGTACTATGGGCCATCACAGATGTACTATGGGCCATCACAGGTGTACTATGGATCATCACTGATGTACTATAGATCATCACTGATGTACTATGGGCCATCACAGGTGTACTATGGATCATCACTGATGTACTATGGATCATCACTGATGTACTATAGATCATCACTGATGTACTATGGACCATCACTGGTGTACTATGGATCATCACTGGTGTACTATGGATCATCACTGGTGTACTATGGACCATCCCTGATGTACTGTGGATCATCACTGATGTACTGTGGATCATCACTGATGTACTATAGTTCATCACTGATGTACTATGGGCCATCACTGGTGTACTATGGATCATCACTGGTGTACTATGGATCATCACTGATGTACTATGGACCATCCCTGATGTACTATGGACCATCCCTGATGTACTGTGGATCATCACTGATGTACTGTGGATCATCACTGTTGTACTATAGATCATCACTGATGTACTATGGGCCATCACTGGTGTACTATGGGCCATGACTGGTGTGCTATTGATCATCACTGATGTACTATGGACCATCCCTGATGTACTATGGACCATCCCTGATGTACTATAGACCATCCCTGATGTACTATGGATCATCCCTGGTGTACTATGGATCATCACTGGTGTACTATGGATCATCACTGATGTACTATGGGCCATCACTGATGTACTATGGATCATCACTGGTGTACTATGGATCATCACTGGTGTACTATGGATCATCACTGGTGTTCTATGGATCATCACTGATGTACTATGGGCCATCACTGGTGTACTCTGGACCATCACTGATGTACTATGGATCATCACTGATGTACTGAGGATCATCACTAATGTACTATGGATCATCACTAATGTACCGTGGATCATCACTGATGTACCGTGGATCATCACTGATGTACCGTGGATCATCACTGATGTACTGTGGATCATCACTGATGTACTGTGGATCATCACTGATGTACTATAGATCATCACTGAAGTACTATGGGCCATCACTGATGTACTATGGATCATCACTGATGTACTATGAGCCATCACTGATGTACTGTGGGCAATCCCTGGTGTACTATGGATCATCACTGATGTACTGTGGATCATCACTGATGTACTGTGGATCATCACTGATGTACTATGAGACATCACTGGTGTACTATGGGCCATCACTGGTGTACTATGGATCATCACTGGTGTACTATGGGTGATCACTGGTGTACTATGGGCCATCACTGGTTTACTATGGGCCATCACTGGTGTACTATGGATCATCACTGGTGTACTATGGATCATCACTGGTGTACTATGGACCATCACTGATGTACTGTGGACCATCACTGGTGTACTGTGGATCATCCCTGGTGTACTATGGATCATCACTGGTGTATTATGGATCATCACTGATGTACTATGGGCCATCACTGATGTACTATGGGCCATCACTGATGTACTAAGGCCATCACTGATGTACTATGGGCCATCACTGATGTACTATGGGCCATCACTGGTGTACTATGGATCATCACTGGTGTACTATGGATCATCACTGATGTACTGTGGATCATCACTGATGTACTGTGGATCATCACTGATGTACTGTGGATTATCACTGATGTACTGTGGATCATCACTGATGTACTGTGGATCATCACAGATGTACTATAGATCATCACTGATGTACTATGGGCCATCACTGATGTACTATGGGCCATCACTGGTGTACTGTGGATCATCACTGATGGTGTACTATGGATCATCACTGATGTACTGTGGATCATCACTGATGTACTGTGGATCATTACTGATGTACTATGGGCCATCACTGATGTACTATGGATCATCACTGATGTACTATGGATCATCACTGATGTACTATGGATCATCACTGATGTACTATAGATCATCACTGATGTACTATAGATCATCACTGATGTACTATAGATCATCCCTGATGTACTGTGGACCATCCCTGATGTGCTGTGGAACATCACTGATGTACTGTGGATCATCACTGATGTACTGTGAATCATCACTGATGTACTGAGGATCATCACTGATGTACCATGGATCATCACTGATGTACCGTGGATCATCACTGATGTACCGTGGATCATCACTGATGTACCGTGGATCATCACTGATGTACTATAGATCATCACTGAAGTACTATGGGCCATCACTGGTGTACTATGGATCATCACTGATGTACTATGGATCATCACTGATGTATTATGGATCATCACTGATCTACTATGGATCATCACTGATGTTCTATGGATCATCACTGATGTACTTTGAGCCATCCCTGATGTACTATGTGCCATCACTGGTGTATTGTGGACCATCACTGATGTACTGTGGACCATCCCTGGTGTACTATGGATCATCACTGGTGTATTATGGATCATCACTGATGTACTATGGGCCATCACTGATGTACTATGGGCCATCACTGATGTACTATGGGCCATCACTGATGTACTATGGGCCATCACTGATGTACTATGGGCCATCACTGATGTACTATGGGCCATCACTGATGTACTAAGGGCCATCACTGGTGTACTATGGATCATCACTGATGTACTGTGGATCATCACTGATGTACTGTGGATCATCACTGATGTACTGTGGATCATCACTGATGTACTGTGGATCATCACAGATGTACTATAGATCATCACTGATGTACTATAGACCATCACTGATGTACTATGGGCCATCACTGATGTACTATGGGCCATCACTGGTGTACTATGGATCATCACTGATGTACTGTGGATCATCACTGATGTACTGTGGATCATCACTGATGTACTATGGACCATCACTGGTGTACTATGGATCATCACTGATGTACTATGGATCATCACTGATGTACTATGGATCATCACTGATGTACTATAGATCATCACTGATGTACTATAGATCATCACTGATGTACTATAGATCATCCCTGATGTACCGTGGATCAGCACTGATGTACTGTGGACCATCCCTGATGTGCTGTGGATCATCACTGATGTACTGTGAATCATCACTGATGTACTGAGGATCATCACTGATGTACTATGGATCATCACTGATGTACCGTGGATCATCACTGATGTACCGTGGATCATCACTGATGTACTATAGATCATCACTGAAGTACTATGGGCCATCACTGGTGTACTATGGATCATCACTGATGTATTATGGATCATCACTGATGTTCTATGGATCATCACTGATGTACTATGAGCCATCCCTGATGTACTATGTGCCATCCCTGGTGTACTGTGGATCATCACTGGTGTATTGTGGACCATCACTGATGTACTGTGGACCATCACTGGTGTACTGTGGATCATCACTGGTGTACTATGGATCATCCCTGGTGTACTATGGATCATCACTGATGTACTATGGATCATCACTGATGTACTATGGGCCATCACTGATGTACTATGGGCCATCACTGGTGTACTATGGATCATCACTGATGTACTATGGGCCATCATTGATGTACTATAGTTCATCATTGATGTACTATGGGCCATCACTGATGTACTATGGGCCATCACTGATGTACTATAGATCATCACTGAAGTACTGTGGATCATCACTGATGTACTATGGATCATCACTGATGTGCTATGGATCATCACTGATGTACTATGAGCCATCACTGGTGTACTATGGATCATCACTGGTGTACTATGGGCCATCACTGGTGTACTATGGATCATCACTGGTGTACTATGGACCATCACTGATGTACTATGGATCATCACTGGTGTACTATGGGCCATCACTGGTGTACTATGGACCATCCCTGATGTACTGTGGATCATCACTGGTGTACTGTGGACCATCCCTGATGTACTGTGGACCATCACTGATGTACTGTGGACCATCACTGATGTACTGTGGACCATCACTGATGTACTGTGGATCAACACTGATGTACTGTGGATCATCACTGATGTTCTATGGACCATCCCTGATGTACTATGGACCATCCCTGATGTACTGTGGATCATCCCTGGTGTACTGTGGATCATCCCTGGTGTACTATGGATCATCCCTGGTGTACTATGGATCATCCCTGGTGTATTATGGATCATCACTGGTGTACTATGAATCATCACTGGTGTACTATGGATCATCACTGATGTACTGTGGACCATCCCTGATGTATTGTGGATCATCACTGATGTACTGTGGATCATCACTGATGTACTGTGGATCATCCCTGGTGTACTATGGATCATCACTGGTGTACTATGGATTATCACTGGTGTACTAAGGATCATCACTGATGTACTATGGGCCATCACTGATGTACTATGGATCATCACTGGTGTACTATGGATCATCACTGATGTACTGTGGACCATCCCTGATGTACTGTGGACCATCCCTGATGTACTGTGGATCATCACTGATGTACCGTGGATCAGCACTGATGTACCGAGGATCATCACTGATGTACCGTGGATCATCACTGATGTACTGTGGATCATCACTGGTGTACTATGCATCATTACTGATGTACTGTGGATCATCACTGATGTACTATAGATCATCACTGATGTACTATAGATCATCACTGATGTACTATGAATCATCACTGATGTACTATGGACCATCCCTGATGTACTATGGATCATCACTGATGTACTATGGACCATCCCTGATGTTCTGTGGATCATCACTGATGTACTGTGGATTATCACTGATGTACTGTGGACCATCACTGATGTACTGTGGATCATCACTGATGTACTGTGGATTATCACTGATGTACTGTGGACCATCACTGATGTACTGTGGACCATCACTGATGTACTATGGATCATCACTGATGTACTATGGATCATCACTGATGTACTATGGGCCATCACTGGTGTACTATGGATCATCACTGGTGTACTATGGTTCATCACTGATGTACTATGGACGATCCCTGATGTACTATGGACCATCCCTGATGTACTGTGGGTCATCACTGATGTACTGTGGATCATCACTGGTGTACTATAGATCATCACTGATGTACTATGGGCCATCACTGGTGTACTATGGGCCATCACTGGTGTACTATGGGCCATCACTAGTGTACTATGGATCATCACTGATGTACTATGGACCATCCCTGATGTACTATGGACCATCCCTGATGTACTATGGACCATCCCTGATGTACTATGGACCATCCCTAATGGACTATGGACCATCCCTGATGTACTATAGATCATCACTGATGTACTGTGGATCATCACTGATGTACTATGGATCATCCCTGGTGTACTATGGATCATCACTGGTGTACTATGGATCATCACTGGTGTACTATGGATCATCACTGATGTACTGTGGATCATCACTGATGTACTATAGTTCATCACTGATGTACTATGGGCCTTCACTGGTGTACTATGGGCCATCACTGGTGTACTATGGGCCATCACTGGTGTACTATGGGCCATCACTGGTGTACTATGGGCCATCACTAGTGTACTATGGACCATCACTGGTGTACTATGGACCATCACTGGTGTACTATGGACCATCACTGATGTACTATGAGCCATCACTGATGTACTGTGGACCATCCCTGATGTACTGTGGATCATCACTGATGTACCGTGGATCATCACTGATGTACTATGAGCCATCACGGGTGTACTATGGATCATCACTGATGTACTATGGACCATCCCTGATGTACTACGGACCATTCCTGATGTACTGAGGATCATCACTGATGTACTATAGATCATCACTGATGTACTATGGACCATCACTGATGTACTATGGATCATCACTGATGTACTGAGGATCATCACTAATGTACTATGGACCATCACTGATGTATTGTGGATCATCACTGATGTACTGTGGATCATCACTGAAGTACTATGGGCCATCACTGGTGTACTATGGATCATCACTGGTGTACTATGAATCATCACTGGTGTACTATGGATCATCAGTGATGTACTGTGGACCATCCCTGATGTATTGTGGATCATCACTGATGTACTGTGGATCATCACTGATGTACTGTGGATCATCACTGATGTACTATGGATCATCACTGATGTGCTATGGATCATCACTGATGTACTATGGATCATCACTGATGTACTATGGATCATCACTGATGTACTATGGATCATCACTGATGTACTGTAGATCATCACTGATGTACTGTGGATCATCACTGATGTACTATAGATCATCACTGATGTACTATGGGCCATCACTGGTGTACTATGGGCCATCACTGGTGTACTATGGGCCATCACTGGTGTACTATGGCTCATCGCTGGTGTACTATGGACCATCACTGATGGACTATGGACCATCACTGATGTACTGTGGATCATCACTGATGTACTGTGGATCATCCCTGGTGTACTATGGATCATCACTGGTGTACTATGGATTATCACTGGTGTACTATGGATCATCACTGATGTACTATGGGCCATCACTGATGTACTATGGATCATCACTGGTGTGCCGTGGATCAGCACTGATGTACTGTGGACCATCCCTGATGTACTGTGGCCCATCCCTGATGTACTGTGGATCATCACTGATGTACCGTGGATCAGCACTGATGTACCAAGGATCATCACTGATGTACTGTGGATCATCACTGATGTACTGTGGATCATCACTGATGTACTATGGGCCATCACAGATGTACCGTGGATCATCACTGATGTACTGTGGATCATCACTGATGTACTGTGGATCATCACTGATGTACTATGGGCCATCACAGATGTACTATGGGCCATCACAGGTGTACTATGGATCATCACTGATGTACTATAGATCATCACTGATGTACTATGGGCCATCACAGGTGTACTATGGATCATCACTGATGTACTATGGATCATCACTGATGTACTATAGATCATCACTGATGTACTATGGACCATCACTGGTGTACTATGGATCATCACTAGTGTACTATGGATCATCACTGGTGTACTATGGACCATCCCTGATGTACTGTGGATCATCACTGATGTACTGTGGATCATCACTGATGTACTATAGTTCATCACTGATGTACTATGGGCCATCACTGGTGTACTATGGATCATCACTGGTGTACTATGGATCATCACTGATGTACTATGGACCATCCCTGATGTACTATGGACCATCCCTGATGTACTGTGGATCATCACTGATGTACTGTGGATCATCACTGTTGTACTATAGATCATCACTGATGTACTATGGGCCATCACTGGTGTACTATGGGCCATGACTGGTGTACTATGGATCATCACTGATGTACTATGGACCATCCCTGATGTACTATGGACCATCCCTGATGTACTATAGACCATCCCTGATGTACTATGGATCATCCCTGGTGTACTATGGATCATCACTGGTGTACTATGGATCATCACTGATGTACTATGGGCCATCACTGATGTACTATGGATCATCACTGGTGTACTATGGATCATCACTGGTGTACTATGGATCATCACTGGTGTTCTATGGATCATCACTGATGTACTATGGGCCATCACTGGTGTACTCTGGACCATCACTGATGTACTATGGATCATCACTGATGTACTGAGGATCATCACTAATGTACTATGGATCATCACTAATGTACCGTGGATCATCACTGATGTACCGTGGATCATCACTGATGTACTGTGGATCATCACTGATGTACTGTGGATCATCACTGATGTACTATAGATCATCACTGAAGTACTATGGGCCATCACTGATGTACTATGGATCATCAGTGATGTACTATGAGCCATCACTGATGTACTGTGGGCCATCCCTGGTGTACTATGGATCATCACTGATGTACTGTGGATCATCACTGATGTACTGTGGATCATCACTGATGTACTATCAGACATCACTGGTGTACTATGGGCCATCACTGGTGTACTATGGATCATCACTGGTGTACTATGGGTGATCACTGGTGTACTATGGGCCATCACTGGTTTACTATGGGCCATCACTGGTGTACTATGGATCATCACTGGTGTACTATGGATCATCACTGGTGTACTATGGACCATCACTGATGTACTGTGGACCATCACTGGTGTACTGTGGATCATCCCTGGTGTACTATGGATCATCACTTGTGTATTATGGATCATCACTGATGTACTATGGGCCATCACTGATGTACTATGGGCCATCACTGATGTACTATGGGCCATCACTGATGTACTATGGGCCATCACTGATGTACTATGGGCCATCACTGATGTACTATGGGCCATCACTGGTGTACTATGGATCATCACTGGTGTACTATGGATCATCACTGATGTACTGTGGATCATCACTGATGTACTGTGGATCATCACTGATGTACTGTGGATTATCACTGATGTACTGTGGATCATCACTGATGTACTGTGGATCATTACAGATGTACTATAGATCATCACTGATGTACTATGGGCCATCACTGATGTACTATGGGCCATCACTGGTGTACTGTGGATCATCACTGATGGTGTACTATGGATCATCACTGATGTACTGTGGATCATCACTGATGTACTGTGGATCATCACTGATGTACTATGGGCCATCACTGATGTACTATGGATCATCACTGATGTACTATGGATCATCACTGATGTACTATGGATCATCACTGATGTACTATAGATCATCACTGATGTACTATAGATCATCACTGATGTACTATAGATCATCCCTGATGTACTGTGGACCATCCCTGATGTGCTGTGGATCATCACTGATGTACTGTGGATCATCACTGATGTACTGTGAATCATCACTGATGTACTGAGGATCATCACTGATGTACCATGGATCATCACTGATGTACCGTGGATCATCACTGATGTACCGTGGATCATCACTGATGTACCGTGGATCATCACTGATGTACTATAGATCATCACTGAAGTACTATGGGCCATCACTGGTGTACTATGGATCATCACTGATGTACTGTGGATCATCACTGATGTATTATGGATCATCACTGATCTACTATGGATCATCACTGATGTTCTATGGATCATCACTGATGTACTTTGAGCCATCCCTGATGTACTATGTGCCATCACTGGTGTATTGTGGACCATCACTGATGTACTGTGGACCATCCCTGGTGTACTATGGATCATCACTGGTGTATTATGGATCATCACTGATGTACTATGGGCCATCACTGATGTACTATGGGCCATCACTGATGTACTATGGGCCATCACTGATGTACTATGGGCCATCACTGATGTACTATGGGCCATCACTGATGTACTATGGGCCATCACTGATGTACTAAGGGCCATCACTGGTGTACTATGGATCATCACTGATGTACTGTGGATCATCACTGATGTACTGTGGATCATCACTGATGTACTGTGGATCATCACTGATGTACTGTGGATCATCACAGATGTACTATAGATCATCACTGATGTACTATAGACCATCACTGATGTACTATGGGCCATCACTTATGTACTATGGGCCATCACTGGTGTACTATGGATCATCACTGATGTACTGTGGATCATCACTGATGTACTGTGGATCATCACTGATGTACTATGGGCCATCACTGGTGTACTATGGGCCATCACTGGTGTACTATGGATCATCACTGATGTACTATGGATCATCACTGATGTACTATGGATCATCACTGATGTACTATGGATCATCACTGATGTACTATAGATCATCACTGATGTACTATAAATCATCACTGATGTACTATAGATCATCCCTGATGTACCGTGGATCAGCACTGATGTACTGTGGACCATCCCTGATGTGCTGTGGATCATCACTGATGTACTGTGAATCATCACTGATGTACTGAGGATCATCACTGATGTACTATGGATCATCACTGATGTACCGTGGATCATCACTGATGTACCGTGGATCATCACTGATGTACTATAGATCATCACTGATGTACTATAGATCATCACTGAAGTACTATGGGCTATCACTGGTGTACTATGGATCATCACTGATGTATTATGGATCATCACTGATGTTCTATGGATCATCACTGATGTACTATGAGCCATCCCTGATGTACTATGTGCCATCCCTGGTGTACTGTGGATCATCACTGGTGTATTGTGGACCATCACTGATGTACTGTGGACCATCCCTGATGTACTATGGACCATCCCTGATGTACTATGGACCATCCCTAATGGACTATGGACCATCCCTGATGTACTATAGATCATCACTGATGTACTGTGGATCATCACTGATGTACTATGGATCATCCCTGGTGTACTATGGATCATCACTGGTGTACTATGGATCATCACTGGTGTACTATGAATCATCACTGATGTACTGTGGATCATCACTGATGTACTATAGTTCATCACTGATGTACTATGGGCCTTCACTGGTGTACTATGGGCCATCACTGGTGTACTATGGGCCATCACTGGTGTACTATGGGCCATCACTGGTGTACTATGGGCCATCACTAGTGTACTATGGACCATCACTGGTGTACTATGGACCATCACTGGTGTACTATGGACCATCACTGATGTACTATGAGCCATCACTGATGTACTGTGGACCATCCCTGATGTACTGTGGATCATCACTGATGTACCGTGGATCATCACTGATGTACTATGAGCCATCACGGGTGTACTATGGATCATCACTGATGTACTATGGACCATCCCTGATGTACTACGGACCATTCCTGATGTACTGAGGATCATCACTGATGTACTATAGATCATCACTGATGTACTATGGACCATCACTGATGTACTATGGATCATCACTGATGTACTGAGGATCATCACTAATGTACTATGGACCATCACTGATGTATTGTGGATCATCACTGATGTACTGTGGATCATCACTGAAGTACTATGGGCCATCACTGGTGTACTATGGATCATCACTGGTGTACTATGAATCATCACTGGTGTACTATGGATCATCAGTGATGTACTGTGGACCATCCCTGATGTATTGTGGATCATCACTGATGTACTGTGGATCATCACTGATGTACTGTGGATCATCACTGATGTACTATGGATCATCACTGATGTGCTATGGATCATCACTGATGTACTATGGATCATCACTGATGTACTATGGATCATCACTGATGTGCTATGGATCATCACCGATGTACTATGAGCCATCACTGGTGTACTATGGATCCTCACTGGTGTACTATGGGCCATCACTGGTGTACTATGGATCATCACTGGTGTACTATGGAGCATCACTGATGTACTATGGATCATCACTGGTGTACTATGGGCCATCACTGGTGTACTATGGACCATCCCTGATGTACTGTGGATCATCACTGGTGTACTGTGGACCATCCCTGATGTACTGTGGACCATCACTGATGTACTGTGGACCATCACTGATGTACTGTGGATCATCACTGATGTTCTATGGACCATCACTGATGTACTATGGATCATCACTGATGTACTGTAGATCATCACTGATGTACTGTGGATCATCACTGATGTACTGTGGATCATCACTGATGTACTATAGATCATCACTGATGTACTATGGGCCATCACTGGTGTACTATGGGCCATCACTGGTGTGCTATGGGCCATCACTGGTGTACTATGGCTCATCGCTGGTGTACTATGGACCATCACTGATGGACTATGGACCATCACTGATGTACTGTGGATCATCACTGATGTACTGTGGATCATCCCTGGTGTACTATGGATCATCACTGGTGTACTATGGATTATCACTGGTGTACTATGGATCATCACTGATGTACTATGGGCCATCACTGATGTACTATGGATCATCACTGGTGTGCCGTGGATCAGCACTGATGTACTGTGGACCATCCCTGATGTACTGTGGCCCATCCCTGATGTACTGTGGATCATCACTGATGTACCGTGGATCAGCACTGATGTACCAAGGATCATCACTGATGTACCGTGGATCATCACTGATGTACTGTGGATCATCACTGATGTACTATGGGCCATCACAGATGTACCGTGGATCATCACTGATGTACTGTGGATCATCACTGATGTACTGTGGATCATCACAGGTGTACTATGGATCATCACTGATGTACTATGGATCATCACTGATGTACTATAGATCATCACTGATGTACTATGGACCATCACTGGTGTACTATGGATCATCACTGGTGTACTATGGATCATCACTGGTGTACTATGGACCATCCCTGATGTACTGTGGATCATCACTGATGTACTGTGGATCATCACTGATGTACTATAGTTCATCACTGATGTACTATGGGCCATCACTGGTGTACTATGGATCATCACTGGTGTACTATGGATCATCACTGATGTACTATGGACCATCCCTGATGTACTATGGACCATCCCTGATGTACTGTGGATCATCACTGATGTACTGTGGATCATCACTGTTGTACTATAGATCATCACTGATGTACTATGGGCCATCACTGGTGTACTATGGGCCATGACTGGTGTACTATGGATCATCACTGATGTACTATGGACCATCCCTGATGTACTATGGACCATCCCTGATGTACTATAGACCATCCCTGATGTACTATGGATCATCCCTGGTGTACTATGGATCATCACTGGTGTACTATGGATCATCACTGATGTACTATGGGCCATCACTGATGTACTATGGATCATCACTGGTGTACTATGGATCATCACTGGTGTACTATGGATCATCACTGGTGTTCTATGGATCATCACTGATGTACTATGGGCCATCACTGGTGTACTCTGGACCATCACTGATGTACTATAGATCATCACTGATGTACTGAGGATCATCACTAATGTACTATGGATCATCACTAATGTACCGTGGATCATCACTGATGTACCGTGGATCATCACTGATGTACTGTGGATCATCACTGATGTACTGTGGATCATCACTGATGTACTATAGATCATCACTGAAGTACTATGGGCCATCACTGATGTACTATGGATCATCACTGATGTACTATGAGCCATCACTGATGTACTGTGGGCCATCCCTGGTGTACTATGGATCATCACTGATGTACTGTGGATCATCACTGATGTACTGTGGATCATCACTGATGTACTATGAGACATCACTGGTGTACTATGGGCCATCACTGGTGTACTATGGATCATCACTGGTGTACTATGGGTGATCACTGGTGTACTATGGGCCATCACTGGTTTACTATGGATCATCACTGGTGTACTATGGATCATCACTGGTGTACTATGGACCATCACTGATGTACTGTGGACCATCACTGGTGTACTGTGGATCATCCCTGGTGTACTATGGATCATCACTGGTGTATTATGGATCATCACTGATGTACTATGGGCCATCACTGATGTACTATGGGCCATCACTGATGTACTATGGGCCATCACTGATGTACTATGGGCCATCACTGATGTACTATGGGCCATCACTGATGTACTATGGGCCATCACTGGTGTACTATGGATCATCACTGGTGTACTATGGATCATCACTGGTGTACTGTGGATCATCACTGATGTACTGTGGATCATCACTGATGTACTGTGGATTATCACTGATGTACTGTGGATCATCACTGATGTACTGTGGATCATCACAGATGTACTATAGATCATCACTGATGTACTATGGGCCATCACTGATGTACTATGGGCCATCACTGGTGTACTGTGGATCATCACTGATGGTGTACTATGGATCATTACTGATGTACTGTGGATCATCACTGATGTACTGTGGATCATCACTGATGTACTATGGGCCATCACTGATGTACTATGGATCATCACTGATGTACTATGGATCATCACTGATGTACTATAGATCATCACTGATGTACTATAGATCATCACTGATGTACTATAGATCATCCCTGATGTACTGTGGACCATCCCTGATGTGCTGTGGATCATCACTGATGTACTGTGGATCATCACTGATGTACTGTGAATCATCACTGATGTACTGAGGATCATCACTGATGTACCATGGATCATCACTGATGTACCGTGGATCATCACTGATGTACCGTGGATCATCACTGATGTACCGTGGATCATCACTGATGTACTATAGATCATCACTGAAGTACTATGGGCCATCACTGGTGTACTATGGATCATCACTGATGTACTGTGGATCATCACTGATGTATTATGGATCATCACTGATCTACTATGGATCATCACTGATGTTCTATGGATCATCACTGATGTACTTTGAGCCATCCCTGATGTACTATGTGCCATCACTGGTGTATTGTGGACCATCACTGATGTACTGTGGACCATCCCTGGTGTACTATGGATCATCACTGGTGTATTATGGATCATCACTGATGTACTATGGGCCATCACTGATGTACTATGGGCCATCACTGATGTACTATGGGCCATCACTGATGTACTATGGGCCATCACTGATGTACTATGGGTCATCACTGATGTACTATGGGCCATCACTGATGTACTAAGGGCCATCACTGGTGTACTATGGATCATCACTGATGTACTGTGGATCATCACTGATGTACTGTGGATCATCACTGATGTACTGTGGATCATCACTGATGTACTGTGGATCATCACAGATGTACTATAGATCATCACTGATGTACTATAGACCATCACTGATGTACTATGGGCCATCACTGATGTACTATGGGCCATCACTGGTGTACTATGGATCATCACTGATGTACTGTGGATCATCACTGATGTACTGTGGATCATCACTGATGTACTATGGGCCATCACTGGTGTACTATGGGCCACCACTGGTGTACTATGGATCATCACTGATGTACTATGGATCATCACTGATGTACTATGGATCATCACTGATGTACTATAGATCATCACTGATGTACTATAGATCATCACTGATGTACTATAGATCATCCCTGATGTACCGTGGATCAGCACTGATGTACTGTGGACCATCCCTGATGTGCTGTGGATCATCACTGATGTACTGTGAATCATCACTGATGTACTGAGGATCATCACTGATGTACTATGGATCATCACTGATGTACCGTGGATCATCACTGATGTACCGTGGATCATCACTGATGTACTATAGATCATCACTGATGTACTATAGATCATCACTGAAGTACTATGGGCCATCACTGGTGTACTATGGATCATCACAGATGTATTATGGATCATCACTGATGTTCTATGGATCATCACTGATGTACTATGAGCCATCCCTGATGTACTATGTGCCATCCCTGGTGTACTGTGGATCATCACTGGTGTATTGTGGACCATCACTGATGTACTGTGGACCATCACTGGTGTACTGTGGATCATCACTGGTGTACTATGGATCATCCCTGGTGTACTATGGATCATCACTGATGTACTATGGATCATCACTGATGTACTATGGGCCATCACTGATGTACTATGGGCCATCACTGGTGTACTATGGATCATCACTGATGTACTATGGGCCATCATTGATGTACTATAGTTCATCATTGATGTACTATGGGCCATCACTGATGTACTATGGGCCATCACTGATGTACTATAGATCATCACTGAAGTACTGTGGATCATCACTGATGTACTATGGATCATCACTGATGTGCTATGGATCATCACTGATGTACTATGAGCCATCACTGGTGTACTATGGATCATCACTGGTGTACTATGGGCCATCACTGGTGTACTATGGATCATCACTGGTGTACTATGGACCATCACTGATGTACTATGGATCATCACTGGTGTACTATGGGCCATCACTGGTGTACTATGGACCATCCCTGATGTACTGTGGATCATCACTGGTGTACTGTGGACCATCCCTGATGTACTGTGGACCATCACTGATGTACTGTGGACCATCACTGATGTACTGTGGACCATCACTGATGTACTGTGGATCAACACTGATGTACTGTGGATCATCACTGATGTTCTATGGACAATCACTGATGTACTATGGATCATCACTGATGTACTGTAGATCATCACTGATGTACTGTGGATCATCACTGATGTACTGTGGATCATCCCTGGTGTACTATGGATCATCCCTGGTGTACTATGGACCACCCCTGATGTACTATGGACCACCCCTGATGTACTATGGACCATCCCTGATGTACTGAGGATCATCACTGATGTACTATAGATCATCACTGATGTACTATGGACCATCACTGATGTACTATGGATTATCACTGATGTACTGGGGATCATCACTAATGTACTATGGATCATCACTAATGTACCGTTGATCATCACTGATGTACCGTGGATCATCACTGATGTACTGTGGATCATCACTGATGTACTGTGGATCATCACTGATGTACTATAGATCATCACTGAAGTACTATGGGCCATCACTGATGTACTATGGATCATCACTGATGAACTATGAGCCATCACTGATGTACTATGAGCCATCACTGATGTACTATGGGCCATCCCTGGTGTACTATGGATCATCACTGATGTACTGTGGATCATCACTGATGTACTATGCGACATCACTGGTGTACTATGGGCCATCACTGGTGTACTATGGATCATCACTGGTGTACTATGGGCGATCACTGGTGTACTATGGGCCATCACTGGTTTACTATGGGCCATCACTGGTGTACTATGGATCATCACTGGTGTACTATGGACCATCACTGATGTACTGTGGACCATCACTGATGTACTGTGGACCATCACTGGTGTACTGTGGATCATCCCTGGTGTACTATGGATCATCACTGGTGTATTATGGATCATCACTGATGTACTATGGGCCATCACTGATGTACTATGGGCCATCACTGATGTACTATGGGCCATCACTGATGTACTATGGGCCATCACTGATGTACTATGGGCCATCACTGGTGTACTATGGATCATCACTGGTGTACTATGGATCATCACTGATGTACTGTGGATCATCACTGATGTACTGTGGATCATCACTGATGTACTGTGGATCATCACTGATGTACTGTGGATCATCGCTGATGTACTGTGGATCATCACAGATGTACTATAGATCATCACTGATGTACTATGGGCCATCACTGATGTACTATGGGCCATCACTGGTGTACTGTGGATCATCACTGATGGTGTACTATGGATCATCACTGATGTACTGTGGATCATCACTGATGTACTGTGGATCATCACTGATGTACTATGGGCCATCACTGATGTACTATGGATCATCACTGATGTACTATGGATCATCACTGATGTACTATGGATCATCACTGATGTACTATAGATCATCACTGATGTACTATAGATCATCACTGATGTACTATAGATCATCCCTGATGTACTGTGGACCATTCCTGATGTGCTGTGGATCATCACTGATGTACTGTGGATCATCACTGATGTACTGTTAATCATCACTGATGTACCGAGGATCATCACTGATGTACCATGGATCATCACTGATGTACCGTGGATCATCACTGATGTACCGTGGATCATCACTGATGTACTATGGATCATCACTGATCTACTATGGATCATCACTGATGTTCTATGGATCATCACTGATGTACTTTGAGCCATCCCTGATGTACTATGTGCCATCACTGGTGTATTGTGGACCATCACTGATGTACTGTGGACCATCACTGGTGTACTGTGGATCATCACTGGTGTACTATGGATCATCCCTGGTGTACTATGGATCATCACTGATGTACTATGGATCATCACTGATGTACTATGGGCCATCACTGATGTACTATGGGCCATCACTGATGTACTATGGGCCATCACTGATGTACTATGGGCCATCACTGGTGTACTATGGATCATCACTGATGTACTATGGGCCATCATTGATGTACTATGGGCCATCACTGATGTACTATGGGCCATCACTGATGTACTATAGATCATCACTGAAGTACTGTGGATCATCACTGATGTACTGTGGATCATCACTGATGTGCTATGGATCATCACTGATGTACTATGAGCCATCACTGGTGTACTATGGATCATCACTGGTGTACTATGGGCCATCACTGGTGTACTATGGATCATCACTGGTGTACTATGGACCATCACTGATGTACTATGGATCATCACTGGTGTACTATGGGCCATCACTGGTGTACTATGGACCATCCCTGATGTACTGTGGATCATCACTGGTGTACTGTGGACCATCCCTGATGTACTGTGGACCATCACTGATGTACTGTGGACCATCACTGATGTACTGTGGACCATCACTGATGTACTGTGGATCATCACTGATGTACTGTGGATCATCACTGATGTTCTATGGACAATCACTGATGTACTATGGATCATCACTGATGTACTGTGGATCATCACTGATGTACTGTGGATCATCCCTGGTGTACTATGGATCATCACTGATGTACTATGGATCATCACTGATGTACTATGGATCATCACTGATGTACTATGGGCCATCACTGATGTACTATGGGCCATCACTGATGTACTAGTGGCCATCACTGATGTACTATGGGCCATCACTGGTGTACTATGGATCATCACTGATGTACTGTGGATCATCACTGATGTACTGTGGATCATCACTGATGTACTATGGATCATCACTGATGTACTATGGGCCATCACTGATGTACTATGGGCCATCACTGGTGTACTATGGATCATCACTGATGTACTATGGATCATCACTGATGTACTATGGATCATCACTGATGTACTATAGATCATCACTGATGTACTATAGATCATCACTGATGTACTATAGATCATCCCTGATGTACCGTGGATCAGCACTGATGTACTGTGGACCATCCCTGATGTGCTGTGGATCATCACTGATGTACTGTGAATCATCACTGATGTACTGAGGATCATCACTGATGTACTATGGATCATCACTGATGTACCGTGGATCATCACTGATGTACCGTGGATCATCACTGATGTACTATAGATCATCACTGATGTACTATAGATCATCACTGAAGTACTATGGGCCATCACTGGTGTACTATGGATCATCACTGATGTATTATGGATCATCACTGATGTTCTATGGATCATCACTGATGTACTATGAGCCATCCCTGATGTACTATGTGCCATCCCTGGTGTACTGTGGATCATCACTGGTGTATTGTGGACCATCACTGATGTACTGTGGACCATCACTGGTGTACTGTGGATCATCACTGGTGTACTATGGATCATCCCTGGTGTACTATGGATCATCACTGATGTACTATGGATCATCACTGATGTACTATGGGCCATCACTGATGTACTATGGGCCATCACTGGTGTACTATGGATCATCACTGATGTACTATGGGCCATCATTGATGTACTATAGTTCATCATTGATGTACTATGGGCCATCACTGATGTACTATGGGCCATCACTGATGTACTATAGATCATCACTGAAGTACTGTGGATCATCACTGATGTACTATGGATCATCACTGATGTGCTATGGATCATCACTGATGTACTATGAGCCATCACTGGTGTACTATGGATCATCACTGGTGTACTATGGGCCATCACTGGTGTACTATGGATCATCACTGGTGTACTATGGACCATCACTGATGTACTATGGATCATCACTGGTGTACTATGGGCCATCACTGGTGTACTATGGACCATCCCTGATGTACTGTGGATCATCACTGGTGTACTGTGGACCATCCCTGATGTACTGTGGACCATCACTGATGTACTGTGGACCATCACTGATGTACTGTGGACCATCACTGATGTACTGTGGATCAACACTGATGTACTGTGGATCATCACTGATGTTCTATGGACAATCACTGATGTACTATGGATCATCACTGATGTACTGTAGATCATCACTGATGTACTGTGGATCATCACTGATGTACTGTGGATCATCCCTGGTGTACTATGGATCATCCCTGGTGTACTATGGACCACCCCTGATGTACTATGGACCACCCGTGATGTACTATGGACCATCCCTGATGTACTGAGGATCATCACTGATGTACTATAGATCATCACTGATGTACTATGGACCATCACTGATGTACTATGGATTATCACTGATGTACTGGGGATCATCACTAATGTACTATGGATCATCACTAATGTACCGTTGATCATCACTGATGTACCGTGGATCATCACTGATGTACTGTGGATCATCACTGATGTACTGTGGATCATCACTGATGTACTATAGATCATCACTGAAGTACTATGGGCCATCACTGATGTACTATGGATCATCACTGATGAACTATGAGCCATCACTGATGTACTATGAGCCATCACTGATGTACTATGGGCCATCCCTGGTGTACTATGGATCATCACTGATGTACTGTGGATCATCACTGATGTACTATGCGACATCACTGGTGTACTATGGGCCATCACTGGTGTACTATGGATCATCACTGGTGTACTATGGGCGATCACTGGTGTACTATGGGCCATCACTGGTTTACTATGGGCCATCACTGGTGTACTATGGATCATCACTGGTGTACTATGGACCATCACTGATGTACTGTGGACCATCACTGATGTACTGTGGACCATCACTGGTGTACTGTGGATCATCCCTGGTGTACTATGGATCATCACTGGTGTATTATGGATCATCACTGATGTACTATGGGCCATCACTGATGTACTATGGGCCATCACTGATGTACTATGGGCCATCACTGATGTACTATGGGCCATCACTGATGTACTATGGGCCATCACTGGTGTACTATGGATCATCACTGGTGTACTATGGATCATCACTGATGTACTGTGGATCATCACTGATGTACTGTGGATCATCACTGATGTACTGTGGATCATCACTGATGTACTGTGGATCATCACAGATGTACTATAGATCATCACTGATGTACTATGGGCCATCACTGATGTACTATGGGCCATCACTGGTGTACTGTGGATCATCACTGATGGTGTACTATGGATCATCACTGATGTACTGTGGATCATCACTGATGTACTGTGGATCATCACTGATGTACTATGGGCCATCACTGATGTACTATGGATCATCACTGATGTACTATGGATCATCACTGATGTACTATGGATCATCACTGATGTACTATAGATCATCACTGATGTACTATAGATCATCACTGATGTACTATAGATCATCCCTGATGTACTGTGGACCATCCCTGATGTGCTGTGGATCATCACTGATGTACTGTGGATCATCACTGATGTACTGTTAATCATCACTGATGTACCGAGGATCATCACTGATGTACCATGGATCATCACTGATGTACCGTGGATCATCACTGATGTACCGTGGATCATCACTGATGTACTATGGATCATCACTGATCTACTATGGATCATCACTGATGTTCTATGGATCATCACTGATGTACTTTGAGCCATCCCTGATGTACTATGTGCCATCACTGGTGTATTGTGGACCATCACTGATGTACTGTGGACCATCACTGGTGTACTGTGGATCATCACTGGTGTACTATGGATCATCCCTGGTGTACTATGGATCATCACTGATGTACTATGGATCATCACTGATGTACTATGGGCCATCACTGATGTACTATGGGCCATCACTGATGTACTATGGGCCATCACTGATGTACTATGGGCCATCACTGGTGTACTATGGATCATCACTGATGTACTATGGGCCATCATTGATGTACTATGGGCCATCACTGATGTACTATGGGCCATCACTGATGTACTATAGATCATCACTGAAGTACTGTGGATCATCACTGATGTACTGTGGATCATCACTGATGTGCTATGGATCATCACTGATGTACTATGAGCCATCACTGGTGTACTATGGATCATCACTGGTGTACTATGGGCCATCACTGGTGTACTATGGATCATCACTGGTGTACTATGGACCATCACTGATGTACTATGGATCATCACTGGTGTACTATGGGCCATCACTGGTGTACTATGGACCATCCCTGATGTACTGTGGATCATCACTGGTGTACTGTGGACCATCCCTGATGTACTGTGGACCATCGCTGATGTACTGTGGACCATCACTGATGTACTGTGGACCATCACTGATGTACTGTGGATCATCACTGATGTTCTATGGACAATCACTGATGTACTATGGATCATCACTGATGTACTGTGGATCATCACTGATGTACTGTGGATCATCCCTGGTGTACTATGGATCATCACTGATGTACTATGGATCATCACTGATGTACTATGGATCATCACTGATGTACTATGGGCCATCACTGATGTACTATGGGCCATCACTGATGTACTAGTGGCCATCACTGATGTACTATGGGCCATCACTGGTGTACTATGGATCATCACTGATGTACTGTGGATCATCACTGATGTACTGTGGATCATCACTGATGTACTATGGATCATCACTGATGTACTATGGGCCATCACTGATGTACTATGGGCCATCACTGATGTACTATGGGCCATCACTGGTGTACTATGGATCATCACTGATGTACTGTGGATCATCACTGATGTACTATGGGCCATCACTGATGTACTATGGGCCATCACTGATGTACTATGGGCCATCACTGGTGTATTATGGATCATCACTGATGTACTGTGGATCATCACTGATGTACTGTGGATCATTACTGATGTACTGTGGATCATCCCTGATGTACTGTGGACCATCCCTGATGTACTGTGGATCATCACTGGTGTACTGTGGACCATCCCTGATGTACTGTGGACCATCACTGATGTACTGTGGACCATCACTGATGTACTGTGGACCATCACTGATGTACTGTGGATCATCACTGATGTACTGTGGATCATCACTGATGTTCTATGGACAATCACTGATGTACTATGGATCATCACTGATGTACTGTAGATCATCACTGATGTACTGTGGATTATCACTTATGTACTGTGGATCATCACTGATGTACTATAGATCATCACTGATGTACTATGGGCCATCACTGGTGTACTATGGGTCATCACTGGTGTACTATGGATCATCACTGGTGTACTATGGACCATCACTGATGGACTGTGGACCATCACTGATGTACTGTGGATCATCACTGATGTACTGTGGATCATCCCTTGTGTACTATGGATCATCATTGGTGTACTATGGGCCATCACTGGTGTACTATGGACCATCCCTGATGTACTGTGGATCATCACTGGTGTACTGTGGACCATTCCTGATGTACTGTGGACCATCACTGATGTACTGTGGACCATCACTGATGTACTGTGGATCATCACTGATGTACTGTGGATCATCACTGATGTACTGTGGATCATCACTGATGTTCTATGGACAATCACTGATGTACTATGGATCATCACTGATGTACTGTGGATCATGACTGATGTACTGTGGATCATCACTGATGTACTATAGATCATCACTGATGTACTATGGGCCATCACTGGTGTACTATGGGCCATCACTGGTGTACTATGGGCCATCACTGGTGTTCTATGGGCCATCACTGGTGTACTATGGGCCATCACTGGTGTACTATGGATCATCACTGGTGTACTATGGACCCTCACTGATGGACTGTGGACCATCACTGATGTACTGTGGATCATCACTGATGTACTGTGGATCATCCCTGGTGTACTATGGATCATCACTGATGTACTATGGGCCATCCCTGATGTACTGAGGATCATCACTGATGTAATATAGATCATCACTGATGTACTATGGACCATCACTGATGTACTGAGGATCATCACTAATGTACTATGGATCATCACTGATGTACTATGGGCCATCACGGGTGTACTATGGATCATCACTGATGTACTATGGACCATCCCTGATGTACTATGGACCATCTCTGATGTACTGAGGACCATCACTGATGTAATATAGATCATCACTGATGTACTATGGACCATCACTGATGTACTATGGATCATCACTGATGTACTATGGATCATCACTGATGTACTGAGGATCATCACTAATGTACTATGGATCATCACTGATGTACCGTGGATCATCACTGATGTACTGTGGATCATCACTGATGTACTATAGATCATCACTGATGTACTATGGATCATCACTGATGTGCTATGGATCATCACTGATGTACTATGAGCCATCACTGGTGTACTATGGATCATCACTGGTGTACTATGGCCATCACTGGTGTACTATGGGCCATCACTGGTGTACTATGGGCCATCACTGGTGTACTATGGGCCATCACGGGTGTACTATGGATCATCACTGATGTACTATGGACCATCCCTGATGTACTATGGACCATCCCTGATGTACTGAGGATCATCACTGATGTAATATAGATCATCACTGATGTACTATGGACCATCACTGATGTTCTATGGACAATCACTGATGTACTATGTATCATCACTGATGTACTGTAGATCATCACTGATGTACTGTGGATCATCACTGATGTACTGTGGATCATCACTGATGTACTATAGATCATCACTGATGTACTATGGGCCATCATTGGTGTACTATGGGCCATCACTGGTGTACTATGGGCCATCACTGGTGTACTATGGGCCATCACTGGTGTACTATGGGCCATCACTGGTGTACTATAAATCATCACTGGTGTACTATGGACCATCACTGATGGACTGTGGACCATCACTGATGTACTGTGGATCATCACTGATGTACTGTGGATCATCCCTGGTAAACTATGGATCATCACTGGTGTACTATGGGCCATCACTGGTGTACTATGGACCATCCCTGATGTACTGTGGATCATCACTGGTGTACTGTGGACCATCCCTGATGTACTGTGGACAATCACAGATGTACTATGGATCATCACTGTTGTACTGTAGATCATCACTGATGTACTGTGGATCATCACTGATGTACTGTGGATCATCACTGATGTACTATAGATCATCACTGATGTACTATGGGCCATCACTGGTGTACTATGGGCCATCACTGGTGTACTATGGGCCATCACTGGTGTACTATGGATCATCACTGGTGTACAATGGACCATCACTGATGGACTGTGGACCATCACTGATGTACTGTGGATCATCACTGATGTACTGTGGATCATCCCTGGTGTACTATGGATCATCACTGGTGTACTGTGGATCATCACTGGTGTACTATAGATCATCACTGATGTACTATGGGCCATCACTGGTGTACTATGGGCCATCACTGGTGTACTATGGGCCATCACTGGTGTACTATGGATCATCACTGATGTACTATGGACCATCCCTGATGTACTATGGACCATCCCTGATGTACTATGGACCATCCCTGATGTACTATAGACCATCCCTGATGTACTATAGATCATCACTGATGTACTGTGGATCATCCCTGATGTACTTTGGATCATCCCTGGTGTACTATGGATCATCACTGGTGTACTATGGATCATCACTGATGTACTATGGGCCATCACTGATGTACTATGGATCATCACTGGTGTACTATGGATCATCACTGGTGTACTATGGATCATCACTGGTGTACTATGGATCATCACTGATGTACTATGGGCCATCACTGGTTTACTCTGGGCCATCACTGGTGTACTATGGACCATCACTGATGTACTATGAGCCATCACTGATGTACTATGGATCATCACTGATGTACTGAGGATCATCACTAATGTACCATGGATCATCACTAATGTACTATGGATCATCACTGATGTACTATGGATCATCACTGATGTACTGTGGACCATCCCTGATGTACTATGGATCATCACTGATGTACCGTGGATCATCACTGATGTACTATGGGCCATCACGGGTGTAGTATGGATCATCACTGATGTACTATGGACCATCCCTGATGTACTATGGACCACCCCTGATGTACTATGGACCACCCCTGATGTCCTGAGGATCATCACTGATGTACTATAGATCATCACTGATGTACTATGGACCATCACTGATGTACTATGGATCATCACTGATGTACTGAGGATCATCACTAATGTACTATGGATCATCACTAATGTACCGTGGATCATCACTGATGTACCGTGGATCATCACTGATGTACTGTGGATCATCACTGATGTACTGTGGATCATCACTGATGTACTATAGATCATCACTGAAGTACTATGGGCCATCACTGATGTACTATGGATCATCACTGATGTACTATGAGCCATCACTGATGTACTATGGGCCATCCCTGGTGTACTATGGATCATCACTGATGTACTGTGGATCATCACTGATGTACTATGAGACATCACTGGTGTACTATGGTCCATCACTGGTGTACTATGGATCATCACTGGTGTACTATGGGTGATCACTGGAGTACTATGGGCCATCACTGGTTTACTATGGGCCATCACTGGTGTACTATGGATCACTGTGGACCATCACTGATGTACTGTGGACCATCACTGGTGTACTGTGTATCATCCCTGGTGTACTATGGATCATCACTGGTGTATTATGGATCATCACTGATGTACTATGAGCCATCACTGATGTACTATGGGCCATCACTGATGTACTATGGACCATCACTGATGTACTATGGGCCATCACTGATGTACTATGGGCCATCACTGATGTACTATGGGCCATCCCTGATATACTGTGGACCATCCCTGATGTACTGTGGATCATCACTGATGTACTGTGGATCATCACTGATGTACTGTGGATCATCACTGATGTACTATAAATCATCACTGATGTACTATGGGCCATCGCTGGTGTACTATGGGCCATCACTGGTGTACTATGGGCCATCACTGGTGTACTATGGGCCATCACTGGTGTACTGTGGACCATCACTGATGTACTGTGGATCATCACTGATGTACTGTGGATCATCACTGATGTACTGTGGATCATCACTGATGTACTGTGGATCATCACTGATGTACTGTGGATCATCCCTGGTGTACTATGGATCATCACTGGTGTACTATGGATTATCACTGGTGTACTATGGATCATCACTGATGTACTATGGGCCATCACTGATGTACTATGGATCATCACTGGTGTACTATGGATCATCACTGATGTACTGTGGACCATCACTGATGTACTGTGGACCATCCCTGATGTACCGTGGATCATCACTGATGTACCGTGGTTCAGCACTGATGTACCGTGGATCATCACTGATGTACCGTGGATCATCACTGATGTACTGTGGATCATCACTGATGTACTATGGGCCATCACAGATGTACTATGGGCCATCACAGGTGTACTATGGATCATCACTGGTGTACTATGGATCATCCCTGGTGTACTATGGACCATCACTGATGTACTATGGACCATCACTGATGTACTATGGACCATCACTGATGTACTATGGGCCATCACTGGTGTACTATGGACCATCCCTGATGTACTGTGGATCATCACTGGTGAACTGTGGATCATCACTGGTGTACTGTGGATCATCACTGATGTACTATGGACCATCCCTGATGTACTATGGACCATCCCTGATGTACTGTGGATCATCCCTGGTGTACTGTGAATCATCCCTGGTGTACTATGGATCATCCCTGGTGAACTATGGATCATCCCTGGTGTATTATGGATCATCACTGGTGTACTATGAATCATCACTGGTGTACTATGGATCATCACGGATGTACTGTGGACCATCCCTGATGTATTGTGGATCATCACTGATGTACTGTGGATCATCACTGATGTGCTATGGATCATCACTGATGTACTATGGATCATCACTGATGTACTATGGATCATCACTGATGTGCTATGGATCATCACTGATGTGCTATGGATCATCACTGATGTACTATGAGCGATCACTGATGTACTATGGATCATCGCTGGTGTACTATGGATCATCAATGGTGTGCTGTTGACCATCCCTGATGTACTGTGGATCATCACTAATGTACTATGAGCCATCACTGATGTATTATGGGCCATCACTGATGTACTGTGGATAATCACTGATGCACTGTGGATCATCACTGATGTACTGAGGATCATCACTGGTGTACTATGGATCATCACTGATGTACTGTGGATCATCACTGATGTACTATAGATCATCACTGATGTACTATAGATCATCACTGATGTACTATGAATCATCACTGATGTACTATGGACCATCCCTGATGTACTATGGATCATCACTGATGTACTATGGACCATCCCTGATGTACTGTGGACCATCACTGATGTACTGTGGATCATCACTTATGTACTGTGGATTATCACTGATGTACTGTGGACCATCACTGATGTACTGTGGATCATCACTGATGTACTATGGATCATCACTGATGTACTATGGATCATCACTGATGTACTATGGACCATCACTGGTGTACTATGGATCATCACTGGTGTACTATGGATCATCACTGGTGTACTATGGACCATCCCTGATGTACTGTGGATCATCACTGATGTACTATGGATCATCACTGGTGTACTATGGTTCATCACTGATGTACTATGGATGATCCCTGATGTACTATGGACCATCCCTGATGTACTGTGGATCATCACTGATGTACTGTGGATCATCACTGGTGTACTATAGATCATCACTGATGTACTATGGGCCATCACTGGTGTACTATGGGCCATCACTGGTGTACTATGGGCCATCACTAGTGTACTATGGATCATCACTGATGTACTATGGACCATCCCTGATGTACTATGGACCATCCCTGATGTACTATGGACCATCCCTGATGTACTATGGACCATCCCTAATGTACTATGGACCATCCCTGATGTACTATAGATCATCACTGATGTACTGTGGATCATCACTGATGTACTATGGATCATCCCTGGTGTACTATGGATCATCACTGGTGTACTATGGATCATCACTGATGTACTGTGGACCATCCCTGATGTATTGTGGATCATCACTGATGTACTGTGGATCATCACTGATGTGCTATGGATCATCACTGATGTACTATGGATCATCACTGATGTACTATGGATCATCACTGATGTGCTATGGATCATCACTGATGTGCTATGGATCATCACTGATGTACTATGAGCCATCACTGATGTACTATGGATCATCACTGGTGTACTATGGATCATCAATGGTGTACTGTTGACCATCCCTGATGTACTGTGGATCATCACTGATGTACTATGAGCCATCACTGATGTATTATGGGCCATCACTGATGTACTGTGGATAATCACTGATGTACTGAGGATCATCACTGGTGTACTATGGATCATCACTGATGTACTGTGGATCATCACTGATGTACTATAGATCATCACTGATGTACTATAGATCATCACTGATGTACTATGAATCATCACTGATGTACTATGGACCATCCCTGATGTACTATGGATCATCACTGATGTACTATGGACCATCCCTGATATACTGTGGATCATCACTTATGTACTGTGGATTATCACTGATGTACTGTGGACCATCACTGATGTACTGTGGATCATCACTGATGTACTATGGATCATCACTGATGTACTGTGGATCATCACTGATGTACTATGGACCATCACTGGTGTACTATGGATCATCACTGGTGTACTATGAATCATCACTGGTGTACTATGGACCATCCCTGATGTACTGTGGATCATCACTGATGTACTATGGATCATCACTGGTGTACTATGGTTCATCACTGATGTACTATGGACGATCCCTGATGTACTATGGACCATCCCTGATGTACTGTGGATCATCACTGATGTACTGTGGATCATCACTGGTGTACTATAGATCATCACTGATGTACTATGGGCCATCACTGGTGTACTATGGGCCATCACTGGTGTACTATGGGCCATCACTAGTGTACTATGGATCATCACTGATGTACTATGGACCATCCCTGATGTACTATGGACCATCCCTGATGTACTATGGACCATCCCTGATGTACTATGGACCATCCCTAATGTACTATGGACCATCCCTGATGTACTATAGATCATCACTGATGTACTGTGGATCATCACTGATGTACTATGGATCATCCCTGGTGTACTATGGATCATCACTGGTGTACTATGGATCATCACTGATGTACTGTGGACCATCCCTGATGTATTGTGGATCATCACTGATGTACTGTGGATCATCACTGATGTGCTATGGATCATCACTGATGTACTATGGATCATCACTGATGTACTATGGATCATCACTGATGTGCTATGGATCATCACTGATGTGCTATGGATCATCACTGATGTACTATGAGCCATCACTGATGTACTATGGATCATCACTGGTGTACTATGGATCATCAATGGTGTACTGTTGACCATCCCTGATGTACTGTGGATCATCACTGATGTACTATGAGCCATCACTGATGTATTATGGGCCATCACTGATGTACTGTGGATAATCACTGATGTACTGAGGATCATCACTGGTGTACTATGGATCATCACTGATGTACTGTGGATCATCACTGATGTACTATAGATCATCACTGATGTACTATAGATCATCACTGATGTACTATGAATCATCACTGATGTACTATGGACCATCCCTGATGTACTATGGATCATCACTGATGTACTATGGACCATCCCTGATATACTGTGGATCATCACTGATGTACTGTGGATTATCACTGATGTACTGTGGACCATCACTGATGTACTGTGGACCATCACTGATGTACTGTGGATCATCACTGATGTACTATGGACCTTCACTGGTGTACTATGGATCATCACTGGTGTACTATGGATCATCACTGGTGTACTATGGACCATCCCTGATGTACTGTGGATCATCACTGATGTACTGTGGATCATCACTGATGTACTATAGTTCATCACTGATGTACTATGGGCCATCACTGGTGTACTATGGATCATCACTGGTGTACTATGGTTCATCACTGATGTACTATGGACGATCCCTGATGTACTATGGACCATCCCTGATGTACTGTGGATCATCACTGATGTACTGTGGATCATCACTGGTGTACTATAGATCATCACTGATGTACTATGGGCCATCACTGGTGTACTATGGGCCATCACTGGTGTACTATGGATCATCACTGGTGTACTATGGACCATCACTGGTGTACTATGGACCATCACTGATGTACTGTGGATCATCACTGGTGTACTATGGGCCATCACTGGTGTACTATGGACCATCCCTGATGTACTGTGGATCATCACTGGTGTACTGTGGACCATCCCTGATGTACTGTGGACCATCACTGATGTACTGTGGACCATCACTGATGTACTGTGGATCATCACTGATGTTCTATGGACAATCACTGATGTACTATGGATCATCACTGATGTACTGTAGATCATCACTGATGTACTGTGGATCATCACTGATGTACTGTGGATCATCACTGATGTACTATAGATCATCACTGATGTACTATGGGCCATCACTGGTGTACTATGGGCCATCACTGGTGTACTATGGGCCATCACTGGTGTACTATGGGCCATCACTGGTGTACTATGGACCATCACTGGTGTACTGTGGACCATCACTGATGTACTGTGGATCATCACTGATGTACTGTGGATCATCACTGATGTACTGTGGATCATCACTGGTGTACTATGGATTATCACTGGTGTACTATGGAACATCACTGATGTACTATGGGCCATCACTGATGTACTATGGATCATCACTGGTGTACTATGGATCATCACTGATGTACTGTGGACCATCCCTGATGTACTGTGGACCATCCCTGATGTACTGTGGATCATCACTGATGTACCGTGGATCAGCACTGATGTACTGAGGATCATCACTGATGTACCGTGGATCATCACTGATGTACTGTGGATCATCACTGATGTACTATGGGTCATCACAGATGTACTATGGGCCATCACAGGTGTACTATGGATCATCACTGGTGTACTATGGATCATCCCTGGTGTACTATGGACCATCACTGATGTACTATGGACCATCACTGATGTACTATGGATCATCACTGGTGTACTATGGGCCATCACTGGTGTACTATGGACCATCCCTGATGTACTGTGGATCTTCACTGGTGTACTGTGAATCATCACTGATGTACTATGGACCATCCCTGATGTACTATGGACCATCCCTGATGTACTGTGGATCATCCCTGGTGTACTGTGGATCATCCCTGGTGTACTATGGATCATCCCTGGTGTATTATGTATCATCACTGGTGTACTATGAATCATCACTGGTGTACTATGGATCATCACTAATGTACTGTGGACCATCCCTGATGTATTGTGGATCATCAGTGATGTACTGTGGATCATCACTGATGTGCTATGGATCATCACTGATGTACTATGGATCATCACTGATGTACTATGGATCATCACTGATGTGCTATGGATCATCACTGATGTGCTATGGATCATCACTGATGTGCTATGGATCATCACTGATGTACTATGAGCGATCACTGATGTACTATGGATCATCGCTGGTGTACTATGGATCATCAATGGTGTACTGTTGACCATCCCTGATGTACTGTGGATCATCACTGATGTACTATGAGCCATCACTGATGTATTATGGGCCATCACTGATGTACTGTGGATAATCACTGATGTACTGAGGATCATCACTGGTGTACTATGGATCATCACTGATGTACTGTGGATCATCACTGATGTACTATAGATCATCACTGATGTACTATAGATCATCACTGATGTACTATGAATCATCACTGATGTACTATGGACCATCCCTGATGTACTATGGATCATCACTGATGTACTATGGACCATCCCTGATATACTGTGGATCATCACTTATGTACTGTGGATTATCACTGATGTACTGTGGACCATCACTGATGTACTGTGGATCATCACTGATGTACTATGGATCATCACTGATGTACTATGGATCATCACTGATGTACTATGGACCATCACTGGTGTACTATGGATCATCACTGGTGTACTATGAATCATCACTGGTGTACTATGGACCATCCCTGATGTACTGTGGATCATCACTGATGTACTATGGATCATCACTGGTGTACTATGGTTCATCACTGATGTACTATGGACGATCCCTGATGTACTATGGACCATCCCTGATGTACTGTGGATCATCACTGATGTACTGTGGATCATCACTGGTGTACTATAGATCATCACTGATGTACTATGGGCCATCACTGGTGTACTATGGGCCATCACTGGTGTACTATGGGCCATCACTAGTGTACTATGGATCATCACTGATGTACTATGGACCATCCCTGATGTACTATGGACCATCCCTGATGTACTATGGACCATCCCTGATGTACTATGGACCATCCCTAATGTACTATGGACCATCCCTGATGTACTATAGATCATCACTGATGTACTGTGGATCATCACTGATGTACTATGGATCATCCCTGGTGTACTATGGATCATCACTGGTGTACTATGGATCATCACTGATGTACTGTGGACCATCCCTGATGTATTGTGGATCATCACTGATGTACTGTGGATCATCACTGATGTGCTATGGATCATCACTGATGTACTATGGATCATCACTGATGTACTATGGATCATCACTGATGTGCTATGGATCATCACTGATGTGCTATGGATCATCACTGATGTACTATGAGCCATCACTGATGTACTATGGATCATCACTGGTGTACTATGGATCATCAATGGTGTACTGTTGACCATCCCTGATGTACTGTGGATCATCACTGATGTACTATGAGCCATCACTGATGTATTATGGGCCATCACTGATGTACTGTGGATAATCACTGATGTACTGAGGATCATCACTGGTGTACTATGGATCATCACTGATGTACTGTGGATCATCACTGATGTACTATAGATCATCACTGATGTACTATAGATCATCACTGATGTACTATGAATCATCACTGATGTACTATGGACCATCCCTGATGTACTATGGATCATCACTGATGTACTATGGACCATCCCTGATATACTGTGGATCATCACTGATGTACTGTGGATTATCACTGATGTACTGTGGACCATCACTGATGTACTGTGGACCATCACTGATGTACTGTGGATCATCACTGATGTACTATGGACCTTCACTGGTGTACTATGGATCATCACTGGTGTACTATGGATCATCACTGGTGTACTATGGACCATCCCTGATGTACTGTGGATCATCACTGATGTACTGTGGATCATCACTGATGTACTATAGTTCATCACTGATGTACTATGGGCCATCACTGGTGTACTATGGATCATCACTGGTGTACTATGGTTCATCACTGATGTACTATGGACGATCCCTGATGTACTATGGACCATCCCTGATGTACTGTGGATCATCACTGATGTACTGTGGATCATCACTGGTGTACTATAGATCATCACTGATGTACTATGGGCCATCACTGGTGTACTATGGGCCATCACTGGTGTACTATGGATCATCACTGGTGTACTATGGACCATCACTGGTGTACTATGGACCATCACTGATGTACTGTGGATCATCACTGGTGTACTATGGGCCATCACTGGTGTACTATGGACCATCCCTGATGTACTGTGGATCATCACTGGTGTACTGTGGACCATCCCTGATGTACTGTGGACCATCACTGATGTACTGTGGACCATCACTGATGTACTGTGGATCATCACTGATGTTCTATGGACAATCACTGATGTACTATGGATCATCACTGATGTACTGTAGATCATCACTGATGTACTGTGGATCATCACTGATGTACTGTGGATCATCACTGATGTACTATAGATCATCACTGATGTACTATGGGCCATCACTGGTGTACTATGGGCCATCACTGGTGTACTATGGGCCATCACTGGTGTACTATGGGCCATCACTGGTGTACTATGGACCATCACTGGTGTACTGTGGACCATCACTGATGTACTGTGGATCATCACTGATGTACTGTGGATCATCACTGATGTACTGTGGATCATCACTGGTGTACTATGGATTATCACTGGTGTACTATGGAACATCACTGATGTACTATGGGCCATCACTGATGTACTATGGATCATCACTGGTGTACTATGGATCATCACTGATGTACTGTGGACCATCCCTGATGTACTGTGGACCATCCCTGATGTACTGTGGATCATCACTGATGTACCGTGGATCAGCACTGATGTACTGAGGATCATCACTGATGTACCGTGGATCATCACTGATGTACTGTGGATCATCACTGATGTACTATGGGTCATCACAGATGTACTATGGGCCATCACAGGTGTACTATGGATCATCACTGGTGTACTATGGATCATCCCTGGTGTACTATGGACCATCACTGATGTACTATGGACCATCACTGATGTACTATGGATCATCACTGGTGTACTATGGGCCATCACTGGTGTACTATGGACCATCCCTGATGTACTGTGGATCTTCACTGGTGTACTGTGAATCATCACTGATGTACTATGGACCATCCCTGATGTACTATGGACCATCCCTGATGTACTGTGGATCATCCCTGGTGTACTGTGGATCATCCCTGGTGTACTATGGATCATCCCTGGTGTATTATGTATCATCACTGGTGTACTATGAATCATCACTGGTGTACTATGGATCATCACTAATGTACTGTGGACCATCCCTGATGTATTGTGGATCATCAGTGATGTACTGTGGATCATCACTGATGTGCTATGGATCATCACTGATGTACTATGGATCATCACTGATGTACTATGGATCATCACTGATGTGCTATGGATCATCACTGATGTGCTATGGATCATCACTGATGTGCTATGGATCATCACTGATGTACTATGAGCGATCACTGATGTACTATGGATCATCGCTGGTGTACTATGGATCATCAATGGTGTACTGTTGACCATCCCTGATGTACTGTGGATCATCACTGATGTACTATGAGCCATCACTGATGTATTATGGGCCATCACTGATGTACTGTGGATAATCACTGATGCACTGTGGATCATCACTGATGTACTGAGGATCATCACTGGTGTACTATGGATCATCACTGATGTACTGTGGATCATCACTGATGTACTATAGATCATCACTGATGTACTATAGATCATCACTGATGTACTATGAATCATCACTGATGTACTATGGACCATCCCTGATGTACTATGGATCATCACTGATGTACCATGGACCATCCCTGATGTACTGTGGACCATCACTGATGTACTGTGGATCTTCACTTATGTACTGTGGATTATCACTGATGTACTGTGGACCATCACTGATGTACTGTGGATCATCACTGATGTACTATGGATCATCACTGATGTACTATGGATCATCACTGATGTACTATGGACCATACCTGGTGTACTATGGATCATCACTGGTGTACTATGGATCATCACTGGTGTACTATGGACCATCCCTGATGTACTATGGATCATCACTGGTGTACTATGGACCATCCCTGATGTACTGTGGATCATCACTGATGTACTGTGGATCATCACTGATGTACTATAGTTCATCACTGATGTACTATGGGCCATCACTGGTGTACTATGGATCATCACTGGTGTACTATGGATCATCACTGGTGTACTATGAATCATCACTGGTGTACTATGGATCATCACTGATGTACTGTGGACCATCCCTGATGTATTGTGGATCATCACTGATGTACTGTGGATCATCACTGATGTGCTATGGATCATCACTGATGTACTATGGATCATCACTGATGTACTATGGATCATCACTGATGTGCTATGGATCATCACTGATGTGCTATGGATCATCACTGATGTACTATGAGCCATCACTGATGTACTATGGATCATCACTTGTGTACTATGGATCATCAATGGTGTACTGTTGACCATCCCTGATGTACTGTGGATCATCACTGATGTACTATGAGCCATCACTGATGTATTATGGGCCATCACTGATGTACTGTGGATAATCACTGATGTACTGAGGATCATCACTGGTGTACTATGGATCATCACTGATGTACTGTGGATCATCACTGATGTACTATAGATCATCACTGATGTACTATAGATCATCACTGATGTACTATGAATCATCACTGATGTACTATGGACCATCCCTGATGTACTATGGATCATCACTGATGTACTATGGACCATCCCTGATGTACTATGGATCATCACTGATTTACTATGGATCATCACTGATGTACTATGGACCATCACTGGTGTACTATGGATCATCACTGGTGTACTATGGATCATCACTGGTGTACTATGGACGATCCCTGATGTACTGTGGATCATCACTGATGTACTGTGGATCATCACTGATGTACTATAGTTCATCACTGATGTACTATGGGCCATCACTGGTGTACTATGGATCATCACTGGTGTACTATGGATCATCACTGGTGTACTATGGTTCATCACTGATGTACTATGGATGATCCCTGATGTACTATGGACCATCCCTGATGTACTGTGGATCATCACTGATGTACTGTGGATCATCACTGGTGTACTATAGATCATCACTGATGTACTATGGGCCATCACTGGTGTACTATGGGCCATCACTGGTGTACTATGGCCCATCACTAGTGTACTATGTATCATCACTGATGTACTAAGGACCATCCCTGATGTACTATGGACCATCCCTGATGTACTATGGACCATCCCTGATGTACTATGGACCATCCCTAATGTACTATGGACCATCCCTGATGTTCTATAGATCATCACTGATGTACTGTGGATCATCACTGATGTACTATGGATCATCCCTGGTGTACTATGGATCATCACTGGTGTACTATGGATCATCACTGGTGTACTAAGGATCATCACTGATGTACTGTGGATCATCACTGGTGTACTATGGGCCATCACTGGTGTACTATGGGCCATCACTGGTGTACTATGGACCATCACTGATGTATTATGAGCCATCACTGATGTACTGTGGACCATCCCTGATGTACTGTGGATCATCACTGATGTACCGTGGATCATCACTGATGTACTATGAGCCATCACGGGTGTACTATGGATCATCACTGATGTACTATGGACCATGCCTGATGTACTATGGACCATCCCTGATGTACTGAGGATCATCACTGATGTACTATAGATCATCACTGATGTACTATGGACCATCACTGATGTACTATGGATCATCACTGATGTACTGAGGATCATCACTAATGTACTATGGATCATCACTGATGTACCGTGGATCATCACTGATGTACTGTGGATCATCACTGATGTACTGTGGATCATCACTGAAGTACTATGGGCCATCACTGGTGTACTATGGATCATCACTGGTGTACTATGAATCATCACTGGTGTACTATGGATCATCACTGATGTACTGTGGACCAGCCCTGATGTATTGTGGATCATCACTGATGTACTGTGGATCATCACTGATGTACTGTGGATCATCACTGATGTACTATGGATCATCACTGATGTGCTATGGATCATCACTGATGTACTATGGATCATCACTGATGTACTATGGATCATCACTGATGTGCTATGGATCATCACTGATGTACTATGAGCCATCACTGGTGTACTATGGATCATCACTGGTGTACTATGGACCATCACTTGTGTACTATGGATCATCACTTGTGTACTATGGACCATCACTGATGTACTATGGATCATCACTGGTGTACTATGGGCCATCACTGGTGTACTATGGACCATCCCTGATGTACTGTGGATCATCACTGGTGTACTGTGGACCATCCCTGATGTACTGTGGACCATCACTGATGTACTGTGGACCATCACTGATGTACTGTGGATCATCACTGATGTTCTATGGACAATCACTGATGTACTATGGATCATCACTGATGTACTGTAGATCATCACTGATGTACTGTGGATCATCACTGATGTACTGTGGATCATCACTGATGTACTATAGATCATCACTGATGTACTATGGGCCATCACTGGTGTACTATGGGCCATCACTGGTGTACTATGGATCATCACTGGTGTACTATGGACCATCACTGATGGACTGTGGACCATCACTGATGTACTGTGGATCATCACTGATGTACTGTGGATCATCCCTGGTGTACTATGGATCATCATTGGTGTACTATGGGCCATCACTGGTGTACTATGGACCATCCCTGATGTACTGTGGATCATCACTGGTGTACTGTGGACCATCCCTGATGTACTGTGGACCATCACTGATGTACTGTGGACCATCACTGATGTACTGTGGATCATCACTGATGTACTGTGGATCATCATTGATGTACAGTGGATCATCACTGATGTTCTATGGACAATCACTGATGTACTATGGATCATCACTGATGTACTGTGGATCATCACTGATGTACTGTGGATCATCACTGATGTACTATAGATCATCACTGATGTACTATGGGCCATCACTGGTGTACTATGGGCCATCACTGGTGTACTATGGGCCATCACTGGTGTACTATGGGCCATCACTGGTGTTCTATGGGCCATCACTGGTGTACTATGGGCCATCACTGGTGTACTATGGATCATCAGTGGTGTACTATGGACCCTCACTGATGGACTGTGGACCATCACTGATGTACTGTGGATCATCACTGATGTACTATTGATCATCACTGGTGTACTATGGTTCATCACTGATGTACTATGGACGATCCCTGATGTACTATGGACCATCCCTGATGTACTGTGGATCATCACTGATGTACTGTGGATCATCACTGGTGTACTATAGATCATCACTGATGTACTATGGGCCATCACTGGTGTACTATGGGCCATCACTGGTGTACTATGGGCCATCACTAGTGTACTATGGATCATCACTGATGTACTATGGACCATCCCTGATGTACTATGGACCATCCCTGATGTACTATGGACCATCCCTGATGTACTATGGACCATCCCTAATGTACTATGGACCATCCCTGATGTACTATAGATCATCACTGATGTACTGTGGATCATCACTGATGTACTATGGATCATCCCTGGTGTACTATGGATCATCACTGGTGTACTATGGATCATCACTGATGTACTGTGGACCATCCCTGATGTATTGTGGATCATCACTGATGTACTGTGGATCATCACTGATGTGCTATGGATCATCACTGATGTACTATGGATCATCACTGATGTACTATGGATCATCACTGATGTGCTATGGATCATCACTGATGTGCTATGGATCATCACTGATGTACTATGAGCCATCACTGATGTACTATGAGCCATCACTGATGTACTATGGATCATCACTGGTGTACTATGGATCATCAATGGTGTACTGTTGACCATCCCTGATGTACTGTGGATCATCACTGATGTACTATGAGCCATCACTGATGTATTATGGGCCATCACTGATGTACTGTGGATAATCACTAATGTACTGAGGATCATCACTAGTGTACTATGGATCATCACTGATGTACTGTGGATCATCACTGATGTACTATAGATCATCACTGATGTACTATGAATCATCACTGATGTACTATGGACCATCCCTGATGTACTATGGATCATCACTGATGTACTATGGACCATCCCTGATGTACTGTGGATCATCACTGATGTACTGTGGATTATCACTGATGTACTGTGGACCATCACTGATGTACTGTGGACCATCACTGATGTACTGTGGATCATCACTGATGTACTATGGATCATCACTGATGTACTATGGACCATCACTGGTGTACTATGGATCATCACTGGTGTACTATGGATCATCACTGGTGTACTATGGACCATCCCTGATGTACTGTGGATCATCACTGATGTACTGTGGATCATCACTGATGTACTATAGTTCATCACTGATGTACTATGGGCCATCACTGGTCTACTATGGATCATCACTGGTGTACTATGGTTCATCACTGATGTACTATGGACGATCCCTGATGTACTATGGACCATCCCTGATGTACTGTGGATCATCACTGATGTACTGTGGATCATCACTGGTGTACTATAGATCATCACTGATGTACTATGGGCCATCACTGGTGTACTATGGGCCATCACTGGTGTACTATGGATCATCACTGGTGTACTATGGACCATCACTGGTGTACTATGGACCATCCCTGATGTACTGTGGATCATCACTGGTGTACTGTGGACCATCCCTGATGTACTGTGGACAATCACTGATGTACTGTGGACCATCACTGATGTACTGTGGATCATGACTGATGTTCTATGGACAATCACTGATGTACAATGTATCATCACTGATGTACTATGGGCCATCACTGGTGTACTATGGGCCATCACTGGTGTACTATGGGCCATCACTGGTGTACTATGGGCCATCACTGGTGTACTATGGGCCATCACTGGTGTACTATGGGCCATCACTGGTGTACTATGGACCATCACTGGTGTACTGTTGACCATCACTGATGTACTGTGGATCATCACTGATGTACTGTGGATCATCACTGATGTACTGTGGATCATCACTGGTGTACTATGGATTATCACTGGTGTATTATGGATCATCACTGATGTACTATGGGCCATCACTGATGTACTATGGATCATCACTGGTGTACTATGGATCATCACTGATGTGCTATGGATCATCACTTATGTACTATGAGCCATCACTGATGTACTATGAGCCATCACTGATGTACTATGGATCATCACTGGTGTACTATGGATCATCAATGGTGTACTGTTGACCATCCCTGATGTACTGTGGATCATCACTGATGTACTAGGAGCCATCACTGATGTATTATGGGCCATCACTGATGTACTGTGGATAATCACTGATGTACTGAGGATCATCACTGGTGTACTATGGATCATCACTGATGTACTGTGGATCATCACTGATGTACTATAGATCATCACTGATGTACTATGAATCATCACTGATGTACTATGGACCATCCCTGATGTTCTATGGATCATCACTGATGTACTATGGACCATCCCTGATGTACTGTGGATCATCACTGATGTACTGTGGATTATCACTGATGTACTGTGGACCATCACTGATTTACTGTGGACCATCACTGATGTACTGTGGATCATCACTGATGTACTATGGATCATCACTGATGTACTATGGACCATCACTGGTGTACTATGGTTCATCACTGATGTACTATGGACGATCCCTGATGTACTATGGACCATCCCTGATGTACTGTGGATCATCACTGATGTACTGTGGATCATCACTGGTGTACTATAGATCATCACTGATGTACTATGGGCCATCACTGGTGTACTATGGGCCATCACTGGTGTACTATGGATCATCACTGGTGTACTATGGACCATCACTGGTGTACTATGGACCATCACTGATGTACTGTGGATCATCACTGGTGTACTATGGGCCATCACTGGTGTACTATGGACCATCCCTGATGTACTGTGGATCATCACTGGTGTACTGTGGACCATCCCTGATGTACTGTGGACCATCACTGATGTACTGTGGACCATCACTGATGTACTGTGGATCATCACTGATGTTCTATGGACAATCACTGATGTACTATGGATCATCACTGATGTACTGTAGATCATCACTGATGTACTGTGGATCATCACTGATGTACTGTGGATCATCACTGATGTACTATAGATCATCACTGATGTACTATGGGCCATCACTGGTGTACTATGGGCCATCACTGGTGTACTATGGGCCATCACTGGTGTACTATGGGCCATCACTGGTGTACTATGGACCATCACTGGTGTACTGTGGACCATCACTGATGTACTGTGGATCATCACTGATGTACTGTGGATCATCACTGATGTACTGTGGATCATCACTGGTGTACTATGGATTATCACTGGTGTACTATGGATCATCACTGATGTACTATGGGCCATCACTGATGTACTATGGATCATCACTGGTGTACTATGGATCATCACTGATGTACTGTGGACTAGGCTTGTGCAATTTGTTTCGTAACGAATCGAAATTTGTCCGAATTTAGCAACTTTCGGACATTCGGAAGCATTCGAATTTCCGAACAGAGCAATTACGAATAAAACCGAATCCGAAATAAATTATACCGCAAAATAGCGAATGCCCGAAGGTCTTCGGCATAATTCGTTATGAAAAAAGTTACGAATGTACGAATCCATTCGAAGCACAAAAACACTCACTCTGCTCTGCTCTCTGCTTCTCCCTCACCGTGCTGAACTCCCTCTCAAAATGGTGTACAGGGGGCGGAGGCTATAGCCGCATGAAAAAACGAAAGTAAAATACGAGATTTCGAATCCATTCGAAGCACAATAACACTCACTCTGCTCTGCTCTCTGCTTCTCCCTCACCGTGCTGAACCCTCTCAAAATGGTGTACAGGGGCGGAGCCTATAGCCGCATGTAAAAAACCAAAGTAAAATACGAGATTTCGAATCGTTACAAATAACCGCTATGTATTTAGAAAAGTACAAATCCATTCGAAGCACATTAGGCATAATAGGCAGCGTCGTTGTGAGAGACACAGAAAATTACGAATCAACGAACCCAAAAAAAGTTACGAAAGTAGGAGTTGTGTCCAGAATCAACGAAAAACAACGTACTCTACCGAAAGTCCGAATTATAAAGCAACAAAAAATTCAACGAAAAATGTCGCTTGCAAAAATACGAATGAGTCCGAACACGAAAAATCCCGTCTAGCAAAATTACGAATGATTACGAATCAACAGGACCGGAAAGAAACGAACCGAAACGGAACGAATTTTTCCGTTGTGCACAAGCCTACTGTGGACCATCCCTGATGTACTGTGGACCATCCCTGATGTACTGTGGATCATCACTGATGTACCGTGGATCAGCACTGATGTACCGAGGATCATCACTGATGTACCGTGGATCATCACTGATGTACTGTGGATCATCACTGATGTACTATGGGTCATCACAGATGTACTATGGGCCATCACAGGTGTACTATGGATCATCACTGGTGTACTATGGATCATCCCTGGTGTACTATGGACCATCACTGATGTACTATGGACCATCACTGATGTACTATGGATCATCACTGGTGTACTATGGGCCATCACTGGTGTACTATGGACCATCCCTGATGTACTGTGGATCTTCACTGGTGTACTGTGGATCATCACTGATGTACTATGGACCATCCCTGATGTACTATGGACCATTCCTGATGTACTGTGGATCATCCCTGGTGTACTGTGGATCATCCCTGGTGTACTATGGATCATCCCTGGTGTATTATGGATCATCACTGGTGTACTTTGAATCATCACTGGTGTACTATGGATCATCACTGATGTACTGTGGACCATCCCTGATGTATTGTGGATCATCACTGATGTACTGTGGATCATCACTGATGTGCTATGGATCATCACTGATGTACTATGGATCATCACTGATGTACTATGGATCATCACTGATGTGCTATGGATCATCACTGATGTGCTATGGATCATCACTGATGTACTATGAGCGATCACTGATGTACTATGGATCATCGCTGGTGTACTATGGATCATCAATGGTGTACTGTTGACCATCCCTGATGTACTGTGGATCATCACTGATGTACTATGAGCCATCACTGATGTATTATGGGCCATCACTGATGTACTGTGGATAATCACTGAGGCACTGTGGATCATCACTGATGTACTGAGGATCATCACTGGTGTACTATGGATCATCACTGATGTACTGTGGATCATCACTGATGTACTATAGATCATCACTGATGTACTATAGATCATCACTGATGTACTATGAATCATCACTGATGTACTATGGACCATCCCTGATGTACTATGGATCATCACTGATGTACTATGGACCATCCCTGATGTACTGTGGACCATCACTGATGTACTGTGGATCTTCACTTATGTACTGTGGATTATCACTGATGTACTGTGGACCATCACTGATGTACTGTGGATCATCACTGATGTACTATGGATCATCACTGATGTACTATGGATCATCACTGATGTACTATGGACCATACCTGGTGGACTATGGATCATCACTGGTGTACTATGGATCATCACTGGTGTACTATGGACCATCCCTGATGTACTGTGGATCATCACTGATGTACTGTGGATCATCACTGATGTATTATAGTTCATCACTGATGTACTATGGGCCATCAATAGTGTACTATGGATCATCACTGGTGTACTATGGTTCATCACTGATGTACTATGGACGATCCCTGATGTACTATGGATCATCCCTTGTGTACTATGGATCATCACTGGTGTACTATGAATCATTACTGGTGTACTATGGATCATCACTGATGTATTGTGGACCATCCCTGATGTATTGTGGATCATCACTGATGTACTGTGGATCACCACTGATGTGCTATGGATCATCACTGATGTACTATGGATCATCACTGATGTACTATGGATCATCACTGATGTGCTATGGATCATCACTGATGTGCTATGGATCATCACTGATGTACTATGAGCCATCACTGATGTACTATGGATCATCACTGGTGTACTATGGATCATCAATGGTGTACTGTTGACCATCCCTGATGTACTGTGGATCATCACTGATGTACTATGAGCCATCACTGATGTATTATGGGCCATCACTGATGTACTGTGGATAATCACTGATGTACTGAGGATCATCACTGGTGTACTATGGATCATCACTGATGTACTGTGGACCATCCCTGATGTACTGTGGACCATCCCTGATGTACTGTGGATCATCACTGATGTACCGTGGATCAGCACTGATGTACCGAGGATCATCACTGATGTACCGTGGATCATCACTGATGTACTGTGGATAATCACTGATGTACTATGGGTCATCACAGATGTACTATGGGCCATCACAGGTGTACTATGGATCATCACTGGTGTACTATGGATCATCCCTGGTGTACTATGGACCATCACTGATGTACTATGGACCATCACTGATGTACTATGGATCATCACTGGTGTACTATGGGCCATCACTGGTGTACTATGGACCATCCCTGATGTACTGTGGATCTTCACTGGTGTACTGTGGATCATCACTGATGTACTATGGACCATCCCTGATGTACTATGGACCATCCCTGATGTACTGTGGATCATCCCTGGTGTACTGTGGATCATCCCTGGTGTACTATGGATCATCCCTGGTGTATTATGGATCATCACTGGTGTACTATGAATCATCACTGGTGTACTATGGATCATCACTGATGTACTGTGGACCATCCCTGATGTATTGTGGATCATCACTGATGTACTGTGGATCATCACTGATGTGCTATGGATCATCACTGATGTACTATGGATCATCACTGATGTACTATGGATCATCACTGATGTGCTATGGATCATCACTGATGTGCTATGGATCATCACTGATGTACTATGAGCGATCACTGATGTACTATGGATCATTGCTGGTGTACTATGGATCATCAATGGTGTACTGTTGACCATCCCTGATGTACTGTGGATCATCACTGATGTACTATGAGCCATCACTGATGTATTATGGGCCATCACTGATGTACTGTGGATAATCACTGAGTCACTGTGGATCATCACTGATGTACTGAGGATCATCACTGGTGTACTATGGATCATCACTGATGTACTGTGGATCATCACTGATGTACTATAGATCATCACTGATGTACTATAGATCATCACTGATGTACTATGAATCATCACTGATGTACTATGGACCATCCCTGATGTACTATGGATCATCACTGATGTACTATGGACCATCCCTGATGTACTGTGGATCATCACTGATGTACTGTGGATCTTCACTTATGTACTGTGGATTATCACTGATGTACTGTGGACCATCACTGATGTACTGTGGATCATCACTGATGTACTATGGATCATCACTGATGTACTATGGATCATCACTGATGTACTATGGACCATACCTGGTGTACTATGTATCATCACTGGTGTACTATGGATCATCATTGGTGTAATATGGACCATCCCTGATGTACTGTGGATCATCACTGATGTACTGTGGATCATCACTGATGTATTATAGTTCATCACTGATGTACTATGGGCCATCACTGGTGTACTATGGATCATCACTGGTGTACTATGGTTCATCACTGATGTACTATGGACGATCCCTGATGTACTATGGATCATCCCTGGTGTACTATGGATCATCACTGGTGTACTATGAATCATCACTGGTGTACTATGGATCATCACTGATGTACTGTGGACCATCCCTGATGTATTGTGGATCATCACTGATGTACTGTGGATCATCACTGATGTGCTATGGATCATCACTGATGTGCTATGGATCATCACTGATGTACTATGGATCATCACTGATGTACTATGGATCATCACTGATGTGCTATGGATCATCACTGATGTGCTATGGATCATCACTGATGTACTATGAGCCATCACTGATGTACTATGGATCATCACTGGTGTACTATGGATCATCAATGGTGTACTGTTGACCATCCCTGATGTACTGTGGATCATCACTGATGTACTATGAGCCATCACTGATGTATTATGGGCCATCACTGATGTACTGTGGATAATCACTGATGTACTGAGGATCATCACTGGTGTACTATGGATCATCACTGATGTACTGTGGATCATCACTGATGTACTATAGATCATCACTGATGTACTATAGATCATCACTGATGTACTATGAATCATCACTGATGTACTATGGACCATCCCTGATGTACTATGGATCATCACTGATGTACTATGGACCATCCCTGATGTACTGTGGATCATCACTGATGTACTGTAGATTATCACTGATGTACTGTGGACCATCACTGATGTACTGTGGATCATCACTGATGTACTGTGGATTATCACTGATGTACTGTGGACCATCACTGATGTACTGTGGATCATCACTGATGTACTATGGATCATCACTGATGTACTATGGATCATCACTGATTTACTATGGATCATCACTGATGTACTATGGACCATCACTGGTGTACTATGGATCATCACTGGTGTACTATGGATTATCACTGGTGTACTATGGACCATCCCTGATGTACTGTGGATCATCACTGATGTACTGTGGATCATCACTGATGTACTATAGTTCATCACTGATGTACTATGGGCCATCACTGGTGTACTATGGATCATCACTGGTGTACTATGGATGATCCCTGATGTACTATGAACCATCCCTGATGTACTGTGGATCATCACTGATGTACTGTGGATCATCACTGGTGTACTATAGATCATCACTGATGTACTATGGGCCATCACTGGTGTACTATGGGCCATCACTGGTGTACTATGGGCCATCACTGGTGTACTATGGGCCATCACTAGTGTACTATGGATCATCACTGATGTACTAAGGACCATCCCTGATGTACTATGGACCATCCCTGATGCACTATGGACCATCCCTGATGTACTATGGACCATCCCTAATGTACTATGGACCATCCCGATGTACTATAGATCATCACTGATGTACTGTGGATCATCACTGATGTACTATGGATCATCCCTGGTGTACTATGGATCATCACTGGTGTACTATGGATCATCACTGGTGTACTAAGGATCATCACTGATGTACTGTGGATCATCACTGGTGTACTATGGGCCATCACTGGTGTACTATGGGCCATCACTGGTGTACTATGGGCCATCACTGGTGTACTATGGGCCATCACTGGTGTACTATGGACCATCACTGATGTACCGTGGATCATCACTGATGTACCGTGGATCATCACTGATGTACTATGAGCCATCATGGGTGTACTATGGATCATCACTGATGTACTATGGACCATGCCTGATGTACTATGGACCATCCCTGATGTACTGAGGATCATCACTGATGTACTATAGATCATCACTGATGTACTATGGACCATCACTGATGTACTATGGATCATCACTGATGTACTGAGGATCATCACTAATGTACTATGGATCATCACTGATGTACCGTGGATCATCACTGATGTACTGTGGATCATCACTGATGTACTGTGGATCATCACTGAAGTACTATGGGCCATCACTGGTGTACTATGGATCATCACTGGTGTACTATGAATCATCACTGGTGTACTATGGATCATCACTGATGTACTGTGGACCAGCCCTGATGTATTGTGGATCATCACTGATGTACTGTGGATCATCACTGATGTACTGTGGATCATCACTGATGTACTATGGATCATCACTGATGTGCTATGGATCACCACTGATGTACTATGGATCATCACTGATGTACTATGGATCATTACTGATGTGCTATGGATCATCACTGATGTACTATGAGCCATCACTGGTGTACTATGGATCATCACTGGTGTACTATGGGCCATCACTGGTGTACTATGGATCATCACTTGTGTACTATGGACCATCACTGATGTACTATGGATCATCACTGGTGTACTATGGGCCATCACTGGTGTACTATGGACCATCCCTGATGTACTGTGGATCATCACTGGTGTACTGTGGACCATCCCTGATGTACTGTGGACCATCACTGATGTACTGTGGACCATCACTGATGTACTGTGGATCATCACTGATGTTCTATGGACAATCACTGATGTACTATGGATCATCACTGATGTACTGTAGATCATCACTGATGTACTGTGGATCATCACTGATGTACTGTGGATCATCACTAATGTACTATAGATCATCACTGATGTACAATGGGCCATCACTGGTGTACTATGGGCCATCACTGGTGTACTATGGACCATCACTGGTGTACTATGGACCATCACTGATGTACTGTGGATCATCACTGATGTACTGTGGATCATCACTGATGTACTGTGGATCATCAATGATGTACTGTGGATCATCCCTGGTGTACTATGCATCACCACTGGTGTACTATGGATTATCACTGGTGTACTATGGATCATCACTGATGTACTATGGGCCATCACTGATGTACTATGGATCATCACTGGTGTACTATGGATCATCACTGATGTACTGTGGACCATCCCTGATGTACTGTGGACCATCCCTGATGTACTGTGGATCATCACTGATGTACCGTGGATCAGCACTGATGTACCGAGGATAATCACTGATGTTCCGTGGATCATCACTGATGTACTGTGGATCATCACTGATGTACTATGGGCCATCACAGATGTACTATGGGCCATCACTGGTGTACTATGGATCAGCCCTGGTGTACTATGGATCATCCCTGGTGTACTATGGACCATCACTGATGTACTATGGATCATCACTGGTGTACTATGGGCCATCACTGGTGTACTATGGACCATCCCTGATGTACTGTGGATCATCACTGGTGTACTGTGGATCATCACTGATGTACTATGGACCATCCCTGATGTACTATGGACCATCCCTGATGTACTGTGGATCATCACTGATGTACTGTGGATCATCCCTGGTGTACTATTGATCATCCCTGGTGTACTATGGATCATCACTGGTGTACTATGAATCATCACTGGTGTACTATGGATCATCCCTGATGTACTGTGGACCATCCCTGATGTATTGTGGATCATCACTGATGTACAGTGGATCATCACTGATGTGCTATGGATCATCACTGATGTACTGTGGATCATCACTGATGTACTATGGATCATCACTGATGTGCTATGGATCATCACTGATGTGCTATGGATCATCACTGATGTACTATGAGCCATCACTGGTGTACTATGGGCCATCACTGGTGTACTATGGACCATCCCTGATGTACTGTGGATCATCACTGGTGTACTATGGATCATCACTGATGTATTGTGGATCATCACTGATGAACTGTGGATCATCACTGATGTGCTATGGATCATCACTGATGTACTGTGGATCATCACTGATGTACTGTGGATCATCAATGATGTACTGTGGATCATCCCTGGTGTACTATGCATCATCACTGGTGTACTATGGATTATCACTGGTGTACTATGGATCATCACTGATGTACTATGGGCCATTACTGATGTACTATGGATCATCACTGGTGTACTATGGATCATCACTGATGTACTGTGGACCATCCCTGATGTACTGTGGACCATCCCTGATGTACTGTGGATCATCACTGATGTACCGTGGATCAGCACTGATGTACCGAGGATAATCACTGATGTTCCGTGGATCATCACTGATGTACTGTGGATCATCACTGATGTACTATGGGCCATCACAGATGTACTATGGGCCATCACTGGTGTACTATGGATCATCCCTGGTGTACTATGGATCATCCCTGGTGTACTATGGACCATCACTGATGTACTATGGACCATCCCTGGTGTACTATGGGCCATCACTGGTGTACTATGGACCATCCCTGATGTACTGTGGATCATCACTGGTGTACTGTGGATCATCACTGATGTACTATGGACCATCCCTGATGTACTATGGACCATCCCTGATGTACTGTGGATCATCACTGTTGTACTGTGGATCATCCCTGGTGTACTATTGATCATCCCTGGTGTACTATGGATCATCACTGGTGTACTATGAATCATCACTGGTGTACTATGGATCATCACTGATGTACTGTGGACCATCCCTGATGTATTGTGGATCATCACTGATGTACTGTGGATCATCACTGATGTGCTATGGATCATCACTGATGTACTATGGATCATCACTGATGTACTATGGATCATCACTGATGTGCTATGGATCATCACTGATGTGCTATGGATCATCACTGATGTACTATGAGCCATCACTGGTGTACTATGGGCCATCACTGGTGTACTATGGACCATCCCTGATGTACTGTGGATCATCACTGGTGTACTATGGATCATCACTGATGTACTGTGGACCATCCCTGATGTATTGTGGATCATCACTGATGTACTGTGGATCATCACTGATGTGCTATGGATCATCACTGATGTACTATGGATCATCACTGATGTACTATGGATCATCACTGATGTGCTATGGATCATCACTGATGTACTATGAGCCATCACTGATGTACTATGGATCATCACTGGTGTACTATGGACCATCCCTGATGTACTGTGGATCATCACTGGTGTACTGTGGACCATCCCTGATGTACTGTGGACCATCACTGATGTACTGTGGACCATCACTGATGTACTGTGGATCATCACTGATGTTCTTTGGACAATCACTGATGTACTATGGATCATCACTGATGTACTGTAGATCATCACTGATGTACTGTGGATCATCACTGATGTACTGTGGATCATCACTGATGTACTATAGATCATCACTGATGTACTATGGGCCATCACTGGTGTACTATGGGCCATCACTGGTGTACTATGGACCATCACTGGTGTACTATGGACCATCACTGATGTACTGTGGATCATCACTGATGTACTGTGGATCATCACTGATGTACTGTGGATCATCACTGATGTACTGTGGACCATCACTGATGTACTGTGGATCATCACTGATGTTCTATGGACAATCACTGATGTACTATGGATCATCACTGATTTACTGTAGATCATCACTGATGTACTGTGGATCATCACCGATGTACTGTGGATCATCACTGATGTACTATAGATCATCACTGATGTACTATGGGCCATCACTGGTGTACTATGGGCCATCACTGGTGTACTATGGACCATCACTGGTGTACTATGGACCATCACTGATGTACTGTGGATCATCACTGATGTACTGTGGATCATCACTGATGTACTGTGGATCATCAATGATGTACTGTGGATCATCCCTGGTGTACTATGCATCATCACTGGTGTACTATGGATTATCACTGGTGTACTATGGATCATCACTGATGTACTATGGGCCATCACTGATGTACTATGGATCATCACTGGTGTACTATGGATCATCACTGATGTACTGTGGACCATCCCTGATGTACTGTGGACCATCCCTGATGTACTGTGGATCATCACTGATGTACCGTGGATCAGCACTGATGTACCGAGGATAATCACTGATGTTCCGTGGATCATCACTGATGTACTGTGGATCATCACTGATGTACTATGGGCCATCACAGATGTACTATGGGCCATCACTGGTGTACTATGGATCATCCCTGGTGTACTATGGATCATCCCTGGTGTACTATGGACCATCACTGATGTACTATGGATCATCACTGGTGTACTATGGGCCATCACTGGTGTACTATGGACCATCCCTGATGTACTGTGGATCATCACTGGTGTACTGTGGATCATCACTGATGTACTATGGACCATCCCTGATGTACTATGGACCATCCCTGATGTACTGTGGATCATCACTGATGTACTGTGGATCATCCCTGGTGTATATTGATCATCCCTGGTGTACTATGGATCATCACTGGTGTACTATGAATCATCACTGGTGTACTATGGATCATCACTGATGTACTGTGGACCATCCCTGATGTATTGTGGATCATCACTGATGTACTGTGGATCATCACTGATGTGCTATGGATCATCACTGATGTACTATGGATCATCACTGATGTGCTATGGATCATCACTGATGTGCTATGGATCATCACTGATGTACTATGAGCCATCACTGGTGTACTATGGGCCATCACTGGTGTACTATGGACCATCCCTGATGTACTGTGGATCATCACTGGTGTACTATGGATCATCACTGATGCACTGTGGACCATCCCTGATGTATTGTGGATCATCACTGATGTACTGTGGATCATGACTGATGTGCTATGGATCATCACTGATGTACTGTGGATCATCACTGATGTACTGTGGATCATCAATGATGTACTGTGGATCATCCCTGGTGTACTATGCATCATCACTGGTGTACTATGGATTATCACTGGTGTACTATGGATCATCACTGATGTACTATGGGCCATTACTGATGTACTATGGATCATCACTGGTGTACTATGGATCATCACTGATGTACTGTGGACCATCCCTGATGTACTGTGGACCATCCCTGATGTACTGTGGATCATCACTGATGTACCGTGGATCAGCACTGATGTACCGAGGATAATCACTGATGTTCCGTGGATCATCACTGATGTACTGTGGATCATCACTGATGTACTATGGGCCATCACAGATGTACTATGGGCCATCACTGGTGTACTATGGATCATCCCTGGTGTACTATGGATCATCCCTGGTGTACTATGGACCATCACTGATGTACTATGGATCATCACTGGTGTACTATGGGCCATCACTGGTGTACTATGGACCATCCCTGATGTACTGTGGATCATCACTGGTGTACTGTGGATCATCACTGATGTACTATGGACCATCCCTGATGTACTATGGACCATCCCTGATGTACTGTGGATCATCACTGATGTACTGTGGATCATCCCTGGTGTACTATTGATCATCCCTGGTGTACTATGGATCATCACTGGTGTACTATGAATCATCACTGGTGTACTATGGATCATCACTGATGTACTGTGGACCATCCCTGATGTATTGTGGATCATCACTGATGTACTGTGGATCATCACTGATGTGCTATGGATCATCACTGATGTACTATGGATCATCACTGATGTACTATGGATCATCACTGATGTGCTATGGATCATCACTGATGTGCTATGGATCATCACTGATGTACTATGAGCCATCACTGGTGTACTATGGGCCATCACTGGTGTACTATGGACCATCCCTGATGTACTGTGGATCATCACTGGTGTACTATGGATCATCACTGATGTACTGTGGACCATCCCTGATGTATTGTGGATCATCACTGATGTACTGTGGATCATCACTGATGTGCTATGGATCATCACTGATGTACTGTGGATCATCACTGATGTACTGTGGATCATCAATGATGTACTGTGGATCATCCCTGGTGTACTATGCATCATCACTGGTGTACTATGGATTATCACTGGTGTACTATGGATCATCACTGATGTACTATGGGCCATTACTGATGTACTATGGATCATCACTGGTGTACTATGGATCATCACTGATGTACTGTGGACCATCCCTGATGTACTGTGGACCATCCCTGATGTACTGTGGATCATCACTGATGTACCGTGGATCAGCACTGATGTACCGAGGATAATCACTGATGTTCCGTGGATCATCACTGATGTACTGTGGATCATCACTGATGTACTATGGGCCATCACAGATGTACTATGGGCCATCACTGGTGTACTATGGATCATCCCTGGTGTACTATGGATCATCCCTGGTGTACTATGGACCATCACTGATGTACTATGGATCATCACTGGTGTACTATGGGCCATCACTGGTGTACTATGGACCATCCCTGATGTACTGTGGATCATCACTGGTGTACTGTGGATCATCACTGATGTACTATGGACCATCCCTGATGTACTATGGACCATCCCTGATGTACTGTGGATCATCACTGTTGTACTGTGGATCATCCCTGGTGTACTATTGATCATCCCTGGTGTACTATGGATCATCACTGGTGTACTATGAATCATCACTGGTGTACTATGGATCATCACTGATGTACTGTGGACCATCCCTGATGTATTGTGGATCATCACTGATGTACTGTGGATCATCACTGATGTGCTATGGATCATCACTGATGTACTATGGATCATCACTGATGTACTATGGATCATCACTGATGTGCTATGGATCATCACTGATGTGCTATGGATCATCACTGATGTACTATGAGCCATCACTGGTGTACTATGGGCCATCACTGGTGTACTATGGACCATCCCTGATGTACTGTGGATCATCACTGGTGTACTATGGATCATCACTGATGTACTGTGGACCATCCCTGATGTATTGTGGATCATTACTGATGTACTGTGGATCATCACTGATGTGCTATGGATCATCACTGATGTACTATGGATCATCACTGATGTGCTATGGATCATCACTGATGTGCTATGGATCATCACTGATGTACTATGAGCCATCACTGATGTACTATGGATCATCACTGGTGTACTATGGACCATCCCTGATGTACTGTGGATCATCACTGGTGTTCTGTGGACCATCCCTGATGTACTGTGGACCATCACTGATGTACTGTGGACCATCACTGATGTACTGTGGATCATCACTGATGTTCTATGGACAATCACTGATGTACTATGGATCATCACTGATGTACTGTAGATCATCCCTGATGTACTGTGGATCATCACTGATGTACTATAGATCATCACTGATGTACTATGGGCCATCACTGGTGTACTATGGGCCATCACTGGTGTACTATGGACCATCACTGGTGTACTATGGACCATCACTGATGTACTGTGGATCATCACTGATGTACTGTGGATCATCACTGATGTACTGTGGACCATCACTGATGTACTGTGGATCATCACTGATGTTCTATGGACAATCACTGATGTACTATGGATCATCACTGATGTACTGTAGATCATCACTGATGTACTGTGGATCATCACCGATGTACTGTGGATCATCACTGATGTACTATAGATCATCACTGATGTACTATGGGCCATCACTGGTGTACTATGGGCCATCACTGGTGTACTATGGACCATCACTGGTGTACTATGGACCATCACTGATGTACTGTGGATCATCACTGATGTACTGTGGATCATCACTGATGTACTGTGGATCATCACTGATGTACTATGGATCATCACTGGTGTACTATGGATCATCACTGATGTACTGTGGACCATCCCTGATGTACTGTGGACCATCCCTGATGTACTGTGGATCATCACTGATGTACCGTGGATCAGCACTGATGTACCGAGGATAATCACTGATGTTCCGTGGATCATCACTGATGTACTGTGGATCATCACTGATGTACTATGGGCCATCACAGATGTACTATGGGCCATCACTGGTGTACTATGGATCATCCCTGGTGTACTATGGATCATCCCTGGTGTACTATGGACCATCACTGATGTACTGTGGATCATCACTGGTGTACTGTGGATCATCACTGATGTACTATGGACCATCCCTGATGTACTATGGACCATCCCTGATGTACTGTGGATCATCACTGATGTACTGTGGATCATCCCTGGTGTATATTGATCATCCCTGGTGTACTATGGATCATCACTGGTGTACTATGAATCATCACTGGTGTACTATGGATCATCACTGATGTACTGTGGACCATCCCTGATGTATTGTGGATCATTACTGATGTACTGTGGATCATCACTGATGTGCTATGGATCATCACTGATGTACTATGGATCATCACTGATGTGCTATGGATCATCACTGATGTGCTATGGATCATCACTGATGTACTATGAGCCATCACTGGTGTACTATGGGCCATCACTGGTGTACTATGGACCATCCCTGATGTACTGTGGATCATCACTGGTGTACTATGGATCATCACTGATGTACTGTGGACCATCCCTGATGTATTGTGGATCATCACTGATGTACTGTGGATCATGACTGATGTGCTATGGATCATCACTGATGTACTGTGGATCATCACTGATGTACTGTGGATCATCAATGATGTACTGTGGATCATCCCTGGTGTACTATGCATCATCACTGGTGTACTATGGATTATCACTGGTGTACTATGGATCATCACTGATGTACTATGGGCCATTACTGATGTACTATGGATCATCACTGGTGTACTATGGATCATCACTGATGTACTGTGGACCATCCCTGATGTACTGTGGACCATCCCTGATGTACCGTGGATCATCACTGATGTACCGTGGATCAGCACTGATGTACCGAGGATAATCACTGATGTTCCGTGGATCATCACTGATGTACTGTGGATCATCACTGATGTACTATGGGCCATCACAGATGTACTATGGGCCATCACTGGTGTACTATGGATCATCCCTGGTGTACTATGGATCATCCCTGGTGTACTATGGACCATCACTGATGTACTATGGATCATCACTGGTGTACTATGGGCCATCACTGGTGTACTATGGACCATCCCTGATGTACTGTGGATCATCACTGGTGTACTGTGGATCATCACTGATGTACTATGGACCATCCCTGATGTACTATGGACCATCCCTGATGTACTGTGGATCATCACTGATGTACTGTGGATCATCCCTGGTGTACTATTGATCATCCCTGGTGTACTATGGATCATCACTGGTGTACTATGAATCATCACTGGTGTACTATGGATCATCACTGATGTACTGTGGACCATCCCTGATGTATTGTGGATCATCACTGATGTACTGTGGATCATCACTGATGTGCTATGGATCATCACTGATGTACTATGGATCATCACTGATGTACTATGGATCATCACTGATGTGCTATGGATCATCACTGATGTGCTATGGATCATCACTGATGTACTATGAGCCATCACTGGTGTACTATGGGCCATCACTGGTGTACTATGGACCATCCCTGATGTACTGTGGATCATCACTGGTGTACTATGGATCATCACTGATGTACTGTGGACCATCCCTGATGTATTGTGGATCATCACTGATGTACTGTGGATCATCACTGATGTGCTATGGATCATCACTGATGTACTGTGGATCATCACTGATGTACTGTGGATCATCAATGATGTACTGTGGATCATCCCTGGTGTACTATGCATCATCACTGGTGTACTATGGATTATCACTGGTGTACTATGGATCATCACTGATGTACTATGGGCCATTACTGATGTACTATGGATCATCACTGGTGTACTATGGATCATCACTGATGTACTGTGGACCATCCCTGATGTACTGTGGACCATCCCTGATGTACTGTGGATCATCACTGATGTACCGTGGATCAGCACTGATGTACCGAGGATAATCACTGATGTTCCGTGGATCATCACTGATGTACTGTGGATCATCACTGATGTACTATGGGCCATCACAGATGTACTATGGGCCATCACTGGTGTACTATGGATCATCCCTGGTGTACTATGGATCATCCCTGGTGTACTATGGACCATCACTGATGTACTATGGATCATCACTGGTGTACTATGGGCCATCACTGGTGTACTATGGACCATCCCTGATGTACTGTGGATCATCACTGGTGTACTGTGGATCATCGCTGATGTACTATGGACCATCCCTGATGTACTATGGACCATCCCTGATGTACTGTGGATCAACACTGTTGTACTGTGGATCATCCCTGGTGTACTATTGATCATCCCTGGTGTACTATGGATCATCACTGGTGTACTATGAATCATCACTGGTGTACTATGGATCATCACTGATGTACTGTGGACCATCCCTGATGTATTGTGGATCATCACTGATGTACTGTGGATCATCACTGATGTGCTATGGATCATCACTGATGTACTATGGATCATCACTGATGTACTATGGATCATCACTGATGTGCTATGGATCATCACTGATGTGCTATGGATCATCACTGATGTACTATGAGCCATCACTGGTGTACTATGGGCCATCACTGGTGTACTATGGACCATCCCTGATGTACTGTGGATCATCACTGGTGTACTATGGATCATCACTGATGTACTGTGGACCATCCCTGATGTATTGTGGATCATTACTGATGTACTGTGGATCATCACTGATGTGCTATGGATCATCACTGATGTACTATGGATCATCACTGATGTGCTATGGATCATCACTGATGTGCTATGGATCATCACTGATGTACTATGAGCCATCACTGATGTACTATGGATCATCACTGGTGTACTATGGACCATCCCTGATGTACTGTGGATCATCACTGGTGTTCTGTGGACCATCCCTGATGTACTGTGGACCATCACTGATGTACTGTGGACCATCACTGATGTACTGTGGATCATCACTGATGTTCTATGGACAATCACTGATGTACTATGGATCATCACTGATGTACTGTAGATCATCCCTGATGTACTGTGGATCATCACTGATGTACTATAGATCATCACTGATGTACTATGGGCCATCACTGGTGTACTATGGGCCATCACTGGTGTACTATGGACCATCACTGGTGTACTATGGACCATACCTGATGTACTGTGGATCATCACTGATGTACTGTGGATCATCACTGATGTACTGTGGATCATCACTGATGTACTGTGGACCATCACTGATGTACTGTGGATCATCACTGATGTTCTATGGACAATCACTGATGTACTATGGATCATCACTGATGTACTGTAGATCATCACTGATGTACTGTGGATCATCACCGATGTACTGTGGATCATCACTGATGTACTATAGATCATCACTGATGTACTATGGGCCATCACTGGTGTACTATGGGCCATCACTGGTGTACTATGGACCATCACTGGTGTACTATGGACCATCACTGATGTACTGTGGATCATCACTGATGTACTGTGGATCATCACTGATGTACTGTGGATCATCACTGATGTACTATGGATCATCACTGGTGTACTATGGATCATCACTGATGTACTGTGGACCATCCCTGATGTACTGTGGACCATCCCTGATGTACTGTGGATCATCACTGATGTACCGTGGATCAGCACTGATGTACCGAGGATAATCACTGATGTTCCGTGGATCATCACTGATGTACTGTGGATCATCACTGATGTACTATGGGCCATCACAGATGTACTATGGGCCATCACTGGTGTACTATGGATCATCCCTGGTGTACTATGGATCATCCCTGGTGTACTATGGACCATCACTGATGTACTATGGATCATCACTGGTGTACTATGGGCCATCACTGGTGTACTATGGACCATCCCTGATGTACTGTGGATCATCACTGGTGTACTGTGGATCATCACTGATGTACTATGGACCATCCCTGATGTACTATGGACCATCCCTGATGTACTGTGGATCATCACTGATGTACTGTGGATCATCCCTGGTGTATATTGATCATCCCTGGTGTACTATGGATCATCACTGGTGTACTATGAATCATCACTGGTGTACTATGGATCATCACTGATGTACTGTAGACCATCCCTGATGTATTGTGGATCATCACTGATGTACTGTGGATCATCACTGATGTGCTATGGATCATCACTGATGTACTATGGATCATCACTGATGTACTATGGATCATCACTGATGTGCTATGGATCATCACTGATGTGCTATGGATCATCACTGATGTACTATGAGCCATCACTGGTGTACTATGGGCCATCACTGGTGTACTATGGACCATCCCTGATGTACTGTGGATCATCACTGGTGTACTATGGATCATCACTGATGTACTGTGGACCATCCCTGATGTATTGTGGATCATCACTGATGTACTGTGGATCATCACTGATGTGCTATGGATCATCACTGATGTACTGTGGATCATCACTGATGTACTGTGGATCATCAATGATGTACTGTGGATCATCCCTGGTGTACTATGCATCATCACTGGTGTACTATGGATTATCACTGGTGTACTATGGATCATCACTGATGTACTATGGGCCATTACTGATGTACTATGGATCATCACTGGTGTACTATGGATCATCACTGATGTACTGTGGACCATCCCTGATGTACTGTGGACCATCCCTGATGTACTGTGGATCATCACTGATGTACCGTGGATCAGCACTGATGTACCGAGGATAATCACTGATGTTCCGTGGATCATCACTGATGTACTGTGGATCATCACTGATGTACTATGGGCCATCACAGATGTACTATGGGCCATCACTGGTGTACTATGGATCATCCCTGGTGTACTATGGATCATCCCTGGTGTACTATGGACCATCACTGATGTACTATGGATCATCACTGGTGTACTATGGGCCATCACTGGTGTACTATGGACCATCCCTGATGTACTGTGGATCATCACTGGTGTACTGTGGATCATCACTGATGTACTATGGACCATCCCTGATGTACTATGGACCATCCCTGATGTACTGTGGATCATCACTGTTGTACTGTGGATCATCCCTGGTGTACTATTGATCATCCCTGGTGTACTATGGATCATCACTGGTGTACTATGAATCATCACTGGTGTACTATGGATCATCACTGATGTACTGTGGACCATCCCTGATGTATTGTGGATCATCACTGATGTACTGTGGATCATCACTGATGTGCTATGGATCATCACTGATGTACTATGGATCATCACTGATGTACTATGGATCATCACTGATGTGCTATGGATCATCACTGATGTGCTATGGATCATCACTGATGTACTATGAGCCATCACTGGTGTACTATGGGCCATCACTGGTGTACTATGGACCATCCCTGATGTACTGTGGATCATCACTGGTGTACTATGGATCATCACTGATGTACTGTGGACCATCCCTGATGTATTGTGGATCATCACTGATGTACTGTGGATCATCACTGATGTGCTATGGATCATCACTGATGTACTATGGATCATCACTGATGTGCTATGGATCATCACTGATGTGCTATGGATCATCACTGATGTACTATGAGCCATCACTGATGTACTATGGATCATCACTGGTGTACTATGGACCATCCCTGATGTACTGTGGATCATCACTGGTGTTCTGTGGACCATCCCTGATGTACTGTGGACCATCACTGATGTACTGTGGACCATCACTGATGTACTGTGGATCATCACTGATGTTCTATGGACAATCACTGATGTACTATGGATCATCACTGATGTACTGTAGATCATCCCTGATGTACTGTGGATCATCACTGATGTACTGTGGATCATCACTGATGTACTATAGATCATCACTGATGTACTATGGGCCATCACTGGTGTACTATGGGCCATCACTGGTGTACTATGGACCATCACTGATGTACTGTGGATCATCACTGATGTACTGTGGATCATCACTGATGTACTGTGGATCATCACTGATGTACTGTGGACCATCACTGATGTACTGTGGATCATCACTGATGTTCTATGGACAATCACTGATGTACTATGGATCATCACTGATGTACTGTAGATCATCACTGATGTACTGTGGATCATCACCGATGTACTGTGGATCATCACTGATGTACTATAGATCATCACTGATGTACTATGGGCCATCACTGGTGTACTATGGGCCATCACTGGTGTACTATGGACCATCACTGGTGTACTATGGACCATCACTGATGTACTGTGGATCATCACTGATGTACTGTGGATCATCACTGATGTACTGTGGATCATCACTGATGTACTATGGATCATCACTGGTGTACTATGGATCATCACTGATGTACTGTGGACCATCCCTGATGTACTGTGGACCATCCCTGATGTACTGTGGATCATCACTGATGTACCGTGGATCAGCACTGATGTACCGAGGATAATCACTGATGTTCCATGGATCATCACTGATGTACTGTGGATCATCACTGATGTACTATGGGCCATCACAGATGTACTATGGGCCATCACTGGTGTACTATGGATCATCCCTGGTGTACTATGGATCATCCCTGGTGTACTATGGACCATCACTGATGTACTATGGATCATCACTGGTGTACTATGGGCCATCACTGGTGTACTATGGACCATCCCTGATGTACTGTGGATCATCACTGGTGTACTGTGGATCATCACTGATGTACTATGGACCATCCCTGATGTACTATGGACCATCCCTGATGTACTGTGGATCATCACTGATGTACTGTGGATCATCCCTGGTGTATATTGATCATCCCTGGTGTACTATGGATCATCACTGGTGTACTATGAATCATCACTGGTGTACTATGGATCATCACTGATGTACTGTGGACCATCCCTGATGTATTGTGGATCATCACTGATGTACTGTGGATCATCACTGATGTGCTATGGATCATCACTGATGTACTATGGATCATCACTGATGTACTATGGATCATCACTGATGTGCTATGGATCATCACTGATGTGCTATGGATCATCACTGATGTACTCTGAGCCATCACTGGTGTACTATGGGCCATCACTGGTGTACTATGGACCATCCCTGATGTACTGTGGATCATCACTGGTGTACTATGGATCATCACTGATGTACTGTGGACCATCCCTGATGTATTGTGGATCATCACTGATGTACTGTGGATCATCACTGATGTGCTATGGATCATCACTGATGTACTGTGGATCATCACTGATGTAGTGTGGATCATCAATGATGTACTGTGGATCATCCCTGGTGTACTATGCATCATCACTGGTGTACTATGGATTATCACTGGTGTACTATGGATCATCACTGATGTACTATGGGCCATTACTGATGTACTATGGATCATCACTGGTGTACTATGGATCATCACTGATGTACTGTGGACCATCCCTGATGTACTGTGGACCATCCCTGATGTACTGTGGATCATCACTGATGTACCGTGGATCAGCACTGATGTACCGAGGATAATCACTGATGTTCCGTGGATCATCACTGATGTACTGTGGATCATCACTGATGTACTATGGGCCATCACAGATGTACTATGGGCCATCACTGGTGTACTATGGATCATCCCTGGTGTACTATGGATCATCCCTGGTGTACTATGGACCATCACTGATATACTATGGATCATCACTGGTGTACTATGGGCCATCACTGGTGTACTATGGACCATCCCTGATGTACTGTGGATCATCACTGGTGTACTGTGGATCATCACTGATGTACTATGGACCATCCCTGATGTACTATGGACCATCCCTGATGTACTGTGGATCATCACTGATGTACTGTGGATCATCCCTGGTGTACTATTGATCATCCCTGGTGTACTATGGATCATCACTGGTGTACTATGAATCATCACTGGTGTACTATGGATCATCACTGATGTACTGTGGACCATCCCTGATGTATTGTGGATCATCACTGATGTACTGTGGATCATCACTGATGTGCTATGGATCATCACTGATGTACTATGGATCATCACTGATGTACTATGGATCATCACTGATGTGCTATGGATCATCACTGATGTGCTATGGATCATCACTGATGTACTATGAGCCATCACTGGTGTACTATGGGCCATCACTGGTGTACTATGGACCATCCCTGATGTACTGTGGATCATCACTGGTGTACTATGGATCATCACTGATGTACTGTGGACCATCCCTGATGTATTGTGGATCATCACTGATGTACTGTGGATCATCACTGATGTGCTATGGATCATCACTGATGTACTATGGATCATCACTGATGTACTATGGATCATCACTGATGTGCTATGGATCATCACTGATGTGCTATGGATCATCACTGATGTACTATGAGCCATCACTGATGTACTATGGATCATCACTGGTGTACTATGGACCATCCCTGATGTACTGTGGATCATCACTGGTGTACTGTGGACCATCCCTGATGTACTGTGGACCATCACTGATGTACTGTGGACCATCACTGATGTACTGTGGATCATCACTGATGTTCTATGGACAATCACTGATGTACTATGGATCATCACTGATGTACTGTAGATCATCACTGATGTACTGTGGATCATCACTGATGTACTGTGGATCATCACTGATGTACTATAGATCATCACTGATGTACTATGGGCCATCACTGGTGTACTATGGGCCATCACTGGTGTACTATGGACCATCACTGGTGTACTATGGACCATCACTGATGTACTGTGGATCATCACTGATGTACTGTGGATCATCACTGATGTACTGTGGATCATCAATGATGTACCGTGGATCATCCCTGGTGTACTATGCATCATCACTGGTGTACTATGGATTATCACTGGTGTACTATGGATCATCACTGATGTACTATGGGCCATCACTGATGTACTATGGATCATCACTGGTGTACTATGGATCATCACTGGTGTACTATGGATCATCACTGATGTACTGTGGACCATCCCTGATGTACTGTGGACCATCCCTGATGTACTGTGGATCATCTCTGATGTACCGTGGATCAGCACTGATGTACCGAGGATAATCACTGATGTTCCGTGGATCATCACTGATGTACTGTGGATCATCACTGATGTACTATGGGCCATCACAGATGTACTATGGATCATCACTGGTGTACTATGGATTATCACTGGTGTACTATGGATCATCACTGATGTACTATGGGCCATCACTGATGTACTATGGATCATCACTGGTGTACTATGGGCCATCACTGGTGTACTATGGATCATCCCTGGTGTACTATGGATCATCCCTGGTGTACTATGGACCATCACTGATGTACTATGGATCATCACTGGTGTACTATGGGCCATCACTGGTGTACTATGGACCATCCCTGATGTACTGTGGATCATCACTGGTGTACTGTGGATCATCACTGATGTACTATGGACCATCCCTGATGTACTATGGACCAGCCCTGATGTACTGTGGATCATGACTGATGTACTGTGGATCATCCCTGGTGTACTATTGATCATCCCTGGTGTACTATGGATCATCACTGGTGTACTATGAATCATCACTGGTGTACTATGGATCATCACTGATGTACTGTGGACCATCCCTGATGTATTGTGGATCATCACTGATGTACTGTGGATCATCACTGATGTGCTATGGATCATCACTGATGTACTATGGATCATCACTGATGTACTATGGATCATCACTGATGTACTATGGATCATCACTGATGTGCTATGGATCATCACTGATGTACTATGAGCCATCACTGGTGTACTATGGGCCATCACTGGTGTACTATGGACCATCCCTGATGTACTGTGGATCATCACTGGTGTACTATGGATCATCACTGGTGTACTATGGATCATCACCGATGTACTGTGGACCATCCCTGATGTATTGTGGATCATCACTGATGTACTGTGGATCATCACTGATGTGCTATGGATCATCACTGATGTACTATGGATCATCACTGATGTGCTATGGATCATCACTGATGTGCTATGGATCATCACTGATGTGCTATGGATCATCACTGATGTACTATGAGCCATCACTGATGTACTATGGATCATCACTGGTGTACTATGGATCATCAATGGTGTACTGTTGACCATCCCTGATGTACTGTGGATCATCACTGATGTACTATGAGCCATCACTGATGTATTATGGGCCATCACTGATGTACTGTGGATAATCACTGATGTACTGAGGATCATCACTGGTGTACTATGGATCATCACTGATGTACTGTGGATCATCACTGATGTACTATAGATCATCACTGATGTACTATAGATCATCACTGATGTACTATGAATCATCACTGATGTACTATGGACCATCCCTGATGTACTATGGATCATCACTGATGTACTATGGACCATCCCTGATGTACTGTGGATCATCACTGATGTACTGTGGATTATCACTGATGTACTGTGGACCATCACTGATGTACTGTGGATCATCACTGATGTACTGTGGATTATCACTGATGTACTGTGGACCATCACTGATGTACTGTGGATCATCACTGATGTACTATGGATCATCACTGATGTACTATGGACCATCACTGGTGTACTATGGATCATCACTGGTGTGCTATGGATCATCACTGGTGTACTATGGACCATCCCTGATGTACTGTGGATCATCACTGATGTACTGTGGATCATCACTGATGTACTATAGTTCATCACTGATGTACTATGGGCCATCACTGGTGTACTATGGATCATCACTGGTGTACTATGGTTCATCACTGATGTACTATGGATGATCCCTGATGTACTATGGACTATCCCTGATGTACTGTGGATCATCACTGATGTACTGTGGATCATCACTGGTGTACTATAGATCATCACTGATGTACTATGGGCCATCACTGGTGTACTATGGGCCATCACTGGTGTACTATGGGCCATCACTAGTGTACTATGGATCATCACTGATGTACTAAGGACCATCCCTGATGTACTATGGACCATCCCTGATCTACTATGGACCATCCCTAATGTACTATGGACCATCCCTGATGTACTATAGATCATCACTGATGTACTGTGGATCATCACTGATGTACTATGGATCATCCCTGGTGTACTATGGATCATCACTGGTGTACTATGGATCATCACTGGTGTACTAAGGATCATCACTGATGTACTGTGGATCATCACTGGTGTACTATGGGCCATCACTGGTGTACTATGGGCCATCACTGGTGTACTATGGGCCATCACTGGTGTACTATGGGCCATCACTGGTGTACTATGGACCATCACTGATGTACTATGAGCCATCACTGATGTACTGTGGACCATCCCTCATGTACTGTGGATCATCACTGCTGTACCGTGGATCATCACTGATGTACTATGAGCCATCACGGGTGTACTATGGATCATCACTGATGTACTATGGACCATCCCTGATGTACTATGGACCATCCCTGATGTACTGAGGATCATCACTGTTGTACTATAGATCATCACTGATGTACTATGGACCATCACTGATGTACTATGGATCATCACTGATGTACTGAGGATCATCACTAATGTACTATGGATCATCACTGATGTACCGTGGATCATCACTGATGTACTGTGGATCATCACTGATGTACTGTGGATCATCACTGAAGTACTATGGGCCATCACTGGTGTACTATGGATCATCACTGGTGTACTATGAATCATCACTGGTGTACTATGGATCATCACTGATGTACTGTGGACCAGCCCTGATGTATTGTGGATCATCACTGATGTACTGTGGATCATCACTGATGTACTGTGGATCATCACTGATGTACTATGGATAATCACTGATGTGCAATGGATCATCACTGATGTACTATGGATCATCACTGATGTACTATGGATCATCACTGATGTGCTATGGATCATTACTGATGTACTATGAGCCATCACTGGTGTACTATGGATCATCACTGGTGTACTATGGGCCATCACTGGTGTACTATGGATCATCACTGGTGTACTATGGACCATCACTGATGTACTGTGGATCATCACTGGTGTACTATGGGCCATCACTGGTGTACTATGGACCATCCCTGATGTACTGTGGATCATCACTGGTGTACTGTGGACCATCCCTGATGTACTGTGGACCATCACTGGTGTACTATGGATCATCACTGATGTACTATGGATCATCACTGATGTGCTATGGATCATTACTGATGTACTATGAGCCATCACTGGTGTACTATGGGCCATCACTGGTGTACTATGGGCCATCACTGGTGTACTATGGGCCATCACTGGTGTACTATGGATCATCACTGGTGTACTATGGACCATCACTGATGGACTATGGACCATCACTGATGTACTGTGGTTCATCACTGATGTACTGTGGATCATCCCTGGTGTACTATGGATCATCACTGGTGTACTATGGATTATCACTGATGTACTATGGATCATCACTGATGTACTATGGGCCATCACTGATATACTATGGACCATCCCTGATGTACTATGGACCATCCCTAATGTACTATGGACCATCCCTGATGTACTATAGATCATCACTGATGTACTGTGGATCATCACTGATGTACTATGGATCATCCCTGGTGTACTATGGATCATCACTGGTGTACTATGGATCATCACTGGTGTACTATGGATCATCACTGATGTACTGTGGATCATCACTGATGTACTCTAGTTCATCACTGATGTTCTATGGGCCATCACTGGTGTACTATGGGCCATCACTGGTGTACTATGGGCCATCACTAGTGTACTATGGGCCATCACTGGTGTACTATGGACCATCACTGATGTACTATGAGCCATCACTGATGTACTGTGGACCATCCCTGATGTACTGTGGATCATCACTGATCTACCGTGGATCATCACTGGTGTACTGTGGACCATCCCTGATGTACTGTGGACCATCACTGATGTACTGTGGACCATCACTGATGTACTGTGGATCATCACTGATGTTCTATGGACAATCACTGATGTACTATGGATCATCACTGATGTACTGTAGATCATCACTGATGTACTGTGGATCATCACTGATGTACTATGGATAATCACTGATGTGCTATGGATCATCACTGATGTACTATGGATCATCACTGATGTACTATGGATAATCACTGATGTGCTATGGATCATCACTGATGTACTATGGATCATCACTGATGTGCTATGGATCATCACTGATGTACTATGAGCCATCACTGGTGTACTATGGATCATCACTGGTGTACTATGGGCCATCACTGGTGTACTATGGATCATCACTGGTGTACTATGGACCATCACTGATGTACTATGGATCATCACTGGTGTACTATGGGCCATCACTGGTGTACTATGGACCATCCCTGATGTACTGTGGATCATCACTGGTGTACTGTGGACCATCCCTGATGAACTGTGGACCATCACTGATGTACTGTGGACCATCACTGATGTACTGTGGATCATCACTGATGTTCTATGGACAATCACTGATGTACTATGGATCATCACTGATGTACTGTAGATCATCACTGATGTACTGTGGATCATCACTGATGTACTGTGGATCATCACTGATGTACTATAGATCATCATTGATGTACTATGGGCCATCACTGGTGTACTATGGGCCATCACTGGTGTACTATGGACCATCACTGGTGTACTATGGACCATCACTGATGTACTGTGGATCATCACTGATGTACTGTGGATCATCACTGATGTACTGTGGGTCATCACTGATGTACTGTGGATCATCCCTGGTGTACTATGCATCATCACTGGTGTACTATGGATTATCACTGGTGTACTATGGATCATCACTGATGTACTATGGGCCATCACTGATGTACTATGGATCATCACTGGTGTACTATGGATCATCACTGATGTACTGTGGACCATCCCTGATGTACTGTGGACCATCCCTGATGTACTGTGGATCATCACTGATGTACCGTGGATCAGCACTGATGTACCGAGGATCATCACTGATGTACCGTGGATCATCACTGATGTACTGTGGATCATCACTGATGTACTATGGGCCATCACAGATGTACTATGGGCCATCACTGGTGTACTATGGATCATCCCTGGTGTACTATGGATCATCCCTGGTGTACTATGGACCATCACTGATGTACTATGGATCATCACTGGTGTACTATGGGCCATCACTGGTGTACTATGGACCATCCCTGATGTACTGTGGATCATCACTGGTGTACTGTGGATCATCACTGATGTACTATGGACCATCCCTGATGTACTATGGACCATCCCTGATGTACTGTGGATCATCACTGATGTACTGTGGATCATCCCTGGTGTACTATTGATCATCCCTGGTGTACTATGGATCATCACTGGTGTACTATGAATCATCACTGGTGTACTATGGATCATCACTGATGTACTGTGGACCATCCCTGATGTATTGTGGATCATCACTGATGTACTATGGATCATCACTGATGTACTATGGATCATCACTGATGTACTATGGATCATCACTGATGTGCTATGGATCATCACTGATGTGCTATGGATCATCACTGATGTACTATGAGCCATCACTGGTGTACTATGGGCCATCACTGGTGTACTATGGACCATCCCTGATGTACTGTGGATCATCACTGGTGTACTGTGGATCATCACTGATGTACTATGGACCATCCCTGATGTACTATGGACCATCCCTGATGTACTGTGGATCATCACTGATGTACTGTGGATCATCCCTGGTGTACTATGGATCATCACTGGTGTACTATGAATCATCACTGGTGTACTATGGATCATCACTGATGTACTGTGGACCATCCCTGATATATTGTGGATCATCACTGATGTACTGTGGATCATCACTGATGTGCTATGGATCATCACTGATGTACTATGGATCATCACTGATGTACTATGGATCATCACTGATGTGCTATGGATCATCACTGATGTGCTATGGATCATCACTGATGTGCTATGGATCATCACTGATGTACTATGAGCCATCACTGATGTACTATGGATCATCACTGGTGTACTATGGATCATCAATGGTGTACTGTTGACCATCCCTGATGTACTGTGGATCATCACTGATGTACTATGAGCCATCACTGATGTATTATGGGCCATCACTGATGTACTGTGGATAATCACTGATGCACTGTGGATCATCACTGATGTACTGAGGATAATCACTGGTGTACTATGGATCATCACTGATGTATTGTGGATCATCACTGATGTACTATAGATAATCACTGATGTACTATAGATCATCACTGATGTACTCTGAATCATCACTGATGTACTATGAATCATCACTGATGTACTATGGACCATCCCTGATGTACTATGGATCATCACTGATGTACTATGGACCATCCCTGATGTACTGTGGATCATCACTGATGTACTGTGGATTATCACTGATGTACTGTGGACCATCACTGATGTACTGTGGACCATCACTGATGTACTCTGGATCATCACTGATGTACTGTGGATTATCACTGATGTACTGTGGACCATCACTGATATACTGTGGACCATCACTGATGTACTATGGATCATCACTGATGTAATATGGATCATCACTGATGTACTATGGACCATCACTGGTGTACTATGGATCATCACTGGTGTACTATGGATCATCACTGGTGTACTATGGACCATCCCTGATGTACTGTGGATCATCACTGATGTACTGTGGATCATCACTGATGTACTATAGTTCATCACTGATGTACTATGGGCCATCATTGGTGTACTATGGATCATCACTGGTGTACTATGGTTCATCACTGATGTACTATGGACGATCCCTGATGTACTATGGACCATCCCTGATGTACTGTGGATCATCACTGATGTACTGTGGATCATCACTGGTGTACTATAGATCATCACTGATGTACTATGGGCCATCACTGGTGTACTATGGATCATCACTGGTGTACTATGGACCATCACTGGTGTCCTATGGATCATCACTGGTGTACTATGGACCATCACTGATGTGCTATGGATCATCACTGGTGTACTATGAATCATCACTGATGTACTATGGACCATCCCTGATGTACTATGGATCATCACTGATGTACTATGGACCATCCCTGATGTACTATGGATCATCACTGATGTACTGTGGATTATCACTGATGTACTGTGGACCATCACTGATGTGCTGTGGATCATCACTGATGTACTGTGGATTATCACTGATGTACTGTGGACCATCACTGATGTACTATGGATCATTACTGATGTACTGTAGATCATCACTGATGTACTGTGGATTATCACTGATGTACTGTGGACCATCCCTGATGTACTGTGGATCATCACTGATGTACTGTGGATAATCACTGGTGTACTATAGATCATCACTGATGTACTGTGGACCATCACTGATGTACTATGGATCATCACTGGATGTACTATGGATCATCACTGATGTACTGTGGACCATCCCTGATGTATTGTGGATCATCACTGATGTACTGTGGATCATCACTGATATACTGTGGATCATCACTGATGTGCTGTGGATCATCACTGATGTGCTATGGATCATCACTGGATGTACTATGGATCATCACTGATGTACTATGGATCATCACTGATGTGCTATGGATCATCACTGATGTACTATGAGCCATCACTGGTGTACTATGGATGATCACTGGTGTACTATGGGCCATCACTGGTGTACTATGGATCATCACTGGTGTACTATGGACCATCACTGGTGTACTATGGACCATCCCTGATGTACTGTGGACCATCACTGATGTACTGTGGACCATCACTGATGTACTGTGGACTAGGGATGAGCCGAACACCCCCGGGTTCGGTTCGCACCAGAACCTTCGAACGGACCGAAAGTTCGCGCGAATTTTCGAACCCTATTCGTTATAATGGACGCGAACGTTCGAAATCAAAATTGCTAATTACAACGGCCAATATGCATGTTAATGTCATAAAACAGGTTTGGGGACCCGGGTCCTGCCCCAGGGGACATATATCAATGCAAAAAGAAATTTTAAAAACTAAAGTTTTTTCGGGAGCAGTCATTTTAATGATGCATAAAGTGAAAAAAAAAAAAGTGAAATTTTCCTTTAAATATGGTACCTGGGGGGTGTCTAAAGTATGCCTGTGAAGTGGCATGTGTTTCCCGTGTTTAGAACTGTCCTTGCACAAAATGACATTTGTAAAGGAAAAAAAGAAGCCATTTAAAACCACTTGCGGCTTTAATGTCATGTCTTGTCCTGGCCGCCATATGGCTGAAAATCCTTGAGAAAAATGGCATGGCTACCCCATCACCCCCCCCCCACCCCAGCCCCTTTGGGTCTTGTATGGATACTAAGGGGGACCCCGCACCCAAAATAAAACCCTATACCTACAACCCTATATACTCTGAACAGCAGTATATAGGTGGTGCAAACAAGACATGGACTGTAGGTTTGTTCTTAAGTAGAATCTGAACAGGTACATTATGAAGTGTAGCTACATCCCAAAAAAATCAATTTTTAAGCTTTTTGGAGAACATAGGGAGGGGTTATCACCCCTGTAACATTTGCTGTCTTTGCACATCTGTTCAGAACATGTCACCTCACTTTCCGTCCCAATGACAAATGTTTTTGGAAAAGTGGGGTTTTAATTGAAACAAGGATTGGTGATAAAGCATCAGTAGAGAGGAGATACCTTTTTCCCAAATTAAATCTAACAGGATAGAATTTTCCTTCCTAGGGGTAGATTTCCTCTCACTTCCTGTTTTCTCTTGCCGTTTGCAAGTAGGAGTCGTTTGTAAGTTGGATGTTTGAAAGTAGGGGCCTGCCGTATATACTCTGCAGAAATTTGCCCTATTAGATGTTGGTGTAGCCACAAGACTGGTGGGCACAGGAATGGGCCCTGCTGTGAGTTAATAGATCAAGATTTGTACTTGCATGCACCTGTTGAACCGGGCAGAAAAATTGGGCCTTTGGTGGTGGTGGTGGTGGTGGTGGTGGACGGTGTTGCCACAAGACTGTAAGCCCTCACAGTTACTCTTGGTGGGTGCAGGAATGGGCCCTGCTGTGAGTTATTAGATCAAAATTTGTAATTGCATGCACCTGTTGAACAGGGCAGAAAAATTGGGCCTTTGGTGGTGGTGGTGGTGGTGGACGGTGTTGCCACAAGACTGTAGGCCCTCATAGTTACTCTTGGTGGGCGCAGGAATGGGCCCTGCTGTGAACTATTAGATCAAGATTTGTAATTACACGCCCCTGTTAAACAGGGGCTGAAAAATTGTGCCTTAGGCATTGGTGCTGGTGCCACAACACTGCAACCCCTCACAGATACTGTACTTGGAGCACAGCAGTCACACCTGTTGCGAAGCATCTTTTTAAAAAATTGTAATTACACGCCCCTGTTATACAGGGGCTGAAAAATTGTGCCTTAGGCACTGGTGCTGGTGCCACAACACTGCAACCCCTCACAGATACTGTACTCTGAGCACAGCAATGAGACCTGTTGCAAAGCATTGCCTAAAAATTGTAATTACACGCCCCAACAGGGGCTGAAAAATTGTGCCTTAGGCACTGGTGCTGGTGCCACAACACTGCAACCCCTCACAGATACTGTACTCTGAGCACAGCAGTCACACCTGTTGCGAAGCATCTTTTTAAAAAATTGTAATTACACGCCCCTGTTATACAGGGGCTGAAAAATTGTGCCTTAGGCACTGGTGTGGTGGCATGGATCATTGAGGAGGAGGAAGAGGATAGACAGTGAACATAACAGGACAGTCACTCAGCATCAGCATAGGCAGTCTTGAAGGGATGTGACATTATAAATTATTCCGTTATATCCGCTTCAGGTGTCTGGTAGCTGGTGGTGATCCAAGACTGATTCATTTTTATGAAGGTCAGTCGATCAACCGAGTCGGTGGACAGGCGCACCCTATGATCGGTGACAAATCCTCCAGCAGCACTGAATGTGCGTTTGGAAAGAACGCTGGATGCAGGACAGGCCAGTAGCTCAATTGCATACTGTGCAAGCTCTGGCCAGTGATCCATCCTCAGGACCCAGTAAGCCAGAGGATTTTCGGTGGGAAAGGTGTCCAAGTCTGACCTTGCCCCTAGGTATTCCTGCACCATGTATATCAGACGCTGGCGATGGTTGCTGGAACCGATCATACCTTGGGGCTGCGGACTAAAAAATTGTCTGAACGCATCGGTCAGACGTCCACCTTCCCCACCGCTCCTTCTGCTACTGACCGAAGCCTCAGCAACTCGTCGTCCAGGACCAGGAGTTTGTAACCTCCCAGTTTCTGGGAACGCGTTGCACAGACCTTTCTGCAAGGCCTCCCTGAGATGTCTCATCCTCTGCTCCCTCTGCGACGGCAAGATAAGGTCCGCAACCTTACCCTTGTACCGTGGATCAAGGAGAGTGGCCAGCCAGTAATGGTCACTCTCCTTGATCCGAAGAACACGAGGATCCTTCCGCAGGCTTTGCAGGATCAGGGAGGCCATGCAGCGTAGGTTAGCTGAGGCATTCGGTCCGGAGTCTTCTGGGTCACTGAGGATGACATGATCGCCAGCCACCTCCTCCCAGCCACGTACAAGTCCACTGGTTTGTTGGGACTGTACATCATCCCTAAAAGACTGCTGCTGCTGATGCTGAGTGCCAGGCTCCACCTCCATGCTCACACAATCCTCCTCCTCCTCCTCCTCCTCCTCCTCTTCCTGTGTGATGGGTGGGACAGAAGGAACATTGTCTGGATAAAGGGGGCCTTGAGAGACAAGGAAGTCCTCCTCTTCCTGCCTCTGTTCTGCCTCAAGTGCCCTGTCCATTATCCCACGCAGCGTATGCTCCAACAGGTGGACAAGAGGTACAGTGTCACTGATGCATGCACTGTCACTGCTCACCATCCTCGTGGCCTCCTCAAATGGTGAGAGGACAGTGCATGCATCCCTGATCATGCTCCACTGGCGTGGGGAAAAAAAGCCAAGCTCCCCTGACCCTGTCCTGGTGCCGTAGTCGCAAAGGTACTCATTGATGGCCCTCTGCTGCGTGTGCAGTCGCTGCAGCATGGCCAACGTTGAGTTCCACCTGGTGGGCATGTCACATATTAGGCGGTTCTTGGGCAGGTTCAGCTCCTTTTGCAGCTCAGTCAGCCGAGCACTGGCATTATAAGATCGGCGGAAATGCACACAGACTTTCCTGGCCTGCCTCAGGACATCCTGTAAGCCTGGGAACCTGCCCAAGAACCGCTGCACCACCAGGTTGAGGACGTGAGCCATACAGGGCACATGGGTGAGCTGCCCCTGTCGCAGGGCGGAGAGGAGGTTGGTGCCATTATCAGAAACGACCATTCCTGGCTTAAGCTGGCGTGGCGTCAACCACCTCTCGGCCTGCCCCTGCAGAGCTGCCAGAACCTCTGGCCCAGTGTGGCTCCTGTCCCCCAAACACACCAGCGCAAGCACGGCATGGCATCTTTTTGCCTGCGTACTCGCGTAGCCCCTTGTACGCCTACGGAGCACCGCTGGTTCCGAGGACAGAGCACTCGAAGAGGACATGGAGGAAGAAGAAGAGGAGGGGGTGGAGGAGAGAGGTGTGTCACAACCAGTAGTAGCATTTTGGAGGCGTGGTGGCGGAACAACCTCCAACACTACTGCACCTTGTCCTGCATCCCTCCCAGCTGCCAATAGAGTGACCCAATGGGCCGTGAAAGAAAGATAACGTCCCTGTCCATGCCTGCTGGACCATGAGTCAGCGGTAATATGCACCTTACCGCTGACCGCCCTGTCCAGCGAGGCATGGACATTGCCTTCCACATGCCAGTAGAGAGACGGAATCGCCTTCCGTGAGAAAAAGTGGCGTTTGGGAACCTGCCACTGAGGAACCGCACATTGAACAAACTCACGGAAGGGGGCCGAGTCTATCAACTGAAAAGGCAGCAGTTGAAGTGCTAGCAATTTAGCCAAGCTAGCATTCAACCGCTGGGCATGTGGATGGCTGGGAGTATACTTCTTTCGACGGTCCAGCAGCTGGGGCAGGGAAATTTGCCTGCTACAATCGGACGTCGGTGTACTGCAAGTACTTGGTTGTGACACACCTAATTCTACACCTTCAGTCCTCTCAGAGCAGCTTTCAGAGAGGACTGAAGATATAGTGGGGATGGAGATCCCAGCTGATGAGGAGCAAGGAGAGGTCCGCTTTGTTCTTTGGTGTGGGTCTTTTATGTGTGCTTGCCAACGAGCTGCATGGCAGGTCGACATATGTCTGCTCATGCTTGTGGTGCCCAAGCGGCTGATGTTTTGGCCACGCGAGATACGCTTGAGACAAATATTTCAAATAGCAGTGGTGCGATCTGATGCACTCGTCTCAAAAAAGGCCCACACCAAAGAACTTTTGTGATAACGTGCAGAGGCAGCGCCCTGCACAGGCGGAGCTCTGCGGTGTGGTACAGTTGCTGTGCTGGCCTCTAGCTGGCCTCCAGGGGGCATCCTGCCTCGTTGGACATGTGACGCTGCATCCTCCTCCTCCTCCTCCTCTCTCCCTTCAGGCACCCACGTGGAGTCAGTGACCTCATCATCCCCTCCCTCTTCACCACTAGAGCAAACCTGGCAGTAAGCTGCAGCTGGTGGAACACTACTGCCAGATTGCTGTCCTTCAGCATCCCCTCTCTCTGCGCGCACACTACTGACTTCCTCAAGCTGGGTATCATCATCCGAGCCTTCGAATCGTTGGGCATCCTCCTGGAGCATGTACCCAACACTGTGCTCAAACAGTTCGGGGGACTCCTCAGGAGGACATGGTGGGTCTAGGGAAGGGGTGGCTGATGATGCCATTGAGTACGCGTTGGCAGCTGCTCTGCCAGTACCCTGAGCCTGGGTGAGAGAGGATGAGGAGGATGAGGAGGGCTTGGTCATCCATTCTACCAAGCCTTCGGCATGATGCGGCTCCACATGTCCAGCTGCCGAAAACAAAGACAAGCGTGTCCCATGGCCACGTGCTGATGACGATGCACGACCACGTCCACGGCCAGCACTGTTGTCTCTAGAAACAGAGCCTGCCTGCCCTGTGTTCTTGCCTTGGCACGCTCTGCCTCTCCTTGGCGGTCTTCCAGCCATTGTAGTCGGTAGTGTATATAGTATAAAAAATAGAACTCCTATGTGTGCTCACAACACACTGTAGGTCCTATGGGTGCTGACACTAACACACTATAGGTACTATGTGTGCTGCTGACAAGAAAATATAGGAGCTCTGTTTGCTGCCACTAACACACTAGAAGTCCTATTGGTGCTTCTGAGATGAAAATATAGGAGCTCTGTGTGATGCCACTAACACACTAGAAGTCCTATGGGTGCTGCTGAGAAGAAAATATAGGAGCTCTGTGTGATGCCACTAACACACTAGAAGTCCTATGGGTGCTGCTGAGAAGAAAATATAGGAGCTCTGTGTGATGCCACTAACACACTAGAAGTCCTATGGGTGCTTCTGAGATGAAAATATAGGAACTCTGTGTGATGCCACTAACACACTAGAAGTCCTATGGGTGCTGCTGAGAAGAAAATATAGGAGCTCTGTTTGCTGCCACTAACACACTAGAAGTCCTATGGGTGCTTCTGAGATGAAAATATAGGAGCTCTGTGTGATGCCACTAACACACTAGAAGTCCTATGGGTGCTGCTGAGAAGAAAATATAGGAGCTCTGTTTGCTGCCACTAACACACTAGAAGTCCTATGGGTGCTGCTGAGAAGAAAATATAGGAGCTCTGTGTGATGCCACTAACACACTAGAAGTCCTATGGGTGCTGCTGAGAAGAAAATATAGGAGCTCTGTTTGCTGCCACTAACACACTAGAAGTCCTATGGGTGCTGCTGAGAAGAAAATATAGGAGCTCTGTGTGATGCCACTAACACACTAGAAGTCCTATGGGTGCTTCTGAGATGAAAATATAGGAGCTCTGTGTGATGCCACTAACACACTAGAAGTCCTATGGGTGCTGCTGAGAAGAAAATATAGGAGCTCTGTGTGATGCCACTAACACACTAGAAGTCCTATGGGTGCTTCTGAGATGAAAATATAGGAGCTCTGTGTGATGCCACTAACACACTAGAAGTCCTATGGGTGCTGCTGAGAAGAAAATATAGGAGCTCTGTTTGCTGCCACTAACACACTAGAAGTCCTATGGGTGCTGCTGAGAAGAAAATATAGGAGCTCTGTGTGATGCCACTAACACACTAGAAGTCCTATGGGTGCTTCTGAGATGAAAATATAGGAGCTCTGTGTGATGCCACTAACACACTAGAAGTCCTATGGGTGCTGCTGAGAAGAAAATATAGGAGCTCTGTTTGCTGCCACTAACACACTAGAAGTCCTATGGGTGCTGCTGAGAAGAAAATATAGGAGCTCTGTGTGATGCCACTAACACACTAGAAGTCCTATGGGTGCTGCTGAGAAGAAAATATAGGAGCTCTGTTTGCTGCCACTAACACACTAGAAGTCCTATGGGTGCTGCTGAGAAGAAAATATAGGAGCTCTGTGTGATGCCACTAACACACTAGAAGTCCTATGGGTGCTTCTGAGATGAAAATATAGGAGCTCTGTGTGATGCCACTAACACACTAGAAGTCCTATGGGTGCTGTTGAGAAGAAAATATAGGAGCTCTGTGTGATGCCACTAACACACTAGAAGTCCTATGGGTGCTTCTGAGATGAAAATATAGGAACTCTGTGTGATGCCACTAACACACTAGAAGTCCTATGGGTGCTGCTGAGAAGAAAATATAGGAACTCTGTGTGATGCCACTAACACACTAGAAGTCCTATGGGTGCTGCTGAGAAGAAAATATAGGAGCTCTGTTTGCTGCCACTAACACACTAGAAGTCCTATGGGTGCTTCTGAGATGAAAATATAGGAGCTCTGTGTGATGCCACTAACACACTAGAAGTCCTATGGGTGCTGCTGAGAAGAAAATATAGGAGCTCTGTTTGCTGCCACTAACACACTAGAAGTCCTATGGGTGCTGCTGAGAAGAAAATATAGGAGCTCTGTGTGATGCCACTAACACACTAGAAGTCCTATGGGTGCTGCTGAGAAGAAAATATAGGAGCTCTGTTTGCTGCCACTAACACACTAGAAGTCCTATGGGTGCTGCTGAGAAGAAAATATAGGAGCTCTGTGTGATGCCACTAACACACTAGAAGTCCTATGGGTGCTGCTGAGAAGAAAATATAGGAGCTCTGTTTGCTGCCACTAACACACTAGAAGTCCTATGGGTGCTTCTGAGATGAAAATATAGGAGCTCTGTGTGATGCCACTAACACACTAGAAGTCCTATGGGTGCTGCTGAGAAGAAAATATAGGAGCTCTGTTTGCTGCCACTAACACACTAGAAGTCCTATGGGTGCTGCTGAGAAGAAAATATAGGAGCTCTGTGTGATGCCACTAACACACTAGAAGTCCTATGGGTGCTGCTGAGAAGAAAATATAGGAGCTCTGTTTGCTGCCACTAACACACTAGAAGTCCTATGGGTGCTGCTGAGAAGAAAATATAGGAGCTCTGTGTGATGCCACTAACACACTAGAAGTCCTATGGGTGCTTCTGAGATGAAAATATAGGAGCTCTGTGTGATGCCACTAACACACTAGAAGTCCTATGGGTGCTGCTGAGAAGAAAATATAGGAGCTCTGTGTGATGCCACTAACACACTAGAAGTCCTATGGGTGCTTCTGAGATGAAAATATAGGAGCTCTGTGTGATGCCACTAACACACTAGAAGTCCTATGGGTGCTGCTGAGAAGAAAATATAGGAGCTCTGTTTGCTGCCACTAACACACTAGAAGTCCTATGGGTGCTGCTGAGAAGAAAATATAGGAGCTCTGTGTGATGCCACTAACACACTAGAAGTCCTATGGGTGCTTCTGAGATGAAAATATAGGAGCTCTGTGTGATGCCACTAACACACTAGAAGTCCTATGGGTGCTGCTGAGAAGAAAATATAGGAGCTCTGTTTGCTGCCACTAACACACTAGAAGTCCTATGGGTGCTGCTGAGAAGAAAATATAGGAGCTCTGTGTGATGCCACTAACACACTAGAAGTCCTATGGGTGCTGCTGAGAAGAAAATATAGGAGCTCTGTTTGCTGCCACTAACACACTAGAAGTCCTATGGGTGCTGCTGAGAAGAAAATATAGGAGCTCTGTGTGATGCCACTAACACACTAGAAGTCCTATGGGTGCTTCTGAGATGAAAATATAGGAGCTCTGTGTGATGCCACTAACACACTAGAAGTCCTATGGGTGCTGCTGAGAAGAAAATATAGGAGCTCTGTGTGATGCCACTAACACACTAGAAGTCCTATGGGTGCTTCTGAGATGAAAATATAGGAACTCTGTGTGATGCCACTAACACACTAGAAGTCCTATGGGTGCTGCTGAGAAGAAAATATAGGAGCTCTGTTTGCTGCCACTAACACACTAGAAGTCCTATGGGTGCTTCTGAGATGAAAATATAGGAGCTCTGTGTGATGCCACTAACACACTAGAAGTCCTATGGGTGCTGCTGAGAAGAAAATATAGGAGCTCTGTTTGCTGCCACTAACACACTAGAAGTCCTATGGGTGCTGCTGAGAAGAAAATATAGGAGCTCTGTGTGATGCCACTAACACACTAGAAGTCCTATGGGTGCTTCTGAGATGAAAATATAGGAGCTCTGTGTGATGCCACTAACACACTAGAAGTCCTATGGGTGCTGCTGAGAAGAAAATATAGGAGCTCTGTGTGATGCCACTAACACACTAGAAGTCCTATGGGTGCTTCTGAGATGAAAATATAGGAACTCTGTGTGATGCCACTAACACACTAGAAGTCCTATGGGTGCTGCTGAGAAGAAAATATAGGAGCTCTGTTTGCTGCCACTAACACACTAGAAGTCCTATGGGTGCTGCTGAGAAGAAAATATAGGAGCTCTGTGTGATGCCACTAACACACTAGAAGTCCTATGGGTGCTTCTGAGATGAAAATATAGGAGCTCTGTGTGATGCCACTAACACACTAGAAGTCCTATGGGTGCTGCTGAGAAGAAAATATAGGAGCTCTGTGTGATGCCACTAACACACTAGAAGTCCTATGGGTGCTTCTGAGATGAAAATATAGGAACTCTGTGTGATGCCACTAACACACTAGAAGTCCTATGGGTGCTGCTGAGAAGAAAATATAGGAGCTCTGTTTGCTGCCACTAACACACTAGAAGTCCTATGGGTGCTGCTGAGAAGAAAATATAGGAGCTCTGTGTGATGCCACTAACACACTAGAAGTCCTATGGGTGCTTCTGAGATGAAAATATAGGAGCTCTGTGTGATGCCACTAACACACTAGAAGTCCTATGGGTGCTGCTGAGAAGAAAATATAGGAGCTATGTGTGATGCCACTAACACACTAGAAGTCCTATGGGTGCTTCTGAGATGAAAATATAGGAGCTCTGTGTGATGCCACTAACACACTAGAAGTCCTATGGGTGCTTCTGAGATGAAAATATAGGAGCTCTGTTTGCTGCCACTAACACACTAGAAGTCCTATGGGTGCTGCTGAGAAGAAAATATAGGAGCTCTGTGTGATGCCACTAACACACTAGAAGTCCTATGGGTGCTTCTGAGATGAAAATATAGGAGCTCTGTGTGATGCCACTAACACACTAGAAGTCCTATGGGTGCTGCTGAGAAGAAAATATAGGAGCTCTGTTTGCTGCCACTAACACACTAGAAGTCCTATGGGTGCTGCTGAGAAGAAAATATAGGAGCTCTGTGTGATGCCACTAACACACTAGAAGTCCTATGGGTGCTGCTGAGAAGAAAATATAGGAGCTCTGTTTGCTGCCACTAACACACTAGAAGTCCTATGGGTGCTGCTGAGAAGAAAATATAGGAGCTCTGTGTGATGCCACTAACACACTAGAAGTCCTATGGGTGCTTCTGAGATGAAAATATAGGAGCTCTGTGTGATGCCACTAACACACTAGAAGTCCTATGGGTGCTGCTGAGAAGAAAATATAGGAGCTCTGTGTGATGCCACTAACACACTAGAAGTCCTATGGGTGCTTCTGAGATGAAAATATAGGAACTCTGTGTGATGCCACTAACACACTAGAAGTCCTATGGGTGCTGCTGAGAAGAAAATATAGGAGCTCTGTTTGCTGCCACTAACACACTAGAAGTCCTATGGGTGCTGCTGAGAAGAAAATATAGGAGCTCTGTGTGATGCCACTAACACACTAGAAGTCCTATGGGTGCTTCTGAGATGAAAATATAGGAGCTCTGTGTGATGCCACTAACACACTAGAAGTCCTATGGGTGCTGCTGAGAAGAAAATATAGGAGCTATGTGTGATGCCACTAACACACTAGAAGTCCTATGGGTGCTTCTGAGATGAAAATATAGGAGCTCTGTGTGATGCCACTAACACACTAGAAGTCCTATGGGTGCTTCTGAGATGAAAATATAGGAGCTCTGTTTGCTGCCACTAACACACTAGAAGTCCTATGGGTGCTGCTGAGAAGAAAATATAGGAGCTCTGTGTGATGCCACTAACACACTAGAAGTCCTATGGGTGCTTCTGAGATGAAAATATAGGAGCTCTGTGTGATGCCACTAACACACTAGAAGTCCTATGGGTGCTGCTGAGAAGAAAATATAGGAGCTCTGTTTGCTGCCACTAACACACTAGAAGTCCTATGGGTGCTGCTGAGAAGAAAATATAGGAGCTCTGTGTGATGCCACTAACACAATAGAAGTCCTATGGGTGCTGCTGAGAAGAAAATATAGGAGCTCTGTTTGCTGCCACTAACACACTAGAAGTCCTATGGGTGCTGCTGAGAAGAAAATATAGGAGCTCTGTGTGATGCCACTAACACACTAGAAGTCCTATGGGTGCTTCTGAGATGAAAATATAGGAGCTCTGTGTGATGCCACTAACACACTAGAAGTCCTATGGGTGCTGCTGAGAAGAAAATATAGGAGCTCTGTGTGATGCCACTAACACACTAGAAGTCCTATGGGTGCTTCTGAGATGAAAATATAGGAACTCTGTGTGATGCCACTAACACACTAGAAGTCCTATGGGTGCTGCTGAGAAGAAAATATAGGAGCTCTGTTTGCTGCCACTAACACACTAGAAGTCCTATGGGTGCTTCTGAGAAGAAAATATAGGAGCTCTGTGTGATGCCACTAACACACTAGAAGTCCTATGGGTGCTTCTGAGATGAAAATATAGGAACTCTGTGTGATGCCACTAACACATTAGAAGTCCTATGGGTGCTGCTAAGAAGAAAATATAGGAGCTCTGTTTGCTGCCACTAACACACTAGAAGTCCTATGGGTGCTGCTGAGAAGAAAATATAGGAGCTCTGTGTGATGCCACTAACACACTAGAAGTCCTATGGGTGCTTCTGAGATGAAAATATAGGAGCTCTGTGTGATGCCACTAACACACTAGAAGTCCTATGGGTGCTGCTGAGAAGAAAATATAGGAGCTCTGTGTGATGCCACTAACACACTAGAAGTCCTATGGGTGCTTCTGAGATGAAAATATAGGAACTCTGTGTGATGCCACTAACACACTAGAAGTCCTATGGGTGCTGCTGAGAAGAAAATATAGGAGCTCTGTTTGCTGCCACTAACACACTAGAAGTCCTATGGGTGCTTCTGAGAAGAAAATATAGGAGCTCTGTGTGATGCCACTAACACACTAGAAGTCCTATGGGTGCTTCTGAGATGAAAATATAGGAACTCTGTGTGATGCCACTAACACATTAGAAGTCCTATGGGTGCTGCTAAGAAGAAAATATAGGAGCTCTGTTTGCTGCCACTAACACACTAGAAGTCCTATGGGTGCTTCTGAGAAGAAAATATAGGAGCTCTGTGTGATGCCACTAACACACTAGAAGTCCTATGGGTGCTTCTGAGATGAAAATATAGGAACTCTGTGTGATGCCACTAACACATTAGAAGTCCTATGGGTGCTGCTGAGAAGAAAATATAGGAGCTCTGTTTGCTGCCACTAACACACTAGAAGTCCTATGGGTGCTGCTGAGAAGAAAATATAGGAGCTCTGTGTGATGCCACTAACACACTAGAAGTCCTATGGGTGCTGCTGAGAAGAAAATATAGGAGCTCTGTGTGATGCCACTAACACACTAGAAGTCCTATGGGTGCTGCTGAGAAGAAAATATAGGAGCTCTGTTTGCTGCCACTAACACACTAGAAGTCCTATGGGTGCTGCTGAGAAGAAAATATAGGAGCTCTGTTTGCTGCCACTAACACACTAGAAGTCCTATGGGTGCTGCTGAGAAGAAAATATAGGAGCTCTGTGTGATGCCACTAACACACTAGAAGTCCTATGGGTGCTGCTGAGAAGAAAATATAGGAGCTCTGTTTGCTGCCACTAACACACTAGAAGTCCTATGGGTGCTGCTGAGAAGAAAATATAGGAGCTCTGTTTGCTGCCACTAACACACTAGAAGTCCTATGGGTGCTGTTGGGGTGCAATGCTGTGCTAACAGCACTGCGGTTGGTACTACTGCAATACTGTACTAACAGTAAGCACGCACCAGACTAATCCCCAGCAGCAGCTAATAACACGCTAACTGTGCAATCAGCAGCAATGAACGATCAATGACTTAGGAAGCAATGGTTTAGCAAAGAAATAGCCAATGGTTTAGCAAAGAAGAGCAAATCTTTCAGTATCAAGCAAAGACAGAATCAGCAGACTGATCTCTCCTAAAGCCGGAACTCATGTGACCGGGGCCGATGGCGTGGCGGCCTTTTAAATGGTGGGGCATGTACTAAAGCCCCTGAGCTGTAATTGGCTACAGGCGTCCTGCTTGTAGCCAATTATTGCTCTCCGAGTTTCGGGCGCTGTGATTGGCCAAGCATGCGGGGTCACAGTGCATGCTTGGCCAATCATCAGCCAGCAATGCACTGCGCCGGCCGCGCCGGCCGCAATGCATTGCGGGGCCGCTCGCATCACACGAATGTGATGCGAACGGCCCAAATAGTTCTGGGCTCGACGAGCGAGCGAACGCCCGGTGCTCGATTCGAACATGGGTTCGAATCGAGCACCGGGCCCATCCCTACTGTGGACCATCACTGATGTACTGTGGATCATCACTGATGTTCTATGGACCATCACTGATGTACTATGGGCAATCTCTGGTGTACTATGGGCCATCACTGGTGTACTATGGGCCATCACTGGTGTACTATGGATCATCCCTGGTGTACTATGGACCATCACTGATGTACTATGGACCATCACTGATGTACTATGGATCATCACTGGTGTACTATGGGCCATCACTGGTGTACTATGGACCATCCCTGATGTACTGTGGATCATCACTGGTGTACTGTGGATCATCACTGATGTACTATGGACCATCCCTGATGTACTATGGACCATCCCTGATGTACTGTGGATCATCACTGATGTACTGTGGATCATCCCTGGTGTACTATGGATCATCCCTGGTGTACTATGGATCATCCCTGGTGTACTATGAATCATCACTGGTGTACTATGGATCATCACTGATGTACTGTGGACCATCCCTGATGTATTGTGGATCATCACTGATGTACTGTGGATCATCACTGATGTGCTATGGATCATCACTGATGTACTATGGATCATCACTGATGAACTATGGATCATCACTGATGTGATATGGATCATCACTGATGTGCTATGGATCATCACTGATGTACTATGAGCCATCACTGATGTACTATGGATCATCACTGGTGTAATATGGATCATCACTGGTGTACTGTTGACCATCCCTGATGTACTGTGGATCATCACTGATGTACTATGAGCCATCACTGATGTATTATGGGCCATCACTGATGTACTGTGGATAATCACTGATGCACTGTGGATCATCACTGATGTACTGAGGATCATCACTGGTGTACTATGGATCATCACTGATGTACTATGGATCATCACTGATGTACTATAGATCATCACTGATGTACTATGAATCATCACTGATGTACTATGGACCATCCCTGATGTACTATGGATCATCACTGATGTACTATGTACCATCCCTGATGTACTGTGGATCATCACTGATGTACTGTGGATTATCACTGATGTACTGTGGGCCATCACTGATATACTGTGGATCATCACTGATGTACTGTGGATTATCACTGATGTACTGTGGACCATCACTGATGTACTGTGGATCATCACTGATGTACTATGGATCATCACTGATGTACTATGGATCATCACTGATGTACTATGGACCATCACTGGTGTACTATGGATCATCACTGGTATACTATGGTTCATCACTGATGTACTATGGACGATCCCTGATGTACTATGGACCATCCCTGATGTACTGTGGATTATCACTGATGTACTGTGGATCATCTCTGGTGTACTATAGATCATCACTGATGTACTATGGGCCATCACTGGTGTACTATGGGCCATCACTGGTGTACTATGGGCCATCACTAGTGTACAATGGACCATCACTGATGTACTATGAGCCATCACTGATGTACTGTGGACCATCCCTGATGTACTGTGGATCATCACTGATGTACCGTGGATCATCACTGATGTACTATGAGCCATCACGGGTGTACTATGGATCATCACTGATGTACTATGGACCATCCCTGATGTACTATGGACCATCCCTGATGTACTGAGGATCATCACTGATGTACTATAGATCATCACTGATGTACTATGGACCATCACTGATGTACTGAGGATCATCACTAATGTACTATGGATCATCACTGATGTACTGTGGATCATCACTGATGTACTGTGGATCATCACTGATGTACTGTGGATCATCACTGATGTACTGTGGATCATCACTGAAGTACTATGGGCCATCACTGGTGTACTATGGATCATCACTGGTGTACTATGAATCATCACTGGTGTACTATGGATCATCACTGATGTACTGTGGACCATCCCTGATGTATTGTGTATCATCACTGATGTACTGTGGATCATCACTGATGTATTGTGTATCATCACTGATGTACTGTGGATCATCACTGATGTACTGTGGATCATCACTGATGTACTGTGGATCATCACTGATGTACTGTGGATCATCACTGATGTGCTATGGATCATCACTGATGTACTATGGATCATCACTGATGTGCTATGGATCATCACTGATGTGCTATGGATCATCACTGATGTACTATGAGCCATCACTGGTGTACTATGGATCATCACTGGTGTACTATGGATCATCACTGGTGTACTATGGACCATCACTGATGTACTATGGATAATCACTGGTGTACTATGGGCCATCACTGGTGTACTATGGACCATCCCTGATGTACTGTGGATCATCACTGGTGTACTGTGGACCATCCCTGATGTACTGTGGACCATCACTGATGTACTGTGGACCATCACTGATGTACTGTGGATCATCACCGATGTTCTATGGACCATCACTGATGTACTATTGATCATCACTGATGTACTGTAGATCATCACTGATGTACTGTGGATCATCACTGATGTACTGTGGATCATCACTGATGTACTATAGATCATCACTGATGTACTATGGGCCATCACTGGTGTACTATGGGCCATCACTGGTGTACTATGGGCCATCACTGGTGTACTATGGGCCATCACTGGTGTACTATGGATCATCACTGGTGTACTATGGACCATCACTGATGGACTATGGACCATCACTGATGTACTGTGGTTCATCACTGATGTACTGTGGATCATCCCTGGTGTACTATGGATCATCACTGGTGTACTATGGATTATCACTGGTGTACTATGGATCATCACTGATGTACTATGGGCCATCACTGATATACTATGGACCATCCCTGATGTACTATGGACCATCCCTAATGTACTATGGACCATCCCTGATGTACTATAGATCATCACTGATGTACTGTGGATCATCACTGATGTACTATGGATCATCCCTGGTGTACTATGGATCATCACTGGTGTACTATGGATCATCACTGGTGTACTATGGATCATCACTGATGTACTGTGGATCATCACTGATGTACTATAGTTCATCACTGATGTTCTATGGGCCATCACTGGTGTACTATGGGCCATCACTGGTGTACTATGGACCATCCCTGATGTACTATGGACCATCCCTGATGTACTATGGACCATCCCTGATGTACTGAGGATAATCACTGATGTACTATAGATCATCACTGATGTACTATGGACCATCACTGATGTACTTAGTATCATCACTAATGTACTATGGATCATCACTAATGTACTATGGATCATCACTGATGTACCATGGATCATCACTGATGTACCGTGGATCATCACTGATGTACTGTGGATCATCACTGATGTACTGTGGATCATCACTGAAGTACTATGAGCCATCACTGGTGTACTATGGGCCATCACTGGTGTACTATGGACCATCACTGGTGTACTATGGACCATCACTGATGTACTGTGGATCATCACTGATGTACTGTGGATCATCACTGATGTACTGTGGGTCATCACTGATGTACTGTGGATCATCCCTGGTGTACTATGCATCATCACTGGTGTACTATGGATTATCACTGGTGTACTATGGATAATCACTGGTGTACTATGGGCCATCACTGGTGTACTATGGACCATCCCTGATGTACTGTGGATCATCACTGGTGTACTGTGGACCATCCCTGATGTACTGTGGACCATCACTGATGTACTGTGGACCATCACTGATGTACTGTGGATCATCACCGATGTTCTATGGACCATCACTGATGTACTATTGATCATAACTGATGTACTGTAGATCATCACTGATGTACTGTGGATCATCACTGATGTACTGTGGATCATCACTGATGTACTATAGATCATCACTGATGTACTATGGGACATCACTGGTGTACTATGGGCCATCACTGGTGTACTATGGGCCATCACTGGTGTACTATGGGCCATCACTGGTGTACTATGGGCCATCACTGGTGTACTATGGATCATCACTGGTGTACTATGGACCATCACTGATGGACTATGGACCATCACTGATGTACTGTGGTTCATCACTGATGTACTGTGGATCATCCCTGGTGTACTATGGATCATCACTGGTGTACTATGGATTATCAGTGGTGTACTATGGATCATCACTGATGTACTATGGGCCATCACTGATATACTATGGACCATCCCTGATGTACTATGGACCATCCCTAATGTACTATGGACCATCCCTGATGTACTATAGATCATCACTGATGTACTGTGGATCATCACTGATGTACTATGGATCATCCCTGGTGTACTATGGATCATCACTGGTGTACTATGGATCATCACTGGTGTACTATGGATCATCACTGATGTACTGTGGATCATCACTGATGTACTATAGTTCATCACTGATGTTCTATGGGCCATCACTGGTGTACTATGGGCCATCACTGGTGTACTATGGGACATCACTGGTGTACTATGGGCCATCACTGGTGTACTATGGGCCATCACTGGTGTACTATGGACCATCACTGATGTACTATGAGCCATCACTGATGTACTGTGGACCATCCCTGATGTACTGTGGATCATTACTGATGTACCGTGGATCATCACTGATGTACTATGAGCCATCACGGGTGTACTATGGACCATCCCTGATGTACTATGGACCATCCCTGATGTACTATGGACCATCCCTGATGTACTGAGGATAATCACTGATGTACTATAGATCATCACTGATGTACTATGGACCATCACTGATGTACTTAGTATCATCACTAATGTACTATGGATCATCACAAATGTACTATGGATCATCACTGATGTACCATGGATCATCACTGATGTACCGTGGATCATCACTGATGTACTGTGGATCATCACTGAAGTACTATGAGCCATCACTGGTGTACTATGGGCCATCACTGGTGTACTATGGACCATCACTGGTGTACTATGGACCATCACTGATGTACTGTGGATCATCACTGATGTACTGTGGATTATCACTGATGTACTGTGGACCATCACTGATGTACTGTGGACCATCACTGATGTACTGTGGATCATCACTGATGTACTGTGGATTATCACTGATGTACTGTGGACCATCACTGATGTACTGTGGACCATCACTGATGTACTATGGATCATCACTGATGTAATATGGATCATCACTGATGTACTATGGACCATCACTGGTGTACTATGGATCATCACTGGTGTACTATGGATCATCACTGGTGTACTATGGACCATCCCTGATGTACTGTGGATCATCACTGATGTACTGTGGATCATCACTGATGTACTATAGTTCATCACTGATGTACTATGGGCCATCATTGGTGTACTATGGATCATCACTGGTGTACTATGGTTCATCACTGATGTACTATGGACGATCCCTGATGTACTATGGACCATCCCTGATGTACTGTGGATCATCACTGATGTACTGTGGATCATCACTGGTGTACTATGGATCATCACTGGTGTACTATGGACCATCACTGGTGTCCTATGGATCATCACTGGTGTACTATGGACCATCACTGATGTGCTATGGATCATCACTGGTGTACTATGAATCATCACTGATGTACTATGGACCATCCCTGATGTACTATGGATCATCACTGATGTACTATGGACCATCCCTGATGTACTATGGATCATCACTGATGTACTGTGGATTATCACTGATGTACTGTGGACCATCACTGATGTACTGTGGATCATCACTGATGTACTGTGGATTATCACTGATGTACTGTGGACCATCACTGATGTACTATGGATCATCACTGATGTACTGTGGATTATCACTGATGTACTGTGGACCATCACTGATGTACTGTGGATCATCACTGATGTACTGTGGATTATCACTGATGTACTGTGGACCATCACTGATGTACTATGGATCATCACTGATGTACTGTAGATCATCACTGATGTACTGTGGATTATCACTGATGTACTGTGGACCATCCCTGATGTACTGTGGATCATCACTGATGTACTGTGGATAATCACTGGTGTACTATAGATCATCACTGATGTACTGTGGACCATCACTGATGTACTATGGATCATCACTGGATGTACTATGGATCATCACTGATGTACTGTGGACCATCCCTGATGTATTGTGGATCATCACTGATGTACTGTGGATCATCACTGATGTAGTGTGGATCATCACTGATGTGCTGTGGATCATCACTGATGTGCTATGGATCATCACTGGATGTACTATGGATCATCACTGATGTACTATGGATCATCACTGATGTGCTATGGATCATCACTGATGTACTATGAGCCATCACTGGTGTACTATGGATGATCACTGGTGTACTATGGGCCATCACTGGTGTACTATGGATCATCACTGGTGTACTATGGACCATCACTGGTGTACTATGGACCATCCCTGATGTACTGTGGACCATCACTGATGTACTGTGGACCATCACTGATGTACTGTGGATCATCACTGATGTTCTATGGACCATCACTGATGTACTATGGGCAATCTCTGGTGTACTATGGGCCATCACTGGTGTACTATGGGCCATCACTGGTGTACTATGGATCATCCCTGGTGTACTATGGACCATCACTGATGTACTATGGACCATCACTGATGTACTATGGATCATCACTGGTGTACTATGGGCCATCACTGGTGTACTATGGACCATCCCTGATGTACTGTGGATCATCACTGGTGTACTGTGGATCATCACTGATGTACTATGGACCATCCCTGATGTACTATGGACCATCCCTGATGTACTGTGGATCATCACTGATGTACTGTGGATCATCCCTGGTGTACTATGGATCATCCCTGGTGTACTATGGATCATCCCTGGTGTACTATGAATCATCACTGGTGTACTATGGATCATCACTGATGTACTGTGGACCATCCCTGATGTATTGTGGATCATCACTGATGTACTGTGGATCATCACTGATGTGCTATGGATCATCACTGATGTACTATGGATCATCACTGATGTACTATGGATCATCACTGATGTGCTATGGATCATCACTGATGTGCTATGGATCATCACTGATGTACTATGAGCCATCACTGATGTACTATGGATCATCACTGGTGTAATATGGATCATCACTGGTGTACTGTTGACCATCCCTGATGTACTGTGGATCATCACTGATGTACTATGAGCCATCACTGATGTATTATGGGTCATCACTGATGTACTGTGGATAATCACTGATGCACTGTGGATCATCACTGATGTACTGAGGATCATCACTGGTGTACTATGGATCATCACTGATGTACTATGGATCATCACTGATGTACTATAGATCATCACTGATGTACTATGAATCATCACTAATGTACTATGGACCATCCCTGATGTACTATGGATCATCACTGATGTACTATGTACCATCCCTGATGTACTGTGGATCATCACTGATGTACTGTGGATTATCACTGATGTACTGTGGGCCATCACTGATATACTGTGGATCATCACTGATGTACTGTGGATTATCACTGATGTACTGTGGACCATCACTGATGTACTGTGGATCATCACTGATGTACTATGGATCATCACTGATGTACTATGGATCATCACTGATGTACTATGGACCATCACTGGTGTACTATGGATCATCACTGGTGTACTATGGTTCATCACTGATGTACTATGGACGATCCCTGATGTACTATGGACCATCCCTGATGTACTGTGGATTATCACTGATGTACTGTGGATCATCTCTGGTGTACTATAGATCATCACTGATGTACTATGGGCCATCACTGGTGTACTATGGGCCATCACTGGTGTACTATGGGCCATCACTAGTGTACAATGGACCATCACTGATGTACTATGAGCCATCACTGATGTACTGTGGACCATCCCTGATGTACTGTGGATCATCACTGATGTACCGTGGATCATCACTGATGTACTATGAGCCATCACGGGTGTACTATGGATCATCACTGATGTACTATGGACCATCCCTGATGTACTATGGACCATCCCTGATGTACTGAGGATCATCACTGATGTACTATAGATCATCACTGATGTACTATGGACCATCACTGATGTACTGAGGATCATCACTAATGTACTATGGATCATCACTGATGTACTGTGGATCATCACTGATGTACTGTGGATCATCACTGATGTACTGTGGATCATCACTGAAGTACTATGGGCCATCACTGGTGTACTATGGATCATCACTGGTGTACTATGAATCATCACTGGTGTACTATGAATCATCACTGATGTACTGTGGACCATCCCTGATGTATTGTGTATCATCACTGATGTACTGTGGATCATCACTGATGTATTGTGTATCATCACTGATGTACTGTGGATCATCACTGATGTACTGTGGATCATCACTGATGTACTGTGGATCATCACTGATGTACTGTGGATCATCACTGATGTGATATGGATCATCACTGATGTGCTATGGATCATCACTGATGTACTATGGATCATCACTGATGTGCTATGGATCATCACTGATGTGCTATGGATCATCACTGATGTACTATGAGCCATCACTGGTGTACTATGGATCATCACTGGTGTACTATGGATCATCACTGGTGTACTATGGACCATCACTGATGTACTATGGATAATCACTGGTGTACTATGGGCCATCACTGGTGTACTATGGACCATCCCTGATGTACTGTGGATCATCACTGGTGTACTGTGGACCATCCCTGATGTACTGTGGACCATCACTGATGTACTGTGGACCATCACTGATGTACTGTGGATCATCACCGATGTTCTATGGACCATCACTGATGTACTATTGATCATCACTGATGTACTGTAGATCATCACTGATGTACTGTGGATCATCACTGATGTACTGTGGATCATCACTGATGTACTATAGATCATCACTGATGTACTATGGGCCATCACTGGTGTACTATGGGCCATCACTGGTGTACTATGGGCCATCACTGGTGTACTATGGGCCATCACTGGTGTACTATGGGCCATCACTGGTGTACTATGGATCATCACTGGTGTACTATGGACCATCACTGATGGACTATGGACCATCACTGATGTACTGTGGTTCATCACTGATGTACTGTGGATCATCCCTGGTGTACTATGGATCATCACTGGTGTACTATGGATTATCAGTGGTGTACTATGGATCATCACTGATGTACTATGGGCCATCACTGATATACTATGGACCATCCCTGATGTACTATGGACCATCCCTAATGTACTATGGACCATCCCTGATGTACTATAGATCATCACTGATGTACTGTGGATCATCACTGATGTACTATGGATCATCCCTGGTGTACTATGGATCATCACTGGTGTACTATGGATCATCACTGGTGTACTATGGATCATCACTGATGTACTGTGGATCATCACTGATGTACTATAGTTCATCACTGATGTTCTATGGGCCATCACTGGTGTACTTTGGGCCATCACTGGTGTACTATGGGCCATCACTGGTGTACTATGGGCCATCACTGGTGTACTATGGGCCATCACTGGTGTACTATGGGCCATCACTGGTGTACTATGGACCATCACTGATGTACTATGAGCCATCACTGATGTACTGTGGACCATCCCTGATGTACTGTGGATCATCACTGATGTACCGTGGATCATCACTGATGTACTATGAGCCATCACGGGTGTACTATGGACCATCCCTGATGTACTATGGACCATCCCTGATGTACTATGGACCATCCCTGATGTACTGAGGATAATCACTGATGTACTATAGATCATCACTGATGTACTATGGACCATCACTGATGTACTTAGTATCATCACTAATGTACTATGGATCATCACTAATGTACTATGGATCATCACTGATGTACCGTGGATCATCACTGATGTACCGTGGATCATCACTGATGTACTGTGGATCATCACTGATGTACTGTGGATCATCACTGAAGTACTATGAGCCATCACTGGTGTACTATGGGCCATCACTGGTGTACTATGGACCATCACTGGTGTACTATGGACCATCACTGATGTACTGTGGATCATCACTGATGTACTGTGGATCATCACTGATGTACTGTGGGTCATCACTGATGTACTGTGGATCATCCCTGGTGTACTATGCATCATCACTGGTGTACTATGGATTATCACTGGTGTACTATGGATCATCACTGATGTACTATGGGCCATCACTGATGTACTATGGATCATCACTGGTGTACTATGGATCATCACTGATGTACTGTGGACCATCCCTGATGTACTGTGGACCATCCCTGATGTACTGTGGATCATCACTGATGTACCGTGGATCAGCACTGATGTACCGAGGATCATCACTGATGTACCGTGGATCATCACTGATGTACTGTGGATCATCACTGATGTACTATGGGCCATCACAGATGTACTATGGGCCATCACTGGTGTACTATGGATCATCCCTGGTGTACTATGGATCATCCCTGGTGTACTATGGACCATCACTGATGTACTATGGATCATCACTGGTGTACTATGGGCCATCACTGGTGTACTATGGACCATCCCTGATGTACTGTGGATCATCACTGGTGTACTGTGGATCATCACTGATGTACTATGGACCATCCCTGATGTATTATGGACCATCCCTGATGTACTGTGGATCATCACTGATGTACTGTGGATCATCCCTGGTGTACTATTGATCATCCCTGGTGTACTATGGATCATCACTGGTGTACTATGAATCATCACTGGTGTACTATGGATCATCACTGATGTACTGTGGACCATCCCTGATGTATTGTGGATCATCACTGATGTACTATGGATCATCACTGATGTACTATGGATCATCACTGATGTACTATGGATCATCACTGATGTGCTATGGATCATCACTGATGTGCTATGGATCATCACTGATGTACTATGAGCCATCACTGGTGTACTATGGGCCATCACTGGTGTACTATGGATCATCCCTGATGTACTGTGGATCATCACTGGTGTACTGTGGATCATCACTGATGTACTATGGACCATCCCTGATGTACTATGGACCATCCCTGATGTACTGTGGATCATCACTGATGTACTGTGGATCATCCCTGGTGTACTATGGATCATCACTGGTGTACTATGAATCATCACTGGTGTACTATGGATCATCACTGATGTACTGTGGACCATCCCTGATATATTGTGGATCATCACTGATGTACTGTGGATCATCACTGATGTGCTATGGATCATCACTGATGTACTATGGATCATCACTGATGTACTATGGATCATCACTGATGTGCTATGGATCATCACTGATGTGCTACGGATCATCACTGATGTGCTATGGATCATCACTGATGTACTATGAGCCATCACTGATGTACTATGGATCATCACTGGTGTACTATGGATCATCAATGGTGTACTGTTGACCATCCCTGATGTACTGTGGATCATCACTGATGTACTATGAGCCATCACTGATGTATTATGGGCCATCAATGATGTACTGTGGATAATCACTGATGCACTGTGGATCATCACTGATGTACTGAGGATAATCACTGGTGTACTATGGATCATCACTGATGTACTGTGGATCATCACTGATGTACTATAGATAATCACTGATGTACTATAGATCATCACTGATGTACTCTGAATCATCACTGATGTACTATGAATCATCACTGATGTACTATGGACCATCCCTGATGTACTATGGATCATCACTGATGTACTATGGACCATCCCTGATGTACTGTGGATCATCACTGATGTACTGTGGATTATCACTGATGTACTGTGGACCATCACTGATGTACTGTGGACCATCACTGATGTACTGTGGATCATCACTGATGTACTGAGGATCATCAATAATGTACTATGGATCATCACTGATGTACTGTGGATCATCACTGATGTACTGTGGATCATCACTGATGTACTATAGATCATCACTGATGTACTATGGGCCATCACTGGTGTACTATGGGCCATCACTGGTGTACTATGGGCCATCACTGGTGTACTATGGGCCATCACTGGTGTACTATGGGCCATCACTGGTGTACTATGGATCATCACTGGTGTACTATGGACCATCACTGATGGACTATGGACCATCACTGATGTACTGTGGTTCATCACTGATGTACTGTGGATCATCCCTGGTGTACTATGGATCATCACTGGTGTACTATGGATTATCAGTGGTGTACTATGGATCATCACTGATGTACTATGGGCCATCACTGATATACTATGGACCATCCCTGATGTACTATGGACCATCCCTAATGTACTATGGACCATCCCTGATGTACTATAGATCATCACTGATGTACTGTGGATCATCACTGATGTACTATGGATCATCCCTGGTGTACTATGGATCATCACTGGTGTACTATGGATCATCACTGGTGTACTATGGATCATCACTGATGTACTGTGGATCATCACTGATGTACTATAGTTCATCACTGATGTTCTATGGGCCATCACTGGTGTACTTTGGGCCATCACTGGTGTACTATGGGCCATCACTGGTGTACTATGGGCCATCACTGGTGTACTATGGGCCATCACTGGTGTACTATGGGCCATCACTGGTGTACTATGGACCATCACTGATGTACTATGAGCCATCACTGATGTACTGTGGACCATCCCTGATGTACTGTGGATCATCACTGATGTACCGTGGATCATCACTGATGTACTATGAGCCATCACGGGTGTACTATGGACCATCCCTGATGTACTATGGACCATCCCTGATGTACTATGGACCATCCCTGATGTACTGAGGATAATCACTGATGTACTATAGATCATCACTGATGTACTATGGACCATCACTGATGTACTTAGTATCATCACTAATGTACTATGGATCATCACTAATGTACTATGGATCATCACTGATGTACCGTGGATCATCACTGATGTACCGTGGATCATCACTGATGTACTGTGGATCATCACTGATGTACTGTGGATCATCACTGAAGTACTATGAGCCATCACTGGTGTACTATGGGCCATCACTGGTGTACTATGGACCATCACTGGTGTACTATGGACCATCACTGATGTACTGTGGATCATCACTGATGTACTGTGGATCATCACTGATGTACTGTGGGTCATCACTGATGTACTGTGCATCATCACTGGTGTACTATGGATTATCACTGGTGTACTATGGATCATCACTGATGTACTATGGGCCATCACTGATGTACTATGGATCATCACTGGTGTACTATGGATCATCACTGATGTACTGTGGACCATCCCTGATGTACTGTGGACCATCCCTGATGTACTGTGGATCATCACTGATGTACCGTGGATCAGCACTGATGTACCGAGGATCATCACTGATGTACCGTGGATCATCACTGATGTACTGTGGATCATCACTGATGTACTATGGGCCATCACAGATGTACTATGGGCCATCACTGGTGTACTATGGATCATCCCTGGTGTACTATGGATCATCCCTGGTGTACTATGGACCATCACTGATGTACTATGGATCATCACTGGTGTACTATGGGCCATCACTGGTGTACTATGGACCATCCCTGATGTACTGTGGATCATCACTGGTGTACTGTGGATCATCACTGATGTACTATGGACCATCCCTGATGTATTATGGACCATCCCTGATGTACTGTGGATCATCACTGATGTACTGTGGATCATCCCTGGTGTACTATTGATCATCCCTGGTGTACTATGGATCATCACTGGTGTACTATGAATCATCACTGGTGTACTATGGATCATCACTGATGTACTGTGGACCATCCCTGATGTATTGTGGATCATCACTGATGTACTATGGATCATCACTGATGTACTATGGATCATCACTGATGTACTATGGATCATCACTGATGTGCTATGGATCATCACTGATGTGCTATGGATCATCACTGATGTACTATGAGCCATCACTGGTGTACTATGGGCCATCACTGGTGTACTATGGACCATCCCTGATGTACTGTGGATCATCACTGGTGTACTGTGGATCATCACTGATGTACTATGGACCATCCCTGATGTACTATGGACCATCCCTGATGTACTGTGGATCATCACTGATGTACTGTGGATCATCCCTGGTGTACTATGGATCATCACTGGTGTACTATGAATCATCACTGGTGTACTATGGATCATCACTGATGTACTGTGGACCATCCCTGATATATTGTGGATCATCACTGATGTACTGTGGATCATCACTGATGTGCTATGGATCATCACTGATGTACTATGGATCATCACTGATGTACTATGGATCATCACTGATGTGCTATGGATCATCACTGATGTGCTACGGATCATCACTGATGTGCTATGGATCATCACTGATGTACTATGAGCCATCACTGATGTACTATGGATCATCACTGGTGTACTATGGATCATCAATGGTGTACTGTTGACCATCCCTGATGTACTGTGGATCATCACTGATGTACTATGAGCCATCACTGATGTATTATGGGCCATCACTGATGTACTGTGGATAATCACTGATGCACTGTGGATCATCACTGATGTACTGAGGATAATCACTGGTGTACTATGGATCATCACTGATGTACTGTGGATCATCACTGATGTACTATAGATAATCACTGATGTACTATAGATCATCACTGATGTACTCTGAATCATCACTGATGTACTATGAATCATCACTGATGTACTATGGACCATCCCTGATGTACTATGGATCATCACTGATGTACTATGGACCATCCCTGATGTACTGTGGATCATCACTGATGTACTGTGGATTATCACTGATGTACTGTGGACCATCACTGATGTACTGTGGACCATCACTGATGTACTGTGGATCATCACTGATGTACTGAGGATCATCAATAATGTACTATGGATCATCACTGATGTACTGTGGATCATCACTGATGTACTGTGGATCATCACTGATGTACTGTGGATCATCACTGAAGTACTATGGGCCATCACTGGTGTACTATGGATCATCACTGGTGTACTATGAATCATCACTGGTGTACTATGAATCATCACTGATGTACTGTGGACCATCCCTGATGTATTGTGTATCATCACTGATGTACTGTGGATCATCACTGATGTATTGTGTATCATCACTGATGTACTGTGGATCATCACTGATGTACTGTGGATCATCACTGATGTACTGTGGATCATCACTGATGTACTGTGGATCATCACTGATGTGCTATGGATCATCACTGATGTGCTATGGATCATCACTGATGTACTATGGATCATCACTGATGTGCTATGGATCATCACTGATGTGCTATGGATCATCACTGATGTACTATGAGCCATCACTGGTGTACTATGGATCATCACTGGTGTACTATGGATCATCACTGGTGTACTATGGACCATCACTGATGTACTATGGATAATCACTGGTGTACTATGGGCCATCACTGGTGTACTATGGACCATCCCTGATGTACTGTGGATCATCACTGGTGTACTGTGGACCATCCCTGATGTACTGTGGACCATCACTGATGTACTGTGGACCATCACTGATGTACTGTGGATCATCACCGATGTTCTATGGACCATCACTGATGTACTATTGATCATCACTGATGTACTGTAGATCATCACTGATGTACTGTGGATCATCACTGATGTACTGTGGATCATCACTGATGTACTATAGATCATCACTGATGTACTATGGGCCATCACTGGTGTACTATGGGCCATCACTGGTGTACTATGGGCCATCACTGGTGTACTATGGATCATCACTGGTGTACTATGGACCATCACTGATGGACTATGGACCATCACTGATGTACTGTGGTTCATCACTGATGTACTGTGGATCATCCCTGGTGTACTATGGATCATCACTGGTGTACTATGGATTATCACTGGTGTACTATGGATCATCACTGATGTAATATGGGCCATCACTGATATACTATGGACCATCCCTGATGTACTATGGACCATCCCTAATGTACTATGGACCATCCCTGATGTACTATAGATCATCACTGATGTACTGTGGATCATCACTGATGTACTATGGATCATCCCTGGTGTACTATGGATCATCACTGGTGTACTATGGATCATCACTGGTGTACTGTGGATCATCACTGATGTACTATAGTTCATCACTGATGTTCTATGGGCCATCACTGGTGTACTATGGGCCATCACTGGTGTACTATGGGCCATCACTGGTGTACTATGGGCCATCACTGGTGTACTATGGGCCATCACTGGTGTACTATGGGCCATCACTGGTGTACTATGGACCATCACTGATGTACTATGAGCCATCACTGATGTACTGTGGACCATCCCTGATGTACTGTGGATCATCACTGATGTACCGTGGATCATCACTGATGTACTATGAGCCATCACGGGTGTACTATGGACCATCCCTGATGTACTATGGACCATCCCTGATGTACTATGGACCATCCCTGATGTACTGAGGATAATCACTGATGTACTATAGATCATCACTGATGTACTATGGACCATCACTGATGTACTTAGTATCATCACTAATGTACTATGGATCATCACTAATGTACTATGGATCATCACTGATGTACCGTGGATCATCACTGATGTACCGTGGATCATCACTGATGTACTGTGGATCATCACTGATGTACTGTGGATCATCACTGAAGTACTATGAGCCATCACTGGTGTACTATGGGCCATCACTGGTGTACTATGGACCATCACTGGTGTACTATGGACCATCACTGATGTACTGTGGATCATCACTGATGTACTGTGGATCATCACTGATGTACTGTGGGTCATCACTGATGTACTGTGGATCATCCCTGGTGTACTATGCATCATCACTGGTGTACTATGGATTATCACTGGTGTGCTATGGATCATCACTGATGTACTATGGGCCATCACTGATGTACTATGGATCATCACTGGTGTACTATGGATCATCACTGATGTACTGTGGACCATCCCTGATGTACTGTGGACCATCCCTGATGTACTGTGGATCATCACTGATGTACCGTGGATCAGCACTGATGTACCGAGGATCATCACTGATGTACCGTGGATCATCACTGATGTACTGTGGATCATCACTGATGTACTATGGGCCATCACAGATGTACTATGGGCCATCACTGGTGTACTATGGATCATCCCTGGTGTACTATGGATCATCCCTGGTGTACTATGGACCATCACTGATGTACTATGGATCATCACTGGTGTACTATGGGCCATCACTGGTGTACTATGGACCATCCCTGATGTACTGTGGATCATCACTGGTGTACTGTGGATCATCACTGATGTACTATGGACCATCCCTGATGTACTATGGACCATCCCTGATGTACTGTGGATCATCACTGATGTACTGTGGATCATCCCTGGTGTACTATTGATCATCCCTGGTGTACTATGGATCATCACTGGTGTACTATGAATCATCACTGGTGTACTATGGATCATCACTGATGTACTGTGGACCATCCCTGATGTATTGTGGATCATCACTGATGTACTATGGATCATCACTGATGTACTATGGATCATCACTGATGTACTATGGATCATCACTGATGTGCTATGGATCATCACTGATGTGCTATGGATCATCACTGATGTACTATGAGCCATCACTGGTGTACTATGGGCCATCACTGGTGTACTATGGACCATCCCTGATGTACTGTGGATCATCACTGGTGTACTGTGGATCATCACTGATGTACTATGGACCATCCCTGATGTACTATGGACCATCCCTGATGTACTGTGGATCATCACTGATGTACTGTGGATCATCCCTGGTGTACTATGGATCATCACTGGTGTACTATGAATCATCACTGGTGTACTATGGATCATCACTGATGTACTGTGGACCATCCCTGATATATTGTGGATCATCACTGATGTACTGTGGATCATCACTGATGTGCTATGGATCATCACTGATGTACTATGGATCATCACTGATGTACTATGGATCATCACTGATGTGCTATGGATCATCACTGATGTGCTATGGATCATCACTGATGTGCTATGGATCATCACTGATGTACTATGAGCCATCACTGATGTACTATGGATCATCACTGGTGTACTATGGATCATCAATGGTGTACTGTTGACCATCCCTGATGTACTGTGGATCATCACTGATGTACTATGAGCCATCACTGATGTATTATGGGCCATCACTGATGTACTGTGGATAATCACTGATGCACTGTGGATCATCACTGATGTACTGAGTATAATCACTGGTGTACTATGGATCATCACTGATGTACTGTGGATCATCACTGATGTACTATAGATAATCACTGATGTACTATAGATCATCACTGATGTACTCTGAATCATCACTGATGTACTATGAATCATCACTGATGTACTATGGACCATCCCTGATGTACTATGGATCATCACTGATGTACTATGGACCATCCCTGATGTACTGTGGATCATCACTGATGTACTGTGGATTATCACTGATGTACTGTGGACCATCACTGATGTACTGTGGACCATCACTGATGTACTGTGGATCATCACTGATGTACTGTGGATTATCACTGATGTACTGTGGACCATCACTGATGTACTGTGGACCATCACTGATGTACTATGGATCATCACTGATGTAATATGGATCATCACTGATGTACTATGGACCATCACTGGTGTACTATGGATCATCACTGGTGTACTATGGATCATCACTGGTGTACTATGGACCATCCCTGATGTACTGTGGATCATCACTGATGTACTGTGGATCATCACTGATGTACTATAGTTCATCACTGATGTACTATGGACCATCATTGGTGTACTATGGATCATCACTGGTGTACTATGGTTCATCACTGATGTACTATGGACGATCCCTGATGTACTATGGACCATCCCTGATGTACTGTGGATCATCACTGATGTACTGTGGATCATCACTGGTGTACTATAGATCATCACTGATGTACAATGGGCCATCACTGGTGTACTATGGATCATCACTGGTGTACTATGGACCATCACTGGTGTCCTATGGATCATCACTGGTGTACTATGGACCATCACTGATGTGCTATGGATCATCACTGGTGTACTATGAATCATCACTGATGTACTATGGACCATCCCTGATGTACTATGGATCATCACTGATGTACTATGGACCATCCCTGATGTACTATGGATCATCACTGATGTACTGTGGATTATCACTGATGTACTGTGGACCATCACTGATGTACTGTGGATCATCACTGATGTACTGTGGATTATCACTGATGTACTGTGGACCATCACTGATGTACTATGGATCATCACTGATGTACTGTAGATCATCACTGATGTACTGTGGATTATCACTGATGTACTGTGGACCATCCCTGATGTACTGTGGATCATCACTGATGTACTGTGGATAATCACTGGTGTACTATAGATCATCACTGATGTACTGTGGACCATCACTGATGTACTATGGATCATCACTGGATGTACTATGGATCATCACTGATGTACTGTGGACCATCCCTGATGTATTGTGGATCATCACTGATGTACTGTGGATCATCACTGATGTACTGTGGATCATCACTGATGTGCTGTGGATCATCACTGATGTGCTATGGATCATCACTGGATGTACTATGGATCATCACTGATGTACTATGGATCATCACTGATGTGCTATGGATCATCACTGATGTACTATGAGCCATCACTGGTGTACTATGGATGATCACTGGTGTACTATGGGCCATCACTGGTGTACTATGGATCATCACTGGTGTACTATGGACCATCACTGGTGTACTATGGACCATCCCTGATGTACTGTGGACCATCACTGATGTACTGTGGACCATCACTGATGTACTGTGGATCATCAGTGATGTACTGTGGACCATTACTGATGTACTATGGGCAATCTCTGGTGTACTATGGGCCATCACTGGTGTACTATGGGCCATCACTGGTGTACTATGGATCATCCCTGGTGTACTATGGACCATCACTGATGTACTATGGACCATCACTGATGTACTATGGATCATCACTGGTGTACTATGGGCCATCACTGGTGTACTATGGGCCATCCCTGATGTACTGTGGATCATCACTGGTGTACTGTGGATCATCACTGATGTACTATGGACCATCCCTGATGTACTATGGACCATCCCTGATGTACTGTGGATCATCCCTGGTGTACTATGGATCATCCCTGGTGTACTATGGATCATCCCTGTTGTACTATGAATCATCACTGGTGTACTATGGATCATCACTGATGTACTGTGGACCATCCCTGATGTATTGTGGATCATCACTGATGTACTGTGGATCATCACTGATGTGCTATGGATCATCACTGATGTACTATGGATCATCACTGATGTACTATGGATCATCACTGATGTGCTATGGATCATCACTGATGTGCTATGGATCATCACTGATGTACTATGAGCCATCACTGATGTACTATGGATCATCACTGATGTAATATGGATCATCACTGATGTACTATGGACCATCACTGGTGTACTATGGATCATCACTGGTGTACTATGGATCATCACTGGTGTACTATGGACCATCCCTGATGTACTGTGGATCATCACTGATGTACTGTGGATCATCACTGATGTACTATAGTTCATCACTGATGTACTATGGACCATCATTGGTGTACTATGGATCATCACTGGTGTACTATGGTTCATCACTGATGTACTATGGACGATCCCTGATGTACTATGGACCATCCCTGATGTACTGTGGATCATCACTGATGTACTGTGGATCATCACTGGTGTACTATAGATCATCACTGATGTACTATGGGCCATCACTGGTGTACTATGGATCATCACTGGTGTACTATGGACCATCACTGGTGTCCTATGGATCATCACTGGTGTACTATGGACCATCACTGATGTGCTATGGATCATCACTGGTGTACTATGAATCATCACTGATGTACTATGGACCATCCCTGATGTACTATGGATCATCACTGATGTACTATGGACCATCCCTGATGTACTATGGATCATCACTGATGTACTGTGGATTATCACTGATGTACTGTGGACCATCACTGATGTACTGTGGATCATCACTGATGTACTGTGGATTATCACTGATGTACTGTGGACCATCACTGATGTACTATGGATCATCACTGATGTACTGTAGATCATCACTGATGTACTGTGGATTATCACTGATGTACTGTGGACCATCCCTGATGTACTGTGGATCATCACTGATGTACTGTGGATAATCACTGGTGTACTATAGATCATCACTGATGTACTGTGGACCATCACTGATGTACTATGGATCATCACTGGATGTACTATGGATCATCACTGATGTACTGTGGACCATCCCTGATGTATTGTGGATCATCACTGATGTACTGTGGATCATCACTGATGTACTGTGGATCATCACTGATGTGCTGTGGATCATCACTGATGTGCTATGGATCATCACTGGATGTACTATGGATCATCACTGATGTACTATGGATCATCACTGATGTGCTATGGATCATCACTGATGTACTATGAGCCATCACTGGTGTACTATGGATGATCACTGGTGTACTATGGGCCATCACTGGTGTACTATGGATCATCACTGGTGTACTATGGACCATCACTGGTGTACTATGGACCATCCCTGATGTACTGTGGACCATCACTGATGTACTGTGGACCATCACTGATGTACTGTGGATCATCACTGATGTTCTATGGACCATCACTGATGTACTATGGGCAATCTCTGGTGTACTATGGGCCATCACTGGTGTACTATGGGCCATCACTGGTGTACTATGGATCATCCCTGGTGTACTATGGACCATCACTGATGTACTATGGACAATCACTGATGTACTATGGATCATCACTGGTGTACTATGGGCCATCACTGGTGTACTATGGACCATCCCTGATGTACTGTGGATTATCACTGGTGTACTGTGGATCATCACTGATGTACTATGGACCATCCCTGATGTACTATGGACCATCCCTGATGTACTGTGGATCATCACTGATGTACTGTGGATCATCCCTGGTGTACTATGGATCATCCCTGGTGTACTATGGATCATCCCTGGTGTACTATGAATCATCACTGGTGTACTATGGATCATCACTGATGTACTGTGGACCATCCCTGATGTATTGTGGATCATCACTGATGTACTGTGGATCATCACTGATGTGCTATGGATCATCACTGATGTACTATGGATCATCACTGATGTACTATGGATCATCACTGATGTGCTATGGATCATCACTGATGTGCTATGGATCATCACTGATGTACTATGAGCCATCACTGATGTACTATGGATCATCACTGGTGTAATATGGATCATCACTGGTGTACTGTTGACCATCCCTGATGTACTGTGGATCATCACTGATGTACTATGAGCCATCACTGATGTATTATGGGCCATCACTGATGTACTGTGGATAATCACTGATGCACTGTGGATCATCACTGATGTACTGAGGATCATCACTGGTGTACTATGGATCATCACTGATGTACTATGGATCATCACTGATGTACTATAGATCATCACTGATGTACTATGTATCATCACTGATGTACTATGGACCATCCCTGATGTACTATGGATCATCACTGATGTACTATGTACCATCCCTGATGTACTGTGGATCATCACTGATGTACTGTGGATTATCACTGATGTACTGTGGGCCATCACTGATATACTGTGGATCATCACTGATGTACTGTGGATTATCACTGATGTACTGTGGACCATCACTGATGTACTGTGGATCATCACTGATGTACTATGGATCATCACTGATGTACTATGGATCATCACTGATGTACTATGGACCATCACTGGTGTACTATGGATCATCACTGGTGTACTATGGTTCATCACTGATGTACTATGGACGATCCCTGATGTACTATGGACCATCCCTGATGTACTGTGGATTATCACTGATGTACTGTGGATCATCTCTGGTGTACTATAGATCATCACTGATGTACTATGGGCCATCACTGGTGTACTATGGGCCATCACTGGTGTACTATGGGCCATCACTAGTGTACAATGGACCATCACTGATGTACTATGAGCCATCACTGATGTACTGTGGACCATCCCTGATGTACTGTGGATCATCACTGATGTACCGTGGATCATCACTGATGTACTATGAGCCATCACGGGTGTACTATGGATCATCACTGATGTACTATGGACCATCCCTGATGTACTATGGACCATCCCTGATGTACTGAGGATCATCACTGATGTACTATAGATCATCACTGATGTACTATGGACCATCACTGATGTACTGAGGATCATCACTAATGTACTATGGATCATCACTGATGTACTGTGGATCATCAATGATGTACTGTGGATCATCATTGATGTACTGTGGATCATCACTGAAGTACTATGGGCCATCACTGGTGTACTATGGATCATCACTGGTGTACTATGAATCATCACTGGTGTACTATGGATCATCACTGATGTACTGTGGACCATCCCTGATGTATTGTGTATCATCACTGATGTACTGTGGATCATCACTGATGTATTGTGTATCATCACTGATGTACTGTGGATCATCACTGATGTACTGTGGATCATCACTGATGTACTGTGGATCATCACTGATGTACTGTGGATCATCACTGATGTGCTATGGATCATCACTGATGTGCTATGGATCATCACTGATGTACTATGGATCATCACTGATGTGCTATGAATCATCACTGATGTGCTATGGATCATCACTGATGTACTATGAGCCATCACTGGTGTACTATGGATCATCACTGGTGTACTATGGATCATCACTGGTGTACTATGGACCATCACTGATGTACTATGGATAATCACTGGTGTACTATGGGCCATCACTGGTGTACTATGGACCATCCCTGATGTACTGTGGATCATCACTGGTGTACTGTGGACCATCCCTGATGTACTGTGGACCATCACTGATGTACTGTGGACCATCACTGATGTACTGTGGATCATCACCGATGTTCTATGGACCATCACTGATGTATTATTGATCATCACTGATGTACTGTAGATCATCACTGATGTACTGTGGATCATCACTGATGTACTGTGGATCATCACTGATGTACTATAGATCATCACTGATGTACTATGGGCCATCACTGGTGTACTATGGGCCATCACTGGTGTACTATGGGCCATCACTGGTGTACTATGGATCATCACTGGTGTACTATGGACCATCACTGATGGACTATGGACCATCACTGATGTACTGTGGTTCATCACTGATGTACTGTGGATCATCCCTGGTGTACTATGGATCATCACTGGTGTACTATGGATTATCACTGGTGTACTATGGATCATCACTGATGTACTATGGGCCATCACTGATATACTATGGACCATCCCTGATGTACTATGGACCATCCCTAATGTACTATGGACCATCCCTGATGTACTATAGATCATCACTGATGTACTGTGGATCATCACTGATGTACTATGGATCATCCCTGGTGTACTATGGATCATCACTGGTGTACTATGGATCATCACTGGTGTACTATGGATCATCACTGATGTACTGTGGATCATCACTGATGTACTATAGTTCATCACTGATGTTCTATGGGCCATCACTGGTGTACTATGGGCCATCAATGGTGTACTATGGGCCATCACTGGTGTACTATGGGCCATCACTGGTGTACTATGGGCCATCACTGGTGTACTATGGACCATCACTGATGTACTATGAGCCATCACTGATGTACTGTGGACCATCCCTGATGTACTGTGGATCATCACTGATGTACCGTGGATCATCACTGATGTACTATGAGCCATCACGGGTGTACTATGGACCATCCCTGATGTACTATGGACCATCCCTGATGTACTATGGACCATCCCTGATGTACTGAGGATAATCACTGATGTAATATAGATCATCACTGATGTACTATGGACCATCACTGATGTACTTAGTATCATCACTAATGTACTATGGATCATCACTAATGTACTATGGATCATCACTGATGTACCGTGGATCATCACTGATGTACCGTGGATCATCACTGATGTACTGTGGATCATCACTGATGTACTGTGGATCATCACTGAAGTACTATGAGCCATCACTGGTGTACTATGGATCATCACTGGTGTACTATGAATCATCACTGGTGTACTATGGATCATCACTGATGTACTGTGGACCATCCCTGATGTATTGTAGATCATCACTGATGTACTGTGGATCATCACTGATGTACTGTGGATCATCACTGATGTACTGTGGATCATCACTGATGTGCTATGGATCATCACTGATGTGCTATGGATCATCACTGATGTACTATGGATCATCACTGATGTACTATGGATCATCACTGATGTGCTATGGATCATCACTGATGTACTATGAGCCATCACTGGTGTACTATGGATCATCACTGGTGTACTATGGGCCATCACTGGTGTACTATGGATCATCACTGGTGTACTATGGACCATCACTGATGTACTATGGATCATCACTGGTGTACTATGGGCCATCACTGGTGTACTATGGACCATCCCTGATGTACTGTGGATCATCACTGGTGTACTGTGGACCATCCCTGATGTACTGTGGACCATCAGTGATGTACTGTGGACCATCACTGATGTACTGTGGATCATCACTGATGTTCTATGGACCATCACTGATGTACTATGGATCATCACTGATGTACTGTAGATCATCACTGATGTACTGTGGATCATCACTGATGTACTGTGGATCATCACTGATGTACTATAGATCATCACTGATGTACTATGGACCATCACTGGTGTACTATGGGCCATCACTGGTGTACTATGGGCCGTCACTGGTGTACTATGGGCCATCACTGGTGTACTATGGGCCATCACTGGTGTACTATGGATCATCACTGGTGTACTATGGACCATCACTGATGGACTATGGACCATCACTGATGTACTGTGGATCATCACTGATGTACTGTGGATCATCCCTGGTTTACTATGGATCATCACTGGTGTACTATGGATCATCACTGGTGTACTATGGATCATCACTGGTGTACTATGGACCATCCCTGATGTACTGTGGATCATCACTGATGTACTGTGGATCATCACTGATGTACTATAGTTCATCACTGATGTACTATGGACCATCATTGGTGTACTATGGATCATCACTGGTGTACTATGGTTCATCACTGATGTACTATGGACGATCCCTGATGTACTATGGACCATCCCTGATGTACTGTGGATCATCACTGATGTACTGTGGATCATCACTGGTGTACTATAGATCATCACTGATGTACTATGGGCCATCACTGGTGTACTATGGATCATCACTGGTGTACTATGGACCATCACTGGTGTCCTATGGATCATCACTGGTGTACTATGGACCATCACTGATGTGCTATGGATCATCACTGGTGTACTATGAATCATCACTGATGTACTATGGACCATCCCTGATGTACTATGGATCATCACTGATGTACTATGGACCATCCCTGATGTACTATGGATCATCACTGATGTACTGTGGATTATCACTGATGTACTGTGGACCATCACTGATGTACTGTGGATCATCACTGATGTACTGTGGATTATCACTGATGTACTGTGGACCATCACTGATGTACTATGGATCATCACTGATGTACTGTAGATCATCACTGATGTACTGTGGATTATCACTGATGTACTGTGGACCATCCCTGATGTACTGTGGATCATCACTGATGTACTGTGGATAATCACTGGTGTACTATAGATCATCACTGATGTACTGTGGACCATCACTGATGTACTATGGATCATCACTGGATGTACTATGGATCATCACTGATGTACTGTGGACCATCCCTGATGTATTGTGGATCATCACTGATGTACTGTGGATCATCACTGATGTACTGTGGATCATCACTGATGTGCTGTGGATCATCACTGATGTGCTATGGATCATCACTGGATGTACTATGGATCATCACTGATGTACTATGGATCATCACTGATGTGCTATGGATCATCACTGATGTACTATGAGCCATCACTGGTGTACTATGGATGATCACTGGTGTACTATGGGCCATCACTGGTGTACTATGGATCATCACTGGTGTACTATGGACCATCACTGGTGTACTATGGACCATCCCTGATGTACTGTGGACCATCACTGATGTACTGTGGACCATCACTGATGTACTGTGGATCATCACTGATGTTCTATGGACCATCACTGATGTACTATGGGCAATCTCTGGTGTACTATGGGCCATCACTGGTGTACTATGGGCCATCACTGGTGTACTATGGATCATCCCTGGTGTACTATGGACCATCACTGATGTACTATGGACAATCACTGATGTACTATGGATCATCACTGGTGTACTATGGGCCATCACTGGTGTACTATGGACCATCCCTGATGTACTGTGGATTATCACTGGTGTACTGTGGATCATCACTGATGTACTATGGACCATCCCTGATGTACTATGGACCATCCCTGATGTACTGTGGATCATCACTGATGTACTGTGGATCATCCCTGGTGTACTATGGATCATCCCTGGTGTACTATGGATCATCCCTGGTGTACTATGAATCATCACTGGTGTACTATGGATCATCACTGATGTACTGTGGACCATCCCTGATGTATTGTGGATCATCACTGATGTACTGTGGATCATCACTGATGTGCTATGGATCATCACTGATGTACTATGGATCATCACTGATGTACTATGGATCATCACTGATGTGCTATGGATCATCACTGATGTGCTATGGATCATCACTGATGTACTATGAGCCATCACTGATGTACTATGGATCATCACTGGTGTAATATGGATCATCACTGGTGTACTGTTGACCATCCCTGATGTACTGTGGATCATCACTGATGTACTATGAGCCATCACTGATGTATTATGGGCCATCACTGATGTACTGTGGATAATCACTGATGCACTGTGGATCATCACTGATGTACTGAGGATCATCACTGGTGTACTATGGATCATCACTGATGTACTATGGATCATCACTGATGTACTATAGATCATCACTGATGTACTATGTATCATCACTGATGTACTATGGACCATCCCTGATGTACTATGGATCATCACTGATGTACTATGTACCATCCCTGATGTACTGTGGATCATCACTGATGTACTGTGGATTATCACTGATGTACTGTGGGCCATCACTGATATACTGTGGATCATCACTGATGTACTGTGGATTATCACTGATGTACTGTGGACCATCACTGATGTACTGTGGATCATCACTGATGTACTATGGATCATCACTGATGTACTATGGATCATCACTGATGTACTATGGACCATCACTGGTGTACTATGGATCATCACTGGTGTACTATGGTTCATCACTGATGTACTATGGACGATCCCTGATGTACTATGGACCATCCCTGATGTACTGTGGATTATCACTGATGTACTGTGGATCATCTCTGGTGTACTATAGATCATCACTGATGTACTATGGGCCATCACTGGTGTACTATGGGCCATCACTGGTGTACTATGGGCCATCACTAGTGTACAATGGACCATCACTGATGTACTATGAGCCATCACTGATGTACTGTGGACCATCCCTGATGTACTGTGGATCATCACTGATGTACCGTGGATCATCACTGATGTACTATGAGCCATCACGGGTGTACTATGGATCATCACTGATGTACTATGGACCATCCCTGATGTACTATGGACCATCCCTGATGTACTGAGGATCATCACTGATGTACTATAGATCATCACTGATGTACTATGGACCATCACTGATGTACTGAGGATCATCACTAATGTACTATGGATCATCACTGATGTACTGTGGATCATCAATGATGTACTGTGGATCATCATTGATGTACTGTGGATCATCACTGAAGTACTATGGGCCATCACTGGTGTACTATGGATCATCACTGGTGTACTATGAATCATCACTGGTGTACTATGGATCATCACTGATGTACTGTGGACCATCCCTGATGTATTGTGTATCATCACTGATGTACTGTGGATCATCACTGATGTATTGTGTATCATCACTGATGTACTGTGGATCATCACTGATGTACTGTGGATCATCACTGATGTACTGTGGATCATCACTGATGTACTGTGGATCATCACTGATGTGCTATGGATCATCACTGATGTGCTATGGATCATCACTGATGTACTATGGATCATCACTGATGTGCTATGAATCATCACTGATGTGCTATGGATCATCACTGATGTACTATGAGCCATCACTGGTGTACTATGGATCATCACTGGTGTACTATGGATCATCACTGGTGTACTATGGACCATCACTGATGTACTATGGATAATCACTGGTGTACTATGGGCCATCACTGGTGTACTATGGACCATCCCTGATGTACTGTGGATCATCACTGGTGTACTGTGGACCATCCCTGATGTACTGTGGACCATCACTGATGTACTGTGGACCATCACTGATGTACTGTGGATCATCACCGATGTTCTATGGACCATCACTGATGTATTATTGATCATCACTGATGTACTGTAGATCATCACTGATGTACTGTGGATCATCACTGATGTACTGTGGATCATCACTGATGTACTATAGATCATCACTGATGTACTATGGGCCATCACTGGTGTACTATGGGCCATCACTGGTGTACTATGGGCCATCACTGGTGTACTATGGATCATCACTGGTGTACTATGGACCATCACTGATGGACTATGGACCATCACTGATGTACTGTGGTTCATCACTGATGTACTGTGGATCATCCCTGGTGTACTATGGATCATCACTGGTGTACTATGGATTATCACTGGTGTACTATGGATCATCACTGATGTACTATGGGCCATCACTGATATACTATGGACCATCCCTGATGTACTATGGACCATCCCTAATGTACTATGGACCATCCCTGATGTACTATAGATCATCACTGATGTACTGTGGATCATCACTGATGTACTATGGATCATCCCTGGTGTACTATGGATCATCACTGGTGTACTATGGATCATCACTGGTGTACTATGGATCATCACTGATGTACTGTGGATCATCACTGATGTACTATAGTTCATCACTGATGTTCTATGGGCCATCACTGGTGTACTATGGGCCATCAATGGTGTACTATGGGCCATCACTGGTGTACTATGGGCCATCACTGGTGTACTATGGGCCATCACTGGTGTACTATGGACCATCACTGATGTACTATGAGCCATCACTGATGTACTGTGGACCATCCCTGATGTACTGTGGATCATCACTGATGTACCGTGGATCATCACTGATGTACTATGAGCCATCACGGGTGTACTATGGACCATCCCTGATGTACTATGGACCATCCCTGATGTACTATGGACCATCCCTGATGTACTGAGGATAATCACTGATGTAATATAGATCATCACTGATGTACTATGGACCATCACTGATGTACTTAGTATCATCACTAATGTACTATGGATCATCACTAATGTACTATGGATCATCACTGATGTACCGTGGATCATCACTGATGTACCGTGGATCATCACTGATGTACTGTGGATCATCACTGATGTACTGTGGATCATCACTGAAGTACTATGAGCCATCACTGGTGTACTATGGATCATCACTGGTGTACTATGAATCATCACTGGTGTACTATGGATCATCACTGATGTACTGTGGACCATCCCTGATGTATTGTAGATCATCACTGATGTACTGTGGATCATCACTGATGTACTGTGGATCATCACTGATGTACTGTGGATCATCACTGATGTGCTATGGATCATCACTGATGTGCTATGGATCATCACTGATGTACTATGGATCATCACTGATGTACTATGGATCATCACTGATGTGCTATGGATCATCACTGATGTACTATGAGCCATCACTGGTGTACTATGGATCATCACTGGTGTACTATGGGCCATCACTGGTGTACTATGGATCATCACTGGTGTACTATGGACCATCACTGATGTACTATGGATCATCACTGGTGTACTATGGGCCATCACTGGTGTACTATGGACCATCCCTGATGTACTGTGGATCATCACTGGTGTACTGTGGACCATCCCTGATGTACTGTGGACCATCAGTGATGTACTGTGGACCATCACTGATGTACTGTGGATCATCACTGATGTTCTATGGGCCATCACTGATGTACTATGGATCATCACTGATGTACTGTAGATCATCACTGATGTACTGTGGATCATCACTGATGTACTGTGGATCATCACTGATGTACTATAGATCATCACTGATGTACTATGGACCATCACTGGTGTACTATGGGCCATCACTGGTGTACTATGGGCCGTCACTGGTGTACTATGGGCCATCACTGGTGTACTATGGGCCATCACTGGTGTACTATGGATCATCACTGGTGTACTATGGACCATCACTGATGGACTATGGACCATCACTGATGTACTGTGGATCATCACTGATGTACTGTGGATCATCCCTGGTTTACTATGGATCATCACTGGTGTACTATGGATTATCACTGGTGTACTATAAATCATCACTGGTGTACTATGGATCATCACTGGTGTACTATGGATCATCATTGATGTACTGTGGACCATCCCTGATGTAATGTGGACCATCCCTGATGTACTGTGGATCATCACTGATGTACCGTGGATCAGCACTGATGTACCGAGGATCATCACTGATGTACCGTGGATCATCACTGATGTACCGTGGATCATCACTGATGTACCGTGGATCATCTCTGATGTACTATGGGCCATCACAGATGTACTATGGGCCATCACAGGTGTACTATGGATCATCCCTGGTGTACTATGGACCATCACTGATGTACTATGGACCATCACTGATGTACTATGGATCATCACTGGTGTACTATGGGCCATCTCTGGTGTACTATGGACCATCCCTGATGTACTGGGGATCATCACTGGTGTACTGTGGATCATCACTGATGTACTATGGACCATCCCTTATGTACTATGGACCATCCCTGATGTACTGTGGATCATCACTGATGTACTGTGGATCATCCCTGGTGTACTATGGATCATCCCTGGTGTACTATGGATCATCACTGGTGTACTATGAATCATCACTGGTGTACTATGGATCATCACTGATGTACTGTGAACCATCCCTGATGTACTGTGGATCATCACTGATGTACTGTGGATCATCACTGATGTGCTATGGATCATCACTGATGTACTATGGATCATCACTGATGTGCTATGGATCATCACTGATGTACTATGAGCCATGACTGATGTACTATGGATCATCACTGGTGTACTATGGATCATCACTGGTGTACTATGGATCATCACTAGTGTACTGTGGACCATCCCTGATGTACTGTGGATCATCACTGATGTACTATGAGCCATCACTGATGTATTATGGGCCATCACTGATGTACTGTGGATCATCACTGATGTACTATAGATCATCACTGATGTACTGTGGATAATCACTGATGCACTGTGGATCATCACTGATGTACTGAGGATCATCACTGGTTTACTATGGATCATCACTGATGTACTGTGGATCATCACTGATGTACTATAGATCATCACTGATGTACTGTGGACCATCACTGATGTACTGTGAATCATCACTGATGTACTGTGGATCATCACTGATGTACTGTGGATTATCACTAATGTACTGTGGACTAGTGATGAGCCAAACACCCCCGGGTTCGGTTCGCACCAGAACCCGCGAACGGACCGAAAGTTCGCACGAACATTAGAACCCTATTAAATACAATGGATGCGAACGTTCGGATTCTAAAGTGCTAATTATAACAACTATTATCCATGTTATTGTCCGAAACAGAGTTTGGGAACCCAGCTTCTGCACCAGGGGACATGTATCAATGCAAAAAGAAGTTTTAAAAACGGACGTTTTCCGGGAGCAGTCATTTTAATGATGCATAAAGTGAAAAAAAAAAAGTCAAATATTCCTTTAAATATTGTACCTGGGGGGTGTCTAAAGTATGCCTGTGAAGTGCCACGTGCTTCCCGTGTTTAGAACTGTCCCTGCACAAAATAACATTTCTAAAGGGAAAAAAGTCATTTAAAACTGCTTGCGGCTTTAATGCAATGTCTGGTCCCGGTAATATGGATGAAAATCTTTAGGAAAAATGGCATAGCTACCCCATCAACCCCCCCCCCCCTACTCCAGCCCATTACCAGCCCCTTTGGGTCTTGTATGGATATTAAGGGGAACCCCGCACACAAAATAAAAAAGGACCTATATACTCTAAACAGCCGTATACAGGCGGTGCATACAAGACAGGGACTGTAGGTTTGTTCTTATGTAGAATCTGTTTATAATTTTGAACAGCTGCATTGTTTAAGTGGAGCTCCATGGCAAATTCATTTTTTTTAGCTTTTTGTAAAACATAGGGAACGGTTATCACCCCTGTCACATTTTTTTTGCTGTCTGTGCCCCTGTTCAGAACATTTCACCTCACTTTGAGTCCCAATGACAACTGTTTTTGAAATGTGGTGTTTTTATTGAAACAAGGATTGGTGATAAAGCATCAGTAGAGAGGAGACACCTTTCTCCCATATTAATTCTTACAGGAGAGAATTTTCCTTCCAAGGGGGTAGATTTCCTCTCACTTCCTGTTGTCTTCTTCCGTTTGCAAGTAGTAGTAGTTTGTAAGTTGGATGTTTGAAAGTAGGGACCTTCCGTATATACTCTGCAGAAATTGGCCCCTTAGGTGTTGGTGTTGGCACAACACTGAAAGCACTCACAGTTATTCTTGGTGGGTGATGGAACGCCCTGCTGTCAAGTCTAATATCAGGAATTGTAATAACATATAATTGTTGATCAGTGGTAGTAAAAATTGGGCCTTTGATGGTGGTGCTGGTGCCACAACACTGTAAGGCCTGACAGTTACTCTTGGTGGGCGCAGCAATGGTCCCTGCTGTGAATTATTAGATCAATAATTATAATTGCATGCCCCTGTTGAACAGGGGCTGAAAAATTGGGCCTTTGGTGGTGGTGGTGATGGTGGTGCTGGTGCCACAACACTGTAAGGCCTGACAGTTACTCTTGGTGGGCGCAGCAATGGTCCCTGCTGTGAATTATTAGATCAATAATTATAATTGCATGCCCCTGTTGAACAGGGGCTGAAAAATTGGGCCTTTGGTGGTGGTGGTGGTGGTGATGGTGGTGCTGGTGCCACAACACTGTAAGGCCTGACAGTTACTCTTGGTGGGCGCAGCAATGGGCCCTGCTGTGAATTATTAGATCAATAATTATAATTGCATGCCCCTGTTGAACAGGGGCTGAAAAATTGGGCCTTAGGCACTGGTGGCACAACACTGCAACCCCTCACAGATACTGTACTTGGAGCACAGCAATGAGGCCTGTTGCAAAGTATTGCATCAAAAATTTTAATTACACGCCCCTGTTAAACAGGGGCTGAAAAATTGGGCCTTAGCCACTGGTGGCGTCACCCATAAACCAAAATGATCTTCCAAGCTATCATCGTTAATCGTATCATTGAGGAGGAGGAGGAGGATAGCCAGTCAACATAACAGCACAGGCACTCAGCATCAGCATCAGTCTTGAAGGGATGTGACATTTTAAAATCAATTAGTCTGTTATATCAGCATCTGGTGTGTGGTAGCTGGTGGTGATCCAAGACTGGTTCATCTTGATGAAAGTCAGTCGATCAACCGAGTCGGTGGACAGGCGCACCCTGTGATCCATGACAAATCCTCCAGCAGCACTGAATGTGCGTTCTGAAAGAACGCTGGATGCAGGACAGGCCAGTAGCTCAATTGCATACTGTGCAAGCTCTGGCCAGTGATCCATCCTCAAGACCCAGTAAGCCAGAGGATTTTCGGTGGGGAAGGTGTCCAAGTCTGACCTTGCCCCTAGGTATTCCTGGACCATGTATATCAGACGCTGGCGATGGTTGCTGGAACCGATCATACTTTGGGGCTGCGGACTAAAGAATTGTCTGAACGCATCGGTCAGACGGCCACCTTCCCCACCGCTCCTTCTTTGACTGCCCGAAGCCTCAGCAACTCATTGTCCAGGACCAGGAGTTTGTAACCTCCCAGTCTCTGGGAACGCGTTGCACAGACCTTTCTGCAAGGCCTCCCGGAGTTGTCTCATCCTCTGCTCCCTCTGCGATGGTACGATAGGGTCCGCAACCTTACCCTTGTACCGTGGATCAAGGAGAGTGGCCAGCCAGTAATGGTCCCTCTCCTTGATCCGAAGAATACGAGGATCCTTCCGCAGACTTTGCAGGATCAGGGAGGCCATGCAGCGTAGGTTAGCTGAGGCATTCAGTCCGGAGTCCTCTGGGTCACTAAGGACGACATTATCCGCAGCCACCTCCTCCCAGCCACGTATAAGTCCACTGGTTTCTTGGGACTGTAAATCATCCCTAAAAGACTGCTGCTGATGATGCTGAGTGCCAGCCTCCACCTCCATGCTGACACAATCCTCCTCCTCCTCCTCCTCCTCTTCCTGTGCGATGGGTGGGACAGAAGGAACACTGTCTGGGTAAAGGGGGCCTTGAGAGGCAAGGAAGTCCTCCTCTTCCTGCCTCTGTTCTGCCTCAAGTGCCCTGTCCATTATTCCACGCAGCGTGTGCTCCAACAGGTGGACAAGAGGTACAGTGTCACTGATGCATGCACTGTCACTGCTCACCATCCTCGTGGCCTCCTCAAATGGTGCCAGGACAGTGCATGCATCCCTGATCATGCCCCACTGGCGTGGTGAAAAAAACCCGAGCTCCCCTGACCCTGTCCTGGTGCCGTAGTCGCACAGGTACTCATTGATGGCCCTCTGCTGCGTGTGCAGCCGCTGCAGCATGGCCAACGTTGAGTTCCACCTGGTGGGCATGTCACATATAAGGCGGTTCTTGGGCAGGTTCAACTCCTTTTGAAGCTCAGCCAGGCGAGCACTGGCATTATAAGATCTGCGGAAATGCACACAGACTTTCCTGGCCTGCCTCAGGACATCCTGTAAGCCTGGGTACCTGCCCAAGAACCGCTGCACCACCAGGTTAAGGACGTGAGCCATACAGGGCACATAGGTCAGTTGTCCCTGTCGGAGGGCGGAGAGGAGGTTGGTGCCATTGTCGCAAACCACCATTCCTGGCTTAAGCTGGCGTGGCGTCAACCACCTCTCGGCCTGCCCCTGCAGAGCAGACAGGACCTCTGCCCCAGTGTGGCTCCTGTCCCCCAAACACACCAGCGCAAGCACGGCATGGCATCTTTTTGCCTGCGTACTTGCGTAGCCCCTTGAACGCCTACGGAGCACCGCTGGTTCCGAGGACAAACCACAGGAAGAGGCCATGGAGGAAGAAGAAAAGGAGGGGGTGGAAGAGAGAGGTGTGTCACAACCAGTAGTAGCATTTTGGAGGCGTGGCGGTGGAAAAACCTCCAACACTACTGCACCTTGTCCTGCATACTTCCCAGCTGCGAAAAGAGTGACCGAATGGGCCGTGAAAGAAAGGTAACGTCCCTGTCCATGCCTGCTGGACCATGAGTCAGCGGTAATATGCACCTTACCGCTGACCGCCCTGTCCAGCGAGGCCAAGACATTGCCTTCCACATGCCTGTAGAGAGCCGGAATAGCCTTCCGTGCGAAAAAGTGTCGTTTGGGAACCTGCCACTGAGGAACCGCACATTGCACAAACTCACGGAAGGGGGCCGAGTCTACCAACTGAAAAGGCAGCAGTTGAAGCGCTAGGAATTTAGCCAAGCTAGCATTCAACCGCTGGGCATGTGGATGGCTGGGAGTGAACTTCTTTCGACGGTCCAGCAGCTGGGGCAGGGAAATTTGCCTGCTAGTATCGGACATTGGTGTACTGCTAGCAGAGTGCCCGCAAGTACTTGCCTGTGACACACCTAATTCTACACCTTCATTCCTCTCAGAGCAGGTTTCAGAGAGGAGTGAAGGTATAGTGGGGTTGGAGATCCCAGCTGATGCGGTGCAAGAAGAGGTCAGCTTTGTTCTTTGGTGTGGGTCTTTAAGGTAGGCTTGCCAACGAGCTGCATGGCAGGTCAACATATGTCTGATCAAGCATGTGGTGCCCAAGCGGCTGATGTTTTGGCCATGCGATATACGCTTGAGACATATGTTGCAAACAGCAGCTGTGCGATCTGATGCACTCGCCTCAAAAAAGGCCCACACAAAAGAACTTTTTGAATGACGGGCAGAGGCAGCGCCCTGCACAGGCGGAGCTCTGCGGTGTGATTCCGTCGGTGTGCTGCCCATACGCTGGCCACTCAAGGGCAACCTGCCTCGTTGGAGATGTGCCTCCTCCTCACCCTCCTCCTCCTCCTCTATCCTATTAGGCACCCACGTGGAGTCAGTGACCTCATCATCCCCTCCCTCCTCATCACTGGAGCCAATCTGGCAGTATGCTGCAGCTGCTGGAACATGACTGCCAGATTGGTGTCCTTCTTGAGCATCCCCTCTCTCTGCTCTCACGCTGCTGCCTTCCTCTAGCTGGGTATCATCATCAGATCCTTCCAAACGCTGGGCATCCTCCTGGAGCATGTACCCAACACTGTGCTCAAACAGTTCGGGGGACTCCTCAGGAGGAGGGCATGGTGGGTCTAGGGAAGGATTGACTAATGAAGATAATGATACCAGAGAAGAGGACGCTTTGGCAGCTGCTTTGCCAGTACCCTGAGCCTGGGTGAGAGAGGATGAGGAGGATGAGGTGGGCTTGGTCATCCACTCTACCAAGTCTTCGGCATGATGTGGCTCAACATGTCCAGCTGCCGAAAACAAGGACAAGCGTGTCCCATGGCCATGTGCTGATGACAATGCACCGCGTACACGACCAGCACTGTTGCCCCCAGACAGAGCCTGCTTGCCCTCTTTTTTTGCCTCCTGACTGTCTGCCTCTCCTTGGTTGCCTTCCAGACATTTTAATGGATGGCCTGCAGGGAGATGGGAAAAACAGCAATAAGGGCTACCTTCAGGTGTATATTGTGCAGGAGGCTTAGCAACAATGACACTGTCCCCTGCCTATCCTTCTCTGTCCCTAAACACAAGGATTGAAAATATGGTTCAGCAAAAAAGTTTTAGAACAGAATAGCACACTGACACTTTCCCTCACTGTCCTACTCTGTCCCTCCCTACAAACAAGATTTAGCACAGAATAGCACACTGATAATTTCTACGAGTGTCCTTCTCTGTCCCAAAACTGAAGGATTGAAAATCTGGAACAGCAAAATTGGTTTAGAACAGAATAGCACACTGTCAGTTTCACTCACTGTACCTCTCTGTCCCTCAACTCAAGGATTGAAAATATGGAACAGCAAAATTGGTTTAGAACAGAATAGCACACTGTCAGTTTCACTCACTGTACCTCTCTGTCCCTCAACTCAAGGATTGAAAATATGGAACAGCAAAATTGGTTTAGAACAGAATAGCACACTGTCAGTTTCACTCACTGTACCTCTCTGTCCCTCAACTCAAGGATTGAAAATATAGTTCAGCAAAATAGTTTTAGAACAGAATAGCACACTGACACTTTCCCTCACTGTACCTCTCTGTCCCTAAACTCAAGGATTGAAAATATGGTTCAGCAAAATAGTTTTAGAACAGAATAGCACACTGACACTTTCCCTCACTGTACCTCTCTGTCCCTACAAACAAGGATTAGCACAGAATAGCACACTGTCACTGACACTCTCCCTACCTATCCTTATTTGTCCCTAAACACAAGGAATCCAGGAATAGTAAAGGAAAAATAATGACACTGTCCCTGCCTATGCTTCTCTTTCCCTGCTCCGGAACACACTACACAAGGCCGCCGCGCTGGCGGCCTTTTATAGTGTGGGGCGTGTACTAAACCCCATCAGCAATAATTGGCCACAGGCATCCTGCCTGTGGCCAATCATTGCTCTCCTCGCTGCCGGCGCTGTGATTGGCCAAGCATGTGGGGTCACAGTGCATGCTTGGCCAATCACAGCGCCTGGATGACACTGCGATGGCGTAGTGCATTGTGGGCCGTTCGCGTCACTCGAATTTGGCGCGAACGGCCCAAATCGTTCGATCTTCGTCGAACGATCGAACAGCCGATGTTCGAGTCGAACGTATGTTCGACTCGAACACGAAGCTCATCCCTACTGTGGACCATCACTGATGTACTGTGGATCATCACTGATGTACTATGGATCATCACTGATGTACTATAGATCATCACTGATGTACTATGGACCATCACTGGTGTACTATGGATCATCACTGGTGTACTATGGACCATCCCTGATGTACTGTGGATCATCACTGATGTACTGTGGATCATTACTGATGTACTATAGTTCATCACTGATGTACTATGGGCCATCACTGGTGTACTATGGATCATCACTGGTGTACTATGGATCATCACTGATGTACTATGGACCATCCCTGATGTACTATGGACCATCCCTGATGTACTGTGGATCATCACTGATGTACTGTGGATCATCACTGGTGTACTATAGATCATCACTGATGTACTATGGATCATCACTGGTGTACTATGGGCCATCACTGGTGTACTATGGGCCATCACTGGTGTACTATGGATCATCACTGATGTACTATGGACCATCCCTGATGTACTATGGACCATCCCTGATGTACTATGGACCATCCCTGATGTACTATGGACCATCCCTGATGTACTATAGATCATCACTGATGTACTGTGGATCATCACTGATTTACTATGGATCATCCCTGGTGTACTATGGATCATCACTGGTGTACTATGGATCATCACTAGTGTACTATGGATCATCACTGATGTACTATGGGCCATCACTGATGTACTATGGATCATCACTGGTGTACTATGGATCATCACTGGTGTACTATGGATCATCACTGATGTACTATGGGCCATCACTGGTGTACTCTGGGCCATCACTGGTGTACTATGGACCATCACTGATGTACTATGAGCCATCACTGATGTACTATGGGCCATCCCTGGTGTACTATGGATCATCACTGATGTACTGTGGATCATCACTGATGTACTATGAGACATCACTGGTGTACTATGGGCCATCACTGGTGTACTATGGATCATCACTGGTGTACTATGGGCGATCACTGGTGTACTATGGGCCATCACTGGTTTACTATGGGCCATCACTGGTGTACTATGGATCATCACTGGTGTACTATGGACCATCACTGATGCACTATGGACCATCACTGATGTACTGTGGATCATCCCTGGTGTACTATGGATCATCACTGGTGTATTATGGATCATCACTGATGTACTATGGGCCATCACTGATGTACTATGGGCCATCACTAATGTACTATGGGCCATCACTGATATACTGTGGACCATCCCTGATGTACTGTGGATCATCACTGATGTACTGTGGATCATCACTGATGTACTGTGGATCATCACTGATGTACTATAGATCATCACTGATGTGCTATAGATCATCACTGATGTACTGTGGACCATCCCTGATGTGCTGTGGATCATCACTGATGTACTGTGAATCATCACTGATGTACTGAGGATCATCACTGATGTACTATGGATCATCACTGATGTACCGTGGATCATCACTGATGTACATTGGATCATCACTGATGTACCGTGGATCATCACTGATGTACTGTGGATCATCACTGATGTACTATAGATCATCACTGATGTACTATGGGCCATCACTGGTGTACTATGGATCATCACTGGTGTACTATGGATCATCACTGATGTACTATGGGCCATCACTGATATACTGTGGACCATCACTGATGTACTGTGGATCATCACTGATGTACTGTGGATCATCACTGATGTACTGTGGATCATCACTGATGTACTATAGATCATCACTGATGTACTATAGATCATCACTGATGTACTATGGATCATCACTGATGTACTATGGATCATCACTGATGTACTGTGGATCATCACTGATGTACTGTGGATCATCACTGATGTACTATAGATCATCACTGATGTACTATGGGCCATCACTGGTGTACTATGGGCCATTAATGGTGTACTATGGGCCATCACTGGTGTACTATGGATCATCACTGGTGTACTATGGACCATCACTGATGTACTGTGGACCACCACTGATGTACTGTGGATCATCCCTGGTGTACTATGGATCATCACTGGTGTACTATGGACCACCACTGATGTACTGTGGATCATCACTGATGTACTATGGATCATCACTGATGTACTATGGATCATCACTGATGTACGAAGGATCATCACTGGTGTACTGAGGATCATCACTGATGTACTGTGGATCATCACTGATGTACTGTGGATCATCACTGATGTACTATGGGCCATCACTGATGTACTATGGATCATCACTGGTGTACTATGGATCATCACTGATGTACTGTGGATCCTCCCTGATGTACTGTGGACCATCCCTGATGTACTGTGGATCATCACTGATGTACCGTGGATCAGCACTGATGTACTGAGGATCATCACTGATGTACTATGGATCATCACTGATATACTATAGATCATCACTGATGTACTATGGACCATCACTGGTGTACTATGGATCATCACTGATGTATTATGGATCATCACTGATGTACTATGGATCATCACTGATGTACTATGGATCATCACTGATGTACTATGGATCATCACTGATGTACTATGAGCCATCACTGATGTACTATGGGCCATCCCTGGTGTACTGTGGATCATCACTGGTGTACTGTGGACCATCACTGATGTACTGTGGACCATCACTGGTGTAGTGTGGATCATCACTGGTGTACTGTGGATCATCCCTGGTGTACTATGGATCATCACTGATGTACTATGGATCATCACTGATGTACTATGGGCCATCACTGATGTACTGTGGATCATCCCTGGTGTACTATGGATCATCACTGGTGTACTATGGATCATCACTGATGTACTATGGGCCATCACTGATATACTGTGGACCATCACTGATGTACTGTGGATCATTACTGATGTACTGTAGATCATCACTGATGTACTGTGGATCATCACTGATGTACTATAGATCATCACTGATGTACTATGGGCCATCACTGGTGTACTATGGGCCATCACTGGTGTACTATGGATCATCACTGGTGTACTATGGGCCATCACTGGTGTACTATGGATCATCACTGGTGTACTATGGGCCATCACTGGTGTACTATGGGCCATCACTGGTGTACTATGGATCATCACTGGTGTACTATGGACCATCACTGATGTACTGTGGACCACCACTGATGTACTGTGGATCATCCCTGGTGTACTATGGATCATCACTGGTGTACTGTGGACCATCACTGATGTACTGTGGACCATTACTGATGTACTGTGGATCATCATTGATGTACTATAGTTCATCATTGATGTACTATAGTTCATCACTGATGTACTATGGGCCATCACTGATGTATTATGGGCCATCACTGATGTACTATGGGCCATCACTGATGTACTATGGGCCATCACTGATGTACTATGGGCCATCACTGGTGTACTATGGATCATCACTGGTGTACTATGGACCATCACTGATGTACTGTGGACCATCACTGATGTACTGTGGACCATCACTGGTGTACTGTGGATCATCCCTGGTGTACTATGGATCATCCCTGGTGTACTATGGATCATCACTGGTGTACTATGGATCATCACTGATGTGCTATGGGCCATCACTGATGTACTGTGGATCATCACTGATATACTGTGGACCATCCCTGATGTACTGTGGATCATCACTGATGTATTGTGGATCATCACTGATGTACTGTGGATCATCACTGATGTACTGTGGATCATCACTGATGTACTGTGGATCATCACTGATGTACTATGGGCCATCACTGATTTACTATGGGCCATCACTGATGTACTATGGGCCATCACTGATGTACTATGGGCCATCACTGATGTACTATGGATCATCACTGGTGTACTATGGATCATCACTGGTGTACTATGGATCATCACTGGTGTACTATGGACCATCACTGATGTACTATGGACCATCACTGATGTACTATGGGCCATCACTGGTGTACTATGGATCATCACTGATGTACTGTGGACCATCACTGATGTACTGTGGATCATCACTGATGTACTGTGGATCATCACTGATGTACTGTGGATCATCACTGAAGTACTATGGGCCATCACTGGTGTATTATGGAGCATCACTGGTGTACTATGGATCATCACTGATGTACTATGGATCATCACTGGTGTACTATGGATCATCACTGATGTACTATGGATCATCACTGATGTACTATGGATCATCACTGATGTACTATGGATCATCACTGATGTACTTTGAGCCATCACTGATGTACTATGGATCATCACTGATGTACTATGGACCATCACTGATGTACTATGGGCCATCACTGGTGTACTATGGATCATCACTGATGTACTGTGGACCATCACTGATGTACTGTGGATCATCACTGATGTACTATAGATCATCACTGAAGTACTATGGATCATCACTGGTGTACTATGGATCATCACTGGTGTACTATGGATCATCACTGATGTACTATGGATCATCACTGATGTACTATGGATCATCACTGATGTACGAAGGATCATCACTGGTGTACTGAGGATCATCACTGATGTACTGTGGATCATCACTTATGTACTGTGGATCATCACTGATGTACTATGGGCCATCACTGATGTACTATGAATCATCACTGGTGTACTATGGATCATCACTGATGTACTGTGGACCATCCCTGATGTACTGTGGACCATCCCTGATGTTCTGTGGATCATCACTGATGTACCGTGGATCAGCACTGATGTACTGAGGATCATCACTGATGTACTATGGATCATCACTGATATACTATAGATCATCACTGATGTACTATGGACCATCACTGGTGTACTATGGATCATCACTGGTGTACTATGGACCATCCCTGATGTACTATGGATCATCACTGATGTACTATGGATCATCACTGATGTACGAAGGATCATCACTGGTGTACTGAGGATCATCACTGATGTACTGTGGATCATCCCTGGTGTACTATGGATCATCACTGATGTACTATGGATCATCACTGATGTACTATGGGCCATCACTGATGTACTGTGGATCATCCCTGGTGTACTATGGATCATCACTGGTGTACTATGGATCATCACTGATGTACTATGGGCCATCACTGATATACTGTGGACCATCACTGATGTACTGTGGATCATCACTGATGTACTGTGGATCATCACTGATGTACTATAGATCATCACTGATGTACTATGGGCCATCACTGGTGTACTATGGGCCATCACTGGTGTACTATGGATCATCACTGGTGTACTATGGGCCATCACTGGTGTACTATGGATCATCACTGGTGTACTATGGGCCATCACTGGTGTACTATGGGCCATCACTGGTGTACTATGGATCATCACTGGTGTACTATGGACCATCACTGATGTACTGTGGACCACCACTGATGTACTGTGGATCATCCCTGGTGTACTATGGATCATCACTGGTGTACTATGGATCATCACTGATGTACTATGGGCCATCACTGATATACTGTGGACCATCACTGATGTACTGTGGATCATCACTGATGTACTGTGGATCATCATTGATGTACTATAGTTCATCATTGATGTACTATAGTTCATCACTGATGTACTATGGGCCATCACTGATGTATTATGGGCCATCACTGATGTACTATGGGCAATCACTGATGTACTATGGGCCATCACTGATGTACTATGGGCCATCACTGGTGTACTATGGATCATCACTGGTGTACTATGGACCATCACTGATGTACTGTGGACCATCACTGATGTACTGTGGACCAACACTGGTGTACTGTGGATCATCCCTGGTGTACTATGGATCATCCCTGGTGTACTATGGACCATCACTGGTGTACTATGGATCATCACTGATGTGCTATGGGCCATCACTGATGTACTGTGGATCATAACTGATATACTGTGGACCATCCCTGATGTACTGTGGATCATCACTGATGTATTGTGGATCATCACTGATGTACTGTGGAACATCACTGATGTACTGTGGATCATCACTGATGTACTGTGGATCATCACTGATGTGCTATGGGCCATCACTGATTTACTATGGGCCATCACTGATGTACTATGGGCCATCACTGATGTACTATGGGCCATCACAGGTGTACTATGGGCCATCACTGATGTACTATGGATCATCACTGGTGTACTATGGATCATCACTGGTGTACTATGGATCATCACTGGTGTACTATGGACCATCACTGATGTACTATGGACCATCACTGATGTACTATGGGCCATCACTGGTGTACTATGGATCATCACTGATGTACTGTGGACCATCACTGATGTACTGTGGATCATCACTGATGTACTGTGGATCATCACTGATGTACTGTGGATCATCACTGAAGTACTATGGGCCATCACTGGTGTATTATGGAGCATCACTGCTGTACTATGGATCATCACTGATGTACTATGGATCATCACTGGTGTACTATGGATCATCACTGATGTACTATGGATCATCACTGATGTACTATGGATCATCACTGATGTACTATGGATCATCACTGATGTACTTTGAGCCATCACTGATGTACTATGGATCATCACTGATGTACTATGGACCATCACTGATGTACTGTGGGCCATCACTGGTGTACTATGGATCATCACTAATGTACTGTGGACCATCACTGATGTACTGTGGATCATCACTGATGTACTATAGATCATCACTGAAGTACTATGGATCATCACTGGTGTACTATGGATCATCACTGGTGTACTATGGATCATCACTGATGTACTATGGATCATCACTGATGTACTATGGATCATCACTGATGTACGAAGGATCATCACTGGTGTACTGAGGATCATCACTGATGTACTGTGGATCATCACTGATGTACTTTGGATCATCACTGATGTACTATGGGCCATCACTGATGTACTATGAATCATCACTGGTGTACTATGGATCATCACTGATGTACTGTGGACCATCCCTGATGTACTGTGGACCATCCCTGATGTACTGTGGATCATCACTGATGTACCGTGGATCAGCACTGATGTACTGAGGATCATCACTGATGTACTATGGACCATCACTGATGTACTATAGATCATCACTGATGTACTATGGACCATCACTGGTGTACTATGGATCATCACTGGTGTACTATGGACCATCCCTGATGTACTGTGGATCATCACTGATGTACTGTGGATCATCACTGATGTACTATGGGCCATCACAGGTGTACTATGGATCATCGCTGGTGTACTATGGATCATCACTGATGTACTATGGAACATCACTGATGTACTATGGAGCATCACTGATGTACTATAGATCATCACTGATGTACTATGGGCCATCACTGGTGTACTATGGATCATCACTGATGTACTGTGGACCATCCCTGATGTACTGTGGATCATCCCTGATGTACTGTGGATCATCACTGATGTACTGTGGATCATCACTGATGTGCTATGGATCATCACTGATGTACTATGGATCATCACTGATGTGCTATGGATCATCACTGATGTACTATGAGCCATCACTGATGTACTATGGATCATCACTGGTGTACTATGGATCATCACTGGTGTACTGTGGACCATCCCTGATGTACTGTGGATCATCACTGATGTACTATGAGCCATCACTGATGTATTATGGGCCATCACTGATGTACTGTGGATCCTCACTGATGTACTATAGATCATCACTGATGTACTGTGGATCATCACTGATGTACTGAGGATCATCACTGGTGTACTATGGATCATCACTGAGGTACAGTGGATCATCACTGATGTACTATAGATCATCACTGATGTACTGTGGACCATCACTGATGTACTGTGAATCATCACTGATGTACTGTGGATCATCACTGATGTACTGTGGATCATCACTGATGTACTATGGATCATCACTGATGTACTATAGATCATCACTGATGTACTATGGACCATCACTGGTGTACTATGGATCATCACTGGTGTACTATGGACCATCCCTGATGTACTGTGGATCATCACTGATGTACTGTGGATCATCACTGGTGTACTATAGTTCATCACTGATGTACATTGGGCCATCACTGGTGTACTATGGATCATCACTGGTGTACTATGGATCATCACTGATGTACTATGGACCATCCCTGATGTACTATGGACCATCCCTGATGTACTGTGGATCATCACTGATGTACTGTGGATCATCACTGGTGTACTATAGATCATCACTGATGTACTATGGGCCATCACTGGTGTACTATGGGCCATCACTGGTGTACTATGGGCCATCACTGGTGTACTATGGATCATCACTGATGTACTATGGATCATCACTGATGTACTATGGATCATCACTAATGCACTATGGATCATCACTGATGTACTATGGACCGTCCCTGATGTACTATAGATCATCACTGATGTACTGTGGATCATCACTGATGTACTATGGATCATCCCTGGTGTACTATGGATCATCACTGATGTACTGTGGATCATCACTGATGTACTATAGATCATCTCTGATGTACTATGAATCATCACTGATGTACTATGGACCATCACTGATGTACTATGGATCATCACTGATGTACTATGGACCATCCCTGATGTACTGTGGACCATCACTGATGTACTGTGGATCATCACTTATGTACTGTGGATTATCACTGATGTACTGTGGACCATCACTGATGTACTATAGATCATCACTGATGTACTATAGATCATCACTGATGTACTGTGGATCATCACTGATGTACTATGGGCCATCACAGGTGTACTATGGATCATCACTGGTGTACTATGGATCATCACTGATGTACTATGGAACATCACTGATGTACTATGGATCATCACTGATGTACTATAGATCATCACTGATGTACTATGGGCCATCACTGGTGTACTATGGATCATCACTGATGTACTGTGGACCATCCCTGATGTACTGTGGATCATCCCTGATGTACTGAGGATCATCCCTGGTGTACTATGGATCATCCCTAGTGTACTATGGATCATCACTGGTGTACTATGAATCATCACTGGTGTACTATGGATCATCACTGATGTACTGTGGACCATCCCTGATGTACTGTGGATCATCACTGATGTACTGTGGATCATCACTGGTGTATTATGGATCATCACTGATGTACTATGGGCCATCACTGATGTACTATGGGCCATCACTGATGTACTATGGGCCATCACTGATATACTGTGGACCATCCCTGATGTACTGTGGATCATCACTGATGTACTGTGGATCATCACTGATGTACTGTGGATCATCACTGATGTACTATAGATCATCACTGATGTACTATGAGCCATCACTGATGTACTATGGATCATCACTGGTGTACTATGGATCATCACTGGAGTACTGTGGACCATCCCTGATGTACTGTGGATCATCACTGATGTACTATGAGCCATCACTGATGTATTATGGGCCATCACTGATGTACTGTGGATCATCACTGATGTACTATAGATCATCACTGATGTACTGTGGATCATCACTGATGTACTGAGGATCATCACTGGTGTACTATGGATCATCACTGAGGTACAGTGGATCATCACTGATGTACTATAGATCATCACTGATGTACTGTGGACCATCACTGATGTACTGTGAATCATCACTGATGTACTGTGGATCATCACTGATGTACTGTGGATCATCACTGATGTACTATGGATCATCACTGATGTACTATAGATCATCACTGATGTACTATGGACCATCACTGGTGTACTATGGATCATCACTGGTGTACTATGGACCATCCCTGATGTACTGTGGATCATCACTGATGTACTGTGGATCATCACTGGTGTACTATAGTTCATCACTGATGTACATTGGGCCATCACTGGTGTACTATGGATCATCACTGGTGTACTATGGATCATCACTGATGTACTATGGACCATCCCTGATGTACTATGGACCATCCCTGATGTACTGTGGATCATCACTGATGTACTGTGGATCATCACTGGTGTACTATAGATCATCACTGATGTACTATGGGCCATCACTGGTGTACTATGGGCCATCACTGGTGTACTATGGGCCATCACTGGTGTACTATGGATCATCACTGATGTACTATGGATCATCACTGATGTACTATGGATCATCACTAATGTACTATGGATCATCACTGATGTACTATGGACCATCCCTGATGTACTATAGATCATCACTGATGTACTGTGGATCATCACTGATGTACTATGGATCATCCCTGGTGTACTATGGATCATCACTGATGTACTGTGGATCATCACTGATGTACTATAGATCATCACTGATGTACTATAGATCATCTCTGATGTACTATGAATCATCACTGATGTACTATGGACCATCACTGATGTACTATGGATCATCACTGATGTACTATGGACCATCCCTGATGTACTGTGGACCATCACTGATGTACTGTGGATCATCACTTATGTACTGTGGATTATCACTGATGTACTGTGGACCATCACTGATGTACTATAGATCATCACTGATGTACTATAGATCATCACTGATGTACTGTGGATCATCACTGATGTACTATGGGCCATCACAGGTGTACTATGGATCATCACTGGTGTACTATGGATCATCACTGATGTACTATGGAACATCACTGATGTACTATGGATCATCACTGATGTACTATAGATCATCACTGATGTACTATGGGCCATCACTGGTGTACTATGGATCATCACTGATGTACTGTGGACCATCCCTGATGTACTGTGGATCATCCCTGATGTACTGAGGATCATCCCTGGTGTACTATGGATCATCCCTAGTGTACTATGGATCATCCCTGGTGTACTATGAATCATCACTGGTGTACTATGGATCATCACTGATGTACTGTGGACCATCCCTGATGTACTGTGGATCATCACTGATGTACTGTGGATCATCACTGGTGTATTATGGATCATCACTGATGTACTATGGGCCATCACTGATGTACTATGGGCCATCACTGATGTACTATGGGCCATCACTGATATACTGTGGACCATCCCTGATGTACTGTGGATCATCACTGATGTACTGTGGATCATCACTGATGTACTGTGGATCATCACTGATGTACTATAGATCATCACTGATGTGCTATAGATCATCACTGATGTACTGTGGACCATCCCTGATGTGCTGTGGATCATCACTGATGTACTGTGAATCATCACTGATGTACTGAGGATCATCACTGATGTACTATGGATCATCACTTATGTACCGTGGATCATCACTGATGTACCGTGGATCATCACTGATGTACCGTGGATCTTTACTGATGTACTATAGATCATCACTGAAGTACTATGGACCATCACTGGTGTACTATGGATCATCACTGATGTATTATGGATCATCACTGATGTACTATGGATCATCACTGATGTACTATGGATCATCACTGATGTACTATGGATCATCACTGATGTACTATGAGCCATCACTGATGTACTATGGGCCATCCCTGGTGTACTGTGGATCATCACTGGTGTACTGTGGACCATCACTGATGTACTGTGGACCATCACTGGTGTACTGTGGATCATCACTGGTGTACTGTGGATCATCCCTGGTGTACTATGGATCATCACTGATGTACTATGGATCATCACTGATGTACTATGGGCCATCAGTGATGTACTGTGGATCATCCCTGGTGTACTTTGGATCATCACTGGTGTACTATGGATCATCACTGATGTACTATGGGCCATCACTGATATACTGTGGACCATCACTGATGTACTGTGGATCATCACTGATGTACTGTGGATCATCACTGATGTACTGTGGATCATCACTGATGTACTATAGATCATCACTGATGTACTATGGGCCATCACTGGTGTACTATGGGCCATCACTGGTGTACTATGGATCATCACTGGTGTACTATGGGCCATCACTGGTGTACTATGGATCATCACTGGTGTACTATGGGCCATCAATGGTGTACTATGGGCCATCACTGGTGTACTATGGATCATCACTGGTGTACTATGGACCATCACTGATGTACTGTGGACCACCACTGATGTACTGTGGATCATCCCTGGTGTACTATGGATCATCACTGGTGTACTATGGATCATCACTGATGTACTATGGGCCATCACTGATATACTGTGGACCATCACTGATGTACTGTGGATCATCACTGATGTACTGTGGATCATCATTGATGTACTATAGTTCATCATTGATGTACTATAGTTCATCACTGATGTACTATGGGCAATCACTGATGTATTATGGGCCATCACTGATGTACTATGGGCCATCACTGATGTACTATGGGCCATCACTGATGTACTATGGGCCATCACTGGTGTACTATGGATCATCACTGGTGTACTATGGACCATCACTGATGTACTGTGGACCATCACTGATGTACTGTGGACCATCACTGGTGTACTGTAGATCATCCCTGGTGTACTATGGATCATCCCTGGTGTACTATGGATCATCACTGGTGTACTATGGATCATCACTGATGTGCTATGGGCCATCACTGATGTACTGTGGATCATCACTGATAAATTGTGGACCATCCCTGATGTACTGTGGATCATCACTGATGTATTGTGGATCATCACTGATGTACTGTGGATCATCACTGATGTACTGTGGATCATCACTGATGTACTATGGGCCATCACTGATTTAGTATGGGCCATCACTGATGTACTATGGGCCATCACAGGTGTACTATGGGCCATCACTGATGTACTATGGATCATCACTGGTGTACTATGGATCATCACTGGTGTACTATGGATCATCACTGGTGTACTATGGACCATCACTGATGTACTATGGACCATCACTGATGTACTATGGGCCATCACTGGTGTACTATGGATCATCACTGATGTACTGTGGACCATCACTGATGTACTGTGGATCATCACTGATGTACTGTGGATCATCACTGAAGTACTATGGGCCATCACTGGTGTATTATGGAGCATCACTGGTGTACTATGGATCATCACTGATGTACTAGGGATTATCACTGGTGTACTATGGATCATCACTGATGTACTATGGATCATCACTGATGTACTATGGATCATCACTGATGTACTATGGATCATCACTGATGTACTTTGAGCCATCACTGATGTACTATGGATCATCACTGATGTACTATGGACCATCACTGATGTACTATGGGCCATCACTGGTGTACTATGGATCATCACTGATGTACTGTGGACCATCACTGATGTACTGTGGATCATCACTGATGTACTATAGATCATCACTGAAGTACTATGGATGATCACTGGTGTACTATGGATCATCACTGGTGTACTATGGATCATCACTGATGTACTATGGATCATCACTGATGTACGAAGGATCATCACTGGTGTACTGAGGATCATCACTGATGTACTGTGGATCATCACTGATGTACTGTGGATCATCACTGATGTACTATGGGCCATCACTGATGTACTATGGATCATCACTGGTGTACTATGAATCATCACTGATGTACTGTGGACCATCCCTGATGTACTGTGGACCATCCCTGATGTACTGTGGATCATAACTGATGTACCGTGGATCAGCACTGATGTACTGAGGATCATCACTGATGTACTATGGATCATCACTGATGTACTATAGATCATCACTGATGTACTATGGACCATCACTGGTGTACTATGGATCATCACTGATGTACTGTGGACCATCCCTGATGTACTGTTGATCATCCCTGATGTACTGAGGATCATCCCTGGTGTACTATGGATCATCCCTGGTGTACTATGGATCATCACTGGTGTACTATGAATCATCACTGGTGTACTATGGATCATCACTGATGTACTGTGGACCATCCCTGATGTACTGTGGATCATCACTGATGTACTGTGGATCATCACTGATGTGCTATGGATCATCACTGATGTACTATGGATCATCACTGATGTGCTATGGATCATCACTGATGTACTATGAGCCATCACTGATGTACTATGGATCATCACTGGTGTACTGTGGATCATCACTGATGTACTATAGATCATCACTGATGTACTATGGGCCATCACTGGTGTACTATGGGCCATCACTGGTGTACTATGGATCATCACTGGTGTACTATGGGCCATCACTGGTGTACTATGGATCATCACTGGTGTACTATGGGCCATCACTGGTGTACTATGGGCCATCACTGGTGTACTATGGATCATCACTGGTGTACTATGGACCATCACTGATGTACTGTGGAGCACCACTGATGTACTGTGGATCATCCCTGGTGTACTATGGATCATCACTGGTGTACTATGGATCATAACTGATGTACTATGGGCCATCACTGATATACTGTGGACCATCACTGATGTACTGTGGATCATCACTGATGTACTGTGGATCATCATTGATGTACTATAGTTCATCATTGATGTACTATAGTTCATCACTGATGTACTATGGGCCATCACTGATGTATTATGGGCCATCACTGATGTACTATGGGCCATCACTGATGTACTATGGGCCATCACTGGTGTACTATGGGCCATCACTGGTGTACTATGGATCATCACTGGTGTACTATGGGCCATCACTGGTGTACTATGGATCATCACTGGTGTACTATGGGCCATCACTGGTGTACTATGGGCCATCACTGGTGTACTATGGATCATCACTGGTGTACTATGGACCATCACTGATGTACTGTGGACCACCACTGATGTACTGTGGATCATCCCTGGTGTACTATGGATCATCACTGGTGTACTATGGATCATCACTGATGTACTATGGGCCATCACTGATATACTGTGGACCATCACTGGTGTACTGTGGATCATCACTGATGTACTGTGGATCATCATTGATGTACTATAGTTCATCATTGATGTACTATAGTTCATCACTGATGTACTATGGGCCATCACTGATGTATTATGGGCCATCACTGATGTACTATGGGCCATCACTGATGTACTATGGGCCATCACTGATGTACTATGGGCCATCACTGGTGTACTATGGATCATCACTGGTGTACTATGGACCATCACTGATGTACTGTGGACCATCACTGATGTACTGTGGACCATCACTGGTGTACTGTGGATCATCCCTGGTGTACTATGGATCATCCCTGGTGTACTATGGATCATCACTGGTGTACTATGGATCATCACTGATGTGCTATGGGCCATCACTGATGTACTGTGGATCATCACTGATAAACTGTGGACCATCCCTGATGTACTGTGGATCATCACTGATGTATTGTGGATCATCACTGATGTACTGTGGATCATCACTGATGTACTGTGGATCATCAATGATGTACTATGGGCCATCACTGATTTACTATGGGCCATCACTGATGTACTATGGGCCATCACAGGTGTACTATGGGTCATCACTGATGTACTATGGATCATCACTGGTGTACTATGGATCATCACTGGTGTACTATGGATCATCACTGGTGTACTATGGACCATCACTGATGTACTATGGACCATCACTGATGTACTATGGGCCATCACTGGTGTACTATGGATCATCACTGATGTACTGTGGACCATCACTGATGTACTGTGGATCATCACTGATGTACTGTGGATCATCACTGAAGTACTATGGGCCATCACTGGTGTATTATGGAGCATCACTGGTGTACTATGGATCATCACTGATGTACTAGGGATTATCACTGGTGTACTATGGATCATCACTGATGTACTATGGATCATCACTGATGTACTATGGATCATCACTGATGTACTATGGATCATCACTGATGTACTTTGAGCCATCACTGATGTACTATGGATCATCACTGATGTACTATGGACCATCACTGATGTACTATGGACCATCACTGGTGTACTATGGATCATCACTGATGTACTGTGGACCATCACTGATGTACTGTGGATCATCACTGATGTACTATAGATCATCACTGAAGTACTATGGATCATCACTGGTGTACTATGGATCATCACTGGTGTACTATGGATCATCACTGATGTACTATGGATCATCACTGATGTACGAAGGATCATCACTGGTGTACTGAGGATCATCACTGATGTACTGTGGATCATCACTGATGTACTGTGGATCATCACTGATGTACTATGGGCCATCACTGATGTACTATGGATCATCACTGGTGTACTATGAATCATCACTGATGTACTGTGGACTATCCCTGATGTACTGTGGACCATCCCTGATGTACTGTGGATCATAACTGATGTACCGTGGATCAGCACTGATGTACTGAGGATCATCACTGATGTACTATGGATCATCACTGATGTACTATAGATCATCACTGATGTACTATGGACCATCACTGGTGTACTATGGATCATCACTGATGTACTGTGGACCATCCCTGATGTACTGTGGATCATCCCTGATGTACTGTGGATCATCCCTGATGTACTGAGGATCATCCCTGGTGTACTATGGATCATCCCTGGTGTACTATGGATCATCACTGGTGTACTATGAATCATCACTGGTGTACTATGGATCATCACTGATGTACTGTGGACCATCCCTGATGTACTGTGGATCATCACTGATGTACTGTGGATCATCACTGATGTGCTATGGATCATCACTGATGTGCTATGGATCATCACTGATGTACTATGGATCATCACTGATGTGCTATGGATCATCACTGATGTACTATGAGCCATCACTGATGTACTATGGATCATCACTGGTGTACTGTGGATCATCACTGATGTACTATAGATCATCACTGATGTACTATGGGCCATCACTGGTGTACTATGGGCCATCACTGGTGTACTATGGATCATCACTGGTGTACTATGGGCCATCACTGGTGTACTATGGATCATCACTGGTGTACTATGGGCCATCACTGGTGTACTATGGGCCATCACTGGTGTACTATGGATCATCACTGGTGTACTATGGACCATCACTGATGTACTGTGGAGCACCACTGATGTACTGTGGATCATCCCTGGTGTACTATGGATCATCACTGGTGTACTATGGATCATAACTGATGTACTATGGGCCATCACTGATATACTGTGGCCCATCACTGATGTACTGTGGATCATCACTGATGTACTGTGGATCATCATTGATGTACTATAGTTCATCATTGATGTACTATAGTTCATCACTGATGTACTATGGGCCATCACTGATGTATTATGGGCCATCACTGATGTACTATGGGCCATCACTGATGTACTATGGGCCATCACTGATGTACTATGGGCCATCACTGGTGTACTATGGATCATCACTGGTGTACTATGGACCATCACTGATGTACTGTGGACCATCACTGATGTACTGTGGACCATCACTGGTGTACTGTGGATCATCCCTGGTGTACTATGGATCATCCCTGGTGTACTATGGATCATCACTGGTGTACTATGGATCATCACTGATGTGCTATGGGCCATCACTGATGTACTGTGGATCATCACTGATAAACTGTGGACCATCCCTGATGTACTGTGGATCATCACTGATGTATTGTGGATCATCACTGATGTACTGTGGATCATCACTGATGTACTGTGGATCATCACTGATGTACTATGGGCCATCACTGATTTACTATGGGCCATCACTGATGTACTATGGGCCATCACAGGTGTACTATGGGTCATCACTGATGTACTATGGATCATCACTGGTGTACTATGGATCATCACTGGTGTACTATGGATCATCACTGGTGTACTATGGACCATCACTGATGTACTATGGACCATCACTGATGTACTATGGGCCATCACTGGTGTACTATGGATCATCACTGATGTACTGTGGACCATCACTGATGTACTGTGGATCATCACTGATGTACTGTGGATCATCACTGAAGTACTATGGGCCATCACTGGTGTATTATGGAGCATCACTGGTGTACTATGGATCATCACTGATGTACTAGGGATTATCACTGGTGTACTATGGATCATCACTGATGTACTATGGATCATCACTGATGTACTATGGATCATCACTGATGTACTATGGATCATCACTGATGTACTTTGAGCCATCACTGATGTACTATGGATCATCACTGATGTACTATGGACCATCACTGATGTACTATGGACCATCACTGGTGTACTATGGATCATCACTGATGTACTGTGGACCATCACTGATGTACTGTGGATCATCACTGATGTACTATAGATCATCACTGAAGTACTATGGATCATCACTGGTGTACTATGGATCATCACTGGTGTACTATGGATCATCACTGATGTACTATGGATCATCACTGATGTACGAAGGATCATCACTGGTGTACTGAGGATCATCACTGATGTACTGTGGATCATCACTGATGTACTGTGGATCATCACTGATGTACTATGGGCCATCACTGATGTACTATGGATCATCACTGGTGTACTATGAATCATCACTGATGTACTGTGGACCATCCCTGATGTACTGTGGACCATCCCTGATGTACTGTGGATCATAACTGATGTACCGTGGATCAGCACTGATGTACTGAGGATCATCACTGATGTACTATGGATCATCACTGATGTACTATAGATCATCACTGATGTACTATGGACCATCACTGGTGTACTATGGATCATCACTGATGTACTGTGGACCATCCCTGATGTACTGTGGATCATCCCTGATGTACTGTGGATCATCCCTGATGTACTGAGGATCATCCCTGGTGTACTATGGATCATCCCTGGTGTACTATGGATCATCACTGGTGTACTATGAATCATCACTGGTGTACTATGGATCATCACTGATGTACTGTGGACCATCCCTGATGTACTGTGGATCATCACTGATGTACTGTGGATCATCACTGATGTGCTATGGATCATCACTGATGTGCTATGGATCATCACTGATGTACTATGGATCATCACTGATGTGCTATGGATCATCACTGATGTACTATGAGCCATCACTGATGTACTATGGATCATCACTGGTGTACTGTGGATCATCACTGATGTACTATAGATCATCACTGATGTACTATGGGCCATCACTGGTGTACTATGGGCCATCACTGGTGTACTATGGATCATCACTGGTGTACTATGGGCCATCACTGGTGTACTATGGATCATCACTGGTGTACTATGGGCCATCACTGGTGTACTATGGGCCATCACTGGTGTACTATGGATCATCACTGGTGTACTATGGACCATCACTGATGTACTGTGGAGCACCACTGATGTACTGTGGATCATCCCTGGTGTACTATGGATCATCACTGGTGTACTATGGATCATAACTGATGTACTATGGGCCATCACTGATATACTGTGGCCCATCACTGATGTACTGTGGATCATCACTGATGTACTGTGGATCATCATTGATGTACTATAGTTCATCATTGATGTACTATAGTTCATCACTGATGTACTATGGGCCATCACTGATGTATTATGGGCCATCACTGATGTACTATGGGCCATCACTGATGTACTATGGGCCATCACTGATGTACTATGGGCCATCACTGGTGTACTATGGATCATCACTGGTGTACTATGGACCATCACTGATGTACTGTGGACCATCACTGATGTACTGTGGACCATCACTGGTGTACTGTGGATCATCCCTGGTGTACTATGGATCATCCCTGGTGTACTATGGATCATCACTGGTGTACTATGGATCATCACTGATGTGCTATGGACCATCACTGATGTACTATGGACCATCACTGATGTACTATGGGCCATCACTGGTGTACTATGGATCATCACTGATGTACTGTGGACCATCACTGATGTACTGTGGATCATCACTGATGTACTGTGGATCATCACTGAAGTACTATGGGCCATCACTGGTGTATTATGGAGCATCACTGGTGTACTATGGATCATCACTGATGTACTATGGATCATCACTGGTGTACTATGGATCATCACTGATGTACTATGGATCATCACTGATGTACTATGGATCATCACTGATGTACTATGGATCATCACTGATGTACTTTGAGCCATCACTGATGTACTATGGATCATCACTGATGTACTATGGACCATCACTGATGTACTATGGGCCATCACTGGTGTACTATGGATCATCACTGATGTACTGTGGACCATCACTGATGTACTGTGGATCATCACTGATGTACTATAGATCATCACTGAAGTACTATGGATCATCACTGGTGTACTATGGATCATCACTGGTGTACTATGGATCATCACTGATGTACTATGGATCATCACTGATGTACGAAGGATCATCACTGGTGTACTGAGGATCATCACTGATGTACTGTGGATCATCACTGATGTACTGTGGATCATCACTGATGTACTATGGGCCATCACTGATGTACTATGGATCATCACTGGTGTACTATGAATCATCACTGATGTACTGTGGACCATCCCTGATGTACTGTGGACCATCCCTGATGTACTGTGGATCATAACTGATGTACCGTGGATCAGCACTGATGTACTGAGGATCATCACTGATGTACTATGGATCATCACTGATGTACTATAGATCATCACTGATGTACTATGGACCATCACTGGTGTACTATGGATCATCACTGGTGTACTATGGACCATCCCTGATGTACTGTGGATCATCACTGATGTACTGTGGATCATCACTGATGTACTATGGGCCATCACAGGTGTACTATGGATCATCACTGGTGTACTATGGATCATCACTGATGTACTATGGAACATCACTGATGTACTATGGATCATCACTGATGTACTATAGATCATCACTGATGTACTATGGGCCATCACTGGTGTACTATGGATCATCACTGATGTACTGTGGACCATCCCTGATGTACTGTGGATCATCCCTGATGTACTGAGGATCATCCCTGGTGTACTATGGATCATCCTTGGTGTACTATGGATCATCACTGGTGTACTATGAATCATCACTGGTGTACTATGGATCATCACTGATGTACTATGGACCATCCCTGATGTACTATAGATCATCACTGATGTACTGTGGATCATCACTGATGTACTATGGATCATCCCTGGTGTACTATGGATCATCACTGATGTACTGTGGATCATCACTGATGTACTATAGATCATCACTGATGTACTATAGATCATCTCTGATGTACTATGAATCATCACTGATGTACTATGGACCATCACTGATGTACTATGGATCATCACTGATGTACTATGGACCATCCCTGATGTACTGTGGACCATCACTGATGTACTGTGGATCATCACTTATGTACTGTGGATTATCACTGATGTACTGTGGACCATCACTGATGTACTATAGATCATCACTGATGTACTATAGATCATCACTGATGTACTGTGGATCATCACTGATGTACTATGGGCCATCACAGGTGTACTATGGATCATCACTGGTGTACTATGGATCATCACTGATGTACTATGGAACATCACTGATGTACTATGGATCATCACTGATGTACTATAGATCATCACTGATGTACTATGGGCCATCACTGGTGTACTATGGATCATCACTGATGTACTGTGGACCATCCCTGATGTACTGTGGATCATCCCTGATGTACTGAGGATCATCCCTGGTGTACTATGGATCATCCCTAGTGTACTATGGATCATCACTGGTGTACTATGAATCATCACTGGTGTACTATGGATCATCACTGATGTACTGTGGACCATCCCTGATGTACTGTGGATCATCACTGATGTACTGTGGATCATCACTGGTGTATTATGGATCATCACTGATGTACTATGGGCCATCACTGATGTACTATGGGCCATCACTGATGTACTATGGGCCATCACTGATATACTGTGGACCATCCCTGATGTACTGTGGATCATCACTGATGTACTGTGGTTCATCACTGATGTACTGTGGATCATCACTGATGTACTATAGATCATCACTGATGTGCTATAGATCATCACTGATGTACTGTGGACCATCCCTGATGTGCTGTGGATCATCACTGATGTACTGTGAATCATCACTGATGTACTGAGGATCATCACTGATGTACTATGGATCATCACTGATGTACCGTGGATCATCACTGATGTACCGTTGATCATCACTGATGTACCGTGGATCTTTACTGATGTACTATAGATCATCACTGAAGTACTATGGACCATCACTGGTGTACTATGGATCATCACTGATGTATTATGGATCATCACTGATGTACTATGGATCATCACTGATGTACTATGGATCATCACTGATGTACTATGAGCCATCACTGATGTACTATGGGCCATCCCTGGTGTACTGTGGATCATCACTGGTGTACTGTGGACCATCACTGATGTACTGTGGACCATCACTGGTGTACTGTGGATCATCACTGGTGTACTGTGGATCATCCCTGGTGTACTATGGATCATCACTGATGTACTATGGATCATCACTGATGTACTATGGGCCATCAGTGATGTACTGTGGATCATCCCTGGTGTACTTTGGATCATCACTGGTGTACTATGGGCCATCACTGGTGTACTATGGATCATCACTGGTGTACTATGGACCATCACTGATGTACTGTGGACCACCACTGATGTACTGTGGATCATCCCTGGTGTACTATGGATCATCACTGGTGTACTATGGATCATCACTGATGTACTATGGGCCATCACTGATATACTGTGGACCATCACTGATGTACTGTGGATCATCACTGATGTACTGTGGATCATCATTGATGTACTATAGTTCATCATTGATGTACTATAGTTCATCACTGATGTACTATGGGCCATCACTGATGTATTATGGGCCATCACTGATGTACTATGGGCCATCACTGATGTACTATGGGCCATCACTGATGTACTATGGGCCATCACTGGTGTACTATGGATCATCACTGGTGTACTATGGACCATCACTGATGTACTGTGGACCATCACTGATGTACTGTGGACCATCACTGGTGTACTGTGGATCATCCCTGGTGTACTATGGATCATCCCTGGTGTACTATGGATCATCACTGGTGTACTATGGATCATCACTGATGTGCTATGGGCAATCACTGATGTACTGTGGATCATCACTGATAAACTGTGGACCATCCCTGATGTACTGTGGATCATCACTGATGTATTGTGGATCATCACTGATGTACTGTGGATCATCACTGATGTACTGTGGATCATCACTGATGTACTATGGGCCATCACAGGTGTACTATGGGCCATCACTGATGTACTATGGATCATCACTGGTGTACTATGGATCATCACTGGTGTACTATGGATCATCACTGGTGTACTATGGACCATCACTGATGTACTATGGACCATCACTGATGTACTATGGGCCATCACTGGTGTACTATGGATCATCACTGATGTACTGTGGACCATCACAGATGTACTGTGGATCATCACTGATGTACTGTGGATCATCACTGAAGTACTATGGGCCATCACTGGTGTATTATGGAGCATCACTGGTGTACTATGGATCATCACTGATGTACTAGGGATTATCACTGGTGTACTATGGATCATCACTGATGTACTATGGATCATCACTGATGTACTATGGATCATCACTGATGTACTATGGATCATCACTGATGTACTTTGAGCCATCACTGATGTACTATGGATCATCACTGATGTACTATGGACCATCACTGATGTACTATGGGCCATCACTGGTGTACTATGGATCATCACTGATGTACTGTGGACCATCACTGATGTACTGTGGATCATCACTGATGTACTATAGATCATCACTGAAGTACTATGGATCATCACTGGTGTACTATGGATCATCACTGGTGTACTATGGATCATCACTGATGTACTATGGATTATCACTGGTGTACTATGGATCATCACTGATGTACTATGGATCATCACTGATGTACTATGGATCATCACTGATGTACTATGGATCATCACTGATGTACTTTGAGCCATCACTGATGTACTATGGATCATCACTGATGTACTATGGACCATCACTGATGTACTATGGGCCATCACTGGTGTACTATGGATCATCACTGATGTACTGTGGACCATCACTGATGTACTGTGGATCATCACTGATGTACTATAGATCATCACTGAAGTACTATGGATCATCACTGGTGTACTATGGATCATCACTGGTGTACTATGGATCATCACTGATGTACTATGGATCATCACTGATGTACGAAGGATCATCACTGGTGTACTGAGGATCATCACTGATGTACTGTGGATCATCACTGATGTACTGTGGATCATCACTGATGTACTATGGGCCATCACTGATGTACTATGGATCATCACTGGTGTACTATGAATCATCACTGATGTACTGTGGACCATCCCTGATGTACTGTGGACCATCCCTGATGTACTGTGGATCATAACTGATGTACCGTGGATCAGCACTGATGTACTGAGGATCATCACTGATGTACTATGGATCATCACTGATGTACTATAGATCATCACTGATGTACTATGGACCATCACTGGTGTACTATGGATCATCACTGATGTACTGTGGACCATCCCTGATGTACTGTGGATCATCCCTGATGTACTGTGGATCATCCCTGATGTACTGAGGATCATCCCTGGTGTACTATGGATCATCCCTGGTGTACTATGGATCATCACTGGTGTACTATGAATCATCACTGGTGTACTATGGATCATCACTGATGTACTGTGGACCATCCCTGATGTACTGTGGATCATCACTGATGTACTGTGGATCATCACTGATGTGCTATGGATCATCACTGATGTGCTATGGATCATCACTGATGTACTATGGATCATCACTGATGTGCTATGGATCATCACTGATGTACTATGAGCCATCACTGATGTACTATGGATCATCACTGGTGTACTGTGGATCATCACTGATGTACTATAGATCATCACTGATGTACTATGGGCCATCACTGGTGTACTATGGGCCATCACTGGTGTACTATGGATCATCACTGGTGTACTATGGGCCATCACTGGTGTACTATGGATCATCACTGGTGTACTATGGGCCATCACTGGTGTACTATGGGCCATCACTGGTGTACTATGGATCATCACTGGTGTACTATGGACCATCACTGATGTACTGTGGAGCACCACTGATGTACTGTGGATCATCCCTGGTGTACTATGGATCATCACTGGTGTACTATGGATCATAACTGATGTACTATGGGCCATCACTGATATACTGTGGCCCATCACTGATGTACTGTGGATCATCACTGATGTACTGTGGATCATCATTGATGTACTATAGTTCATCATTGATGTACTATAGTTCATCACTGATGTACTATGGGCCATCACTGATGTATTATGGGCCATCACTGATGTACTATGGGCCATCACTGATGTACTATGGGCCATCACTGATGTACTATGGGCCATCACTGGTGTACTATGGATCATCACTGGTGTACTATGGACCATCACTGATGTACTGTGGACCATCACTGATGTACTGTGGACCATCACTGGTGTACTGTGGATCATCCCTGGTGTACTATGGATCATCCCTGGTGTACTATGGATCATCACTGGTGTACTATGGATCATCACTGATGTGCTATGGGCCATCACTGATGTACTGTGGATCATCACTGATAAACTGTGGACCATCCCTGATGTACTGTGGATCATCACTGATGTATTGTGGATCATCACTGATGTACTGTGGATCATCACTGATGTACTGTGGATCATCACTGATGTACTATGGGCCATCACTGATTTACTATGGGCCATCACTGATGTACTATGGGCCATCACAGGTGTACTATGGGCCATCACTGATGTACTATGGATCATCACTGGTGTACTATGGATCATCACTGGTGTACTATGGACCATCACTGATGTACTATGGACCATCACTGATGTACTATGGGCCATCACTGGTGTACTATGGATCATCACTGATGTACTGTGGACCATCACTGATGTACTGTGGATCATCACTGATGTACTGTGGATCATCACTGAAGTACTATGGGCCATCACTGGTGTATTATGGAGCATCACTGGTGTACTATGGATCATCACTGATGTACTATGGATCATCACTGGTGTACTATGGATCATCACTGATGTACTATGGATCATCACTGATGTACTATGGATCATCACTGATGTACTATGGATCATCACTGATGTACTTTGAGCCATCACTGATGTACTATGGATCATCACTGATGTACTATGGACCATCACTGATGCACTATGGGCCATCACTGGTGTACTATGGATCATCACTGATGTACTGTGGACCATCACTGATGTACTGTGGATCATCACTGATGTACTATAGATCATCACTGAAGTACTATGGATCATCACTGGTGTACTATGGATCATCACTGGTGTACTATGGATCATCACTGATGTACTATGGATCATCACTGATGTACGAAGGATCATCACTGGTGTACTGAGGATCATCACTGATGTACTGTGGATCATCACTGATGTACTGTGGATCATCACTGATGTACTATGGGCCATCACTGATGTACTATGGATCATCACTGGTGTACTATGAATCATCACTGATGTACTGTGGACCATCCCTGATGTACTGTGGACCATCCCTGATGTACTGTGGATCATAACTGATGTACCGTGGATCAGCACTGATGTACTGAGGATCATCACTGATGTACTATGGATCATCACTGATGTACTATAGATCATCACTGATGTACTATGGACCATCACTGGTGTACTATGGATCATCACTGGTGTACTATGGACCATCCCTGATGTACTGTGGATCATCACTGATGTACTGTGGATCATCACTGATGTACTATGGGCCATCACAGGTGTACTATGGATCATCACTGGTGTACTATGGATCATCACTGATGTACTATGGAACATCACTGATGTACTATGGATCATCACTGATGTACTATAGATCATCACTGATGTACTATGGGCCATCACTGGTGTACTATGGATCATCACTGATGTACTGTGGACCATCCCTGATGTACTGTGGATCATCCCTGATGTACTGAGGATCATCCCTGGTGTACTATGGATCATCCTTGGTGTACTATGGATCATCACTGGTGTACTATGAATCATCACTGGTGTACTATGGATCATCACTGATGTACTATGGACCATCCCTGATGTACTATAGATCATCACTGATGTACTGTGGATCATCACTGATGTACTATGGATCATCCCTGGTGTACTATGGATCATCACTGATGTACTGTGGATCATCACTGATGTACTATAGATCATCACTGATGTACTATAGATCATCTCTGATGTACTATGAATCATCACTGATGTACTATGGACCATCACTGATGTACTATGGATCATCACTGATGTACTATGGACCATCCCTGATGTACTGTGGACCATCACTGATGTACTGTGGATCATCACTTATGTACTGTGGATTATCACTGATGTACTGTGGACCATCACTGATGTACTATAGATCATCACTGATGTACTATAGATCATCACTGATGTACTGTGGATCATCACTGATGTACTATGGGCCATCACAGGTGTACTATGGATCATCACTGGTGTACTATGGATCATCACTGATGTACTATGGAACATCACTGATGTACTATGGATCATCACTGATGTACTATAGATCATCACTGATGTACTATGGGCCATCACTGGTGTACTATGGATCATCACTGATGTACTGTGGACCATCCCTGATGTACTGTGGATCATCCCTGATGTACTGAGGATCATCCCTGGTGTACTATGGATCATCCCTAGTGTACTATGGATCATCACTGGTGTACTATGAATCATCACTGGTGTACTATGGATCATCACTGATGTACTGTGGACCATCCCTGATGTACTGTGGATCATCACTGATGTACTGTGGATCATCACTGGTGTATTATGGATCATCACTGATGTACTATGGGCCATCACTGATGTACTATGGGCCATCACTGATGTACTATGGGCCATCACTGATATACTGTGGACCATCCCTGATGTACTGTGGATCATCACTGATGTACTGTGGATCATCACTGATGTACTGTGGATCATCACTGATGTACTATAGATCATCACTGATGTGCTATAGATCATCACTGATGTACTGTGGACCATCCCTGATGTGCTGTGGATCATCACTGATGTACTGTGAATCATCACTGATGTACTGAGGATCATCACTGATGTACTATGGATCATCACTGATGTACCGTGGATCATCACTGATGTACCGTGGATCATCACTGATGTACCGTGGATCTTTACTGATGTACTATAGATCATCACTGAAGTACTATGGACCATCACTGGTGTACTATGGATCATCACTGATGTATTATGGATCATCACTGATGTACTATGGATCATCATTGATGTACTATGGATCATCACTGATGTACTATGGATCATCACTGATGTACTATGAGCCATCACTGATGTACTATGGGCCATCCCTGGTGTACTGTGGATCATCACTGGTGTACTGTGGACCATCACTGATGTACTGTGGACCATCACTGGTGTACTGTGGATCATCACTGGTGTACTGTGGATCATCCCTGGTGTACTATGGATCATTACTGATGTACTATGGATCATCACTGATGTACTATGGGCCATCAGTGATGTACTGTGGATCATCCCTGGTGTACTTTGGATCATCACTGGTGTACTATGGGCCATCACTGGTGTACTATGGGCCATCACTGGTGTACTATGGATCATCACTGGTGTACTATGGACCATCACTGATGTACTGTGGACCACCACTGATGTACTGTGGATCATCCCTGGTGTACTATGGATCATCACTGGTGTACTATGGATCATCACTGATGTACTATGGGCCATCACTGATATACTGTGGACCATCACTGATGTACTGTGGATCATCACTGATGTACTGTGGATCATCATTGATGTACTATAGTTCATCATTGATGTACTATAGTTCATCACTGATGTACTATGGGCCATCACTGATGTATTATGGGCCATCACTGATGTACTATGGGCCATCACTGATGTACTATGGGCCATCACTGATGTACTATGGGCCATCACTGGTGTACTATGGATCATCACTGGTGTACTATGGACCATCACTGATGTACTGTGGACCATCACTGATGTACTGTGGACCATCACTGGTGTACTGTGGATCATCCCTGGTGTACTATGGATCATCCCTGGTGTACTATGGATCATCACTGGTGTACTATGGATCATCACTGATGTGCTATGGGCCATCACTGATGTACTGTGGATCATCACTGATAAACTGTGGACCATCCCTGATGTACTGTGGATCATCACTGATGTATTGTGGATCATCACTGATGTACTGTGGATCATCACTGATGTACTGTGGATCATCACTGATGTACTATGGGCCATCACAGGTGTACTATGGGCCATCACTGATGTACTATGGATCATCACTGGTGTACTATGGATCATCACTGGTGTACTATGGATCATCACTGGTGTACTATGGACCATCACTGATGTACTATGGACCATCACTGATGTACTATGGGCCATCACTGGTGTACTATGGATCATCACTGATGTACTGTGGACCATCACTGATGTACTGTGGATCATCACTGATGTACTGTGGATCATCACTGAAGTACTATGGGCCATCACTGGTGTATTATGGAGCATCACTGGTGTACTATGGATCATCACTGATGTACTAGGGATTATCACTGGTGTACTATGGATCATCACTGATGTACTATGGATCATCACTGATGTACTATGGATCATCACTGATGTACTATGGATCATCACTGATGTACTTTGAGCCATCACTGATGTACTATGGATCATCACTGATGTACTATGGACCATCACTGATGTACTATGGGCCATCACTGGTGTACTATGGATCATCACTGATGTACTGTGGACCATCACTGATGTACTGTGGATCATCACTGATGTACTATAGATCATCACTGAAGTACTATGGATCATCACTGGTGTACTATGGATCATCACTGGTGTACTATGGATCATCACTGATGTACTATGGATTATCACTGGTGTACTATGGATCATCACTGATGTACTATGGATCATCACTGATGTACTATGGATCATCACTGATGTACTATGGATCATCACTGATGTACTTTGAGCCATCACTGATGTACTATGGATCATCACTGATGTACTATGGACCATCACTGATGTACTATGGGCCATCACTGGTGTACTATGGATCATCACTGATGTACTGTGGACCATCACTGATGTACTGTGGATCATCACTGATGTACTATAGATCATCACTGAAGTACTATGGATCATCACTGGTGTACTATGGATCATCACTGGTGTACTATGGATCATCACTGATGTACTATGGATCAACACTGATGTACGAAGGATCATCACTGGTGTACTGAGGATCATCACTGATGTACTGTGGATCATCACTGATGTACTGTGGATCATCACTGATGTACTATGGGCCATCACTGATGTACTATGGATCATCACTGGTGTACTATGAATCATCACTGATGTACTGTGGACCATCCCTGATGTACTGTGGATCATAACTGATGTACCGTGGATCAGCACTGATGTACTGAGGATCATCACTGATGTACTATGGATCATCACTGATGTACTATAGATCATCACTGATGTACTATGGACCATCACTGGTGTACTATGGATCATCACTGGTGTACTATGGACCATCCCTGATGTACTGTGGATCATCACTGATGTACTGTGGATCATCACTGATGTACTATGGGCCATCACAGGTGTACTATGGATCATCACTGGTGTACTATGGATCATCACTGATGTACTATGGAACATCACTGATGTACTATGGATCATCACTGATGTACTATAGATCATCACTGATGTACTATGGGCCATCACTGGTGTACTATGGATCATCACTGATGTACTGTGGACCATCCCTGATGTACTGTGGATCATCCCTGATGTACTGAGGATCATCCCTGGTGTACTATGGATCATCCCTGGTGTACTATGGATCATCACTGGTGTACTATGAATCATCACTGGTGTACTATGGATCATCACTGATGTACTGTGGACCATCCCTGATGTACTGTGGATCATCACTGATGTACTGTGGATCATCACTGATGTGCTATGGATCATCACTGATGTACTATGGATCATCACTGATGTGCTATGGATCATCACTGATGTACTATGAGCCATCACTGATGTACTATGGATCATCACTGGTGTACTGTGGATCATCACTGATGTACTATAGATCATCACTGATGTACTATGGGCCATCACTGGTGTACTATGGGCCATCACTGGTGTACTATGGATCATCACTGGTGTACTATGGGCCATCACTGGTGTACTATGGATCATCACTGGTGTACTATGGGCCATCACTGGTGTACTATGGGCCATCACTGGTGTACTATGGATCATCACTGGTGTACTATGGACCATCACTGATGTACTGTGGAGCACCACTGATGTACTGTGGATCACCCCTGGTGTACTATGGATCATCACTGGTGTACTATGGATCATCACTGATGTACTATGGGCCATCACTGATATACTGTGGACCATCACTGATGTACTGTGGATCATCACTGATGTACTGTGGATCATCATTGATGTACTATAGTTCATCATTGATGTACTATAGTTCATCACTGATGTACTATGGGCCATCACTGATGTATTATGGGCCATCACTGATGTACTATGGGCCATCACTGATGTACTATGGGCCATCACTGATGTACTATGGGCCATCACTGGTGTACTATGGATCATCACTGGTGTACTATGGACCATCACTGATGTACTGTGGACCATCACTGATGTACTGTGGACCATCACTGGTGTACTGTGGATCATCCCTGGTGTACTATGGATCATCCCTGGTGTACTATGGATCATCACTGGTGTACTATGGATCATCACTGATGTGCTATGGGCCATCACTGATGTACTGTGGATAAACTGTGGACCATCCCTGATGTACTGTGGATCATCACTGATGTATTGTGGATCATCACTGATGTACTGGGGATCATCACTGATGTACTGTGGATCATCACTGATGTACTATGGGCCATCACTGATTTACTATGGGCCATCACTGATGTACTATGGGCCATCACAGGTGTACTATGGGCCATCACTGATGTACTATGGATCATCACTGGTGTACTATGGATCATCACTGGTGTACTATGGATCATCACTGGTGTACTATGGACCATCACTGATGTACTATGGACCATCACTGATGTACTATGGGCCATCACTGGTGTACTATGGATCATCACTGATGTACTGTGGACCATCACTGATGTACTGTGGATCATCACTGATGTACTGTGGATCATCACTGAAGTACTATGGGCCATCACTGGTGTACTATGGGCCATCACTGGTGTACTATGGATCATCACTGGTGTACTATGGACCATCACTGATGTACTGTGGAGCACCACTGATGTACTGTGGATCATCCCTGGTGTACTATGGATCATCACTGGTGTACTATGGATCATCACTGATGTACTATGGGCCATCACTGATATACTGTGGACCATCACTGATGTACTGTGGATCATCACTGATGTACTGTGGATCATCATTGATGTACTATGGGCCATCACTGGTGTACTATGGATCATCACTGATGTACTGTGGACCATCACTGATGTACTGTGGATCATCACTGATGTACTATAGATCATCACTGAAGTATTATGGATCATCACTGGTGTACTATGGATCATCACTGGTGTACTATGGATCATCACTGATGTACTATGGATCATCACTGATGTACGAAGGATCATCACTGGTGTACTGAGGATCATCACTGATGTACTGTGGATCATCACTGATGTACTGTGGATCATCACTGATGTACTATGGGCCATCACTGATGTACTATGGATCATCACTGGTGTACTATGAATCATCACTGATGTACTGTGGACCATCCCTGATGTACTGTGGACCATCCCTGATGTACTGTGGATCATAACTGATGTACCGTGGATCAGCACTGATGTACTGAGGATCATCACTGATGTACTATGGATCATCACTGATGTACTATAGATCATCACTGATGTACTATGGACCATCACTGGTGTACTATGGATCATCACTGGTGTACTATGGACCATCCCTGATGTACTGTGGATCATCACTGATGTACTGTGGATCATCACTGATGTACTATGGGCCATCACAGGTGTACTATGGATCATCACTGGTGTACTATGGATCATCACTGATGTACTATGGAACATCACTGATGTACTATGGATCATCACTGATGTACTATAGATCATCACTGATGTACTATGGGCCATCACTGGTGTACTATGGATCATTACTGATGTACTGTGGACCATCCCTGATGTACTGTGGATCATCCCTGATGTACTGAGGATCATCCCTGGTGTACTATGGATCATCCTTGGTGTACTATGGATCATCACTGGTGTACTATGAATCATCACTGGTGTACTATGGATCATCACTGATGTACTGTGGACCATCCCTGATGTACTGTGGATCATCACTGATGTACTGTGGATCATCACTGATGTGCTATGGATCATCACTGATGTACTATGGATCATCACTGATGTGCTATGGATCATCACTGATGTACTATGAGCCATCACTGATGTACTATGGATCATCACTGGTGTACTATGGATCATCACTGGTGTACTGTGGACCATCCCTGATGTACTGTGGATCATCACTGATGTACTATGAGCCATCACTGATGTATTATGGGCCATCACTGATGTACTGTGGATCATCACTGATGTACTATAGATCATCACTGATGTACTGTGGATAATCACTGATGCACTGTGGATAATCACTGATGCACTGTGGATCATCACTGATGTACTGAGGATCATCACTGGTGTACTATGGATCATCACTGATGTACTGTGGATCATCACTGATGTACTGTGGATCATCACTGATGTACTATAGATCATCACTGATGTACTGTGGACCATCACTGATGTACTGTGAATCATCACTGATGTACTGTGGATCATCACTGATGTACTGTGGATCATCACTGATGTACTATGGATCATCACTGATGTACTATAGATCATCACTGATGTACTATGGACCATCACTGGTGTACTATGGATCATCACTGGTGTACTATGGACCATCCCTGATGTACTGTGGATCATCACTGATGTACTGTGGATCATCACTGATGTACTATAGTTCATCACTGATGTACATTGGGCCATCACTGGTGTACTATGGATCATCACTGGTGTACTATGGATCATCACTGATGTACTATGGACCATCCCTGATGTACTATGGACCATCCCTGATGTACTGTGGATCACACTGATGTACTGTGGATCATCACTGGTGTACTATAGATCATCACTGATGTACTATGGGCCATCACTGGTGTACTATGGGCCATCACTGGTGTACTATGGGCCATCACTGGTGTACTATGGATCATCACTGATGTACTATGGATCATCACTGATGTACTATGGATCATCACTAATGTACTATGGATAATCACTGATGCACTGTGGATCATCACTGGTGTACTGTGGACCATCCCTGATGTACTGTGGATCATCACTGATGTACTATGAGCCATCACTGATGTATTATGGGCCATCACTGATGTACTGTGGATCATCACTGATGTACTATAGATCATCACTGATGTACTGTGGATAATCACTGATGCACTGTGGATCATCACTGATGTACTGAGGATCATCACTGGTGTACTATGGATCATCACTGATGTACTGTGGATCATCACTGATGTACTGTGGATCATCACTGATGTACTATAGATCATCACTGATGTACTGTGGACCATCACTGATGTACTGTGAATCATCACTGATGTACTGTGGATCATCACTGATGTACTGTGGATCATCACTGATGTACTATGGATCATCACTGATGTACTATAGATCATCACTGATGTACTATGGACCATCACTGGTGTACTATGGATCATCACTGGTGTACTATGGACCATCCCTGATGTACTGTGGATCATCACTGATGTACTGTGGATCATCACTGATGTACTATAGTTCATCACTGATGTACATTGGGCCATCACTGGTGTACTATGGATCATCACTGGTGTACTATGGATCATCACTGATGTACTATGGACCATCCCTGATGTACTATGGACCATCCCTGATGTACTGTGGATCACACTGATGTACTGTGGATCATCACTGGTGTACTATAGATCATCACTGATGTACTATGGGCCATCACTGGTGTACTATGGGCCATCACTGGTGTACTATGGGCCATCACTGGTGTACTATGGATCATCACTGATGTACTATGGATCATCACTGATGTACTATGGATCATCACTAATGTACTATGGATCATCACTGATGTACTATGGACCATCCCTGATGTACTATAGATCATCACTGATGTACTGTGGATCATCACTGATGTACTATGGATCATCCCTGGTGTACTATGGATCATCACTGATGTACTGTGGATCATCACTGATGTACTATAGATCATCACTGATGTACTATAGATCATCACTGATGTACTATGAATCATCACTTATGTACTATGGACCATCACTGATGTACTATGGATCATCACTGATGTACTATGGACCATCCCTGATGTACTGTGGACCATCACTGATGTACTGTGGATCATCACTTATGTACTGTGGATTAGTGATGAGCCGAACACCCCCGGGTTCGGTTCGCACCAGAACCCGCGAACGGACCGAAAGTTCGTACGAACATTAGAACCCTATTAAATACAATGGATGCGAACGTTCGATTTCTAAAGTGCTAATTATAACAACTATTATGCATGTTATTGTCCTAAAAAGGGTTTGGGAACCCGGGTTCTGCACCAGGGGACATGTATCAATGCAAAAAGAAGTTTTAAAAACGGTCGTTTTTCGGGAGCAGTCATTTTAATGATGCATAAAGTGAAAAAAAAAAGTCAAATATTCCTTTAAATATCGTACCTGGGGGGTGTCTAAAGTATGCCTGTGAAGTGCCACGTGTTTCCCGTGTTTAGAACTGTCCCTGCACAAAATGACACTTCTAAAGGAAAAAAAAGCCATTTAAAACTGCTTGCGGCTTTAATGTAATGTCTGGTCCCGGTAATATGGATGAAAATCTTTAAGAAAAATGGCATAGCTACCCCATGACCCCCCCCCCTACCCCAGCCCATTACCAGCCCCTTTGGGTCTTGTATGGATATTAAGGGGAACCCCGCACATAAAATAAAAAAGGCCCTATATACTCTGAACAGCCGTATACAGGCGGTGCATACAAGACAGGGACTGTAGGTTTGTTCTTATGTAGAATGTGTTTGTAATTTTGAACAGGTACATTGTTGAAGTGTAGCTCCAGCCCAAAAATCTATTTTTAAACTTTTTGGAAAACATAGGTAAGGGTTATCACCCCTGTAACATTTGTTTTGCTGTCTGTGCCCCTGTTCAGAACATTTCACCTCACTTTCCGTCCCAATGACAACTGTTTTTGAAATGTGGTGTTTTTCTTGAAACAAGGATTGCTGATAAAGCATCAGTACAAAGGAGACACCTTTCTCCCATATTTATTCTTACAGGAGAGAATTTTCCTTCCTAGGGGTAGATTTCCTCTCACTTCCTGTTGTCTTCTTGCGTTTGCAAGTAGGAGTCGTTTGTAAGTTGGATGTTTGAAAGTAGGGACCTGCCGTATATACTCTGCAGAAATAGGCCCCTTAGTTGTTGGTGTTGGCACAACACTGTAAGCACTCACAGTTACTCTTGGTTGGTGCTGGAACGCCCTGCTGTCAACTATTATATCAGGAATTTTAATTACATATAATTGTTGAACAGTGGTAGTAAAAATTGGGGCTTTGATGGTGGTGCTGGTGCCACAACACTGTAAGCCCTGACAGTTACTCTTGGTGGGTGCAGCAATGGGCCCTGCTGTGAATTATTAGATCAAGAATTGTAATTGCATGCCCCTGTTGAACAGGGGCTGAAAAATTGGGCCTTTCGTGGTGGTGGTGGTGGTGGTGGTGTTGCCACAACACTGTAAGCCCTCAGAGTTACTCTTGGTGGGTGCAGGAATGGGCCCTGCTGTGAATTATTAGATCAAGAATTGTAATTACATGCCCCTTTTGAACAGGGGCTGAAAAATTGGGCCTTTCGTGGTGGTGGTGGTGGCGTTGCCACAACACTGTAAGCCCTCAGACTTACTCTTGGTGGGTGCAGGAATGGGCCCTGCTGTGAATTATTAGATCAAGAATTGTAATTACATGCCCCTTTTGAACAGGGGCTGAAAAATTGGGCCTTTCGTGGTGGTGGTGGTGGTGGCGTTGCCACAACACTGTAAGCCCTCAGAGTTACTCTTGGTGGGTGCAGCAATGGGCCCTGCTGTGAATTATTAGATCAAGAATTGTAATTACATGCCCCTTTTGAACAGGGGCTGAAAAATTGGGCCTTTCGTGGTGGTGGTGGTGGTGGCGTTGCCACAACACTGTAAGCCCTCAGAGTTACTCTTGGTGGGTGCAGCAATGGGCCCTGCTGTGAATTATTACATCAAGAATTGTAATTACATGCCCCTTTTGAACAGGGGCTGAAAAATTGGGCCTTTCGTGGTGGTGGTGGTGGTGGCGTTGCCACAACACTGTAAGCCCTCAGACTTACTCTTGGTGGGTGCAGGAATGGGCCCTGCTGTGAATTATTAGATCAAGAATTGTAATTACATGCCCCTTTTGAACAGGGGCTGAAAAATTGGGCCTTTCGTGGTGGTGGTGGTGGTGGTGGCGTTGCCACAACACTGTAAGCCCTCAGACTTACTCTTGGTGGGTGCAGGAATGGGCCCTGCTGTGAATTATTACATCAAGAATTGTAATTGCATGCCCCTGTTGAACAGGGGCTGAAAAATTGGGCCTTAGGCACTGGTGGCACAACACTACAACCCCTCACAGATACTGTACTTGGAGCACAGCAATGAGCCCTGTTGCAAAGTATTGCTTCAAAAATTGTAATGACACGCCCCTGTTAAACAGGGGCTGAAAAATTGGGCCTTAGGCACTGGTGGCACAACACTACAACCCCTCACAGATACTGTACTTGGAGCACAGCAATGAGCCCTGTTGCAAAGTATTGCTTCAAAAATTGTAATGACACGCCCCTGTTAAACAGGGGCTGAAAAATTGGGCCTTAGGCACTGGTGCCACAACACTCCAACCCCTCACAGATACTGTACTTGGAGCACAGCAATGAGCCCTATGGCAAATTATTGCTAAAAAAATTGTAAGTACACGCCCCTGTAAAACAGGGGCTGAAAAATTGGGCCTTAGCCACTGGTGGCGGCACCCATAAACAAAAATGATCTTCCAAGCTATCATCATCAGTCGTATCATTGAGGACTCGGAGGAGGAGGATAGCCAGTCAACATAACAGCACAGGCACTCAGCATCAGCATCAGTCTTGAAGGGATGTGACATGTTAAAATCAATTAGTCTGTTATATCAGCATCAGGTGTGTGGTAGCTGGTGGTGATCCAAGACTGGTTCATCTTGATGAAAGTCAGTCGATCAACCGAGTCGGTGGACAGGCGCACCCTGTGATCCGTGACAAATCCTCCAGCAGCACTGAATGTGCGTTCCGAAAGAACGCTGGATGCAGGACAGGCCAGTAGCTCAATTGCATACTGTGCAAGCTCTGGCCAGTGATCCATCCTCAAGACCCAGTAAGCCAGAGGATTTTCGGTGGGGAAGGTGTCCAAGTCTGACCTTGCCCCTAGATATTCCTGCACCATGTTTATCAGACGCTGGCGATGGTTGCTGGAACCGATCATACTTTGGGGCTGCGGACTAAAGAATTGTCTGAACGCATCGGTCAGACGGCCACCTTCCCCACCGCTCCTTCTTTGACTGGCCGAAGCCTCAGCAACTCGTTGTCCAGGACCAGGAGTTTGTAACCTCCCAGTCTCTGGGAACGCGTTGCACAGACCTTTCTGCAAGGCCTCCCGGAGTTGTCTCATCCTCTGCTCCCTCTGCGACGGTAACATAAGGTCCGCAACCTTACCCTTGTACCGTGGATCAAGGAGAGTGGCCAGCCAGTAATGGTCCCTCTCCTTGATCCGAAGAATACGAGGATCCTTCCGCAGACTTTGCAGGATCAGGGAGGCCATGCAGCGTAGGTTTGCTGAGGCATTCGCTCCGGAGTCCTCTGGGTCACTAAGGACGACATGATCCGCAGTGTGAGGGGGTAAGCTCGGCAGCGGGTGTGTGGGACCCCCGGGATGGGCTCCCCACACAAAACAGGCCCAGCAAACGGAGGTTGTGGTTTTCAAAATAAAAAAAAGGTGCGGTTTATTTTCTATTTACAGTGACAAAACACAGCAAAGCAAAAGAAACATAACCAAAATAAATCCTGGTCAAGTTGACCTCTGACTAAACATACAGGTTTCCTAACTAACAACTGGGATCAGCCTAGTGCTGTCCTAGTCCCTAAGTCCCTGGTTTAGTAAAAGTCCAAACAAATAGCCACACAGGCTTTGCCTCACCGCACAGGGGTTCACTCTCCCTAGACAGTCCACACAGGTCTGGTTCCAGGCATGAGCTAACATCTAATGAAGCTGGGAGTTCTTATAGAGGCCTAAATGAGCTGACAAGTTTCAGCTGGTCTCATCAACTCCCTGTCTGTACGACGCCCCACACTCTCCCTAGAGGTATGAGTCATCCATGAGCCCACTAGCCTTAGCTGGGCTTATACAACTCTCCACCTAGTTGTATAAGTCGGCGTAAAGCCTGAATCTGGGCGAAATATATCTACCCCCCTGGATGCAACCAGGTGACTTTACCTTCCTGCTGTCACATACCCCCCCCCTCTTGTTTTAACCTCGGGGTTGGAACACCAGCAATCAGGCATTCATGTACTCGAGACAAAGCATCCACATTCCCCATTTGAACGCCAGGGCGATGCTTTACTGTGAAGTTGAATTCCTGGAGGGCCAGGAACCACCTATTCACTCTTCTATTTGTTTCCTTGTTTTGAGCCATCCACTTTAACGGAGCGTGATCCGTAACCATGTCAAAGTGCCTACCTAGCAGGTAGTACCGAAGGGAATCTAGAGCCCACTTCACCGCTAAACACTCCTTTTCAACGGTGGCGTAATTTACCTCATGGGACTTCAACTTCCTGCTGAGGTAAATGACTGGGTGCTCTTCCCCGTTCCAGACCTGGGACAATACTGCTCCTAACCCCACATCTGACGCATCACTTTGTACGACAAAGTCTTTAGAGAAGTCGGGTGAGTACAACACTGGCTGGCTACATAAGGCTTGTTTCAAGAATTGGAATGCTGCCTCAGCCTCGGGGGTCCATTTAATCATGACCGACCCTTTCCCCTTCGTTAGGTTGGTTAGGGGCACAGCCTTAGAGGCAAAGTGGGGAATGAATCGCCGATAATACCCAGCGATTCCCAGAAAGGCTCGTACCTGCTTCTTGCTGTTGGGACGTGGCCAACTCTGGATGGCCTCGACTTTGTTGAGTTGGGGTTTTATTACTCCCCTCCCAATGGTGTACCCAAGATATTTGGCCTCCTCCTGCCCAATGGTACACTTCTTGGGGTTAGCCGTAAACCCCGCTTCCCGAACAGAGTCCAGGACTGCTTGCACTTTTGGCAGATGTGAGGCCCAATCTGTGCTATGGACAATTACGTCATCCAGGTAAGCCGCAGCATACTTCCGATGGGGCCTCAGCATCTGGTCCATTTTCCGCTGGAATGTGGCCGGCGCATTCTGTAACCCGAACGGCATTCTTTTATATTGGAACGCCCCGTCTGGGGTTACAAATGCGGTTTTCTCTTTGGCCAATTTGGCCAGGGGGATTTGCCAATACCCTTTTGTGAGGTCAAGAGTCGTCATGTATCGGGCTGTTCCCAGCCGGTCGATCAACTCATCTATACGTGGCATGGGGTAGGTGTCAAATTTTGTAACTTTGTTCAACTGACGAAAATCGTTACAAAATCGCCAGCTCCCATCCGGTTTAGGCACCAACACAATGGGACTAGACCAATCACTTTGGGACTCCTCTATCACCCCTAAGTTCAGCATTTTCTGTACTTCCTCCCGTATTGCCTCCCGTCGGGCCTCTGGGATCCGATAGGGTTTTAACTTCACCCTTTCACCGGGCGGGGTAATGATGTCATGCTCTACCCCAGATGTTTGTCCCGGCAGCTCAGAGAATACCTCCTTGTTGCGAAGCACAAACTCCTTAACCTCCTGTTGTTGGGGTTGTGACAAGGTGGCTGCTATTCCAACCTCAGGAATCACGCAACCAGTTTGAGCTGGTGACCAAGTGTCTGCGACTAGGGACTCTCTATCCCTCCAGGCTTTCAACAGATTAACGTGATAGATCTGTTCGGGCTTTCGCCTTCCTGGTTGTCTGACCTTGTAATTCACTTCGCTCACTTTTTCCATTATCTCGTAGGGGCCTTGCCATTTGGCAAGGAATTTACTTTCAACCGTAGGGACAAGTACCAGTATCCTATCCCCCGGGGAAAAGGTACGGGTCTTGGCTCCACGGTTGTACACTCTCTGCTGTGCTAACTGCGCTTGGGCCAAATGTTCCTTCACGATGGGCATTACCTGTGCAATTCGGTCTTGCATCAGGGCGACATGCTCAATCACACTCCTGTGGGGAGAACTCTCACTTTCCCAAGTTTCCTTGGCAATATCCAACAGCCCTCTTGGGTGTCTCCCATACAGTAACTCAAAGGGGGAGAATCCCGTAGAGGATTGGGGCACCTCCCTAATAGCAAACATCAGATAAGGAAGTAGACAGTCCCAATCCTTTCCATCTCTATCCACCACTTTCTTCAACATTTGCTTTAGGGTTTTGTTGAATCTTTCAACCAGCCCATCGGTTTGGGGGTGATACACAGATGTACGTAATTGCGTCACTTTGAACAATTTACACAGCTCCTTCATAACCCGGGACATAAAGGGTGTACCTTGGTCCGTAAGCAGTTCTCTACAAATACCCACCCGGCTAAACACAAGAGATAGCTCTTTGGCTATGGTTTTGGCCGAGGTATTTCGGAGAGGGATCGCTTCTGGATAACGGGTGGCATAGTCCATTATAACTAATATGTACTGGTGCCCCCTAGCGGACTTGATTATAGGACCTACCAAATCCATGGCGATCCTCTCAAACGGGACCTCAATGATGGGTAGAGGGACCAGCGGGCTACGGAAATGTGGCATCGGGGCCGACCTCTGACACACAGGGCAGGAGGAACAATAATTTTCTATGTCCTTTATCACCCCCGGCCAATAGAATCTCTGTAATACCCTCTCTCGGGTTTTCTCTGTCCCCAGATGACCTCCAAGAATGTGCCCATGGGCCAACTCCAACACCAACTTCCTGTAAGGTTTGGGCACCACAAGCTGCTCAATGGTTTCTTCTGCCCTTTTTGCCACCCGATACAGTAGGTCCTTCTCTACGCTGAAGTATGGGTAAGTGCAGGTATTATCTGGGTTCACTAACTCGCCATCTATTTTTACTACGTTTTCCCATGCCTTTATTAGGGCGGGGTCTTTCAACTGTTCTGTGGCAAAGTTTTCCCTGTGAACCTCAAGATCAGAAAACTCCACAGACGGTAGGTTTTCGTCTGAGGAGGTGGGCTCCTCTCCAGTTTCTTGAGTCTCCCCTGCCAATACTGATAAGGGAAATTCCGGAGAGTCCTCACCACTCTCAGGGGAGTTCTGGCTATCCCATTCCTGGTACATAGGGGCACCAGTGGGGGGCTCAGGATCATCCCACAGTTCCCAGAACTTCGGAAAATCCCTTCCCACAATGGCGTCATGCGGTAACTGAGATACTAAGCCCACTGGATGAGAGAGGGTACCTTTGGGGGTCTCGAAACACACTGTAGTCACTGGATACTCTCGGGTGTCCCCATGCACACAAATAACAGCTACCTTGCTATTCCCAGAGACCTCTGTTTTAACTAACTCAGCCTTTATCAGGGTCACAAGGCTACCTGAATCCAGCAATACCACAACATTTCTACCATTAACACACATTTTGCATAAATGTTTCTCAGTTCCTCGAATGGCAATGCATGCGACTGTCGCACACAGCGACTGACGTCTGCCCATCAGAAAGTCACACTGCATGGGTTCCTCCACAACCGGGCAATTGGCTGCAATATGTCCCGCTTGCCGGCAGCGGTAGCAAACGATCCTTCTTGCCGCCTCTTGAGCCGCTGATTTCCCAGGCTGTTCTCGCCAAACTTGGGGTAGAGCTCCCACCCTCTCACTCTCTCCACCCTCACCCCTTGGAATCCTCTTATCCGCCCCTGGGGATGGTCTGGTCTTAGGGTGGAAAGTCCGAGTGTCTCTGGAAGAGGCCGTCAGGTTCTCTGTAGCCAAGTATTTCTCCACACGATCCACAAGACCATCGGCCGTCTCTGGGTCTCCATGGCTTACCCACTTTTGGATGGCAGTAGGAAGAGCTCTCAAAAACCGATCCATTACAACACGTTCCACAATCTTTGGTGCGGACAAAGTCTCTGGCTGTAGCCACTTTCTGCTCAGGTGAATGAGATCATACATTTGAGACCTGGGGGGTTTTCCAAGCTGGAAAGTCCAGTTATGCACACGCTGAGCCCGGACAGCCTGGGTGACACACAGCCTTGCCAATATTTCAGCTTTTAGCATCACATAGTCTTTTGCTTGGTCAGGCTCTAGGTCATAGTAAGCCTTCTGCGATTCACCAGTTAACAGAGGAGCCACCAGTCCAGCCCACTGCTCCTCAGGCCACTTTTCTCTTTCAGCAGTCCTTTCAAATGTGGTCAAAAATACCTCTGGATCATCCTCTCCAGTCATTTTTGTCAATAAACGACTCACCCCAAAGGACGCGGAATTAGTGGGACGGCTTTCCTCACTGGTCTGCGGACGTTGCTGCATTACTGCTTCCATTTGTTGTAGTCTCTGCTCTTGCTTCTGTAACAGGTCTATGAAGCGGGCCTCAGATTGCTGCTGGGCTTGTTGCTGAGCTTCCAGACTCTGTTGGTGAGCTTGCTGCTGGGCTGCAAGGCTCTGTTGTTGAGCTGCAAGGCTCTTTTGCAAACCTGCATTTGTCTGCTGTTGATTGGCATTTGCTAGAGCCAGCTGCTTCAGTATCTCCTCCATGCTGGCTTAAAAAAAAACTGCCACTGGTTCTCCACCAACTGTGAGGGGGTTAGCTCGGCAGCGGGTGTGTGGGACCCCCGGGATGGGCTCCCCACACAAAACAGGCCCAGCAAACGGAGGTTGTGGTTTTCAAAATAAAAAAAAGTTGCGGTTTATTTTCTATTTACAGTGACAAAACACAGCAAAGCAAAAGAAACATAACCAAAATAAATCCTGGTCAAGTTGACCTCTGACTAAACATACAGGTTTCCTAACTAACAACTGGGATCAGCCTAGTGCTGTCCTAGTCCCTAAGTCCCTGGTTTAGTAAAAGTCCAAACAAATAGCCACACAGGCTTTGCCTCACCGCACAGGGGTTCACTCTCCCTAGACAGTCCACACAGGTCTGGTTCCAGGCATGAGCTAACATCTAATGAAGCTGGGAGTTCTTATAGAGGCCTAAATGAGCTGACAAGTTTCAGCTGGTCTCATCAACTCCCTGTCTGTACGACGCCCCACACTCTCCCTAGAGGTATGAGTCATCCATGAGCCCACTAGCCTTAGCTGGGCTTATACAACTCTCCACCTAGTTGTATAAGTCGGCGTAAAGCCTGAATCTGGGCGAAATATATCTACCCCCCTGGATGCAACCAGGTGACTTTACCTTCCTGCTGTCACAGCAGTCACCTCCTCCCAGCCACGTACAAGTCCACTGGTTTCTTGGGACTGTAAATCATCCCTAAAAGACTGCTGCTGATGATGCTGAGTGCCAGCCTCCACCTCCATGCTGACACAATCCTCCTCCTCCTCCTCCTCTTCCTCTTCCTGTGCGATGGGTGGGACAGAAGGAACACTGTCTGGGTAAAGGGGGCCTTGAGAGGCAAGGAAGTCCTCCTCTTCCTGCCTCTGTTCTGCCTCAAGTGCCCTGTCCATTATTCCACGCAGCGTGTGCTCCAACAGGTGGACAAGAGGTACAGTGTCACTGATGCATGCACTGTCACTGCTCACCATCCTCGTGGCCTCCTCAAATGGTGCCAGGACAGTGCATGCATCCCTGATCATGCCCCACTGGCGTGGAGAAAAAAAACCAAGCTCCCCTGACCCTGTCCTGGTGCCGTAGTCGCACAGGTACTCATTGATGGCCCTCTGCTGCGTGTGCAGCCGCTGCAGCATGGCCAACGTTGAGTTCCACCTGGTGGGCATGTCACATATAAGGCGGTTCTTGGGCAGGTTCAACTCCTTTTGCAGCTCAGCCAGGCGAGCACTGGCATTATAAGATCTGCGGAAATGCACACAGACTTTCCTGGCCTGCCTCAGGACATCCTGTAAGCCCGGGTACCTGCCCAAGAACCGCTACACCACCAGGTTAAGGACGTGAGCCACACAGGGCACATGGGTCAGTTGTCCCTGTCGAAGGGCGGAGAGGAGGTTGGTGCCATTGTCGCAAACCACCATTCCTGGCTTAAGCTGGCGTGGCGTCAACCACCTCTGGGCCTGGCCCTGCAGAGCAGACAGGACCTCTGCCCCAGTGTGGCTTCTGTCCCCCAAACACACCAGCGCAAGCACGGCATGGCATCTTTTTGCCTGCGTACTTGCGTAGCCCCGTGAACGGCTACGGAGCACCGCTGGTTCATAGGACAAACCACAGGAAGAGGCCATGGAGGAAGAAGAAGAGGAGGGGGTGGAGGAGAGAGGTGTGTCACAACCAGTAGTAGCATTTTGGAGGCGTGGCGGTGGGACAACCTCCAACACTACTGCACCTTGTCCTGCATCCTTCCCAGCTGCCAAAAGAGTGACCCAATGGGCCGTGAAAGAAAGGTAACGTCCCTGTCCATGCCTGCTGGACCATGAGTCAGCGGTAATATGCACCTTACCGCTGACCGCCCTGTCCAGCGAGGCCAAGACATTGCCTTCCACATGCCGGTAGAGAGCCGGAATAGCCTTCCGTGAGAAAAAGTGGCGTTTGGGAACCTGCCACTGAGGAACCGCACATTGCACAAACTCACGGAAGGGGGCCGAGTCTACCAACTGAAAAGGCAGCAGTTGAAGCGCTAGCAATTTAGCCAAGCTAGCATTCAACCGCTGGGCATGTGGATGGCTGGGAGTGAACTTCTTTCGACGGTCCAGCAGCTGGGGCAGGGAAATTTGCCTGCTAGAATCGGACGTCGGTGTACTGCTAGCAGAGTGGCCGCAAGTACTTGGCTGTGACACACCTAATTCTACACCTTCATTCCTCTCAGTGCATGTTTCAGAGAGGACTGAAGTTATAGTGGGGTTGGAGATCCCAGCTGATGCGGTGCAAGGAGAGGTCCGCTTTGTTCTTTGGTGTGGGTCTTTGAGGTAGGCTTGCCAACGAGCTGCATGGCAGGTCAACATATGTCTGGTCAGGCATGTGGTACCCAAGCGGCTGATGTTTTGGCCACGCGATATACGCTTGAGACATATGTTGCAAACAGCAGCTGTGCGATCTGATGCACTAGCCTCAAAAAAGGCCCACACCAAGGAACTTTTTGAATGACGGGCAGAGGCAGCGCCCTGCACAGGCGGAGCTCTGCGGTGTGATTCCGTCGGTGTACTGCCCTTACGCTGGCCACCAAAGGGCATCCTGCCTCGTTGGAGATGTGCCTCCTCCTCATCCTCCTCCTCCTCTCTCCTATTAGGCACCCACGTGGAGTCAGTGACCTCATCATCCCCTCCCTCCTCATCACTGGAGCCAATCTGGCAGTATGCTGCAGCTGCTGGAACATGACTGCCAGATTGGTGTCCTTCTTGAGCATCCCCTCTGTCTGCTCTCACCCTACTGCCTTCCTGTAGCTGGGTTTCATCATCAGACCCTTCGAAACGCTGGGCATCCTCCTGGAGCATGTACCCAACACTGTGCTCAAACAGTTCGGGGGACTCCTCAGGAGGAGGACATGGTGGGTCTAGGGAAGGAGTGACTGATGATGAGTCTGACAAGGATACCAGGGAAGAGGACGCTTTGGCAGCTGCTTTGCCAGTACCCTGAGCCTGGGTGAGAGAGGATGAGGAGGAGGAGGAGGGCTTGGTCATCCACTCTACCAAGTCTTCCGCATGATGTGGCTCAACATGTCCAGCTGCCGAAAAGAAGGACAAGCGTGTCCCATGGCCATGTGCTGATGACAATGCACCGGGTCCACGACCAGCACTGTTGCCCCCAGACACAGAGCCTGCTTGCCCTCTTTTATTGCCTCCTGACTGTCTGCCTCTCCTTGTTTGCCTTCCAGACATTCTAATAGATGGCCTGCAGGGAGATGGGAAAAAAGCAATAAGGGCTACCTTCAGGTGTCCTTCTCTGTCCCTTTACTTAAGGATTTCTAAATATGGTTGAGGATGATTGCTTTTGCACAGAATAGCACAACGACAATTTCCCTGACTGTCCAAAAATCAAGGATTTCAAAGATGGTTGATGAGGAATGCTTTAGCACACTATAGCACAAGGAGAATTCCCCTCACTTTCCTTCTTTGTCCCTAGAAACAAGGACTCGCACAGTGAAAGAAACTGACACTCTCCCTACCTAGAGTTTTCTGTCCCTAGAAAAAATGTTTTTTTTAAGCACACTATAGCACAAGGAGAATTCACTCACTGTCCTTCCCTGTCCCTGGAAACAAGGACTTGCACAGTGAAAGAAACTGACACTCTCCCTACCTAGAGTTTTCTGTCCCTAGAAAAAATGTTTTTTTAAGCACACTATAGCACAAGGAGAATTCACTCACTGTCCTTCCCTGTCCCTAGAAACAAGGACTTGCACAGTGAAAGAAACTGACACTCTCCCTACCTAGAGTTTTCTGTCCCTAGAAAAAATTTTTTTTTAAGCACACTATAGCACAAGGAGAATTCACTCACTGTCCTTCCCTGTCCCTGGAAACAAGGACTTGCACAGTGAAAGAAACTGACACTCTCCCTACCTAGAGTTTTCTGTCCCTAAAAAAAATGTTTTTTTTAAGCACACTATAGCACAAGGAGAATTCACTCACTGTCCTTCCCTGTCCCTAGAAACAAGGACTTGCACAGTGAAAGAAACTGACACTCTCCCTACCTAGAGTTTTCTGTCCCTAGAAAAAATGTTTTTTTTAAGCACACTATAGCACAAGGAGAATTCACTCACTGTCCTTCCCTGTCCCTGGAAACAAGGACTTGCACAGTGAAAGAAACTGACACTCTCCCTACCTAGAGTTTTCTGTCCCTAGAAAAAATGTTTTTTTTAAGCACACTATAGCACAAGGAGAATTCACTCACTGTCCTTCCCTGTCCCTAGAAACAAGGACTTGCACAGTGAAAGAAACTGACACTCTCCCTACGTAGAGTTTTCTGTCCCTAGAAAAAATGTTTTTTTTAAGCACACTATAGCACAAGGAGAATTCACTCACTGTCCTTCCCTGTCCCTAGAAACAAGGACTTGCACAGTGAAAGAAACTGACACTCTCCCTACCTAGAGTTTTCTGTCCCTAGAAAAAATGTTTTTTTTAAGCACACTATAGCACAAGGAGAATTCACTCACTGTCCTTCCCTGTCCCTGGAAACAAGGACTTGCACAGTGAAAGAAACTGACACTCTCCCTACCTAGAGTTTTCTGTCCCTAGAAAAAATGTTTTTTTAAGCACACTATAGCACAAGGAGAATTCACTCACTGTCCTTCCCTGTCCCTGGAAACAAGGACTTGCACAGTGAAAGAAACTGACACTCTCCCTACCTAGAGTTTTCTGTCCCTAGAAAAAATGTTTTTTTTAAGCACACTATAGCACAAGGAGAATTCACTCACTGTCCTTCCCTGTCCCTGGAAACAAGGACTTGCACAGTGAAAGAAACTGACACTCTCCCTACCTAGAGTTTTCTGTCCCTAGAAAAAATGTTTTTTTTAAGCACACTATAGCACAAGGAGAATTCACTCACTGTCCTTCCCTGTCCCTGGAAACAAGGACTTGCACAGTGAAAGAAACTGACACTCTCCCTACCTAGAGTTTTCTGTCCCTAGAAAAAATGTTTTTTTTAAGCACACTATAGCACAAGGAGAATTCACTCACTGTCCTTCCCTGTCCCTAGAAACAAGGACTTGCACAGTGAAAGAAACTGACACTCTCCCTACCTAGAGTTTTCTGTCCCTAGAAAAAATGTTTTTTTTAAGCACACTATAGCACAAGGAGAATTCACTCACTGTCCTTCCCTGTCCCTGGAAACAAGGACTTGCACAGTGAAAGAAACTGACACTCTCCCTACCTAGAGTTTTCTGTCCCTAGAAAAAATGTTTTTTTTAAGCACACTATAGCACAAGGAGAATTCACTCACTGTCCTTCCCTGTCCCTAGAAACAAGGACTTGCACAGTGAAAGAAACTGACACTCTCCCTACCTAGAGTTTTCTGTCCCTAGAAAAAATGTTTTTTTTAAGCACATTATAGCACAAGGAGAATTCACTCACTGTCCTTCCCTGTCCCTGGAAACAAGGACTTGCACAGTGAAAGAAACTGACACTCTCCCTACCTAGAGTTTTCTGTCCCTAGAAAAAATGTTTTTTTTAAGCACACTATAGCACAAGGAGAATTCACTCACTGTCCTTCCCTGTCCCTGGAAACAAGGACTTGCACAGTGAAAGAAACTGACACTCTCCCTACCTAGAGTTTTCTGTCCCTAGAAAAAATGTTTTTTTTAAGCACACTATAGCACAAGGAGAATTCACTCACTGTCCTTCCCTGTCCCTGGAAACAAGGACTTGCACAGTGAAAGAAACTGACACTCTCCCTACCTAGAGTTTTCTGTCCCTAGAAAAAATGTTTTTTTTAAGCACACTATAGCACAAGGAGAATTCACTCACTGTCCTTCCCTGTCCCTGGAAACAAGGACTTGCACAGTGAAAGAAACTGACACTCTCCCTACCTAGAGTTTTCTGTCCCTAGAAAAAATGTTTTTTTTAAGCACACTATAGCACAAGGAGAATTCACTCACTGTCCTTCCCTGTCCCTAGAAACAAGGACTTGCACAGTGAAAGAAACTGACACTCTCCCTACCTAGAGTTTTCTGTCCCTAGAAAAAATGTTTTTTTTAAGCACACTATAGCACAAGGAGAATTCACTCACTGTCCTTCCCTGTCCCTAGAAACAAGGACTTGCACAGTGAAAGAAACTGACACTCTCCCTACCTAGAGTTTTCTGTCCCTAGAAAAAATGTTTTTTTTAAGCACATTATAGCACAAGGAGAATTCACTCACTGTCCTTCCCTGTCCCTGGAAACAAGGACTTGCACAGTGAAAGAAACTGACACTCTCCCTACCTAGAGTTTTCTGTCCCTAGAAAAAATGTTTTTTTTAAGCACACTATAGCACAAGGAGAATTCACTCACTGTCCTTCCCTGTCCCTGGAAACAAGGACTTGCACAGTGAAAGAAACTGACACTCTCCCTACCTAGAGTTTTCTGTCCCTAGAAAAAAAATTTTTTTAAGCACACTATAGCACAAGGAGAATTCACTCACTGTCCTTCCCTGTCCCTGGAAACAAGGACTTGCACAGTGAAAGAAACTGACACTCTCCCTACCTAGAGTTTTCTGTCCCTAGAAAAAATGTTTTTTTTAAGCACACTATAGCACAAGGAGAATTCACTCACTGTCCTTCCCTGTCCCTGGAAACAAGGACTTGCACAGTGAAAGAAACTGACACTCTCCCTACCTAGAGTTTTCTGTCCCTAGAAAAAATGTTTTTTTTAAGCACACTATAGCACAAGGAGAATTCACTCACTGTCCTTCCCTGTCCCTGGAAACAAGGACTTGCACAGTGAAAGAAACTGACACTCTCCCTACCTAGAGTTTTCTGTCCCTAGAAAAAATGTTTTTTTTAAGCACACTATAGCACAAGGAGAATTCACTCACTGTCCTTCCCTGTCCCTAGAAACAAGGACTTGCACAGTGAAAGAAACTGACACTCTCCCTACCTAGAGTTTTCTGTCCCTAGAAAAAATGTTTTTTTTAAGCACACTATAGCACAAGGAGAATTCACTCACTGTCCTTCCCTGTCCCTGGAAACAAGGACTTGCACAGTGAAAGAAACTGACACTCTCCCTACCTAGAGTTTTCTGTCCCTAGAAAAAATGTTTTTTTTAAGCACACTATAGCACAAGGAGAATTCACTCACTGTCCTTCCCTGTCCCTGGAAACAAGGACTTGCACAGTGAAAGAAACTGACACTCTCCCTACCTAGAGTTTTCTGTCCCTAGAAAAAATGTTTTTTTTAAGCACACTATAGCACAAGGAGAATTCACTCACTGTCCTTCCCTGTCCCTGGAAACAAGGACTTGCACAGTGAAAGAAACTGACACTCTCCCTACCTAGAGTTTTCTGTCCCTAGAAAAAATGTTTTTTTTAAGCACACTATAGCACAAGGAGAATTCACTCACTGTCCTTCCCTGTCCCTATAAACAAGGACTTGCACAGTGAAAGAAACTGACACTCTCCCTACCTAGAGTTTTCTGTCCCTAGAAAAAATGTTTTTTTTAAGCACACTATAGCACAAGGAGAATTCACTCACTGTCCTTCCCTGTCCCTAGAAACAAGGACTTGCACAGTGAAAGAAACTGACACTCTCCCTACCTAGAGTTTTCTGTCCCTAGAAAAAATGTTTTTTTTAAGCACACTATAGCACAAGGAGAATTCACTCACTGTCCTTCCCTGTCCCTAGAAACAAGGACTTGCACAGTGAAAGAAACTGACACTCTCCCTACCTAGAGTTTTCTGTCCCTAGAAAAAATGTTTTTTTAAAGCACACTATAGCACAAGCACAAAACACACTGACACTCTCCCTACCTATCCTTCTCTTTCCCTAAACTAAAGGAATCCAGGTTAAGCAAGAAAGAAATAAAAGTCACTGTCCCTGCCTATGCTGCTCTTTCCCTGCTCCGGAACACACTACACTAGGCCGCCGTGCTGGCGGCCTTTTATAGTGTGGGGCGTGTACTAAACACCCTCAGCAATAATTGGCCACAGGCATCCTGCCTGTGGCCAATCATTGCTCTCCTCGCTGCCGGCGCTGTGATTGGCCAAGCATGCGGGGTCACAGTGCATGCTTGGCCAATCACAGCGCCTGGATGACACTGCGATGGCGTAGTGCATTGTGGGCTGTTCGCGTCACTCGAATTTGGCGCGAACGGCCCAAATCGTTCGATCTTCGTCGAACGATCGAACAGCCGATGTTCGAGTCGAACGTATGTTCGACTCGAACACGAAGCTCATCCCTACTGTGGATTATCACTGATGTACTGTGGACCATCACTGATGTACTGTGGATCATCACTGATGTACTATGGATCATCACTGATGTACTTTGGGCCATCACTGGTGTACTATGGGCCATCACTGGTGTACTATGGATCATCACTGGTGTACTATGGGCCATCACTGGTGTACTATGGATCATCACTGATGTACTGTGGACCATCCCTGATGTACTGTGGATCATCACTGATGTACTGAGGATCATCCCTGGTGTACTATGGATCATCCCTGGTGTACTATGGATCATCACTGGTGTACTATGAATCATCACTGGTGTACTATGGATCATCACTGATGTACTGTGGACCATCCCTGATGTACTGTGGATCATCACTGATGTACTGTGAATCATCACTGATGTGCTATGGATCATCACTGATGTACTATGGATCATCACTGATGTGCTATGGATCATCACTGATGTACTATGAGCCATCACTGATGTACTATGGATCATCTCTGGTGTACTATGGATCATCACTGGTGTACTGTGGACCATCCCTGATGTACTGTCGATCATCACTGATGTACTATGAGCCATCACTGATGTATTATGGGCCATCACTGATGTACTGTGGATCATCACTGATGTACTATAGATCATCACTGATGTACTGTGGATAATCACTGATGCACTGTGGATCATCACTGATGTACTGAGGATCATCACTGGTGTACTATAGATCATCACTGATGTACTGTGGACCATCACTGATGTACTGTGAATTATCACTGACGTACTGTGGATCATCACTGATGTACTATGGATCATCACTGATGTACTATAGATCAGCACTGATGTACTATGGACCATCACTGGTGTACTATGGATCATCACTGGTGTACTATAGACCATCCCTGATGTACTGTGGATCATCACTGATGTACTGTGGATCATCACTGATGTACTATAGTTCATCACTGATGTACATTGGGCCATCACTGGTGTACTATGGATCATCACTGGTGTACTATGGATCATCACTGATGTACTATGGACCATCCCTGATGTACTATGGACCATCCCTGATGTACTGTGGATCATCACTGATGTACTGTGGATCATAACTGGTGTACTATAGATCATCACTGATGTACTATGGGCTATCACTGGTGTACTATGGGCCATCACAGGTGTACTATGGGCCATCACTGGTGTACTATGGGCCATCACTGGTGTACTATGGATCATCACTGATGTACTATGGATCATCACTAATGTACTATGGATCATTACTGATGTACTATGGACCATCCCTGATGTACTATAGATCATCACTGATGTACTGTGGATCATCACTGATGTACTATGGATCATCACTGATGTACTATGGATCATCCCTGGTGTACTATGGATCATCACTGATGTACTATAGATCATCACTGATGTACTATGGACCATCACTGGTGTACTATGGATCATCACTGGTGTACTATGGACCATCCCTGATGTACTGTGGATCATCACTGATGTACTGTGGATCATCACTGATGTACTATAGTTCATCACTGATGTACATTGGGCCATCACTGGTGTACTATGGATCATCACTGGTGTACTATGGATCATCACTGATGTACTATGGACCATCCCTGATGTACTATGGACCATCCCTGATGTACTGTGGATCATCACTGATGTACTGTGGATCATCACTGGTATACTATAGATCATCACTGATGTACTATGGGCCATCACTGGTGTACTATGGGCCATCACTGGTGTACTATGGGCCATCACTGGTGTTCTATGGATCATCACTGATGTACTATGGATCATCACTGATGTACTATGGATCATCACTAATGTACTATGGATCATCACTGATGTACTATGGACCATCCCTGATGTACTATAGATCATCACTGATGTACTGTGGATCATCACTGATGTACTATGGATCATCCCTGGTGTACTATGGATCATCACTGAGGTACTGTGGATCATCACTGATGTACTATAGATCATCACTGATGTACTATAGATCATCACTGATGTACTATGAATCATCACTTATGTACTATGGACCATCACTGATGTACTATGGATCATCACTGATGTACTATGGACCATCCCTGATGTACTGTGGACCATCACTGATGTACTGTGGATCATCACTTATGTACTGTGGATTATCACTGATGTACTATGGACCATCACTGATGTACTGTGGATCATCACTGATGTACTATGGATCATCACTGATGTACTTTGGGCCATCACTGGTGTACTATGGGCCATCACTGGTGTACTATGGATCATCACTGGTGTACTATGGGCCATCACTGGTGTACTATGGATCATCACTGATGTACTGTGGACCATCCCTGATGTACTGTGGATCATCACTGATGTACTGAGGATCATCCCTGGTGTACTATGGATCATCCCTGGTGTACTATGGATCATCACTGGTGTACTATGAATCATCACTGGTGTACTATGGATCATCACTGATGTACTGTGGACCATCCCTGATGTACTGTGGATCATCACTGATGTACTGTGGATCATCACTGATGTGCTATGGATCATCACTGATGTACTATGGATCATCACTGATGTGCTATGGATCATCACTGATGTACTATGAGCCATCACTGATGTACTATGGATCATCACTGGTGTACTATGGATCATCACTGGTGTACTGTCGATCATCACTGATGTACTATGAGCCATCACTGATGTACTATGAGCCATCACTGATGTATTATGGGCCATCACTGATGTACTGTGGATCATCACTGATGTACTATAGATCATCACTGATGTACTGTGGATAATCACTGATGCACTGTGGATCATCACTGATGTACTGAGGATCATCACTGGTGTACTATAGATCATCACTGATGTACTGTGGACCATCACTGATGTACTGTGAATTATCACTGATGTACTGTGGATCATCACTGATGTACTGTGGATCATCACTGATGTACTATGGATCATCACTGATGTACTATAGATCAGCACTGATGTACTATGGACCATTACTGGTGTACTATGGATCATCACTGGTGTACTATGGACCATCCCTGATGTACTGTGGATCATCACTGATGTACTGTGGATCATCACTGATGTACTATAGTTCATCACTGATGTACATTGGGCCATCACTGGTGTACTATGGATCATCACTGGTGTACTATGGATCATCACTGATGTACTATGGACCATCCCTGATGTACTATGGACCATCCCTGATGTACTGTGGATCATCACTGATGTACTGTGGATCATCACTGGTGTACTATAGATCATCACTGATGTACTATGGGCCATCACTGGTGTACTATGGGCCATCACTGGTGTATTATGGGCCATCACTGGTGTACTATGGATCATCACTGATGTACTATGGATCATCACTAATGTACTATGGATCATCACTGATGTACTATGGACCATCCCTGATGTACTATAGATCATCACTGATGTACTGTGGATCATCACTGATGTACTGTGGATCATCACTGATGTACTATGGATCATCCCTGGTGTACTATGGATCATCACTGATGTACTGTGGATCATCACTGATGTACTATAGATCATCACTGATGTACTATAGATCATCACTGATGTACTATGAATCATCACTGATGTACTATGGACCATCACTGATGTACTATGGATCATCACTGATGTACTATGGACCATCCCTGATGTACTGTGGACCATCACTGATGTACTGTGGATCATCACTTATGTACTGTGGATTATCACTGATGTACTGTGGACCATCACTGATGTACTGTGGATCATCACTGATGTACTATGGATCATCACTGATGTACTATGGGCCATCACTGGTGTACTATGGGCCATCACTGGTGTACTATGGATCATCACTGGTGTACTATGGGCCATCACTGGTGTACTATGGGCCATCACTGGTGTACTATGGATCATCACTGGTGTACTATGGACCATCACTGATGTACTGTGGACCACCACTGATGTACTGTGGATCATCCCTGGTGTACTATGGATCATCACTGGTGTACTATGGACCATCACTGATGTACTGTGGACCACCACTGATGTACTGTGGATCATCCCTGGGGTACTATGGATCATCACTGGTGTACTATGGATCATCACTGATGTACTATGGGCCATCACTGATACACTGTGGACCATCACTGATGTACTGTGGATCATCACTGATGTACCGTGGATCATCATTGATGTACTATAGTTCATCATTGATGTACTATAGTTCATCACTGATGTACTATGGGCCATCACTGATGTACTATGGGCCATCACTGATGTACTATGGGCCATCACTGATGTACTATGGGCCATCACTGGTGTACTATGGATCATCACTGGTGTACTATGGACCATCACTGATGTACTGTGGACCATCACTGATGTACTGTGGACCATCACTGGTGTACCGTGGATCATCCCTGGTGTACTATGGATCATCCCTGGTGTACTATGGATCATCACTGGTGTACTATGGATCATCACTGATGTGCTATGGGCCATCACTGATGTACTGTGGACCATCCCTGATGTACTGTGGATCATCACTGATGTATTGTGGATCATCACTGATGTACTGTGGATCATCACTGATGTACTGTGGATCATCACTGATGTACTGTGGATTATCACTGATGTACTATGGGACATCACTGATGTACTATTGGCCATCACTGATGTACTATGGGCCATCACTGATGTACTATGGGCCATCACAGGTGTACTATGGGCCATCACTGATGTACTATGGATCATCACTGGTGTACTATGGATCATCACTGGTGTACTATGGATCATCACTGGTGTACTATGGACCATCACTGATGTACTGTGGATCATCACTGATGTACTATAGATCATCACTGATGTACTGTGGATAATCACTGATGCACTGTGGATCATCACTGATGTACTGAGGATCATCACTGGTGTAGTATAGATCATCACTGATGTACTGTGGACCATCACTGATGTACTGTGAATTATCACTGATGTACTGTGGATCATCACTGATGCACTGTGGATCATCACTGATGTACTGAGGATCATCACTGGTGTAGTATAGATCATCACTGATGTACTGTGGACCATCACTGATGTACTGTGAATTATCACTGATGTACTGTGGATCATCACTGATGTACTGTGGATCATCACTGATGTACTATGGATCATCACTGATGTACTATAGATCAGCACTGATGTACTATGGACCATCACTGGTGTACTCTGGATCATCACTGGTGTACTATGGACCATCCCTGATGTACTGTGGATCATCACTGATGTACTGTGGATCATCACTGATGTACTATAGTTCATCACTGATGTACATTGGGCCATCACTGGTGTACTATGGATCATCACTGGTGTACTATGGATCATCACTGATGTACTATGGACCATCCCTGATGTACTATGGACCATCCCTGATGTACTGTGGATCATCACTGATGTACTGTGGATCATCACTGGTGTACTATAGATCATCACTGATGTACTATGGGCCATCACTGGTGTACTATGGGCCATCACTGGTGTACTATGGGCCATCACTGGTGTACTATGGGCCATCACCGGTGTACTATGGATCATCACTGATGTACTATGGATCATCACTAATGTACTATGGATCATCACTGATGTACTATGGACCATCCCTGATGTACTATAGATCATCACTGATGTACTGTGGATCATCACTGATGTACTATGGATCATCCCTGGTGTACTATGGATCATCACTGATGTACTGTGGATCATCACTGATGTACTATAGATCATCACTGATGTACTATAGATCATCACTGATGTACTATGAATCATCACTGATGTACTATGGACCATCCCTGATGTACTGTGGACCATCACTGATGTACTGTGGATCATCACTTATGTACTGTGGATTATCACTGATGTACTGTGGACCATCACTGATGTACTGTGGATCATCACTGATGTACTATGGATCATCACTGATGTACTATGGGCCATCACTGCTGTACTATGGGCCATCACTGGTGTACTATGGATCATCACTGGTGTACTATGGGCCATCACTGGTGTACTATGGGCCATCACTGGTGTACTATGGATCATCACTGGTGTACTATGGATCATCACTGATGTACTGTGGACCATCCCTGATGTACTGTGGATCATCACTGATGTACTGTGGATCATCACTGATGTGCTATGGATCATCACTGATGTACTATGGATCATCACTGATGTGCTATGGATCATCACTGATGTACTATGAGCCATCACTGATGTACTATGGATCATCACTGGTGTACTATGGATCATCACTGGTGTACTGTGGACCATCCCTGATGTACTGTCGATCATCACTGATGTACTATGAGCCATCACTGATGTATTATGGGCCATCACTGATGTACTGTGGATCATCACTGATGTACTATAGATCATCACTGATGTACTGTGGATAATCACTAATGCACTGTGGATCATCACTGATGTACTGAGGATCATCACTGGTGTACTATAGATCATCACTGATGTACTGTGGACCATCACTGATGTACTGTGAATTATCACTGATGTACTGTGGATCATCACTGATGTACTGTGGATCATCACTGATGTACTATGGATCATCACTGATGTACTATAGATCAGCACTGATGTACTATGGACCATCACTGGTGTACTCTGGATCATCACTGGTGTACTATGGACCATCCCTGATGTACTGTGGATCATCACTGATGTACTGTGGATCATCACTGATGTACTATAGTTCATCACTGATGTACATTGGGCCATCACTGGTGTACTATGGATCATCACTGGTGTACTATGGATCATCACTGATGTACTATGGACCATCCCTGATGTACTATGGACCATCCCTGATGTACTGTGGATCATCACTGATGTACTGTGGATCATCACTGGTGTACTATAGATCATCACTGATGTACTATGGGCCATCACTGGTGTACTATGGGCCATCACTGGTGTACTATGGGCCATCACTGGTGTACTATGGGCCATCACTGGTGTACTATGGATCATCACTGATGTACTATGGATCATCACTAATGTACTATGGATCATCACTGATATACTATGGACCATCCCTGATGTACTATAGATCATCACTGATGTACTGTGGATCATCACTGATGTACTATGGATCATCCCTGGTGTACTATGGATCATCACTGATGTACTGTGGATCATCACTGATGTACTATAGATCATCACTGATGTACTATAGATCATCACTGATGTACTATGAATCATCACTGATGTACTATGGACCATCACTGATGTACTATGGATCATCACTGATGTACTATGGACCATCCCTGATGTACTGTGGACCATCACTGATGTACTGTGGATTATCACTGATGTACTGTGGACCATCACTGATGTACTGTGGATCATCACTGATGTACTATGGATCATCACTGATGTACTATGGGCCATCACTGGTGTACTATGGGCCATCACTGGTGTACTATGGATCATCACTGGTGTACTATGGACCATCACTGATGTACTGTGGACCACCACTGATGTACTGTGGATCATCCCTGGTGTACTATGGATCATCACTGGTGTACTATGGACCATCACTGATGTACTGTGGACCACCACTGATGTACTGTGGATCATCCCTGGGGTACTATGGATCATCACTGGTGTACTATGGATCATCACTGATGTACTATGGGCCATCACTGATATACTGTGGACCATCACTGATGTACTGTGGATCATCACTGATGTACCGTGGATCATCATTGATGTACTATAGTTCATCATTGATGTACTATAGTTCATCACTGATGTACTATGGGCCATCACTGATGTACTATGGGCCATCACTGATGTACTATGGGCCATCACTGATGTACTATGGATCATCACTGGTGTACTATGGACCATCACTGATGTACTGTGGACCATCACTGATGTACTGTGGACCATCACTGGTGTACTGTGGATCATCCCTGGTGTACTATGGATCATCCCTGGTGTACTATGGATCATCACTGGTGTACTATGGATCATCACTGATGTGCTATGGGCCATCACTGATGTACTGTGGATCATCACTGATATACTGTGGACCATCCCTGATGTACTGTGGATCATCACTGATGTATTGTGGATCATCACTGATGTACTGTGGATCATCACTGATGTACTGTGGATCATCACTGATGTACTGTGGATTATCACTGATGTACTATGGGACATCACTGATGTACTATGGGCCATCACTGATGTACTATGGGCCATCACTGATGTACTATGGGCCATCACAGGTGTACTATGGGCCATCACTGATGTACTATGGATCATCACTGGTGTACTATGGGCCATCACAGGTGTACTATGGGCCATCACTGATGTACTATGGATCATCACTGGTGTACTATGGATCATCACTGGTGTACTATGGATCATCACTGGTGTACTATGGACCATCACTGATGTACTATGGACCATCACTGATGTACTATGGGCCATCACTGGTGTACTATGGATCATCACTGATGTACTGTGGACCATCACTGATGTACTGTGGATCATCACTGGTGTACTATGGATCATCACTGATGTACTGTGGATCATCACTGATGTACTATAGATCATCACTGATGTACTGTGGACCATCACTGATGTACTGTGAATCATCACTGATGTACTATGGACCATCACTGATGTACTATGGGCCATCACTGGTGTACTATGGGCCATCACTGGTGTACTATGGATCACCACTGATGTACTATGGATCATCACTGATGTACTATGGATCATCACTAATGTACTATGGATCTTCACTGATGTACTATGGACCATCCCTGATGTACTATAGATCATCACTGATGTACTGTGGATCATCACTGATGTACTATGGATCATCCCTGGTGTACTATGGATTATCACTGATGTACTGTGGATCATCACTGATGTACTATAGATCATCACTGATGTACTATAGATCATCACTGATGTACTATGAATCATCACTGATGTACTATGGACCATCACTGATGTACTATGGATCATCACTGATGTACTATGGACCATCCCTGATGTACTGTGGACCATCACTGATGTACTGTGGATCATCACTTATGTACTGTGGATTATCACTGATGTACTGTGGATCATCACTGATGTACTGTGGATCATCACTGATGTACTATGGATCATCACTGATGTACTATGGGCCATCACTGGTGTACTATGGGCCATCACTGGTGTACTATGGATCATCACTGGTGTACTATGGGCCATCACTGGTGTACTATGGGCCATCACTGGTGTACTATGGATCATCACTGGTGTACTATGGACCATCACTGATGTACTGTGGACCACCACTGATGTACTGTGGATCATCCCTGGTGTACTATGGATCATCACTGGTGTACTATGGACCATCACTGATGTACTGTGGACCACCACTGATGTACTGTGGATCATCCCTGGGGTACCATGGATCATCACTGGTGTACTATGGATCATCACTGATGTACTTTGGGCCATCACTGATATACTGTGGACCATCACTGATGTACTGTGGATCATCACTGATGTACTGTGGATCATCATTGATGTACTATAGTTCATCATTGATGTACTATAGTTCATCACTGATGTACTATGGGCCATCACTGATGTACTCTGGGCCATCACTGATGTACTATGGGCCATCACTGATGTACTATGGGCCATCACTGATGTACTATGGGCCATCACTGGTGTACTATGGATCATCACTGGTGTACTATGGACCATCACTGATGTACTGTGGACCATCACTGATGTACTGTGGACCATCACTGGTGTACTGTGGATCATCCCTGGTGTACTATGGATCATCCCTGGTCTACTATGGATCATCACTGGTGTACTATGGATCATCACTGATGTGCTATGGGCCATCACTGATGTACTGTGGATCATCACTGATATACTGTGGACCATCCCTGATGTACTGTGGATCATCACTGATGTATTGTGGATCATCACTGATGTACTGTGGATCATCACTGATGTAATGTGGATCATCACTGATGTACTATTGGCCATCACTGATGTACTATGGGCCATCACTGATGTACTATGGGCCATCACAGGTGTACTATGGGCCATCACTGATGTACTATGGATCATCACTGGTGTACTATGGATCATCACTGGTGTACTATGGATCATCACTGGTGTACTATGGACCATCACTGATGTACTATGGACCATCACCGATGTACTATGGGCCATCACTGGTGTACTATGGATCATCACTGATGTACTGTGGACCATCACTGATGTACTGTGGATCATCACTGATGTACTGTGGATCATCACTGATGTACTGTGGATCATCACTGAAGTACTATGGGCCATCACTGGTGTATTATGGAGCATCACTGGTGTACTATGGATCATCACTGATGTACTATGGATCATCACTGGTGTACTATGGATCATCACTGATGTACTATGGATCATCACTGATGTACTATGGACCATCACTGATGTACTATGGATCATCACTGATGTACTATGGACCATCACTGATGTACTATGGCCCATCACTGGTGTACTATGGATCATCACTGATGTACTGTGGACCATCACTGATGTACTGTGGATCATCACTGATGTACTATAGATCATCACTGAAGTACTATGGATCATCACTGGTGTACTATGGATCATCACTGATGTACTATGGATCATCACTGATGTACTATGGATCATCACTGATGTACGAAGGATCATCACTGGTGTACTGAGGATCATCACTGATGTACTGTGGATCATCACTGATGTACTGTGGATCATCACTGATGTACTATGGGCCATCACTGATGTACTATGGGCCATCACTGATGTACTATGGATCATCACTGGTGTACTATGGATCATCACTGATGTACTGTGGACCATCCCTGATGTACTGTGGACCATCCCTGATGTACTGTGGATCATCACTGATGTACCGTGGATCAGCACTGATGTACTGAGGATCATCACTGATGTACTATGGATCATCACTGATGTACTATAGATCATCACTGATGTACTATGGACCATCACTGGTGTACTATGGATCATCACTGGTGTACTATGGACCATCCCTGATGTACTGTGGATCATCACTGATGTACTGTGGATCATCACTGATGTACTATGGGCCATCACAGGTGTACTATGGATCATCACTGGTGTACTATGGATCATCACTGATGTACTATGGAACATCACTGATGTACTATGGATCATCACTGATGTACTATAGATCATCACTGATGTACTATAGATCATCACTGATGTACTATGGGCCATCACTGGTGTACTATGGATCATCACTGATGTACTGTGGACCATCCCTGATGTACTGTGGATCATCACTGATGTACTGAGGATCATCCCTGGTGTACTATGGATCATCCCTGGTGTACTATGGATCATCACTGGTGTACTATAAATCATCACTGGTGTACTATGGATCATCACTGATGTACTGTGGACCATCCCTGATGTACTGTGGATCATTACTGATGTACTGTGGATCATCACTGATGTGCTATGGATCATCACTGATGTACTATGGATCATCACTGATGTGCTATGGATCATCACTGATGTACTATGAGCCATCACTGATGTACTATGGATCATCACTGGTGTACTATGGATCATCACTGGTGTACTGTGGACCATCCCTGATGTACTGTGGATCATCACTGATGTACTATGAGCCATCACTGATGTATTATGGGCCATCACTGATGTACTGTGGATCATCACTGATGTACTATAGATCATCACTGATGTACTGTGGATAATCACTGACGCACTGTGGATCATCACTGATGTACTGAGGATCATCACTGGTGTACTATGGATCATCACTGATGTACTGTGGATCATCACTGATGTACTATAGATCATCACTGATGTACTGTGGACCATCACTGATGTACTGTGAATCATCACTGATGTACTGTGGATCATCACTGATGTACTGTGGATCATCACTGATGTACTATGGATCATCACTGATGTACTATAGATCATCACTGATGTCCTATGGACCATCACTGGTGTACTATGGATCATCATTGGTGTACTATGGATCATCACTGATGTACTATGGACCATCCCTGATGTACTATGGACCATCCCTGATGTACTGTGGATCATCACTGATGTACTGTGGATCATCACTGGTGTACTATAGATCATCACTGATGTACTATGGGCCATCACTGGTGTACTATGGGCCTTCACTGGTGTACTATGGGCCATCACTGGTGTACTATGGATCATCACTGATGTACTATGGACCATCCCTGATGTACTATGGACCATCCCTGATGTACTATGGACCATCCCTGATGTACTATGGACCATCCCTGATGTACTATAGATCATCACTGATGTACTTTGGATCATCACTGATGTACTATGGATCATCCCTGGTGTACTATGGATCATCACTGGTGTACTATGGATCATCACTGGTGTACTATGGATCATCACTGATGTACTATGGGCCATCACTGATGTACTATGGATCATCACTGGTGTACTATGGATCATCACTGGTGTACTATGGATCATCACTGGTGTACTATGGATCATCACTGATGTACTATGGGCAATAACTGGTGTACTCTGGGCCATCACTGGTGTACTATGGACCAACACTGATGTACTATGAGCCATCACTGATGTACTATGGGCCATCCCTGGTGTACTATGGATCATAACTGATGTACTGTGGATCATCACTGATGTACTATGAGACATCACTGATGTACTATAGATCATCACTGATGTACTATAGATCATCCCTGATGTACTGTGGACCATCCCTGATGTGCTGTGGATCATCACTGATGTACTGTGGATCATCACAGATGTACTGTGGATCATCACTGATGTACTGTGGATCATCACTGATGTACTATGGGACATCACTGATGTACTATTGGCCATCACTGATGTACTATGGGCCATCACTGATATACTATGGGCCATCACAGGTGTACTATGGGCCATCACTGATGTACTATGGATCATCACTGGTGTACTATGGATCATCACTGGTGTACTATGGATCATCACTGGTGTACTATGGACCATCACTGATGTACTATGGACCATCCCTGATGTACTATGGACCATCCCTGATGTACTGTGGATCATCCCTGATGTACTGTGGATCATACCTGGTGTACTATGGATAATCCCTGGTGTACTCTGGATCATCCCTGGTGTATTATGGATCATCACTGGTGTACTATGCATCATCACTGGTGTACTATGGATCATCACTGATGTACTGTGGACCATCCCTGATGTATTGTGGATCATCACTGATGCACTGTGGATCATCACTGATGTGCTATGGATCATCACTGATGTACTATGGATCATCACTGATGTACTATGGATCATCACTGATGTACTATGGATCATCACTGATGTACTATGGACCATCACTGGTGTACTATGGATCATCACTGGTGTACTATGGACCATCCCTGATGTACTGTGGATCATCACTGATGTACTGTGGATCATCACTGATGTACTATAGTTCATCACTGATGTACTATGGGCCATCACTGGTGTACTATGGATCATCACTGGTGTACTATGGTTCATCACTGATGTACTATGGACTATCCCTGATGTACTATGGACCATCCCTGATGTACTGTGGATCATCACTGATGTACTGTGGATCATCACTGGTGTACTATAGATCATCACTGATGTACTATGGGCCATCACTGGTGTACTATGGGCCATCACTGGTGTACTATGGATCATCACTGATGTACTATGGACCATCCCTGATGTACTATGGACCATCCCTGATGTACTATGGACCATCCCTAATGTACTATGGACCCTCCCTGATGTACTATAGATCATCACTGATGTACTGTGGATCATCACTGATATACTATGGATCATCCCTGGTGTACTATGGATCATCACTGGTGTACTATGAATCATCACTGGTGTACTATGGATCATCACTGATGTACTGTGGACCATCCCTGATGTATTGTGGATCATCACTGATGTACTGTGGATCATCACTGATGTGCTATAGATCATTACTGATGTACTATGGATCATCACTGATGTACTATGGATCATCACTGATGTGCTATGGATCATCACTGATGTGCTATGGATCATCACTGATGTACTATGAGCCATCACTTATGTACTATGGATCATCACTGGTGTACTATGGATCATCAATGGTGTACTGTTGAGTCTTGACCATCCCTGATGTACTATGGATCATCACTGATGTACTATGAGCCATCACTGATGTATTATGGGCCATCACTGATGTACTGTGGATAATCACTGATGTACTGAGGATCATCACTGGTGTACTATGGATCATCACTGATGTACTGTGGATCATCACTGATGTACTATAGATCATCACTGATGTACTATAGATCATCACTGATGTACTATAGATCATCACTGATGTACTATGAATCATCACTGATGTACTATGGACCATCCCTGATGTACTATGGATCATCACTGATGTACTATGGACCATCCCTGATGTACTGTGGATCATCACTGATGTACTGTGGATTATCACTGATGTACTGTGGACCATCACTGATGTACTGTGGATCATCACTGATGTACTGTGGATTATCACTGATGTACTGTGGACCATCACTAATGTACTGTGGATCATCACTGATGTACTATGGATCATCACTGATGTACTATGGACCATCACTGGTGTACTATGGATCATCACTGGTGTACTATGGATCATCACTGGTGTACTATGGATCATCACTGGTGTACTATGGACCATCACTGATGTACTGTGGATCATCACTGATGTACTATAGTTCATCACTGATGTACTATGGGCCATCACTGGTGTACTATGGATCATCACTGATGTACTATGTTTCATCACTGATGTACTATGGACGATCCCTGATGTACTATGGACCATCCCTGATGTACTGTGGATCATCACTGATGTACTGTGGATCATCACTGGTGTACAATAGATCATCACTGATGTACTATGGGCCATCACTGGTGTACTATGGACCATCACTGGTGTACTATGGGCCATCACTAGTGTACTATGGATCATCACTGATGTACTAAGGACCATCCCTGATGTACTATGGACCATCCCTGATGTACTATGGACCATCCCTGATGTACTATGGACCATCCCTAATGTACTATGGACCATCCCTGATGTACTATAGATCATCACTGATGTACTGTGGATCATCACTGATGTACTATGGATCATCCCTGTTGTACTATGGATCATCACTGGTGTACTATGGATCATCACTGGTGTACTAAGGATCATCACTGATGTACTGTGGATCATCACTGGTGTACTATGGGCCATCACTGGTGTACTATGGGCCATCACTGGTGTACTATGGGCCATCACTGGTGTACTATGGACCATCACTGATGTACTATGAGCCATCACTGATGTACTGTGGACCATCCCTGATGTACTGTGGATCATCACTGATGTACCGTGAATCATCACTGATGTACTATGAGCCATCACGGGTGTACTATGGATCATCACTGATTTACTATGGACCATCCCTGATGTACTATGGACCATCCCTGATGTACTGAGGATCATCACTGATGTACTATAGATCATCATTGATGTACTATGGACCATCACTGATGTACTATGGATCATCACTGATGTACTGAGGATCATCACTAATGTACTATGGATCATCACTGATGTACCGTGGATCATCACTGATGTACTGTGGATCATCACTGATGTACTGTGGATCATCACTGAAGTACTATGGGCCATCACTGGTGTACTATGGATCATCACTGGTGTACTATGAATCATCACTGGTGTACTATGGATCATCACTGATGTACTGTGGAACAGCCCTGATGTATTGTGGATCATCACTGATGTACTGTGGATCATCACTGATGTACTGTGGATCATCACTGATGTACTATGGATCATCACTGATGTACTGTGGATCATCACTGAAGTATTATGGGTCATCACTGGTGTACTATGGATCATCACTGGTGTACTATGAATCATCACTGGTGTACTATGGATCATCACTGATGTACTGTGGACCAGCCCTGATGTATTGTGGATCATCACTGATGTACTGTGGATCATCACTGATGTACTGTGGATCATCACTGATGTACTATGGATCATCACTGATGTGCTATGGATCATCACTGATGTACTATGGATCATCACTGATGTACTATGGATCATCACTGATGTGCTATGGATCATCACTGATGTACTATGAGCCATCACTGGTGTACTATGGATCATCACTGGTGTACTATGGGCCATCACTGGTGTACTATGGATCATCACTGGTGTACTATGGACCATCACTGATGTACTATGGATCATCACTGGTGTACAATGGGCCATCACTGGTGTACTATGGACCATCCCTGATGTACTGTGGATCATCACTGGTGTACTGTGGACCATCCCTGATGTACTGTGGACCATCACTGATGTACTGTGGACCATCACTGATGTACTGTGGATCATCACTAATGTTCTATGGACAATCACTGATGTACTATGGATCATCACTGATGTACTGTAGATCATCACTGATGTACTGTGGATCATCACTGATGTACTGTGGATCATCACTGATGTACTATAGATCATCACTGATGTACTATAGGCCATCACTGGTGTACTATGGGCCATCACTGATGTACTGTGGATCATCACTGATGTACTGTGGATCATCCCTGGTGTACTATGCATCATCACTGGTGTACTATGGGCCATTACTGATGTACTATGGATCATCACTGGTGTACTATGGATCATCACTGATGTACTGTGGACCATCCCTGATGTACTGTGGACCATCCCTGATGTACTGTGGATCATCACTGATGTACCGTGGATCAGCACTGATGTACCGAGGATCATCACTGATGTACTGTGGATCATCACTGATGTACTATGGGCCATCACAGATGTTCTATGGGCCATCACAGGTGTACTATGGATCATCACTGGTGTACTATGGATCATCCCTGGTGTACTATGGATCATCCCTGGTGTACTATGGATCATCCCTGGTGTACTATGGACCATGACTGATGTACTATGGATCATCACTGGTGTACTATGGGCCATCACTGGTGTACTATGGACCATCCCTGATGTACTGTGGATCATCACTGGTGTACTGTGGATCATCACTGATGTACTATGGACCATCCCTGATGTACTATGGACCATCCCTGATGTACTGTGGATCATCACTGATGTACTGTGGATCATCCCTGGTGTACTATTGATCATCCCTGGTGTACTATGGATCATCACTGGTGTACTATGAATCATCACTGGTGTACTATGGATCATCACTGATGTACTGTGGACCATCCCTGATGTATTGTGGATCATCACTGATGTACTGTGGATCATCACTGATGTGCTATGGATCATCACTGATGTACTATGGATCATCACTGATGTACTATGGATCATCACTGATGTGCTATGGATCATCACTGATGTGCTATGGATCATCACTGATGTACTATGAGCCATCACTGGTGTACTATGTGCCATCACTGGTGTACTATGGACCATCCCTGATGTACTGTGGATCATCACTGGTGTACTGTGGATCATCACTGATGTACTATGGATCATCACTGATGTACTATGGACCATCCCTGATGTACTGTGGATCATCACTGATGTACTGTGGATCATCCCTGGTGTACTATGGATCATCCCTGGTGTACTATGGATCATCACTGGTGTACTATGAATCATCACTGGTGTACTATGGATCATCACTGATATACTGTGGACCATCCCTGATGTATTGTGGATCATCACTGATGTACTGTGGATCATCACTGATGTGCTATGGATCATCACTGATGTACTATGGATCATCACTGATGTGCTATGGATCATCACTGATGTGCTATGGATCATCACTGATGTACTATGAGCCATCACTGATGTACTATGGATCATCACTGATGTACTATGGACCATCCCTGATGTACTGTGGATCATCACTGATATACTGTGGATCATCACTGGAGTACTATAGATCATCACTGATGTACTATGGGCCATCACTGGTGTACTATGGGCCATCACTGGTGTACTATGGGCCATCACTAGTGTACTATGGATCATCACTGATGTACTATGGACCATCCCTGATGTACTATGGACCATCCCTGATGTACTATGGACCATCCCGGATGTACTATGGACCATCCCTGATGTACTATGGACCATCCCTAATGAACTATGGACCATCCCTGATGTACTATAGATCATCACTGATGTACTGTGGATCATCACTGATGTACTATGGATCATCCCTGGTGTACTATGGATCATCACTGGTGTACTATGGATCATCACTGATGTACTGTGGATCATCACTGGTGTACTATGGACCATCACTGGTGTACTATGGACCATCACTGGTGTACTATTGACCATCACTGATGTACTATGAGCCATCACTGATGTACTGTGGACCATCCCTGATGTACTGTGGATCATCACTGATGTACCGTGGATCATCATTGATGTACTATGAGCCATCATGGGTGTACTATGGATCATCACTGATGTACTATGGACCATCCCTGATGTACTATGGACCATCCCTGATGTACTGAGGATCATCACTGATGTACTATAGATCATCACTGATGTACTATGGACCATCACTGATGTACTATGGATCATCACTGATGTACTGAGGATCATCACTAATGTACTATGGACCATCACTGATGTACTGTGGATCATCACTGATGTACTGTGGATCATCACTGAAGTACTATGGGCCATCACTGGTGTACTATGGATCATCACTGGTGTACTATGAATCATCACTGGTGTACTATGGATCATCACTGATGTACTGTGGACCATCCCTGATGTATTGTGGATCATCACTGATGTACTGTGGATCATCACTGATGTACTTTGGACTAGTGATGAGCCAAACACCCCCGGGTTCGGTTCGCACCAGAACCCGCGAACGGACCGAAAGTTCGCACGAACATTAGAACCCTATTAAATACAATGGATGCGAATGTTCGGATTCTAAAGTGCTAATTATAACGACTATTATCCATGTTATTGTCCTAAACAGAGTCTGGGAACCCGGGTTCTGCACCAGGGGACATGTATCAATGCAAAAAGAAGTTTTAAAAACGGACGTTTTCCGGGAGCAGTCATTTTAATGATGCATAAAGTGAAAAAAAAAAGTCAAATATTCCTTTAAATATTGTACCTGGGGGGTGTCTAAAGTATGCCTGTGAAGTGCCACGTGTTTCCCGTGTTTAGAACTGTCCCTGCACAAAATTATATTTCTAAAGGAAAAAAAAGCCATTTAAAACTGCTTGCGGCCTTAATGCAATGTCTGGTCCCGGTAATATGGATGAAAATCTTTAAGAAAAATGGCAATTAGTCTGTTATATCAGCATCAGGTGTGTGGTAGCTGGTGGTGATCCAAGACTGGTTCATCTTGATGAAAGTCAGTCGATCAACCGAGTCGGTGGACAGGCACACCCTGTGATCCGTGACAAATCCTCCAGCAGCACTGAATGTGCGTTCTGAAAGAACGCTGGATGCAGGACAGGCCAGTAGCTCAATTGCATACTGTGCAAGCTCTGGCCAGTGATCCATCCTCAAGACCCAGTAAGACAGAGGATTTTCGGTAAGGAAGGTGTCCAAGTCTGACCTTGCCCCTAGGTATTCCTGCACCATGTATATCAGACGCTGGCGATGGTTGCTGGAAACGATCATACTTTGGGGCTGCGGACTAAAGAATTGTCTGAACGCATCGGTCAGACGGCCACCTTCCCCACCGCTCCTTCTTTGACTGCCCGAAGCCTCAGCAACTTGTTGTCCAGGACCAGGAGTTTGTAACCTCCCAGTCTCTGGGAACGCGTTGCACAGACCTTTCTGCAAGGCCTCCCGGAGTTGTCTCATCCTCTGCTCCCTCTGCGACGGTAACATAAGGTCCGCAACCTTACCCATGTACCGTGGATCAAGGAGAGTGGCCAGCCAGTAATGGTCCCTCTCCTTGATCCGAAGAATACGAGGATCCTTCCGCAGACTTTGCAGGATCAGGGAGGCCATGCAGCGTAGGTTAGCTGAGGCATTCAGTCCGGAGCCCTCTGGGTCACTAAGGACGACATGATCCGCAGCCACCTCCTCCCAGCCACGTACAAGTCCACTGGTTTCTTGGGACTGTAAATCATCCCTAAAAGACTGCTGCTGATGATGCTGAGTGCCAGCCTCCAGCTCCATGCTGACACAATCCTCCTCCTCCTCCTCCTCCTCCTCCTCTTCCTGTGCGATGGGTGGGACAGAAGGAACACTGTCAGGGTAAAGGGGGCCTTGAGAGGCAAGGAAGTCCTCCTCTTCCTGCCTCTGTTCTGCCTCAAGTGCCCTGTCCATTATTCCACGCAGCGTGTGCTCCAACAGGTGGACAAGAGGTACAGTGTCACTGATGCATGCACTGTCACTGCTCACCATCCTCGTGGCCTCCTCAAATGGTGCCAGGACAGTGCATGCATCCCTGATCATGCCCCACTGGCGTGGTGAAAAAAACCCGAGCTCCCCTGACCCTGTCCTTGTGCTGTAGTCGCACAGGTACTCATTGATGGCCCTCTGCTGCGTGTGCAGCCGCTGCAGCATGGCCAACGTTGAGTTCCACCTGGTGGGCATGTCACATATAAGGCGGTTCTTGGGCAGGTTCAACTCCTTTTGCAGCTCAGCCAGGCGAGCACTGGCATTATAAGATCTGCGGAAATGAACACAGACTTTCCTGGCCTGCCTCAGGACATCCTGTAAGCCCGGGTACCTGCCCAAGAACGGCTGCACCACCAGGTTAAGGACGTGAGCCATACAGGGCACATTGGTCAGTTGTCCCTGTCGGAGGGCGGAGAGGAGGTTGGTGCCATTGTCGCAAACCACCATTCCTGGCTTAAGCTGGCGTGGCGTCAACCACCTCTCGGCCTGCCCCTGCAGAGCAGACAGGACCTCTGCCCCAGTGTGGCTCCTGTCCCCCAAACACACCAGCGCAAGCACGGCATGTCATCTTTTTGCCTGCGTACTTGCGTAGCCCCTTGAACGCCTACGGAGCACCGCTGGTTCCGAGGACAAACCACAGGAAGAGGCCATGGAGGAAGAAGAAGAGGAGGGGGTGGAGGAGAGAGGTGTGTCACAACCAGTAGTAGCATTTTGGAGGCGTGGCGGTGGAACAACCTCCAACACTACTGCACCTTGTCCTGCATCCTTCCCAGCTGCCAAAAGAGTGACCCAATGGGCCGTGAAAGAAAGGTAACGTCCCTGTCCATGCCTGCTGGACCATGAGTCAGCGGTAATATGCACCTTACCGCTGACCGCCCTGTCCAGCGAGGCCAAGACATTGCCTTCCACATGCCTGTAGAGAGCCGGAATCGCCTTCCGTGAGAAAAAGTGGCGTTTGGGAACCTGCCACTGAGGAACCGCACATTGCACAAACTCACGGAAGGGGGCCGAGTCTACGAACTGAAAAGGCAGCAGTTGAAGCGCTAGCAATTTAGCCAAGCTAGCATTCAACCGCTGGGCATGTGGATGGCTGGGAGTGAACTTCTTTCGACGGTCCAGCAGCTGGGGCAGGGAAATTTGCCTGCTAGAATCGGACGTCGGTGTACTGCTAGCAGAGTGCCTGCAAGTACTTGGCTGTGACACACCTAATTCTACACCTTCATTCCTCTCAGAGCAGGTTTCAGAGAGGACTGAAGGTATAGTGGGGTTGGAGATCCCAGCTGATGCGGTGCAAGAAGAGGTCAGCTTTGTTCTTTGGTGTGGGTCTTTAAGGTAGGCTTGCCAACGAGCTGCATGGCAGGTCAACATATGTCTGATCAAGCATGTGGTGCCCAAGCGGCTGATGTTTTGGCCACGCGATATACGCTTGATACATATGTTGCAAACAGCAGCTGTGCGATCTGATGCACTCGCCTCAAAAAAGGCCCACACCAAAGAACTTTTTGAATGACGGGCAGAGGCAGCGCCCTGCACAGGCGGAGCTCTGCGGTGTGATTCCGTCGGTGTGCTGCCCATACGCTGGCCACCCAAGGGCATCCTGCCTCGTTGGAGATGTGCCTCCTCCTCATCCTCCTCCTCCTCCTCTCTCCTATTAGGCACCCACGTGGAGTCAGTGACCTCATCATCCCCTCCCTCCTCATCACTGGAGCCAATCTGGCAGTATGCTGCAGCTGCTGGAGCATGACTGCCAGATTGGTGTCCTTCTTGAGCATCCCCTCTCTCTGCTCTCACGCTACTGCCTTCCTCTATCTGGGTATCATCATCAGATCCTTCGAAACGCTGGGCATCCTCCTTGAGCATGTACCCAACACTGTGCTCAAACAGTTCGGGGGACTCCTCAGGAGGAGGACATGGTGGGTCTAGGGAAGGATTGACTAATGAAGATAATGATACCAGAGAAGAGGACGCTTTGGCAGCTGCTTTGCCAGTACCCTGAGCCTGGGTGAGAGAGGATGAGGAGGATGAGGTGGGCTTGGTCATCCACTCTACCAAGTCTTCGGCATGATGTGGCTCAACATGTCCAGCTGCCGAAAAGAAGGACAAGCGTGTCCCATGGCCATGTGCTGATGACAATGCACCGCGTCCACGACCAGCACTGTTGCCCCCAGACACAGAGCCTGCTTGCCCTCTTTTTTTGCCTCCTGACTGTCTGCCTCTCCTTGTTTGCCTTCCAGACATTCTAATGGATGGCCTGCAGGGAGATGGGAAAAACAGCAATAAGGGCTACCTTCAGGTGTATACTGTGCAGGAGGCTTAGCAACAATGACACTGACACTGTCCCCTGCTAGTGATGAGCCGAACACCCCCGGGTTCGGTTCGCACCAGAACCCGCGAACGGACCGAAAGTTCGTACGAACATTAGAACCCTATTAAATACAATGGATGCGAACGTTCGAATTCTAAAGTGCTAATTATAACAACTATTATGCATGTTATTGTCCTAAAAAGGGTTTGGGAACCCGGGTTCTGCACCAGGGGACATGTATCAATGCAAAAAGAAGTTTTAAAAACGGTCGTTTTTCGGGAGCAGTCATTTTAATGATGCATAAAGTGAAAAAAAAAAAGTCAAATATTCCTTTAAATATCGTACCTGGGGGGTGTCTAAAGTATGCCTGTGAAGTGCCACGTGTTTCCCGTTTTTAGAACTGTCCCTGCACAAAATGACACTTCTAAAGGAAAAAAAAGCCATTTAAAACTGCTTGCGGCTTTAATGTAATGTCTGGTCCCGGTAATATGGATGAAAATCTTTAAGAAAAATGGCATAGCTACCCCATGACCCCCCCCCCCTACCCCAGCCCATTACCAGCCCCTTTGGGTCTTGTATGGATATTAAGGGGAACCCCGCACATAAAATAAAAAAGGCCCTATATACTCTGAACAGCCGTATACAGGCGGTGCATACAAGACAGGGACTGTAGGTTTGTTCTTATGTAGAATCTGTTTGTAATTTTGAACAGCTGCATTGTTTAAGTGTAGCTCCAGCCCAAAAATCTATTTTTAAACTTTTTGGAAAACATAGGTAAGGGTTATCACCCCTGTAACATTTGTTTTGCTGTCTGTGCCCCTGTTCAGAACATTTCACCTCACTTTCCGTCCCAATGACAACTGTTTTTGAAATGTGGTGTTTTTCTTGAAACAAGGATTGCTGATAAAGCATCAGTACAGAGGAGACACCTTTCTCCCATATTTATTCTTACAGGAGAGAATTTTCCTTCCTAGTGGTAGATTTCCTCTCACTTCCTGTTGTCTTCTTGCGTTTGCAAGTAGGAGTCGTTTGTAAGTTGGATGTTTGAAAGTAGGGACCTGCCGTATATACTCTGCAGAAATAGGCCCCTTAGTTGTTGGTGTTGGCACAACACTGTAAGCACTCACAGATACTCTTGGTTGGTGCTGGAACGCCCTGCTGTCAACTATTATATCAGGAATTTTAATTACATATAATTGTTGAACAGTGGTAGTAAAAATTGGGCCTTTGATGGTGGTGCTGGTGCCACAACACTGTAAGCCCTGACAGTTACTCTTGGTGGGTGCAGCAATGGGCCCTGCTGTGAATTATTAGATCAAGAATTGTAATTGCATGCCCCTGTTGAACAGGGGCTGAAAAATTGGGCCTTTCGTGGTGGTGGTGGTGGTGGTGGTGTTGCCACAACACTGTAAGCCCTCAGAGTTACTCTTGGTGGGTGCAGGAATGGGCCCTGCTGTGAATTATTAGATCAAGAATTGTAATTACATGCCCCTTTTGAACAGGGGCTGAAAAATTGGGCCTTTCGTGGTGGTGGTGGTGGTGGCGTTGCCACAACACTGTAAGCCCTCAGACTTACTCTTGGTGGGTGCAGGAATGGGCCCTGCTGTGAATTATTAGATCAAGAATTGTAATTACATGCCCCTTTTGAACAGGGGCTGAAAAATTGGGCCTTTCGTGGTGGTGGTGGTGGTGGCGTTGCCACAACACTGTAAGCCCTCAGAGTTACTCTTGGTGGGTGCAGGAATGGGCCCTGCTGTGAATTATTAGATCAAGAATTGTAATTACATGCCCCTTTTGAACAGGGGCTGCAAAATTGGGCCTTTCGTGGTGGTGGTGGTGGTGGCGTTGCCACAACACTGTAAGCCCTCAGAGTTACTCTTGGTGGGTGCAGGAATGGGCCCTGCTGTGAATTATTAGATCAAGAATTGTAATTACATGCCCCTTTTGAACAGGGGCTGAAAAATTGGGCCTTTCGTGGTGGTGGTGGCGTTGCCACAACACTGTAAGCCCTCAGAGTTACTCTTGGTGGGTGCAGCAATGGGCCCTGCTGTGAATTATTACATCAAGAATTGTAATTGCATGCCCCTGTTGAACAGGGGCTGAAAAATTGGGCCTTAGGCACTGGTGGCACAACACTACAACCCCTCACAGATACTGTACTTGGAGCACAGCAATGAGCCCTGTTGCAAAGTATTGCTTCAAAAATTGTAATGACACGCCCCTGTTAAACAGGGGCTGAAAAATTGGGCCTTAGGCACTGGTGGCACAACACTACAACCCCTCACAGATACTGTACTTGGAGCACAGCAATGAGCCCTGTTGCAAAGTATTGCTTCAAAAATTTTAATGACACGCCCCTGTTAAACAGGGGCTGAAAAATTGGGCCTTAGGCACTGGTGCCACAACACTCCAACCCCTCACAGATACTGTACTTGGAGCACAGCAATGAGCCCTATGGCAAATTATTGCTAAAAAAATTGTAATTACACGCCCCTGTAAAACAGGGGCTGAAAAATTGGGCCTTAGCCACTGGTGGTGGCACCCATAAACAAAAATGATCTTCCAAGCTATCATCATCAATCGTATCATTGAGGACTCGGAGGAGGAGGATAGCCAGTCAACATAACAGCACAGGCACTCAGCATCAGCATCAGTCTTGAAGGGATGTGACATGTTAAAATCAATTAGTCTGTTATATCAGCATCAGGTGTGTGGTAGCTGGTGGTGATCCAAGACTGGTTCATCTTGATGAAAGTCAGTCGATCAACCGAGTCGGTGGACAGGCGCACCCTGTGATCCGTGACAAATCCTCCAGCAGCACTGAATGTGCGTTCCGAAAGAACGCTGGATGCAGGACAGGCCAGTAGCTCAATTGCATACTGTGCAAGCTCTGGCCAGTGATCCATCCTCAAGACCCAGTAAGCCAGAGGATTTTCGGTGGGGAAGGTGTCCAAGTCTGACCTTGCCCCTAGATATTCCTGCACCATGTTTATCAGACGCTGGCGATGGTTGCTGGAACTGATCATACTTTGGGGCTGCGGACTAAAGAATTGTCTGAACGCATCGGTCAGACGGCCACCTTCCCCACCGCTCCTTCTTTGACTGGCCGAAGCCTCAGCAACTCGTTGTCCAGGACCAGGAGTTTGTAACCTCCCAGTCTCTGGGAACGCGTTGCACAGACCTTTCTGCAAGGCCTCCCGGAGTTGTCTCATCCTCTGCTCCCTCTGCGACGGTAACATAAGGTCCGCAACCTTACCCTTGTACCGTGGATCAAGGAGAGTGGCCAGCCAGTAATGGTCCCTCTCCTTGATCCGAAGAATACGAGGATCCTTCCGCAGACTTTGCAGGATCAGGGAGGCCATGCAGCGTAGGTTTGCTGAGGCATTCGCTCCGGAGTCCTCTGGGTCACTAAGGACGACATGATCCGCAGCCACCTCCTCCCAGCCACGTACAAGTCCACTGGTTTCTTGGGACTGTAAATCATCCCTAAAAGACTGCTGCTGATGATGCTGAGTGCCAGCCTCCACCTCCATGCTGACACAATCCTCCTCCTCCTCCTCCTCTTCCTGTGCGATGGGTGGGACAGAAGGAACACTGTCTGGGTAAAGGGGGCCTTGAGAGGCAAGGAAGTCCTCCTCTTCCTGCCTCTGTTCTGCCTCAAGTGCCCTGTCCATTATTCCACGCAGCGTGTGCTCCAACAGGTGGACAAGAGGTACAGTGTCACTGATGCATGCACTGTCACTGCTCACCATCCTCGTGGCCTCCTCAAATGGTGCCAGGACAGTGCATGCATCCCTGATCATGCCCCACTGGCGTGGAGAAAAAAAACCAAGCTCCCCTGACCCTGTCCTGGTGCCGTAGTCGCACAGGTACTCATTGATGGCCCTCTGCTGCGTGTGCAGCCACTGCAGCATGGCCAACGTTGAGTTCCACCTGGTGGGCATGTCACATATAAGGCGGTTCTTGGGCAGGTTCAACTCCTTTTGCAGCTCAGCCAGGCGAGCACTGGCATTATAAGATCTGCGGAAATGCACACAGACTTTCCTGGCCTGCCTCAGGACATCCTGTAAGCCCGGGTACCTGCCCAAGAAGCGCTGCACCACCAGGTTAAGGACGTGAGCCACACAGGGCACATGGGTCAGTTGTCCCTGTCGGAGGGCGGAGAGGAGGTTGGTGCCATTGTCGCAAACCACCATTCCTGGCTTAAGCTGGCGTGGCGTCAACCACCTCTCGGCCTGGCCCTGCAGAGCAGACAGGACCTCTGCCCCAGTGTGGCTTCTGTCCCCCAAACACACCAGCGCAAGCACGGCATGGCATCTTTTTGCCTGCGTACTTGCGTAGCCCCGTGAACGGCTACGGAGCACCGCTGGTTCATAGGACAAACCACAGGAAGAGGCCATGGAGGAAGAAGAAGAGGAGGGGGTGGAGGAGAGAGGTGTGTCACAACCAGTAGTAGCATTTTGGAGGCGTGGCGGTGGAACAACCTCCAACACTACTGCACCTTGTCCTGCATCCTTCCCAGCTGCCAAAAGAGTGACCCAATGGGCCGTGAAAGAAAGGTAACGTCCCTGTCCATGCCTGCTGGACCATGAGTCAGCGGTAATATGCACCTTACCGCTGACCGCCCTGTCCAGCGAGGCCAAGACATTGCCTTCCACATGCCGGTAGAGAGCCGGAATAGCCTTCCGTGAGAAAAAGTGGCGTTTGGGAACCTGCCACTGAGGAACCGCACATTGCACAAACTCACGGAAGGGGGCCGAGTCTACGAACTGAAAAGGCAGCAGTTGAAGCGCTAGCAATTTAGCCAAGCTAGCATTCAACCGCTGGGCATGTGGATGGCTGGGAGTGAACTTCTTTCGACGGTCCAGCAGCTGGGGCAGGGAAATTTGCCTGCTAGAATCGGACGTCGGTGTACTGCTAGCAGAGTGGCCGCAAGTACTTGGCTGTGACACACCTAATTCTACACCTTCATTCCTCTCAGTGCATGTTTCAGAGAGGACTGAAGTTATAGTGGGGTTGGAGATCCCAGCTGATGCGGTGCAAGGAGAGGTCCGCTTTGTTCTTTGGTGTGGGTCTTTGAGGTAGGCTTGCCAACGAGCTGCATGGCAGGTCAACATATGTCTGGTCAGGCATGTGGTACCCAAGCGGCTGATGTTTTGGCCACGCGATATACGCTTGAGACATATGTTGCAAACAGCAGCTGTGCGATCTGATGCACTAGCCTCAAAAAAGGCCCACACCAAGGAACTTTTTGCATGACGGGCAGAGGCAGCGCCCTGCACAGGCGGAGCTCTGCGGTGTGATTCCGTCGGTGTACTGCCCTTACGCTGGCCACCAAAGGGCATCCTGCCTCGTTGGAGATGTGCCTCCTCCTCATCCTCCTCCTCCTCCTCTCTCCTATTAGGCACCCACGTGGAGTCAGTGACCTCATCATCCCTTCCCTCCTCATCACTGGAGCCAATCTGGCAGTATGCTGCAGCTGCTGGAACATGACTGCCAGATTGGTGTCCTTCTTGAGCATCCCCTCTGTCTGCTCTCACCCTACTGCCTTCCTGTAGCTGGGTTTCATCATCAGACCCTTCGAAACGCTGGGCATCCTCCTGGAGCATGTACCCAACACTGTGCTCAAACAGTTCGGGGGACTCCTCAGGAGGAGGACATGGTGGGTCTAGGGAAGGAGTGACTGATGATGAGTCTGACATTGATACCAGGGAAGAGGACGCTTTGGCAGCTGCTTTGCCAGTACCCTGAGCCTGGGTGAGAGAGGATGAGGAGGAGGAGGAGGGCTTGGTCATCCACTCTACCAAGTCTTCAGCATGATGTGGCTCAACATGTCCAGCTGCCGAAAAGAAGGACAAGCGTGTCCCATGGCCATGTACTGATGACAATGCACCGCGTCCACGACCAGCACTGTTGCCCCCAGACACAGAGCCTGCTTGCCCTCTTTTATTGCCTCCTGACTGTCTGCCTCTCCTTGTTTGCCTTCCAGACATTCTAATAGATGGCCTGCAGGGAGATGGGAAAAAAGCAATAAGGGCTACCTTCAGGTGTCCTTCTCTGTCCCTTTACTTAAGGATTTCTAAATATGGTTGAGGATGATTGCTTTTGCACAGAATAGCACAACGACAATTTCCCTGACTGTCCAAAAAACAAGGATTTCAAAGATGGTTGATGAGGAATGCTTTAGCACACTATAGCACAAGGAGAATTCCCCTCACTTTCCTTCTTTGTCCCTAGAAACAAGGACTTGCACAGTAAAAGACACTGACACTCTCCCTACCTAGAGTTTTCTGTCCCTAGAAAAAATGTTTTTTTAAAGCACACTATAGCACAAGGAGAATTCCCCTCACTTTCCTTCTTTGTCCCTAGAAACAAGGACTCGCACAGTGAAAGAAACTGACACTCTCCCTACCTAGAGTTTTCTGTCCCTAGAAAAAATGTTTTTTTAAAGCACACTATAGCACAAGGAGAATTCCCCTCACTTTCCTTCTTTGTCCCTAGAAACAAGGACTCGCACAGTGAAAGAAACTGACACTCTCCCTACCTAGAGTTTTCTGTCCCTAGAAAAAATGTTTTTTTAAAGCACACTATAGCACAAGGAGAATTCCCCTCACTTTCCTTCTTTGTCCCTAGAAACAAGGACTCGCACAGTGAAAGAAACTGACACTCTCCCTACCTAGAGTTTTCTGTCCCTAGAAAAATTTTTTTTTTAAAGCACACTATAGCACAAGGAGAATTCCCCTCACTTTCCTTCTTTGTCCCTAGAAACAAGGACTCGCACAGTGAAAGAAACTGACACTCTCCCTACCTAGAGTTTTCTGTCCCTAGAAAAAATGTTTTTTTAAAGCACACTATAGCACAAGGAGAATTCCCCTCACTTTCCTTCTTTGTCCCTAGAAACAAGGACTCGCACAGTGAAAGAAACTGACACTCTCCCTACCTAGAGTTTTCTGTCCCTAGAAAAAATGTTTTTTTTTAAAGCACACTATAGCACAAGGAGAATTCCCCTCACTTTCCTTCTTTGTCCCTAGAAACAAGGACTCGCACAGTGAAAGAAACTGACACTCTCCCTACCTAGAGTTTTCTGTCCCTAGAAAAAATGTTTTTTTAAAGCACACTATAGCACAAGGAGAATTCCTCTCACTTTCCTTCTTTGTCCCTAGAAACAAGGACTCGCACAGTGAAAGAAACTGACACTCTCCCTACCTAGAGTTTTCTGTCCCTAGAAAAAATGTTTTTTTAAAGCACACTATAGCACAAGGAGAATTCCCCTCACTTTCCTTCTTTGTCCCTAGAAACAAGGACTCGCACAGTGAAAGAAACTGACACTCTCCCTACCTAGAGTTTTCTGTCCCTAGAAAAAATGTTTTTTTAAAGCACACTATAGCACAAGGAGAATTCCCCTCACTTTCCTTCTTTGTCCCTAGAAACAAGGACTCGCACAGTGAAAGAAACTGACACTCTCCCTACCTAGAGTTTTCTGTCCCTAGAAAAAATGTTTTTTTTAAAGCACACTATAGCACAAGGAGAATTCCCCTCACTTTCCTTCTTTGTCCCTAGAAACAAGGACTCGCACAGTGAAAGAAACTGACACTCTCCCTACCTAGAGTTTTCTGTCCCTAGAAAAAATGTTTTTTTAAAGCACACTATAGCACAAGGAGAATTCCCCTCACTTTCCTTCTTTGTCCCTAGAAACAAGGACTCGCACAGTGAAAGAAACTGACACTCTCCCTACCTAGAGTTTTCTGTCCCTAGAAAAAATGTTTTTTTTAAAGCACACTATAGCACAAGGAGAATTCCCCTCACTTTCCTTCTTTGTCCCTAGAAACAAGGACTCGCACAGTGAAAGAAACTGACACTCTCCCTACCTAGAGTTTTCTGTCCCTAGAAAAAATGTTTTTTTAAAGCACACTATAGCACAAGGAGAATTCCCCTCACTTTCCTTCTTTGTCCCTAGAAACAAGGACTCGCACAGTGAAAGAAACTGACACTCTCCCTACCTAGAGTTTTCTGTCCCTAGAAAAAATGTTTTTTTAAAGCACACTATAGCACAAGGAGAATTCCCCTCACTTTCCTTCTCTGTCCCTAGAAACAAGGACTCGCACAGTGAAAGAAACTGACACTCTCCCTACCTAGAGTTTTCTGTCCCTAGAAAAATTTTTTTTTTAAAGCACACTATAGCACAAGGAGAATTCCCCTCACTTTCCTTCTTTGTCCCTAGAAACAAGGATTCGCACAGTAAAACACACTGACACTCTCCCTACCTATCCTTCTCTTTCCCTAAACTAAAGGAATCCAGGTTAAGCAAGAAAGAAATAAATGTCACTGTCCCTGCCTATGCTTCTCTTTCCCTGCTCCGGAACACACTACACTAGGCCGCCGTGCTGGCGACCTTTTATAGTGTGGGGCGTGTACTAAACACCCTCAGCAATAATTGGCCACAGGCATCCTGCCTGTGGCCAATCATTGCTCTCCTCGCTGCCGGCGCTGTGATTGGCCAAGCATGCGTGGTCACAGTGCATGCTTGGCCAATCACAGCGCCTGGATGACACTGCGATGGCGTAGTGCATTGTGGGCCGTTCGCGTCACTCGAATTTGGCGCGAACGGCCCAAATCGTTCGATCTTCGTCGAACGATCGAACAGCCGATGTTCGAGTCGAACGTATGTTCGACTCGAACACGAAGCTCATCCCTATCCCCTGCCTATCCTTCTCTGTCCCTAAACACAAGGATTTGCAATATGCTTCAGCAAGATTGGTTTAGCACAGAATAGCACACTGTCAGTTTCACTCACTGTCCTACTCTGTCCCTACAAACAAGATTTAGCACAGAATAGCACACTGATAGTTTCCACGAGTGTCCTTCTCTGTCCCTAAACTCAAGGATTTCAAATATGGTTCAGCAAGATTGGTTTAGAACAGAATAGCACACTAACACTTTCCCTCACTGTACCTCTCTGTCCCTAAACTCAAGGATTTCAAATATGGTTCAGCAAGATTGGTTTAGAACAGAATAGCACACTGTCAGTTTCACTCACTGTCCTACTCTGTCCCTACAAACTAGATTTAGCACAGAATAGCACACTGAGAATTTCCACGAGTGTCCTTCTCTGTCCCTAAACTCAAGGATTTCAAATATGGTTCAGCAAGATTGGTTTAGAACAGAATAGCACACTGTCAGTTTCACTCACTGTCCTACTCTGTCCCTACAAACAAGATTTAGCACAGAATAGCACACTGACACTTTCCCTCACTGTACCTCTCTGTCCCTAAACTCAAGGATTTCAAATATGGTTCAGCAAGATTGGTTTAGAACAGAATAGAACACTGTCAGTTTCACTCACTGTCCTACTCTGTCCCTACAAACTAGATTTAGCACAGAATAGCACACTGAGAGTTTCCATGGGTGTGCTTCTCTGTCCCTAAACTCAAGGATTTCAAACATGTGTGACAGCAGGAAGGTAAAGTCACCTGGTTGCATCCAGGGGGGTAGATATATTTCGCCCAGATTCAGGCTTTACGCCGACTTATACAACTAGGTGGAGAGTTGTATAAGGCTAGTGGGCTCATGGATGACTCATACCTCTAGGGAGAGTGTGGGGCGTCGTGCAGACAGAGATGAGGAGACCAGCTGAACCTTGTCAGCTCATTTAGGCCTCTATAAGAACTCCCAGCTTCATTAGATGTTAGCTCATGCCTGGAACCAGACCTGTGTGGACTGTCTAGGGAGAGTGAACCCCTGTGCGGTGAGGCAAAGCCTGTGTGGCTATTTGTTTGGACTTTTACTAAACCAGGGACTTAGGGACTAGGACAGCACTAGGCTGATCCCAGTTGTTAGTTAGGAAACCTGTATGTTTAGTCAGAGGTCAACTTGACCAGGATTTATTTTGGTTATGTTTCTTTTGCTTTGCTGTGTTTTGTCACTGTAAATAGAAAATAAACCACACCTTTTTTGATTTTGAAAACCACAACCTCCGTTTGCTGGGCCTGTTTTGTGTGGGGAGCCCATCCCGGGGGTCACACACACCCGCTGCCGAGCTAACCCCCTCACAGTTGGTGGAGAACCAGTGGCAGTTTTTTTTAAGCCAGCATGGAGGAGATACTGAAGCAGCTGGCTCTAGCAAATGCCAATCAACAGCAGACAAATGCAGGTTTGCAAAGGAGCCTTGCAGCCCAGCAGCAGACAAACGCAACTTTGCAACAGAGTCTGGAGGCTCAGCAACGAGCCCAGCAGCAATCTGAGGCCCGCTTCATAGACCTGTTGCAGAAGCAAGAGCAGAAAGTGGCTACAGCCAGAGACTTTGTCCGCACCAAAGATTGTGGAACGTGTTGTAATGGATCGGTTTTTGAGAGCTCTTCCTACTGCCATCCAAAAGTGGGTAAGCCATGGAGACCCAGAGACGGCCGATGGTCTTGTGGATCGTGTGGAGAAATACTTGGCTACAGAGAACCTGACGGCCTCTTCCAGAGACACTCGGACTTTCCACCCTAAGACCAGACCATCCCCAGGGGCGGATAAGAGGATTCCAAGGGGTGAGGGTGGAGAGAGTGAGAGGGTGGGAGCTCTACCCCAAGTTTGGCGAGAACAGCCTGGGAAATCAGCGGCTCAAGAGGCGGCAAGAAGGATCGTTTGCTACCGCTGCCGGCAAGCGGGACATATTGCAGCCAATTGCCCGGTTGTGGAGGAACCCATGCAGTGTGACTTTCTGACGGGCAGACGTCAGTCGCTGTGTGCGACAGTCGCATGCACTGCCATTCGAGGAACTGAGAAACATTTATGCAAAATGTGTGTTAATGGTAGAAATGTTGTGGTATTGCTGGATTCAGGTAGCCTTGTGAAACTGATAAAGGCTGAGTTAGTTAAAACAGAGGTCTCTGGGAATAGCAAGGTAGCTGTTATTTGTGTGCATGGGGACACCCGAGAGTATCCAGTGACTACAGTGTGTTTCGAGACCCCCAAAGGTACCCTCTCTCATCCAGTGGGCTTAGTATCTCAGTTACCGCATGACGCCATTGTGGGAAGGGATTTTCCGAAGTTCTGGGAACTGTGGGATGATCCTGAGCCCCTCACTGGTGCCCCTATGTACCAGGAATGTGATAGCCAGAACTCCCCTGAGAGTGGTGAGGACTCTCCGGAATTTCCCTTATCAGTATTGGCAGGGGAGACTCAAGAAACTGGAGAGGAGCCCACCTCCTCAGACGAAAACCTACCGTCTGTGGAGTTTTCTGATCTTGAGGTTCACAGGGAAAACTTTGCCACAGAACAGTTGAAAGACCCCGCCCTAATAAAGGCACGGGAAAACGTAGTGAAAATAGATGGTGAGTTAGTGAACCCAGATAATACCTGCACTTACCCATACTTCAGCGTAGAGAAGGACCTACTGTATCGGGTGGCAAAAAGGGCAGAAGAAACCGTTGAGCAGCTTGTGGTGCCCAAACCTTACAGGAAGTTGGTGTTGGAGTTGGCCCATGGGCACATTCTTGGAGGTCATCTGGGGACAGAGAAAACCCGAGAGAGGGTATTACAGAGATTCTATTGGCCGGGGGTGATGAAGGACGTAGAAAATTATTGTTCCTCCTGCCCTGTGTGTCAGAGGTTGGCCCCGATGCCACATTTCCGTAGCCCGCTGGTCCCTCTACCCATCATTGAGGTCCCGTTTCAGAGGATCGCCATGGATTTGGTAGGTCCTATAATCAAGTCCGCTAGGGGGCACCAGTACATATTAGTTATAATGGACTATGCCACCCGTTATCCAGAAGCGATCCCTCTCCGAAATACCTCGGCCAAAACCATAGCCAAAGAGCTATCTCTTGTTTTTAGCCGGGTGGGTATTTGTAAAGAACTGCTTACGGACCAAGGTACACCCTTTATGTCCCGGGTTATGAAAGAGCTGTGTAAATTGTTCAAAGTGACGCAATTGCGTACGTCTGTGTATCACCCCCAAACCGATGGGCTGGTTGAAAGATTCAACAAAACCCTAAAACAAATGTTGAAGAAAGTGGTGGATAGAGATGGAAAGGATTGGGACTGTTTATTTCCTTATTTGATGTTTGCTATTAGGGAGGTGCCCCAATCCTCTACGGGATTCTCCCCCTTTGAGTTACTGTATGGGAGACACCCAAGAGGGCTGTTGGATATTGCCAAGGAAACTTGGGAAAGTGAGAGTTCTCCCCACAGGAGTGTGATTGAGCATGTCGCCCTGATGCAAGATCGAATTGCACAGGTAATGCCCATCGTGAAGGAACATTTGGCCCAAGCGCAGTTGGCACAGCAGAGAGTGTACAACCGTGGAGCCAAGACCCGTACCTTTTCCCCGGGGGATAGGATATTGGTACTTGTCCCTACGGTTGAAAGTAAATTCCTTGCCAAATGGCAAGGCCCCTACGAGATAATGGAAAAAGTGAGCGAAGTGAATTACAAGGTCAGACAACCAGGAAGGCGAAAGCCCGAACAGATCTATCACGTTAATCTGTTGAAAGCCTGGAGGGATAGAGAGTCCCTAGTCGCAGACACTTGGTCACCAGCTCAAACTGGTTGCATGATTCCTGAGGTTGGAATAGCAGCCACCTTGTCACAACCCCAACAACATGAGGTTAAGGAGTTTGTGCTTCGCAACAAGGAGGTATTCTCTGAGCTGCCGGGACAAACATCTGGGGTAGAGCATGACATCATTACCCCGCCCGGTGAAAGGGTGAAGTTAAAACCCTATCGGATCCCAGAGGCTCGACGGGAGGCAATACGGGAGGAAGTACAGAAAATGCTGAACTTAGGGGTGATAGAGGAGTCCCAAAGTGATTGGTCTAGTCCCATCGTGTTGGTGCCTAAACCGGATGGGAGCTGGCGATTTTGTAACGATTTTCGTCAGTTGAACAAAGTTACAAAATTTGACACCTACCCCATGCCACGTATAGATGAGTTGATCGACCGGCTGGGAACAGCCCGATACATGACGACTCTTGACCTCACAAAAGGGTATTGGCAAATCCCCCTGGCCAAGTCGGCCAAAGAGAAAACCGCATTTGTAACCCCAGACGGGGCGTTCCAATATAAAAGAATGCCGTTCGGGTTACAGAATGCGCCGGCCACATTCCAGCGGAAAATGGACCAGATGCTGAGGCCCCATCGGAAGTATGCTGCGGCTTACCTGGATGACGTAATTGTCCATAGCACAGATTGGGCCTCACATCTGCCAAAAGTGCAAGCAGTCCTGGACTCTGTTCGGGAAGCGGGGTTTACGGCTAACCCCAAGAAGTGTACCATTGGGCAGGAGGAGGCCAAATATCTTGGGTACACCATTGGGAGGGGAGTAATAAAACCCCAACTCAACAAAGTCGAGGCCATCCAGAGTTGGCCACGTCCCAACAGCAAGAAGCAGGTACGAGCCTTTCTGGGAATCGCTGGGTATTATCGGCGATTCATTCCCCACTTTGCTTCTAAGGCTGTGCCCCTAACCAACCTGACGAAGGGGAAAGGGTCGGTCATGATTAAATGGACCCCCGAGGCTGAGGCAGCATTCCAATTCTTGAAACAAGCCTTATGTAGCCAGCCAGTGTTGTACTCACCCGACTTCTCTAAAGACTTTGTCGTACAAAGTGATGCGTCAGATGTGGGGTTAGGAGCAGTATTGTCCCAGGTCTGGAACGGGGAAGAGCACCCAGTCATTTACCTCAGCAGGAAGTTGAAGTCCCATGAGGTAAATTACGCCACCGTTGAAAAGGAGTGTTTAGCGGTGAAGTGGGCTCTAGATTCCCTTCGGTACTACCTGCTAGGTAGGCACTTTGACATGGTTACGGATCACGCTCCGTTAAAGTGGATGGCTCAAAACAAGGAAACAAATAGAAGAGTGAATAGGTGGTTCCTGGCCCTCCAGGAATTCAACTTCACAGTAAAGCATCGCCCTGGCGTTCAAATGGGGAATGTGGATGCTTTGTCTCGAGTACATGAATGCCTGATTGCTGGTGTTCCAACCCCGAGGTTAAAACAAGAGGGGGGGGGTATGTGACAGCAGGAAGGTAAAGTCACCTGGTTGCATCCAGGGGGGTAGATATATTTCGCCCAGATTCAGGCTTTACGCCGACTTATACAACTAGGTGGAGAGTTGTATAAGGCTAGTGGGCTCATGGATGACTCATACCTCTAGGGAGAGTGTGGGGCGTCGTGCAGACAGAGATGAGGAGACCAGCTGAACCTTGTCAGCTCATTTAGGCCTCTATAAGAACTCCCAGCTTCATTAGATGTTAGCTCATGCCTGGAACCAGACCTGTGTGGACTGTCTAGGGAGAGTGAACCCCTGTGCGGTGAGGCAAAGCCTGTGTGGCTATTTGTTTGGACTTTTACTAAACCAGGGACTTAGGGACTAGGACAGCACTAGGCTGATCCCAGTTGTTAGTTAGGAAACCTGTATGTTTAGTCAGAGGTCAACTTGACCAGGATTTATTTTGGTTATGTTTCTTTTGCTTTGCTGTGTTTTGTCACTGTAAATAGAAAATAAACCACACCTTTTTTGATTTTGAAAACCACAACCTCCGTTTGCTGGGCCTGTTTTGTGTGGGGAGCCCATCCCGGGGGTCACACACACCCGCTGCCGAGCTAACCCCCTCACACATGGTTCAGCAAGATTGGTTTAGAACAGAATAGCACACTGTCAGTTTCACTCACTGTCCTACTCTGTCCCTACAAACAAGATTTAGCACAGAATAGCACACTGACACTTTCCCTCACTGTACCTCTCTGTCCCTAAACTCAAGGATTTCAAATATGGTTCAGCAAGATTGGTTTAGAACAGAATAGCACACTGTCAGTTTCACTCACTGTCCTACTCTGTCCCTACAAACAAGATTTAGCACAGAATAGCACAGTGATAGTTTCCACGAGTGTCCTTCTCTGTCCCTAAACTCAAGGATTTCAAATATGGTTCAGCAAGATTGGTTTAGAACAGAATAGCACACTGTCAGTTTCACTCACTGTCCTACTCTGTCCCTACAAACAAGATTTAGCACAGAATAGCACACTGACACTTTCCCTCACTGTACCTCTCTGTCCCTAAACTCAAGGATTTTAAATATGGTTCAGCAAGATTGGTTTAGAACAGAATAGCACACTGTCAGTTTCACTCACTGTCCTACTCTGTCCCTACAAACTAGATTTAGCACAGAATAGCACACTGAGAGTTTCCACGAGTGTCCTTCTCTGTCCCTAAACTCAAGGATTTCAAATATGGTTCAGCAAGATTGGATTAGAACAGAATAGCACACTGTCAGTTTCACTCACTGTCCTACTCTGTCCCTACAAACTAGATTTAGCACAGAATAGCACACTGAGAGTTTCCACGAGTGTCCTTCTCTGTCCTTAAACTCAAGGATTTCAAATATGGTTCAGCAAGATTGGTTTAGAACAGAATAGCACTCTGTCAGTTTCACTCACTGTCCTACTCTGTCCCTACAAACAAGATTTAGCACAGAATAGCACACTGACACTTTCCCTCACTGTACCTCTCTGTCCCTAAACTCAAGGATTTCAAATATGGTTCAGCAAGATTGGTTTAGAACAGAATAGCACACTGTCATTTTCACTCACTATACTACTCTGTCCCTACAAACAAGATTTAGCACAGAATAGCACACTGATAGTTTCCACAAGTGTACTTCTCTGTCCCTAAACTCAAGGATTTCAAATATGGTTCAGCAAGATTGGTTTAGAACAGAATAGCACACTGTCAGTTTCACTCACTGTCCTACTCTGTCCCTACAAACAAGATTTAGCACAGAATAGCACACTGACACTTTGCCTCACTGTACCTCTCTGTCCCTAAACTCAAGGATTTCAAATATGGTTCAGCAAGATTGGTTTAGAACAGAATAGTACACTGTCAGTTTCACTCACTGTCCTACTCTGTCCCTACAAACAAGATTTAGCACAGAATAGCACACTGATAGTTTCCACGAGTGTCCTTCTCTGTCCCTAAACTCAAGGATTTCAAATATGGTTCAGCAAGATTGGTTTAGAACAGAATAGCACACTGTCAGTTTCACTCACTGTCCTACTCTGTCCCTACAAACAAGATTTAGCACAGAATAGCACACTGACACTTTCCCTCACTGTACCTCTCTGTCCCTAAACTCAAGGATTTCAAATATGGTTCAGCAAGATTGGTTTAGAACAGAATAGCACACTGTCAGTTTCACTCACTGTCCTACTCTGTCCCTACAAACTAGATTTAGCACAGAATAGCACACTGAGAGTTTCCACGAGTGTCCTTCTCTGTCCCTAAACTCAAGGATTTCAAATATGGTTCAGCAAGATTGGTTTAGAACAGAATAGCACACTGTCAGTTTCACTCACTGTCCTACTCTGTCCCTACAAACTAGATTTAGCACAGAATAGCACACTGAGAGTTTCCACGAGTGTCCTTCTCTGTCCTTAAACTCAAGGATTTCAAATATGGTTCAGCAAGATTGGTTTAGAACAGAATAGCACACTGTCAGTTTCACTCACTGTCCTACTCTGTCCCTACAAACAAGATTTAGCACAGAATAGCACACTGACACTTTCCCTCACTGTACCTCTCTGTCCCTAAACTCAAGGATTTCAAATATGGTTCAGCAAGATTGGTTTAGAACAGAATAGCACACTGTCAGTTTCACTCACTGTACTACTCTGTCCCTACAAACAAGATTTAGCACAGAATAGCACACTGATAGTTTCCACAAGTGTCCTTCTCTGTCCCTAAACTCAAGGATTTCAAATATGGTTCAGCAAGATTGGTTTAGAACAGAATAGCACACTGTCAGTTTCACTCACTGTCCTACTCTGTCCCTACAAACAAGATTTAGCACAGAATAGCACACTGACACTTTCCCTCACTGTACCTCTCTGTCCCTAAACTCAAGGATTTCAAATATGGTTCAGCAAGATTGGTTTAGAACAGAATAGCACACTGTCAGTTTCACTCACTGTCCTACTCTGTCCCTACAAACAAGATTTAGCACAGAATAGCACACTGATAGTTTCCACGAGTGTCCTTCTCTGTCCCTAAACTCAAGGATTTCAAATATGGTTCAGCAAGATTGGTTTAGAACAGAATAGCACACTGTCAGTTTCGCTCACTGTCCTACTCTGTCCCTACAAACTAGATTTAGCACAGAATAGCACACTGAGAGTTTCCACGAGTGTCCTTCTCTGTCCCTAAACACAAGGATTTGCAATATGCTTCAGCAAGATTGGTTTAGCACAGAATAGCACACTGTCAGTTTCACTCACTGTCCTACTCTGTCCCTACAAACAAGATTTAGCACAGAATAGCACACTGATAGTTTCCACGAGTGTCCTTCTCTGTCCCTAAACTCAAGGATTTCAAATATGGTTCAGCAAGATTGGTTTAGAACAGAATAGCACACTGACACTTTCCCTCACTGTACCTCTCTGTCCCTAAACTCAAGGATTTCAAATATGGTTCAGCAAGATTGGTTTAGAACAGAATAGCACACTGTCAGTTTCACTCACTGTCCTACTCTGTCCCTACAAACAAGATTTAGCACAGAATAGCACACTGATAGTTTCCACGAGTGTCCTTCTCTGTCCCTAAACTCAAGGATTTCAAATATGGTTCAGCAAGATTGGTTTAGAACAGAATAGCACACTGTCAGTTTCACTCACTGTCCTACTCTGTCCCTACAAACAAGATTTAGCACAGAATAGCACACTGAAACTTTCCCTCACTGTACCTCTCTGTCCCTAAACTCAAGGATTTCAAATATGGTTCAGCAAGATTGGTTTAGAACAGAATAGCACACTGTCAGTTTCACTCACTGTCCTACTCTGTCCCTACAAACTAGATTTAGCACAGAATAGCACACTGAGAGTTTCCACGAGTGTCCTTCTCTGTCCCTAAACACAAGGATTTGCAATATGCTTCAGCAAGATTGGTTTAGAACAGAATAGCACACTGTCAGTTTCACTCACTGTCCTACTCTGTCCCTACAAACAAGATTTAGCACAGAATAGCACACTGAGAGTTTCCACGAGTGTCCTTCTCTGTCCCTAAACTCAAGGATTTCAAATATGGTTCAGCAAGATTGGTTTAGAACAGAATAGCACACTGTCAGTTTCACTCACTGTCCTACTCTGTCCCTACAAACAAGATTTAGCACAGAATAGCACACTGATAGTTTCCACAAGTGTCCTTCTCTGTCCCTAAACTCAAGGATTTCAAATATGGTTCAGCAAGATTGGTTTAGAACAGAATAGCACACTGTCAGTTTCACTCACTGTCCTACTCTGTCCCTACAAACAAGATTTAGCACAGAATAGCACACTGACACTTTGCCTCACTGTACCTCTCTGTCCCTAAACTCAAGGATTTCAAATATGGTTCAGCAAGATTGGTTTAGAACAGAATAGCACACTGTCAGTTTCACTCACTGTCCTACTCTGTACCTACAAACTAGATTTAGCACAGAATAGCACACTGAGAGTTTCCACGAGTGTCCTTCTCTGTCCCTAAACTCAAGGATTTCAAATATGGTTCAGCAAGATTGGTTTAGAACAGAATAGCACACTGTCAGTTTCACCCACTGTCCTACTCTGTCCCTACAAACAAGATTTAGCACAGAATAGCACACTGACACTTTCCCTCACTGTACCTCTCTGTCCCTAAACTCAAGGATTTCAAATATGGTTCATCAAGATTGGTTTAGAACAGAATAGCACACTGTCAGTTTCACTCACTGTCCTACTCTGTCCCTACAAACAAGATTTAGCACAGAATAGCACACTGACACTTTCCCTCACTGTACCTCTCTGTCCCTAAACTCAAGGATTTCAAATATGGTTCAGCAAGATTGGTTTAGAACAGGTCTCCCCGCACCCCGTTGTGGGGGAACCCACGATTGGCACACTTCCGCTCTATCCCGGATCCCGCGTTGTGGGCACGGTTTGAAATTAAGACCTTGGCGGATATAGTTTCCTCGGGGGGCCTTATAGCTTTTAATGAGCTGAAACAATTAAAGGGGCTCCCTAACCATATGTTTTTTAGGTACCTTCAGCTCCGGCACGCTTTCCGATCCCAGTTCTCTGGGCCACTGGTACTGGAAACGACGGGTGTTGAGCGATTGCTGGAGATGACAGGGGACACCAAACCATTGTCCGCCTTGTACTCCCTACTTATAGGTTTGGACACCTCTAAGGTCTCCCAGCTGTTCTCAGTATGGCAGGCAGATATCCCCACTCTGGCCGATGACGATTGGGAGGAGGGCATTCAGCAATACCTCACCCTGGTGGTCTCTGCCAGAGATAGATTCATCCAGGTAAAGTTTCTCCACAGGGCGTACTTCTCCCCCGAACGCCTAGCTAAAATATATCCACAGCAGAATCCCAGTTGTCGTCGATGTGGTGCGGAGGAGGGCTCCTTCTTTCATGTTGTGTGGTCCTGTCCGCTGATACAGCATTTTTGGAGGGGGGTGGTTCACATTATCTGCTCTGTGAGCAACCTCACTTTACCCTGCGACCCAATCCCACTGCTGCTCGGCATAGTTGAAATGCTGGAGGGCCCCCAATCAAAAACATTATTTGTTTTTTACGCGGCCTTCTATGCCAGGAAGGCCATTCTGCTACGGTGGAAGGAGCCCTCCCCCCCATCCATACCACAGTGGAGAGCCTTGATTAACACTGCCCTCCCCCTTTACAAGCTTACCTATTTGGGGCGAAACTGCCCCAAAAAATTTGACAGGATCTGGGCGGCATGGGAGAGCGCTGAGCAACAGGCCATGGACTAGGAGCTAGGCTCTCAAATTTGATCGCGAGACACTCTATGAACGCTGTATCTGTTTGCCTGGTGGGGACATATTGGAGCCTTCTTTAGAGCTGCGTTGTAATACCCCGGTCATGCAACCATCGTTTGATGGCTCCCCCCCATCTGCAATACCCTGTTTCATGCCCTGGTCAGGGCCTCCCATCCCAGTGCAGTATGATAACCCCCCCGGTTTTTATTTATTTAATATTTTTTTTTCTTCCCATCCCCTGAAGCTGGGCGGGTTCTTTTTGATCCTATTTCTCTTCAGTTGGGGGGTAGGGGTGGGTTCAACTAATCTGACTGTTTATTGATGATGTTGATTCATGTTTGCTCTGTAATGATTAAGGGTCTCCCTATCTGTACGCACAACTGCTTCGACAACTAACTTTTAATGTATTACTTCTGAAGACTATGTATGATCACTGCAATTTTTGTACATATTGTTTTGTTTATTTTCTTTTTTTAAATAAAAAACCTTTCTGTTAAAAAAAAAGATTGGTTTAGAACAGAATAGCACACTGTCAGTTTCACTCACTGTCCTACTCTGTCCCTACAAACAAGATTTAGCACAGAATAGCACACTGATAGTTTCCACGAGTGTCCTTCTCTGTCCCTAAACTCAAGGATTTCAAATATGGTTCAGCAAGATTGGTTTAGAACAGAATAGCACACTGTCAGTTTCACTCACTGTCCTACTCTGTCCCTACAAACAAGATTTAGCACAGAATAGCACACTGACACTTTCCCTCACTGTACCTCTCTGTCCCTAAACTCAAGGATTTCAAATATGGTTCAGCAAGATTGGTTTAGAACAGAATAGCACACTGTCAGTTTCACTCACTGTCCTACTCTGTCCCTACAAACAAGATTTAGCACAGAATAGCACACTGACACTTTCCCTCACTGTACCTCTCTGTCCCTAAACTCAAGGATTTCAAATATGGTTCAGCAAGATTGGTTTAGAACAGAATAGCACACTGTCAGTTTCACTCACTGTCCTACTCTGTCCCTACAAACAAGATTTAGCACAGAATAGCACACTGACACTTTCCCTCACTGTACCTCTCAGTCCCTAAACTCAAGGATTTCAAATATGGTTCAGCAAGATTGGTTTAGAACAGAATAGCACACTGTCAGTTTCACTCACTGTCCTACTCTGTCCCTACAAACAAGATTTAGCACAGAATAGCACACTGACACTTACCCTCACTGTACCTCTCAGTCCCTAAACTCAAGGATTTTAAATATGGTTCAGCAAGATTGGTTTAGAACAGAATAGCACACTGTCAGTTTCACTCACTGTCCTACTCTGTCCCTACAAACAAGATTTAGCACAGAATAGCACACTGACACTTTCCCTCACTGTACCTCTCTGTCCCTAAACTCAAGGATTTCAAATATGGTTCAGCAAGATTGGTTTAGAACAGAATAGCACACTGACACTTTCCCTCACTGTACCTCTCTGTCCCTACAAACAAGGTTTAGCACAGAATAACACAGTGACACTCTCCCTACCTAGCCTTATTTGTCCCTAAACACAAGGAATCCAGGATTAGTAAAGGAAAAAAAATGACACTGTCCCTATGCTTCTCTTTCCCTGCTCCGGAACACACTACACAAGGCCGCCGCGCTGGCGGCCTTTTATAGTGTGGGGCGTGTACTAAACACCCTCAAGAATAATTGGCCACAGGCATCCTGCCTGTGGCCAATCATTGCTCTCCTCGCTGCCGGCGCTGTGATTGGCCAAGCATGCGGGGTCACAGTGCATGCTTGGCCAATCACAGCGCCTGGATGACACTGCAATGGCGTAGTGCATTGTGGGCCGTTCGCGTCACTCGAATTTGGCGCGAACGGCCCAAATCGTTCGATCTTCGTCGAACGATCGAACAGCCGATGTTCGAGTCGAACGTATGTTCGACTCGAACACGAAGCTCATCCCTACTGGTGTTCTATGGATCATCACTGGTGTACTATGGATCATCACTGGTGTACTATGGACCATCCCTGATGTACTGTGGATCATCACTGATGTACTGTGGATCATCACTGATGTACTATAGTTCATCACTGATGTACTATGGGCCATCACTGGTGTACTATGGATCATCACTGGTGTACTATGTTTCATCACTGATGTACTATGGACGATCCCTGATGTACTATGGACCATCCCTGATGTACTGTGGATCATCACTGATGTACTGTGGATCATCACTGGTGTACTATAGATCATCACTCATGTACTATGGGCCATCACTGGTGTACTATGGGCCATCACTGGTGTAATATGGGCCATCACTAGTGTACTATGGATCATCACTGATGTACTAAGGACCATCCCTGATGTACTATGGACCATCCCTGATGTACTATGGACCATCCCTGATGTACTATGGACCATCCCTAATGTACTATGGACCATCCCTGATGTACTATAGATCATCACTGATGTACTATGGATCATCCCTGGTGTACTATGGATCATCACTGGTGTACTATGGATCATCACTGGTGTACTAAGGATCATCACTGATGTACTGTGGATCATCACTGGTGTACTATGGGCCATCACTGGTGTACTATGGGCCATCACTGGTGTACTATGGGCCATCACTGGTGTACTATGGACCATCACTGATGTACTATGAGCCATCACTGATGTACTGTGGACCATCCCTGATGTACTGTGGATCATCACTGATGTACCGTGGATCATCACTGATGTACTATGAGCCATCACGGGTGTACTATGGATCATAACTGATGTACTATGGACCATCTCTGATGTACTATGGACCATCCCTGATGTACTGAGGATCATCACTGATGTACTATAGATCATCACTGATGTACCATGGACCATCACTGATGTACTATGGATCACCACTGATGTACTGAGGATCATCACTAATGTACTATGGATCATCACTGATGTACCGTGGATCATCACTGATGTACTGTGGATCATCACTGATGTACGTTGGATCATCACTGAAGTACTATGGGCCATCACTGGTGTACTATGGATCATCACTGGTGTACTATGAATCATCACTGGTGTACTATGGATCATCACTGATGTACTGTGGACCAGCCCTGATGTATTGTGGATCATCACTGATGTACTGTGAATCATCACTGATGTACTGTGGATCATCACTGATGTACTATGGATCATCACTGATGTGCTATGGATCATCACTGATGTACTATGGATCATCACTGATGTACTATGGATCATCACTGATGTGCTATGGATCATCACTGATGTACTATGAGCCATCACTGGTGTACTATGGATCATCACTGGTGTACTATGGGCCATCACGGGTGTACTATGGATCATCACTGATGTACTATAGACCATCCCTGATGTACTATGGACCATCCCTGATGTACTGAGGATCATCACTGATGTACTATAGATCATCACTGATGTACTATGGACCATCACTGATGTACTATGGATCACCACTGATGTACTGAGGATCATCACTAATGTACTATGGATCATCACTGATGTACCGTGGATCATCACTGATGTACTGTGGATCATCACTGATGTACGTTGGATCATCACTGAAGTACTATGGGCCATCACTGGTGTACTATGGATCATCACTGGTGTACTATGAATCATCACTGGTGTACTATGGATCATCACTGATGTACTGTGGATCATCACTGATGTACTGTGGATCATCACTGATGTACTATGGATCATCACTGATGTGCTATGGATCATCACTGATGTACTATGGATCATCACTGATGTACTATGGATCATCACTGATGTGCTATGGATCATCACTGATGTACTATGAGCCATCACTGGTGTACTATGGATCATCACTGGTGTACTATGGGCCATCACTGGTGTACTATGGATCATCACTGGTGTACTATGGATCATCACTGGTGTACTATGGGCCATCACTGGTGTACTATGGACCATCCCTGATGTACTGTGGATCATCACTGGTGTACTGTGGACCATCCCTGTTGTACTGTGGACCATCGCTGATGTACTGTGGACCATCACTGATGTACTGTGGATCATCACTGATGTTCTATGGACAATCACTGATGTACTATGGATCATCACTGATGTACTGTAGATCATCACTGATGTACTGTGGATCATCACTGATGTACTGTGGATCATCACTGATGTACTATAGATCATCACTGATGTACTATAGATCATCACTGATGTACTATGGGCCATCACTGGTGTACTATGGGCCATCACTGGTGTACTATGGACCATCACTGGTGTACTATGGACCATCACTGATGTACTGTGGATCATCACTGATGTACTGTGGATCATCACTGATGTACTGTGGATCATCACTGATGTACTATGGATCATCCCTGGTGTACTATGCATCATCACTGGTGTACTATGGATTATCACTGGTGTACTATGGATCATCACTGATGTACTATGGGCCATCACTGATGTACTATGGATCATCACTGGTGTACTATGGATCATCACTGATGTACTGTGGACCATCCCTGATGTACTGTGGACCATCCCTGATGTACTGTGGATCATCACTGATGTACCGTGGATCAGCACTGATGTACCGAGGATCATCACTGATGTACCGTGGATCATCACTGATGTACTGTGGATCATCACTGATGTACTATGGGCCATCACAGATGTACTATGGGCCATCACAGATGTACTATGGGCCATCACAGGTGTACTATGGATCATCACTGGTGTACTATGGATCATCCCTGGTGTACTATGGATCATCCCTGGTGTACTATGGACCATGACTGATGTACTATGGATCATCACTGGTGTACTATGGGCCATCACTGGTGTACTATGGACCATCCCTGATGTACTGTGGATCATCACTGGTGTACTGTGGATCATTACTGATGTACTATGGACCATCCCTGATGTACTATGGACCATCCCTGATGTACTGTGGATCATCACTGATGTACTGTGGATCATCCCTGGTGTACTATGGATCATCACTGGTGTACCATGAATCATCACTGGTGTACTATGGATCATCACTGATGTACTGTGGACCATCCCTGATGTATTGTGGATCATCACTGATGTACTGTGGATCATCACTGATGTGCTATGGATCATCACTGATGTACTATGGATCATCACTGATGTACTATGGATCATCACTGATGTACTATGGATCATCACTGATGTGCTATGGATCATCACTGATGTGCTATTTATCATCACTGATGTACTATGAGCCATCACTGGTGTACTATGGGCCATCACTGGTGTACTATGGACCATCCATGATGTACTGTGGATCATCACTGATGTACTGTGGATCATCACTGATGTACTATGGACCATCCCTGATGTACTATGGACCATCCCTGATGTACTGTGGATCATCACTGATGTACTGTGGATCATCCCTGGTGTACTATGGATCATCCCTGGTGTACTAAGGATCATCACTGGTGTACTATGAATCATCACTGATGTACTGTGGACCATCCCTGATGTACTGTGGACCATCCCTGATGTATTGTGGATCATCACTGATGTACTGTGGATCATCACTGATGTGCTATGGATCATCACTGATGTGCTATGGATCATCACTGATGTGCTATGGATCATCACTGATGTACTATGGATCATCACTGGTGTACTATGGATCATCAATGGTGTACTGTTGACCATCCCTGATGTACTGTGGATAATCACTGATGTACTATGAGCCATCACTGATGTATTATGGGCCATCACTGATGTACTGTGGATAATCACTGATGCACTTTGGATCATCACTGATCTACTGAGGATAATCACTGGTGTACTATGGATCATCACTGATGTACTGTGGATCATCACTGATGTACTATAGATCATCACTGATGTACTATAGATCATCACTGATGTACTATGAATCATCACTGATGTACTCTGGACCATCCCTGATGTACTATGGATCATCACTGATGTACTATGGACCATCCCTGATGTACTGTGGATCATCACTGATGTACTGTGGATTATCACTGATGTACTGTGGACCATCACTGATGTACTGTGGATAATCACTGATGTACTGTGGATTATCACTGATGTACTGTGGACCATCACTGATGTACTGTGGATCATCACTGATGTACTATGGATCATCACTGATGTACTATGGATCATCACTGATGTACTATGGATCATCACTGATGTACTATGGACCATCACTGGTGTACTATGGATCATCACTGGTGTACTATGGATCATCACTGGTGTACTATGGACCATCCCTGATGTACTGTGGATCATCACTGATGTACTGTGGATCATCACTGATGTACTATAGTACATCACTGATGTACTATGGGCCATCACTGGTGTACTATGGATCATCACTGGTGTACTATGGTTCATCACTGATGTACTATGGATGATCCCTGATGTACTATGGACCATCCCTGATGTACTGTGGATCATCACTGGTGTACTATAGATCATCACTGATGTACTATGGGCCATCACTGGTGTACTATGGGCCATCACTGGTGTACTATGGGCCATCACTGGTGTACTATGGATCATCACTGATGTACTATGGACCATCCCTGATGTACTATGGACCATCCCTGATGTACTATGGACCATCCCTAATGAACTATGGACCATCCCTGATGTACTATAGATCATCACTGATGTACTGTGGATCATCACTGATGTACTATGGATCATCACTGGTGTACTATGGATCATCACTGGTGTACTATGGATCATCACTGGTGTACTATGGATCATCACTGGTGTACTATGGATCATCACTGATGTACTGTGGATTATCACTGATGTACTATAGTTCATCACTGATGTACTATGGGCCTTCACTGGTGTACTATGGGCCATCACTGGTGTACTATGGGCCATCACTGGTGTACTATGGGCCATCACTGGTGTACTATGGACCATCACTGGTGTACTATGGACCATCACTGATGTGCTATGAGCCATCACTGATGTACTGTGGACCATCCCTGATGTACTGTGGATCATCACTGATGTACCGTGGATCATCACTGATGTACTATGAGTCATCATGGGTGTACTATGGATCATCACTGATGTACTATGGACCATCCCTGATGTACTATGGACCATCCCTGATGTACTGAGGATCATCACTGATGTACTATAGATCATCACTGATGTACTATGGACCATCACTGATGTACTATGGATCATCACTGATGTACTGAGGATCATCACTAATGTACTATGGACCATCACTGATGTACTGTGGATCATCACTGATGTACTGTGGATCATCACTGAAGTACTATGGGCCATCACTGGTGTACTATGGATCATCACTGGTGTACTATGAATCATCACTGGTGTACTATGGATCATCACTGATGTACTGTGGACCATCCCTGATGTATTGTGGATCATCACTGATGTACTGTGGATCATCACTGATGTACTGTGGATCATCACTGATGTACTATGGATCATCACTGATGTGCTATGGATCATCACTGATGTACTATGGATCATCACTGATGTACTATGGATCATCACTGATGTACTATGGACCATCCCTGATGTACTATGGACCATCCCTGATGTACTGAGGATCATCACTGATGTACTATAGATCATCACTGATGTACTATGGACCATCACTGATGTACTATGGATCATCACTGATGTACTGAGGATCATCACTAATGTACTATGGACCATCACTGATGTACTGTGGATCATCACTGATGTACTGTGGATCATCACTGAAGTACTATGGGCCATCACTGGTGTACTATGGATCATCACTGGTGTACTATGAATCATCACTGGTGTACTATGGATCATCACTGATGTACTGTGGACCATCCCTGATGTATTGTGGATCATCACTGATGTACTGTGGATCATCACTGATGTACTGTGGATCATCACTGATGTACTATGGATCATCACTGATGTGCTATGGATCATCACTGATGTACTATGGATCATCACTGATGTACTATGGATCATCACTGATGTACTATGGACCATCCCTGATGTACTATGGACCATCCCTGATGTACTGAGGATCATCACTGATGTACTATAGATCATCACTGATGTACTATGGACCATCACTGATGTACTATGGATCATCACTGATGTACTGAGGATCATCACTAATGTACTATGGACCATCACTGATGTACTGTGGATCATCACTGATGTACTGTGGATCATCACTGAAGTACTATGGGCCATCACTGGTGTACTATGGATCATCACTGGTGTACTGTGGATCATTACTGATGTACTATGGACCATCCCTGATGTACTATGGACCATCCCTGATGTACTGTGGATCATCACTGATGTACTGTGGATCATCCCTGGTGTACTATGGATCATCACTGGTGTACCATGAATCATCACTGGTGTACTATGGATCATCACTGATGTACTGTGGACCATCCCTGATGTATTGTGGATCATCACTGATGTACTGTGGATCATCACTGATGTGCTATGGATCATCACTGATGTACTATGGATCATCACTGATGTACTATGGATCATCACTGATGTACTATGGATCATCACTGATGTGCTATGGATCATCACTGATGTGCTATTTATCATCACTGATGTACTATGAGCCATCACTGGTGTACTATGGGCCATCACTGGTGTACTATGGACCATCCATGATGTACTGTGGATCATCACTGATGTACTGTGGATCATCACTGATGTACTATGGACCATCCCTGATGTACTATGGACCATCCCTGATGTACTGTGGATCATCACTGATGTACTGTGGATCATCCCTGGTGTACTATGGATCATCCCTGGTGTACTAAGGATCATCACTGGTGTACTATGAATCATCACTGATGTACTGTGGACCATCCCTGATGTACTGTGGACCATCCCTGATGTATTGTGGATCATCACTGATGTACTGTGGATCATCACTGATGTGCTATGGATCATCACTGATGTGCTATGGATCATCACTGATGTGCTATGGATCATCACTGATGTACTATGGATCATCACTGGTGTACTATGGATCATCAATGGTGTACTGTTGACCATCCCTGATGTACTGTGGATAATCACTGATGTACTATGAGCCATCACTGATGTATTATGGGCCATCACTGATGTACTGTGGATAATCACTGATGCACTTTGTATCATCACTGATGTACTGAGGATAATCACTGGTGTACTATGGATCATCACTGATGTACTGTGGATCATCACTGATGTACTATAGATCATCACTGATGTACTATAGATCATCACTGATGTACTATGAATCATCACTGATGTACTCTGGACCATCCCTGATGTACTATGGATCATCACTGATGTACTATGGACCATCCCTGATGTACTGTGGATCATCACTGATGTACTGTGGATTATCACTGATGTACTGTGGACCATCACTGATGTACTGTGGATAATCACTGATGTACTGTGGATTATCACTGATGTACTGTGGACCATCACTGATGTACTGTGGATCATCACTGATGTACTATGGATCATCACTGATGTACTATGGATCATCACTGATGTACTATGGATCATCACTGATGTACTATGGACCATCACTGGTGTACTATGGATCATCACTGGTGTACTATGGATCATCACTGGTGTACTATGGACCATCCCTGATGTACTGTGGATCATCACTGATGTACTGTGGATCATCACTGATGTACTATAGTACATCACTGATGTACTATGGGCCATCACTGGTGTACTATGGATCATCACTGGTGTACTATGGTTCATCACTGATGTACTATGGACGATCCCTGATGTACTATGGACCATCCCTGATGTACTGTGGATCATCACTGGTGTACTATAGATCATCACTGATGTACTATGGGCCATCACTGGTGTACTATGGGCCATCACTGGTGTACTATGGGCCATCACTGGTGTACTATGGATCATCACTGATGTACTATGGACCATCCCTGATGTACTATGGACCATCCCTGATGTACTATGGACCATCCCTAATGAACTATGGACCATCCCTGATGTACTATAGATCATCACTGATGTACTGTGGATCATCACTGATGTACTATGGATCATCACTGGTGTACTATGGATCATCACTGGTGTACTATGGATCATCACTGGTGTACTATGGATCATCACTGGTGTACTATGGATCATCACTGATGTACTGTGGATTATCACTGATGTACTATAGTTCATCACTGATGTACTATGGGCCTTCACTGGTGTACTATGGGCCATCACTGGTGTACTATGGGCCATCACTGGTGTACTATGGGCCATCACTGGTGTACTATGGACCATCACTGGTGTACTATGGACCATCACTGATGTACTATGAGCCATCACTGATGTACTGTGGACCATCCCTGATGTACTGTGGATCATCACTGATGTACCGTGGATCATCACTGATGTACTATGAGTCATCATGGGTGTACTATGGATCATCACTGATGTACTATGGACCATCCCTGATGTACTATGGACCATCCCTGATGTACTGAGGATCATCACTGATGTACTATAGATCATCACTGATGTACTATGGACCATCACTGATGTACTATGGATCATCACTGATGTACTGAGGATCATCACTAATGTACTATGGACCATCACTGATGTACTGTGGATCATCACTGATGTACTGTGGATCATCACTGAAGTACTATGGGCCATCACTGGTGTACTATGGATCATCACTGGTGTACTATGAATCATCACTGGTGTACTATGGATCATCACTGATGTACTGTGGACCATCCCTGATGTATTGTGGATCATCACTGATGTACTGTGGATCATCACTGATGTACTGTGGATCATCACTGATGTACTATGGATCATCACTGATGTGCTATGGATCATCACTGATGTACTATGGATCATCACTGATGTACTATGGATCATCACTGATGTGCTATGGATCATCACTGATGTACTATGAGCCATCACTGGTGTACTATGGATCATCACTGGTGCACTATGGGCCATCACTGGTGTACTATGGGCCATCACTGGTGTACTATGGATCATCACTGGTGTACTATGGACCATCACTGATGTACTATGGATCATCACTGGTGTTCTATGGGCCATCACTGGTGTACTATGGACCATCCCTGATGTACTGTGGATCATCACTGGTGTACTGTGGACCATCCCTGATGTACTGTGGACCATCACTGATGTACTGTGGACCATCACTGATATACTGTGGATCATCACTGATGTTCTATGGACCATCACTGATGTACTATGGATCATCACTGATGTACTGTAGATCATCACTGATGTACTGTGGATCATCACTGATGTACTATGGACCATCCCTGATGTACTATGGACCACCCCTGATGTACTATGGACCACCCCTGATGTACTATGGACCATCCCTGATGTACTATGGACCATCCCTGATGTACTGAGGATCATCACTGATGTACTATAGATCATCACTGATGTACTATGGACCATCACTGATGTACTATGGATCATCACTGATGTACTGAGGATCATCACTAATGTACTATGGATCATCACTAATGTACCGTGGATCATCACTGATGTACCGTGGATCATCACTGATGTACTGTGGATCATCACTGATGTACTGTGGATCATCACTGATGTACTATAGATCATCACTGATGTACTATGAGCCATCACTAATGTACTATGGGCCATCCCTGGTGTACTATGGATCATCACTGATGTACTGTGGATCATCACTGATGTACTATGGGCGATCACTGGTGTACTATGGGCCGTCACTGGTTTACTATGGGCCATCACTGGTGTACTATGGATCATCACTGGTGTACTATGGATCATCACTGGTGTACTATGGACCATCACTGGTGTACTGTGGACCATCACTGGTGTACTGTGGATCATCACTGGTGTACTGTGGATCATCCCTGGTGTACTATGGATCATCACTGGTGTACTATGGATCATCACTGGTGTACTATGGGCCATCACTGATGTACTATGGGCCATCACTGATGTACTATGGGCCATCACTGATGTACTATGGGCCATCACTGATGTACTATGGGCCATCACTGATGTACTATGGGCCATCACTGATGTACTATGGATCATCACTGATGTACTGTGGATCATCACTGATGTATTGTGGATCATCACTGATGTACTGTGGATCATCACTGATGTACTGTGGATCATCACTGGTGTACTGTGGACCATCCCTGATGTACTGTGGACCATCACTGATGTACTGTGGACCATCACTGATGTACTGTGGACCATCACTGATGTACTGTGGATCATCACTGATGTACTGTGGACCAGCCCTGATGTATTGTGGATCATTACTGATGTACTGTGGATCATCACTGATGTACTGTGGATCATCACTGATGTACTATGGATCATCACTGATGTGCTATGGATCATCACTGATGTACTATGGATCATCACTGATGTACTATGGATCATCACTGATGTGCTATGGATCATCACTGATGTACTATGAGCCATCACTGGTGTACTATGGATCATCACTGGTGTACTATGGGCCATCACTGGTGTACTATGGATCATCACTGGTGTACTATGGATCATCACTGGTGTACTATGGGCCATCACTGGTGTACTATGGACCATCCCTGATGTACTGTGGATCATCACTGGTGTACTGTGGACCATCCCTGTTGTACTGTGGACCATCACTGATGTACTGTGGACCATCACTGATGTACTGTGGATCATCACTGATGTTCTATGGACAATCACTGATGTACTATGGATCATCACTGATGTACTGTAGATCATCACTGATGTACTGTGGATCATCACTGATGTACTGTGGATCATCACTGATGTACTATAGATCATCACTGATGTACTATGGGCCATCACTGGTGTACTATGGGCCATCACTGGTGTACTATGGACCATCACTGGTGTACTATGGACCATCACTGATGTACTGTGGATCATCACTGATGTACTGTGGATCATCACTGATGTACTGTGGATCATCACTGATGTACTGTGGATCATCCCTGGTGTACTATGCATCATCACTGGTGTACTATGGATTATCACTGGTGTACTATGGATCATCACTGATGTACTATGGGCCATCACTGATGTACTATGGATCATCACTGGTGTACTATGGATCATCACTGATGTACTGTGGACCATCCCTGATGTACTGTGGACCATCCCTGATGTACTGTGGATCATCACTGATGTACCGTGGATCAGCACTGATGTACTGAGGATCATCACTGATGTACCGTGGATCATCACTGATGTACTGTGGATCATCACTGATGTACTATGGGTCATCACAGATGTACTATGGGCCATCACAGGTGTACTATGGAGCATCACTGGTGTACTATGGATCATCCCTGGTGTACTATGGATCATCCCTGGTGTACTATGGACCATGATTGATGTACTATGGATCATCACTGGTGTACTATGGGCCATCACTGGTGTACTATGGACCATCCCTGATGTACTGTGGATCATCACTGGTGTACTGTGGATCATTACTGATGTACTATGGACCATCCCTGATGTACTATGGACCATCCCTGATGTACTGTGGATCATCACTGATGTACTGTGTATCATCCCTGGTGTACTATTGATCATCCCTGGTGTACTATGGATCATCATTGGTGTACTATGAATCATCACTGGTGTACTATGGATCATCACTGATGTACTGTGGACCATCCCTGATGTATTGTGGATCATCACTGATGTACTGTGGATCATCACTGATGTGCTATGGATCATCACTGATGTACTATGGATCATCACTGATGTACTATGGATCATCACTGATGTGCTATGGATCATCACTGATGTACTATGAGCCATCACTGGTGTACTATGGGCCATCACTGGTGTACTATGGACCATCCCTGATGTACTGTGGATCATCACTGGTGTACTGTGGATCATCACTGATGTACTATGGACCATCCCTGATGTACTATGGACCATCCCTGATGTACTGTGGATCATCACTGATGTACTGTGGATCATCCCTGGTGTACTATGGATCATCCCTGGTGTACTATGGATCATCACTGGTGTACTATGAATCATCACTGATGTACTGTGGACCATCCCTGATGTACTGTGGACCATCCCTGATGTATTGTGGATCATCACTGATGTGCTGTGGATCATCACTGATGTGCTATGGATCATCACTGATGTACTATGGATCATCACTGATGTGCTATGGATCATCACTGATGTGCTATGGATCATCACTGATGTACTATGGATCATCACTGGTGTACTATGGATCATCAATGGTGTACTGTTGACCATCCCTGATGTACTGTGGATCATCACTGATGTACTATGAGCCATCACTGATGTATTATGGGCCATCACTGATGTACTGTGGATAATCACTGATGCACTGTGGATCATCACTGATGTACTGAGGATAATCACTGGTGTACTATGGATCATCACTGATGTACTGTGGATCATCACTGATGTACTATAGATCATCACTGATGTACTATGAATCATCACTGATGTACTATGGACCATCCCTGATGTACTATGGATCATCACTGATGTACTATGGACCATCCCTGATGTACTGTGGATCATCACTGATGTACTGTGGATTATCACTGATGTACTGTGGACCATCACTGATGTACTGTGGATAATCACTGATGTACTGTGGATTATCACTGATGTACTGTGGACCATCACTGATGTACTGTGGATCATCACTGATGTACTATGGATCATCACTGATGTACTATGGATCATCACTGATGTACTATGGATCATCACTGATGTACTATGGACCATCACTGGTGTACTATGGATCATCACTGGTGTACTATGGATCATCACTGGTGTACTATGGACCATCCCTGATGTACTGTGGATCATCACTGATGTACTGTGGATCATCACTGATGTACTATAGTACATCACTGATGTACTATGGGCCATCACTGGTGTACTATGGATCATCACTGGTGTACTATGGTTCATCACTGATGTACTATGGACGATCCCTGATGTACTATGGACCATCCCTGATGTACTGTGGATCATCACTGATGTACTGTGGATCATCACTGATGTACTATGAGCCATCACTGATGTATTATGGGCCATCACTGATGTACTGTGGATAATCACTGATGCACTGTGGATCATCACTGATGTACTGAGGATAATCACTGGTGTACTATGGATCATCACTGATGTACTGTGGATCATCACTGATGTACTATAGATCATCACTGATGTACTATAGATCATCACTGATGTACTATGGATCATCACTGGTGTACTATGGATCATCAATGGTGTACTGTTGACCATCCCTGATGTACTGTGGATCATCACTGATGTACTATGAGCCATCACTGATGTATTATGGGCCATCACTGATGTACTGTGGATAATCACTGATGCACTGTGGATCATCACTGATGTACTGAGGATAATCACTGGTGTACTATGGATCATCACTGATGTACTGTGGATCATCACTGATGTACTATAGATCATCACTGATGTACTATGAATCATCACTGATGTACTATGGACCATCCCTGATGTACTATGGATCATCACTGATGTACTATGGACCATCCCTGATGTACTGTGGATCATCACTGATGTACTGTGGATTATCACTGATGTACGGTGGACCATCACTGATGTACTGTGGATAATCACTGATGTACTGTGGATTATCACTGATGTACTGTGGACCATCACTGATGTACTGTGGATCATCACTGATGTACTATGGATCATCACTGATGTACTATGGATCATCACTGATGTACTATGGATCATCACTGATGTACTATGGACCATCACTGGTGTACTATGGATCATCACTGGTGTACTATGGATCATCACTGGTGTACTATGGACCATCCCTGATGTACTGTGGATCATCACTGATGTACTGTGGATCATCACTGATGTACTATAGTACATCACTGATGTACTATGGGCCATCACTGGTGTACTATGGATCATCACTGGTGTACTATGGTTCATCACTGATGTACTATGGACGATCCCTGATGTACTATGGACCATCCCTGATGTACTGTGGATCATCACTGATGTACTGTGGATCATCACTGATGTACTATGAGCCATCACTGATGTATTATGGGCCATCACTGATGTACTGTGGATAATCACTGATGCACTGTGGATCATCACTGATGTACTGAGGATAATCACTGGTGTACTATGGATCATCACTAGGGATGGGCCCGGTGCTCGATTCGAACCCATGTTCGAATCGAGCACCGGGCGTTCGCTCGCTCGTCGAGCCCAGAACTATTTGGGCCGTTCGCATCACATTCGTGTGATGCGAGCGGCCCCGCAATGCATTGCGGCCGGCGCGGCCGGCGCAGTGCATTGCTGGCTGATGATTGGCCAAGCATGCACTGTGACCCCGCATGCTTGGCCAATCACAGCGCCCGAAACTCGGAGAGCAATAATTGGCTACAGGCAGGACGCCTGTAGCCAATTACAGCTCAGGGGCTTTAGTACATGCCCCACCATTTAAAAGGCCGCCACGCCATCGGCCCCGGTCACATGAGTTCCGGCTTTAGGAGAGATCAGTCTGCTGATTCTGTCTTTGCTTGATACTGAAAGATTTGCTCTTCTTTGCTAAACCATTGGCTATTTCTTTGCTAAACCATTGCTACCTAAGTCATTGATCGTTCATTGCTGCTGATTGCACAGTTAGCGTGTTATTAGCTGCTGCTGGGGATTAGTCTGGTGCGTGCTTACTGTTAGTACAGTATTGCAGTAGTACCAACCGCAGTGCTGTTAGCACAGCATTGCACCCCAACAGCACCCATAGGACTTCTAGTGTGTTAGTGGCAGCAAACAGAGCTCCTATATTTTCTTCTCAGCAGCACCCATAGGACTTCTAGTGTGTTAGTGGCAGCAAACAGAGCTCCTATATTTTCTTCTCAGCAGCACCCATAGGACTTCTAGTGTGTTAGTGGCATCACACAGAGCTCCTATATTTTCTTCTCAGCAGCACCCATAGGACTTCTAGTGTGTTAGTGGCAGCAAACAGAGCTCCTATATTTTCTTCTCAGCAGCACCCATAGGACTTCTAGTGTGTTAGTGGCAGCAAACAGAGCTCCTATATTTTCTTCTCAGCAGCACCCATAGGACTTCTAGTGTGTTAGTGGCATCACACAGAGCTCCTATATTTTCTTCTCAGCAGCACCCATAGGACTTCTAGTGTGTTAGTGGCAGCAAACAGAGCTCCTATATTTTCTTCTCAGCAGCACCCATAGGACTTCTAGTGTGTTAGTGGCATCACACAGAGTTCCTATATTTTCATCTCAGAAGCACCCATAGGACTTCTAGTGTGTTAGTGGCATCACACAGAGCTCCTATATTTTCTTCTCAGAAGCACCCATAGGACTTCTAGTGTGTTAGTGGCAGCAAACAGAGCTCCTATATTTTCTTCTCAGCAGCACCCATAGGACTTCTAGTGTGTTAGTGGCATCACACAGAGCTCCTATATTTTCTTCTCAGCAGCACCCATAGGACTTCTAGTGTGTTAGTGGCAGCAAACAGAGCTCCTATATTTTCTTCTCAGCAGCACCCATAGGACTTTTAGTGTGTTAGTGGCATCACACAGAGCTCCTATATTTTCATCTCAGAAGCACCCATAGGACTTCTAGTGTGTTAGTGGCATCACACAGAGCTCCTATATTTTCATCTCAGAAGCACCCATAGGACTTCTAGTGTGTTAGTGGCAGCAAACAGAGCTCCTATATTTTCTTCTCAGCAGCACCCATAGGACTTCTAGTGTGTTAGTGGCATCACACAGAGTTCCTATATTTTCATCTCAGAAGCACCCATAGGACTTCTAGTGTGTTAGTGGCATCACACAGAGCTCCTATATTTTCTTCTCAGAAGCACCCATAGGACTTCTAGTGTGTTAGTGGCAGCAAACAGAGCTCCTATATTTTCTTCTTAGCAGCACCCATAGGACTTCTAATGTGTTAGTGGCATCACACAGAGTTCCTATATTTTCATCTCAGAAGCACCCATAGGACTTCTAGTGTGTTAGTGGCATCACACAGAGCTCCTATATTTTCTTCTCAGCAGCACCCATAGGACTTCTAGTGTGTTAGTGGCATCACACAGAGCTCCTATATTTTCATCTCAGAAGCACCCATAGGACTTCTAGTGTGTTAGTGGCAGCAAACAGAGCTCCTATATTTTCTTCTCAGCAGCACCCATAGGACTTCTAGTGTGTTAGTGGCATCACACAGAGTTCCTATATTTTCATCTCAGAAGCACCCATAGGACTTCTAGTGTGTTAGTGGCATCACACAGAGCTCCTATATTTTCTTCTCAGCAGCACCCATAGGACTTCTAGTGTGTTAGTGGCATCACACAGAGCTCCTATATTTTCATCTCAGAAGCACCCATAGGACTTCTAGTGTGTTAGTGGCATCACACAGAGCTCCTATATTTTCTTCTCAGCAGCACCCATAGGACTTCTAGTGTGTTAGTGGCAGCAAACAGAGCTCCTATATTTTCTTCTCAGCAGCACCCATAGGACTTCTAGTGTGTTAGTGGTATCACACAGAGCTCCTATATTTTCATCTCAGAAGCACCCATAGGACTTCTAGTGTGTTAGTGGCATCACACAGAGCTCCTATATTTTCTTCTCAGCAGCACCCATAGGACTTCTAGTGTGTTAGTGGCAGCAAACAGAGCTCCTATATTTTCTTCTCAGCAGCACCCATAGGACTTCTAGTGTGTTAGTGGCATCACACAGAGCTCCTATATTTTCTTCTCAGCAGCACCCATAGGACTTCTAGTGTGTTAGTGGCATCACACAGAGCTCCTATATTTTCATCTCAGAGTCAGAAGCACCCATAGGACTTCTAGTGTGTTAGTGGCAGCAAACAGAGCTCCTATATTTTCTTCTCAGCAGCACCCATAGGACTTCTAGTGTGTTAGTGGCATCACACAGAGTTCCTATATTTTCATCTCAGAAGCACCCATAGGACTTCTAGTGTGTTAGTGGCAGCAAACAGAGCTCCTATATTTTCTTCTCAGCAGCACCCATAGGACTTCTAGTGTGTTAGTGGCATCACACAGAGCTCCTATATTTTCATCTCAGAAGCACCCATAGGACTTCTAGTGTGTTAGTGGCATCACACAGAGCTCCTATATTTTCTTCTCAGCAGCACCCATAGGACTTCTAGTGTGTTAGTGGCAGCAAACAGAGCTCCTATATTTTCTTCTCAGCAGCACCCATAGGACTTCTAGTGTGTTAGTGGCATCACACAGAGCTCCTATATTTTCTTCTCAGCAGCACCCATAGGACTTCTAGTGTGTTAGTGGCAGCAAACAGAGCTCCTATATTTTCTTCTCAGCAGCACCCATAGGACTTCTAGTGTGTTAGTGGCATCACACAGAGCTCCTATATTTTCATCTCAGAAGCACCCATAGGACTTCTAGTGTGTTAGTGGCATCACACAGAGCTCCTATATTTTCTTCTCAGCAGCACCCATAGGACTTCTAATGTGTTAGTGGCATCACACAGAGTTCCTATATTTTCATCTCAGAAGCACCCATAGGACTTCTAGTGTGTTAGTGGCATCACACAGAGCTCCTATATTTTCTTCTCAGAAGCACCCATAGGACTTCTAGTGTGTTAGTGGCAGCAAACAGAGCTCCTATATTTTCTTCTTAGCAGCACCCATAGGACTTCTAATGTGTTAGTGGCATCACACAGAGTTCCTATATTTTCATCTCAGAAGCACCCATAGGACTTCTAGTGTGTTAGTGGCATCACACAGAGCTCCTATATTTTCTTCTCAGAAGCACCCATAGGACTTCTAGTGTGTTAGTGGCAGCAAACAGAGCTCCTATATTTTCTTCTCAGCAGCACCCATAGGACTTCTAGTGTGTTAGTGGCATCACACAGAGCTCCTATATTTTCTTCTCAGCAGCACCCATAGGACTTCTAGTGTGTTAGTGGCAGCAAACAGAGCTCCTATATTTTCTTCTCAGCAGCACCCATAGGACTTCTAGTGTGTTAGTGGCATCACACAGAGCTCCTATATTTTCATCTCAGAAGCACCCATAGGACTTCTAGTGTGTTAGTGGCATCACACAGAGCTCCTATATTTTCTTCTCAGCAGCACCCATAGGACTTATAGTGTGTTAGTGGCAGCAAACAGAGCTCCTATATTTTCTTCTCAGCAGCACCCATAGGACTTCTAGTGTGTTAGTGGCATCACACAGAGCTCCTATATTTTCATCTCAGAAGCACCCATAGGACTTCTAGTGTGTTAGTGGCATCACACAGAGCTCCTATATTTTCTTCTCAGCAGCACCCATAGGACTTCTAGTGTGTTAGTGGCATCACACAGAGTTCCTATATTTTCATCTCAGAAGCACCCATAGGACTTCTAGTGTGTTAGTGGCATCACACAGAGCTCCTATATTTTCTTCTCAGCAGCACCCATAGGACTTCTAGTGTGTTAGTGGCATCACACAGAGCTCCTATATTTTCATCTCAGAAGCACCCATAGGACTTCTAGTGTGTTAGTGGCATCACACAGAGCTCCTATATTTTCTTCTCAGCAGCACCCATAGGACTTCTAGTGTGTTAGTGGCAGCAAACAGAGCTCCTATATTTTCTTCTCAGCAGCACCCATAGGACTTCTAGTGTGTTAGTGGCATCACACAGAGCTCCTATATTTTCATCTCAGAAGCACCCATAGGACTTCTAGTGTGTTAGTGGCATCACACAGAGCTCCTATATTTTCTTCTCAGCAGCACCCATAGGACTTCTAGTGTGTTAGTGGCAGCAAACAGAGCTCCTATATTTTCTTCTCAGCAGCACCCATAGGACTTCTAGTGTGTTAGTGGCATCACACAGAGCTCCTATATTTTCTTCTCAGCAGCACCCATAGGACTTCTAGTGTGTTAGTGGCAGCAAACAGAGCTCCTATATTTTCTTCTCAGCAGCACCCATAGGACTTCTAGTGTGTTAGTGGCATCACACAGAGCTCCTATATTTTCTTCTCAGAAGCACCCATAGGACTTCTAGTGTGTTAGTGGCAGCAAACAGAGCTCCTATATTTTCTTCTCAGCAGCACCCATAGGACTTCTAGTGTGTTAGTGGCATCACACAGAGCTCCTATATTTTCTTCTCAGCAGCACCCATAGGACTTCTAGTGTGTTAGTGGCAGCAAACAGAGCTCCTATATTTTCTTCTCAGCAGCACCCATAGGACTTCTAGTGTGTTAGTGGCATCACACAGAGCTCCTATATTTTCATCTCAGAAGCACCCATAGGACTTCTAGTGTGTTAGTGGCATCACACAGAGCTCCTATATTTTCTTCTCAGCAGCACCCATAGGACTTATAGTGTGTTAGTGGCAGCAAACAGAGCTCCTATATTTTCTTCTCAGCAGCACCCATAGGACTTCTAGTGTGTTAGTGGCATCACACAGAGCTCCTATATTTTCATCTCAGAAGCACCCATAGGACTTCTAGTGTGTTAGTGGCATCACACAGAGCTCCTATATTTTCTTCTCAGCAGCACCCATAGGACTTCTAGTGTGTTAGTGGCATCACACAGAGTTCCTATATTTTCATCTCAGAAGCACCCATAGGACTTCTAGTGTGTTAGTGGCATCACACAGAGCTCCTATATTTTCTTCTCAGCAGCACCCATAGGACTTCTAGTGTGTTAGTGGCATCACACAGAGCTCCTATATTTTCATCTCAGAAGCACCCATAGGACTTCTAGTGTGTTAGTGGCATCACACAGAGCTCCTATATTTTCTTCTCAGCAGCACCCATAGGACTTCTAGTGTGTTAGTGGCAGCAAACAGAGCTCCTATATTTTCTTCTCAGCAGCACCCATAGGACTTCTAGTGTGTTAGTGGCATCACACAGAGCTCCTATATTTTCATCTCAGAAGCACCCATAGGACTTCTAGTGTGTTAGTGGCATCACACAGAGCTCCTATATTTTCTTCTCAGCAGCACCCATAGGACTTCTAGTGTGTTAGTGGCAGCAAACAGAGCTCCTATATTTTCTTCTCAGCAGCACCCATAGGACTTCTAGTGTGTTAGTGGCATCACACAGAGCTCCTATATTTTCTTCTCAGCAGCACCCATAGGACTTCTAGTGTGTTAGTGGCAGCAAACAGAGCTCCTATATTTTCTTCTCAGCAGCACCCATAGGACTTCTAGTGTGTTAGTGGCATCACACAGAGCTCCTATATTTTCATCTCAGAAGCACCCATAGGACTTCTAGTGTGTTAGTGGCATCACACAGAGCTCCTATATTTTCATCTCAGAAGCACCCATAGGACTTCTAGTGTGTTAGTGGCATCACACAGAGCTCCTATATTTTCTTCTCAGCAGCACCCATAGGACTTCTAGTGTGTTAGTGGCATCACACAGAGTTCCTATATTTTCATCTCAGAAGCACCCATAGGACTTCTAGTGTGTTAGTGGCATCACACAGAGCTCCTATATTTTCTTCTCAGCAGCACCCATAGGACTTCTAGTGTGTTAGTGGCATCACACAGAGCTCCTATATTTTCATCTCAGAAGCACCCATAGGACTTCTAGTGTGTTAGTGGCATCACACAGAGCTCCTATATTTTCTTCTCAGCAGCACCCATAGGACTTCTAGTGTGTTAGTGGCAGCAAACAGAGCTCCTATATTTTCTTCTCAGCAGCACCCATAGGACTTCTAGTGTGTTAGTGGCATCACACAGAGCTCCTATATTTTCATCTCAGAAGCACCCATAGGACTTCTAGTGTGTTAGTGGCATCACACAGAGCTCCTATATTTTCTTCTCAGCAGCACCCATAGGACTTCTAGTGTGTTAGTGGCAGCAAACAGAGCTCCTATATTTTCTTCTCAGCAGCACCCATAGGACTTCTAGTGTGTTAGTGGCATCACACAGAGCTCCTATATTTTCTTCTCAGCAGCACCCATAGGACTTCTAGTGTGTTAGTGGCAGCAAACAGAGCTCCTATATTTTCTTCTCAGCAGCACCCATAGGACTTCTAGTGTGTTAGTGGCATCACACAGAGCTCCTATATTTTCTTCTCAGAAGCACCCATAGGACTTCTAGTGTGTTAGTGGCAGCAAACAGAGCTCCTATATTTTCTTCTCAGCAGCACCCATAGGACTTCTAGTGTGTTAGTGGCATCACACAAAGCTCCTATATTTTCTTCTCAGCAGCACCCATAGGACTTCTAGTGTGTTAGTGGCAGCAAACAGAGCTCCTATATTTTCTTCTCAGCAGCACCCATAGGACTTCTAGTGTGTTAGTGGCATCACACAGAGCTCCTATATTTTCATCTCAGAAGCACCCATAGGACTTCTAGTGTGTTAGTGGCATCACACAGAGCTCCTATATTTTCTTCTCAGCAGCACCCATAGGACTTATAGTGTGTTAGTGGCAGCAAACAGAGCTCCTATATTTTCTTCTCAGCAGCACCCATAGGACTTCTAGTGTGTTAGTGGCATCACACAGAGCTCCTATATTTTCATCTCAGAAGCACCCATAGGACTTCTAGTGTGTTAGTGGCATCACACAGAGCTCCTATATTTTCTTCTCAGCAGCACCCATAGGACTTCTAGTGTGTTAGTGGCATCACACAGAGTTCCTATATTTTCATCTCAGAAGCACCCATAGGACTTCTAGTGTGTTAGTGGCATCACACAGAGCTCCTATATTTTCTTCTCAGCAGCACCCATAGGACTTCTAGTGTGTTAGTGGCATCACACAGAGCTCCTATATTTTCATCTCAGAAGCACCCATAGGACTTCTAGTGTGTTAGTGGCATCACACAGAGCTCCTATATTTTCTTCTCAGCAGCACCCATAGGACTTCTAGTGTGTTAGTGGCAGCAAACAGAGCTCCTATATTTTCTTCTCAGCAGCACCCATAGGACTTCTAGTGTGTTAGTGGCATCACACAGAGCTCCTATATTTTCATCTCAGAAGCACCCATAGGACTTCTAGTGTGTTAGTGGCATCACACAGAGCTCCTATATTTTCTTCTCAGCAGCACCCATAGGACTTCTAGTGTGTTAGTGGCAGCAAACAGAGCTCCTATATTTTCTTCTCAGCAGCACCCATAGGACTTCTAGTGTGTTAGTGGCATCACACAGAGCTCCTATATTTTCTTCTCAGCAGCACCCATAGGACTTCTAGTGTGTTAGTGGCAGCAAACAGAGCTCCTATATTTTCTTCTCAGCAGCACCCATAGGACTTCTAGTGTGTTAGTGGCATCACACAGAGCTCCTATATTTTCATCTCAGAAGCACCCATAGGACTTCTAGTGTGTTAGTGGCATCACACAGAGCTCCTATATTTTCATCTCAGAAGCACCCATAGGACTTCTAGTGTGTTAGTGGCAGCAAACAGAGCTCCTATATTTTCTTCTCAGCAGCACCCATAGGACTTCTAGTGTGTTAGTGGCATCACACAGAGTTCCTATATTTTCATCTCAGAAGCACCCATAGGACTTCTAGTGTGTTAGTGGCATCACACAGAGCTCCTATATTTTCTTCTCAGCAGCACCCATAGGACTTCTAGTGTGTTAGTGGCATCACACAGAGCTCCTATATTTTCATCTCAGAAGCACCAATAGGACTTCTAGTGTGTTAGTGGCAGCAAACAGAGCTCCTATATTTTCTTGTCAGCAGCACACATAGTACCTATAGTGTGTTAGTGTCAGCACCCATAGGACCTACAGTGTGTTGTGAGCACACATAGGAGTTCTATTTTTTATACTATATACACTACCGACTACAATGGCTGGAAGACCGCCAAGGAGAGGCAGAGCGTGCCGAGGCAAGAACACAGGGCAGGCAGGCTCTGTTTCTAGAGACAACAGTGCTGGCCGTGGACGTGGTCGTGCATCGTCATCAGCACGTGGCCATGGGACACGCTTGTCTTTGTTTTCGGCAGCTGGACATGTGGAGCCGCATCATGCCGAAGGCTTGGTAGAATGGATGACCAAGCCCTCCTCATCCTCCTCATCCTCTCTCACCCAGGCTCAGGGTACTGGCAGAGCAGCTGCCAACGCGTACTCAATGGCATCATCAGCCACCCCTTCCCTAGACCCACCATGTCCTCCTGAGGAGTCCCCCGAACTGTTTGAGCACAGTGTTGGGTACATGCTCCAGGAGGATGCCCAACGATTCGAAGGCTCGGATGATGATACCCAGCTTGAGGAAGTCAGTAGTGTGCGCGCAGAGAGAGGGGATGCTGAAGGACAGCAATCTGGCAGTAGTGTTCCACCAGCTGCAGCTTACTGCCAGGTTTGCTCTAGTGGTGAAGAGGGAGGGGATGATGAGGTCACTGACTCCACGTGGGTGCCTGAAGGGAGAGAGGAGGAGGAGGAGGAGGATGCAGCGTCACATGTCCAACGAGGCAGGATGCCCCCTGGAGGCCAGCTAGAGGCCAGCACAGCAACTGTACCACACCGCAGAGCTCCGCCTGTGCAGGGCGCTGCCTCTGCACGTTATCACAAAAGTTCTTTGGTGTGGGCCTTTTTTGAGACGAGTGCATCAGATCGCACCACTGCTATTTGCAATATTTGTCTCAAGCGTATCTCGCGTGGCCAAAACATCAGCCGCTTGGGCACCACAAGCATGAGCAGACATATGTCGACCTGCCATGCAGCTCGTTGGCAAGCACACATAAAAGACCCACACCAAAGAACAAAGCGGACCTCTCCTTGCTCCTCATCAGCTGGGATCTCCATCCCCACTATATCTTCAGTCCTCTCTGAAAGCTGCTCTGAGAGGACTGAAGGTGTAGAATTAGGTGTGTCACAACCAAGTACTTGCAGTACACCGACGTCCGATTGTAGCAGGCAAATTTCCCTGCCCCAGCTGCTGGACCGTCGAAAGAAGTATACTCCCAGCCATCCACATGCCCAGCGGTTGAATGCTAGCTTGGCTAAATTGCTAGCACTTCAACTGCTGCCTTTTCAGTTGATAGACTCGGCCCCCTTCCGTGAGTTTGTTCAATGTGCGGTTCCTCAGTGGCAGGTTCCCAAACGCCACTTTTTCTCACGGAAGGCGATTCCGTCTCTCTACTGGCATGTGGAAGGCAATGTCCATGCCTCGCTGGACAGGGCGGTCAGCGGCAAGGTGTATATTACCGCTGACTCATGGTCCAGCAGGCATGGACAGGGACGTTATCTTTCTTTCACGGCCCATTGGGTCACTCTATTGGCAGCTGGGAGGGATGCAGGACAAGGTGCAGTAGTGTTGGAGGTTGTTCCGCCAGCACGCCTCCAAAATGCTACTACTGGTTGTGACACACCTCTCTCCTCCACCCCCTCCTCTTCTTCCTCCATGTCCTCTTCGAGTGCTCTGTCCTCGGAACCAGCGGTGCTCCGTAGGCGTACAAGGGGCTACGCGAGTACGCAGGCAAAAAGATGCCATGCCGTGCTTGCGCTGGTGTGTTTGGGGGACAGGAGCCACACTGGGCCAGAGGTTCTGGCAGCTCTGCAGGGGCAGGCCGAGAGGTGGTTGACGCCACGCCAGCTTAAGCCAGGAATGGTCGTTTCTGATAATGGCACCAACCTCCTCTCCGCCCTGCGACAGGGGCAGCTCACCCATGTGCCCTGTATGGCTCACGTCCTCAACCTGGTGGTGCAGCGGTTCTTGGGCAGGTTCCCAGGCTTACAGGATGTCCTGAGGCAGGCCAGGAAAGTCTGTGTGCATTTCCGCCGATCTTATAATGCCAGTGCTCGGCTGACTGAGCTGCAAAAGGAGCTGAACCTGCCCAAGAACTGCCTAATATGTGACATGCCCACCAGGTGGAACTCAACGTTGGCCATGCTGCAGCGACTGCACACGCAGCAGAGGGCCATCAATGAGTACCTTTGCGACTACGGCACCAGGACTGGGTCAGGGGAGCCTGGCTTTTTTTCCCCACGCCAGTGGAGCATGATCAGGGATGCATGCACTGTCCTCTCACCATTTGAGGAGGCCACGAGGATGGTGAGCAGTGACAGTGCATGCATCAGTGACACTGTACCTCTTGTCCACCTGTTGGAGCATACGCTGCGTGGGATAATGGACAGGGCACTTGAGGCAGAACAGAGGCAGGAAGAGGAGGACTTCCTTGTCTCTCAAGGCCCCCTTTATCCAGACAATGTTCCTTCTGTCCCACCCATCACACAGGAAGAGGAGGAGGAGGAGGAGGAGGAGGAGGATTGTGTGAGCATGGAGGTGGAGCCTGGCACTCAGCATCAGCAGCAGCAGTCTTTTAGGGATGATGTACAGTCCCAACAAACCAGTGGACTTGTACGTGGCTGGGAGGAGGTGGCTGGCGATCATGTCATCCTCAGTGACCCAGAAGACTCCGGACCGAATGCCTCAGCTAACCTACGCTGCATGGCCTCCCTGATCCTGCAAAGCCTGCGGAAGGATCCTCGTGTTCTTCGGATCAAGGAGAGTGACCATTACTGGCTGGCCACTCTCCTTGATCCACGGTACAAGGGTAAGGTTGCGGACCTTATCTTGCCGTCGCAGAGGGAGCAGAGGATGAGACATCTCAGGGAGGCCTTGCAGAAAGGTCTGTGCAACGCGTTCCCAGAAACTGGGAGGTTACAAACTCCTGGTCCTGGACGACGAGTTGCTGAGGCTTCGGTCAGTAGCAGAAGGAGCGGTGGGGAAGGTGGACGTCTGACCGATGCGTTCAGACAATTTTTTAGTCCGCAGCCCCAAGGTATGATCGGTTCCAGCAACCATCGCCAGCGTCTGATATACATGGTGCAGGAATACCTAGGGGCAAGGTCAGACTTGGACACCTTTCCCACCGAAAATCCTCTGGCTTACTGGGTCCTGAGGATGGATCACTGGCCAGAGCTTGCACAGTATGCAATTGAGCTACTGGCCTGTCCTGCATCCAGCGTTCTTTCCAAACGCACATTCAGTGCTGCTGGAGGATTTGTCACCGATCATAGGGTGCGCCTGTCCACCGACTCGGTTGATCGACTGACCTTCATAAAAATGAATCAGTCTTGGATCACCACCAGCTACCAGACACCTGAAGCGGATATAACGGAATAATTTATAATGTCACATCCCTTCAAGACTGCCTATGCTGATGCTGAGTGACTGTCCTGTTATGTTCACTGTCTATCCTCTTCCTCCTCCTCAATGATCCATGCCACCACACCAGTGCCTAAGGCACAATTTTTCAGCCCCTGTATAACAGGGGCGTGTAATTACAATTTTTTAAAAAGATGCTTCGCAACAGGTGTGACTGCTGTGCTCAGAGTACAGTATCTGTGAGGGGTTGCAGTGTTGTGGCACCAGCACCAGTGCCTAAGGCACAATTTTTCAGCCCCTGTTGGGGCGTGTAATTACAATTTTTAGGCAATGCTTTGCAACAGGTCTCATTGCTGTGCTCAGAGTACAGTATCTGTGAGGGGTTGCAGTGTTGTGGCACCAGCACCAGTGCCTAAGGCACAATTTTTCAGCCCCTGTATAACAGGGGCGTGTAATTACAATTTTTTAAAAAGATGCTTCGCAACAGGTGTGACTGCTGTGCTCCAAGTACAGTATCTGTGAGGGGTTGCAGTGTTGTGGCACCAGCACCAATGCCTAAGGCACAATTTTTCAGCCCCTGTTTAACAGGGGCGTGTAATTACAAATCTTGATCTAATAGTTCACAGCAGGGCCCATTCCTGCACCCACCAAGAGTAACTATGAGGGCCTACAGTCTTGTGGCAACACCGTCCACCACCACCACCACCACCAAAGGCCCAATTTTTCTGCCCTGTTCAACAGGTGCATGCAATTACAAATCTTGATCTAATAACTCACAGCAGGGCCCATTCCTGCACCCACCAAGAGTAACTGTGAGGGCTTACAGTCTTGTGGCAACACCGTCCACCACCACCACCACCACCACCAAAGGCCCAATTTTTCTGCCCGGTTCAACAGGTGCATGCAAGTACAAATCTTGATCTATTAACTCACAGCAGGGCCCATTCCTGTGCCCACCAGTCTTGTGGCTACACCAACATCTAATAGGGCAAATTTCTGCAGAGTATATACGGCAGGCCCCTACTTTCAAACATCCAACTTACAAACGACTCCTACTTGCAAACGGCAAGAGAAAACAGGAAGTGAGAGGAAATCTACCCCTAGGAAGGAAAATTCTATCCTGTTAGATTTAATTTGGGAAAAAGGTATCTCCTCTCTACTGATGCTTTATCACCAATCCTTGTTTCAATTAAAACCCCACTTTTCCAAAAACATTTGTCATTGGGACGGAAAGTGAGGTGACATGTTCTGAACAGATGTGCAAAGACAGCAAATGTTACAGGGGTGATAACCCCTCCCTATGTTCTCCAAAAAGCTTAAAAATTGTTTTTTTTGTGATGTAGCTACACTTCATAATGTACCTGTTCAGATTCTACTTAAGAACAAACCTACAGTCCATGTCTTGTTTGCACCACCTATATACTGCTGTTCAGAGTATATAGGGTTGTAGGTATAGGGTTTTATTTTGGGTGCGGGGTCCCCCTTAGTATCCATACAAAACCCAAAGGGGCTGGGGTGGGGGGGGGGTGATGGGGTAGCCATGCCATTTTTCTCAAGGATTTTCAGCCATATGGCGGCCAGGACAAGACATGACATTAAAGCCGCAAATGGTTTTAAATGGCTTCTTTTTTTCCTTTACAAATGTCATTTTGTGCAAGGACAGTTCTAAACACGGGAAACACATGCCACTTCACAGGCATACTTTAGACACCCCCCAGGTACCATATTTAAAGGAAAATTTCACTTTTTATTTTCACTTTATGCATCATTAAAATGACTGCTCCCGAAAAAACTTTAGTTTTTAAAATTTCTTTTTGCATTGATATATGTCCCATGGGGCAGGACCCGGGTCCCCAAACCTGTTTTATGACATTAACATGCATATTGGCCGTTGTAATTAGCAATTTTGATTTCGAACGTTCGCGTCCATTATAACGAATAGGGTTCGAAAATTCGCGCGAACTTTCGGTCCGTTCGAAGGTTCTGGTGCGAACCGAACCCGGGGGTGTTCGGCTCATCCCTAATCATCACTGATGTACTGTGGATCATCACTGATGTACTATAGATCATCACTGATGTACTATAGATCATCACTGATGTACTATGAATCATCACTGATGTACTATGGACCATCCCTGATGTACTATGGATCATCACTGATGTACTATGGACCATCCCTGATGTACTGTGGATCATCACTGATGTACTGTGGATTATCACTGATGTACTGTGGACCATCACTGATGTACTGTGGATAATCACTGATGTACTGTGGATTATCACTGATGTACTGTGGACCATCACTGATGTACTGTGGATCATCACTGATGTACTATGGATCATCACTGATGTACTATGGATCATCACTGATGTACTATGGACCATCACTGGTGTACTATGGATCATCACTGGTGTACTATGGATCATCACTGGTGTACTATGGATCATCACTGGTGTACTATGGACCATCCCTGATGTACTGTGGATCATCACTGATGTACTGTGGATCATCACTGATGTACTATGGGCCATCACTGGTGTACTATGGATCATCACTGGTGTACTATGGTTCATCACTGATGTACTATGGACGATCCCTGATGTACTATGGACCATCCCTGATGTACTGTGGATCATCACTGATGTACTGTGGATCATCACTGGTGTACTATAGATCATCACTGATGTACTAGGGGCCATCACTGGTGTACTATGGGCCATCACTGGTGTACTATGGGCCATCACTAGTGTACTATGGATCATCACTGATGTACTATGGACCATCCCTGATGTACTATGGACCATCCCTGATGTACTATGGACCATCCCTGATGTACTATGGACCATCCCTAATGAACTATGGACCATTCCTGATGTACTATAGATCATCACTGGTGTACTGTGGATCATCACTGATGTACTATGGATCATCACTGGTGTACTATGGATCATCACTGGTGTACTATGGATCATCACTGGTGTACTATGGATCATCACTGATGTACTGTGGATCATCACTGATGTACTATAGTTCATCACTGATGTACTATGGGCCTTCACTGGTGTACTATGGGCCATCACTGGTGTACTATGGGCCATCACTGGTGTACTATGGGCCATCACTGGTGTACTATGGACCATCACTGGTGTACTATGGACCATCACTGATGTACTATGAGCCATCACTGATGTACTGTGGACCATCCCTGATGTACTGTGGATCATCACTGATGTACCGTGGATCATCACTGATGTACTATGACCCATCATGGGTGTACTATGGATCATCACTGATGTACTATGGACCATCCCTGATGTACTATGGACCATCCCTGATGTACTGAGGATCATCACTGATGTACTATAGATCATCACTGATGTACTATGGACCATCACTGATGTACTATGGATCATCACTGATGTACTGAGGATCATCACTAATGTACTATGGACCATCACTGATGTACTGTGGATCATCACTGATGTACTGTGGATCATCACTGAAGTACTATGGGCCATCACTGGTGTACTATGGATCATCACTGGTGTACTATGAATCATCACTGGTGTACTATGGATCATCACTGATGTACTGTGGACCATCCCTGATGTATTGTGGATCATCACTGATGTACTGTGGATCATCACTGATGTACTGTGGATCATCACTGATGTACTATGGATCATCACTGATGTGCTATGGATTATCACTGATGTACTATGGATCATCACTGATGTACTATGGATCATCACTGATGTGCTATGGATCATCACTGATGTACTATGAGCCATCACTGGTGTACTATGGATCATCACTGGTGTACTATGGGCCATCACTGGTGTACTATGGATCATCACTGGTGTACTATGGACCATCACTTATGTACTATAGATCATCACTGGTGTACTATGGGCCATCACTGGTGTACTATGGACCATCCCTGATGTACTGTGGATCATCACTGGTGTACTGTGGACCATCCCTGATGTACTGTGGACCATCACTGATGTACTGTGGACCATCACTGATGTACTGTGGATCATCACTGATGTTCTATGGACCATCACTGATGTACTATGGATCATCACTGATGTACTGTAGATCATCACTGATGTACTGTGGATCATCACTGATGTACTATGGGCCATCACGGGTGTAGTATGGATCATCACTGATGTACTATGGACCATCCCTGATGTACTATGGACCACCCCTGATGTACTATGGACCATCCCTGATGTACTATGGACCATCCCTGATGTACTGAGGATCATCACTGATGTACTATAGATCATCACTGATGTACTATGGACCATCACTGATGTACTATGGATCATCACTGATGTACTGAGGATCATCACTAATGTACTATGGATCATCACTAATGTACCGTGGATCATCACCGATGTACCGTGGATCATCACTGATGTACTGTGGATCATCACTGATGTACTGTGGATCATCACTGATGTACTATAGATCATCACTGAAGTACTATGGGCCATCACTGATGTACTATGGATCAACACCGATGTACTATGAGCCATCACTAATGTACTATGGGCCATCCCTGGTGTACTATGGATCATCACTGATGTACTGTGGATCATCACTGATGTACTATGGGCGATCACTGGTGTACTATGGGCCATCACTGGTTTACTATGGGCCATCACTGGTGTACTATGGATCATCACTGGTGTACTATGGATCATCACTGGTGTACTATGGACCATCACTGGTGTACTGTGGACCATCACTGGTGTACTGTGGATCATCACTGGTGTACTGTGGATCATCCCTGGTGTACTATAGATCATCACTGGTGTACTATGGGCCATCACGGATGTACTATGGGCCATCACTGATGTACTATGGGCCATCACTGATGTACTATGGGCCATCACTGGTGTACTATGGATCATCACTGATGTACTGTGGATCATCACTGATGTACTGTGGATCATCACTGATGTACTGTGGATCATCACTGGTGTACTGTGGACCATCCCTGATGTACTGTTGACCATCACTGATGTACTGTGGACCATCACTGATGTACTGTGGACCATCACTGATGTACTGTGGATCATCACTGATGTACTGTGGATCATCACTGATGTTCTATGAACAATCACTGATGTACTATGGATCATCACTGATGTACTGTAGATCATCACTGGTGTACTGTGGACCATCCCTGATGTACTATGGGCCATCACTGGTGTACTATGGACCATCCCTGATGTACTGTGGATCATCACTGATGTACTGTGGACCATCACTGATGTACTGTGGACCATCACTGATGTACTGTGGACCATCACTGATGTACTATAGATCATCACTGATGTACTGTGAATCATCACTGATGTACTGAGGATCATCCCTGATGTGCTGTGGATCATCATTGATGTACCGTGGATCATCACTGATGTACTGAGGATCATCACTGATGTATCATGGATCATCACTGATGTACCATGGATCATCACTGATGTACTATGGATCATCACTGATGTACCGTGGATCATCACTGATGTACTATGGATCATCACTGATGTACTATGGATCATCACTGATGTACTATGGATCATCACTGAATGACACTGATGTACTATGAGCCATCACTGATGTACTATGGGCCATCCCTGGTGTACTGTGGATCATCACTGGTGTACTGTGGACCATCACTGATGTACTGTGGACCATCACTGGTGTACTGTGGATCATCCCTGGTGTACTATGGATCATCACTGATGTACTATGGGCCATCACTGATGTACTATGGGCCATCACTGGTGTACTATGGATCATCACTGATGTACTATGGGCCATCATTGATGTACTATGGGCCATCATTGATGTACTATAGTTCATCATTGATGTACTATGGATCATCACTGATGTACTATGGGCCATCACTGATGTACTATAGATCATCACTGAAGTACTGTGGATCATCACTGATGTACTATGGATCATCACTGATGTGCTATGGATCATCACTGATGTACTATGAGCCATCACTGGTGTACTATGGATCATCACTGGTGTACTATGGGCCATCACTGGTGTACTATGGATCATCACTGGTGTACTATGGACCATCACTGATGTACTATGGATCATCACTGGTGTACTATGGGCCATCACTGGTGTACTATGGACCATCCCTGATGTACTGTGGATCATCACTGGTGTACTGTGGACCATCCCTGATGTACTGTGGACCATCACTGATGTACTGTGGACCATCACTGATGTACTGTGGATCATCACTGATGTACTGTGGATCATCACTGATGTTCTATGAACAATCACTGATGTACTATGGATCATCACTGATGTACTGTAGATCATCACTGATGTACTGTGGATCATCACTGATGTACTGTGGATCATCACTGATGTACTATAGATCATCACTGATGTACTATGGGCCATCACTGGTGTACTATGGGCCATCACTGATGTACTATGGATCATCACTGGTGTACTATGGACCATCACTGATGGACTGTGGACCATCACTGATGTACTGTGGATCATCACTGATGTACTGTGGATCATCCCTGGTGTACTATGGATCATCATTGGTGTACTATGGGCCATCACTGGTGTACTATGGACCATCCCTGATGTACTGTGTATCATCACTGGTGTACTGTGGACCATCCCTGATGTACTGTGGACCATCACTGATGTACTGTGGATCATCACTGATGTACTGTGAATCATCACTGATGTACTGAGGATCATCACTGATGTACTATGGATCATCACTGATGTACCGTGGATCATCACTGATGTACCGTGGATCATCACTGATGTACCGTGGATCATCACTGATGTACTATAGATCATCACTGAAGTACTATGGACCATCACTGGTGTACTATGGACCATCACTGATGTACTGTGGATCATCACTGATGTACTGTGGATCATCACTTATGTACTGTGGATCATCACTGATGTACTGTGGATCATCCCTGGTGTACTATGCATCATCACTGGTGTACTATGGATCATCACTGATGTACTGTGGATTATCACTGATGTTCTATGAACAATCACTGATGTACTATGGATCATCACTGATGTACTGTAGATCATCACTGATGTACTGTGGATCATCACTGATGTACTGTGGATCATCACTGATGTACTATAGATCATCACTGATGTACTATGGGCCATCACTGGTGTACTATGGGCCATCACTGGTGTACTATGGGCCATCACTGGTGTACTATGGATCATCACTGATGTACTGTGGATCATCACTGATGTACTGTGGATCATCACTGATGTACTATGGGCCATCACTGGTGTACTATGGATCATCACTGATGTACTATGGATCATCACTGATGTACTATAGATCATCACTGATGTACTATAGATCATCACTGATGTACTATAGATCATCACTGATGTACTATAGATCATCCCTGATGTACTGTGGACCATCCCTGATGTGCTGTGGATCATCACTGGTGTACTGTGGATCATTACTGATGTACTATGGACCATCCCTGATGTACTATGGACCATCCCTGATGTACTGTGGATCATCACTGATGTACTGTGGATCATCCCTGGTGTACTATTGATCATCCCTGGTGTACTATGGATCATCACTGGTGTACTATGAATCATCACTGGTGTACTATGGATCATCACTGATGTACTGTGGACCATCCCTGATGTATTGTGGATCATCACTGATGTACTGTGGATCATCACTGATGTGCTATGGATCATCACTGATGTACTATGGATCATCACTGATGTACTATGGATCTTCACTGATGTGCTATGGATCATCACTGATGTGCTATGGATCATCACTGATGTACTATGAGCCATCACTGGTGTACTATGGGCCATCACTGGTGTACTATGGACCATCCCTGATGTACTGTGGATCATCTCTGGTGTACTGTGGATCATCACTGATGTACTATGGACCATCCCTGATGTACTATGGACCATCCCTGATGTACTGTGGATCATCACTGATGTACTGTGGATCATCCCTGGTGTACTATGGATCATCCCTGGTGTACTATGGATCATCACTGGTGTACTATGAATCATCACTGGTGTACTATGGATCATCACTGATGTACTGTGGACTATCCCTGATGTATTGTGGATCATCACTGATGTACTGTGGATCATCACTGATGTGCTATGGATCATCACTGATGTACTATGGATCATCACTGATGTACTATGGATCATCACTGATGTGCTATGGATCATCACTGATGTGCTATGGATCATCACTGATGTACTATGAGCCATCACTGATGTACTATGGATCATCACTGGTGTACTATGGATTATCAATGGTGTACTGTTGACCATCCCTGATGTACTGTGGATCATCACTGATGTACTATGAGCCATCACTGATGTATTATGGGCCATCACTGATGTACTGTGGATAATCACTGATGCACTGTGGATCATCACTGATGTACTGAGGATAATCACTGGTGTACTATGGATCATCACTGATGTACTGTGGATCATCACTGATGTACTATAGATCATCACTGATGTACTATAGATCATCACTGATGTACTATGAATCATCACTGATGTACTACGGACCATCCCTGATGTACTATGGATCATCACTGATGTACTATGGACCATCCCTGATGTACTGTGGATCATCACTGATGTACTGTGGATTATCACTGATGTACTGTGGACCATCACTGATGTACTGTGGATCATCACTGATGTACTGTGGATTATCACTGATGTACTGTGGACCATCACTGATGTACTGTGGATCATCACTGATGTACTATGGATCATCACTGATGTACTATGGATCATCACTGATGTACTATGGATCATCACTGATGTACTGTGGACCATCACTGGTGTACTATGGATCATCACTGGTGTACTATGGATCATCACTGGTGTACTATGGATCATCACTGGTGTACTATGGACCATCCCTGATGTACTGTGGATCATCACTGATGTACTGTGGATCATCACTGATGTACTATAGTTCATCACTGATGTACTATGGGCCATCACTGGTGTACTATGGATCATCACTGGTGTACTATGGTTCATCACTGATGTACTATGGACGATCCCTGATGTACTATGAGCCATCACTGATGTACTGTGGACCATCCCTGATGTACTGTGGATCATCACTGATGTACCGTGGATCATCACTGATGTACTATGAGCTATCATGGGTGTACTATGGATCATCACTGATGTACTATGGACCATCCCTGATGTACTATGGACCATCCCTGATGTACTGAGGATCATCACTGATGTACTATAGATCATCACTGATGTACTATGGACCATCACTGATGTACTATGGATCATCACTGATGTACTGAGGATCATCACTAATGTACTATGGACCATCACTGATGTACTGTGGATCATCACTGATGTACTGTGGATCATCACTGAAGTACTATGGGCCATCACTGGTGTGCTATGGATCATCACTGGTGTACTATGAATCATCACTGGTGTACTATGGATCATCACTGATGTACTGTGGACCATCCCTGATGTATTGTGGATCATCACTGATGTACTGTGGATCATCACTGATGTACTGTGGATCATCACTGATGTACTATGGATCATCACTGATGTGCTATGGATCATCACTGATGTACTATGGATCATCACTGATGTGCTATGGATCATCACTGATGTACTATGAGCCATCACTGGTGTACTATGGATCATCACTGGTGTACTATGGGCCATCACTGGTGTACTATGGATCATCACTGGTGTACTATGGACCATCACTGATGTACTATGGATCATCACTGGTGTACTATGGGCCATCACTGGTGTACTATGGACCATCCCTGATGTACTGTGGATCATCACTGGTGTACTGTGGACCATCCCTGATGTACTGTGGACCATCACTGATGGACTGTGGACCATCACTGATGTACTGTGGATCATCACTGATGTTCTATGGACCATCACTGATGTACTATGGATCATCACTGATGTACTGTAGATCATCACTGATGTACTGTGGATCATCACTGATGTACTATGGGCCATCACGGGTGTAGTATGGATCATCACTGATGTACTATGGACCATCCCTGATGTACTATGGACCACCCCTGATGTACTATGGACCACCCCTGATGTACTATGGACCACCCCTGATGTACTATGGACCATCCATGATGTACTGAGGATCATCACTGATGTACTATAGATCATCACTGATGTACTATGGACCATCACTGATGTACTATGGACCATCACTGATGTACTGAGGATCATCACTGATGTACTGAGGATCATCACTAATGTACCGTGGATCATCACTGATGTACCGTGGATCATCACTGATGTACTGTGGATCATCACTGATGTACTGTGGATCATCACTGATGTACAGTACTATAGATCATCACTGAAGTACTATGGGCCATCACTGAAGTACTATGGGCCATCACTGATGTACTATGAGCCATCACTGATGTACTGAGCCATCCCTGGTGTACTATGGATCATCACTGATGTACTGTGGATCATCACTGATGTACTATGAGACATCACTGGTGTACTATGGGCCATTACTGGTGTACTATGGATCATCACTGGTGTACTATGGGCGATCACTGGTGTACTATGGGCCATCACTGGTTTACTATGGGCCATCACTGGTGTACTATGGATCATCACTGGTGTACTATGGATCATCACTGGTGTACTATGGACCATCACTGATGTACTGTGGACCATCACTGGTGTACTGTGGACCATCACTGGTGTACTGTGGATCATCCCTGGTGTACTATGGATCATCACTGGTGTATTATGGATCATCTCTGATGTACTATGGGCCATCACTGATGTACTATGGGCCATCACTGATGTACTATGGGCCATCACTGATGTACTATGGGCCATCACTGATGTACTATGGGCCATCACTGGTGTACTGTGGATCATCAGTGATGTACTGTGGATCATCACTGATGTACTGTGGATCATCACTGATGTACTATAGATCATCACTGATGTACTATAGACCATCACTGATGTACTATGGGCCATCGCTGATGTACTATGGGCCATCACTGGTGTACTATGGATCATCACTGATGTACTGTGGATCATCACTGATGTACTGTGGATCATCACTGATGTACTATGGGCCATCACTGGTGTACTATGGATCATCACTGATGTACTATGGATCATCACTGATGTACTATGGATCATCACTGATGTACTATAGATCATCACTGCTGTACTATAGATCATCACTGATGTACTATAGATCATCACTGATGTACTATAGATCATCCCTGATGTACTGTGGACCATCCCTGATGTGCTGTGGATCATCACTGATGTACTGTGGATCACCACTGATGTACTGTGAATCATCACTGATGTACTGAGGATCATCACTGATGTACTATGGATCATCACTGATGTACCGTGGATCATCACTGATGTACTGTGGATCATCACTGATGTACTGTGGATCATCCCTGGTGTACTATGGATCATCACTGGTGTACTATGGATTATCACTGATGTACTATGGATCATCACTGATGTACCGTGGATCATCACTGATGTACTATAGATCATCACTGAAGTACTATGGGCCATCACTGGTGTACTATGGATCATCACTGATGTATTATGGATCATCACTGATGTACTATGGATCATCACTGAATGACACTGATGTACTATGAGCCATCACTGATGTACTATGGGCCATCCCTGGTGTACTGTGGATCATCACTGGTGTACTGTGGACCATCACTGATGTACTGTGGACCATCACTGGTGTACTGTGGATCATCACTGGTGTACTATGGATCATCCCTGGTGTACTATGGATCATCACTGATGTACTATGGATCATCACTGATGTACTATGGGCCATTACTGATGTACTATGGGCCATCACTGGTGTACTATGGATCATCACTGATGTACTATGGGCCATCATTGATGTACTCTGGGCCATCATTGATGTATTATAGTTCATCATTGATGTACTATGGATCATCACTGATGTACTATGGGCTATCACTGATGTACTATAGATCATCACTGAAGTACTGTGGATCATCACTGATGTACTATGGATCATCACTGATGTGCTATGGATCATCACTGATGTACTATGAGCCATCACTGCTGTACTATGGATCATCACTGGTGTACTATGGGCCATCACTGGTGTACTATGGATCATCACTGGTGTACTATGGGCCATCACTGGTGTACTATGGATCATCACTGGTGTACTATGGACCATAACTGATGTACTATGGATCATCACTGGTGTACTATGGGCCATCACTGGTGTACTATGGACAATCCCTGATGTATTGTGGATCATCACTGGTGTACTGTGGACCATCCCTGATGTACTGTGGACCATCACTGATGTACTGTGGACCATCACTGATGTACTGTGGACCATCACTGATGTACTGTGGATCATCACTGATGTACTGTGGATCATCACTGATGTTCTATGAACAATCACTGATGTACTATGGATCATCACTGATGTACTGTACATCATCACTGATGTACTGTGGATCATCACTGATGTACTGTGGGTCATCACTGATGTACTATAGATCATCACTGATGTACTATGGGCCATCACTGGTGTACTATGGGCCATCACTGGTGTACTATGGGCCATCACTGGTGTACTATGGGCCATCACTGGTGTACTATGGATCATCACTGGTTTACTATGGACCATCACTGATGGACTGTGGACCATCACTGATGTACTGTGGATCATCACTGATGTACTGTGGATCATCCCTGGTGTACTATGGATCATCATTGGTGTACTATGGGCCATCACTGGTGTACTATGGACCATCCCTGATGTACTGTGGATCATCACTGGTGTACTGTGGACCATCCCTGATGTACTGTGGACCATCACTGATGTACTATGGACCATCACTGATGTACTGTGGATCATCACTGATGTACTGTGGATCATCACTGATGTACTGTGGATCATCACTGATGTTCTATGGACAATCACTGATGTACTATGGATCATCACTGATGTACTGTAAATCATCACTGATGTACTGTGGATCATCACTGATGTACTATAGATCATCACTGATGTACTATGGGCCATCACTGGTGTACTATGGGCCATCACTGGTGTACTATGGGCCATCACTGGTGTACTATGGGCCATCACTGGTGTACTATGGATCATCACTGGTGTACTATGGACCATCACTGATGGACTGTGGACCATCACTGATGTACTGTGGATCATCCCTGGTGTACTATGGATCATCACTGGTGTACTATGGATTATCACTGATGTACTATGGATCATCACTGATGTACTATGGGCCATCCCTGATGTACTGAGGATCATCACTGATGTAATATAGATCATCACTGATGTACTATGGACCATCACTGATGTACTATGGATCATCACTAATGTACTGAGGATCATCACTAATGTACTATGGATCATCACTGATGTACTATGGGCCATCACGGGTGTACTATGGATCATCACTGATGTACTATGGATCATCACTGATGTACTATGGACCATCCCTGATGTACTATGGACCATCCCTGATGTACTGAGGATCATCACTGATGTAATATAGATCATCACTGATGTACTATGGACCATCACTGATGTACTATGGATCATCACTGATGTATTATGGATCATCACTGATGTACCGTGGATCATCACTGATGTACTGTGGATCATCACTGATGTACTATAGATCATCACTGAAGTACTATGGGCCATCACTGATGTACTATGGATCATCACTGATGTACTATGAGCCATCACTGATGTACTATGAGCCATCACTGATGTACTATGGGCCATCCCTGGTGTACTATGGATCATCACTGATGTACTGTGGATCATCACTGATGTACTATGAGACATCACTGGTGTACTATGGGCCATCACTGGTGTACTATGGATCATCACTGGTGTACTATGGGCGATCACTGGTGTACTATGGGCCATCACTGGTGTACTATGGATCATCACTGATGTACTATGGATCATCACTGATGTACTATGGATCATCACTGATGTACTATGGATCATCACTGATGTACTATAGATCATCACTGATGTACTATAGACCATCACTGATGTACTATGGGCCATCACTGGTGTACTATGGATCATCACTGATGTACTATGGATCATCACTGATGTACTATGGATCATCACTGATGTACTATAGATCATCACTGATGTACTATAGATCATCACTGATGTACTATAGATCATCACTGATGTACTATAGATCATCCCTGATGTACTGTGGACCATCCCTGATGTGCTGTGGACCATCACTGATGTACTGTGGATCATCACTGATGTACTGTGGATCATCACTGATGTACTGTGGATCATCACTGATGTACTATGGGCCATCACTGGTGTACTATGGATCATCACTGATGTACTATGGATCATCACTGATGTACTATGGATCATCACTGATGTACTATGGATCATCACTGATGTACTATAGATCATCACTGATGTACTATAGATCATCACTGATGTACTATAGATCATCACTGATGTACTATAGATCATCCCTGATGTACTGTGGACCATCCCTGATGTGCTGTGGATCATCACTGATGTACTGTGGATCATCACTGATGTACTGTGAATCATCACTGATGTACTGAGGATCATCACTGATGTACTATGGATCATCACTGATGTACCGTGGATCATCACTGATGTACCGTGGATCATCACTTATGTACCGTGGATCATCACTGATGTACTATAGATCATCAGTGAAGTACTATGGGCCATCACTGGTGTACTGTGGATCATCACTGATGTATTATGGATCATCACTGATGTACTATGGATCATCACTGATGTACTATGGGCCATCCCTGGTGTACTGTGGATCATCACTGGTGTACTGTGGATCATCACTGGTGTACTGTGGACCATCACTGATGTACTGTGGACCATCACTGGTGTACTGTGTATCATCACTGGTGTACTATGGATCATGCCTGGTGTACTATGGATCATCACTGATGTACTATGGATCATCACTGATGTACTATGGGCCATCACTGATGTACTATGGGCCATCACTGATGTACTATGGATCATCACTGATGTACTATGGGCCATCACTGATGTACTATGGGCCATCACTGGTGTACTATGGATCATCACTGATATACTATGGGCCATCATTGATGTACTATAGTTCATCATTGATGTACTATGGGCCATCACTGATGTACTATAGGCCATCACTGATGTACTATGGGCCATCACTGGTGTACTATGGATCATCACTGGTGTACTATGGACCATCACTGATGTACTGTGGACCACCATTGATGTACTGTGGATCATCTCTGGTGTACTATAGATCATCACTGATGTACTGTGGATCATCACTGATGTACTGTGGATCATCACTGATGTACTATGGATCATCCCTGGTGTACTATGGATCATCACTGGTGTACTATGGATCATCACTGGTGTACTATGGATCATCACTGGTGTACTATGGACCATCACTGATGTACTATGGACCATCACTGATGTACTATGGGTCATCACTGGTGTACTATGGATCATCACTGATGTACTGTGGACCATCACTGATGTACTGTGGATCATCACTGAAGTACTATGAGCCATCACTCGTGTATTATGGAGCATCACTGGTGTACTATGGATCATCACTGATGTACTATGGATCATCACTGGTGTACTATGGATCATCACTGATGTACTATGGATCATCACTGTTGTACTATGGATCATCACTGATGTACTTTGAGCCATCACTGATGTACTATGGATCATCACTGGTGTACTGTGGATCATCACTGGTGTACTATGGATCATCCCTGGTGTACTATGGATCATCACTGATGTACTATGGATCATCACTGATGTACTATGGATCATCACTGATGTACTATGGGCCATCACTGATGTACTATGGGCCATCACTGGTGTACTATGGATCATCACTGATGTACTATGGGCCATCATTGATGTACTCTGGGCCATCATTGATGTACTATAGTTCATCATTGATGTACTATGGATCATCACTGATGTACTATGGGCTATCACTGATGTACTATAGATCATCACTGAAGTACTGTGGATCATCACTGATGTACTATGGATCATCACTGATGTGCTATGGATCATCACTGATGTACTATGAGCCATCACTGCTGTACTATGGATCATCACTGGTGTACTATGGGCCATCACTGGTGTACTATGGATCATCACTGGTGTACTATGGGCCATCACTGGTGTACTATGGATCATCACTGGTGTACTATGGACCATCACTGATGTTCTATGGATCATCACTGGTGTACTATGGGCCATCACTGGTGTACTATGGACAATCCCTGATGTATTGTGGATCATCACTGGTGTACTGTGGACCATCCCTGATGTACTGTGGACCATCACTGATGTACTGTGGACCATCACTGATGTACTGTGGACCATCACTGATGTACTGTGGATCATCACTGATGTACTGTGGATCATCACTGATGTTCTATGAACAATCACTGATGTACTATGGATCATCACTGATGTACTGTACATCATCACTGATGTACTGTGGATCATCACTGATGTACTGTGGATCATCACTGATGTACTATAGATCATCACTGATGTACTATGGGCCATCACTGGTGTACTATGGGCCATCACTGGTGTACTATGGGCCATCACTGGTGTACTATGGGTCATCACTGGTTTACTATGGACCATCACTGATGGACTGTGGACCATCACTGATGTACTGTGGATCATCACTGATGTACTGTGGATCATCCCTGGTGTACTATGGATCATCATTGGTGTACTATGGGCCATCACTGGTGTACTATGGACCATCCCTGATGTACTGTGGATCATCACTGGTGTACTGTGGACCATCCCTGATGTACTGTGAACCATCACTGATGTACTATGGACCATCACTGATGTACTGTGGATCATCACTGTTGTACTGTGGATCATCACTGATGTACTGTGGATCATCACTGATGTTCTATGGACAATCACTGATGTACTATGGATCATCACTGATGTACTGTAAATCATCACTGATGTACTGTGGATCATCACTGATGTACTATAGATCATCACTGATGTACTATGGGCCATCACTGGTGTACTATGGGCCATCACTGGTGTACTATGGGCCATCACTGGTGTACTATGGGCCATCACTGGTGTACTATGGGCCATCACTGGTGTACTATGGATCATCACTGGTGTACTATGGACCATCACTGATGGACTGTGGACCATCACTGATGTACTGTGGATCATCACTGATGTACTGTGGATCATCCCTGGTGTACTATGGATCATCACTGGTGTACTATGGATTATCACTGATGTACTATGGATCATCACTGATGTACTATGGGCCATCCCTGATGTACTGAGGATCATCACTGATGTAATATAGATCATCACTGATGTACTATGGACCATCACTGATGTACTATGGATCATCACTAATGTACTGAGGATCATCACTAATGTACTATGGATCATCACTGATGTACTATGGGCCATCACGGGTGTACTATGGATCATCACTGATGTACTATGGATCATCACTGATGTACTATGGACCATCCCTGATGTACTATGGACCATCCCTGATGTACTGAGGATCATCACTGATGTAATATAGATCATCACTGATGTACTATGGACCATCACTGATGTATTATGGATCATCACTGATGTACCGTGGATCATCACTGATGTACTGTGGATCATCACTGATGTACTATAGATCATCACTGATGTACTATGGATCATCACTGATGTGCTATGGATCATCACTGATGTACTATGAGCCATCACTGGTGTACTATGGATCATCACTGGTGTACTATGGGCCATCACTGGTGTACTATGGGCCATCACTGGTGTACTATGGGCCATCACTGGTGTACTATGGGCCATCACGGGTGTACTATGGATCATCACTGATGTACTATGGACCATCCCTGATGTACTATGGACCATCCCTGATGTACTGAGGATCATCACTGATGTAATATAGATCATCACTGATGTACTATGGACCATCACTGATGTTCTATGGACAATCACTGATGTACTATGGATCATCACTGATGTACTGTAGATCATCACTGATGTACTGTGGATCATCACTGATGTACTGTGGATCATCACTAATGTACTATAGATCATCACTGATGTACTATGGGCCATCACTGGTGTACTATGGGCCATCACTGGTGTACTATGGGCCATCACTGGTGTACTATGGGCCATCACTGGTGTACTATGGGCCATCACTGGTGCACTATGGATCATCACTGGTGTACTATGGACCATCACTGATGGACTGTGGACCATCACTGATGTACTGTGGATCATCACTGATGTACTGTGGATCATCCCTGGTGTACTATGGATCATCACTGGTGTACTATGGGCCATCACTGGTGTACTATGGACCATCCCTGATGTACTGTGGATCATCACTGGTGTACTGTGGACCATCCCTGATGTACTGTGGACCATCACTGATGTACTGTGGACCATCACTGATGTACTGTGGATCATCACTGATGTACTGTGGATCATCACTGATGTTCTATGGACAATCACTGATGCACTATGGATCATCACTGTTGTACTGTAGATCATCACTGATATACTGTGGATCATCACTGATGTACTGTGGATCATCACTGATGTACTATAGATCATCACTGATGTACTATGGGCCATCACTGGTGTACTATGGGCCATCACTGGTGTACTATGGGCCATCACTGGTGTACTATGGGCCATCACTGGTGTACTATGGATCATCACTGGTGTACTATAGACCATCACTGATGGACTGTGGACCATCACTGATGTACTGTGGATCATCACTGATGAACTGTGGATCATCCCTGGTGTACTATGGATCATCACTGGTGTACTATGGGCCATCACTGGTGTACTATGGACCATCCCTGATGTACTGTGGATCATCACTGGTGTACTGTGGACCATACCTGATGTACTGTGGACCATCACTGATGTACTGTGGACCATCACTGATGTACTGTGGATCATCACTGATGTACTGTGGATCATCACTGATGTTCTATGGACAATCACTGATGTACTATGGATCATCACTGTTGTACTGTAGATCATCACTGATGTACTGTGGATCATCACTGATGTACTGTGGATCATCACTGGTGTACTATAGATCATCACTGATGTACTATGGGCCATCACTGGTGTACTATGGGCCATCACTAGTGTACTATGGGCCATCACTGGTGTACTATGGATCATCACTGATGTACTATGGACCATCCCTGATGTACTATGGACCATCCCTGATGTACTATGGACCATCCCTGATGTACTATAGATCATCACTGATGTACTGTGGATCATCCCTGATGTACTATGGATCATCCCTGGTGTACTATGGATCATCACTGGTGTACTATGGATCATCACTGATGTACTATGGGCCATCACTGATGTACTATGGATCATCACTGGTGTACTATGGATCATCACTGGTGTACTATGGATCATCACTGGTGTACTATGGATCATCACTGATGTACTATGGGCCATCACTGGTGTACTCTGGGCCATCACTGGTGTACTATGGACCATCACTGATGTACTATGAGCCATCACTGATGTACTATGGATCATCACTGATGTACTGAGGATCATCACTAATGTACCATGGATCATCACTAATGTACTATGGATCATCACTGATGTACTATGGATCATCACTGATGTACTGTGGACCATCCCTGATGTGCTGTGGATCATCACTGATGTACCGTGGATCATCACTGATGTACTATGGGCCATCATGTGTGTAGTATGGATCATCACTGATGTACTATGGACCATCCCTGATGTACTATGGACCACCCCTGATGTACTATGGACCACCCCTGATGTCCTGAGGATCATCACTGATGTACTATAGATCATCACTGATGTACTATGGACCATCACTGATGTACTATGGATCATCACTGATGTACTGAGGATCATCACTAATGTACTATGGATCATCACTAATGTACCGTGGATCATCACTGATGTACCGTGGATCATCACTGATGTACTGTGGATCATCACTGATGTACTGTGGATCATCACTGATGTACTATAGATCATCACTGAAGTACTATGGGCCATCACTGATGTACTATGGATCATCACTGATGTACTATGAGCCATCACTGATGTACTATGAGCCATCACTGATGTACTATGGGCCATCCCTGGTGTACTATGGATCATCACTGATGTACTGTGGATCATCACTGATGTACTATGAGACATCACTGGTGTACTATGGGCCATCACTGGTGTACTATGGATCATCACTGGTGTACTATGGACGATCACTGGTGTACTATGGGCCATCACTGGTGTACTATGGATCATCACTGATGTACTATGGATCATCACTGATGTACTATGGATCATCACTGATGTACTATAGATCATCACTGATGTACTATAGACCATCACTGATGTACTATGGGCCATCACTGGTGTACTATGGATCATCACTGATGTACTATGGATCATCACTGATGTACTATGGATCATCACTGATGTACTATAGATCATCACTGATGTACTATAGATCATCACTGATGTACTATAGATCATCACTGATGTACTGTGGACCATCCCTGATGTGCTGTGGACCATCACTGATGTACTGTGGATCATCACTGATGTACTGTGGATCATCACTGATGTACTGTGGATCATCACTGATGTACTATGGGCCATCACTGGTGTACTATGGATCATCACTGATGTACTATGGATCATCACTGATGTACTATGGATCATCACTGATGTACTATAGATCATCACTGATGTACTATAGATCATCACTGATGTACTATAGATCATCCCTGATGTACTGTGGACCATCCCTAATGTGCTGTGGATCATCACTGATGTACTGTGGATCATCACTGATGTACTGTGAATCATCACTGATGTACTGAGGATCATCACTGATGTACTATGGATCATCACTGATGTACCGTGGATCATCACTGATGTACCGTGGATCATCACTTATGTACCGTGGATCATCACTGATGTACTATAGATCATCAGTGAAGTACTATGGGCCATCACTGGTGTACTGTGGATCATCACTGATGTATTATGGATCATCACTGATGTACTATGGATCATCACTGATGTACTATGGGCCATCCCTGGTGTACTGTGGATCATCACTGGTGTACTGTGGATCATCACTGGTGTACTGTGGACCATCACTGATGTACTGTGGACCATCACTGGTGTACTGTGTATCATCACTGGTGTACTATGGATCATGCCTGGCGTACTATGGATCATCACTGATGTACTATGGATCATCACTGATGTACTATGGGCCATCACTGATGTACTATGGGCCATCACTGATGTACTATGAATCATCACTGATGTACTATGGGCCATCACTGATCTACTATGGGCCATCACTGGTGTACTATGGATCATCACTGATATACTATGGGCCATCATTGATGTACTATAGTTCATCATTGATGTACTATGGGCCATCACTGATGTACTATAGGCCATCACTGATGTACTATGGGCCATCACTGGTGTACTATGGATCATCACTGGTGTACTATGGACCATCACTGATGTACTGTGGACCACCACTGATGTACTGTGGATCATCTCTGGTGTACTATAGATCATCACTGATGTACTGTGGATCATCACTGATGTACTGTGGATCATCACTGATGTACTATGGATCATCCCTGGTGTACTATGGATCATCACTGGTGTACTATGGATCATCACTGGTGTACTATGGATCATCACTGGTGTACTATGGACCATCACTGATGTACTATGGACCATCACTGATGTACTATGGGTCATCACTGGTGTACTATGGATCATCACTGATGTACTGTGGACCATCACTGATGTACTGTGGATCATCACTGAAGTACTATGAGCCATCACTGATGTACTATGGATCATCACTGGTGTACTGTGGATCATCACTGGTGTACTATGGATCATCCCTGGTGTACTATGGATCATCACTGATGTACTATGGATCATCACTGATGTACTATGGATCATCACTGATGTACTATGGGCCATCACTGATGTACTATGGGCCATCACTGGTGTACTATGGATCATCACTGATGTACTATGGGCCATCATTGATGTACTCTGGGCCATCATTGATGTACTATAGTTCATCATTGATGTACTATGGATCATCACTGATGTACTATGGGCTATCACTGATGTACTATAGATCAACACTGAAGTACTGTGGATCATCACTGATGTACTATGGATCATCACTGATGTGCTATGGATCATCACTGATGTACTATGAGCCATCACTGCTGTACTATGGATCATCACTGGTGTACTATGGACCATCACTGATGTACTATGGATCATCACTGGTGTACTATGGGCCATCACTGGTGTACTATGGACAATCCCTGATGTATTGTGGATCATCACTGGTGTACTGTGGACCATCCCTGATGTACTGTGGACCATCACTGATGTACTGTGGACCATCACTGATGTACTGTGGACCATCACTGATGTACTGTGGATCATCACTGATGTACTGTGGATCATCACTGATGTTCTATGAACAATCACTGATGTACTATGGATCATCACTGATGTACTGTACATCATCACTGATGTACTGTGGATCATCACTGATGTACTGTGGATCATCACTGATGTACTATAGATCATCACTGATGTACTATGGGCCATCACTGGTGTACTATGGGCCATCACTGGTGTACTATGGGCCATCACTGGTGTACTATGGATCATCACTGGTTTACTATGGACCATCACTGATGGACTGTGGACCATCACTGATGTACTGTGGATCATCACTGATGTACTGTGGATCATCCCTGGTGTACTATGGATCATCATTGGTGTACTATGGGCCATCACTGGTGTACTATGGACCATCCCTGATGTACTGTGGATCATCACTGGTGTACTGTGGACCATCCCTGATGTACTGTGGACCATCACTGATGTACTATGGACCATCACTGATGTACTGTGGATCATCACTGATGTACTGTGGATCATCACTGATGTACTGTGGATCATCACTGATGTTCTATGGACAATCACTGATGTACTATGGATCATCACTGATGTACTGTAAATCATCAATAATGTACTGTGGATCATCACTGATGTACTATAGATCATCACTGATGTACTATGGGCCATCACTGGTGTACTATGGGCCATCACTGGTGTACTATGGGCCATCACTGGTGTACTATGGGCCATCACTGGTGTACTATGGGCCATCACTGGTGTACTATGGATCATCACTGGTGTACTATGGACCATCACTGATGGACTGTGGACCATCACTGATGTACTGTGGATCATCACTGATGTACTGTGGATCATCCCTGGTGTACTATGGATTATCACTGATGTACTATGGATCATCACTGATGTACTATGGGCCATCCCTGATGTACTGAGGATCATCACTGATGTAATATAGATCATCACTGATGTACTATGGACCATCACTGATGTACTATGGATCATCACTAATGTACTGAGGATCATCACTAATGTACTATGGATCATCACTGATGTACTATGGGCCATCACGGGTGTACTATGGATCATCACTGATGTACTATGGATCATCACTGATGTACTATGGACCATCCCTGATGTACTATGGACCATCCCTGATGTACTGAGGATCATCACTGATGTAATATAGATCATCACTGATGTACTATGGACCATCACTGATGTACTATGGATCATCACTGATGTATTATGGATCATCACTGATGTACCGTGGATCATCACTGATGTACTGTGGATCATCACTGATGTACTATAGATCATCACTGATGTACTATGGATCATCACTGATGTGCTATGGATCATCACTGATGTACTATGAGCCATCACTGGTGTACTATGGATCATCACTGGTGTACTATGGGCCATCACTGGTGTACTATGGGCCATCACTGGTGTACTATGGGCCATCACTGGTGTACTATGGGCCATCACGGGTGTACTATGGATCATCACTGATGTACTATGGACCATCCCTGATGTACTATGGACCATCCCTGATGTACTGAGGATCATCACTGATGTAATATAGATCATCACTGATGTACTATGGACCATCACTGATGTTCTATGGACAATCACTGATGTACTATGGATCATCACTGATGTACTGTAGATCATCACTGATGTACTGTGGATCATCACTGATGTACTGTGGATCATCACTAATGTACTATAGATCATCACTGATGTACTATGGGCCATCACTGGTGTACTATGGGCCATCACTGGTGTACTCTGGGCCATCACTGGTGTACTATGGGCCATCACTGGTGTACTATGGGCCATCACTGGTGTACTATGGATCATCACTGGTGTACTATGGACCATCACTGATGGACTGTGGACCATCACTGATGTACTGTGGATCATCACTGATGTACTGTGGATCATCCCTGGTGTACTATGGATCATCACTGGTGTACTATGGGCCATCACTGGTGTACTATGGACCATCCCTGATGTACTGTGGATCATCACTGGTGTACTGTGGACCATCCCTGATGTACTGTGGACCATCACTGTTGTACTGTAGATCATCACTGATATACTGTGGATCATCACTGATGTACTGTGGATCATCACTGATGTACTATAGATCATCACTGATGTTCTATGGGCCATCACTGGTGTACTATGGGCCATCACTGGTGTACTATGGGCCATCACTGGTGTACTATGGGCCATCACTGGTGTACTATGGGCCATCACTGGTGTACTATGGATCATCACTGGTGTACTATAGACCATCACTGATGGACTGTGGACCATCACTGATGTACTGTGGATCATCACTGATGAACTGTGGATCACCACTGGTGTACTATGGATCATCACTGGTGTACTATGGGCCATCACTGGTGTACTATGGACCATCCCTGATGTACTGTGGATCATCACTGGTGTACTGTGGACCATCACTGATGTACTGTGGACCATCACTGATGTACTGTGGATCATCACTGATGTACTGTGGATCATCACTGATGTTCTATGGACAATCACTGATGTACTATGGATCATCACTGTTGTACTGTAGATCATCACTGATGTACTGTGGATCATCACTGATGTACTGTGGATCATCACTGGTGTACTATAGATCATCACTGATGTACTATGGGCCATCACTGGTGTACTATGGGCCATCACTAGTGTACTATGGGCCATCACTGGTGTACTATGGATCATCACTGATGTACTATGGACCATCCCTGATGTGCTATGGACCATCCCTGATGTACTATGGACCATCCCTGATGTACTATAGATCATCACTGATGTACTGTGGATCATCCCTGATGTACTATGGATCATCCCTGGTGTACTATGGATCATCACTGGTGTACTATGGATCATCACTGATGTACTATGGGCCATCACTGATGTACTATGGATCATCACTGGTGTACTATGGATCATCACTGGTGTACTATGGATCATCACTGGTGTACTATGGATCATCACTGATGTACTATGGGCCATCACTGGTGTACTCTGGGCCATCACTGGTGTACTATGGACCATCACTGATGTACTATGAGCCATCACTGATGTACTATGGATCATCACTGATGTACTGAGGATCATCACTAATGTACCATGGATCATCACTAATGTACTATGGATCATCACTGATGTACTATGGATCATCACTGATGTACCGTGGATCATCACTGATGTACTATGGGCCATCATGTGTGTAGTATGGATCATCACTGATGTACTATGGACCATCCCTGATGTACTATGGACCACCCCTGATGTACTATGGACCACCCCTGATGTCCTGAGGATCATCACTGATGTACTATAGATCATCACTGATGTACTATGGACCATCACTGATGTACTATGGATCATCACTGATGTACTGAGGATCGTCACTAATGTACTATGGATCATCACTAATGTACCGTGGATCATCACTGATGTACCGTGGATCATCACTGATGTACTGTGGATCATCACTGATGTACTGTGGATCATCACTGATGTACTATAGATCATCACTGAAGTACTATGGGCCATCACTGATGTACTATGGATCATCACTGATGTACTATGAGCCATCACTGATGTACTATGAGCCATCACTGATGTACTATGGGCCATCCCTGGTGTACTATGGATCATCACTGATGTACTGTGGATCATCACTGATGTACTATGAGACATCACTGGTGTACTATGGGCCATCACTGGTGTACTATGGATCATCACTGGTGTACTATGGGCGATCACTGGTGTACTATGGGCCATCACTGGTGTACTATGGATCATCACTGATGTACTATGGATCATCACTGATGTACTATGGATCATCACTGATGTACTATGGATCATCACTGATGTACTATAGATCATCACTGATGTACTATAGACCATCACTGATGTACTATGGGCCATCACTGGTGTACTATGGATCATCACTGATGTACTATGGATCATCACTGATGTACTATGGATCATCACTGATGTACTATGGATCATCACTGATGTACTATAGATCATCACTGATGTACTATAGATCATCCCTGATGTACTGTGGACCATCCCTGATGTGCTGTGGACCATCACTGATGTACTGTGGATCATCACTGATGTACTATGGATCATCACTGATGTACTGTGGATCATCACTGATGTACTATGGGCCATCACTGGTGTACTATGGATCATCACTGATGTACTATGGATCATCACTGATGTACTATGGATCATCACTGATGTACTATGGATCATCACTGATGTACTATAGATCATCACTGATGTACTATAGATCATCACTGATGTACTATAGATCATCCCTGATGTACTGTGGACCATCCCTGATGTGCTGTGGATCATCACTGATGTACTGTGGATCATCACTGATGTACTGTGAATCATCACTGATGTACTGAGGATCATCACTGATGTACTATGGATCATCACTGATGTACCGTGGATCATCACTGATGTACTGTGGATCATCACTTATGTACCGTGGATCATCACTGATGTACTATAGATCATCAGTGAAGTACTATGGGCCATCACTGGTGTACTGTGGATCATCACTGATGTATTATGGATCATCACTGATGTACTATGGATCATCACTGATGTACTATGGGCCATCCCTGGTGTACTGTGGATCATCACTGGTGTACTGTGGATCATCACTGGTGTACTGTGGACCATCACTGATGTACTGTGGACCATCACTGGTGTACTGTGTATCATCACTGGTGTACTATGGATCATGCCTGGCGTACTATGGATCATCACTGATGTACTATGGATCATCACTGATGTACTATGGGCCATCACTGATGTACTATGGGCCATCACTGATGTACTATGGATCATCACTGATGTACTATGGGCCATCACTGATGTACTATGGGCCATCACTGGTGTACTATGGATCATCACTGATATACTATGGGCCATCATTGATGTACTATAGTTCATCATTGATGTACTATGGGCCATCACTGATGTACTATAGGCCATCACTGATGTACTATGGGCCATCACTGGTGTACTATGGATCATCACTGGTGTACTATGGACCATCACTGATGTACTGTGGACCACCACTGATGTACTGTGGATCATCTCTGGTGTACTATAGATCATCACTGATGTACTGTGGATCATCACTGATGTACTGTGGATCATCACTGATGTACTATGGATCATCCCTGGTGTACTATGGATCATCACTGGTGTACTATGGATCATCACTGGTGTACTATGGATCATCACTGGTGTACTATGGACCATCACTGATGTACTATGGACCATCACTGATGTACTATGGGTCATCACTGGTGTACTATGGATCATCACTGATGTACTGTGGACCATCACTGATGTACTGTGGATCATCACTGAAGTACTATGAGCCATCACTGGTGTATTATGGAGCATCACTGGTGTACTATGGATCATCACTGATGTACTATGGATCATCACTGGTGTACTATGGATCATCACTGATGTACTATGGATCATCACTGTTGTACTATGGATCATCACTGATGTACTTTGAGCCATCACTGATGTACTATGGATCATCACTGATGTACTATAGATCATCACTAATGTACTATGGACCATCACTGGTGTTCTATGGATCATCACTGGTGTACTATGGACCATCCCTGATGTACTGTGGATCATCACTGATGTACTGTGGATCATCACTGATGTACTATAGTTCATCACTGATATACTATGGGCCATCACTGGTGTACTATGGATCATCACTGGTGTACTATGGTTCATCACTGATGTACTATGGACGATCCCTGATGTACTGTGGACCATCCCTGATGTACTGTGGACCATCACTGATGTACTGTGGACCATCACTGATGTTCTATGAACAATCACTGATGTACTATGGATCATCACTGATGTACTGTAGATCATCACTGATGTACTGTGGATCATCACTGATGTACTGTGGATCATCACTGATGTACTATAGATCATCACTGATGTACTATGGGCCATCACTGGTGTACTATGGGCCATCACTGGTGTACTATGGGCCATCACTGGTGTACTATGGGCCATCACTGGTGTACTATGGATCATCACTGATGTACTATGGGCCATCACTGGTGTACTATGGATCATCACTGGTGTACTGTGGACCACCACTGATGTACTGTGGATCATCCCTGGTGTACTATAGATCATCACTGATGTACTGTGGATCATCACTGATGTACTGTGGATCATCACTGATGTACTATGGATCATCCCTGGTGTACTATGGATCATCACTGGTGTACTATGGATCATCACTGGTGTACTATGGATCATCACTGGTGTACTATGGACCATCACTGATGTACTATGGACCATCACTGATGTACTATGGGTCATCACTGGTGTACTATGGATCATCACTGATGTACTGTGGACCATCACTGATGTACTGTGGATCATCACTGATGTACTGTGGATCATCACTGATGTACTGTGGATCATCACTGAAGTACTATGAGCCATCACTGGTGTATTATGGAGCATCACTGGTGTACTATGGATCATCACTGGTGTACTATGGATCATCACTGGTGTACTATGGACCATCACTGATGTACTATGGACCATCACTGATGTACTATGGGTCATCACTGGTGTACTATGGATCATCACTGATGTACTGTGGACCATCACTGATGTACTGTGGATCATCACTGATGTACTTTGAGCCATCACTGATGTACTATGGATCATCACTGATGTATTATAGATCATCACTAATGTACTATGGACCATCACTGGTGTACTATGGATCATCACTGGTGTACTATGGATCATCACTTGTGTACTATGGACCATCCCTGATGTACTGTGGATCATCACTGATGTACTGTGGATCATCACTGATGTACTATAGTTCATCACTGATATACTATGGGCCATCACTGGTGTACTATGGATTAGACATGTGCATTCGTTTTCGTCCGAATGCATTTTCGTCCGAATTTCAGCTATTTTCGTTATCGTTTTAACAAACGAAAACGAAAGCACAGAATCCGAAAACCGAAAGATCCGACATAAACAAATGCTTTATTTTCGTTTTCGTTGCTACAACAGTTCGATATAGATAGGAGATTCGACGTGACGCTGACAATAACAATCTGTGTCTATCGAATCTGTGGTCGAATGTGCCTAACCTTAACTCTATTAGTCCAAGATTATTCTACATAGGAGAGAAAAGATTCGACATTATAGAGAGAAAAGATTCGACATAGGAGAGAAAGATTCGACATAGGAGAGGAAAGATTCGACATAGGAGAGAAAAGATTCGACATAGGAGAGGAAAGATTCGACATAGGAGAGGAAAGATTCGACATAGGAGAGGAAAGATTCGACATAGGAGAGGAAAGATTCGACATAGGAGAGGAAAGATTCGACATAGGAGAGGAAAGATTCGACATAGGAGAGGAAAGATTCGACATAGGAGAGAAAAGATTCGACATAGGAGAGAAAAGATTTGACATTATAGAGAGAAAAGATTTGACATTATAGAGAGAAAAGATTCGACATAGGAGAGAAAAGATTCGACATTATAGAGAGAAAAGATTCGACATAGGAGAGAAAAGATTCAACATAGGAGAGAAAAGATTCGACATTATAGAGAGAAAAGATTCGACATTATAGAGAGAAAAGATCACTGCTTGTGGGCGGAACATTCGACAGACACCATAAGCCTTCAATGACAGATTCGACCTTAATTAATTCAGATTTTCGGACGAATGCAATTTTTAACGAAAAACGAAATAAATAAAAACGAATTTCGGGAGTAACTAAATAAATTTATTTTTTGCACGAAAACGAAATTCCGAAACGAAATATTTCAGTGTGCACATGTCTACTATGGATCATCACTGGTGTACTATGGTTCATCACTGATGTACTATGGACGATCCCTGATGTACTGTGGACCATCCCTGATGTACTGTGGACCATCACCGATGTACTGTGGACCATCACTGATGTTCTATGAACAATCACTGATGTACTATGGATCATCACTGATGTACTGTAGATCATCACTGATGTACTGTGGATCATCACTGATGTACTGTGGATCATCACTGATGTAATGTGGATCATCACTGATGTACTATAGATCATCACTGATGTACTATGGGCCATCACTGGTGTACTATGGGCCATCACTGGTGTACTATGGGCCATCACTAGTGTACTATGGGCCATCACTGGTGTACTATGGATCATCACTGGTGTACTATGGACCATCACTGATGGACTGTGGACCATCACTGATGTACTGTGGATCATCACGGATGTACTGTGGATCATCCCTGGTGTACTATGGATCATCATTGGTGTACTATGGGCCATCACTGGTGTACTATGGACCATCCCTGATGTACTGTGGATCATCACTGGTGTACTGTGGACCATCCCTGATGTACTGTGGACCATCCCTGATGTACTGTGGACCATCACTGATGTACTGTGGATCATCACTGACGTACTGTGGATCATCACTGATGTACTGTGGATCATCACTGATGTTCTATGGACAATCACTGATGTACTATGGATCATCACTGATGTACTGTAGATCATCACTGATGTACTGTGGATCATCACTGATGTACTGTGGATCATCACTGATGTACTATAGATCATCACTGATGTACTATGGGCCATCACTGGTGTACTGTGGGCCATCACTGGTGTACTATGGGCCATCACTGGTGTACTATGGGCCATCACTGGTGTACTATGGGCCATCACTGGTGTACTATGGATCATCACTGGTGTACTATGGACCATCACTGATGGACTGTTGACCATCACTGATGTACTGTGGATCATCACTGATGTACTGTGGATCATCCCTGGTGTACTATGGATCATCACTGGTGTACTGAGGATCATCACTAATGTACTATAGACCATTACTGATGTACTATGGATCATCACTGATGTACTGAGGATCATCACTAATGTACTATGGATCATCACTGATGTACTATGGGCCATCACGGGTGTACTATGGATCATCACTGATGTACTATGGACCATCCCTGATGTACTATGGACCATCCCTGATGTACTGAGGATCATCACTGATGTAATATAGATCATCACTGATGTACTATGGACCATCACTGATGTACTATGGATCATCACTGATGTACTATGGATCATCACTGATGTACCGTGGATCATCACTGATGTACTGTGGATCATCACTGATGTACTGTGGATAATCACTGATGTACTATAGATAATCACTGATGTACTATGGATCATCACTGATGTGCTATGGATCATCACTGATGTACTATGAGCCATCACTGGTGTACTATGGATCATCACTGGTGTACTATGGGCCATCACTGGTGTATTATGGACCATCACTGGTGTACTATGGGCCATCACTGGTGTACTATGGGCCATCACAGTTGTACTATGGATCATCACTGATGTACTATGGACCATCCCTGATGTACTATGGACCATCCCTGATGTACTGAGGATCATCACTGATGTAATATAGATCATCACTGATGTACTATGGACCATCACTGATGTTCAATGGACAATCACTGATGTACTATGGATCATCACTGATGTACTGTAGATCATCACTGATGTACTGTGGATCATCACTGATGTACTGTGGATCATCACTGATGTACTATAGATCATCACTGGTGTACTATGGGCCATCACTGGTGTACTATGGGCCATCACTGGTGTACTATGGGCCATCACTGGTGTACTATGGGCCATCACTGGTGTACTATGGGCCATCACTGGTGTACTATGGATCATCATTGGTGTACTATGGACCATCACTGATGGACTGTGGACCATCACTGATGTACTGTGGACCATCACTGATGTACTGTGGATCATCACTGATGTACTGTGGATCATCACTGTTGTACTATGGGCCATCACTGGTGTACTATGGACCATCCCTGATGTACTGTGGATCATCACTGGTGTACTGTAGACCATCCCTGATGTACTGTGGACCATCACAGATGTACTGTGGACCATCACTGATGTACTGTGGATCATCACTGATGTACTGTGGATCATCACTGATGTTCTATGGACAATCACTGATGTACTATGGATCATCACTGTTGTACTGTAGATCATCACTGATGTACTGTGGATCATCACTGATGTACTGTGGATCATCACTGATGTACTATAGATCATCACTGATGTACTATGGGCCATCACTGGTGTACTATGGGCCATCACTGGTGTACTATGGGCCATCACTGGTGTACTAGGGGCTATCACTGGTGTACTATGGGCCATCACTGGTGTAACATGGGCCATCACTGGTGTACTATGGATCATCACTGGTGTACTATGGACCATCACTGATGGACTGTGGACCATCACTGATGTACTGTGGTTCATCACTGATGTACTGTGGATCATCCCTGGTGTACTATAGATCATCACTGGTGTACTGTGGATCATCACTGGTGTACTATAGATCATCACTGATGTACTATGGGCCATCACTGGTGTACTATGGGCCATTACTGGTGTACTATGGGCCATCACTGGTGTACTATGGATCATCACTGATGTACTATGGACCATCCCTGATGTACTATGGACCATCCCTGATGTACTATGGACCATCCCTGATGTACTATAGACCATCCCTGATGTACTATAGATCATCACTGATGTACTGTGGATCATCCCTGATGTACTATGGATCATCCCTGGTGTACTATGGATCATCATTGGTGTACTATGGATCATCACTGATGTACTATGGGCCATCACTGATGTACTATGGATCATCACTGGTGTACTATGGATCATCACTGGTGTACTATGGATCATCACTGGTGTACTATGGATCATCACTGATGTACTATGGGCCATCACTGGTGTACTCTGGGCCATCACTGGTGTACTATGGACCATCACTGATGTACTATGAGCCATCACTGATGTACTATGGATCATCACTGAAGTACTGAGGATCATCACTAATGTACCATGGATCATCACTAATGTACTATGGATCATCACTGATGTACTATGGATCATCACTGATGTACTGTGGACCATCCCTGATGTGCTGTGGATCATCACTGATGTACCGTGGATCATCACTGATGTACTATGGGCCATCACGGGTGTAGTATGGATCATCACTGATGTACTATGGACCATCCCTGATGTACTATGGACCACCCCTGATGTACTATGGACCACCCCTGATGTCCTGAGGATCATCACTGATGTACTATAGATCATCACTGATGTACTATGGACCATCACTGATGTACTATGGATCATCACTGATGTACTGAGGATCATCACTAATGTACTATGGATCATCACTAATGTACCGTGGATCATCACTGATGTACCGTGGATCATCACTGATGTACTGTGGATCATCACTGATGTACTGTGGATCATCACTGATGTACTATAGATCATCACTGAAGTACTATGGGCCATCACTGATGTACTATGGATCATCACTAATGTACTATGATCATAGGCGTGCGCAGCCCATTGGATTAGGGTGTGCACCCCAAAACTCAAACACACACACAGACACACACTCTTTTAAATAAATGTAAACCAACATTTTGAAATGTGTTAAAACTATTTTTAATATTCTAATACATTTTACATCATATGGCTGAGCTGGTCAGAGGGAGAAAGTGGGGGTGAGAGAGGGGGGAGATGGGATCAGTTGGCAGTGGTGGTGGGGGGAGGGGAATGGGATCAGTGGCAGTGCTGGGGGGATGGATTGAGTGGCAGTGCTGGGGGGGGTTATCAGTGGCAGTGCTGGCGAGGGGGAGGGTGATCAGTGCTAGGGGGTTGATGGGATCAGTGGCAGTTGTGGTGGGGGGTAATGGGATCAGTGGCAGTACTGGGGTGGGTTGAGTGGCAGTGGTGGGGGGGGTGGGGATCAGTGGTAGTGCTAGGGGATTGATGGGATCAGTGGCAGTGCTGGGGGGATAGGATCAGTGGCAGTGCTGGGGGGGATGGGATCAGTGGCAGTGTTGGAAAGTTGATGGGATCTGTGGTGTTGATGGTGGTTGTGGTGGGGGGATGGTAATGGGATCAGTGGCAGTACTGGGGGGAATTGGGAGGAGTGGCAAGGTTGGGGGGATCATTGGCAGTGCTGGGGGTTGATGGGATCAGTGGTGGTGGGGGATTCATGGCAGTGGAGGGGGGGATCAGTAGCAATGCTGGGGGGAGATAGGATGAGTGGCAGTGTTGAGGGGCATTAAATCAGTGGCAGCAGTGGTAGAGGGGTGGGATCAGTGACAATGCTTGTTAGGGGAGATAGGATGAGTGGCAGTGCTGGGGGGCATGGGATGAGTGGCAATGCTGGGGGGGGCTGGGATCAGTGGCAGCAGTGGTGGGGGATGAGATTAGTGGCAGTGCTGGGTGGGGAGAGATAGGATAAGTGGCAGTGCTGGGTTGGGGGAGATAGGATGAGTGGCAGTGCTGGGGGGCATGTGATCAGTGGCAGCAGTGGGGGGGGGGGATAAGATGAGTGGCAGTGCTGGAAGGGGGGGATAGGATGAGTGGCAGTGCTGGCGAGGGGGAGGGTGATCAGTGCTAGGGGTTGATGGGATCAGTGGCAGTTGTGGTGGGGGGTAATGGGATCAGTGGCAGTACTGGGGTGGGTTGAGTGGCAGTGGTGGGGGGGGGTGGGGATCAGTGGTAGTGCTAGGGGATTGATGGGATCAGTGGCAGTGCTGGGGGGGATAGGATCAGTGGCAGTGCTGGGGGGGATGGGATCAGTGGCAGTGTTGGAAAGTTGATGGGATCTGTGGTGTTGATGGTGGTTGTGGTGGGGGGATGGTAATGGGATCAGTGGCAGTACTGGGGGGAATGGGATGAGTGGCAAGGTTGGGGGGATCATTGGCAGTGCTGGGGGTTGATGGGATCAGTGGTGGTGGGGGATTCATGGCAGTGGAGGGGGGGATCAGTAGCAATGCTGGGGGGGAGATAGGATGAGTGGCAGTGTTGAGGGGCATTAAATCAGTGGCAGCAGTGGTAGAGGGGTGGGATCAGTGACAATGCTTGTTAGGGGAGATAGGATGAGTGGCAGTGCTGGGGGGCATGGGATGAGTGGCAATGCTGGGGGGGCTGGGATCAGTGGCAGCAGTGGTGGGGGATGAGATTAGTGGCAGTGCTGGGTGGGGAGAGATAGGATAAGTGGCAGTGCTGGGTTGGGGGAGATAGGATGAGTGGCAGTGCTGGGGGGCATGTGATCAGTGGCAGCAGTGGGGGGGGGATAGGATGAGTGGCAGTGCTGGAAGGGGGGGATAGGATGAGTGGCAGTGCTGGGTGGGGGGGAGATAGGATGAGTGGCAGTGCTGGGTGGGTGGCGGAGATAGGATGAGTGGCAGTGCTGGGTGGGGGGGAGAGGAGATAGGATGAGTGGCAGTGTTGGGTGGGGGGGAGAGGAGATAGGATGAGTGGCAGTGCTGGGGGGCATGTGATCAGTGGCAGCAGTGGGGGGGATAGGATGAGTGGCAGTGCTGGGTGGGGGGGAGATAGGATGAGTGGCAGTGCTGGGTGGGGGGGTGGAGATAGGATGAGTGGCAGTGCTGGGTGTGGGGGGGGGGAGATAGGATGAGTGGCAGTGCTGGGTGGGGGGGAGAGGAGATAGGATGAGTGGCAGTGTTGGGTGGGGGGGGGAGAGGAGATAGGATGAGTGGCAGTGCTGGGTGGGGGGGAGATAGGATGAGTGGCAGTGCTGGGTGGGGGGGAGATAGGATGAGTGGCAGTGCTGGGGGGAGATAGGATGAGTGGCAGTGCTGGGTGGGGGGGAGATAGGATGAGTGGCAGTGCTGTGTGGGGGGGATAGGATGAGTGGCAGTGATGGGTGGGGGGGGGAGATAGGATGAGTGGCAGTGCTGGGTGGGGGGGAGATAGGATGAGTGGCAGTGCTGGGTGGGGGAGGAGATAGGATGAGTGGCAGTGCTGGGTGGGGGAGGAGATAGGATGAGTGGCAGTGCTGGGTGGGGGGGTGGGGGGAGATAGGATGAGTGGCAGTGCTGGGTGGGGGGGCGGAGATAGGGTGAGTGGCAGTGCTGGGTGGGGGGGGATAGGATGAGTGGCAGTGCTGGGTGGGGGAGGGGGATAGGATGAGTGGCAGTGCTGGGTGGGGGGGAGATAGGATGAGTGGCAGTGCTGGATGGGGGGGTAGATAGGATGAGTGGCAGTGCTGGGTGGGGGGGATAGGATGAGTGGCAGTGCTGGGTGGGGGGGAGATAGGATGAGTGGCAGTGCTGGGTGGGGGGGAGATAGGATGAGTGGCAGTGCTGGGTGGGGGGGGATAGGATGAGTGGCAGTGCTGGGTGGGGGGGGGAGATAGGATGAGTGGCAGTGCTGGGTGGGGGGGGAGATAGGATGAGTGGCAGTGCTGGGTGGGGGGGAGATAGGATGAGTGGCAGTGCTGGGTGGGGGGGGGGAGATAGGATGAGTGGCAGTTCTGGGTGGGGGGGATAGGATGAGTGGCAGTGCTGGGTGGGGGGGATAGGATGAGTGGCAGTGCTGGGTGGAGGGGGAGATAGGATGAGTGGCAGTGCTGGATGGGGGGGTAGATAGGATGAGTGGCAGTGCTGGGTGGGGGGGAGATAGGATGAGTGGCAGTGCTGGGTGGGGGGGATAGGATGAGTGGCAGTGCTGGGTGGGGGGGAGATAGGATGAGTGGCAGTGCTGGGTGGGGGGGAGATAGGATGAGTGGCAGTGCTGGGTGGGGGGGGATAGGATGAGTGGCAGTGCTGGGTGGGGGGGGGAGATAGGATGAGTGGCAGTGCTGGGTGGGGGGGGAGATAGGATGAGTGGCAGTGCTGGGTGGGGGGGAGATAGGATGAGTGGCAGTGCTGGGTGGGGGGGGGGAGATAGGATGAGTGGCAGTTCTGGGTGGGGGGGATAGGATGAGTGGCAGTGCTGGGTGGGGGGGATAGGATGAGTGGCAGTGCTGGGTGGAGGGGGAGATAGGATGAGTGGCAGTGCTGGATGGGGGGGTAGATAGGATGAGTGGCAGTGCTGGGTGGGGGGGAGATAGGATGAGTGGCAGTGCTGGGTGGGGGGGAGGTAGAATGAGTAGCAGTGCTGGGTGGGGGGGAGATAGGATGAGTGGCAGTGTTGAGGGGCATTAAATCAGTGGCAGCAGTGGTAGAGGGGTGGGATCAGTGACAATGCTTGTTAGGGGAGATAGGATGAGTGGCAGTGCTGGGGGGCATGGGATGAGTGGCAATGCTGGGGGGGGCTGGGATCAGTGGCAGCAGTGGTGGGGGATGAGATTAGTGGCAGTGCTGGGTGGGGAGAGATAGGATAAGTGGCAGTGCTGGGTTGGGGGAGATAGGATGAGTGGCAGTGCTGGGGGGCATGTGATCAGTGGCAGCAGTGGGGGGGATAGGATGAGTGGCAGAGCTGGAAGGGGGGGGATAGGATGAGTGGCAGTGCTGGGTGGGGGGGAGATAGGATGAGTGGCAGTGCTGGGTGGGGGGGCGGAGATAGGATGAGTGGCAGTGCTGGGTGGGGGGGAGAGGAGATAGGATGAGTGGCAGTGTTGGGTGGGGGGAGAGGAGATAGGATGAGTGGCAGTGCTGGGGGGCATGTGATCAGTGGCAGCAGTGGGGGGGATAGGATGAGTGGCAGTGCTGGGTGGGGGGGAGATAGGATGAGTGGCAGTGCTGGGTGGGGGGGTGGAGATAGGATGAGTGGCAGTGCTGGGTGTGGGGGGGGGAGATAGGATGAGTGGCAGTGCTGGGTGGGGGGGAGATAGGATGAGTGGCAGTGCTGGGTGGGGGGGAGATAGGATGAGTGGCAGTGCTGGGGGGGGAGATAGGATGAGTGGCAGTGCTGGGTGGGGGGGGAGATAGGATGAGTGGCAGTGCTGTGTGGGGGGGATAGGATGAGTGGCAGTGATGGGTGGGGGGGGAGATAGGATGAGTGGCAGTGCTGGGTGGGGGGGAGATAGGATGAGTGGCAGTGCTGGGTGGGGGGGGGGAGATAGGATGAGTGGCAGTGCTGGGTGGGGGGGTGGGGGGAGATAGGATGAGTGGCAGTGCTGGGTGGGGGGGCAGAGATAGGGTGAGTGGCAGTGCTGGGTGGGGGGATAGGATGAGTGGCAGTGCTGGGTGGGGGGGGGATAGGATGAGTGGCAGTGCTGGGTGGGGGGGACAGGATGAGTGGCAGTGCTGGGTGGAGGGGGAGATAGGATGAGTGGCAGTGCTGGATGGGGGGGTAGATAGGATGAGTGGCAGTGCTGGGTGGGGGGGAGATAGGATGAGTGGCAGTGCTGGGTGGGGGGGGGGAGGTAGAATGAGTAGCAGTACTGGGTGGGGGGGAGATAGGATGAGTGGCAGTGCTGGGTGGGGGGGAGATAAAATGAGTGGCAGTGCTGGGTGGGGGGGAAGGATGGAATTGGTGGCACTCACTTGCTCTCAGTGTGGACTCCATGCTTGCTGTGTCTCCGGCTCCCTCCAAGCTTCACGTGTCTCCTCACACAGTGGAGACCTCCTCCGCTCTTCCTACTGGATCAGCTGGCTCTTCCAGTCCCCCGGACATCATGCCCCCATCTGCCTGCTGCTCTAAATTCAATGGACGGAGCCGCGGAGAAGCTGAGTGGGCGGTCCTGCAGCAGTTACTGTACTTAGAACGAAGGAGTCAGGGGGAGCTGGTAGGCGGAGCCAGCAGTTCTAGTACACCAGGCTGGATGAGAGGGGCGGCGGCATATAGTGCAACTGATGGTCTGCATTTTTCTCCATGCAGCCTCTGAATGCTCGCTTATCCTCCTCTTCCTCCCGAAGGCATTTAACGGCTATAGGGTAGAAAATACAGAGCATCGGGTTGTTCTATATGCCGCCCGCTGCCCCTCTCATCCAGGTGTAGACAAGTATGTCAGGGGATTAGGGTGTGCCCAGGCACACCCGGCACCCCCCCTGCGCACGCCTATGACTATGAGCCATCACTGATGTACTATGAGCCATCACTGATCTACTATGGGCCATCCCTGGTGTACTATGGATCATCACTGATGTACTGTGGATCATCACTGATGTACTATGAGACATCACTGGTGTACTATGGGCCATCACTGGTGTACTATGGATCATCACTGGTGTACTATGGGCGATCACTGGTGTACTATGGGCCATCACTGGTTTACTATGGATCATCACTGGTGTACTGTGGATCATCACTGATGTACTGTGGACCATCCCTGATGTATTGTGGATCATCACTGATGTACTGTGGATCATCACTGATGTGCTATGGATCATCACTGATGTACTATGGGTCATCACTGATGTACTATGGATCATCACTGATGTGCTATGGATCATCACTGATGTGCTATGGATCATCACTGATGTACTATGAGCCATCACTGATGTACTATGGATCATCACTGGTGTACTATGGATCATCACTGGTGTACTGTTGACCATCCCTGATGTACTGTGGATCATCACTGATGTACTATGAGCCATCACTGATGTATTATGGGCCATCACTGATGTACTGTGGATAATCACTGATGCACTGTGGATCATCACTGATGTACTGAGGATCATCACTGGTGTACTATGGATCATCACTGATGTACTGTGGATCATCACTGATGTACTATAGATCATCACTGATGTACTATAGATCATCACTGATGTACTATGAATCATCACTGATGTACTAAGGACCATCCCCGATGTACTATGGATTATCACTGATGTACTATGGACCATCCCTGATGTACTGTGGATCATCACTGATGTACTGTGGATTATCACTGATGTACTGTGGGCCATCACTGATGTACTGTGGATCATCACTGATGTACTGTGGATTATCACTGATGTACTGTGGGCTATCACTGATGTACTGTGGATCATCACTGATGTACTATAGATCATCACTGATGTACTATAGATCATCACTGATGTACTATGAATCATCACTGATGTACTAAGGACCATCCCCGATGTACTATGGATTATCACTGATGTACTATGGACCATCCCTGATGTACTGTGGATCATCACTGATGTACTGTGGATTATCACTGATGTACTGTGGGCCATCACTGATGTACTGTGGATCATCACTGATGTACTGTGGATTATCACTGATGTACTGTGGACCATCACTGATGTACTGTGGATCATCACTGATGTACTATGGATCATCACTGATGTACTATGGATCATCACTGGTGTACTATGGACCATCCCTGATGTACTATGGATCATCACTGGTGTACTATGGATCATCACTGGTGTACTATGGACCATCCCTGATGTACTGTGGATCATCACTGATGTACTGTGGATCATCACTGATGTACTATAGTTCATCACTGATGGACTGTGGGCCATCACTGGTGTACTATGGATCATCACTGGTGTACTATGGTTCATCACTGATGTACTATGGACGATCCCTGATGTACTATGGACCATCCCTGATGTACTATAGATCATCACTGATGCAATGTGGATCATCACTGATGTACTATGGATCATCCCTGGTGTACTATGGATCATCACTGGTGTACTATGGATCATCACTGGTGTACTATGGATCATCACTGATGTACTGTGGATCATCACTGATGTACTATAGTTCATCACTGATGTACTGTGGACCATCCCTGATGTACTGTGGATCATCACTGATGTACCGTGGATCATCACTGATGTACTATGGGCCATCATGAGTGTACTATGGATCATCACTGATGTAATATGGACCATCCCTGATGTACTATGGACCATCCCTGATGTACTGAGGATCATCACTGATGTACTATAGATCATCACTGATGTACTATGGACCATCACTGATGGACTATGGACCATCACTGATGTACCGTGGATCATCACTGATGTACTGAGGATCATCACTAATGTACTATGGATCATCACTGATGTACCGTGGATCATCACTGATGTACTGTGGATCATCACTGATGTACTGTGGATCATCACTGAAGTACTATGGGCCATCACTGGTGTACTATGGATCATCACTGGTGTACTATGAATCATCACTGGTGTACTATGGATCATCACTGATGTACTGTGGACCATCCCTGATGTATTGTGGATCATCACTGATGTACTGTGGATCATCACTGATGTACTGTGGATCATCACTGATCTGCTGTGGATCATCACTGATGTGCTATGGATTATCACTGATGTACTATGGATCACCACTGATATACTATGGATCATCACTGATGTGCTATGGATCATCACTGATGTACTATGAGCCATCACTGGTGTACTATAGATCATCACTGCTGTACTATGGGCCATCACTGGTGTACTATGGATCATCACTGGTGTACTATGGACCATCACTGATGTACTATGGATCATCACTGGTGTACTATGGGCCATCACTGGTGTACTATGGACCATCCCTGATGTACTGTGGCCCATCACTGATGTACTGTGGACTATCACTGATGTACTGTGGACCATCACTGATGTACTGTGGATCATCACTGATGTTCTATGGACCATCACTGATGTACTATGGGCCATCACTGGTGTACTATGGGCCATCACTGGTGTACTATGGGCCATCACTGGTGTACTATGGATCATCCCTGGTGTACTATGGACCATCACTGATGTACTATGGACCATCACTGATGTACTATGGATCATCACTGGTGTACTATGGGCCATCACTGGTGTACTATGGACCATCCCTGATGTACTGTGGATCATCACTGGTGTACTGTGGATCATCACTGATGTACTATGGACCATCCCTGATGTACTATGGACCATCCCTGATGTACTGTGGATCATCACTGATGTACTGTGGATCATCCCTGGTGTACTATGGATCATCCCTGGTGTACTATGGATCATCACTGGTGTACTATGAATCATCACTGGTGTACTATGGATCATCACTGATGTACTGTGGACCATCCCTGATGTATTGTGGATCATCACTGATGTACTGTGGATCATCACTGATGTGCTATGGATCATCACTGATGTACTATGGATCATCACTGATGTACTATGGATCATCACTGATGTGCTATGGATCATCACGGATGTGCTATGGATCATCACTGATGTACTATGAGCCATCACTGATGTACTATGGATCATCACTGGTGTAATATGGATCATCACTGGTGTACTGTTGACCATCCCTGATGTGCTGTGGATCATCACTGATGTACTATGAGCCATCACTGATGTATTATGGGCCATCACTGATGTACTGTGGATAATCACTGATGCACTGTGGATCATCACTGATGTACTGAGGATCATCACTGGTGTACTATGGATCATCACTGATGTACTATGGATCATCACTGATGTACTATAGATCATCACTGATGTACTATGAATCATCACTGATGTACTATGGACCATCCCTGATGTACTATGGATCATCACTGATGTACTATGGACCATCCCTGATGTACTGTGGATCATCACTGATGTACTGTGGATTATCACTGATGTACTGTGGGCCATCACTGATATACTGTGGATCATCACTGATGTACTGTGGATTATCACTGATGTACTGTGGACCATCACTGATGTACTGTGGATCATCAATGATGTACTATGGATCATCACTGATGTACTATGGATCATCACTGATGTAGTATGGACCATCACTGGTGTACTATGGATCATCACTGGTATACTATGGACCATCCCTGATGTACTGTGGATCATCACTGATGTACTGTGGATCATCACTGATGTACTATAGTTCATCACTGATGTACTGTGGGCCATCACTGGTGTACTATGGATCATCACTGGTGTACGATGGTTCATCACTGATGTACTATGGACGATCCCTGATGTACTATGGACCATCCCTGATGTACTGTGGATCATCACTGATGTACTGTGGATCATCACTGGTGTACTATAGATCATCACTGATGTACTATGGGCCATCACTGGTGTACTATGGGCCATCACTGGTGTACTATGGGCCATCACTGGTGTATTATGAGCCATCACTAGTGTACTATGGATCATCACTGATGTACTATGGACCATCCCTGATGTACTATGGACCATCCCTAATGTACTATGGACCATCCCTGATGTACTATAGATCATTACTGATGTACTGTGGATCATCACTGATGTACTATGGATCATCCCTGGTGTACTATGGATCATCACTGGTGTACTATGGATCATCACTGGTGTGCTATGGATCATCACTGATGTACTGTGGATCATCACTGATGTACTATGGGCCAACACTGATGTACTATGGATCATCACTGGTGTACTATGGATCATCCCTGGTGTACTATGGATCATCACTGGTGTACTATGGATCATCACTGGTGTGCTATGGATCATCACTGATGTACTGTGGATCATCACTGATGTACTATAGTTCATCACTGATGTACTATGGGCCATCACTGGTGTACTATGGGCCATCACTGGTGTACTATGGGCCATCACTGGTGTACGATGGGCCATCACTGGTGTACTATGGGCCATCACTGGTGTACTATGGACCATCACTGATGTACTATGAGCCATCACTGATGTACTGTGGACCATCCCTGATGTACTGTGGATCATCACTGATGTACCGTGGATCATCACTGATGTACCATGAGCCATCACGGGTGTACTATGGATCATCACTGATGTACTATAGATCATCACTGATGTACTATGGACCATCACTGATGTACTGAGGATGATCACTAATGTACTATGGATCATCACTGATGTACCGTGGATCATCACTGATGTACTGTGGATCATCACTGATGTACTGTGGATCATCACTGAAGTACTATGGGCCATTACTGGTGTACTATGGATCATCACTGGTGTACTATGAATCATCATTGGTGTACTATGGATCATCACTGATGTACTGTGGACCATCCCTGATGTATTGTGGATCATCACTGATGTACTGTGGATCATCACTGATGTACTGTGGATCATCACTGATGTACTGTGGATCATCACTGATGTGCTATGGATTATCACTGATGTGCTATGGATCATCACTGATGTACTATGGATCATCACTGATGTGCTATGGATCATCACTGATGTGCTATGGATCATCACTGATGTACTATGAGCCATCACTGGTGTACTATGGATCATCACTGGTGTAATATGGACCATCACTGATGTACTATGGATCATCACTGGTGTACTATGGGCCATCACTGGTGTACTATGGACCATCCCTGATGTACTGTGGATCATCACTGGTGTGCTGTGGACCATCCCTGATGTACTGTGGACCATCACTGATGTACTGTGGACCATCACTGATGTACTGTGGACCATCACTGATGTACTGTGGATCATCACTGATGTTCTATGGACCATCACTGATGTACTATTGATCATTACTGATGTACTGTAGATCATCACTGATGTACTGTGGATCATCACTGATGTACTGTAGATCATCACTGATGTACTGTGGACCATCCCTGATGTACTGTGGATCATCACTGATGTACCGTGGATTATCACTGATGTACTATGGGCCATCACGGGTGTACTATGGATCATCACTGATGTACTATGGACCATCCCTGATGTACTATGGACCATCCCTGATGTACTGAGGATCATCACTGATGTAATATAGATCATCACTGATGTACTATGGACCATCACTGATGTACTATGGATCATCACTGATGTACTATGGACCATCACTGATGTACTATGAATCATCACTGATGTACCGAGGATCATCACTAATGTACTATGGATCATCACTGATGTACCGTGGATCATCACTGATGTACTGTGGATCATCACTGATGTACTGTGGATCATCACTGATGTACTATAGATCATCACTGAAGTACTGTGGATCATCACTGATGTACTATGGATCATCACTGATGTGCTATGGATCATCACTGATGTACTATGAGCCATCACTGGTGTACTATGGATCATCACTGGTGTACTATGGGCCATCACTGGTGTACTATGGATCATCACTGGTGTACTATGGACCATCACTGATGTACTATGGATCATCACTGGTGTACTATGGATCATCACTGGTGTACTATGGATGGATCATCACTGATGTACTGTGGACCATCCCTGATGTACTGTGGATCATCACTGATGTACTGTAGATCATCACTGATGTACTATAGATCATCACTGATGTACTGTGGATCATCACTGATGTACTATAGATCATCACTGATGTAATGTGGATCATCACTGATGTACTGTGGATCATCACTGATGTACTATAGATCATCACTGATGTACTGTGGATCATCACTTTTGTACTGTGGATCATTACTGATGTACTATGGATCATCACTGGTGTACTGTGGACCATCACTGATGTACCGTGGATCATCACTGATGTACCGTGAATCATCACTGATGTACCGAGGATCATCACTGATGTACTGAGGATCATCACTGATGTACTGTGGATCATCACTGATTTACTGTGGATCATCACTGATGTACTATGGATCATCACTAATGTACTATGGATCATCACTGATGTACCGAGGATCATCACTGATGTACTGTGGATCATTACTGATGTACGGTGGATCATCACTGATTTAATGTGGATCATCACTGATGTACTATGGATCATCACTGATGTACTGTGGATCATCACTGATGTACTATGGATCATCACTGATTTACTGTGGATCATCACTGATGTACTATGGATCATCACTGATGTACTATGGATCATCACTGGTGTACTATTGATCATCACTGGTGTACTATGGATGGATCATCACTGATGTACTGTGGACCATCCCTGATGAACTGTGGATCATCACTGATGTACTGTGGATCATCACTGATGTACTATAGATCATCACTGATGTACTGTGGATCATCACTGATGTACTATAGATCATCACTGATGTACTGTGGATCATCACTTATGTACTGTGGATAATCACTGATGTAGTGTGGATCATCACTGATGTACTGTGGATCATCACTGATGTACTATAGATCATCACTGATGTACTATGGATCATCACTGATGTACTATATATCATCACTGATGTACTATAGATCATCACTGGTGTACTATGGATCATCACTGGTTTACTATGGACCATCCCTGATGTTCTGTGGATCATCACTGATGTACTGTGGGTCATCACTGATGTACTATAGTTCATCACTGATATACTATGGGCCATCACTGATGTACTATGGATCATCACTGGTGTACTATTGATCATCACTGGTGTACTATGGATGGATCATCACTGATGTACTGTGGACCATCCCTGATGAACTGTGGATCATCACTGATGTACTGTGGATCATCACTGATGTACTATAGATCATCACTGATGTACTGTGGATCATCACTGATGTACTATAGATCATCACTGATGTACTGTGGATCATCACTTATGTACTGTGGATAATCACTGACGTAGTGTGGATCATCACTGATGTACTGTGGATCATCACTGATGTACTATAGATCATCACTGATGTACTATGGATCATCACTGATGTACTATATATCATCACTGATGTACTATAGATCATCACTGGTGTACTATGGATCATCACTGGTTTACTATGGACCATCCCTGATGTTCTGTGGATCATCACTGATGTACTGTGGGTCATCACTGATGTACTATAGTTCATCACTGATATACTATGGGCCATCACTGATGTACTATGGGCCATCACTGGTGTACTATGGATCATCACTGATGTACTGAGGATCATCACTGATGTACTGTGGATCATCACTGATTTACTGTGGATCATCACTGATGTACTATGGATCATCACTGATGTACTATGGATCATCACTGATGTACCGAGGATCATCACTGATGTACTGTGGATCATTACTGATGTACGGTGGATCATCACTGATTTAATGTGGATCATCACTGATGTACTATGGATCATCACTGATGTACTGTGGATCATCACTGATGTACTGTGGATCATCACTGATTTACTGTGGATCATCACTGATGTACTATGGATCATCACTGATGTACTATGGATCATCACTGGTGTACCATGGATCATCACTGGTGTACTATGGATGGATCATCACTGATGTACTGTGGACCATCCCTGATGAACTGTGGATCATCACTGATGTACTGTGGATCATCACTGATGTACTATAGATCATCACTGATGTACTGTGGATCATCACTGATGTACTATAGATCATCACTGATGTACTGTGGATCATCACTTATGTACTGTGGATAATCACTGATGTACTGAGGATCATCACTGATGTACTGTGGATCATCACTGATGTACTGTGGATCATCACTGATGTACTATAGATCATCACTGATGTACTATGGATCATCACTGATGTACTATATATCATCACTGATGTACTATAGATCATCACTGGTGTACTATGGATCATCACTGGTGTACTATGGACCATCCCTGATGTTCTGTGGATCATCACTGATGTACTGTGGATCATCACTGATGTACTATAGTTCATCACTGATATACTATGGGCCATCACTGATGTACTATGGGCCATCACTGGTGTACTATGGATCATCACTGATGTACTATGAACCATCCCTGATGTACTATGGACCATCCCTGATGTACTGTGGATCCTCACTGATGTACTGTGGATCATCACTGGTGTACTATGGGCCATCACTGGTGTACTATGGATCATCACTGGTATACTATGGATCATCACTGGTGTACTGTGGACCATCACTGGTGTACTGTGGATCATCACTGGTGTACTATGAATCATCACTGGTGTACTATGGATCATCACTGGTGTACTATGGACCATCCCTGATGTACTGTGGATCATCACTGATGTACTATAGTTCATCACTGATGTTCTGTGGATCATCACTGATGTACTATAGTTCATCACTGATGTTCTGTGGATCATCACTGATGTACTGTGGATTAGGCTTGTGCAATTCGTTTCGTAACGAATCAAAATTCGTCCGAATTTAGCAACTTTCGGACATTCGGAAGCATTCGAATTTCCGAACAGAGCAATTACGAATAAAACCGAATCCGAAATAAATTATACCGCAAAATAGCGAATGCCCGAAGGTCTTCGGCATAATTCGTTATGAAAAAAGTTACGAATGTACGAATCCATTCGAAGCACAATAACACTCACTCTGCTCTCTGCTTCTCCCTCACCATGCTGAACTCCCTCTCAAAATGGTGTACAGGGGCGGAGGCTATAGCCGCATGAAAAAACGAAAGTAAAATACGAGATTTCAAATCCATTCGAAGCACAATAACACTCACTCTGCTCTGCTCTCTGCTTCTCCCTCACCGTGCTGAACCCTCTCAAAATGGTGTACAGGGGCGGAGCCTATAGCCGCATGTAAAAAACGAAAGTAAAATACGAGATTTCGAATCGTTACAAATAACCGCTATGTATTTAGAAAAGTACAAATCCATTCGAAGCACATTAGGCATAATAGGCAGCGTCGTTGTGAGAGAGACACGGAAAATTACGAATCAACGAACCCAAAAAAAGTTACGAAAGTAGGAGTTGTGTCCAGAATCAACGAAAAACAACGTACTCTACCGAAAGTACGAATTATAAAGCAACAAAAAATTCAACGAAAAATGTCGCTTGCAAAAATACGAATGAGTCCGAACACGAAAAATCCCGTCTAGCAAAATTACGAATGATTACGAATCAACAGGACCGGAAAGAAACGAACCGAAACTGAACTAATTTTTCCGTTGTGCACAAGTCTACTGTGGATCATCACTGATGTACCGAGGATCATCACTGATGTACTGTGGATCATCACTGATGTACTGTGGATCATCACTGATGTACTATAGATCATCACTGAAGTACTGTGGATCATCACTGATGTACTATGGATCATCACTGATGTGCTATGGATCATCACTGATGTACTATGAGCCATCACTGGTGTACTATGGATCATCACTGGTGTACTATGGGCCATCACTGGTGTACTATGGATCATCACTGGTGTACTATGGACCATCACTGATGTACTATGGATCATCACTGGTGTACTATGGATCATCACTGGTGTACTATAGATGGATCATCACTGATGTACTGTGGACCATCCCTGATGTACTGTGGATCATCACTGATGTACTGTAGATCATCACTGATGTACTATAGATCATCACTGATGTACTGTGGATCATCACTGATGTACTATAGATCATCACTGATGTAATGTGGATCATCACTGATGTACTGTGGATCATCACTGATGTACTATAGATCATCACTGATGTACTGTGGATCATCACTTTTGTACTGTGGATCATTACTGATGTACTGTGGATCATCACTGGTGTACTGTGGACCATCACTGATGTACCGTGGATCATCACTGATGTACCGTGGATCATCACTGATGTACCGAGGATCATCACTGATGTACTGAGGATCATCACTGATGTACTGTGGATCATCACTGATTTACTGTGGATCATCACTGATGTACTATGGATCATCACTAATGTACTATGGATCATCACTGATGTACCGAGGATCATCACTGATGTACTGTGGATCATTACTGATGTACGGTGGATCATCACTGATTTAATGTGGATCATCACTGATGTACTATGGATCATCACTGATGTACTGTGGATCATCACTGATGTACTGTGGATCATCACTGATTTACTGTGGATCATCACTGATGTACTATGGATCATCACTGATGTACTATGGATCATCACTGGTGTACTATTGATCATCACTGGTGTACTATGGATGGATCATCACTGATGTACTGTGGACCATCCCTGATGAACTGTGGATCATCACTGATGTACTATAGATCATCACTGATGTACTGTGGATCATCATGATGTACTATAGATCATCACTGATGTACTGTGGATCATCACTTATGTACTGTGGATAATCACTGATGTACTGTGGATCATCACTGATGTACTGTGGATCATCACTGATGTACTATAGATCATCACTGATGTACTCTGGATCATCACTGATGTACTATATATCATCACTGATGTACTATAGATCATCACTGGTGTACTATGGATCATCACTGGTTTACTATGGACCATCCCTGATGTTCTGTGGATCATCACTGATGTACTGTGGGTCATCACTGATGTACTATAGTTCATCACTGATATACTATGGGCCATCACTGATGTACTATGGGCCATCACTGGTGTACTATGGATCATCACTGATGTACTGAGGATCATCACTGATGTACTGTGGATCATCACTGATTTACTGTGGATCATCACTGATGTACTATGGATCATCACTGATGTACTATGGATCATCACTGATGTACCGAGGATCATCACTGATGTACTGTGGATCATTACTGATGTACGGTGGATCATCACTGATTTAATGTGGATCATCACTGATGTACTATGGATCATCACTGATGTACTGTGGATCATCACTGATGTACTGTGGATCATCACTGATTTACTGTGGATCATCACTGATGTACTATGGATCATCACTGATGTACTATGGATCATCACTGGTGTACTATGAATCATCACTGGTGTACTATGGATGGATCATCACTGATGTACTGTGGACCATCCCTGATGAACTGTGGATCATCACTGATGTACTGTGGATCATCACTGATGTACTATTGATCAGCACTGATGTACTGTGGATCATCACTGATGTACTATAGATCATCACTGATGTACTGTGGATCATCACTTATGTACTGTGGATAATCACTGATGTACTGAGGATCATCACTGATGTACTGTGGATCATCACTGATGTACTGTGGATCATCACTGATGTACTATAGATCATCACTGATGTACTATGGATCATCACTGATGTACTATATATCATCACTGATGTACTATAGATCATCACTGGTGTACTATGGATTAGGGATGAGCTTCGAGTTCGAGTCGAACTCATGTTCGACTCGAACATTGCCTGTTCGCCCGTTCGCCGAACAGCGAACAAATTGGGGTGTTCGCGGCAAATTCGAAAAATCTATGGGAGAAATCTAAAGTGCTAATTATAAAGGCTAATATGCAAGTTATTGTCCTAAAAAGTGTTTGGGGACCCGGGTCCTGCCCCAGGGGACATGTATCAATGCAAAAAGAAGTTTTAAAAACGGCCGTTTTTTCGGGAGCAGTGATTTTAATAATGCTTAAAATGAAAAGATAAAAGTGAAATATTCCTTTAAATTTCGTACCTGGGGGGTGTGTATGATATGCATGTAAAGTGGCACATGTTTCCCGTGCTTAGAACTGTCCCTGCAAAAAATGTCATTTTTGAAAGAAAAAAATGCATTTAAAACTGACTCGCGGCTATTAATGAATTGTCGGCTCCCGGCAATACATACAAAAGTCATTGATAAAAAAAAAAAAAAGCGTGGGGGTTCCCCAGAATTCAATTACCAGGCCCTTCAGGTCTGGAATGGATATTAAGGGGAACCCCGCCGCAAATAAAAAAAAATTGACGTGGGGTTCCCCCAAATATCCATTCCAGGCCCTTCAGATCTGGCATGGGTTTTAAGGGGAACTCCACCCCAAATTAAAAAAAAAATGGCGTGGAGTCCCCCTAAAAATCCATACCAGACCCCTTATCCGAGCACGCAACCTGGCCGGCCGCAGGGGAAAAGGGGGGGACGAGAAAGCGGCCCCCCCTCCCTCCTGAACCGTACCAAGCCACATGCCCTCAACATGGGGAGGATGTCCCCATGTTGATGGGGACAAGGGCCTCATCCCCACAACCCTTGCCCGGTGGTTGTGGGGGTCTGCGGGCGGGGGGCTTATTGGAATCTGGAAGACCCCTTTAACAAAGAGGACCCCCAGATCCCGGCCCCCCCCTATGTGAATTGGTAAGGGGTACATTGTACCCCTACCATTTCACGAAGAAAGCGTAAAAAAATGTTTAAAAAAACACACAAACACGTTGAAAAAGTCCTTTATTAAAAAAAAAAAACATTCCAGCGGTGAAATCCAGTGTCCCGCAGCGATCCCGATGTCCAGCGCTGTCCTTCATTGGTTGTGCCTGAGCGGACCTGATGGGGAACTCCCTCTCAGTATTTTAAATGTATAGACCCGCCCCTTCTAAAGTTCCCCATCAGGTCCGCTCAGCGGACCAGATGCGGAACATGAGAAGGGGCGGGTCTATACATGTATTGCCAAAGTGAGAGCAGTTCCCCATCAGGTCCGCCTCCTCGGTATGTCGGACCCGCCTACGTCATTGGCTTGAGCGGGGAACTTCCTTCACTGTGTAATTAAAATTTACATAGTGAAGGAAGTTCCCCGCTCAAGCCAATGACGTAGGCGGGTCCGACATACCGAGGGGGCGGACCTGATGGGGAACTGCTCTCACTTTGGTAATACATGTATAAACCCGCCCCTTCTCATGTTCTGCATCTCGCCCGCTGAGCGGACCTGATGGGGAACTTTAGAAGGGGCGGGTCTATACATTTAAAATACTGAGAGGGAGTTCCCCATCAGGTCCGCTCAGGCACAACCAATGAAGGACAGCGCTGGACATCGGGATCGCCGCGGGACACTGGATTTCACCGCTGGAATGTTTATTTATTTATTTTTTTAAATAAAGGACTTTTTCAAGGTGTTTGTGTGTTTTTTTAAACATTTTTTTACGCTTTCTTCGTGAAATGGTAGGGGTACAATGTACCCCTTACCAATTCACATAGGGGGGGGCCGGGATCTGGGGGTCCCCTTTGTTAAAGGGGTCTTCCAGATTCCGATAAGCCCCCCGCCCGCAGACCCCCACAACCACCGGGCAAGGGTTGTGGGGATGAGGCCCTTGTCCCCATCAACATGGGGACATCCTCCCCATGTTGAGGGCATGTGGCCTGGTACGGTTCAGGAGGGAGGGGGGGCCGCTCTCTCGTCCCCCCCTTTTCCCCTGCGGCCGGCCAGGTTGCGTGCTCGGATAAGGGGTCTGGTATGGATTTTTAGGGGGACTCCACGCCATTTTTTTTTTTAAACTTGGGGTGGAGTTCCCCTTAAAATCCATGCCAGATCTGAAGGGCCTGGTAATTGAATTCTGGGGAACCCCCACGCTTTTTTTTTTTTATCACTGACTTTTGTATGTATTGCCGGGAGCCGACAATTCATTAATAGCCGCGAGTCAGTTTTAAATGCATTTTTTTTCTTTCAAAAATGACATTTTTTGCAGGGACAGTTCTAAGCACGGGAAACATGCGCCACTTCACATGCATATCATACACACCCCCCAGGTACGAAATTTAAAGGAATATTTCACTTTTATTTTTTCATTTTAAGCATTATTAAAATCACTGCTCCCGAAAAAACGGCCGTTTTTAAAACTTCTTTTTGCATTGATACATGTCCCCTGGGACAGGACCCGGGTCCCCAAACACTTTTTAGGACAATAACTTGCATATTAGCCTTTATAATTAACACTTTAGATTTCGAACGTTCGAGTACATTGTATTTAATAGGGTTCTAAAGTTTACACGAACATTTTGTCTGTTCGCAGGTTCTGGTGCGAACCGAACAGGGGGGTGTTCGGCTCATCCCTGCTATGGATCATCACTGGTGTACTATGGACCATCCCTGATGTTCTGTGGATCATCACTTATGTACTGTGGATCATCACTGATGTACTATAGTTCATCACTGATATACTATGGGCCATCACTGATGTACTATGGGCCATCACTGGTGTACTATGGATCATCACTGATGTACTATGAACCATCCCTGATGTACTATGGACCATCCCTGATGTACTGTGGATCCTCACTGATGTACTGTGGATCATCACTGGTGTACTATGGGCCATCACTGGTGTACTATGGGCCATCACTGGTGTACTATGGATCATCACTGGTGTACTATGGATCATCACTGGTGTACTGTGGACCATCACTGGTGTACTGTGGATCATCACTGGTGTACTATGAATCATCACTGGTGTACTATGGATCATCACTGGTGTACTATGGACCATCCCTGATGTACTGTGGATCATCACTGATGTACTATAGTTCATCACTGATGTTCTGTGGATCATCACTGATGTACTATAGTTCATCACTGATGTTCTGTGGATCATCACTGATGTACTGTGGATCATCACTGATGTACCGAGGATCATCACTGATGTACTGTGGATCATCACTGATGTACTGTGGATCATTACAGATTTACTGTGGATCATCACTGATGTACTATGGATCATCACTGATGTACTGTGGATCATCACTGATGTACTGTGGATCATCACTGATTTACTGTGGATCATCACTGATGTACTATGGATCATCACTGATGTACTATGGATCATCACTGGTGTACTATGGATCATCACTGGTGTACTATGGATCATCACTGGTGTACTATGGATCATCACTGATGTACTGTGGATCATCACTGATGTACTATAGATTATCACTGATGTACTGTGGATCATCACTGATGTACTATAGATCATCACTTATGTACTGTGGATCATCACTTATGTACTGTGGATCATCACTGATGTACTGAGGATCATCACTGATGTACTGTGGATCATCACTGATGTCCTGTGGATCATCACTGATGTACTATAGATCATCACTGATGTACTATGGATCCTCATTGATGTACTATGGATCATCACTGATGTGCTATGGATCATCACTAGGGATGAGCTTCGTGTTCGAGTCGAACATACGTTCGACTCGAACATCGGCTGTTTGATCGTTCGACGAAGATCGAACGATTTGGGCCGTTCGCGCCAAATTCGAGTGACGCGAACGGCCCACAATGCACTACGCCATCGCAGTGTCATCCAGGCGCTGTGATTGGCCAAGCATGCACTGTGACCCCGCATGCTTGGCCAATCACAGCGCCGGCAGCGAGGAGAGCAATGATTGGCCACAGGCAGGATGCCTGTGGCCAATTATTGCTGAGGGGGTTTAGTACACGCCCCACACTATAAAAGGCCGCCAGCGCGGCGGCCTTGTGTAGTGTGTTCCGGAGCAGGGAAAGAGAAGCATAGGCAGGGACAGTGTCATTATTTTTCCTTTACTAATCCTGGATTCCTTGTGTTTAGGGACAAATAAGGATAGGTAGGGAGAGTGTCAGTGACAGTGTGCTATTCTGTGCTAATCCTTGTTTGTAGGGACAGAGAGGTACAGTGAGGGAAAGTGTCAGTGTGCTATTCTGTTCTAAACCAATCTTGCTGAACCATATTTTCAATCCTTGAGTTGAGGGACAGAGAGGTACAGTGAGTGAAACTGACAGTGTGCTATTCTGTTCTAAACCAATTTTGCTGTTCCATATTTTCAATCCTTGAGTTTAGGGACAGAGAAGGACACTCGTAGAAATTATCAGTGTGCTATTCTGTGCTAAATCTTGTTTGTAGGGAGGGACAGAGTAGGACAGTGAGGGAAAGTGTCAGTGTGCTATTCTGTTCTAAAACTATTTTGCTGAACCATATTTTCAATCCTTGAGTTGAGGGACAGAGAGGTACAGTGAGTGAAACTGACAGTGTGCTATTCTGTTCTAAACCAATTTTGCTGTTCCATATTTTCAATCCTTGAGTTTAGGGACAGAGAAGGACACTCGTAGAAATTATCAGTGTGCTATTCTGTGCTAAATCTTGTTTGTAGGGAGGGACAGAGTAGGACAGTGAGGGAAAGTGTCAGTGTGCTATTCTGTTCTAAAACTATTTTGCTGAACCATATTTTCAATCCTTGAGTTGAGGGACAGAGAGGTACAGTGAGTGAAACTGACAGTGTGCTATTCTGTTCTAAACCAATTTTGCTGTTCCATATTTTCAATCCTTGAGTTTAGGGACAGAGAAGGACACTCGTAGAAATTATCAGTGTGCTATTCTGTGCTAAATCTTGTTTGTAGGGAGGGACAGAGTAGGACAGTGAGGGAAAGTGTCAGTGTGCTATTCTGTTCTAAAACTATTTTGCTGAACCATATTTTCAATCCTTGAGTTGAGGGACAGAGAGGTACAGTGAGTGAAACTGACAGTGTGCTATTCTGTTCTAAACCAATTTTGCTGTTCCATATTTTCAATCCTTGAGTTTAGGGACAGAGAAGGACACTCGTAGAAATTATCAGTGTGCTATTCTGTGCTAAATCTTGTTTGTAGGGAGGGACAGAGTAGGACAGTGAGGGAAAGTGTCAGTGTGCTATTCTGTTCTAAAACTATTTTGCTGAACCATATTTTCAATCCTTGAGTTGAGGGACAGAGAGGTACAGTGAGTGAAACTGACAGTGTGCTATTCTGTTCTAAACCAATTTTGCTGTTCCATATTTTCAATCCTTGAGTTTAGGGACAGAGAAGGACACTCGTAGAAATTATCAGTGTGCTATTCTGTGCTAAATCTTGTTTGTAGGGAGGGACAGAGTAGGACAGTGAGGGAAAGTGTCAATGTGCTATTCTGTTCTAAAACTATTTTGCTGAACCATATTTTCAATCCTTGAGTTGAGGGACAGAGAGGTACAGTGAGTGAAACTGACAGTGTGCTATTCTGTTCTAAACCAATTTTGCTGTTCCATATTTTCAATCCTTGAGTTTAGGGACAGAGAAGGACACTCGTAGAAATTATCAGTGTGCTATTCTGCGCTAAATCTTGTTTGTAGGGAGGGACAGAGTAGGACAGTGAGGGAAAGTGTCAGTGTGCTATTCTGTTCTAAAACTATTTTGCTGAACCATATTTTCAATCCTTGAGTTGAGGGACAGAGAGGTACAGTGAGTGAAACTGACAGTGTGCTATTCTGTTCTAAACCAATTTTGCTGTTCCATATTTTCAAACCTTGAGTTTAGGGACAGAGAAGGACACTCGTAGAAATTATCAGTGTGCTATTCTGTGCTAAATCTTGTTTGTAGGGAGGGACAGAGTAGGACAGTGAGGGAAAGTGTCAGTGTGCTATTCTGTTCTAAAACTATTTTGCTGAACCATATTTTCAATCCTTGAGTTGAGGGACAGAGAGGTACAGTGAGTGAAACTGACAGTGTGCTATTCTGTTCTAAACCAATTTTGCTGTTCCATATTTTCAATCCTTGAGTTTAGGGACAGAGAAGGACACTCGTAGAAATTATCAGTGTGCTATTCTGTGCTAAATCTTGTTTGTAGGGAGGGACAGAGTAGGACAGTGAGGGAAAGTGTCAGTGTGCTATTCTGTTCTAAAACTATTTTGCTGAACCATATTTTCAATCCTTGAGTTGAAGGACAGAGAGGTACAGTGAGTGAAACTGACAGTGCGCTATTCTGTTCTAAACCAATTTTGCTGTTCCATATTTTCAATCCTTGAGTTTAGGGACAGAGAAGGACACTCGTAGAAATTATCAGTGTGCTATTCTGTGCTAAATCTTGTTTGTAGGGAGGGACAGAGTAGGACAGTGAGGGAAAGTGTCAGTGTGCTATTCTGTTCTAAAACTATTTTGCTGAACCATATTTTCAATCCTTGAGTTGAGGGACAGAGAGGTACAGTGAGTGAAACTGACAGTGTGCTATTCTGTTCTAAACCAATTTTGCTGTTCCATATTTTCAATCCTTGAGTTTAGGGACAGAGAAGGACACTCGTAGAAATTATCAGCGTGCTATTCTGTGCTAAATCTTGTTTGTAGGGAGGGACAGAGTAGGACAGTGAGGGAAAGTGTCAGTGTGCTATTCTGTTCTAAAACTATTTTGCTGAACCATATTTTCAATCCTTGAGTTGAGGGACAGAGAGGTACAGTGAGTGAAACTGACAGTGTGCTATTCTGTTCTAAACCAATTTTGCTGTTCCATATTTTCAATCCTTGAGTTTAGGGACAGAGAAGGACACTCGTAGAAATTATCAGTGTGCTATTCTGTGCTAAATCTTGTTTGTAGGGAGGGACAGAGTAGGACAGTGAGGGAAAGTGTCAGTGTTCTATTCTGTTCTAAAACTATTTTGCTGAACCATATTTTCAATCCTTGAGTTGAGGGACAGAGAGGTACAGTGAGTGAAACTGACAGTGCGCTATTCTGTTCTAAACCAATTTTGCTGTTCCATATTTTCAATCCTTGAGTTTAGGGACAGAGAAGGACACTCGTAGAAATTATCAGTGTGCTATTCTGTGCTAAATCTTGTTTGTAGGGAGGGACAGAGTAGGACAGTGAGGGAAAGTGTCAGTGTGCTATTCTGTTCTAAAACTATTTTGCTGAACCATATTTTCAATCCTTGAGTTGAGGGACAGAGAGGTGCAGTGAGTGAAACTGACAGTGTGCTATTCTGTTCTAAACCAATTTTGCTGTTCCATATTTTCAATCCTTGAGTTTAGGGACAGAGAAGGACACTCGTAGAAATTATCAGTGTGCTATTCTGTGCTAAATCTTGTTTGTAGGGAGGGACAGAGTAGGACAGTGAGGGAAAGTGTCAGTGTGCTATTCTGTTCTAAAACTATTTTGCTGAACCATATTTTCAATCCTTGAGTTGAGGGACAGAGAGGTACAGTGAGTGAAACTGACAGTGTGCTATTCTGTTCTAAACCAATTTTGCTGTTCCATATTTTCAATCCTTGAGTTTAGGGACAGAGAAGGACACTCGTAGAAATTATCAGTGTGCTATTCTGTGCTAAATCTTGTTTGTAGGGAGGGACAGAGTAGGACAGTGAGGGAAAGTGTCAGTGTGCTATTCTGTTCTAAAACTATTTTGCTGAACCATATTTTCAATCCTTGAGTTGAGGGACAGAGAGGTACAGTGAGTGAAACTGACAGTGTGCTATTCTGTTCTAAACCAATTTTGCTGTTCCATATTTTCAATTCTTGAGTTTAGGGACAGAGAAGGACACTCGTAGAAATTATCAGTGTGCTATTCTGTGCTAAATCTTGTTTGTAGGGAGGGACAGAGTAGGACAGTGAGGGAAAGTGTCAGTGTGCTATTCTGTTCTAAAACTATTTTGCTGAACCATATTTTCAATCCTTGAGTTGAGGGACAGAGAGGTACAGTGAGTGAAACTGACAGTGTGCTATTCTGTTCTAAACCAATTTTGCTGTTCCATATTTTCAATCCTTGAGTTTAGGGACAGAGAAGGACACTCGTAGAAATTATCAGTGTGCTATTCTGTGCTAAATCTTGTTTGTAGGGAGGGACAGAGTAGGACAGTGAGGGAAAGTGTCAGTGTGCTATTCTGTTCTAAAACTATTTTGCTGAACCATATTTTCAATCCTTGAGTTGAGGGACAGAGAGGTACAGTGAGTGAAACTGACAGTGTGCTATTCTGTTCTAAACCAATTTTGCTGTTCCATATTTTCAATCCTTGAGTTTAGGGACAGAGAAGGACACTCGTAGAAATTATCAGTGTGCTATTCTGTGCTAAATCTTGTTTGTAGGGAGGGACAGAGTAGGACAGTGAGGGAAAGTGTCAGTGTGCTATTCTGTTCTAAAACTATTTTGCTGAACCATATTTTCAATCCTTGAGTTGAGGGACAGAGAGGTACAGTGAGTGAAACTGACAGTGTGCTATTCTGTTCTAAACCAATTTTGCTGTTCCATATTTTCAATCCTTGAGTTTAGGGACAGAGAAGGACACTCGTAGAAATTATCAGTGTGCTATTCTGTGCTAAATCTTGTTTGTAGGGAGGGACAGAGTAGGACAGTGAGGGAAAGTGTCAGTGTGCTATTCTGTTCTAAAACTATTTTGCTGAACCATATTTTCAATCCTTGAGTTGAAGGACAGAGAGGTACAGTGAGTGAAACTGACAGTGCGCTATTCTGTTCTAAACCAATTTTGCTGTTCCATATTTTCAATCCTTGAGTTTAGGGACAGAGAAGGACACTCGTAGAAATTATCAGTGTGCTATTCTGTGCTAAATCTTGTTTGTAGGGAGGGACAGAGTAGGACAGTGAGGGAAAGTGTCAGTGTGCTATTCTGTTCTAAAACTATTTTGCTGAACCATATTTTCAATCCTTGAGTTGAGGGACAGAGAGGTACAGTGAGTGAAACTGACAGTGTGCTATTCTGTTCTAAACCAATTTTGCTGTTCCATATTTTCAATCCTTGAGTTTAGGGACAGAGAAGGACACTCGTAGAAATTATCAGCGTGCTATTCTGTGCTAAATCTTGTTTGTAGGGAGGGACAGAGTAGGACAGTGAGGGAAAGTGTCAGTGTGCTATTCTGTTCTAAAACTATTTTGCTGAACCATATTTTCAATCCTTGAGTTGAGGGACAGAGAGGTACAGTGAGTGAAACTGACAGTGTGCTATTCTGTTCTAAACCAATTTTGCTGTTCCATATTTTCAATCCTTGAGTTTAGGGACAGAGAAGGACACTCGTAGAAATTATCAGTGTGCTATTCTGTGCTAAATCTTGTTTGTAGGGAGGGACAGAGTAGGACAGTGAGGGAAAGTGTCAGTGTTCTATTCTGTTCTAAAACTATTTTGCTGAACCATATTTTCAATCCTTGAGTTGAGGGACAGAGAGGTACAGTGAGTGAAACTGACAGTGCGCTATTCTGTTCTAAACCAATTTTGCTGTTCCATATTTTCAATCCTTGAGTTTAGGGACAGAGAAGGACACTCATAGAAATTATCAGTGTGCTATTCTGTGCTAAATCTTGTTTGTAGGGAGGGACAGAGTAGGACAGTGAGGGAAAGTGTCAGTGTGCTATTCTGTTCTAAAACTATTTTGCTGAACCATATTTTCAATCCTTGAGTTGAGGGACAGAGAGGTGCAGTGAGTGAAACTGACAGTGTGCTATTCTGTTCTAAACCAATTTTGCTGTTCCATATTTTCAATCCTTGAGTTTAGGGACAGAGAAGGACACTCGTAGAAATTATCAGTGTGCTATTCTGTGCTAAATCTTGTTTGTAGGGAGGGACAGAGTAGGACAGTGAGGGAAAGTGTCAGTGTGCTATTCTGTTCTAAAACTATTTTGCTGAACCATATTTTCAATCCTTGAGTTGAGGGACAGAGAGGTACAGTGAGTGAAACTGACAGTGTGCTATTCTGTTCTAAACCAATTTTGCTGTTCCATATTTTCAATCCTTGAGTTTAGGGACAGAGAAGGACACTCGTAGAAATTATCAGTGTGCTATTCTGTGCTAAATCTTGTTTGTAGGGAGGGACAGAGTAGGACAGTGAGGGAAAGTGTCAGTGTGCTATTCTGTTCTAAAACTATTTTGCTGAACCATATTTTCAATCCTTGAGTTGAGGGACAGAGAGGTACAGTGAGTGAAACTGACAGTGTGCTATTCTGTTCTAAACCAATTTTGCTGTTCCATATTTTCAATTCTTGAGTTTAGGGACAGAGAAGGACACTCGTAGAAATTATCAGTGTGCTATTCTGTGCTAAATCTTGTTTGTAGGGAGGGACAGAGTAGGACAGTGAGGGAAAGTGTCAGTGTGCTATTCTGTTCTAAAACTATTTTGCTGAACCATATTTTCAATCCTTGAGTTGAGGGACAGAGAGGTACAGTGAGTGAAACTGACAGTGTGCTATTCTGTTCTAAACCAATTTTGCTGTTCCATATTTTCAATCCTTGAGTTTAGGGACAGAGAAGGACACTCGTAGAAATTATCAGTGTGCTATTCTGTGCTAAATCTTGTTTGTAGGGAGGGACAGAGTAGGACAGTGAGGGAAAGTGTCAGTGTGCTATTCTGTTCTAAAACTATTTTGCTGAACCATATTTTCAATCCTTGAGTTGAGGGACAGAGAGGTACAGTGAGTGAAACTGACAGTGTGCTATTCTGTTCTAAACCAATTTTGCTGTTCCATATTTTCAATCCTTGAGTTTAGGGACAGAGAAGGACACTCGTAGAAATTATCAGTGTGCTATTCTGTGCTAAATCTTGTTTGTAGGGAGGGACAGAGTAGGACAGTGAGGGAAAGTGTCAGTGTGCTATTCTGTTCTAAAACTATTTTGCTGAACCATATTTTCAATCCTTGAGTTGAGGGACAGAGAGGTACAGTGAGTGAAACTGACAGTGTGCTATTCTGTTCTAAACCAATTTTGCTGTTCCATATTTTCAATTCTTGAGTTTAGGGACAGAGAAGGACACTCGTAGAAATTATCAGTGTGCTATTCTGTGCTAAATCTTGTTTGTAGGGAGGGACAGAGTAGGACAGTGAGGGAAAGTGTCAGTGTGCTATTCTGTTCTAAAACTATTTTGCTGAACCATATTTTCAATCCTTGAGTTGAGGGACAGAGAGGTACAGTGAGTGAAACTGACAGTGTGCTATTCTGTTCTAAACCAATTTTGCTGTTCCATATTTTCAATCCTTGAGTTTAGGGACAGAGAAGGACACTCGTAGAAATTATCAGTGTGCTATTCTGTGCTAAATCTTGTTTGTAGGGAGGGACAGAGTAGGACAGTGAGGGAAAGTGTCAGTGTGCTATTCTGTTCTAAAACTATTTTGCTGAACCATATTTTCAATCCTTGAGTTGAGGGACAGAGAGGTACAGTGAGTGAAACTGACAGTGTGCTATTCTGTTCTAAACCAATTTTGCTGTTCCATATTTTCAATCCTTGAGTTTAGGGACAGAGAAGGACACTCGTAGAAATTATCAGTGTGCTATTCTGTGCTAAATCTTGTTTGTAGGGAGGGACAGAGTAGGACAGTGAGGGAAAGTGTCAGTGTGCTATTCTGTTCTAAAACTATTTTGCTGAACCATATTTTCAATCCTTGAGTTGAGGGACAGAGAGGTACAGTGAGTGAAACTGACAGTGTGCTATTCTGTTCTAAACCAATTTTGCTGTTCCATATTTTCAATCCTTGAGTTTAGGGACAGAGAAGGACACTCGTAGAAATTATCAGTGTGCTATTCTGTGCTAAATCTTGTTTGTAGGGAGGGACAGAGTAGGACAGTGAGGGAAAGTGTCAGTGTGCTATTCTGTTCTAAAACTATTTTGCTGAACCATATTTTCAATCCTTGAGTTGAGGGACAGAGAGGTACAGTGAGTGAAACTGACAGTGTGCTATTCTGTTCTAAACCAATTTTGCTGTTCCATATTTTCAATCCTTGAGTTTAGGGACAGAGAAGGACACTCGTAGAAATTATCAGTGTGCTATTCTGTGCTAAATCTTGTTTGTAGGGAGGGACAGAGTAGGACAGTGAGGGAAAGTGTCAGTGTGCTATTCTGTTCTAAAACTATTTTGCTGAACCATATTTTCAATCCTTGAGTTGAGGGACAGAGAGGTACAGTGAGTGAAACTGACAGTGTGCTATTCTGTTCTAAACCAATTTTGCTGTTCCATATTTTCAATCCTTGAGTTTAGGGACAGAGAAGGACACTCGTAGAAATTATCAGTGTGCTATTCTGTGCTAAATCTTGTTTGTAGGGAGGGACAGAGTAGGACAGTGAGGGAAAGTGTCAGTGTGCTATTCTGTTCTAAAACTATTTTGCTGAACCATATTTTCAATCCTTGAGTTGAGGGACAGAAAGGTACAGTGAGTGAAACTGACAGTGTGCTATTCTGTTCTAAACCAATTTTGCTGTTCCATATTTTCAATCCTTGAGTTTAGGGACAGAGAAGGACACTCGTAGAAATCATCAGTGTGCTATTCTGTGCTAAATCTTGTTTGTAGGGAGGGACAGAGTAGGACAGTGAGGGAAAGTGTCAGTGTGCTATTCTGTTCTAAAACTATTTTGCTGAACCATATTTTCAATCCTTGAGTTGAGGGACAGAGAGGTACAGTGAGTGAAACTGACAGTGTGCTATTCTGTTCTAAACCAATTTTGCTGTTCCATATTTTCAATCCTTGAGTTTAGGGACAGAGAAGGACACTCGTAGAAATTATCAGTGTGCTATTCTGCGCTAAATCTTGTTTGTAGGGAGGGACAGAGTAGGACAGTGAGGGAAAGTGTCAGTGTGCTATTCTGTTCTAAAACTATTTTGCTGAACCATATTTTCAATCCTTGAGTTGAGGGACAGAGAGGTACAGTGAGTGAAACTGACAGTGTGCTATTCTGTTCTAAACCAATTTTGCTGTTCCATATTTTCAATCCTTGAGTTTAGGGACAGAGAAGGACACTCGTAGAAATTATCAGTGTGCTATTCTGTGCTAAATCTTGTTTGTAGGGAGGGACAGAGTAGGACAGTGAGGGAAAGTGTCAGTGTGCTATTCTGTTCTAAAACTATTTTGCTGAACCATATTTTCAATCCTTGAGTTGAGGGACAGAGAGGTACAGTGAGTGAAACTGACAGTGTGCTATTCTGTTCTAAACCAATTTTGCTGTTCCATATTTTCAATCCTTGAGTTTAGGGACAGAGAAGGACACTCGTAGAAATTATCAGTGTGCTATTCTGCGCTAAATCTTGTTTGTAGGGAGGGACAGAGTAGGACAGTGAGGGAAAGTGTCAGTGTGCTATTCTGTTCTAAAACTATTTTGCTGAACCATATTTTCAATCCTTGAGTTGAGGGACAGAGAGGTACAGTGAGTGAAACTGACAGTGCGCTATTCTGTTCTAAACCAATTTTGCTGTTCCATATTTTCAATCCTTGAGTTTAGGGACAGAGAAGGACACTCGTAGAAATTATCAGTGTGCTATTCTGTGCTAAATCTTGTTTGTAGGGAGGGACAGAGTAGGACAGTGAGGGAAAGTGTCAGTGTGCTATTCTGTTCTAAAACTATTTTGCTGAACCATATTTTCAATCCTTGAGTTGAGGGACAGAGAGGTACAGTGAGTGAAACTGACAGTGTGCTATTCTGTTCTAAACCAATTTTGCTGTTCCATATTTTCAATCCTTGAGTTTAGGGACAGAGAAGGACACTCGTAGAAATTATCAGCGTGCTATTCTGTGCTAAATCTTGTTTGTAGGGAGGGACAGAGTAGGACAGTGAGGGAAAGTGTCAGTGTGCTATTCTGTTCTAAAACTATTTTGCTGAACCATATTTTCAATCCTTGAGTTGAGGGACAGAGAGGTACAGTGAGTGAAACTGACAGTGTGCTATTCTGTTCTAAACCAATTTTGCTGTTCCATATTTTCAATCCTTGAGTTTAGGGACAGAGAAGGACACTCGTAGAAATTATCAGTGTGCTATTCTGTGCTAAATCTTGTTTGTAGGGAGGGACAGAGTAGGACAGTGAGGGAAAGTGTCAGTGTTCTATTCTGTTCTAAAACTATTTTGCTGAACCATATTTTCAATCCTTGAGTTGAGGGACAGAGAGGTACAGTGAGTGAAACTGACAGTGCGCTATTCTGTTCTAAACCAATTTTGCTGTTCCATATTTTCAATCCTTGAGTTTAGGGACAGAGAAGGACACTCGTAGAAATTATCAGTGTGCTATTCTGTGCTAAATCTTGTTTGTAGGGAGGGACAGAGTAGGACAGTGAGGGAAAGTGTCAGTGTGCTATTCTGTTCTAAAACTATTTTGCTGAACCATATTTTCAATCCTTGAGTTGAGGGACAGAGAGGTACAGTGAGTGAAACTGACAGTGTGCTATTCTGTTCTAAACCAATTTTGCTGTTCCATATTTTCAATCCTTGAGTTTAGGGACAGAGAAGGACACTCGTAGAAATTATCAGTGTGCTATTCTGTGCTAAATCTTGTTTGTAGGGAGGGACAGAGTAGGACAGTGAGGGAAAGTGTCAGTGTGCTATTCTGTTCTAAAACTATTTTGCTGAACCATATTTTCAATCCTTGAGTTGAGGGACAGAGAGGTACAGTGAGTGAAACTGACAGTGTGCTATTCTGTTCTAAACCAATTTTGCTGTTCCATATTTTCAATCCTTGAGTTTAGGGACAGAGAAGGACACTCGTAGAAATTATCAGTGTGCTATTCTGTGCTAAATCTTGTTTGTAGGGAGGGACAGAGTAGGACAGTGAGGGAAAGTGTCAGTGTGCTATTCTGTTCTAAAACTATTTTGCTGAACCATATTTTCAATCCTTGAGTTGAGGGACAGAGAGGTACAGTGAGTGAAACTGACAGTGTGCTATTCTGTTCTAAACCAATTTTGCTGTTCCATATTTTCAATTCTTGAGTTTAGGGACAGAGAAGGACACTCGTAGAAATTATCAGTGTGCTATTCTGTGCTAAATCTTGTTTGTAGGGAGGGACAGAGTAGGACAGTGAGGGAAAGTGTCAGTGTGCTATTCTGTTCTAAAACTATTTTGCTGAACCATATTTTCAATCCTTGAGTTGAGGGACAGAGAGGTACAGTGAGTGAAACTGACAGTGTGCTATTCTGTTCTAAACCAATTTTGCTGTTCCATATTTTCAATCCTTGAGTTTAGGGACAGAGAAGGACACTCGTAGAAATTATCAGTGTGCTATTCTGTGCTAAATCTTGTTTGTAGGGAGGGACAGAGTAGGACAGTGAGGGAAAGTGTCAGTGTGCTATTCTGTTCTAAAACTATTTTGCTGAACCATATTTTCAATCCTTGAGTTGAGGGACAGAGAGGTACAGTGAGTGAAACTGACAGTGTGCTATTCTGTTCTAAACCAATTTTGCTGTTCCATATTTTCAATCCTTGAGTTTAGGGACAGAGAAGGACACTCGTAGAAATTATCAGTGTGCTATTCTGTGCTAAATCTTGTTTGTAGGGAGGGACAGAGTAGGACAGTGAGGGAAAGTGTCAGTGTGCTATTCTGTTCTAAAACTATTTTGCTGAACCATATTTTCAATCCTTGAGTTGAGGGACAGAGAGGTACAGTGAGTGAAACTGACAGTGTGCTATTCTGTTCTAAACCAATTTTGCTGTTCCATATTTTCAATTCTTGAGTTTAGGGACAGAGAAGGACACTCGTAGAAATTATCAGTGTGCTATTCTGTGCTAAATCTTGTTTGTAGGGAGGGACAGAGTAGGACAGTGAGGGAAAGTGTCAGTGTGCTATTCTGTTCTAAAACTATTTTGCTGAACCATATTTTCAATCCTTGAGTTGAGGGACAGAGAGGTACAGTGAGTGAAACTGACAGTGTGCTATTCTGTTCTAAACCAATTTTGCTGTTCCATATTTTCAATCCTTGAGTTTAGGGACAGAGAAGGACACTCGTAGAAATTATCAGTGTGCTATTCTGTGCTAAATCTTGTTTGTAGGGAGGGACAGAGTAGGACAGTGAGGGAAAGTGTCAGTGTGCTATTCTGTTCTAAAACTATTTTGCTGAACCATATTTTCAATCCTTGAGTTGAGGGACAGAGAGGTACAGTGAGTGAAACTGACAGTGTGCTATTCTGTTCTAAACCAATTTTGCTGTTCCATATTTTCAATCCTTGAGTTTAGGGACAGAGAAGGACACTCGTAGAAATTATCAGTGTGCTATTCTGTGCTAAATCTTGTTTGTAGGGAGGGACAGAGTAGGACAGTGAGGGAAAGTGTCAGTGTGCTATTCTGTTCTAAAACTATTTTGCTGAACCATATTTTCAATCCTTGAGTTGAGGGACAGAGAGGTACAGTGAGTGAAACTGACAGTGTGCTATTCTGTTCTAAACCAATTTTGCTGTTCCATATTTTCAATCCTTGAGTTTAGGGACAGAGAAGGACACTCGTAGAAATTATCAGTGTGCTATTCTGTGCTAAATCTTGTTTGTAGGGAGAAACAGAGTAGGACAGTGAGGGAAAGTGTCAGTGTGCTATTCTGTTCTAAAACTATTTTGCTGAACCATATTTTCAATCCTTGAGTTGAGGGACAGAGAGGTACAGTGAGTGAAACTGACAGTGTGCTATTCTGTTCTAAACCAATTTTGCTGTTCCATATTTTCAATCCTTGAGTTTAGGGACAGAGAAGGACACTCGTAGAAATTATCAGTGTGCTATTCTGTGCTAAATCTTGTTTGTAGGGAGGGACAGAGTAGGACAGTGAGGGAAAGTGTCAGTGTGCTATTCTGTTCTAAAACTATTTTGCTGAACCATATTTTCAATCCTTGAGTTGAGGGACAGAGAGGTACAGTGAGTGAAACTGACAGTGTGCTATTCTGTTCTAAACCAATTTTGCTGTTCCATATTTTCAATCCTTGAGTTTAGGGACAGAGAAGGACACTCGTAGAAATTATCAGTGTGCTATTCTGTGCTAAATCTTGTTTTTAGGGAGGGACAGAGTAGGACAGTGAGGGAAAGTGTCAGTGTGCTATTCTGTTCTAAAACTATTTTGCTGAACCATATTTTCAATCCTTGAGTTGAGGGACAGAGAGGTACAGTGAGTGAAACTGACAGTGTGCTATTCTGTTCTAAACCAATTTTGCTGTTCCATATTTTCAATCCTTGAGTTTAGGGACAGAGAAGGACACTCGTAGAAATTATCAGTGTGCTATTCTGTGCTAAATCTTGTTTGTAGGGAGGGACAGAGTAGGACAGTGAGGGAAAGTGTCAGTGTGCTATTCTGTTCTAAAACTATTTTGCTGAACCATATTTTCAATCCTTGAGTTGAGGGACAGAAAGGTACAGTGAGTGAAACTGACAGTGTGCTATTCTGTTCTAAACCAATTTTGCTGTTCCATATTTTCAATCCTTGAGTTTAGGGACAGAGAAGGACACTCGTAGAAATCATCAGTGTGCTATTCTGTGCTAAATCTTGTTTGTAGGGAGGGACAGAGTAGGACAGTGAGGGAAAGTGTCAGTGTGCTATTCTGTTCTAAAACTATTTTGCTGAACCATATTTTCAATCCTTGAGTTGAGGGACAGAGAGGTACAGTGAGTGAAACTGACAGTGTGCTATTCTGTTCTAAACCAATTTTGCTGTTCCATATTTTCAATCCTTGAGTTTAGGGACAGAGAAGGACACTCGTAGAAATTATCAGTGTGCTATTCTGTGCTAAATCTTGTTTGTAGGGAGGGACAGAGTAGGACAGTGAGGGAAAGTGTCAGTGTGCTATTCTGTTCTAAAACTATTTTGCTGAACCATATTTTCAATCCTTGAGTTGAGGGACAGAGAGGTACAGTGAGTGAAACTGACAGTGTGCTATTCTGTTCTAAACCAATTTTGCTGTTCCATATTTTCAATCCTTGAGTTTAGGGACAGAGAAGGACACTCGTAGAAATTATCAGTGTGCTATTCTGTGCTAAATCTTGTTTGTAGGGAGGGACAGAGTAGGACAGTGAGGGAAAGTGTCAGTGTGCTATTCTGTTCTAAAACTATTTTGCTGAACCATATTTTCAATCCTTGAGTTGAGGGACAGAGAGGTACAGTGAGTGAAACTGACAGTGTGCTATTCTGTTCTAAACCAATTTTGCTGTTCCATATTTTCAATCCTTGAGTTTAGGGACAGAGCAGGACACTCGTAGAAATTATCAGTGTGCTATTCTGCGCTAAATCTTGTTTGTAGGGAGGGACAGAGTAGGACAGTGAGGGAAAGTGTCAGTGTGCTATTCTGTTCTAAAACTATTTTGCTGAACCATATTTTCAATCCTTGAGTTGAGGGACAGAGAGGTACAGTGAGTGAAACTGACAGTGTGCTATTCTGTTCTAAACCAATTTTGCTGTTCCATATTTTCAATCCTTGAGTTTAGGGACAGAGAAGGACACTCGTAGAAATTATCAGTGTGCTATTCTGTGCTAAATCTTGTTTGTAGGGAGGGACAGAGTAGGACAGTGAGGGAAAGTGTCAGTGTGCTATTCTGTTCTAAAACTATTTTGCTGAACCATATTTTCAATCCTTGAGTTGAGGGACAGAGAGGTACAGTGAGTGAAACTGACAGTGTGCTATTCTGTTCTAAACCAATTTTGCTGTTCCATATTTTCAATCCTTGAGTTTAGGGACAGAGAAGGACACTCGTAGAAATTATCAGTGTGCTATTCTGTGCTAAATCTTGTTTGTAGGGAGGGACAGAGTAGGACAGTGAGGGAAAGTGTCAATGTGCTATTCTGTTCTAAAACTATTTTGCTGAACCATATTTTCAATCCTTGAGTTGAGGGACAGAGAGGTACAGTGAGTGAAACTGACAGTGTGCTATTCTGTTCTAAACCAATTTTGCTGTTCCATATTTTCAATCCTTGAGTTTAGGGACAGAGAAGGACACTCGTAGAAATTATCAGTGTGCTATTCTGTGCTAAATCTTGTTTGTAGGGAGGGACAGAGTAGGACAGTGAGGGAAAGTGTCAGTGTGCTATTCTGTTCTAAAACTATTTTGCTGAACCATATTTTCAATCCTTGAGTTGAGGGACAGAGAGGTACAGTGAGTGAAACTGACAGTGTGCTATTCTGTTCTAAACCAATTTTGCTGTTCCATATTTTCAATCCTTGAGTTTAGGGACAGAGAAGGACACTCGTAGAAATTATCAGTGTGCTATTCTGTGCTAAATCTTGTTTGTAGGGAGGGACAGAGTAGGACAGTGAGGGAAAGTGTCAGTGTGCTATTCTGTTCTAAAACTATTTTGCTGAACCATATTTTCAATCCTTGAGTTGAGGGACAGAGAGGTACAGTGAGTGAAACTGACAGTGTGCTATTCTGTTCTAAACCAATTTTACTGTTCCATATTTTCAATCCTTGAGTTTAGGGACAGAGAAGGACACTCGTAGAAATTATCAGTGTGCTATTCTGTGCTAAATCTTGTTTGTAGGGAGGGACAGAGTAGGACAGTGAGGGAAAGTGTCAGTGTGCTATTCTGTTCTAAAACTATTTTGCTGAACCATATTTTCAATCCTTGAGTTGAGGGACAGAGAGGTACAGTGAGTGAAACTGACAGTGCGCTATTCTGTTCTAAACCAATTTTGCTGTTCCATATTTTCAATCCTTGAGTTTAGGGACAGAGAAGGACACTCGTAGAAATTATCAGTGTGCTATTCTGTGCTAAATCTTGTTTGTAGGGAGGGACAGAGTAGGACAGTGAGGGAAAGTGTCAGTGTGCTATTCTGTTCTAAAACTATTTTGCTGAACCATATTTTCAATCCTTGAGTTGGGGGACAGAGAGGTACAGTGAGTGAAACTGACAGTGTGCTATTCTGTTCTAAACCAATTTTGCTGTTCCATATTTTCAATCCTTGAGTTTAGGGACAGAGAAGGACACTCGTAGAAATTATCAGTGTGCTATTCTGTGCTAAATCTTGTTTGTAGGGAGGGACAGAGTAGGACAGTGAGGGAAAGTGTCAGTGTGCTATTCTGTTCTAAAACTATTTTGCTGAACCATATTTTCAATCCTTGAGTTGAGGGACAGAGAGGTACAGTGAGTGAAACTGACAGTGTGCTATTCTGTTCTAAACCAATTTTGCTGTTCCATATTTTCAATCCTTGAGTTTAGGGACAGAGAAGGACACTCGTAGAAATTATCAGTGTGCTATTCTGTGCTAAATCTTGTTTGTAGGGAGGGACAGAGTAGGACAGTGAGGGAAAGTGTCAGTGTGCTATTCTGTTCTAAAACTATTTTGCTGAACCATATTTTCAATCCTTGAGTTGAGGGACAGAGAGGTACAGTGAGTGAAACTGACAGTGTGCTATTCTGTTCTAAACCAATTTTGCTGTTCCATATTTTCAATCCTTGAGTTTAGGGACAGAGAAGGACACTCGTAGAAATTATCAGTGTGCTATTCTGTGCTAAATCTTGTTTGTAGGGAGGGACAGAGTAGGACAGTGAGGGAAAGTGTCAGTGTGCTATTCTGTTCTAAAACTATTTTGCTGAACCATATTTTCAATCCTTGAGTTGAGGGACAGAGAGGTACAGTGAGTGAAACTGACAGTGTGCTATTCTGTTCTAAACCAATTTTGCTGTTCCATATTTTCAATCCTTGAGTTTAGGGACAGAGAAGGACACTCGTAGAAATTATCAGTGTGCTATTCTGTGCTAAATCTTGTTTGTAGGGAGGGACAGAGTAGGACAGTGAGGGAAAGTGTCAGTGTGCTATTCTGTTCTAAAACTATTTTGCTGAACCATATTTTCAATCCTTGAGTTGAGGGACAGAAAGGTACAGTGAGTGAAACTGACAGTGTGCTATTCTGTTCTAAACCAATTTTGCTGTTCCATATTTTCAATCCTTGAGTTTAGGGACAGAGAAGGACACTCGTAGAAATTATCAGTGTGCTATTCTGTGCTAAATCTTGTTTGTAGGGAGGGACAGAGTAGGACAGTGAGGGAAAGTGTCAGTGTGCTATTCTGTTCTAAAACTATTTTGCTGAACCATATTTTCAATCCTTGAGTTGAGGGACAGAGAGGTACAGTGAGTGAAACTGACAGTGTGCTATTCTGTTCTAAACCAATTTTGCTGTTCCATATTTTCAATCCTTGAGTTTAGGGACAGAGAAGGACACTCGTAGAAATTATCAGTGTGCTATTCTGTGCTAAATCTTGTTTGTAGGGAGGGACAGAGTAGGACAGTGAGGGAAAGTGTCAGTGTGCTATTCTGTTCTAAAACTATTTTGCTGAACCATATTTTCAATCCTTGAGTTGAGGGACAGAAAGGTACAGTGAGTGAAACTGACAGTGTGCTATTCTGTTCTAAACCAATTTTGCTGTTCCATATTTTCAATCCTTGAGTTTAGGGACAGAGAAGGACACTCGTAGAAATTATCAGTGTGCTATTCTGTGCTAAATCTTGTTTGTAGGGAGGGACAGAGTAGGACAGTGAGGGAAAGTGTCAGTGTGCTATTCTGTTCTAAAACTATTTTGCTGAACCATATTTTCAATCCTTGAGTTGAGGGACAGAGAGGTACAGTGAGTGAAACTGACAGTGTGCTATTCTGTTCTAAACCAATTTTGCTGTTCCATATTTTCAATCCTTGAGTTTAGGGACAGAGAAGGACACTCGTAGAAATTATCAGTGTGCTATTCTGTGCTAAATCTTGTTTGTAGGGAGGGACAGAGTAGGACAGTGAGGGAAAGTGTCAGTGTGCTATTCTGTTCTAAAACTATTTTGCTGAACCATATTTTCAATCCTTGAGTTGAGGGACAGAGAGGTACAGTGAGTGAAACTGACAGTGTGCTATTCTGTTCTAAACCAATTTTGCTGTTCCATATTTTCAATCCTTGAGTTTAGGGACAGAGAAGGACACTCGTAGAAATTATCAGTGTGCTATTCTGTGCTAAATCTTGTTTGTAGGGAGGGACAGAGTAGGACAGTGAGGGAAAGTGTCAGTGTGCTATTCTGTTCTAAAACTATTTTGCTGAACCATATTTTCAATCCTTGAGTTGAGGGACAGAAAGGTACAGTGAGTGAAACTGACAGTGTGCTATTCTGTTCTAAACCAATTTTGCTGTTCCATATTTTCAATCCTTGAGTTTAGGGACAGAGAAGGACACTCGTAGAAATTATCAGTGTGCTATTCTGTGCTAAATCTTGTTTGTAGGGAGGGACAGAGTAGGACAGTGAGGGAAAGTGTCAGTGTGCTATTCTGTTCTAAAACTATTTTGCTGAACCATATTTTCAATCCTTGAGTTGAGGGACAGAGAGGTACAGTGAGTGAAACTGACAGTGTGCTATTCTGTTCTAAACCAATTTTGCTGTTCCATATTTTCAATCCTTGAGTTTAGGGACAGAGAAGGACACTCGTAGAAATTATCAGTGTGCTATTCTGTGCTAAATCTTGTTTGTAGGGAGGGACAGAGTAGGACAGTGAGGGAAAGTGTCAGTGTGCTATTCTGTTCTAAAACTATTTTGCTGAACCATATTTTCAATCCTTGAGTTGAGGGACAGAGAGGTACAGTGAGTGAAACTGACAGTGTGCTATTCTGTTCTAAACCAATTTTGCTGTTCCATATTTTCAATCCTTGAGTTTAGGGACAGAGAAGGACACTCGTAGAAATTATCAGTGTGCTATTCTGTGCTAAATCTTGTTTGTAGGGAGGGACAGAGTAGGACAGTGAGGGAAAGTGTCAGTGTGCTATTCTGTTCTAAAACTATTTTTCTGAACCATATTTTCAATCCTTGAGTTGAGGGACAGAGAGGTACAGTGAGTGAAACTGACAGTGTGCTATTCTGTTCTAAACCAATTTTGCTGTTCCATATTTTCAATCCTTGAGTTTAGGGACAGAGAAGGACACTCGTAGAAATTATCAGTGTGCTATTCTGTGCTAAATCTTGTTTGTAGGGAGGGACAGAGTAGGACAGTGAGGGAAAGTGTCAGTGTGCTATTCTGTTCTAAAACTATTTTGCTGAACCATATTTTCAATCCTTGAGTTGAGGGACAGAGAGGTACAGTGAGTGAAACTGACAGTGTGCTATTCTGTTCTAAACCAATTTTGCTGTTCCATATTTTCAATCCTTGAGTTTAGGGACAGAGAAGGACACTCGTAGAAATTATCAGTGTGCTATTCTGTGCTAAATCTTGTTTGTAGGGAGGGACAGAGTAGGACAGTGAGGGAAAGTGTCAGTGTGCTATTCTGTTCTAAAACTATTTTGCTGAACCATATTTTCAATCCTTGAGTTGAGGGACAGAGAGGTACAGTGAGTGAAACTGACAGTGTGCTATTCTGTTCTAAACCAATTTTGCTGTTCCATATTTTCAATCCTTGAGTTTAGGGACAGAGAAGGACACTCGTAGAAATTATCAGTGTGCTATTCTGTGCTAAATCTTGTTTGTAGGGAGGGACAGAGTAGGACAGTGAGGGAAAGTGTCAGTGTGCTATTCTGTTCTAAAACTATTTTGCTGAACCATATTTTCAATCCTTGAGTTGAGGGACAGAGAGGTACAGTGAGTGAAACTGACAGTGTGCTATTCTGTTCTAAACCAATTTTGCTGTTCCATATTTTCAATCCTTGAGTTTAGGGACAGAGAAGGACACTCGTAGAAATTATCAGTGTGCTATTCTGTGCTAAATCTTGTTTGTAGGGAGGGACAGAGTAGGACAGTGAGGGAAAGTGTCAGTGTGCTATTCTGTTCTAAAACTATTTTGCTGAACCATATTTTCAATCCTTGAGTTGAGGGACAGAGAGGTACAGTGAGTGAAACTGACAGTGTGCTATTCTGTTCTAAACCAATTTTGCTGTTCCATATTTTCAATCCTTGAGTTTAGGGACAGAGAAGGACACTCGTAGAAATTATCAGTGTGCTATTCTGTGCTAAATCTTGTTTGTAGGGAGGGACAGAGTAGGACAGTGAGGGAAAGTGTCAGTGTGCTATTCTGTTCTAAAACTATTTTGCTGAACCATATTTTCAATCCTTGAGTTGAGGGACAGAGAGGTACAGTGAGTGAAACTGACAGTGTGCTATTCTGTTCTAAACCAATTTTGCTGTTCCATATTTTCAATCCTTGAGTTTAGGGACAGAGAAGGACACTCGTAGAAATTATCAGTGTGCTATTCTGTGCTAAATCTTGTTTGTAGGGAGGGACAGAGTAGGACAGTGAGGGAAAGTGTCAGTGTGCTATTCTGTTCTAAAACTATTTTGCTGAACCATATTTTCAATCCTTGAGTTGAGGGACAGAGAGGTACAGTGAGTGAAACTGACAGTGTGCTATTCTGTTCTAAACCAATTTTGCTGTTCCATATTTTCAATCCTTGAGTTTAGGGACAGAGAAGGACACTCGTAGAAATTATCAGTGTGCTATTCTGTGCTAAATCTTGTTTGTAGGGAGGGACAGAGTAGGACAGTGAGGGAAAGTGTCAGTGTGCTATTCTGTTCTAAAACTATTTTGCTGAACCATATTTTCAATCCTTGAGTTGAGGGACAGAGAGGTACAGTGAGTGAAACTGACAGTGTGCTATTCTGTTCTAAACCAATTTTGCTGTTCCATATTTTCAATCCTTGAGTTTAGGGACAGAGAAGGACACTCGTAGAAATGATCAGTGTGCTATTCTGTGCTAAATCTTGTTTGTAGGGAGGGACAGAGTAGGACAGTGAGGGAAAGTGTCAGTGTGCTATTCTGTTCTAAAACTATTTTGCTGAACCATATTTTCAATCCTTGAGTTGAGGGACAGAGAGGTACAGTGAGTGAAACTGACAGTGTGCTATTCTGTTCTAAACCAATTTTGCTGTTCCATATTTTCAATCCTTGAGTTTAGGGACAGAGAAGGACACTCGTAGAAATTATCAGTGTGCTATTCTGTGCTAAATCTTGTTTGTAGGGAGGGACAGAGTAGGACAGTGAGGGAAAGTGTCAGTGTGCTATTCTGTTCTAAAACTATTTTGCTGAACCATATTTTCAATCCTTGAGTTGAGGGACAGAGAGGTACAGTGAGTGAAACTGACAGTGTGCTATTCTGTTCTAAACCAATTTTGCTGTTCCATATTTTCAATCCTTGAGTTTAGGGACAGAGAAGGACACTCGTAGAAATTATCAGTGTGCTATTCTGTGCTAAATCTTGTTTGTAGGGAGGGACAGAGTAGGACAGTGAGGGAAAGTGTCAGTGTGCTATTCTGTTCTAAAACTATTTTGCTGAACCATATTTTCAATCCTTGAGTTGAGGGACAGAGAGGTACAGTGAGTGAAACTGACAGTGTGCAATTCTGTTCTAAACCAATTTTGCTGTTCCATATTTTCAATCCTTGAGTTTAGGGACAGAGAAGGACACTCGTAGAAATTATCAGTGTGCTATTCTGTGCTAAATCTTGTTTGTAGGGAGGGACAGAGTAGGACAGTGAGGGAAAGTGTCAGTGTGCTATTCTGTTCTAAAACTATTTTGCTGAACCATATTTTCAATCCTTGAGTTGAGGGACAGAGAGGTACAGTGAGTGAAACTGACAGTGTGCTATTCTGTTCTAAACCAATTTTGCTGTTCCATATTTTCAATCCTTGAGTTTAGGGACAGAGAAGGACACTCGTAGAAATTATCAGTGTGCTATTCTGTGCTAAATCTTGTTTGTAGGGAGGGACAGAGTAGGACAGTGAGGGAAAGTGTCAGTGTGCTATTCTGTTCTAAAACTATTTTGCTGAACCATATTTTCAATCCTTGAGTTGAGGGACAGAAAGGTACAGTGAGTGAAACTGACAGTGTGCTATTCTGTTCTAAACCAATTTTGCTGTTCCATATTTTCAATCCTTGAGTTTAGGGACAGAGAAGGACACTCGTAGAAATTATCAGTGTGCTATTCTGTGCTAAATCTTGTTTGTAGGGAGGGACAGAGTAGGACAGTGAGGGAAAGTGTCAGTGTGCTATTCTGTTCTAAAACTATTTTGCTGAACCATATTTTCAATCCTTGAGTTGAGGGACAGAGAGGTACAGTGAGTGAAACTGACAGTGTGCTATTCTGTTCTAAACCAATTTTGCTGTTCCATATTTTCAATCCTTGAGTTTAGGGACAGAGAAGGACACTCGTAGAAATTATCAGTGTGCTATTCTGTGCTAAATCTTGTTTGTAGGGAGGGACAGAGTAGGACAGTGAGGGAAAGTGTCAGTGTGCTATTCTGTTCTAAAACTATTTTGCTGAACCATATTTTCAATCCTTGAGTTGAGGGACAGAGAGGTACAGTGAGTGAAACTGACAGTGTGCTATTCTGTTCTAAACCAATTTTGCTGTTCCATATTTTCAATCCTTGAGTTTAGGGACAGAGAAGGACACTCGTAGAAATTATCAGTGTGCTATTCTGTGCTAAATCTTGTTTGTAGGGAGGGACAGAGTAGGACAGTGAGGGAAAGTGTCAGTGTGCTATTCTGTTCTAAAACTATTTTTCTGAACCATATTTTCAATCCTTGAGTTGAGGGACAGAGAGGTACAGTGAGTGAAACTGACAGTGTGCTATTCTGTTCTAAACCAATTTTGCTGTTCCATATTTTCAATCCTTGAGTTTAGGGACAGAGAAGGACACTCGTAGAAATTATCAGTGTGCTATTCTGTGCTAAATCTTGTTTGTAGGGAGGGACAGAGTAGGACAGTGAGGGAAAGTGTCAGTGTGCTATTCTGTTCTAAAACTATTTTGCTGAACCATATTTTCAATCCTTGAGTTGAGGGACAGAGAGGTACAGTGAGTGAAACTGACAGTGTGCTATTCTGTTCTAAACCAATTTTGCTGTTCCATATTTTCAATCCTTGAGTTTAGGGACAGAGAAGGACACTCGTAGAAATTATCAGTGTGCTATTCTGTGCTAAATCTTGTTTGTAGGGAGGGACAGAGTAGGACAGTGAGGGAAAGTGTCAGTGTGCTATTCTGTTCTAAAACTATTTTGCTGAACCATATTTTCAATCCTTGAGTTGAGGGACAGAGAGGTACAGTGAGTGAAACTGACAGTGTGCTATTCTGTTCTAAACCAATTTTGCTGTTCCATATTTTCAATCCTTGAGTTTAGGGACAGAGAAGGACACTCGTAGAAATTATCAGTGTGCTATTCTGTGCTAAATCTTGTTTGTAGGGAGGGACAGAGTAGGACAGTGAGGGAAAGTGTCAGTGTGCTATTCTGTTCTAAAACTATTTTGCTGAACCATATTTTCAATCCTTGAGTTGAGGGACAGAGAGGTACAGTGAGTGAAACTGACAGTGTGCTATTCTGTTCTAAACCAATTTTGCTGTTCCATATTTTCAATCCTTGAGTTTAGGGACAGAGAAGGACACTCGTAGAAATTATCAGTGTGCTATTCTGTGCTAAATCTTGTTTGTAGGGAGGGACAGAGTAGGACAGTGAGGGAAAGTGTCAGTGTGCTATTCTGTTCTAAAACTATTTTGCTGAACCATATTTTCAATCCTTGAGTTGAGGGACAGAGAGGTACAGTGAGTGAAACTGACAGTGTGCTATTCTGTTCTAAACCAATTTTGCTGTTCCATATTTTCAATCCTTGAGTTTAGGGACAGAGAAGGACACTCGTAGAAATTATCAGTGTGCTATTCTGTGCTAAATCTTGTTTGTAGGGAGGGACAGAGTAGGACAGTGAGGGAAAGTGTCAGTGTGCTATTCTGTTCTAAAACTATTTTGCTGAACCATATTTTCAATCCTTGAGTTGAGGGACAGAGAGGTACAGTGAGTGAAACTGACAGTGTGCTATTCTGTTCTAAACCAATTTTGCTGTTCCATATTTTCAATCCTTGAGTTTAGGGACAGAGAAGGACACTCGTAGAAATTATCAGTGTGCTATTCTGTGCTAAATCTTGTTTGTAGGGAGGGACAGAGTAGGACAGTGAGGGAAAGTGTCAGTGTGCTATTCTGTTCTAAAACTATTTTGCTGAACCATATTTTCAATCCTTGAGTTGAGGGACAGAGAGGTACAGTGAGTGAAACTGACAGTGTGCTATTCTGTTCTAAACCAATTTTGCTGTTCCATATTTTCAATCCTTGAGTTTAGGGACAGAGAAGGACACTCGTAGAAATTATCAGTGTGCTATTCTGTGCTAAATCTTGTTTGTAGGGAGGGACAGAGTAGGACAGTGAGGGAAAGTGTCAGTGTGCTATTCTGTTCTAAAACTATTTTGCTGAACCATATTTTCAATCCTTGAGTTGAGGGACAGAGAGGTACAGTGAGTGAAACTGACAGTGTGCTATTCTGTTCTAAACCAATTTTGCTGTTCCATATTTTCAATCCTTGAGTTTAGGGACAGAGAAGGACACTCGTAGAAATGATCAGTGTGCTATTCTGTGCTAAATCTTGTTTGTAGGGAGGGACAGAGTAGGACAGTGAGGGAAAGTGTCAGTGTGCTATTCTGTTCTAAAACTATTTTGCTGAACCATATTTTCAATCCTTGAGTTGAGGGACAGAGAGGTACAGTGAGTGAAACTGACAGTGTGCTATTCTGTTCTAAACCAATTTTGCTGTTCCATATTTTCAATCCTTGAGTTTAGGGACAGAGAAGGACACTCGTAGAAATTATCAGTGTGCTATTCTGTGCTAAATCTTGTTTGTAGGGAGGGACAGAGTAGGACAGTGAGGGAAAGTGTCAGTGTGCTATTCTGTTCTAAAACTATTTTGCTGAACCATATTTTCAATCCTTGAGTTGAGGGACAGAGAGGTACAGTGAGTGAAACTGACAGTGTGCTATTCTGTTCTAAACCAATTTTGCTGTTCCATATTTTCAATCCTTGAGTTTAGGGACAGAGAAGGACACTCGTAGAAATTATCAGTGTGCTATTCTGTGCTAAATCTTGTTTGTAGGGAGGGACAGAGTAGGACAGTGAGGGAAAGTGTCAGTGTGCTATTCTGTTCTAAAACTATTTTGCTGAACCATATTTTCAATCCTTGAGTTGAGGGACAGAGAGGTACAGTGAGTGAAACTGACAGTGTGCAATTCTGTTCTAAACCAATTTTGCTGTTCCATATTTTCAATCCTTGAGTTTAGGGACAGAGAAGGACACTCGTAGAAATTATCAGTGTGCTATTCTGTGCTAAATCTTGTTTGTAGGGAGGGACAGAGTAGGACAGTGAGGGAAAGTGTCAGTGTGCTATTCTGTTCTAAAACTATTTTGCTGAACCATATTTTCAATCCTTGAGTTGAGGGACAGAAAGGTACAGTGAGTGAAACTGACAGTGTGCTATTCTGTTCTAAACCAATTTTGCTGTTCCATATTTTCAATCCTTGAGTTTAGGGACAGAGAAGGACACTCGTAGAAATTATCAGTGTGCTATTCTGTGCTAAATCTTGTTTGTAGGGAGGGACAGAGTAGGACAGTGAGGGAAAGTGTCAGTGTGCTATTCTGTTCTAAAACTATTTTGCTGAACCATATTTTCAATCCTTGAGTTGAGGGACAGAGAGGTACAGTGAGTGAAACTGACAGTGTGCTATTCTGTTCTAAACCAATTTTGCTGTTCCATATTTTCAATCCTTGAGTTTAGGGACAGAGAAGGACACTCGTAGAAATTATCAGTGTGCTATTCTGTGCTAAATCTTGTTTGTAGGGAGGGACAGAGTAGGACAGTGAGGGAAAGTGTCAGTGTGCTATTCTGTTCTAAAACTATTTTGCTGAACCATATTTTCAATCCTTGAGTTGAGGGACAGAAAGGTACAGTGAGTGAAACTGACAGTGTGCTATTCTGTTCTAAACCAATTTTGCTGTTCCATATTTTCAATCCTTGAGTTTAGGGACAGAGAAGGACACTCGTAGAAATTATCAGTGTGCTATTCTGTGCTAAATCTTGTTTGTAGGGAGGGACAGAGTAGGACAGTGAGGGAAAGTGTCAGTGTGCTATTCTGTTCTAAAACTATTTTGCTGAACCATATTTTCAATCCTTGAGTTGAGGGACAGAGAGGTACAGTGAGTGAAACTGACAGTGTGCTATTCTGTTCTAAACCAATTTTGCTGTTCCATATTTTCAATCCTTGAGTTTAGGGACAGAGAAGGACACTCGTAGAAATTATCAGTGTGCTATTCTGTGCTAAATCTTGTTTGTAGGGAGGGACAGAGTAGGACAGTGAGGGAAAGTGTCAGTGTGCTATTCTGTTCTAAAACTATTTTGCTGAACCATATTTTCAATCCTTGAGTTGAGGGACAGAGAGGTACAGTGAGTGAAACTGACAGTGTGCTATTCTGTTCTAAACCAATTTTGCTGTTCCATATTTTCAATCCTTGAGTTTAGGGACAGAGAAGGACACTCGTAGAAATTATCAGTGTGCTATTCTGTGCTAAATCTTGTTTGTAGGGAGGGACAGAGTAGGACAGTGAGGGAAAGTGTCAGTGTGCTATTCTGTTCTAAAACTATTTTGCTGAACCATATTTTCAATCCTTGAGTTGAGGGACAGAAAGGTACAGTGAGTGAAACTGACAGTGTGCTATTCTGTTCTAAACCAATTTTGCTGTTCCATATTTTCAATCCTTGAGTTTAGGGACAGAGAAGGACACTCGTAGAAATTATCAGTGTGCTATTCTGTGCTAAATCTTGTTTGTAGGGAGGGACAGAGTAGGACAGTGAGGGAAAGTGTCAGTGTGCTATTCTGTTCTAAAACTATTTTGCTGAACCATATTTTCAATCCTTGAGTTGAGGGACAGAGAGGTACAGTGAGTGAAACTGACAGTGTGCTATTCTGTTCTAAACCAATTTTGCTGTTCCATATTTTCAATCCTTGAGTTTAGGGACAGAGAAGGACACTCGTAGAAATTATCAGTGTGCTATTCTGTGCTAAATCTTGTTTGTAGGGAGGGACAGAGTAGGACAGTGAGGGAAAGTGTCAGTGTGCTATTCTGTTCTAAAACTATTTTGCTGAACCATATTTTCAATCCTTGAGTTGAGGGACAGAGAGGTACAGTGAGTGAAACTGACAGTGTGCTATTCTGTTCTAAACCAATTTTGCTGTTCCATATTTTCAATCCTTGAGTTTAGGGACAGAGAAGGACACTCGTAGAAATTATCAGTGTGCTATTCTGTGCTAAATCTTGTTTGTAGGGAGGGACAGAGTAGGACAGTGAGGGAAAGTGTCAGTGTGCTATTCTGTTCTAAAACTATTTTTCTGAACCATATTTTCAATCCTTGAGTTGAGGGACAGAGAGGTACAGTGAGTGAAACTGACAGTGTGCTATTCTGTTCTAAACCAATTTTGCTGTTCCATATTTTCAATCCTTGAGTTTAGGGACAGAGAAGGACACTCGTAGAAATTATCAGTGTGCTATTCTGTGCTAAATCTTGTTTGTAGGGAGGGACAGAGTAGGACAGTGAGGGAAAGTGTCAGTGTGCTATTCTGTTCTAAAACTATTTTGCTGAACCATATTTTCAATCCTTGAGTTGAGGGACAGAGAGGTACAGTGAGTGAAACTGACAGTGTGCTATTCTGTTCTAAACCAATTTTGCTGTTCCATATTTTCAATCCTTGAGTTTAGGGACAGAGAAGGACACTCGTAGAAATTATCAGTGTGCTATTCTGTGCTAAATCTTGTTTGTAGGGAGGGACAGAGTAGGACAGTGAGGGAAAGTGTCAGTGTGCTATTCTGTTCTAAAACTATTTTGCTGAACCATATTTTCAATCCTTGAGTTGAGGGACAGAGAGGTACAGTGAGTGAAACTGACAGTGTGCTATTCTGTTCTAAACCAATTTTGCTGTTCCATATTTTCAATCCTTGAGTTTAGGGACAGAGAAGGACACTCGTAGAAATTATCAGTGTGCTATTCTGTGCTAAATCTTGTTTGTAGGGAGGGACAGAGTAGGACAGTGAGGGAAAGTGTCAGTGTGCTATTCTGTTCTAAAACTATTTTGCTGAACCATATTTTCAATCCTTGAGTTGAGGGACAGAGAGGTACAGTGAGTGAAACTGACAGTGTGCTATTCTGTTCTAAACCAATTTTGCTGTTCCATATTTTCAATCCTTGAGTTTAGGGACAGAGAAGGACACTCGTAGAAATTATCAGTGTGCTATTCTGTGCTAAATCTTGTTTGTAGGGAGGGACAGAGTAGGACAGTGAGGGAAAGTGTCAGTGTGCTATTCTGTTCTAAAACTATTTTGCTGAACCATATTTTCAATCCTTGAGTTGAGGGACAGAGAGGTACAGTGAGTGAAACTGACAGTGTGCTATTCTGTTCTAAACCAATTTTGCTGTTCCATATTTTCAATCCTTGAGTTTAGGGACAGAGAAGGACACTCGTAGAAATTATCAGTGTGCTATTCTGTGCTAAATCTTGTTTGTAGGGAGGGACAGAGTAGGACAGTGAGGGAAAGTGTCAGTGTGCTATTCTGTTCTAAAACTATTTTGCTGAACCATATTTTCAATCCTTGAGTTGAGGGACAGAGAGGTACAGTGAGCGAAACTGACAGTGTGCTATTCTGTTCTAAACCAATTTTGCTGTTCCATATTTTCAATCCTTGAGTTTAGGGACAGAGAAGGACACTCGTAGAAATTATCAGTGTGCTATTCTGTGCTAAATCTTGTTTGTAGGGAGGGACAGAGTAGGACAGTGAGGGAAAGTGTCAGTGTGCTATTCTGTTCTAAAACTATTTTGCTGAACCATATTTTCAATCCTTGAGTTGAGGGACAGAGAGGTACAGTGAGTGAAACTGACAGTGTGCTATTCTGTTCTAAACCAATTTTGCTGTTCCATATTTTCAATCCTTGAGTTTAGGGACAGAGAAGGACACTCGTAGAAATTATCAGTGTGCTATTCTGTGCTAAATCTTGTTTGTAGGGAGGGACAGAGTAGGACAGTGAGGGAAAGTGTCAGTGTGCTATTCTGTTCTAAAACTATTTTGCTGAACCATATTTTCAATCCTTGAGTTGAGGGACAGAGAGGTACAGTGAGTGAAACTGACAGTGTGCTATTCTGTTCTAAACCAATTTTGCTGTTCCATATTTTCAATCCTTGAGTTTAGGGACAGAGAAGGACACTCGTAGAAATGATCAGTGTGCTATTCTGTGCTAAATCTTGTTTGTAGGGAGGGACAGAGTAGGACAGTGAGGGAAAGTGTCAGTGTGCTATTCTGTTCTAAAACTATTTTGCTGAACCATATTTTCAATCCTTGAGTTGAGGGACAGAGAGGTACAGTGAGTGAAACTGACAGTGTGCTATTCTGTTCTAAACCAATTTTGCTGTTCCATATTTTCAATCCTTGAGTTTAGGGACAGAGAAGGACACTCGTAGAAATTATCAGTGTGCTATTCTGTGCTAAATCTTGTTTGTAGGGAGGGACAGAGTAGGACAGTGAGGGAAAGTGTCAGTGTGCTATTCTGTTCTAAAACTATTTTGCTGAACCATATTTTCAATCCTTGAGTTGAGGGACAGAGAGGTACAGTGAGTGAAACTGACAGTGTGCTATTCTGTTCTAAACCAATTTTGCTGTTCCATATTTTCAATCCTTGAGTTTAGGGACAGAGAAGGACACTCGTAGAAATTATCAGTGTGCTATTCTGTGCTAAATCTTGTTTGTAGGGAGGGACAGAGTAGGACAGTGAGGGAAAGTGTCAGTGTGCTATTCTGTTCTAAAACTATTTTGCTGAACCATATTTTCAATCCTTGAGTTGAGGGACAGAGAGGTACAGTGAGTGAAACTGACAGTGTGCAATTCTGTTCTAAACCAATTTTGCTGTTCCATATTTTCAATCCTTGAGTTTAGGGACAGAGAAGGACACTCGTAGAAATTATCAGTGTGCTATTCTGTGCTAAATCTTGTTTGTAGGGAGGGACAGAGTAGGACAGTGAGGGAAAGTGTCAGTGTGCTATTCTGTTCTAAAACTATTTTGCTGAACCATATTTTCAATCCTTGAGTTGAGGGACAGAGAGGTACAGTGAGTGAAACTGACAGTGTGCTATTCTGTTCTAAACCAATTTTGCTGTTCCATATTTTCAATCCTTGAGTTTAGGGACAGAGAAGGACACTCGTAGAAATTATCAGTGTGCTATTCTGTGCTAAATCTTGTTTGTAGGGAGGGACAGAGTAGGACAGTGAGGGAAAGTGTCAGTGTGCTATTCTGTTCTAAAACTATTTTGCTGAACCATATTTTCAATCCTTGAGTTGAGGGACAGAAAGGTACAGTGAGTGAAACTGACAGTGTGCTATTCTGTTCTAAACCAATTTTGCTGTTCCATATTTTCAATCCTTGAGTTTAGGGACAGAGAAGGACACTCGTAGAAATTATCAGTGTGCTATTCTGTGCTAAATCTTGTTTGTAGGGAGGGACAGAGTAGGACAGTGAGGGAAAGTGTCAGTGTGCTATTCTGTTCTAAAACTATTTTGCTGAACCATATTTTCAATCCTTGAGTTGAGGGACAGAGAGGTACAGTGAGTGAAACTGACAGTGTGCTATTCTGTTCTAAACCAATTTTGCTGTTCCATATTTTCAATCCTTGAGTTTAGGGACAGAGAAGGACACTCGTAGAAATTATCAGTGTGCTATTCTGTGCTAAATCTTGTTTGTAGGGAGGGACAGAGTAGGACAGTGAGGGAAAGTGTCAGTGTGCTATTCTGTTCTAAAACTATTTTGCTGAACCATATTTTCAATCCTTGAGTTGAGGGACAGAGAGGTACAGTGAGTGAAACTGACAGTGTGCTATTCTGTTCTAAACCAATTTTGCTGTTCCATATTTTCAATCCTTGAGTTTAGGGACAGAGAAGGACACTCGTAGAAATTATCAGTGTGCTATTCTGTGCTAAATCTTGTTTGTAGGGAGGGACAGAGTAGGACAGTGAGGGAAAGTGTCAGTGTGCTATTCTGTTCTAAAACTATTTTTCTGAACCATATTTTCAATCCTTGAGTTGAGGGACAGAGAGGTACAGTGAGTGAAACTGACAGTGTGCTATTCTGTTCTAAACCAATTTTGCTGTTCCATATTTTCAATCCTTGAGTTTAGGGACAGAGAAGGACACTCGTAGAAATTATCAGTGTGCTATTCTGTGCTAAATCTTGTTTGTAGGGAGGGACAGAGTAGGACAGTGAGGGAAAGTGTCAGTGTGCTATTCTGTTCTAAAACTATTTTGCTGAACCATATTTTCAATCCTTGAGTTGAGGGACAGAGAGGTACAGTGAGTGAAACTGACAGTGTGCTATTCTGTTCTAAACCAATTTTGCTGTTCCATATTTTCAATCCTTGAGTTTAGGGACAGAGAAGGACACTCGTAGAAATTATCAGTGTGCTATTCTGTGCTAAATCTTGTTTGTAGGGAGGGACAGAGTAGGACAGTGAGGGAAAGTGTCAGTGTGCTATTCTGTTCTAAAACTATTTTGCTGAACCATATTTTCAATCCTTGAGTTGAGGGACAGAGAGGTACAGTGAGTGAAACTGACAGTGTGCTATTCTGTTCTAAACCAATTTTGCTGTTCCATATTTTCAATCCTTGAGTTTAGGGACAGAGAAGGACACTCGTAGAAATTATCAGTGTGCTATTCTGTGCTAAATCTTGTTTGTAGGGAGGGACAGAGTAGGACAGTGAGGGAAAGTGTCAGTGTGCTATTCTGTTCTAAAACTATTTTGCTGAACCATATTTTCAATCCTTGAGTTGAGGGACAGAGAGGTACAGTGAGTGAAACTGACAGTGTGCTATTCTGTTCTAAACCAATTTTGCTGTTCCATATTTTCAATCCTTGAGTTTAGGGACAGAGAAGGACACTCGTAGAAATTATCAGTGTGCTATTCTGTGCTAAATCTTGTTTGTAGGGAGGGACAGAGTAGGACAGTGAGGGAAAGTGTCAGTGTGCTATTCTGTTCTAAAACTATTTTGCTGAACCATATTTTCAATCCTTGAGTTGAGGGACAGAGAGGTACAGTGAGTGAAACTGACAGTGTGCTATTCTGTTCTAAACCAATTTTGCTGTTCCATATTTTCAATCCTTGAGTTTAGGGACAGAGAAGGACACTCGTAGAAATTATCAGTGTGCTATTCTGTGCTAAATCTTGTTTGTAGGGAGGGACAGAGTAGGACAGTGAGGGAAAGTGTCAGTGTGCTATTCTGTTCTAAAACTATTTTGCTGAACCATATTTTCAATCCTTGAGTTGAGGGACAGAGAGGTACAGTGAGTGAAACTGACAGTGTGCTATTCTGTTCTAAACCAATTTTGCTGTTCCATATTTTCAATCCTTGAGTTTAGGGACAGAGAAGGACACTCGTAGAAATTATCAGTGTGCTATTCTGTGCTAAATCTTGTTTGTAGGGAGGGACAGAGTAGGACAGTGAGGGAAAGTGTCAGTGTGCTATTCTGTTCTAAAACTATTTTGCTGAACCATATTTTCAATCCTTGAGTTGAGGGACAGAGAGGTACAGTGAGTGAAACTGACAGTGTGCTATTCTGTTCTAAACCAATTTTGCTGTTCCATATTTTCAATCCTTGAGTTTAGGGACAGAGAAGGACACTCGTAGAAATTATCAGTGTGCTATTCTGTGCTAAATCTTGTTTGTAGGGAGGGACAGAGTAGGACAGTGAGGGAAAGTGTCAGTGTGCTATTCTGTTCTAAAACTATTTTGCTGAACCATATTTTCAATCCTTGAGTTGAGGGACAGAGAGGTACAGTGAGTGAAACTGACAGTGTGCTATTCTGTTCTAAACCAATTTTGCTGTTCCATATTTTCAATCCTTGAGTTTAGGGACAGAGAAGGACACTCGTAGAAATGATCAGTGTGCTATTCTGTGCTAAATCTTGTTTGTAGGGAGGGACAGAGTAGGACAGTGAGGGAAAGTGTCAGTGTGCTATTCTGTTCTAAAACTATTTTGCTGAACCATATTTTCAATCCTTGAGTTGAGGGACAGAGAGGTACAGTGAGTGAAACTGACAGTGTGCTATTCTGTTCTAAACCAATTTTGCTGTTCCATATTTTCAATCCTTGAGTTTAGGGACAGAGAAGGACACTCGTAGAAATTATCAGTGTGCTATTCTGTGCTAAATCTTGTTTGTAGGGAGGGACAGAGTAGGACAGTGAGGGAAAGTGTCAGTGTGCTATTCTGTTCTAAAACTATTTTGCTGAACCATATTTTCAATCCTTGAGTTGAGGGACAGAGAGGTACAGTGAGTGAAACTGACAGTGTGCTATTCTGTTCTAAACCAATTTTGCTGTTCCATATTTTCAATCCTTGAGTTTAGGGACAGAGAAGGACACTCGTAGAAATTATCAGTGTGCTATTCTGTGCTAAATCTTGTTTGTAGGGAGGGACAGAGTAGGACAGTGAGGGAAAGTGTCAGTGTGCTATTCTGTTCTAAAACTATTTTGCTGAACCATATTTTCAATCCTTGAGTTGAGGGACAGAGAGGTACAGTGAGTGAAACTGACAGTGTGCAATTCTGTTCTAAACCATAT